>CM066036.1:340049241-341249241 GCA_033557465.1 Ichthyophis bannanicus | reverse complement strand
CTGTCCCTTCTCAGAAGAAGAAGGGCTCGGGGAAAAAGGCCTTTTACCCGAGGAAGTCATCTGCCTATAAACCATACCCTCATTACCAGGCCTCTGCAGCTCCCCAACAGGGTCAGCAGGCCAAGGGGCAGGGTCATGGGCCCCGTAGGCAGAAGGCCCCCAAGCCACCAACACCGGCCCCTGCTCAGCAGGGTGGGTTTTTTTGACTCAGCAAGCATAGCCTCTTCTCCTCACCTGGCTCACATCAGCACAGGAGGCCGGCTGGCCCACTTTGCCCACAGGTGGTCAGCCGTCACATCAGATACCTGGGTACTCCATATAGTCCAAAAGGGCTATCTTCTCCATTTTCACCAGGTACATCCCTCCTATTTTCCAGGGGAGCCTCCAAGACCCCCTCTGCACAGGGACCTACTCCTTCAGGAGTTAGCAAGTCTGTTAAAGGACCAGGCTGTGGAAACGGTGCCCCACCACCTGAGAGGTCACGGCTTTTATTCCAGGTACTTTCTTGTACCAAAAAGAACAGGAGGCCTCAGACCCATCCTAGACTTGCGCAACCTCAACAAGTTCCTGGAGAGGGAAAAGTTCAAGATGCTTACCCTTGGAATCCTGCTGCCCTACCTCCAGCAGGGAGATTGGCTATGCTCCTTAGATCTAAAGGATGCTTATACTCACATCCTTATTCATCCAGGCCACAGACAGTATCTCAGATTTGTTGTGGGGGGAAACCACTACCAGTACAGAGTACTTCCCTTTGGCCTAGCCTCCGCTCCCAGGGTGTTCACCAAGTGCCCTTCAGTGGTGGCGGCCTACCTGAGGCTTCAAGGTCTTTTTGTGTTTCCATACCTGGACGACTGGCTCATAAGAGGCCAGTCTTCCCAGGAGGTCAGTCAGGCCACTCTTCGCACTGTGGCTCTGCTTCAGCACTTGGGGTTTGTCATAAACTTCGCAAAGTCCACTTTGCTCCCGTCCCAGAACTTGGAATTCATAGGAGCAAGGCTAGACACTCTTCAGGCAAGGGCTTTTCTGCCAGTGGACAGGGCCCTCCAGTTGATGGATGTAGCCAGGCAGTTTCACAGCAATTCCCTGGTCTCCGCCAGGCAATTCCTGAGACTTCTCGGCCTTATGGCTTCCACGGTTCATGTCACCCCCAATGCCCGCCTGCACATGCGACCTGCTCAGTGAAGCCTTCGAACTCAGTGGCATCAGGCCACAGGGAGCCTTGCAGACTCGGTGAGTGTATCCACCCTGCTCGTCTCCCCTCTACAGTGGTGGCTTCATCTTCCGAATCTGGTACTCTGAGTGGATTTTCAACCCCCTCCGCATTCTCAAGTGCTGACGACAGATGCTTCTCTTCTAGGTTGGGGAGCACATTGCCAAGGGACATGTACTCGGAGTCTCTGGACTCCTTGGGAGACTGCTCAGCAGATAAACTTCCTAGAGCTACGGGCGATACGCCTAGCTCTGAGACCCTTCTCCCACCTCACGTTGCACCAGTTTGAACTGGTCCAGACGGACAATCAAGTTGCCATGTTCTACATGAACAAATAGGGAGGCACAGGCTCCTTCCTTCTCTGTCAGGAGGCACAACGGCTCTGCTCTTGGGCCGTCAATCACGGAATCCTCCTCAAGGCTGTCTACCTTCCCGGTCAGGAAAATTGCCTGGTGGACAGGCTGAGCAGGATCCTGCAACCACACGAATGGAGATTGAATCCCTTCGTGGCTCAGCGGATCTTTCTCAAGTGGGGTCTCCCCACCATGGATCTCTTCGCCAGTCCTCTGAACCGGCAACTCCCGAGATTCTGTTCCAGACAACCACATCCTCTCAGAGTAGCAGCGGATGCCTTTCTGATTCCATGGTCCCAAGGCCTGCTATATGCGTTTCCTCCCACGCCACTGGTGTCTCGGACACTGTTCAAGGTCCTCAAGGACAGAGCCTCAATGATTCTGATAGCCCCCAGGTGGCCGAGGCAGCCGTGGTTCCCACTCCTGTTGCAACTGGCGGTGGACACTCCCCTGCCTCTGGGACTTCAACACGATCTCCTGTCTCAGGACCAGGGGTCTCTCTTGCACCCCAACCTCCAGTCCCTTCATCTGATGGCTTGGCTGCTGAAAGGGTAGTCCTGGCTCTCCTACTCCTGCCTAGAGAGGTGGAAGACGTTGTCTTAGCCTCTAGGCGGCAATCCACCAGGAAATCCTACGCTCTTAAGTGGCGTAGATTCTCCACATGGTGTGCTCAACACAGCGAGAATCCCTTCTCGTGCTTGGTAGCGGTAGTATTGCAATATTTGCTTTACCTCTCCAATCTAGGCCTTAAGTCCAACTCTGTCAGGGTTCACCTCAGTGCCCTCTCAGCGCACCACTCGCCGGTGGATGGGAGGCCTCTTTCCAACCACCCTTTGGTGGCTCGTTTTCTCAGAGGCCTCCTCCTGCTTAAGCCTCCTTTGCGTTCACCAGCCCCTGAGTGGGATCTGAATGTGGTTTTACAGCGGCTTACTTGTCCGCCATTTGAACCTATGGCTACCTGCCCTCGCCGTTTTCTCTCCTGGAAAACCTTGTTTCTGGTAGCTCTTACCTCTGCTCATCGAGTGAGTGAGCTTCAGGCCCTAGTGTCTGATCCCCCTTACACTAGGTTCTACAAGAATAGGGTAGTCTTACGGACGCATCCGAAGTTTCTTCCTAAGGTTGTCTCCCCTTTTCACCTCAATCAGGAGGTGGTTCTTCCGACCTTCTTTCCCAGGCTGCATGCCAACCGGGCTGAGATGGTTCTACATACCCTGGACTGTAGGAGGGCGTTGTCCTTCTACCTTGACTTGTACGCGGGAGCATCGAAGGGCTGTTCAGCTCTTCGTTTCTTTTGACTCCAATAAGCTGAGGCTCCCTGTCTCCAAGCGTACTTTGTCCATATGGGTTGCTGACTGTATCGCCTGGGCTTATGAGGCAGCCGGCCTCTCGTTGGAGGGTCGAGTCACGGCTCATCGTGTCAGGGCGAAGGCTGCGTCAGTGGCTTATCTCCGCTCTGTTCCGTTGGCAGACATCTGCCGGGCCGCTACTTGGTCTTCAAGCCAGACTTTTGCGGCCCATTACTGCCTTGAGAGGGAGTCCCGTAGGGACATTGCTTTCGGACAGGCAGTACTCCATAATCTCTTTGGGGTTTAGGCAACTCCTACCCTCCGGCCCTGGTGTTGGGCTACCGGTCAGGGGCGTTCTCAGAGAAGATTCCTTCCTTACGTGCTGACGAGCTTGAGGGAGCTCATTTTTTCGGCTTGAGGTCTCCGGTAGCCTTAAGCTGGGGAGTCCCATATGTGAGGACTGACTTCCTGCTTGGTCCTGGAGAAAGAGTAGTTACTCACCTGTAACAGGTGTTCTCCAGGAGCAGTAGGAATCAGTCCTCACAACCCTCCCTCCTCCCCTTGGAGTTATGATTTATTTTGCTAATTTTTTGCTGTCTTTTAGCTATGTCATCAGACTGAGCAAGATGGCACCCTTGGGTGGGAAGGGGACCGCGCATGCGCGCTTCAATTCCCAAAGGCTTTCTTTGAAAGCTGGGGAAATGCTCTGCACGAGGGCTCCGTCGGCGCTGACGTCACCCATATGTGAGGACTGATTCCTGCTGCTCCTGGAGAACACCTGTTACAGGTGAGTAACTACTCTTTCTCCGCTTTGCGGTGCCCATGGGGCTTTTTCAGTTCCGGGCTTTACCATTTGACCTGGCAACGGCTCCACGAGTTTTCACCAAGGTGATGGTGGTGGTTGTGGCGGCTCTTCGCAAGGAAGGAATGCTGGTGCATCCGTATTTGGACGATTGGTTGATTTGGGCGAAGTCAGAGGAAGAGAGCAGGATGGCTACTTCCCGGGTAGTGCAGATTTTGCAGAGCCTAGGGTGGGGGTAGTCAACTTTTCCAAGAGCAGACTGATCCCGGCGCAATCCCTGGAGTACCTGGGGGCACGGTTCGACACAGTGCAGGGGAAGGTGTTTCTTCCAAGGAACCGGTCTCTGCATTTGAGGGAGCTGGTAAGGAATTTCCTGTCCAGCAGAGCACCCTCGGCTTTGCGGTATTTACAATTGCTCGGGACAATGGCAGCCACGATAGAGGTAGTGCCGTGGGCCAAAGCGCATATAATACCCCTGCAGAGGGCGCTGCTGCGCCGTTGGGCGCACCAGTCGGATGCGCTGTCGTGGTGCCTGGTGTGTCCACCGGAGGTGCAATGGGAGCTTCTCTGGTGGACGCGACCGGACAACTTGGAGAAGGGGATACCCCTGGAGGCACCGGTCTGGAGGCTCGTGATAACGGATGCGAATCTCACGGGCTGGGGAGCGCATTTCGAGGGTCAGTTCGCACAGGGGCAGTGGGCTGCGCTGGAGGCAAGATGGTCCATCATCAGGCTGGAGATGAGGGCAGTGTATTTGACTCTCTTGTGGTTCCAGTTGGGCCTAGGTCGGTCTGCGGTTTGGGTGCTCTCCGACAATGCGACTACGGTGGCCTACATAAATCGGCAGGGCGGCACTGGAAGTGCGGCGTTGGAAGAAGAAGCCAGTCATCTGTTCGCCTGGGCCAAAAGGAACCTACTAGCCATCTCGGCTCAACATGTCGCGGGAGTGGACAATGTCGAGGCAGATTTTTTGAGTCAGCGCAAAGTCGATCCAGGAGAGTGGTCACTTCACCCGGACGTTTTTGCCCTAATTGCGGAGCGCTGGGGAAGGCCGATAATAGATCTGATGGCGACCTTCGAGTCGGCGAAGGCAGCGCAGTTTTTCAGCAGGCGTCGAGAGCGAATGTTGGAGGGGCTCGATCCGTTGGCACAGGTTTGGCCAGTCGAGGGACTCGTCTATGTGTTTCCACCTTGGGCGCTCATCGGGCGCGTGGTGCAGCGCATAGAGCGTCACCCGGGCCGGGTGGTTCTGGTGGCGCCGAATTGGCCAAGAAGACCTTGGTATGCAGATCTGGTTCGGTTGCTGATAGACAGGCCGTGGAGGCTTCCTCTGAGGGAGGATTTGTTGCTCCAGGGGCCACTTCGCATGCCGCAGGTGGATCGGTTCTCGCTTACGGCCTGGCTCTTGAAAGGGCGAGGATGACAGTCAAAGGATACTCGTCGGCAGTCATTTCAACGTTGCTGAACGCGAGGCGGAGGTCTACCTCCTTAGCTTATGTGCGAGTCTGGCGCATATTTGAGGCCTGGTGTGCGGACAGGCGGGTGAGGCCCTCGTCATCGTCTATTGCTCAGATCCTAGCGTTTTTGCAGGACGGGTTCGAGAAGGGACTGGCAGCCAGTTCTTTGCGGGTTCAGTTGGCGGCGATCTCGTGTTATTGAGGGAAGGTCCACGGGCAGGCATTGGCGGGGCATACGGATGTGAAACTGTTTTTGCGGGCAGTGTCACATTTGTGGCCCCCGCATCGCTGTTCGGTGCCGCCGTGGGACCTAAATGTGGTGTTGGAGGCGTTGGTCAAGCCTCCCTTTGAACCGTTGAGTAAGGCGTCTTTGAAGGATTTGACGTTAAAGGCAGTTTTCCTGGTAGCCATCTGCTCTGCACATCGGATTTCGGAGTTACAGGCTTTGTCTTGTAAGGAGCTGTTTTTGTCTTTTTCGGATCAGAAGGTTGTTACGGCCGGTTCCCGCGTTTTTGCCTAAGGTGGTGTCAGTGTTTCATGTTAACCAGACAGTGTCGTCGCCAGTGTTTTCTGCAGGGCAGAAGGACGCCTTGGGTGGTCGGTTGGGGCGGAGGTCTCTTAAGTGGTACCTTCGCAGGACACAGCCTTTTCGTAAGTCCGTTCGCTTGTTTGTGGTGTTTGGCGGCCCACGGAAAGGGGAAGCAGCGTCTAAGGCCTCCATTTCTAGATGGTTGAAGGAGGCCATTGCTACGGCGTATATTTTGAAAGGTAAAGTGGTGCCCGAGGGTCTCGGAGCCCATTCGACTAGAGCACAAGCAGCCTCGTGGGCAGAGTTTGCCTTAGTGCCGGCGGCTGACATTTGCAGGGCGGCGACCTGGTCGTCCTTGAATTCGTTTGTTAGGCATTACAGATTGGATGTGCAGGCAGCCAACGATGTGCGGTTTGGTTCGGCGGTTCTTCAGGCTGCTCTAGCAGGCCCCCCCCCTCCCCCCCATTGAAGTTTACTGCTCTGTTACATCCTCTCAGGTTCTGGGACTGGACTAGAGGGACGCAAAGGAAGGTGAAATTAGACTTACCTGCTAATTGTTGTTCCTTAAGGAACTCTAGTCCAGTCCTGGAGCCCGCCCGGTTTTGTTGCAGGTTTCGTTACGGAGCAGCCTGAGGGGCGTACCAGGGCCTGTGAATTGGTGGGTCAGCAGAAGGGGCTTTCTCGCTCTTTATCTCGCTCTCTCACTATTTCTCTGTCTCTATCTTTAGTCTGCTTGTTCTCCCAGGGAGACCAAATCTTCCTCTGCAGTACGTGGGGTTGGAAGATTCTCTTTAGTTGTATGACTGTGTTTAGCTAAGATCTGTAGTTTACAGTTTGGTTTTTGATTATTCTACTTATTTGTTGTTCTGCTGAGTCTGCTTTGTCAAAGATACTGGTGGGGAGAGGCGGTCCTTGCTTACTTCTACTGGGTCATCAAAGCGATGACGCGTGTCAGTCTCCATAGCTGCTAGAGGAGGTGCAGAACTCTCAGGTTCCGGGACTGGACTAGAGTTCCTTAAGGAACAACAATTAGCAGGTAAGTCTAATTTCACCTTACTGACGATCAACAACACCAAAATGGGCGTCCTCATGATATTCCTAGACATCTCCTCAGCATTTGACACTGTCTGTCACACAACCTTACTAACCAGACTGCAGGAGGCAGGATTACACAGCACCACCATGAAATGGTTTACATCTTACCTCAGCAACAGACAGCTACAAGTCAAATGTGGATCAAAGACCTCTCAACCTTTCAGAGCCACACATGGAGTCTCACAAGGCTCAGCACTCTCCGCCCTGCTTTTCAGTCTATACATACAACCCATCTGCGCCATCATCAAGGACCACAAGATTTAATACACCATATACGCAGACGACATAATAATATTCACACCAATCAAACTGGACAACCCAGACTACTCCAACATAGCCAACTGCTTCCAACAAATGGCAACCTGGTTTCAGGAAACCAATCTGTCAATAAACTACAACAAAACTGAAGCGCTATTCATCACAAGACACCCAGCATTCTCACCCACGGCTACCATCAACCTGAACGACGACATTATACCAGTAAGACAAGAAATAAAATACCTGGGAGTAACACTTGACAAGGACCTTAACCTCCAATCCCACATTGCAAAAACCACAAGGAGCGCCTACATCAAAATGAGGACCGTCAGAAGGCTCAAACTGATACTCGCTCAGGAGCATTTTCGAACAGTCTGTCAAGCCCTCATCATTCCCACACTAGACTATTGCAATCACATATACCAGGGGATACCAAAAAAGACCATAAGACCATTTCAGCTAGCACAGAACACAGCCACACGACTCATAACAGATTGTACTAATCACGACCTCATCACCCCCATATTGTACCACCTACACTGGCTCCCAATCAGCCCTCGAATCCAATTCAAAGTACTTGTAAACATTTTCAAAATACTACACAACCTCTCAGCTGACAGCCTACAACCACTCATAAAAACCGACGACAACAAAAGACCAAGAAGAAAAGGAACCTCAGACACCATCAGCACACCAATGGAATTTGCAAAAACAAAGCAGGCCACGTCAAGAAGGGCACTCTCCCTAGCAGCGCCCACTATATGGAACTCCCTCCCAGACCACCTAAGATCAACTAAAGACCTCAAGGACTTCAGAAAGCGTCTTAAAACTGCCCTATTTACAGAACATTTCAAGGACCTCACCTGAACTGATTACATTTTGAAGTACTTTCAAGGCAATAGTAGATCATTGACCATAGCTCACCTCTCACATGGATCCATTCTTGTAAATATGTATATTAATCACTATGTATATAGTTCACCGATAAAATCTAGCACACTGCACCTTTCAGCACTCTTCTTAAACCTCCACTGCATGCTTCTGAACACACAATATTATCGATTGTTTGATGTGCTAAACCGCTTTTATTTTAATGATAAAGCGGCATACCAAATCCGTCTAAATAAATAAAATAAATAATTATGATGGAATTTTTCGTATTCAATCTTTGTTTACTGAAACAAAACTGTAACAGCTAATTTACAGTAATATACACATTTTACTAGATATCTTCTGAAGTATGGTGATAGAAAAATTCTGATACCATATTTGTAAACAATGGGAAAAATTACATATGAAACAGGTCAAAGCGGGTCTGTGACAAAAATTGTGTTGACCAGGAAGCACAGAGAAAATGTAGCCTTAAAATCCAAGACACATAGCTTAAGTTGGAGAAAACCTTTTTACGTACCCAAGTGGCTCATGAGACTTCTGGAAATACTGTAAAGTAATTTTCTGAGCATAGAATAGGGCTCCCCCCCCCCCCCTCGATAATGCATTTTCAAAATAGTCACGCTATGCACTTCCGTAAGAAGTAAAACCATCAGGATAGCTCTAGTGGAGTGGAGAAATGGAGTGGAGGAGTAGCCTAGTGGTTAGAGCACTGGCTTGGGAACCAAGAGACCAGAGTTCAATTCCCACTAGCATTCCTTGTGGCCTTGGGCAAGTCACTTAACCCTCCATTGTTCAGAAAAATCCAAGTTATCAATGTCCCTGTTTAATGTACGTTTACCAAGTTTAAGTTACAATTTAAACCGCTTTGATTGAAATGATAAAGCGGTATAAAAAAACTGTTAAATAAATAGTGGGGATTTCATCCAGTGATGACTGAAGAAAATGAATATAGTCCAAATGTTTGGATGAATCCACTCCATCTTCTAAAATAGGCCAAATTGATAAATGATAAATATTATAAATACCTAATGTGGACACTATGATTAACAGCATTTCATTAAAACATTTCCTGAGGCACATAGTAAATAGGTCTTTAGAAAATTCAGAAATCTAAGATTTTTACTCCCATGTTGAATTCTCTGAAGATTGCAACTGCTTATGAAGAAATAAACTATCTTTAATAGAAGAGGCCGAGGTCACATGATGCACTGAGCAGATCAGGACACGGTTAGCTCGGCTCTGGGGCTCCTTGCCTATTTTGCGCACTAAATATTGCAATTTCTGACCCAAAGAGAGGCCCGTCTCACTTTTACAGCCAAAAGAATATCACAGGAAACAATCCGGTGAACGCTTGTCTCCCTAGGGGCACATGGTAACAAAAATAAGCCGATGAGAGGAGAACTGAGCACCCAAGACAAAGATAGCTGGCAACTCACCTCTGTAGCAACAAGCGGAAACGCCCCCAAACCTAGTTGAAGAAGTCTTCCTGGCAGTGGTGCAGGTGCTAGACAACGCTATTCATTACCATAACAGATAAGTTATCCCAACTTGAACAAATGGTCATGGACTTTACCGACCATGTGACTTTGGTAGAGCAGCGGATTTCAGACATAGAGGATTCCCAACAGGCCTAGTCCTCAAAGGTCAAGCGACTGGAGAGCCTGGTACGCCAGCAGGAAGAGAAAATTGACCTCAAACATTGAGGTTGCCACAAAAATCTCCATTTCGTGGGGCTAGAAGAAACAATAAGCAATGCAGAACTTTGTGGCTTTCTAGAGATGTGGATACCACTTAACTTATCCCTCCCTGAGCTCACGGAGAAAATAAGACTGGAACAAGTTCAGTGCGTTGGACTGCACAAAGACAATAACTCTCGTCCCCGGGTCTTAATAGCATGCTTTCATGACTTCACAAAAAAGGAGCTGTGCTCTGGGTGGCTCGGGAGTGTGGGAAAATAAGTCCCACAACCCAGAGCATATTAATATTTCAGGATTATGCCACACTTCTTAGGCGGCGGCGCTGAGAGTTTGCTCCCTTCTCCGCCCAGCTCATACAGAGGAACATTCGCTTCTCTCTATTATACCCAGCAAAATTAAGGATTGATGACCATGGGCAAACTTGCTATTTCTCTACAACAGCTGAGATACAGAATTTTATGGCCGCTTCACCATGAGGAATCGACTACAGCAAATTAAGTGGATGATTAGACTTAGGAAAATAGAGCTACCGCGCGGACTCGCAGTGCTAAGGCTATGGACGAAGAGATACTAACTTGAGTTTTTTATACTCCAACTTGGACTGGGAGGAAAATACTCACGTTGGAAACCTGGATGGTAACTCTGAGCTGCTGTTCTGCTTTATCTCATGCCAGCCCCCCCCCCTCCCCGGAACCTGAGGTTGGGGCCGGGGCGAGACAGCTCTAGGGCCTGGAGCCAGACTCATAGAGTAGCAAAGGCCTGCCAGATGAAAGCCTTGTGCCCACTCATCATTGTTAACTGTGGGAGGAGGGGTGGCTTTTGGATGTGCCTTACACTGTTGTGTGCCGGATGCTTTTGTGTGTGGGGAACGCGGGTAATCGAAAAAGTTAATGTGCAACAATGGGCATAGAAAAATTGAGAATATGCATAGAAATGTGGTTTTACTTTTTGAATTGGGGACAAATATTGTTTCTGTTGTGGGATCCTGGGAAGGGTATCGAGAGGTTAGGTAAAAGAAAAAGTTGTGAATCCCCATTAGAAAGGAAGCAGAATAGGACATGACCTAGGGGGATTAGTAATAGACGTGGGTGGAAGCGCACAAAATAAAATAGAGCAACCATCTAAAGGAGTTCTTGGCAAACTGGCTGGGCTTGGCTTGACCCCTCCCCAGACCTAGGAATGTCTTGTGTCTTCCCACAACCACACCCCTGGGGGGGAGTCAACCCAAGCTAAATATGCAGGGGCGAAGTAAGTGAGGTGGGGATGGAGGTGGGGAGCCCCAATGCCATGACCACCAGCCCCACGCCCAATAACAGTGGGACACGAACTAAGATGGGAAGGGATAGAGGGAAGTCGGGGAAGGTAGAATGGGAAGGGGGTACAATCTTTTATAAGACTCAAGATCTCTTTGCTGTGGAGGGTGGGGGAGGAGGGACTCCTGCGGGCAACACCCCCTACTCGTGAGACAAATAGGGAGGGTTTAGGCTGGCCTTCCGTAATAAAGCACAATTCGTGCACGACCAGATTCACAAGCTTGTTGGTATCACATGACTAAAAGTGGTATTCGTATACTCTCATGGAACGTTTGTGGTATAGGCTGCCTGATAAGGAGATACAAAGTACTCAAAGCACTTCGGGATAAACATATTCACATTGCTCTTCTCCAAGAAACCCACATGATAGACATTGAGCATGCTAAACTTGAGATGGTGGGTGGAAGAGGTCTATAGGGCCACGACAGGTAGCAAATGTGCAGGAGTAGTCATTCTCTGTGGAGGGAAAAAAAATGGTGGGGGCTCAATATACAAATTGAACAAATCAAGAGGGACCCTAACGGCCGATATATACTTCTCTGGGGGAAGTTGGAGGGAGCCCCCATGCTTTTGGGAAGTATATATGGACCTAACCGGTATGAATGCAAACTTTTTGATGTGCTGGTGCAGAATGTATTGCACAAGGGCAACCACCAGGTAATTCTTGATGGGGACTACAGTTGTGTTTGCGATTCCCTTGTGGATCGCTCCCATCAGGTGGATGGGGGGACTCCAAGCAGCGTCGGCATGTGTAGGGCTTTGTGATAGTGGGGACTTGCCTGATGTCTGGCGGATGCTTCACACCAGTGAGCAGGACTATACCCACTTGTCCAGGGCATATAATACTTGGTCTAAAATAGACTATTTTTTAATCTCCTGAGATAGGATTCAGATTTACGACCATGCCATGTTATGGATATTCAGTGGTCCCATCTGCAGAGGACAGGAAGAAGTTGGCGATTCCCTTTCTACCTAAATGGCGATGCGGATTTCACCCTCTTCTTGGGAGAGCTATGGGATTTATTTGGGGCAACTATTGCAACTCATAGAGATAATCCTAGTCTCTTTTGGGAAACCGCTAAAGTCTTTCTACGTGGAGCGGTACTTGGCTATATGAGTAGGCGTAAGAAAGAATCTAACGGCAAGTTAGTTGAATGGGGCGCCCAGCTTCGTATGCTACATAGGCGGCTGATACTTCACGATACAGAGGAAAATCGTACAGCCTCTTGACTACTCAATCAGCTCAATACACTTATACATGCACAATCAAATCGTACCATGCGCCATTACAAATATGCACTGTATTGCTTGGTAACTGCTTGAGCCGTCTTATGTCATCATTAGTTTAAAAAAAACAAAAAGGGGCCCCCATTTGGTACTAGCAATCCATACCTTAAATGGTAAAGTGCAGACCTCCAAGAGGCGATTGAAGAAGCATTTTTGGCTTACTATTGGGGATTATATACAGCGGATAACCAAGACTGATTTGAGGCCAGCACATACTTGCAACAATGTGATCTCCCCAGTTGAACCCTGCCCAATGTGCTCAGTTGAACGAACCTATCATCCCGGCTGAGTTCCGAAAAGTAGTTGGGAATCCTCCACACATTGCGTGCACTGGGCCCAGATGGATTTGGTGCCAAATTCTACTAGATACTTAGTGGAATACATAGTTTGTCTCTAACTAAAATGTATCAACAACTCATAGAGCAACAATCATTCCAATATCAAACTAATGAAGCTTTGATAACACTTATCCCCAAGCCGGGAAGAGACCCAATGACCCCGGGATCTTAAAGACTTATTTTGTTATTAAATGTTGATGTCAAAGGTCTTGGCCAAGCGCTTGTCACCCATATTGCCCGATTTGATTCACCCCACTCAAGTGGGCTTTGTAAAGAGTCGGCAAGCAGTAGGGAAATGTTTGTCAAATCTTGGCATCAATGCAGTTCTGTTGCCATACTGAGATTCCCCCCTCCTTATAAGCTTTGATGCGGAGAAGGCCTTTGTCAGAGTAGGATGGAAATGCATGTTTATAGTGCTGGACACCTTCGAATTTGGAGGCACCTTTTTTCAGGCTGTGCGCGTGTTTATGTTGACCCACAGGTATGCATCGTGATCAATGATCTTTGAACTAAGAGATTTCCATTAGAACAGGGAATGAAGCAGGGGTGTCCTCTGTCCCCTATGTTTGTCCCCACTGTTGGCGCGAATTTGAATGAATCCAGAGGTTGAGGAGGTGCACTTTGGGTCCTATGAATTTAAATTGTCTGCTTTTGCAGATGATCTTTTGGTATAAGTAACGAGCCTCGAGCACTCTCTCCTGATCTTGTTACATTTTAATGCCTTTGGTGAATTCTCTGACTATAAACTGAACTTTGACAAATCTGAGGCATTGTTAACCCATGGTTCATCCCCCCACTACCTGGCAGGGAACATTCCCGCTCCGCTTGGTGAACAGTTCACTTAGATACCTTGGAGTAACCCTGCAAGCAAACTTGAAAGACCTCTATTGATGCAATGTGACCCTCCCTTACTCGCTCAAACCACTCAACAACTCGAGAGGTGGCGGAATCTGCCTCTCTCGCTGGGAGGTCAAATAGCACTTTTCAAGGTGATAATTTTTCCACAATGGCTCTATATGTTTCAGATGCTCCCAGTATGGCTTTTAAGGAAAGATCTAAACAATCTTGAATCCAAGCTCACCCGTTTTCTTTGGATGGGAAGAAGAGCACATATAGCCCTATGGGTGGTACTTAGGGGGTCTTGGCGCCAGGGAGGGATGGGAGTCCCTGATCTCCCGGCATATAGCATGCTCCTTACGTCACTTAAAAGATTGTACACCGCTTTGATTTACAAGATAAAGCGGGATATAAATCCTTTTAAATAAAAAAAATAAAATAAAAGATTGACTCTTTGACACAGAAGAATATATTTCATTGGCATGTGAGTGGGCATTAGTCGCTTCTCTCTCGCTAAAGTATGTGCTCCATGCACATATAATTAAACTTCCTATCCTCTTGTGACGTTGCTCCCTGATCCAGGTTGATCGCAGATGTGGAAATGGATCTGTGTCAGACTAAAACATTCAGTCTTCCAATCGGTTTACTTGCCTACTCATGGAAATGCTGACTTTACGCCAGGTATGTCTTCCGCGAGCTTCCGCCGCTGGCAATGCTTGGGTATTTTGTACTTAGAACAGGTTTTAACAGAAGACGGTAAGCCGCTAACCTTCCCAAAACTTTGTGCCCAATTCAGGGTTAATGAGAGGGACCTTTTTTCATACCTCCAACTCTGTAGTTACATTCAAATTTTGGAACAAGATAACTTGTCCAGTGATTTTTGTACTGACCTAGAGGAGTTCTTTGTTTGTGAAGAATCTGGTAGGATAGCAATATTTCAAGTACATTCATCCTTTGGGACTATGGCTGTGAAGACTACATGTCACCAGATGTCTGAAATATGGAATTATGATCTTGGCACTTCTTTGACAGGGGAGCAGCATTGGAAGCTTGTTGGCAAGATTCTACGCTTCACGGCAGTGGTTTCCCTATGGGATATGCAGTACAGAGTGGTTCGACGTGCTTATCTTTCACTTGGTCGTTTGCATGCTATGAATTATGAAGATTGGTCTCTCTGCCCCAAGTGTGATGCGAATGGAGCTATGCTTGTTCACTTACTGTGGTCCTGCCCGACGGTGCAAAGCTATTGGAAAGACACTCACTCCTTTACTGACCAAGTGAGTTCTAGGACACCATTGGGTGCTCACCCTTCAAGCCGCCCTACTTTATGTGATGAAGGGAGTGGCAATTGTTGGTCAGGGATGGATGCGCTGGATAAAGCTTTCTTGGGCCCTGGCGACCTGCACAATATTGATGGGCTGGAAGTCTGTGGATTTCCCCAACTACTGGCAATGGTGAAGCATTATGCACCAGCACATGTAACTTGGCAAACTTTGGGCCAAAGCTGAACGCAGGTGCCTTACCCATTTCCACGCGATATGGAATGATTATATCCAAACCCTACCTCCCCGCAGCCGGGCCACCCACAATCCCGCTGGAAAAGAAAACATCCTTAGATTGGGGGGGGGGAGGGAGGGTTGGGACTGAAAGACCATGTGGCGGGAAAGGGAGGAGGTGATAATAAATACCATTGGAAATACTAAATAATATACACAATTTTGTCTAAACACAGGCACCATTCCTAGGGCTTCTCTCATTTTTCCATCCTCTTGCTGCCATCATTCATGCTGCAATCGGTAATAATTCAATCAACCTCCTACAGTCATGGCTTCCTTTCTCCATTATATCCTGGTATGCTCAATATGTAAGCTTTTTTTGTTGTTCTCCTTGCTTAATAAAAATAAAAATTGCAAAAATAAACAAACCTCTCCCCCCTCTTATTTTTTTAAGAATCTCACCCCACTAACACCTAGGGCATCCAAACTTTGTTGACAGCACCCTACCCACCCACAACAGAGTGACACATCCCTACCCAGAACCCACCACACAATATCACTCATAGCAGATAGGACCCTACCAAACCCCTCTCATAAAACCACACCAACAGCCAATACCCTTTCAACAATCCCTACTGCTTCCCAATCCCAAATCACCATTCTCTCAAACTCATAAATCCTTGCAGTACACTGCATACTTCACCATTTATAACCATCTCAACTCCTCAAACTAACCCCCCAAACCACCATTAAAACAATTTCAGGCCTACCACCTCTCCATACATCCCCAATAAATCTACATTTGTTAACCACCATCTTGCCCAAACCCTCCTCCTCCATACACATGCAAACCATCCCCAGTCACAAAATCCTCAAACACACAGCACCACTCAAAATATGACACCATATTACAAAACAATTAACCAGACCGACAGGCTCCATAACAACAACATATAGAGTTGTGGGAAGCAGACTAATTGCCCAACAGAACTTTGACACACTACCAAACACCAGAGTTCTCAAAGTTACATCTTGAAGAAGCTGAGGATGAGGACTCGAAAAAGGATTCAAAAGTAGTGCCTCCACATACTACACTGTTCTGCAGCCTCTCATGCTTGTCGTCTTCATCTCCACGACTTGAGGGTCCTCACCACAGATGCCTCCCTGCTGGGCTGGGGAGCCCACTGCCAGGGGTACCGCACCCAGGGTGTTTGGTCCCCAGATGAAAGTGCTCAACAGATCAATCTGTTGGAACTGCGTGCAATCCATCTTGCACTGAAGGTGTTCCAGCGGTCCCAGGGCCACAGGTCTGTCCTGGTCCAAACTGACAACCAGGTTGCCATGTTCTGTGTGAACAAACGGGGAGGGCACAGGGTCCCATGCCTTCTGTCAGGAAGCCCTGGACCTGTGCTCTTATGCAGTCCGGCAAGGCATTCTCCTCAGGGCAGTGTTCCTGCCGGGTCAGGACAACTGGCTGGCCGACAGACTCAGCAGGCTGCTCCAGCCACACAAGTGGCAGCTGGACCCAGAAGTGGCCTGTGGGCTTTTCCAGATCTGGGGGGAACCGGTGATGGACCTGTTTGCCAGCCCAGACAATCATCAGTTACCCTACTTCTGCTCAAGGCAACCACACCCTGCCAGGGTGGCCGCCGATGCTTTTCTAATCTCATGGTCGGTGGGTCTTCCGTATGCGTTTCCTCCGACATCTCTGATCGCTTAAGACCCTGTTCAAGATTCTTCGCGACAGAGCTTCAGTCATTCTGATAGCCCCACAGTGGCCTCGCAACCGTGGTTCCCACTCCTCCTGCAGCTAGCGGTGGAGGCCCCCATCCCCTTGGGGACAGCTCCACAGCTCCTTTCCCAGGAGGGGGACTCTCCTGCACCCCAACTTCAGCTCCCTTTCGCTGATGGTGTGGCTGCTGAGAGGGTGTCACTAGCTCTGCTCCTACTTCCAACGGACGTGGAGGATGTTTTGCTGGCTTCACGCAGAGCATCTACCAGACTGGCTTATGCTTTTAAGTGGCGCAGGTTTGCGCTTTGGTGCGCTGAATGGGGGGGGGTCGACCCCTTTTCTTGCCCGGTGGTTGTGGTGTTGCAATACCTTCTCCACCTCTCCGGTACGGGGCTTAAGTCCAACTCCGTCAAAGTGCATCTCGGTGCCCTAGCGGCAAACCACCACCAGGTGGACGGGAAGCCCCTCTCAGCCCATCCGGTGACCGAATGAGATCTCAATGTGAGGTTAGGGCAGCTCACACTGCCACCTTTCGAACCGATGGCTGTGTCACCTCCGTTATCTCTCCTGGAAGGTGGTTTTCCTTGTGCTCACTTCCACCCGAAGAGTGAATGAGCTTCAGGCCCTCGTAGTGGAGAGGCCTTATACCAGGTTCTACAAGAACAGGGTAGTGCTTCGCACACACCCCAAGTTCCTTCCAAACGTGGTGTCCTCGCTCCACCTCAACCAGGAGGTGGTCCTCCCTACCTTCTTTCCCAGACTGCACGTCAGTCGCGCTGAAGCGGTCCTCCATACCCTGGACTGTAAGAGGTCCTTGTCCTTCTACATTCAACATTCTCAAGGCCACCGGAAAGCCTCTCAGCTTTTCGTTTCCTATGACCCCAGTAAGCTATGGGAGGCGGTGACCAAGCATATGCTGTCCACGTGGGTGGCAGACTGTATTGCCCGGGCTTATGAGAAAGCAAAGCTTCCATTGGAATGCCGTATCACGGCTCACAAGGTCAGGGCCATGGCAGCATCAGTGGCTCATCTGTGCTCCGTTCCTCTTGCAGACATCTGCCGGGCCACCACTTGGTCTTTGGTTCATACCTTTGCAGCTCATTACTGCCTGGATAGGGAGTCCCAACGGGACAGTGCCTTCAGCCAGGCTGTACTCCATAGCCTTTTCGGGGTCTAGGCAACTCCTGCCCACCAACCGTTCTGTGTTCAGGCTACCGGAGTGCTACTTTCCTTGTACGCAGATCCTATTTCATTGCGGCTGCTCGTGGCTCTCATGAGGGAGCTGTTTTTTGTGTTATTGGTTCATGGTAGCCTGTAGCTGGGGAGTCACATATGTGAGGACTGACTTCCTCCTTGTTCCCGGAGAAACTGTAGTTACCCATAAAAGGTGTTCTTTGGGGACAGCAGGAATCAGTCCTCACAATCTTCATTGTTTTGTTTTGCCATCTTTTTAGCTATGTCATTTGACTGAGCAAGATGGCACCTTTGGGCGGGAAGGGGACCACGCATGCGTGGTAGCAACTCACATAGGCTTTCTTTGAAAGCTAGGGATTTGCTGTGCCGTCATTGACATCACCCATATGTGAGGACTGATTCCTGCTGTCCCCGGAGAACACCTGTTACAAGTGAGTAACTACGCTTTCTCTCCATCAAGTGCTACACACCAGACAGCATTTCCTTTTGAACACTCAGAATGACATTAAGTAGATGTCTCGCATTATCATAGATCTGCCTTCCTCAAATGAATCCATTTTGGTCTGGGTGAATCAAATCAGTCATCACCCCATCTAATCTGTTAGCTAACACCTCGCAAAAATTTTTATATCACTGTTAGGGAGATAGGCCATTAGTTACCACACCCCAGGGTGACGTATCCTCCCTTGGGGATCAGGGATTTCTCCAGGACCAAGCAGGAAGTCAGTCCTCACATATGGATGACGTTGGCGCCGACGGAGCCCTCGTGCGGAGCATTTCCCCAGCTTTCAAAGAAAGCCTTTGGGAATTGCAGCGCGCATGCGCGGTCCCCTTCCTGCCCAAGGATGCCATCTTGCTCAGTCTTCTTTTTTCCACGGAACCCGACGGACGTAGTTCGTTTTTCGGCGAGGAAAAATTTGATTTCCCTATTTTTTGTACTTTTCCTTCGGTTCGACGCCGGATCCTTTTCCCGCCTGGGCCCGGTACGCCGGTATTGAGCCTACTCTCTCCTTTTTTGGTTTTTGTCCTTCGTGACTAGCGTTCGCGCCATTTTTTCTTTTTTTACTGGCTGGCAGCCCTGTCTTTTGACCTCGCAGGGGCCCTTTTTCCCCCGATGGCTGCCAGCGGGTTTAAAAAGTGTGATCGGTGTAAGAAACTTATCTCTCTTACCGACACACACGACTGCTGCCTCCGCTGCCTCGCACCCGATCATGACCCGATGATTTGTGGTCTGTGTGGCAAAATGTCCTCGAAGGCGTTGAGGAGTCGGCAGCACCAGAAGGATAGGATCTTCTCTGACTCCGCGTCCGGACGGGCCCGGACCTCGTCAGAGGCCTCAACGTCTCGGGACTCCGGCCCCGAGCAGCGTCGAGGTTCCTCTGAGAGGGGTCTCCTTCGCGGGAACAGCGCAGGAAGAAGAAACCCGCGAGGGCGGCGTCGGTGAACGCTTCTGGTTCCTCGAGAGCCAGGTCGCATAGCCCCGATAGCCGTCCCAAGTCTTCGGAGTCGGAGAGGCCTCCCAAGCAACCTCGTCTCGAGATGGAGTCTCCTGGACACGTGAGTGCTGTAGTCCTCGTGGACTCTTCTCCAAGGGAGCCGACGTCGGGCACGACGCCATCGGGGCCCGAGTTGGGGGCTGCTGGGTCTCCTGAGCTCGGACTCAGGTTGACGGCCTTGGAGAGCAGCCTCGCTGCCTTCATAGAACAGCAGCGGGCATTGATCGCTGGTCTCACCGGTGCATCTGCCCCGACCACCGGGACATCGACGTCCAAGTCGACCCCGAAGGCCAAGCCGATCCTCGAGTCCATGCGGGCTCGAGTCGATCCTTGGCCACGGTCTCCCTCGGCCTCCCGTTCGGGACCGATGTCGTCGACGCCGGTACCCTTGACGTCGGGGCGGAGGGCATCGGTGCCCGCCTGACCGGAGCCGCTCGACACCTCCCCCGAGGAGTCGGGCTGGGAGATGGAGGACGAAGAGTCACCCGACACCTATCGGACTTGGTGTGTCCCATCGGACTCGCCGGAGTTCGAACCTCGGAGACGATCCCCACTGGAGGATACCCGGTTCTCGGACTTCGTGCGGGATATGGCCAAGGCCTTGGCCTTCCCCTCGGATCCTGAGGAGGAGCCTCGAGCCGAGGAGCTCGAGGCCCTCCAGTATGACTCTCCCCAGAAGGAGGCCTTTACTGTACCGGTTCCTCTGATGCTGGAGCAGCTGCTCTTCCGCATGTGGGAGACCCCGGCCTCGACGCCAGTGTTAAGCAAGCGGGTCGATTCCATCTATCGAGTTCGCAAGAGCCCCGGGTTCCAAAAGGCACAAAAATCCCGCACCACTCCATGGTTGTGGAATCGGCCATGCATCGACTGAAAAGTCAGAAGATGCACTCCTCAGTGCCTCCCGGCCGGGAGGCCCGGAACCTGGATGCCCTCGGTAAGAAGTGCTTCCAGGGCTCTATGCTTGCTTGCCGTGTCCAGACATACCAGCTCTACATGGGCATGTATCTCTGAGACCTGGCAAAGGAGATTGCCGGGTTCTCTGATGGTCTCTCCGAGGAACCTTTGCAGAGGTTCCAGGCCTTGTCCACCGGTATTCGAGAGTGCTCGAAGTTTATCTCTCGAGCAGCCTACGATGGCTTTGAGGCTTCGGCCCAAGTAGCCAGGGCCGGCATCGGTGCCCGCCGACAGGCTTGGCTACAGTCATCCGACCTCAAGCCATGGGTACAGGACAAGTTGGTCGATGTCCCCTGCCGAGGTGAAAACCTCTTTGGTAAGCCCATGGCTGAAAAGGCTGCAGAACTCGAGACTCTGACCAGGACTAGGCTTTCCAGGAAAACCTCTGCCCCTTCTCAGAAGAAGGGCTCGGGAAAAAAGTCCTTTTACCCGAGGAAGTCATCTGCCTATAAACAATACCCTCATTATCAGGCCTCTGCAGCTCCCCAACAGGGTCAGCAGGCCAAGGGGCAGGGTCATGGGCCCCGTAGGCAGAAGGCCCCCAAGCCACCTACATCGGCCCCTGCTCAGCAGTGTGGGGGTTTTTGACTCAGAAAGCATAGCCTCTTCTCCTCAGCTGGCTTCTCTCAGCACAGGAGGCCGGCTGGCCCACTTTCCCCACAGGTGGTCAGCCGTCACGTCAGATACCTGGGTGCTTCATATAGTCCAAAAGGGCTATCTTCTCCATTTTCACCAGGTACCTCCCTCCTATTTTCCAGGGGAGCCTCCAAGATCCCCTCTGCACAGGGACCTACTCCTTCAGGAGTTAGCAAGTCTACTAAAGGAACAGCCTGTGGAACCGGTGCCCCACCACCTGAGAGGTCACGGCTTTTATTCCAGGTACTTTCTGGTACCAAAAAGAACAGGAGGCCTCAGACCCATCCTAGACTTGCGAAACCTCAACAAGTTCCTGGAGAGGGAAAAGTTCAAGATGCTTACCCTTGTAATCCTGCTGCCCTACCTCCAGCAGGGAGACTGGCTATGCTCCTTAGATCTAAAGGATGCTTATACTCACATCCTTATCCATCCAGACCACAGACAATATCTCAGGTATGTTGTGGGAGGAAACCACTATCAGTACAGAGTACTTCCCTTTGGCCTGTCCTCCGCTCCCAGGGTGTTCACCAAGTGCCTGGCATTGGTGGCGGCCTATCTAAGGCTTCAGGGTCTCTTTGTGTTTCCGTACCTGGACGACTGGCTCATAAGGGGCCAATCTTCCCAAGAGGCCAACCAGGCTACCCTTCGCACTGTGGCTCTGCTTCAGCACTTGGGGTTTGTCATAAACTTCGCAAAGTCCACTTTGCTCCAGTCCCAGAATTTAGAATTCATAGGAGCAAGGCTGGACACTCTTCAGGCGAAGGCTTTTCTGCCAATGGACAGAGCCCACAGGTTGATGGATCTGGCCAGCCAGTTTTGCAGCAATTCCCTGCTCTCTGCCAGGCAATTCCTGAGACTACTCGGCCATATGGCTTCCACGGTTCATGTCACCCCCAATGCCCGCCTGCACATGCGACCTGCTCAGTGGAGCCTTCGCACTCAGTGGCATCAAGCCACAGGGAGCCTAGCGGACTCAGTGAAGATCTCCGACCTCCTGGTCTCCTCTCTGCAATGGTAGCTTCATCTTCCGAATCTGGTGCTTGGAGTGGTTTTTCAATCATCTCCACATACTCAGGTGCTGACAACCGATGCCTCTCTTCTCGGTTGGGGAGCACATTGCCAAGGGACATGTACTCAGGGTCTCTGGACGCCTTGGGAGGCTATTCAACAGATAAACTACCTGGAGCTACGGGCGATACGCCTAGCTCTGAGAGCCTTCTCCCACCTTGCCTCACACCAGTCTGTACTGGTCCAGACGGACAATCAAGTTGCCATGTTCTATGTGAACAAACAAGGAGGCACAGGTTCCTTCCTTCTTTGTCAGGAGGCACAACGACTGTGCTCTTGAGCTGTCAATCACGGAATCCTTCTCAAGGCTGTCTACCTCCCAGGTCAGGAAAATTGCCTGGCAGACAGACTGAGCCGGATCCTGCAACCACACTAATGGAGATTGAACCCGTTGGTGGTTCAGCAGATCTTTCTCAAGTGGGGACTCCCCACCATGGATCTTTTCGCCAGTCCTCTGAACCGGCAACTCCCGAGATTTTGCTCCAGACAACCGCATCCTCTCAGAGTAGCAGCGGATGCGTTTCTGATCTCGTGGTCCACAGGCCTACTGTATGCGTTTCCTCCCACACCACTAGTGTCCAGAACGCTGTTCAAAGTCCTCAGGGACGGGGCTTCCTTGATTCTCATAGCCCCCAGGTGGCCGAGGCAACCGTGGTTCCCGCTTCTGCTACAGCTGGCGGTGGACACACCTCTTCCTCTGGGGTTTCAACACAATCTCCTGTCTCAGGATCAGGGGACTCTCTTGCACCCCAACCTCCAGTCCCTTCATCTGATGGCCTGGCTGCTGAAAGGGTAGTCCTAGCTCCCCTACTACTACCTCGAGAGGTGGAAGATGTAGTCTTGGCCTCTCGGCGTCAATCCACCAGGAATTCCTACGCTCTTAAGTGGCGTAGATTCTCCGCATGGTGTGCTCAGCACAGTGAGAATCCCTTCTCGTGCTTGGTAGCGGTAGTGTTGCAATATTTGCTCTACCTCTCCAATCTGGGCCTTAAGTCTAACTCTGTCCGAGTTCACCTTAGTGCTCTCTCAGCACACCACTCGCCGGTGGACAGCAGGCCTCTTTCCAACCACCCTTTAGTGGCTCGTTTCCTCAGAGGCCTTCTTTTGCTTAAGCCTTCTTTGCGTACACCGGCCCCTGAGTGGGATCTGAATGTGGTCTTACAGCAGCTTACTTGTCCGCCCTTTGAACCTATGTCTACCTGCCCTCTCCGTTTTCTCTCCTGGAAAACTTTATTTCTGGTAGCTCTCACCTCTGCTAGGCGAGTGAGTGAACTGCAGGCACTAGTGTCTGATCCTCCTTACACTAGGTTCTACAGGAATAGGGTAGTCCTATGGACTCACTCTAAGTTTCTTCCTAAAGTTGTCTCACCTTTTCACCTCAATCAGTAGGTGGTTCTTACGACCTTCTTTCCCAGGCCGCATGCCAACCGGGCTGAGATTGTCTTGCATACCCTGAACTGTAGGAGGGCGTTATCCTTCTACCTTGACCGTACGCGGGAGCATCGGAAGGCTGTTCCGCTTTTTGTTTCTTTTGACCCCAATAAGTTGGGGCTCCCTGTCTGCAAGCGTACGTCGTCCATCTGGGTCGCTGACTGTATCGCCTGGGCTTATGGGGCAGCCGGCCTCTCGTTGGAGGGTCGAGTCACGGCTCATCGTGTCAGGGCGAAGGCTGCGTCAGTGGCTCATCTCCGCTCTGTTCCGTTGGCAGACATCTGCCGAGCCACTACTTGGTCTTCAAGCCAGACTTTTGCGGCCCATTACTGCCTTGAGAGGGAGTCCCGTAGGGACAGTGCTTTCGGACAGGCAGTACTCCATAATCTCTTTGGGGTTTAGGCAACTCCTACCCTCCGGCCCTGGTGTTGGGCTGCCGGTCGGGGGCGTTCTCAGAGAGGATTCCTTCCTTCTGTGCTGACGAGCTCGAGGGAGCTCATATTTCCGCTTGGGGTCTCCGGTAGCCTTAAGCTGGGGAGTCCCATATGTGAGGACACTTCCTGCTTGGTCCTGGAGAAAGAGTAGTTACTCACCTGTAACAGGTGTTCTCCAGGAGCAGCAGGAATCAGTCCTCACAACCCTCCCTCCTCCCCTTGGAGTTGCAGTCATATGATTTATTTTGCTAATTTTTTCTGTCTTTTAGCTATGTCATCAGACTGAGCAAGATGGCACCCTTGGGCGGGAAGGGGACCGCGCATGCGCGCTGCAATTCCCAAAGGCTTTCTTTGAAAGCTGGGGAAATGCTCCGCACGAGGGCTCCGTTGGCGCCGACGTCACCCATATGTGAGGACTTATTCCTGCTGTTCCTGGAGAACACCTGTTACAGGTGAGTAACCACTCTATCCCCCCATTTTATTGCATTGGCTATTTCCTCCTCCTTTTGAATCTTTGCCTTCTTGACTACTTTGCTAGCTTCTCTAAGTTTTTCCAAATACAGATGCCTGTCTTCCTCTCTCTGTGATCTCTTGTATTTCATGAAGGCCTCCCTCTTTTTCTTCACTTTTTCAGCTACTTCTTTCGAAAACCATAGCGGTCTCCTTTTCCTTTTACCTTTATTTACCATGTTAACAAAAAGGTTGGTTGCCCTTAAAATATCCCCTTTCAGTTTTTACCACTGTTTTTCTACATCCCTCAGCTGTTCCCATCCAACTAACGACTCCCTGAGGTATTGGCCCATCTTCGCAAAGTTAGTCTTCCTAAAGTCTAAGATCCTCGCCTTTGAATGGATTCTAACAGCCCTAGTCCTAATACTGAACCACACCATCTGGTGATCATTAGATACAAAATGATCTCCCACTACAACATCAAAAACACTTTCACCATTGGTAATCGCCATGTCCAGTATGGCCCCGTCACGTGTGGGGTCTGTTACCAATTGCCTGAATAGTTCTCCCTGTAGAGAATCCAGGATCTCCTTACTTCTAGATGATACTGCAGCAGGAATGTGCCAATCAACATCTGGCATATTGAAATCTCGATTTCAGTAGCACTTCCCCTTTCTTAGCAATGCTGCGCATGTCTTCAATTAACTCTGTCCACCTCTTCCTCTTGTGAGGGAGGTCTGTATATCACACCAATGTAAATAGATTTCTCTTTTCCGCTTTCTAGTTTAACCCACAATGCCTCCCCTCTCCCTTTTAAGCTCTGTAATTCCAAAGCTTTAATAGTAGTTTTT
Organism: Ichthyophis bannanicus; assembly: GCA_033557465.1. Taxonomy (NCBI): domain Eukaryota; kingdom Metazoa; phylum Chordata; class Amphibia; order Gymnophiona; family Ichthyophiidae; genus Ichthyophis; species Ichthyophis bannanicus. The sequence continues at coordinate 341,224,143 of CM066036.1, read as the reverse complement.
ACATATAGTGCCACTCCTCCTCCCCTACGTCCTACTCTGTCCTTTCTGAATAAAGTATAGCCAGGTATAGTTACATCCCAATCATGGTTTTCTGTGAACCATGTTTCTGTAACTGCCACTAAATCCAAGTCATCCACTCCCACCAAAGCTTCTACATCAGGGATCTTATTTCCCATGCTACGGGCATTTATACACACTGCTTTCCATATGTTACCCCCTGTTACCCATTTCCATAAAGTTATTTAATGTATCACCTACCTGGGGGCTTTCACTTACCTTGGATCTTTCTTCACCCATCCCCAACGAATCTAGTTTAAAGCCCTCTTCAGTAGATTAGCCAGTTCACTACTGAAGACGCGTTAACCTTTCTTGGACAGATGGATGCCATCTCTGCTCTGCAACCCTTGGAACAGCATCCCATAGTCTAGGAAACCAAAACACTCTCGATGACACCATCCACGCAGCCATGTATTCATCTCCAGGATGCGAGCCTCTCTGCCTTGGCCTTTACCCTCAACAGGGAGGATTGAAGAGAACACCACCTGTGCACCTAACTGCTTCATCCTCTGTCCCAGAGCCATGAAGTCACTTTTGATATGTTCCGAGGTATACCTGGCAGTATCATTTGTTCCAACATGGATTAGCAACATTGGGTAATAGTCAGTGGGCTTGATGAGTCTCGGCAAACATTCTGTAACATCTTGGATTTTGGCACCAGGCAGACAGCATACCTCTCTGGACATCAAGTCTGGTCGGCAGTACCCCTCAGAAGAGTCTCTCCAACCACCACTACCTTTTGTTTCTTTGTGGTCACTGATTCTGCAACTTTGGGGTACTTGAGCTCTGGTTCTTCCCTTTCCAGGGATGCTTTCACCTCCTCCACCTCCAGGGCTGCATAATGGTTCTTCAATTCAAGGGCTGGAGAAGTTGGATTGGTGATTTTGCAGGCTCTGGTGACTTGTCCAACCATCGACATTCTGTTGGCACCCATCTTCTCCTCTGTTGGAGAGCTTGGTTGCTGCAAGAAGCATCTCATCAATGTACTTCTCACTGTCTTGAATGCTCCTCAGCCTCGCCACCGCCTCTTTGAGTTCCTCCACTTGTTTCCTCAGAGCTTCAGCATGCAGGCACCCTGCACATGGAACCGGTCCTTCAACTGGCATTAGGACCTCTGTCTGTCTGGACCGAGGCAGAAGCTGTAACAGGGGCAACAGCTTTAGCGATATGATTTTTCACAGCCATTGTTCTGTTCGTGGAGCTTAGGTATCTGTTAAAGCAAAAGAGAGAGATCTCCCAAGTACCAGCCGGTTTCCCAGCTGTCCCTTCAGAGAAAAAGCAGTAAAATCTCCTTAATTATATTCAAAATGTGCTGGTCCAATTCTCTGTGCTTTGTCAAATGGGGAAGTGCCCTATAAAGCAAGACTACTTGCTAGGGGTGGGTGGGAGTCGGGGTGGGTAGGGAGGGAACTAACACCTGATTAGGTGTTAGCAGTTCCCAAAGCTGAGGAGGTTCCTGGAGTTCAACTACCTACTGTGCTCAAGGAAAGCCCCACTAAAGCACCAAAAAGAAAGTAACCTTGCTTTAAAAATGTACAAAAAACCCTTTTAAGAGCTCCCAGTCAGAGAGCTAACAATTTAATATAATAAAACAAACCCTTAAATCCTTACTGTTGGTTGATCTGGAGAGCTCCTGTAGGAAAGAACTTCTTTGGGAAACCCATGGCAAACAAAGCTACAGAGATAGAGACAGAGTTCCTAACAAGAACCAGACTCTCGAAGAAGACCTCTGTACAGCCCCGTAAAGGTCCCGAGGAAGAAAGGGGGGGGGGAGTTTGGCAATGCCTTGCAATTTCAGATCACCTCGACCCCACGGCAAAGCCAACAGCACAAAGGACAGGGGCATGGCCCCCATAAGCAATAGACCCCTAAGTCCCAGATGCCAGCCCACAGCCCAGCCTAGGGGGAGCTTTTGTCTCCCTGAGTGTGACCACCTCTCCTTCAGGAGGTCCCCTGCAGCCCACAGTGGGCGTCTGGCCCTGTTTGCCCACAGGTGGTCCACAATCACCACCGATACCTGGGTGCTACAAGTGGTCAGGGAAGGCTACCTCCTCCACCTACAGCAGGTGCCATCCTCTTACTTCACAGTAGAGCCCATAAGACCTCTCCTTCACCAGACCCTGCTCCTCACTGAGCTTGTAGGCCTACTCCAGAACAGAGCGTTTGAGCCAGTACTGAAACATTTCTGGGGCACCAGCTTCTACTCCAGATATTTCCTTGTCCTCAAAAGGACAGGGGGCATCGTGCCCATCTGGATCTGCGGGAACTGAACAGGTTTCTGGTAAGGGAGAAGTTCAAGATGCTGTCCCTTAGAACACTGCTCAAGTCAACACAAGAAAGAGCAGTCCGCTCTTGCAATGAATGCCAACGTGACACAAGAAACAAGAGACGTATGATGGTCACAGGAATCTTTATTAGGTAAAACCCCAACGCGTTTCGGCAAAACAAAACATGGTTATAATCTCATTAATATAATAAAAATTCATTAATATAATAATTATGAATACATTTTTATACAGTATTCATTCTACTAATAACTTATATGTATAATAAAAAAATAAAAAATCATAAATACATAATCTTTCCCTTTTAAAATTTTAAAACCATGTTTTGTTTATTGATCCTATAGTTGAAACATAGCTTTTATAGACTATCCCACAGGTGAGATACACCACAAGGTGTTCTTGTGAGTATATATTTACATATCTTAGTGACTCTGCCTCATGGTCCTTTTATTATTTATAATATTAAATTTTCAGATATAACATTTTTCTTGTTTACTGTTGCCCTGCGTTTTGTACTTTTGTATCTTTCATTTTTTATTTTTTATCTTTTATGTAAAAAAACTTAGTATTTATGTCCAAATTTTAAATTATTTTGGTTGTATAAATGGTATATCATTTATTTTATCTTATTTTGTTTATTTTGCAAGCTGCATACCCCCTGAGGAAGGCATTCGCTGAAACGCGTTGGGGTTTTACCTAATAAAGATTCCTGTGACCATCATACGTCTCTTGCTCCTTGTGTTACGCTTACCTTAGAACACTGCTGCCATTCCTCCAGCAGGGAGATTGGCTATGCTCTTTAGACCTAAGGATGCCTACACACACATCTTATTCAGCCTGGCCACAGAAAATACCTTTGGTTTGTGGTGGGGGGAGATCATTACCAATACAGGGTACTCTCCTTCAGGCTGGCCTCCTCACCAATGCTCTTCACAAAGTGCCTAGTGGTGGTCGCAGCCCACCTCTGCCTCCAGGAGACCTTCGTCTTTCCCTGTCTAGACAACTGGCTCATAAAGGGAGGCTCTGCTGCAGAGGTGCAATATACCACAAGGTGCACCATCAACACCCCTGCAGCAGTTGGGATTCATCATAAACTACCCCAAGTCCCATCTCTCTCCGGCCCAATGCCTAGTGTTCATATGGGCTCGACTAGACACCCTCCAGGCCAAAGCCTTCCTCTCTCAGGAAAGGCCACAATGTCTCAGGGAGCTAGCCACAGAGATGCAATACCGCCTGTTGGGCCTCATAGTCTCCACGGTTCACGTGACCCCATATGCCCAACTACATATGAGAGCAGCTCAGTGGTGCTTCCACTCCCAATGGGCACGTGACATGGGCAGGCTTTGTGACAGATTGAGAGTGATCTGCCAGCTGGCAGACTCCCTAGGTTGGTGGCAGATTCCCTGCCACTTTCAGGCAGGGATGCCCTTCTAGGCACCTCCCCCCCCCCCAGAGGGTCCTTATGACTGACGCTTTCTTGCTAGGCTGGAGAGCGCATTGCAGAGACCTTCAGACTCAAGGCAGCTGGTCCCAGTCAAAATCCCAGATGCAAATCAACCTTCTGAAGCTACAGGCGATATTTCTGGTCCTCTGAGCTTTCCGCCACCAGCTACAGCACCAATCTGTGCTGATCCAGACCGATTGCCTCAAAAAATCCAAATTATCATTGTCCCTGTTTAATCTACATTTCCAAGTTTGTTACAATGTAAACCTATTAAATAAATAAATAAGATCACCACCACGTTTTTGTTATAAGCAGAGTAAAACACCTGACCACACCATCTGATCTGAGGTACTAGCTTCCCGTAGTAAGGCTATATCCACTCCTTTCTGCAGATAAGAAAGCACCCTCTTTCTCTTGATAGGGCTATTAAGTCCACCCACATTCAGTGTCTCAATCTTAAGGGCCATTTTCATCAAAAACAAATCCAGGGCCCTCATTTGTATCTATATCTCTTTCCATATTGAACATAGATTCCTCCCAGTCACTCATTCCCACAAAACTATTAACACCATATGCACACCTTCCATTTTCCAAGAACAAACAGGAAATCGGTCCTCATGTATGGGTGACATTGGCGCTGACATAGCCCATGTGGAGCATTTCTCCAGCTTTCAAAGAGAGCCTTTGGGACATGCTACCACGCATGCGTGGTCCCCTTCACCCAAGGGTGCCATCTTGCTCAGTCTCCTTTTTTCTGCGGAGCCCAATGGACATCTGTCCTGTTTCCCCAGAAAAATCCTTGCTATATCCTTAAAAGTTAGCTTTCCCGGTTTGCGTACCAGTTCCTCTTCCCGCCTTAAGCCGGCGCCAGACCCAGCGCTGTTCTTGGCTCTCTTCCCCTTTTTTTTTGATCGAGGCTTGTCTCGACCGGTGGTCGTGCCTTTTTCTGCTGACCCCAGCCAGATGTTCCCCATCATGTCTCCCGGTGGGTTAAAAAAAATGTGACCGCTGCAGTCAAACTTTCAGTTACCGACACCCATGACTGCTGCTTACGCTACCTGGGACCAGACCATGACAGTACCTCCTGTGATCTGTGCCAGCCCATGATGCCTAAGACCAATAAAAAAAAGTCGCAGTTGCAGAAGAAACTGTTCCCAAGATCCGACAGCACCAGCCTCCCTGACGCCGAGCTCCAAGCCCAGCACTTCCCATGAGGCCCGAGCATCCTCTGAGTCCTGTGGTGGTGGCTCCTCCAAGAAGACCCCAGATCCCGAGAGAGAGAAGAAAAAATCCTCAGTCCATCGAGTTTCCACCGGAGAAACCCGGTAAAACCGCTCAGAGGGACTCGGGCGGCTCCGAGAAGCGCCCTACCAAGGTCCTCAAAAAGGATTCCTCAGCCGGCGGAGACCATGCGAGGTTCCTTGAGACCCATAGTGCTCATTGAGGACGCACTCGCGAGAGTGCCGGTGCCAGGCTCGAGATTCTCTGTGCCTGCACCAAAAACTGAGGAGCCCTTCTGGCTTGGAAACCAGAATGGTGGCCCTGGAGCAGAGCATCACTGCTATCCTAGCCCTGCAGTAGGCAATGATGGCTGGTTCATCCACATTATCTGCCTCGATGATGGGGCCCCCGACTGCGGGGGAGTCCACAGTCATCGAGCTGAGCTTAGAGCGCCACCGGTCTTGGGTAAGCCCTCAGCGCTGGTCAAGGTCTCTGTCCCATTCCTCGGGCATCCGATCCTCCCCAGCCAGTTTACATGACTTGGACCCCAGGTCCTCTGGATGCCCCCTGCCCCTCAGCACTGGTCTCGAGGCAAGGAGTCATAGGGTCTCAGATTCTTCGTCACCCCTCGAGTCTGAGTGGGAGACCGATGACGAGGCATCCCTGGAAACCAGACAGCACCGAGACATTCCCTCTGACCTGTCTCCCCCAGTGCTCTGGCACCATTCTCCTCTGGAGGATGTGGCCTTCCATGACTTTGTCAAGGATATGGCCAGAGCCATCTCTGTGCAAACTGAGGTGGAGGAGGATCCACGCACCGAAGATCTTTAGATTCTCCACCCTAGAAAACTCTCATGTTGCCGGTGCAGCTGATCCTCGAGCAGCTATTGTTGAGAATGTGGGAGACCCCGGTATCGGTGTTCAGCCAGCACCTCGATGCCTTGTATTGCGTCAGGAAAGGGCTGGGGTTCCACAAACCACAACTCCCACATAATTCCATGGTTGTCAAGTCAACCATGCAAAAATTTAAGAGCCAGAATACCCACTCTTTGGATCCCCCTGGAAGGGATGCTAGGGCAAGATGCAAGATTGCTCACTAGGGGTGGGTGGGATTTGGGGGGGTAGGAAGAGAACTAACATTTGATGAGGTGTCAGTAGCTTCAAAGAGCTGAAGAAAGATACTAAAGCAGAGTTTTAAACCTACCCCACTAAACAAAATATTTCCCCTTTTAAACTAAAGCACCAAAAAGAATGTAACTTTGTTTTAAAAATGTACCAAACCCCTTTTAAAAACTCCCAGACAGAGAGCTAGTAATTTAAAAAGCCACAAAATCTTACCTTTGCTTGAAATGTATAGCCCCTGTTAGGAATACCAAATGCCTGACGGTGGTAGCTGCCCACTTGCGCCTACAAGAGGCTTTCGTCTTCCCCTACCTAGACGACTGGCTCATCAGGGATGGTCAGGCTGAAGAGCATGCAACCCTCCTTCTGCTACACCTGGGGTTCATCATCAACTACCCCAAATCCCATCTCTCTCCAGCCCAAAGCTTGGAGTTCATAGGTGCTCAGTTGGACATCTTACAGGTCAAGGCCGTCCTCCCAAGAGTAAGGGTATTACGCCTCAAGCAACTGGCAGGAGAGGTACAACGCCGCTGATCAGTGCTGGCTTATCTCCTCCTCCACCTGCTGGGCCATATGGCCTTGATGGTTCATGTCATGCCCTCAGCCCGCTTACACGTGCAGACAGCCCAATGGTGCCTCTGCTCACGGTGGACTCAGGCCACAGGCAGGCTAAGGGATAGGGTCAGGGTTACCTGCCAACTGGCGGAGTCCCTCAACTGGTGGTGAAATTTGCGCCACCTCCAGGTGGGAATGCCCTTCCAGGCACCCATGTCGCAGAGGACCCTGACCACAGATGCTTCCCTCCTGGGTTCGGGAGCTCATTGTGGGGACCGCTGCATACAGGCAGCTTGTCTCAAGAGGAGTCACTCCTACAGATCAATCTCCTGGAGTTCAGGGCAATCTTCATATCCCTACAAGCGTTCCGCCACCGCCTGAAACACTGGCCTGTGCTGATCCAGATGGACAACCAGGTCACCATATTTTATATCAACAAGCAAGGGGGCAAAGGTTCTTACTCCCTCTGCCAGGAAGCGGTGGCTCTACTCTCTTTCGCAGCATGCCACAACATGCTTCTGCGAGCGGTGTACCTCCTGGGCCGGGACAACTGCCTAGCGGACAGGCTGAGCACAGTCTTTCATCCACACAAGTGGTGCTTAAACCCTAGAATAGTGAATCAGCTCTTCCACCTCTGGGGCAGGCCCATGATGGATCTATTCGCCTCGCCAGACAGCATGCAGCTGCCTTGCTTCTGCCCCTGTCAGCCACACCCAGAGAGAGTGGCGACAGATTCCTTCCTGATCTTGTGGTCCGAGCTGTCCTCACCCTCAAGCACCGGATCACAGCGCATCGCGTGAGAGCAATGGCCATGTCAGTGGCCAACCTCCGCTCAGTGCCAGTGATGGAAATCTGCAAGGCCGCCACATGGTCTTTAATTCATTTATTTATTTATTTATTTATTTAACAGTATTTCTAAACCGCCTTATCTTAATAATCAAGGTGGTATCACAGCAAGCAATCAGGTAAAGTGTGTGTGTTGTACATGCAGGGAGGATAAAACTTAGTTGTGTGAGGGATGTGTTTGTTGCTTTATTTGTTTGAGCTATATAAAGTGTGGGCTATTTACAGTTGTGCTAGACTCATATTTTTATATATATTCAGTTGTTTGGGAGGATGGTGGTGCTGTTTATCCATTCTCTTAGGTTATGTGATGTGACCATAGTGCTCTATGAACAGCATGGTTTTTCAGTTGTTTTCTGAAGTCTTTGAGGTCTGGAGTTGCCCTTAGATCGTCCGGTAGATTGTTCCATATGTTGGAAGCAGCCATGGAGAGAGCTCTGTCTGTTGTGTCCTTGCGTGTGTGCTTGTACTCATTTGGGGGTGCGACTCGGTTGCGTGTTTGACTTCTTCTGGACGTGCGCTGGTTTCCGGTTGTATGAGCAGGTGGAGGCTGTTGGCTGATGTGTGTTCTTTTATCTTAAATAGGTTTATGATAGTCTTGTATCTGATGCGAGCAATGATTGGGAGCCAGTGTAAGTCCTTTAGTGTAGGTGTGATGTGCTCCTGCCTTGCGGCTCCGGATATGATTCGAGCTGCAGTGTTTTGTGCCAGCTGTAGTGGTTTGAGAGCTTGTTTTGGTAGTCCGAGGATATCGATTGCAGAAGTCCAGTATGGGGTTATCAGTGCTTGACAGACTGTACGGAAGTGTTTCTGGAGCGAGGAGTGGTTTCAGTCTCCTGATGATTCGCATCCTGTAATATGCTTTTTGGATTGTTTTGTCTATGTGTGGTTTGAGGTTGAGTTTTACTGTCCAGAGTAACCCCAAGGTATCTCACCTCCGATCTTATCGGTATCGTGGTGCTTTGTATCTTTTGTTTGGTGGGTGTGTGAAGCTTTGGTTTCGAGTGATGATTAAGCTTCAGTCTTGTTGTAGTTTATAGCTAGATTGTTGTTTTGGCACCACTTCGCCATTTGGGTAAGGCAGTCTGCTATCTTAGAGAAGTCCGGGTTTTCGATGATATCGGGAGTATACCATTTAATCGTCTGCGTATATTGTGTATTGGATGTTGTTCTCTTTCATAATGTTGCATATTGGTTGGATGTAGATGTTAAAAAGGAGTGCTGAGAGTGCGGATCCTTGTGGTACTCCTTGTTGGACGTTTATGGGCGGGAGGTGTCCTGTCCCACCTTGACCTGTAGCTGTCTTTCTGTTAGGTACGAGTGGAACCATTTTAGAGTTGGGTAACCGTGTATACCAGTGTTCTTCAGTCTCTCCAGGAGTATATTGTGATCAACTGTGTCGAACGCTGGAGGAATGTCGATGAAGATCATTATAATTCCATTCCTGATGTCGTCAATTATTCTTATGATGCTGTCGAAGAGGTAGATCAGGAGAGTTTCGACTCCATGGTTGGGACGAAATCCGTGTTGGTGTCGTCGAGAGTTCCGTGTTCGTCAATGTGTTCCTGAAGTGTAGTTGAACCGTCTTTTTCGATTATTTTGCGAGGGAAGGGTATGCTGGAGATTGTCGGTATGCTGCTGGGTCCTTTTTGTCGAGAGAAGTTTTCTTTGTGATTGGTCTTACTGAGGCAGCTTTAATTGCTGTGGCATGAGTCCTTGAGTGAGTGAGTTGTGTACCATTTTATGAATGTTTGGTATGAGGCTTGCTTTGGTGGCTTTGACCCATGACACTGGGCAAGGGTCTGTAGGAGCAGTGCTTGTGTTTGATTGTGGAGATGATGTCTGATATCTGCTCTTTGAGGGTGAGTGGAATGTGCCCCAGGTTTTGGGGGTGGACGTTCGTTCTGTTGGTTTCTACTGGGTGTTGAGCGCTCTGTGGAGTGAAATTTGTCTTTGATGTGGTCGGCGAATATCTGTGGATCCACTTGTATTTCTCTTTCTGCTGCTTGCTCTTTTGTCAGGGTTTTTTACTATTTTCGAAAAGTTCTCTGGTTTGTTGATGGAAGAATTTATCAGGTTTGTGTGGAATTCTCTCTTTGATTGGTTGATGTGTTCATTGTATTGTTTTTTGCTTTGTTAGGTAAAGATGTTGGGTCGGAAGTAGTTTTTTTTTTTTTCTCCATCTCCGTTCAATTTTCCTGAGCTCCCTCTTTTCCTGTCGTATTTTGCTGAGTACCATGGTTTGTTTTGTCTCTTGTTGTGGTGTTGTTTCTTGGTCCTGTCAACGGATGGGTTTGGCGGCGTTAGCTAGGACATTGTTCCAGTTGGAAACTTGTTCCTCCAGGTCCTCTGAGTCAATGTTTCAGTGTGTATTGTGTCCTGGATGAATTCGTCCTTTGTCAAAGGACTTGAATCGTCTTGTGTGTGGGTGGGAAGTTCGCTCTTTTCGCTTGTCCAGATCTTCTTGTGATTGCAGATTTGTCTCGATTAAGTAATGGTTCAGACCATGGTACTGGGGTGATGGTGGGTGTAGAGATTAGGTCTCTTGAAGTTAGGTAGTTTGATGCGAAGATGAGGGTCTGGGGATGATCCTAGTCTGTGTGTTGGTGCATTGACTATCTGTGTGAATTGAAGTGATGACATTGCCTGAAGGAAGGCCTCTGCATCTTTTGTATTGGCGGACTTGAGGTTGAAGTCTCCGATTAGTAGTGCTGGTTTGTTGTTTGACGTTATGGCACAGGCTTCTTCGAGTATGAAGGCTAGTTCGTTCGGGTGGAGCACGGGGTGCTCTGTAGGTTAGGCAGATTGCATATTCTTGTTCTTGATGCTAATTGTGTTACACTGCTTGTATCTGTGAGATTCAGTGTCTTGAACTTGAGTTCTGTTTTTGCTATTATTAGGACTCCTCCTCCACGCTTGTGGATGCGTGGGCAGTTGTATGCTGAGTAGTTGTTCGGTACTAGTTGGTTGAGTAGTACACTGTCGGTAGGGTTGAGCCCATGTCTCTGTGATGCATATTATGTCTGGCTGTCGCTCTTCAATGTGGTCTACCAGAGTGTGTATCTTGTTGCAGATGGATCTGGCGTTTATGAGCTCAATTGATGTTTTCTTTGTGGAAGAGGTTGTTGCGACTTGTGCTTCCTTAGGGCCGTTGTTGGGGTTTTATTTGTGTCTGTTTTTTCTCTTTGTTTTGGAGGTTGCGAGTGTCTCTTTGTGTGTGTGTTGTGGACCGAGATATGGCAGTGCAGTTGGTGGGTACCATGGTGTGTTTGTTTGGGGGTAGTGGGGGTGTGTAGTTGGTGGGAGGAGTTGTGTGACTAGTAGGTATAGTGGGAGGAAGTAGTGGTGTGCATGTTGATAGCTTGTGATGTTTCTGATAGGGCGACGCCTGTGTCCTTAGGTTTTCGTCTGTTGTTTGCTTTTTGAGGAGAGTGTACTTGTTGCAGGGGCTTGTCCTGGGGATGTGAAGTTGTATCTGTTGCGGTGCGGGAGCCTGTCCCGTGGAGGGAGCCTGTCCCTTGGATGTGGAGCTGGATCTGTTGCGGTGCGGGAGCCTGGCGCGTGGAGGGAGCCTGTCCCGTGGTAGTGGAGCTTGATCTGTGGCGGACGCATTGGTGCGGGAGCCTGTCCCGTGGAGGGAGCCTGTCCCGTGTGTGTGGAGCTGGATCTGTGTTGGTCGCCTTGGTGCGGGGGCCTGTCCCGTGGATGTGGAGCTGGGTCTGTCGCGGTGCGGGAGCCCTGTCCCGTGGAGGGAGCCTGTCCCGTGGATGTGGAGCTGGATCTGTGGCGGTCGACTTGGTGCGGGGGCCTGTCCCGTGGATGTGCAGCTGGATCTGTCGCGGTGCGGGAGCCTGTCCAGTGGAGGGAGCCAGTCCCGTGGAGGTGGAGCCGGATCTGTGGTGGTCGCCCTGTTGCGGGGGTCTGTCCCGTGGATGTGGAGCTGGGTTTGTCGCGGTGCGGGAGCCTGTCCCGTGGAGGGAGCCTATTTCGTGTGTGTGCAGCTGGATCTGTTGATGAACTCTTGGTCTGACCCACTATGGTACATCCCAAGTCCCTATGTTCTTATCTAGCTAAAGATGACATTGCTCTAACATAGCATCAGTACTGGCATATCTCTGGGTTTAAGGTATCAATCTGGACAAACATGGTAATACCAAATATGGCCTATAAACGATGGTAGTTAACAACACTGGCATATCCCTGGGTTACAGTATCGATCTGGACAAACATGGTAATACCTAATATGGCCTGTAAACGCTGGAAGCTAACAACAGTATCCAGAGGGAACTAGTCAACTAGAGTGCCCAACACTGATCTTGGATTCTAGTCCCAAACATGAATTTCTACCCTTTAAATTAGTATTTTTATGAGAGGGCAGGAGGATCAATCCTATCTGTAGAGAGGGGTGCTGCTGCTATCTGATGATTTAAACAGACCTCTACATTCAATTATTGTTAGGATTGCAGTTAATTCATATTAGTAATGAAGCAGTGTTTATAGTTTAAAAATCACTCAATGGCTTGTGACTTACGTGCCCAGAGTTTCAGCTCTTTAGGCAGTTCGGCGTCTTCGGAGTTGGTATTCTGCGTTTCCACTGTGAGTTGGTGGATTGTCAGTTCCTTGATTGTACGCGAGCTCGGACCCCGAGGGAGCTCAGCTGGACCAAGAGGGAGGTGTAGTCTGAGCGTCGTTTTTTCTGTTATGTTTCTGTGACGATCTTGGGGTGCCTTTGCCTAAGGGCCGTGCCAAAGGGCCCTCTTGCGCGGCCCTCAGGCGCGGGCCCGCAAGGCGCGGGTGCGCCTGTGGCGTTCTCCTTTTAAATGGAGAGCTGTGCCCCGATTGGGTAGAGCTGATCTGAGACACGCTGCTGGAGGGGTGGAGCCAAAAAGCAGCTTCCCCCGAAGAGCTCTTTGTGTGCAGCAAGGTCTTTTGTAGCTGGCTTGCTCTTTTCTTTCCGCCGATCTTCTGGAGCAGGGCAGCTCCCTTTGATGAGGCTTCGACTCGGGTAGATGGCTCAGCTCCTCCTGGAGCTAAGCAGAGCAAGAGAGGATGCTGTGCCTGTGGCTTCTCCTTTTAAATGGAGAGCTGTGCCCCGATTGGGTAGAGCTGCTCTGAGACACGCTGCTGGAGGGGTGGAGCCAAAAAGCAGCTTCCCCCGAATTCATATTTTGTACCCTTCTCCTACAATGGACAAAGTCCAATCTTCTGCTGTTATCTGATGCCATCTGTTGGCAAAGTGGCATAACCTGCCTGGGATACTGGGGGGTTGGGGACCCCTCAGAGGCAGGACTCGGCAGGACTCAGCAGCCTGGAGCTAGGGAGTCCCAGATGTGAGGACTAATTTCCTGCTTATTCCTGGGAAAAGCATAGTTACTCACCTGTAACAGGTGTTCTTCAAGGACAGCAGGACTCAGTCCTCACAACCCTCCCTCCCCCCTGGGAGTTTCCTCCCTACCTTTTTTTTTTTTTACTGCCGTCCTAACTGTGTCATCTGACTGAGCAGGTTGGCACCCTTGGGGGATAAGGGGACCACGAATGCATGGTAGCATGTCCCAAAGGCTTTCTTTGAAAGCTGGAGAAATGCTCCACGTGGGCTCTGTCAGCACCAACGTCACCCATATGTGAGGACCGATTCCTGCTGTCCCTGGAGAACACCTGTTACAGCTGAGTAACTATGCTTTCTCTTACTGACACATTCTCACTCACCTCTCCCCTGCTCTCAGTTGCCCTATAACAAAAAAAACTCCAACACATATACATAGATAACAAAACCTCTTTTGTCTTTTAATACCATGTTCCCTTACTTCCATCTAGGAGGAGAAAGAGACTGTTACCATTTTTTAAATTAAGTCCATTTCTGCTCACCCCTCTACCACTACAGAATCCCCTCTTCCTTAATACCAATATCTGTTTGTACTAGCCTTGTACTGAGCCCTACCCAGGGACCACACTTGCACTACACCTGACAACTTTTGATTCCCGAAGAAGCACTTCAACAACTTAAGTCAAGTATGCACTTCCCATTTCCTTCACTTGCAAACCTTCTCAACCTCTCACTCATACACACCCGTTTACTCAAATAGTCTGCAAAGGGGAAAACATTTCAAAACGTTCCTCTTCCAATCAAATTTAGTGTCATGCGAGACAAACTTCCAGCCCCAGCCAGGGCAACTGAAATTGGACTCTTGGCCCCATTGCAGTCTTTCCGAAACTTACTCAATACAGCCTGACAACACTTCCAAACTTATTGAATTTAAGAGTTCTTTTATCAGTCTTCCTTGTAAAATGTAGGTATCCCAAAGAAGAATTTCAATCTGAGTAGTTCAACTACCCAAATCAGGACTTCAAGAGATTTTACTCTTGTAGCAGTAAGTCTGAGGATGGAGCATCTCCCACTACTACATCTCCATTTTGCTTAATGATGCTGCCCGTGCTTGTCATCTTCTGCTGAATATCAGTCTCCTGTCTTTCCCCCAGGATCAACAAAGACATCCTCGTGGCACTTTCATGTAGATCGTCCGTATTATCTGTTTCGTTTAACCTCTATTCCATATCGTCCTGCTAGAGTAGCCCAGACAAGTTCCCCTACCAGCAGAAGCCCATGTTTCAATGACATTATGCCCATGCCTCTATCCGCCTCAGTAACCAAAGGTCTCTTCAGTATTTATTTGTCTCCAGCAGATGTTGGATGGATTATCTCCAGGAACAAGCAGGAATGCAGTCTTCACATATTGGTATCATCTGTACCGACGGAGGCCACGCGTTCTATTTGGACAGGTCCAAGGATTTTAGGAAACCTTCTCAATTATTTATTTCCTTTGACCCAAGCCACTTGGGTCTTCCTGTGTCAAAATGCACCCTATCCAACTGGATTACAGACTGCATTTCTTTTGCCTGTGCTCAGGCAGGACTCTCTTTCGAGGGTCACGTCACCACTCACAATGTGAGGTCTATGGCAGCATCAGTCACCAACCTCCATTTTGTCTCCATAGAGGTCTGCTTGGAAACTACCTGGTCCTCTGTTCACACCTTCGCTGCTCACTACTGCCTTGACAGGGATTCCCATCGGGATGCTGTCTTTGACCAGGCTGTCTCTTTGGGACTTAATCACAACTCCTACCATTTATACTTCTCTGGCACCTGAATCCTTGCTCCATGCTCTTGCGTACTACACTTGAATTCGCTGGGGCCACTCTTGGCTCCATTCATTAGCTTCAAGGATGTCTTTTCAGTCTGATGCCTAGGGACTAGGGAGTCCTATATGTGAACACTGCATTCCTGCTTGTTCCTGGAGATGGCGTAGTTGCTCGCCTGTAACAGGTGATCTCTGAGAAAAGCAGGAATCAGTCTTCACAATCCACCCTCCTCCCCAGGAGTTCTTGGATATACTTTTATCTCCAGGAACAAGTAGGAATGTAGTCTTCACATATGGGTATTGTCGGTACCGACGGAGCCTGCGCGGGAACGCTCCCCAGCGTCCAATAGGAACGCTTTTGGGAGCATCCCTCAGCACATGCGCGCTGCCTTTCCAACTGTCCCTCTTCAGTTCTTCGTTTTCTGCGGAGCCGACAGGATCCATACCCTGTCACTGCAGAAAATTCAGTCTTTAAAATTGTTTTCTTGTGGTCACGTTTGCCTGCCGCACGACGCTTACCGGTACTGCCGGTTCTTTTCTTTTCTTTTCTTTTCCAAAAAAACCCCAAAACCTTATACTTTGAGCTGTCTCTCTTCAGAAACCTTTCTTTTTTGGTGCTAGGCGCAATTTTGGGCACTAGGCCCCATATTCCTAAAACATGGAAAAACCAACTAGTGGTTTTAAAAAATGTACTAAGTGTGGTGGTACTATTTCTGTCACTGGCACCCATGATTGGTGTCTTAAATGTTTAGGGCCTGAACATTCTCCATCTGAATGTCTTTCCTGTATAGGGATGACTAAAAGAGGAAGACAGAACCGGGCTGCAAAGCTTGGTACCCTCTTTTCTTTGGATGCCAGATCCATTGCATCAACATCTTCAAGTGCCTCCTCTTCCTCCCATGGATCTCAGGTAACTAAACATAAAAGCTGGTCCTCAAAGGGTAGCTCTCCTGCTAAGCATTGTGAGGCCATTGGCATTGCCTTTGAGGGAACCACACCGGCAAAGCAGCCCCGGCAGGAGGCTTCGACTTCCAAAGCATCAGTGGGGCTCCAGGATGTTCTCGAGGCCCTGACCTCGCAAGAACTACGTGTGCCATGCTCAGGGGTCGAACTATCGCTATCGAACGCAGCATCGCAGCTCTTCTCTCAGCTGCAGTATCGTTGGTCCAATGGGCACTGGTATCGACACCAATGCCGGTACTGACACCACTACTGGTACCGATGATACCGGTACCAACGGTACCAGCCCCAGTAGGAATTCTTCCCATGCCATTTTTGGCTGGAATCGACAGATCGGTACCGGATCAACTCGGTACCATCTTCGATCGATACCGGGACCGTGCTTTGCACGAGCATCATGGTCAGGAATACTTTGAATCCTCCGATTCTGAAGACTCTGACAATTCTGCTGTTACTATAGGGTTTCTTCCAGAGGATCCCTCTTCTCCCCAACGCAGAATGTCACCTCCAGAGGACATGTCTTTTCAGGATTTTATTCGTGATATGGCCAAGGGCCTTTCAATCACGGTAGCTCCTGAAGAGGAACCCAGAGCAAAGGAAATGGAAATTCTTCAATATCCTAAAGCTCCAAAGGAGGCAGCTACTCTGCCCATCCATGAAATTCTGCATAACTTGATGCTCAGAATATGGGAGACACCTCTGACTACATCTCCTCACTCTAGGAGACTTGATACTATGTATCGAGTTCCACCATGTCCTGGATTTCAAAAGACTCTGCTGCCACACCACTCAATGGTGGTGGAATCAGCCATGCGTAGGATGAAAAGTGCAAAGAGGCATGCATCCAATCCTCCAGGTCATGAATGCAGGACTCTGGACGCTTTTGGGCGCTGAACTTTTCAGGCTTCCATGCTTTCAGCTAGGATCAGTTCATATATACTGTATATGGGAATGTTCCTCAAGGAAGTTACAGGAGATTTGGAGCTTATGAGCCCATTTCTCCCAGATGACAAGACTTTCTTGCTCTAGTTAAGCATGCTCAAGATGTCTCCAAGTTTGTAAATCGTGCAGCCTTTGACTGCTTTGAATGCATCAGCAGAACGTCTGCTATTGCCATTGGCGCACGATGGATTGCCTGGCTTCAGGCATCAGACTTGGAGACTTGGGTACAGGACAAGTTAGGCAACATTCCTTACACGGGAGAGAATCTCTTCGGCAAGAACTGGCAGGAAAAGGCTAACGAGTTGGATGCTGACAATACTACTCTAGATAGATTGTCGAAATCTACAGCCACTCCAGCCAAAAAGAAGTCTTATAAAAAACCCTCTTTCAGCAAAAAAGAGGAAATTTTATCCTTCCTGTACCCAGCAAGGTCAATCTCAAGGTCAGGTTGCCCAAAAGGGACAAACTAGACAGCAAAAGAAGCCAAAAGGCCCCAGAGCCCAACCAGCTCTGCAGGTTCAGCCCCCTCAAGGGCTTTGACTCTTTCCTAGCGAGCTTAGCCTTCCTGCCTCTGAGGGGTCCCCAACCCCCCAGTATCCCAGGCAGGTTATGCCACTTTGCCAACAGATGGCATCAGATAACAGCAGAAGATTGGACTTTGTCCATTGTAGGAGAAGGGTACAAGCTTCATTTTCACAGCATACCCCCTCCTACAGTTCTAAAGCAATTCAATTCTCAAACCTCCGCAGACAATCTGCTAGATCACGAGGTCTCAACACTTCTTGCCCAAGGGGAAATAGAAGAGGTACCCATTCTTCAATGGGGTGCAGGGTTCTACTCCTCCTATTTTCTTATTCCAAAGAAAACAGGAGGACACAGACCCATTCTAGACCTCAGAGAATTGAACAAATACCTGTTCCGAGAGAAGTTAAAACGATTTCTCTAGGAACTCTTCTGCCATACCTTCAAAGCCAGGATTGGCTTTGCTCTCTAGACTTAAAGGATGCATACACTCACATTCTCATCCATCCAGATCACAGGAAATTCTTACGATTCCTTTTCAGGGGAAAACATTTCCAGTACAGGGTTCTTCCCTTTGGTCTAGCTTCAGCACCAAGGGTATTCATGTATTGCATGGCAGTAGTAGCTGCATTTCTATGAACCCTGGGGATATTCATCTTCCCTTACGTAGACAACTGGCTCATTCGAGCCCCTACAGTTGCAGAGGCCAGCACTGCACTGTCTTGCACAATGCGAATCCTCCAATACTTGGGGTTGGTAATAAACTTCCCAAAATCCCAACTTGTTCCTTCCCAATGCTTGGAATTCATAGGGGCCTGTCTAGATACTAGACAGGCAAAGGCTTTTCTTCCACAGGCCCGGTGTCTTCGCATAATGCAACTAGCTTCTCAAGCAGCAGGGAAATCCTCCCTAACTGCTCAAGAGCTACTATAGTGGCTGGGACATATGGCATCCACAGTTCATGTAGTCCCATATGCTCGCCTCCACATGCGAGCAGCTCAGTGGACCCTATCCACACAGTGGACACAGGCCACAGGTCATTTATCGGACAAAATAATAAATTCTCAACGACTGTTTTGTCCCTCCAATGGTGGCAATCACTAGAAAATCTGACAGTGGGGTCTCCTTTTCATCAACCCCTTTGTCAGGCCACCCTAACAACAGATGCATCGCAGGTGGGTTGGGGAGCACACCTGAATCATCTCTCTACCCAGGGAACCTGGACTCCACAGGAGGCTGGTCTACACATAAACCTCCTGGAATTAAGAGCAATCTATTTAGCTCTTCGAGTATTCCATGCCCAGCTCAGCTACAAGACAGTCCTAGTCCAGACGGACAATCAAGTAGCAATGTTCTATGTGGACAATCAGGGTGGGACAGGCTCTCTGTCATTATGCAACAAAGCTTTACGACTGTGGGCCCTCGCCAGAGTCTATCAAATTCACCTTCTAGTGGTATATCTTTCAGGCATTCAAAACCTTTGGGCAGACAAACTCAGTCGAGTACTGCTGCCTCAGGAGTGGTCCCTCCACCTGGACCAGGTGGCAAAGATATTTCATCTCTGGGGCACTCCAGACATAAACCTCTTTGCAAGTCCACTGAATGCAGAGTGGAGGAGTAGCCTAGTGGTTGGGGCAAGGTACTTCAGGCCGGAAGGTCGGGGGTTCAAATCCTACTAGAGGACAGCAACCTTGGGCCGGAAGGACTGGGGTTTCTAGTCCCACAGGTGCTCTTTGTGGTCTTGGGCAAGCCCCTTAACCCTCCATAGCCCATGTTCCCTGTAAAATAGTTATTTCCAAGTTATAATACCCTGTTCAATGTAATTTCAGTTTGTTCAATGTAAACCGCACTGATGCAGAATAGCATAGTATATAAGAGAATGTAAATAAAAAAATAAAATAAAATAAAAATAAAAAATAATAAAAATAAATGCCAAACTTCCCCGGTTCTGTTCCAGGATTCCGGCTCACAATTGTCAGACAAGGGATGCCTTCCTCCTTCACTGGGGTCAGGGCTTCCTTTATGCCTTCCCACCCATTCCCCTCATCCCCAAAACACTCTTCAAGCTTCAGAGAGACAGGGGTCACATGATTCTCATAGCGCCACGCCAAGCGTGGTATCCCCTGCTTCTACATCTCTCTCAAGCTGCACCTCTGGAGTTAGGGCATGCTCCAGATCTCCTTTCCCAAGAGAACGGGATGCTGTGGCACCCGAATCCCCAGTCCCTGCATCTCACGACCTGGTTGCTGAAGGCTTAGACCTCCGGGATTTCAACCTGTCCCATCAGGTAAAGGATATCCTTCAGGCTTCTAGAAAACTTTCCACAAGAAGATCTTATGCCTTCAAGTGGAAACGTTTTACTATATGGTGCTCCAAGAAGGGATTAAACCCCCTTGGCATACCCTTAGAATCGATGCTAGAGTATCTCCTGCACTTACTGAATTCTGTTCTAAAGACCAATTTGGTAAGAGTCCATCTTAGTGCAATTGCAGCTTCTTATAAGCCTCTAAATGGACAACCAATTTCCTCTCATCCACTCATATCCAGATTTATGAGAGGTCTTCTATTAAGTAAACCTCCCATTGAGCCACCACCGGTGGCATGGGATCTAAATCTAGTTCTCGGGCAGCTCATGAGGCCGCCTTTTGAGCCTTTAGCCACTACAACTCTTAAGTTGTTGACCTGTAAGGTCATCTTCCTAATTGCAATCACCTCTGCACGTCGCATTAGTGAATTGCAAGCGTTAGTGGCTGATCCTCCTTATACTAGGTTTCATCATGATAAGGTCGTTCTGGGGAGCATCTTTCATCTGCCGTCCGGTTTCCAGTGGAGGAGAGGAGGCTGGTTCTGCTGCTGGCGGCTTGCGGGCACTCGGCTGACGTCATCTACAGGCCCTGTTAAAAGCCCTTGCCTTGCCGCGTTCTTCGGGAGCGTCTTTCATCTGCCGTCCGGTTTCCAGTGGAGGAGAGGAGGCTGGTTCTGCTGCTGGCGGCTTGCGGGCACTCGGCTGACGTCATCTACAGGCCCTGTTAAAAGCCCTTGCCTTGCCGCGTTCTTCGGGAGCGTCTTTCATCTGCCGTCCGGTTTCCAGTGGAGGAGAGGAGGCTGGTTCTGCTGCTGGCGGCTTGCGGGCACTCGGCTGACGTCATCTACAGGCCTTGTTAAAAGCCCTTGCCTTGCCGCGTTCTTCGGGAGTGTCTTTCATCTGCCGTCCGGTTTCCAGTGGAGGGAGAGGAGGCTGGTTCTGCTGCTGGCGGCTTGCGGGCACTCGGCTGACGTCATCTACAGGTCCCCTTATATCTCGCTTTTACGGCGCTAGCCGTTGGCGCGTTATCCAAGGGGCGCGTTTTCAAAGGGGGTTGCATTGGCCCTTTGTGAGCCCCTTTGGAGCCGGTTTGGAGCTATTGGTGTAAGCTGAGGGGGTATCATGCCCGGCGGCAAGCACAAGAAAAAGCTTTCGACCGAGAATTCTCAAGCTGGGGCTATTGAAAAGCATCTGGTTTCTACGCCGCGACCCGCCACCTCAGGTACTGTGCCTCTTATTTCCTCCGCAGATGGTGCGAGTATTAGTTCTATTGAGCGTACCCCCCGCTCCCTCCTGGTTTTTTGGAGCTGTCCGGGGTCGCTTCTCCTAGTGCAACTCCGCATTGTGAAGTGCTTAAGGAGGTGTCCTGGAGTCGTCCTCCCCCTTCAGCTACTTTGCCGCCCGCGTCCACTGTTTCCTTATCAGATGTTTGGACGGTAGTTTCCCGTACAGAACACATGTTGTCAGAGACTGTTCCTAAACTATGTCAGTTTACAAGGGATTCAATTCAAAAATTTCAATCTCTAGATTCCCAGATTGGAGCATGTAGCTCAACTCTGGCGAAACTAGAGCCTCAAATTACCAAGTTTACAGATTTTACGGCAGCTCATGTTCAGGATAGCTTTTTCTTACATCAAAAGCTTGAAAATCTGGAAAACCTTGCTCGTAAAATGAATTTACGTTTGTTAAATTTTCCCAAGTGTTCTATGTTGTCTCCTATAGTACTCTTTCGAAAATACCTGAAAGATATCCTTCTGTTTCCTCTGGCTGATTCTTGCTCAGTGCTTAAATGTTATTACCTGTCTTATAATGTTGCTTCTGGCCCTGAGGATAAAGAAGAGTTACCTACTTCAGAGAGAGGTGATTTTAATTTAACAGCTTTTCTTGAGGATACCCAAGATGTGATTACTACCAGGGCCACTTTACTGGTCACCCTATCCTCCGAAGAGGATAAGATTTCCATTTTGAAGTCTTATTTCAGGAGGAAGGATTTCCAGTTTTGTGGTGATAAGGTGATGTTATTTCCTGATGTTTCCCGCGCCACGCAACTTTGTAGAAAATCTTTTCTTTTGTTAAAACCTAGGGTACTAGCTTTGGAGGCCACTTTCTTTTTAAAATACCCTTGTAAATGCTGTATCTCATTGCATTATGATAAATTTATCTTTTTTGCCTCATCTGATTTAGAGAAATGGCTTGTTGAGCGGGAAAAGGCACGTGTTACATCATGACCAGCATAGGTAGGCGGTGTGGATACTCGCCCGGTAATAGTTGGCTATGGCTTCGGCCTTGCCTTATTTCCATAGTATATTTTCCTTTGTTTCTATTAGGGCACTCCCCGAGACGTGGTCTGTTTTTTGTTTGGTATATTGCTATTTTATGTTTTCTTGCTTTGATATATTGCTGTATTATGGGTTGTAATTGTAACATTATGACTATGTAAAAGGTATCTTTATAAATAAGTTATAAAAAAAAAAAAAATGATAAGGTCGTTCTTAGAACTCATCCACACTTTATGCCAAAGGTGGTTTCGCCTTTTCATTTGAATCAATCAATTTATCTTCCTGTATTTTTCTCGAGGCCTCACGCCTCTAATGCAGAAAAAAACCTTCATACTTTAGATTGTAAAAGGGCCTTAGCCTTTTACCTACAGAGAACACAGCAACATAGAAAGTCCTCGCAACTTTTTATAGCTTTTGACCCTAGTTATTTGGGACAACCAGTCTCCAAAAGAACTTTATCTAAATGGATTGCCCAATGCATATCCTTTACTTATGAGAGTAAGGGTCTTCCTCTTCAAGACCATGTCACAGCTCATAACGTGAGAGCCATGGCAACTTCCGTGGCTAATCTCCACTCTGTGTCTATTGATGACATTTGTCAAGCAGCCACCTGGGCTTCTGTACACACCTTCACAGCCCACTACTGCATGGATAAAGCCTCCCGTCGGGATGCTTTCTTTGGCCAAGCTGTTCTTCAAAATCTCTTTCAGACCTAATTCAACTCCTACCCACCAACCCTGGTGGAATGCCAAAGATCCATGGGAGGAAGGATTCCCACCTTTCCAGGGTGGCACCTTCCTGAGGCTATCTCCCTGGCATCTTCAGCTAGGGATTCCCCATATGTGAAGACTACATTCCTGCTTGTTCCTGGAGATAGCGTAGTTACTCACCTGTAACAGGTGATCTCCGGGAACAGCAGGAATTTAGTCTTCACAACCCACCCACCTCCCCTGGGAGTTGTCTCTCTATCTCTTTGTCTCTTTCCTCTCTCCCTCTATCCTTTCACTCAGCTACAAACTTAACTGAAGAGGGACAGTTGGAAAGGCGGGAAGGTAGCGCGCATGTGCTGAGGGATGCTCCCAAAAGCGTTCCTATTGGATGCTGGGGAGTGTTCCCGCACAGGCTCCGTCGGTACTGACGATACCCATATGTGAAGACTAAATTCCTGCTGTTCCCGGAGATCACCTGTTACAGGCGAGTAACTACGCTTTCTCTACCTCTCAGCTACAAGCTCATCTGAGGAGAGGAGTTGGGAAGGCAGATGTGCAGTGGAGTGTTTCCAAAGGCTTTCCTGTTGGACACTGGCAAACTTTCCCGCGCGGGCTCCGTTAGTACCGGCAATACCCATATGTGAAAACTGATTCCTGCTGTTCCTGGAGATTACCTGTTACATGTGAGTAACTACGCTTTCTCCACTCTGAAAAAAATTTGAATAATTGAGAGGAAAAGATCAATAAAAATGCTCATGAATGACCACCATGAGGGTGACTCTCGGTTGAGTGCGATGTGGGAGGCTCCACTAGACTGCAGTCTTTTCAGTAGCCATAGGAGGAGGGAAAATTGCTTCAACTCCATGCTCTTATTCATGATAAGAGCCTGTTGAGTAGCCAGAAAATTGAAAGGATTTGGAAGAATTCAGCAGCCTCCCACAATCTCAATGCCCACTCCCCCATACTCTGTCCCGCTTGCTGTCTCCCAAAGGTTGCAGAAGGCTCTACCAGCCATCTTAAATGCAGGTCTGCAAAGCCAGAGAAAACAGTTTAAGGGGAGTAGAGTTGAGCCCGGCATGGATTTCTGCCTGGGTCTCCTTAAGGGGTGAGTATCAAGGCTTGACCTCGTCACTTTCCTTGTTGGGGGCTCCCGATTCTTTCCGTCTGGGGTGCAATTTGAGGTGGACTGCTGATGATTGTTGACACTGTGTGAGATTTCCCATCCGTTCCTTCATACATTAGTAGTGTTTTTACTGTTGTGCACCTGGCGGTCACACAGTCCTAGAACTGTTTACTCTGTTCTTCTGTGGCAGTACCCTTGGGTCCACTATGATTTACATGCTTGGTTCTGCAGGTTCATCTTTTAAGGACAGCTTTCCTGTTCATAGTTCTCTACTGTTGATCACTTATTGTTGCCCATGTTTGAGGTTGTGTGAGGCTTGCCATATTCTCCCATATGCTTTCAGGTGAATACTGAAGAGACCTCTGATGGCTGAGGCAAATAGAGGCATGGGAGTGATGTCATTTCAACCTGGACATTTCATTGTTTTTTTTTTGTCTCCACCAATGTGCTGGTAGGGGAACACAATCCATTTGTCTGGAGTGGCCTAGCCAAGACTCAAAGAAAGCACATTATCTTGTAAATAAAATGTCACCATTGTTCCCTGTGATAGAGGTTGAGGACTTGGTATTTTGGTCATTTCTGTTGGTCTATACGCAATTTCTTGACTGCTTGGTGTGTGTACTGTTCTCAGTTACCACCTTCTGCTGACCATCCTTGGAGCATCTTTTGTTCTGCTTCAGTAGGTCCTCCACCTCTTCTGGGGAGTGCAGGAATGTATACTTCTCCTGGCATAGTACATTCAGCCTAGCAGGGAACCGTATGCTTGCTCTGAAACCAGCCTTGGAAAGAGCATCCCGGTATTGCAAAATTACCTTCCTTTTCCAAATTGTTTTAACGCTAAATTTGGGAAGTATAGAGATCTTCCAGTTGTTATAATTAACTACCCAAGTTTTCTTGGCCTCCAGAATCACATCTGGAATTTTATGGGATAGGAGGCAAGGGGCTGATGTGCATGGACAAGGAGAAGGACTTCGGAGTGATAGTTTCTGAGGGTCTGAAAGTGGCAAAACAATGTTAAATAGCAGTAGCCAAAGCCAGAAGGATGCTGGGTTGCATACAGAGAGGAATCAGCAGAAAGGTGAGGGTATTAATGCCCCTGTAGAAATCATTGATGAGGCCTCACTTGGAATACTATGTTCAGTTTTGGAAACTATGGGCCTGATTCCAAGATGGATCCTGTGCGTGCAGCCCTACAGGCTGTCTTGCCCCTATCCATCTCCAGCTCTCCTTGCATGGCTAGAGCCACAGGATGGGGAGAGTTGGCGGGGACTGGGTGGGGCAGGGCAAGCTGAGCCGGCAGGACATACAGGGCCAATTCAGGTCATGGCCCTCTGCGTCCTGCGGTATCAGAGGGGACGTGCTGATTATTCCACCTCAAAGGAATAATCGGCACTGGTGGAGTGATCGGTGCCAGGGATCTCCTGCTGGGTGCAAGGCATGCATGGGCACACCGGACTGTCCTCTGCCCTGATTCTGTGTACTGTGGGAACGTTTTGTTCCTGCGGTACAAAATCTAGTCCTAATGGGCCCATCCTGCTCAGGGCTGTCCATCCGGATGGCCCAGATGTGCCCCTCTCAGAATTGGGCTCCACAGCTCACAAGTGTTATAAAATGACTTGAAACGGATCAGAGGAAGGGTGATCAAAATGATTTGGAGCCTGTGCCAGAAGATAATACCAGAAAGTGGATGAGAAGAGACTTGAAGACCTAAGTATGTATACTGTAGAGGAAAGGAGGGACAGGGGAGATATGATAAAGGGTATTAATGAACAAGCAAACCTTTTTCAAACAAGGGGAAGCTGCACAACTAGAGGTCATGAAATGAAGCTACAAGGTGGTGGTGGTGGTGGTGAAGTGCCGTCAAGTTGGTGTCTATTCTTGACGACCCTCTGGATAGTTGACCTAAACTTTGTTTGGTTTTCAGCCATGCAGCTCATTATTGATACAGTAACAGCAGCTATGGATACCACTTTATCGATCCATCTCATTGCCGGCCTTCCTCTCTTACAGTGACCACCTACCTTGCCAAGCATTATGACTTTCTCCAATGATCTCTCTCTTCATGTGATGTGTCCAAAGTATGAAAGTTGAAGTCTTGTCTTCTGAGTTTCTAAGGAAAGCTTAGGTTTGATCTCCTCTAATACTGACTGATTTGCTCTTTGGGCAGTCCAAGATATACACAGTATTTGTCGCCAGCACCATAATTCAATTTTCTATCTGTCTATCTTTTTCATTGTCCAAATTTCACATCCATATGATGATGTTGAAAGTATCATGGCCTGGACATTTTGAATCTTTGTATGGAGAGAGACATCTCTGCTCTTGAGAATCTTGTCTAGGTCCTTCATAGCCATTATACCAAGAGCAATACATCATCTGATTTGACTGCTAGTCCTTTCTTTATTAATTGTTGATCCAAGTAAGTTAAAGTTGTCAACTATTTCAATTTATTCTCCATTAATGATAAACTTATTGATTTTGCTAGTTGACAGGATCTTCGTCTTCTTTTTTTTTATATAGATTTTAATCAGTATAACATAACCAACTAAAAGTATAAGCCAATCAGCATAAAAAGGAAAAACTATTACACCACAATAATAAGTAAGCAACATCTGATAAAGTCCACATTAAGGAAACCTGGATATGAAAATAAAAGAGGAAAAAAGAATTTAGGCAAACAAGGCATAAATGCCCACATAATTTTATTTAATGTCTTTTCTATACCGCGCTCTTTGGAATCAGTGTGGTTTACATTCAACAAAAATTTGTACAGTGCAGGCAGACCTCCACTGGACTTACAATGAACAGGTATTACAACTTGGGACTAACGAGGGTAACTATGTACAGGGTAAACGATCGGTCACAGGTGACCAGGTCGGCTGGCAACTATTTACAGGTTGTCTTACTATATACAGGTTGCTCGTCCAGATTGCGGGTGTACAGTATTACTTGGCGCCTATTTGTGATATTAGGTGGCTATATACACATTGGCATCTGTGACACAGTGGTATCATTCACAGTATTAGGTCGCTATATACACATTCAATATACTGGGTGTATCGTTGAGCTGGAAGGTGGGGCTGCAAACGTGTGGTGTGAGTGCATTAGGGCTGATGTCCTGGTTGTTGAGTGTGGTTGGTTGTGGTATGTCATTTGTATGGGAGTAGTGCTGGAGGAAGAGATGGTGCTTTAGTGACCTCCTAAATTGGGCAAGGTTGGTGTTGGCCCAGATGGTTGGTGGAAGGGCGTTACAGCATGTAGGTGCATAGAATACAAAGGCTCTGTTTCTTGTTGCCTGTGAACATTTTGTTATTGCCTTTGGGATTATCAGTGTTGGCAGTGAAGGATCTCCTGGTTCTGTTGGGGGGGGGGGGAGGTGGCGTGGATGAGGTCTGTGAGGGAGGTGGAGGAGCACTTGTTGATGGCTTTGAAGGTCATCAATAGTATTTTGAATGAAAGTCTGCAGTGGACCGGCAGCCAATGAAGGTGTTTCAAGATTGGGGTTACGTGCTCCCTACTGGAGGCGCCGTGCAATATTCTGGCGGCTGCGTTCATTGCAAGCTGCAGTGGGTTCAGCCGTGTTCTTTGGGAGTCTTTGCAGAATAGCGTTGGCATAGTAAAAGTGAGGAATTAACAGGACCTGATAGATTGTTCGGAAGTCGTCTGGCTCAAGTAGATGTCGTAGGTGTCAGGTTGTCCGTATCTTGTGGTAAACTGCTTTGACCATGCTGCTTATATGGGCTTTCATGTCTAGTTGTTGGTCCATTGTAATCCCTAGGTAGCGTACCGTAGGCTTGCTGAGGAGCTCAGCATTTCGTACTTTCAGTGAGGTGGGCGGAGTAAATGTTTGGTTCCTGGTGATGAATAGGACCTCCGTTTTCTTGAAGTTTATTCTGAGCCATTTGGTGACCGCATCGAAGCAGGTTGTTAGTGGTGAGAAATCTGGGTGGCCGGTTGAGAACGGCATATAGAGCAGTACATCATCGGCATATACCAGGCAGTCGATGTTGAAGGAGCAGATGAGAGCACAAATGGGCTGCATGTATATATTGAACAGTAGGGCTGAGAGTGAGGATCCCTGTGGCACGCCTTGCTCCTGTTCGTAAGGTTTT
This sequence comes from Ichthyophis bannanicus, assembly GCA_033557465.1. NCBI lineage: Eukaryota > Metazoa > Chordata > Amphibia > Gymnophiona > Ichthyophiidae > Ichthyophis > Ichthyophis bannanicus. The sequence goes on along the minus strand of CM066036.1, from coordinate 341,196,528 downwards.
GATCTGGTGGGGCCAGTACAAACATGTTGCCATCTGTCTGTTAAGTATGACTCGCACCAGCTTAGCACTGTATTGTGGATGCCCTTCTCCTTGAGGCATGTCAGGAGTATTTCGTGGCTGACAGAGTCAAAAGCTGCGGCAATATCCATGAAGATCAGGGCAAACCCTTGTCTGATGTTGTCCATTCCAATGGTTAAGATGCTGAAGAGAGTGGTCAGAAGAGTCTCGACACCATGTGATTCTCTGAATCCATGCTGACATGGGTCGAGGGGTGCGCTTATCTCGATGTGTTGTTGAATTTGGCGTTGGACGACCTTCTCAATTATTTTGGCCAGAAGAGGGATGCTTGAGATTGATCTGTAGGAGTCTGCCTTCCTTGGGTCCAGCTTGTTGTTTTTAGACGTGGTCTGATGGATGTTTGCTTCAAGCTTCGTGGGAATGACTCAGTTGAGAATGATAGATCTATGAGTTTGGCCAAGAATGGGCTGAGCTCAACACACAGAGATTTTATCCAAAATGCTGGGCAAGGGTCGTTTGGAGGTAAAACATAATTATTCACCCCTGTTCACCTCAATCAAACTCTGCCTTTCCGAAATAAACTTTTCCAAATGAGTAACATCTGAAAAGATATATGAAGCGCCTTCATAATTAATAACGCATTTACAGGGAAAGCGAAGAAAAAAGGTAGCACCCAAATTCAGAACTTGAGACTTTAAAGCCAAAAAAGCCTCTGCCTGAGTTGGGTGCTACGAGAAACGTCAGCAAAAATATTCACCTTATGTCCACAGAAATTAGCTGACTTAAACTTGAAAAAAGCCTTAAGAATACGCTGTTTAGATTCTAAAGATTTCAAAGTCAGCAATAACGTGGACCTCAAATCAATTAATTCTAGGGAGTCCTCTAAGAAAGCAGTCAAATTTGAAATAGAGGGCTCTACCACATCAAGCTCACCTTCAATGGGATCAACAGATTCACTGATAAACAAGATTTCTTTCAAATATTTATCTAAAAGAATTTTAGGAGCAAGAGAAGGGAAGTATAAGGAAAATTCAAAAAACATAAATTACATGAACGTATAGAATTTTCAAGAGCTTCCACCTTGTTATGCAAAATCAAGGAATCTTTAATCCCTACAATGTTAGCAGCATGCAACGGAAGGACCTGAGATTCCAATCTAGTAAGAGCTGCATCAACAAGGGAAACCTTTCCATCGAGTTGCTGTAAAGAAACAACCGTTTCTTGAGAAAAATCACATAAAGAACTTAACGTTGAAGACATCTTATCATCAATGACCTTTGTCTTCTTATCGTTAAGCTGTAGACCCATTTTAAGATTTTTCCTTCATCTTGAGAAGAAAATGTTTCAGATCATCTTCACTTTCAGCCAGTAATGTGATGTGATATCAGCATAGCGAAGATTGTTGAGTCTTCCACCAATCATCACACCTCGGTTGCCTTCATACAGTCCTGCTTCTCTGATGATTTGTTCTGCATATAAATTAGAGGTAGGGGGAAAGTATGTGAACTTGTCATACACCTTTGCTGATTTTAAACCATTCTGTTTCTCCTAGTTCTGTTCAAACATTTGCTTCTCAACACAGAACACATTATCATCCCAAAAAGTGGAAAACCTGTCTCTTACATAGTAATTTATCTCCCAATCTCATTGTTGAACAGTGATGCTAAACCTTTGCCCATCAGTGGTTCTCAACCCAGTCCTCCAGACACACCTAGCCAGTCAGGATAACCACAATGAATATGCATGAGAGAAATTTGCCTGCAATGGCTCCTTTGTATGCAAATCTCTCTTATGCATATTCATTGTGGTTATCCTGAAAAACGTATTGGCTAGGTGTAACTCAGGGATTGGGTTGAGAGTATTAGATGTGTGTTAGTACACACAAGGGCCAAAAGATTTCTGATAATGTACAGCAATTGTAAAGGTCATTTCAGCAGTGCATAGGGATGGTCAAGCTATATGGTGTCAATGCTGAGAAAGCATGTGACAGAGTGTTCTGGGGATATTTATTTGCGGTGGTAGACCTGATTGCAGGTGGGCAAATGGTTTATTTGGTGGACTAAGACTCATTATGCAAAGCCAAAATCCCAGGTGTCTCTAAATGGGACTTGTTCAAAGGCGTTTTTGTTGTACCAAGGTAAAAGCAGAGTTGCCTGTTCTATTCGCTTCTGTTTGCCTTTGCAATTGTATCTGGCTTGTTTTTTGCGGAGGATCCTACTATTAAACCTGTGTTTGGGAAGGATGCCGATATGATTTGTTTACAGGATTCAGAGAGATCGCTTCCACCATTGTTAAATGTTGGTGCATTGCTTCTTTTTGGTTTCAGAGTTTAAGGTAATTATGGTAAATCCGAAGTGTTGCAAATTGGTAAGAGAATTACTTTGTCAGCTGGATTTTGTCTCTTTCAATTAGTTTCTAAAGGTATTAAATATTTAGGAGTGCAGATTTCTGCAGAGTTGGAAGATCTTTTTTGTCTTCTCCCCGCCGTGAGCATGAAACTGAGGATGAACTGCATAGATGGGAAGGGTAATGCTAAATAGACTGGGTAGAATTGTTGCATTGAAGATAGTCATTGTACTGAAACAGGTTTCCTTGTTTACTCCACTCCCTATCTGTTCCAGTGGATATTTTGATGGAAATTAGAATAGAAACTTAGACAATTTATGTATTGGGGTGGGGGGGTAAGCATGTTCCTGTGAAGTGGTTCTGATTGGCTTTGGCTGTTGCTGATGGGAGTTTGACATGCCCCAAATTGATCTTGTTATAAGGATGCGGTCCTGAGGGTCATTTGGTATAATTATGCTAAACCCCAGGGGGCCCGTTGGGTGCAAATGGAACATAGTTGATTTGTGCTTAAGTTCCCTTTTGATGTGGTGGGTAGCATGGGAAGGGGGACTTTTTTGAGATTTTGGGTCAGGTTGTAAACGTGTATTGCTTAGCCGGTTTTTTGAATTTAGAGATGAGTACAAAAAAAAAGTCAAATACAAGGTTTACTGCTTCCAGCTGCTAAAACTAAAGATTTTCCTCTGTTAGGGAGTGTGCCTTCCAGGAACCCTTCACACGTATGGGAAATAATGACATTATTTTATTGGAGGATTTAGTTGATGGGATGTTTTTTATGTCTTTAACTCAATTGGCAGGGACGGAGGTCGACGTGTCCTTTTCTTTCAATATTTTCAATTGCGGTTTCTTTCTGCGAAAAATACAGAATTGGTCTAACTTGACCAAAGATCCTTTAAATTTGGAAAGGGTATGATATGGGAAGGGGGTGCAATGTAAAGGCTTATCACATTTATATAAGGAGCTCTGGAATCTCTACCTCCCTGTTTCTGCATTTTATAAGACTAATTGTCATAGTTCGAGAGGCATTTGAATCTGGGTGACTTGAAATTCCTTCACTGGAGGAGTTATAGATATTCTCCTTCTGCAGGATGCAGGTGAACTCAATATGTTAATTACTCAAATGTGTGTTATGCTCATTTGGGTGGCTAAGGTACAAGGGATGAGGACAGGTGGGTGTGGGGAGCCAGGATACCTGTTTTCAAATGTGGTGGGAGTTTCTGGCTATTCATACTTAGTGGAGTGGGATGTTAAGTCAGGTTGCTTTGATAACAGGGAGGGTCTGTAGGAGGGACCCTGTGGTTTGTCCATTGGGATCTTTGGACTAGGCCGATTTAGCAGAGTTTGAATATAAGTGTTTGGTGAAATTGCTTCTATGTTGTGGCTGCTACTGGAAATGTGAGTGGGAATTTGGTGTTGTAGAGTGATATATGAAACGAGTGAACTTATGTGCTTTGATAAGCTTTCATACTTGGTGGAAGGTCGGATGGAAGATTCCTATGCGCAATGTGGTTCCCCTTTTGTTACCACACCAGTAGAGTGTGATTGTATTTGCAGATGTGCAGCTATAGTATGAATGAATCTAGGGATGTGCGTGCATGTTTACCAAGATGGGGGTGAGTTAGTTGGGGGGCAAGTTTTGTGGTGTTGCTCTTGGGTTTGAAGAACTGTTTTACTGGATGCCTATGTATTAGCTATGATCTTTCATCTCATTTAAGTTCTTGTATTAAGGGAAGATGATTGTTTATAGCTGACTCCTCTCAAGCCCTCCTGAATCCTTTACAATCTGGCTTTTCGTTCTTTACATTCTACTGAAATGCCTCTTGCCAAAGTCTCACTTGTTCCTGACAAAATTCAAGGGCTTCTACTCAGTCCTCATCCTACTTGACCTCTCTGCTGCTTTTGATACTGTTGACCACACCCTTCTCCTTGATACCCTATCCTCGCTTGGTTTTAAGGGATCTGTACTATCCTGGTTCTTCTCTTATTTATCCCATCGCTCTTTCAGTGTTTGTTCTGGTGGATCCTCCTCTGCTGCTATCCCACTCTGTTGGTGTACTCCAAGGATCTGTCTTGGGTCCACTACTTTTCTCTCTGTATACACAGTCCTTTGGTGCACTCATAGCTTTCAGTACCACCTTTATGCTGGTGACTCTCAGATCTATCTCTCTACACCTGAAATCTCTCTGGCAATCCAGACCCAGATCTCTGCCTGTCTTTCTGACATTGCTGCTTGGATGTCTCACCACCGCTTAAAATTGAACATGGCCAAAACTGAGCTTCTTATTTTTCTCCCCAAAACCTCTTCTCCTCTTCCTCCTTTCTCATTCTCTATGGATAACTCTCTACTCCTCCCTGTTTCCTCGGCTCGCAACCTTGGGGTCGTCTTTGACTTCTCTCTCTCCTTCTCCACACACATCCATCTGCTAGCTAAGACCTGCCGTTTCTTTCTCTATAACATCAACAAAATCTGCCCATTCCTTTCTGAACACATTACTAAGATACTTATGCACTCCTTAATCACCTCCCGTCTTGACTGTTCCAACTTACTCCTTGCTGGTCTCCCACTGAATCATCTCTCTCCCCTTCAATCTGTTCAACACTCTGCTGCACCGCTAATCTTCCACCAGCCTCATCATGCTCATATTACCCCTCTTCTCAAGTCACTTTGTTGGCTCCCTATCCATTTCCGCATCCAGTTCAAACTTCTCCTGCTGACCTATAAGTGCATTCACTCTGCAGCTCCTCACTACCTTTCCTCTCTTATACCTCCCTACATCCCTCCTTGGAAACTCCACTCCTCTGACAAATTTCTTCTATTGGTGCCCTTCTCTTCTATTGTTAACTCCAGACTTCGCTCCTTTCACCTTGCTGCTCCTCGTTTCTGGAACAAATTACCTGAGTCTGTATGTCAGGCGCCTTCTTTGGCCCTTTACAAATCCAGACTGAAAACTCACCTTTTCTCTGCTGCTTTTGGATCTTGACTCACCTGATCTCCTTTTTGTTTCTTTACCATTCCCCCTTGATGTATCCCTGTCTACACCTACTGTATTGTCTGTCTTGACTAGATTGTAAGCTCTGATGAACAGGGACTGTCTCTTGCCTGTCTGTGCAGTGCTGTGTATGTCTTGTAACACTATACAAATGCTCAGTAGTAGTAGTAGTGGTGGTATACATGGATACAAATGGCTTTTATTTGTGCTTATCTCTTGTTAACTATAAAGTTGTTAAGATCATAAGATATGCCATACTGGGTCAGACCAAGGTCCCATCAAACCCAGTATCCTGTTTCCAACAGTGGCCAATCTAGGCCACAAGTACCTAGCAGTTTCTCCAAAAGACACAGGTTCCACAATGCTTGTATTGGGTCAAGCAGTGGATATCCTGGGTTCCCTTTTAATAATGGTTTATGGACCTTTCCTCCAGGAACTTCTCCAAACATTTTTTAAATCTGGCTATACTAACAGCTCTTACTACATCCTCCGATAACAAATTTCAGAGTTTGATTACGTGTTGAGTGAAAAAATATTGTATTTTATTAGTCTTAAATAGGTTACCCTGTAGCTTCATTGCATGTTCCCTAGTCTTTCTATATTTTGATGGCATTAAAATATTTTTAACTGTTGTTGAGGCAGGTAAAAGATGTTTGCCTCTTTCTTGTGGTGAGAGCTTGTCTGGGCTAGGGTGATGAAGAAACATGCCCCATGGTCCATTTTATTGAATAGGCTAGAATTTGTAGTTGTACAGAGGGAGAGAGTTACGGTGGGTGATGTAAAACAATGAACTTGTAAAGGCTGTTGTACCCTGTTGGTATACATGACTGTTGCTATAAGCAATGAAGTGTGAATGTTCTTTGAAATTCTTATCTAATAAACAGATTTATACATAAAATATTTTTAATCATATGTTTTGACACAGTATGGCTGTAAATATTTATCGTCTGAATATACTCTAAATCTTGGTGAAAAAGGGTAATCTTTGGGTTAAAGCAGATAAATCTGTGTAGTTTAGATTTCAATGTGTTTGCTGTCAGTCAGGTCTTGGTACCACCAGAGAGCTTTTCATTTAAATCAAATGAGAGTATAGCTTAGCATAGAAAGTAAAATAGTAAAATCCCCAACCAATGCCCACCTCAAATTCACTCGACCCTCTGTTTTCTTCTTTTTGGGCCACTCCCTGTGGCATTCCCTCCCAACTGCCCTCCACCTAGGACCCTCCTTCCCCAAGTTGAAATCTCTTCTCAAGACTCGCCTCTTTTTCTCTGCTTTCAATCTCCCTCCTACTGCTTCTTGACTTTTCCTCTGCTATTCTCCTCTTTTCTGGTTGTATGATTGACTATCCTCTGTCCTGTCAAACTTTGTAGTTCCTTTCTTCTCTCTGGCTTTTGGCCTCCTCTCATGTAATTTATAGTATTGTAAACTGCCCTGACGTCATAAAGGTGCAGTATGGAAAGTGTGTAAATAAGAGTAAATTAGACCTTACCTGCTTACCAAGAATGACCTAAATTTCCACACCGTGGACTCCACAAGCTCAAACAGCATGGACGTCTTAACTATCACAAATGAGCAATGCCTCATCAATCTGATTTACAGAGCACCCTCACCCTCCACGGACGACCTGCCTTACATTCTGGACCTAGCAACTAACTCACGCAAGCCCAACATTCCCAACTGGATATTAGGAGACCTCAATCTCCCAACGCTGCATCCCAGCCACTCCTCAGCCCTCCTTGAAGCAATCAATGAGCTGGGATACAAGCAAATTATCGACACCCCCACGCACGAGAGAGGAAACATCCTGGACATGATCTTTGCCCCTCTTACAGCTCTTGACTCCAACAATAGACTAGACAACTCTGTAAACCCCAGTACCTTGGTCAGACCATAATTTAATCACCTTCCCCATCCTCATCAATGGCAAACAGTCACCACACAGAAACAAAACCTCCACCGACTCGACAAGAGTAACATCTCGGAAATTCAAAACCTTCAACAAAGAACACATAGTTACAGAAACCCTCCCCCTCCTACATGACACCTCTCTCAATCTGGAAAATCTGATCACATCCTGGAACAACACTATCAGTACCATTGCACTGCAACCAGTCCAGGGTAACAACCCAAAGAAAAGAAAATCTTCTTCTTGGTTCTCCCCTGACCTACGAGCCTCCCTCACACACCTAAGAAGACTGGAGAGAAACGATGGCGTCGCTCACACTCTTCAGAAGACCAAGCAGCCTACAAAACACATCTATCTGTGCACAGAGAGTCAGTCATGGCTAAGATGAAACAATTCCATACCGATACGCTGAAAAGATCACTAAATAAACCACGCGATCTTTTCAACTTAGTCAAAACCTTATCTAAAGAACCTTCACCAAAACATCCTGAACCCATTCATCCCCAAGCTTTCGCCGATTTCCTGCAATCCAAGTTGCTTCAAACCAATAACATTGCAACTATCTCTTCTCAAGTCACCATATGCATATCAAACCTATCCATGTTCTCCACACCATCCAGAAAACATATTGAGGACACCATTGCGGCTCTTAACACGACTACTGCACAAACTGACCCTTGCCCAGCCAACTGGATAAAGGATCTACGCCAAGATCTCAGCCCCATCATCACTAAAATGATGAATTTATCCTTTACAACCGGCTCCTTCCCGCCAGCCCTCAAGAGAACATCCATAAGACCCCTTTTGAAAAACCATAAACTCGACCCACAAAAGGTTGAATCTTATAGACCCATAGCTAGCATACCACTACTAGCGAAAATAATTGAAAAGGAAGCTCAAAGACAGTTACAGGACCACATTGACACCGTCTCCCCTCTGGACCACTGCCAACATGGCTTCAGAGAGTTCCACGGAGTTGAAACCCTCCTTACCACTCTCTGCAACAACATCATCACAGGCATTGATAACATCCGCCAAGGCTTTGCTCTTATCTTCTTAGACATTGCTGCGGCTTTTGACTCTGTACATCACGATCTGTTAATAGCGCGACTAAAAGAAAAAGGCATCAATAACACTGCCCTAGAGTGGTGCAAGTCATACCTCGTTCAGAGATGGCAGTACGTTACCTCAGGGACCGCAACATCCACACCCTACCACCAAAAGCAAGGCGTACCGCAAGGATCATCCCTATCCTCACTCTTTTTCAATATATACATACAACCGGTTTGCAATATCATCAAGTCCTTCAAGGTTGAATGCTTGATATACGCAGATGACATCCTCCTATACATGCCTTTCTCCACAGTTCACATGGATCTTTCCCCGCTAGCTAATTGTTTTGATGCAGTATCCGAATGGCTGCAATCACAGAACCTCAGAATTCAACATAAAAAGACCGAGGTTCTCTTCATCACCAGAGACCCACTTTTCACCCCCCCATCCCATATAAAGGTGAAAGAAGCCGAACTCCAATCAAAAACTTCCATTCGTTACCTTGGAGTCACTTTTGACCAACGCATGGATCTGAAACTACACATATCCAATGTAGTCAGGGCAATCTACCTCAAGATCCGGACTCTTCGACATCTTCGCCCCCTGCTTGATCCTGATGACTTCAGAACCATATTTCAAGCCTTAACCTTACCACACCTTGACTATGCCAATGCCATTCTGCAAGGCCTCCCTCACTCCACATTAAACCCCCTGCAACTCGCCATGAATACAGCTGCCAGAGTCCTCTACGGAGCATCAAGAAGGGACCATGTAACACCCATCCTAGAGCAACTCCACTGGCTCCCCATACATGGCAGAATATTGTTCAAAACATTATTATTAACTTTTAAGGCCACTAAAAGCATCACCTCCTCCTCTCTAATAGACCTCATTCAGACCGCTCCACCCAACAGATCCAGGAGAACAATATCAACAAATATTCTAATCATCCCTAAAGCAGCGACAAAATGCCTATCAGTGACATCCAACAGGGCTTTCAGATTCTATGCCCCTAAATGCTGGAACGCTCTACCCCCAGAAATTCGTGCTATCACTGATCTATCCCTTTTCAGAAAGGCACTCAAATCCCACCTCTTCCCCCAATATCACTTAACCAACTAACCAATCTTGATCACTACCCAAACTAAGAATAAATCCTGTCATGTATACTTGTAAATACTCCTGTAAATAGTTGCAGTAATGACTTCCCATGTTTTATCCAAGTTCTCTGACCTTGTTCTCTGTAAAACCAAACAGTTTGTTCAATATGGTATGTTGTTATATTGTGAACCGCGCTGATGTTAAATAGAGCGGTATATAAGAGCCTGTAATAAATAAATAAATAAAATAAATAATTGTCTTTCCTTGAGTATTGTCCGGGCCAGTCCAGGAACAGTAGGGTGTAGTCAACCTCCTTCATCAACTGAGGACTGAAATCTTCAAAACTTTGCTGACAGCCTACCTAGCTCCCCCTGGCGTCAGAGAGCCAGTCTACCAATGTCCAAGCAGTAACCAAACAAAACACTACACGGTACAGCTATTAATCTCAAAGCAACATACAAACAAAAATCATGCCCTCTTATAACTAAGGCAATAACTAGTACTCCCACTGCTACAACATGTAACAACCTGTATATTATATATATATTTTTTTAAATTAATTAATTTTTTTTTTTTTTTTTTACATCTGAGCACTGAACCTTACGGGAGCCCCCTAGCCAGTTCTACTCCGGAAGAACCCGAGCCCACTCGAGGGCCCAAACCGATTTTCTGCTACCGCAAAGAGCCCCTCTTACGGCTCCAGCTGTACGAGCTCCCCCGTATATTAGACAGCGAAAGTACGGAAACGCATTAACAAACTGCTACGTTCCGGGTGGGTCCTGGACTGGCCCGGAGAATACTCAAGGAAAGACAATTAGCAGGTAAGGTCTAATTTACTCTTCCTTTTCGTCTCTCCGGGCCAGTCCAGGAACAGTAGGTTAGTACCAAAGCAGTACCTACTCTCAGGAGGGGTCCTAGAAGCCCCGCTAGAACAGCAGAAGCTCCAACCTTTGCGTCTTCCGCTGCCTGAACATCTAAACGATAATGCTTTGCAAACGTATGCAAAGACGACCAGTTTGCCATCCGACAAATATCCACTGGTGGAACCAAAGCTCTCTCGGCTCAGGACTACGCCAGTCCCCGAGTTGAATGATCTCGCAGCCCCTCAGGGGGCACCTTCCCGCTCGCCTGATAGGAGGCTGCTATCGCCTGCTTCACCCAGCGTGCAATGGAGGTCTTGGAGGCCGCTTCCCCTTTCCGTGCTCCTCCAAACAGAACAAACGACCTATCAAACTTCCGAAAGACTGCGTCCTTCTGATATATCTGTGCAGCACTCTACCCAGATCCAATCTATGAAGCGACACGTCCCTCCTAGTCGCCTCTCCAGACCGAAATGTAGGTAGTGAAATGGGCTGATTCATATGAAACACGGACACTACTTTCGGTAGAAAAGAAGGAACTGGACGCAAGACCACCTTTTCCTCTGAAAATTGAATAAACGGTTCCCTGCAGGAAAGCGCCTGTAAATCCGAAATCCTTCTAGCCGAACACAAAGCTACCAAAAAGGCGGTCTTCTAAGAGAGTTCTCTTAGCGCTATCATTTTCCCCGGCTCAAACGGAGCGCGCGTCAAAGCCTGCAGGACCAAATTTAAGTCCCAAGGTGGTACTATCGGTCTTCTAGGTGGCCTCAATTCTTGACCGCTCAGAAAAACCGTAGCACATCCTAATGTAAGGCCAAACTACAGCCCTGCACTTTGCCCCGATAACAAGCTATATCAGCCAGATGTACCTTTAAAGTGCTTAATGCCAGGCCCTTATCCAGCCCATCCTGTAGAAACAACAAAACCTCCAATACCCTCATCGTCTGCGGCTGAACCCTGCACCTCGCGCACCAGCCTTCAGAAATTCGCCAAATACGGATATAAGTCAACGACGTCAACCTTCGTTTCGTTTGCAGCATGGTATTTCCCACCGCCGAGGAATAGCCTCTGTGCCTCAAACGCTCCCTTTCAAGAGCCAAGCTGTAAGCAAGAAGCGATCCACCTGCGGCATGAGAATAGGCCCCTGGTACAACAGATTTACTAGACTTGGTAACCTCCAAGGACGGTCGACCAACAAGCGCATGAGATCCGCATACCATGCTCTCCTCGGCCAGTCTGGGGCAATGAGAATCACCTTCCCTTGGTGACGAGCGATACTGTGAATGACCCGACCGATCATTGGCCACGGAGGAAAAACATACAGAAGCTCTCCCGCTGGCCAAGGCTTCACTAAGCCATCGAGGCCCTCCGACATGCGTTCCCTGCCCCTGCTGAAAAAACGGAACGCCTTGGCATTGTCGAACGTGGCCATCAGATCCAAGACAGGCTGCCCCCAACGCCTCGTTATGTTGTGAAATACGGTATCGTTCAACTGCCATTCTCCTGGATCCCAATACATGTCGACTGAGAAAATCGGCCTGCACATTGTCCTTTCCCGCAACATGCGCCGCCGACAGGGCTAAGAGATGCTCCTCTGCCCACTGCAACAGTGCCTGACTCTCCTCTAATAAGACTGCACTGCCTGTGCCTCCCTGCCGATTGATATAGGACACTGTCACTGCATTGTCTGGAAACACTCGTACTGCTCTGCCGTTCAGAAGAGACTCGAACTCCAGGAACGCCAGATGTATCGCTCTCATTTCCAGCTGATTGATGGAGCAGTTGGACATCTCCACCGTCCATCGGCCCTGAGCCACTTGAGCCATACAATGAGCTCCCCATCCGGAGAGACTGGCATCCGTGGTGACCAATACCCAATCCGGGGTTTCCAGCAGTATTCCTGCCTGAAGATGTGTGGGATTGCACCACTACAATAGACTTTCGGAAACCTGGGCGGGACAAACCAACCATCAACTGAGCGGATGCTTCTGCGGAGACCAATGGGATAGCAACGAATGTTGGAGCGGTCGCATATGTGCCCTGGCCCATGGCACTAAGTCCAAGGTCGCTGCCATGGAACCTAGCAGCTGTAAGTATCTCCACGCTGTTGGAGCCTTGACGTGCAAAAAAGCTGCCACCTGCCGTAAGATCTTTTGAATCCAGTCTACCGGAAGAAACACCGCCCCGAGTCTCGTGTCGAACAAGGCCCCTAAATATACTAGGGACTGCATGGAAGTCAACTGACTCTTGGTCCAATTGACCACCCAACCTAAACTCTCGAGAAAGTCTACCACCCTTGAGGTGGCTTCTTTTGATTCCGGTACTGACCGAGCTCGAATGAGCCAATCGTCCAGATAGGGATGTACTAGAATACCCTCTTTTCGCAATGCTGCCGCCACCACCACCATCACCTTCGTGAATGTGCGGGGCGCTGTGGCCAGTCCGAACGGCAACGCCCGGAACTGAAAATGCCCCATGGGTACCGCAAAGCACAAGAACCTCTGATGTTGAGGTTTGATGGGTATGTAAAGATACGCTTCTGTTAGATCTATGGAGGAAAGCACCTCGACCGGCCTCACGGACCAGATCACGGACTGAAGAGTTTCCATCTGAAAATGAGGCACCCGTAAACAGCGGTTTACATGCTTTAGATCAAGAATTGGCCGAAATGAGCCCCCCTTCTTGGGGACTACAAAATAAATCGAGTATCGACCTAAGCCGCACTGATCTAGAGGCACCGGAACCACCGCCTGAAGCTGTAGCAACCGTTGAAGCGTCTCATTCACCGCCCTTGTCTTTGTGGGGGACCCGCACGGCGACATCACGAATGCTTCCGAAAGCGGTTGCTCAAACTCCAGCGAATAACCTTCTCAAATTGCCTCCAAAACCCAGCGGTCCGTAGTTATGTTGGTCCAGACGGAGTGGAAAAGCTGCAACCGACCTCCTGTTATGCTCTCCGCCTGGACCTCCCTCATCTCATTGCGGCTTCTTAGAGGAGCCTGGCTGAGGTCCGCCAAACCCCCTTCTGAACCCCCGAGCACCCCAAAAGGACTGCCCCCTGGGCACAAAACAGCCTCCCTGATAGGGGGTAAGCAGAGTCCCTCTGAATCTTCGAAAATCTCTGCTTTGACCCCTCGGCGCAGATCCCTGCTTCGGACCCTTTGGACGGTCTTCAGGTAGCCGTCTGCCTTTGGAATCTCCCAAATCCTTCACAGTCTTTTCCAAAGCTTCTCCAAAAAGTAGCTTGCCCTTATAAGGCAGCCTACTAAGGCGTGCCTTAGAAGACGCGTCCGCCGCCCAATTCCTTAGCCAGAGGAATCTCCGAGCGGCTATGACTGATGCCATGGATTTAGCTGACATTCTCACCAAATCATAGAATGCGTCGGCGAGATACGCCACCGTGGATTCTAATTTCGCCCCTTCTGGCGCTGAAACTCCCTCCAAACCTGGAGAAGACTCCACCTGCAGCCACCTAATCGAAGCCCTGGACACATATGCTCCACAGATGGAAGCCTGCAATGCTAGCGCACTGGTATCAAACGCCTGTTTGAGTATGGACTCCTGCTTTCTATCCTGCAAATCCTTAAGGGCCGCTCCGCCCTCTACTGGGATAGTAGTCTTCTTTGTCACCGCCGCTACTAATGCATCGACTTTTGGCATGCGCATCAATTCCCTCTCTTCTTGAGGAACTGGATATAAGCGTCCTAACGCCCGTCCATCCCTCAAGATGGCCTCTGGGCATTCCCATTCGGACTCAACCATCTGCTTAATCACCCTATGAACCGGGAAACACTTCTGTTCCGTTCTAAAACCTTGCAGCAAAGGGTCCTCCAACAGTTCAGCCTGTACTGCCGGCAAGGCAATATTCAAGGCCACTAGCGCATGGGTAATCAGTGCATGGGTAATCTTCCTTCCGAAACACTCTGAAAAGATTAGGATCATCACCAGGCCCCAGCTTCCTCGAGGTCCTCTGGCCACAGATCCCCACCAGACTCTGAAGGGATTTCTCCCTCCTCTGGTGCCTGAAAATCCAGTCTGTTGTCGCAGACCCACGGCAGTCCCCCCAGCCGCCAAACCTGCTTTGGAAGACCCTTCTCCCGGGTCCCCTGCAGTGCCCGGAACTGGAGGCAAATCAGGCAGGCTAGACAATGTCTCCTTGCTCTGTCCCTGCTCCAACTTTAAGCAGTATGCTCTATGAAGGGACAGAATAAAATCCAGAGAAAATAAGGATCGGAACCCTTCAGGGACCTCCAAAACTGGTGCAGAGTCCACCATTACTGCCGGGGCCGACCTCTTTGATTTTGTTTTCTTTTTCAGAGCCTTTTGCTGCAGTGTGGGAGAAACGGCAGTGGCCTTCAAAATGGCCGCCATTCCCGCCTTTTCCGCCGCAGTCTGAAGAACCGGTGACGACGACTCCATCACACCGCCGACCAAGGATTGCAACGTGCTGCCTCCCCGATGTAAAAAACAAGGACAACAAAATACAGCGCAAACCGGGTCAAACGCGGCAGCTCCCGCACTGCGTGCCGCCTGCCGAGACCGGCAGCGAGCTCCGTGTATTAGCACAGCTCCCCCCCGGCCCCCAGATGACCACGGCCCAAAGCAAAACAAAAGAAAATGCACCTTATCAGCTGTTTCTCACCCGCACTTCAAACACTGCTGCTCGCAGCAGAGAAGGTTGGCTCTCCGGAGACAGAGGGTTGGACTCTGGGGCTCCCAGGACCGTGCTCTGCTCTCCTGAACGGCTCAGGTCCCCGAGGCAGGCTCTGCCTCTGCTACCTCAGAAATCTGATGAGCAAGTGGCTGACCACCGCCCTTTTTTTTTCTTTTTTTTTTAAACAACTTTAATTTGGACCCCATACCCCTAAAACCAACCCAGCTAGGGCTAGTAAGGAGAATAGCTTGCTATTAAGTTCTCTTTTCATCTCTCGGAGCCTGTCAGCAACACATCCTTCAGCTGCTGAGGACTGAAAAGACTGGCTCTCTGACACCAGGGGGAGCTAGGTAGGCTGTCAGCAAAGTTTTGAAGATTTCAGTCCTCAGTTGCTGAAGGAGGTTGACTACCCTACTGTTCCTGGACTGGCCCGGAGAGACGAAAAGGAAAGATATAGTTACTGAAATAACTCTGTTTCTAGAGAGTTTTTTAATTTAAATTGAATCAGAGTATACTTAACATACAAGTAGCATAGTCTCTGAGTATAAAAGAACTAAACTTGTTTCTAGTGACCTTTATTTTATTTATTTTATTTTTTTTGTATACCGCTATATCAGGTAATCATAGCAGTTTACAATTGAACAACATGTACATAGAACAGAATAACTGGTGCTGCAATCAATAATTTACATGATTCAGGAGAAAATAACTTATTTAAAATTAATGTACAAGAAATGTTATGAAGCAAAAGGATAAGTTCAGGGGATAATGGCGGGGGAGATTGTTATATTATGGGTTCGTATAGTTTCAATAGTAGGGGGAGAGTAGTTATTTATGTAGGATCTCTGTTGAATTGTGGTTTGTTTTGACAAAAATGTTCAATAAATACTTGAGTTTTGAGGTGGGAGCCAAAGGTGGTGAGGTCTGTGATTTTTCGACGACTAGCTGGTAAAGCATCCCAGAGCATACGGGAGATATATTCAAAATCTACTGCTTGTGCATTTTTCAGTTTTACGGAATTCAGATGGAGTAACCAGGGTGGTGTTCAATTGCTCTCGTCTTTGTCGGTTGTTAGGTACGACTTTGACTAATTGCGAAAGGGGTAGCCTTCCAGTTAGGAGGCAAAAGATCTGTGAAGTTGTCATAAATAGGTGTTCAAGGCAAGTGACAGATCAAAAGGGCAATTTGAAAGGCCCCCTCTATCAAACCAAGAGTTGTGAATCACCTAGGAAATTGGTAAGACTTTATCTTAAAAACACAGGTCAGGGAACTGTGTAGCAAGCCAGCTTTTAATTTGTCTTTCCCTCCCACCCACCCCGGGATAATCTTAGCTTTATAGGCTCTTATACCTATTAAAGGGGGAAGGTGTCCATAATCACTTTCAGGTGCAGCTGGATATTCTCATCAGGAATACATTTGTTAAGGATCTGAGATTAACTATTCTTGAGGTGAACAAAGTCCATTTAACATATAAAATATATAGTTGTATTAGTATCCCCAACAAACCTAAGTAAGTAAACAATTTTAATAACTGAACAAAATCTTAAATCTAAGCTGCAGACAGCAGTCCAGCAGCGAGATGGGGGTTTTCCAGCCTTTTGCATTGAGTGTCACATGTATGATTTTTCTCCCATTTGGTGAGGGGTCTTATGTAGGCACTAGGTGCCAGGGGCTCTTTGCTCTCAAGGAACGAGTCCGATCTCTGGAGGCCAGCCGACTTGGAGGACATAAGGAAGATAGAGAGGTATATAGACAAGATCTACAGGGACATAGTACTGGAGTCTCACCTCCACTCTAGCAAACTCCCTGTTGCCATGGAGGAGAGGTCACATGACAGGAGAGCATCACCCTAGTATTGTAGGAAGTCATCCTGTAAGTAGGATCTGTCCTCCAGGCATTATAAAGCCCTCTCGCACCAAGAAGGTTTCTCCAGGGCCATGTGCCACAAGGGAAGGGTTACGACAGCCATTATAGTTGGCGATTCGATCATTAGGCATGTAGATAGCTGGGTGGCTGGTGGACATGAGTTTCACCTGGTAACATGCCTGCCTGGTGCGAAGATAGCAGACCTCACGCACCATCAAGATAAGGTGTTAGAAGACGCCACCCCGGCGCTATCTGTCTTGGTACATGTTGGTACCAATTACATAGGAAAGTGTGGTAGGGAGGTTCTGGAGGCCAAATTTAGGCTTCTAGGTACGAAGTTGGAATCCAGAACATCTATGGTAGCATGTCTGAAATGCTTCCCATTGCATGTGCAGGACCCAAAAGGCAGGCAGAGCTCCAGAGTCTCAATACATGGATCAGACAATGGTGCAAAGAAGAGGGTTTTGGATTTGTTAGGAACTGGGGAACATTCTGGGGAAAGAAGGGGCTTTTCCAAATGGATGGGCTCCACCTTAACTGTGATGGAACCAGGCTGCTGGCATTAACCTTTAAAAAGGAGAGAGAGCAGCTTTTAAACTAGATAATACGGGAAAGCAGACAGTCGCCCAAGAGCGCATGGTTCTGAACGATATATCTGTGAATTTATTTATTTATTTATTTATTTGTATTTCTTCTATACCGCAATCTTTTTCATCAGCGCGGTTTACATTAAACAGGAATACTCATTTCAATCAACAGACTGTGGTGAGCTTACATATAACAGGAAATATACAACTGGGATTATAACTTAGGGAAACTATGTACATATTTGTAGCATGTATAGGACCTATATACACGGGATAGAGTTTCTTTGATGATAGTAGCAAAAGATTGAAGTCAGAGCATATCAATAGAGGTTCCAATAAAGACAAAAGTAACCCAAATACTCTTTAAGTACAGAGCAGACAGAGCTTAAAGATTCCAAATTACCCCTGCCTACTGATAACCAGATTAATATGAATAAAATACAACCTCTAAAATGCTTGTGTGCAAATGCTAGAAGTCTAAAAAATAAGATGGGAGAGTTAGAATATATAGTACTAAATGAGAGGGTTAGATAAGATTGGTATCTGAGACCTGGTGGAAGGAGGACAACCAGTGGGATGCTGTGATACCTGGGTACAAATTATATCGCAATGCTAGACTAGATCAAATTGGTGGAGGGGGTTGTGCTCTGTTAGAGAAGGCATTGAGTCACACAGGATTAAAGTATTGCAGGAAACAAAATACACAGTAAACATAGAAACATAGAAAAATGATGACAGAAAAAGACCACATGGCCTATCTAGTCTGTACTTCCATATCAACAACTACAACAGTCCCCTTTTTTCCTTTAGAGATCCTCTGTGTTTGTCCCATGCTTTTTTGAATTCCGATATTGTCCTCATCTCTACCACCTCCACTGGGAGACTATTCCACGGATTCACCACTCTTTCTGTAAAGAAATATTTCCGCGTATCGCTCCAGAATCTATCCCCTTTCACCCTCATCCGATGTCCCTTCGTAGCAGTACTTGCTTTCAGTCAAAAGAGGCTCTCCCCCTGTGCATTTATGCCAGGGAGGTATTTAAACGTCTCAAATCGTATTGCCTCTATCCCGCCTTTCCTCTAAGGTGTACATATTAAGATCCTTAAGTCTGTCCACATATGCTTTATAATGAAGGCCACTAACCATTTTAGTAGCCACCCTCTGTACTGACTCCATCCTATTTATATCCTTTTGAAGGTGCGGTCTCCAGAATTGCACACAATACTCCAAATGAGGCCGCACCAAAGACTTATACAGAGGCACTATCACCTTCTTTTTTCTGCTAGCCATTCCTCTCCATATGCACCCAAGCATCCTTCTTTTGCTGTCACTTTTTTCTACCTGTTTAGCCACTTCAAGATCATCAGACACAACCACGCCTAGGTCCCGCTCTTCTTTAGTGGACAAAAGTACTTCACCCCCTATTCTATATTGCTCCCTTGGATTGCTGCAGCCCAAATGCATGACCTTGCATTTTTTAACATTAAATCCCAGCTGCCATATTCTAGACTATTTTTCAAGCTTAGCTAGATCCCTCTTCATGTTATCTACACCTTCCTGGGTGTCTACTCTATTGCAGATTTTGGTAATCTCCAGGAACAAGCAGGAATGAGCCTTCACATATGGGTACGTCGGTACCGACGGAGTCTGCGCGGGAACGCTCCCCAGCGTCCAATCATAACGCTTTTGGAAGCATCCCAACACGCCTGCGTGCTGCCTTCCCGCCTTTCCCAACTGCCTCTCCTCAGTTTTCGTTTTTCCGCGGAGCCGGCAGGACGTCCTTCTGTCACCGCAGAAAATTCTTCTTTTATTTTTTAGTTTTCTTGTGGTCGCGGTTGCCTTCCCCAATGCCACCGCTACCGCCGGTGTTTCTTTTCTTTTTTCTTCTAAATTTTCCTTTATAAGGAATACTTTTTTCCTTCTTAGTGCCTGACGTTTTTTTTTCGGCCTGCTGGGCCTACTCTTTTTCCTCATGGAAGCGCCAGCCACTATCCCTAAGAAATGTTCAAACTATGGCGGTACAAAATTCATTTTAGACACTCATAACACAGGTACACTAAAAAAAAATTTTTTAAACTGCCTCTAATGTTTCGATTGATTTTTACGTTTTTTGGTGCGCTGAATCCAAATCTGGTAACCAATTTGCTCCATCACGTACAGATTTTTTGCTACATTGGGTTAGCAGTTTGAGGTGAACGTTTCAGATTGAGTGCGATCGAGATAAAAGTTTCTTGGATTAATTCTTTATACTAATTGTTTAGTAGTTATTCAAATAAGAATAAAGAAAATTGTAACAAGGCAGCACATAAGAATAGAGTAATGTCAACAAAACACACTGTGATGGTAGCAAAATTGTCTGCACTTAAAACAGCCACATACATGTGCACAAACATTGAGCATATAAGAGCGAGGTTAGACACAAAGCAAAGCAAAGAAATGTGCAAAAAATGTTGTACAGGTATGTATATAAGAATAGAAAACGCAAACCGCACCATTGCAATACATGAAGACAAACACCCGATGGTGTGAAAATAAAATTCTAATAAATGATATCCGACACTGTGGTAATAACTAGCAAATTTTTATTTCAAAGTTTAGTAAAAACATGATATTTGTCAACACAGTTTAGATTTTAAAGTCATTCTTGGGTCAATCAATCTCCTGGTGAGCCCGTTTCTTCTTCCCCCGAATGCTTCTCTTGGTGCGCTGCTTGGTGTATTTTTCATCTGGGGTTTCCCGCAGCAGCAACCAGCAGAAATCAGCCATCATAGTGGTGTTCCATCTTCCTTGGTACCTTCTCTCTGCGTCCTTGATGTCCTGGTGAAACCTTTCACCTTGTTCTTCACTGTACGCCCCCAAGTTTTCGGGAAAGTAGTTCACATGGGAGTGCAAGAAATGGACTTTCAGGCTCATGTTACAGCCTTGTTCTTTGAAGGCATTGAGCATCCTGGCAACAATATCCTTATAGTTCTCATCCCGCCTGTTCCCCAAGAATTTGAGAACAACATCCTTGAAGGAATCCCAGGCTTCTTTTTCCTTCTCAGACATCGTTTCAGTGAATGCTCCATCTGAAATGAGTTTCCTTATATCAGGGCCAACAAACACTCCTTCCTTTAGCTTTGCTTCAGAAAGTCGGGGGAACTTTGAGCAAAGGTACCGAAAGCACTCACCATCTTTTGGAAGGGACTTGATGAATTGCTTAATGAGACCCAACTTAATGTGGAGAGGTGGTAATAGAATTTTATCATGAGGTACCAAGCTCTCATGAAGAACATTTTTCTCACCGGGTCTCAAATACTCCCGAATTGGCCAGTCTTTTTTCCCCCAGTGTAGGTCGCGGGCCCGGCTATCCCACAAGCAAAGGAAGCAGGGATATTTGGTGAAACCGGATTGCTGCCCTAATAGCATGGATAGAATTTTAAAGTCTCCACAAATCATCCACTTATGCTCATCATAACGAATCTTCTGAAGAATCAGGGCCAAATTCTCGTATTTTTCTTGGAGAATAACAGAGTGAGCAATAGGAACTGAAGCGAATGTGTTGCCATTATGAAGAAGAACACCTTTTATGCTGTCTTTTGACGAATCAATGAACAGCTGCCATTCAGCAGGATCATACTTGAGTTTAAACTTTTCCATCACTCCGTATATATCGTTGCAAAATACCAAATCTTCCTCTTTGCTGAAATACTTCAAAAATTGTGTCTCGCGGTTGCGGTACCAATAAAAAGTTGTTCCTGGTGACAATAGATTTTTCTGTTTAAGACGAGAACCTAGCAGTTGGGCAGCATCTTTTGGGAGTCCTAAATCACGGACTAAATCATTCAATTCAGCTTGAGAGAAAAGTTCAGGTTTCGGATCTGGTTCAGTTTCAAACTCGGAAGTACTGGACTCATCGGGAAAAGCCATCTGATGAGTCTCATCATGATCAGAACCGTCCACACAAATATGATCCAAAGATTTTGGTGGTTCAGGCACAGGTACTTCGTTGCTATGAGGCATAGGCCTAATTGCTGAGGGAAGGTTGGGGTAACTTATTACGTTCTTATTTTTTAAGTTGTATCCCTTCACAATGCAAGAGCAAAAATAGCAGTCACTGCTGTGGTCTCTTTGTTCACGCCACATCATAGGTATTCCGAAACGAAATGCTTGTTTTTTACCTTTCATCCATAAGCGTAGATCTTCCTCACATGTCTTGCACACTTTGTGAGGAGCCCACGGTTTGTCTTGATCGCCTAACTTCAAACCGAAATAGGCGAAATATACTTTTTTAATAAATGCAGAAATGTTCCTCTGCCGCTTTTTCACGGTATATTCCCCACAAATAAAACAAAAACTGTCCGGAGAGTTGACGCAACCTCTGGCTTTGTGAGCCATCACAAATACATAGCACTGCAAACTACAACTGTAGTGAACCACTTCGGAATAAAGCTGGATTACGACTGAGCAAACAAAAGGTAATAATGAACTTGCAAGAAACTGAAATTTGACAGGAACGTTCATGTCGCAACCACCGTGTTTGAGCGAGCGAACGAGGCGAGGCGAACAGGAAAGAACATGCGCCAGCGCGAGTACTGGATTTAGCCCCCCACCTCCCAATTGTCCTGTTAATGTATAAAATGAATACAAAACACTCTAAAATATCATGAGGGAGTGTTTCTAGTTAGTTAACCATTACAACCTCTATTTTGGGCCAAGAAAATAAACTGCAGTCGGCTAAAAAGAAATTATGTGAACATTCCTTATATGGGTAAGAAATCTAATTTTGCAAGAAAACGTGACGTGATGGAACATTTTGGCTATTTTTCCTGGATTCAGCACCCCAAAATCTATAGGAATCAGTTGCAAAACTGGAGGCAGTTTTTTGGTAGTGTACCTGTGATTGGTGTCTACCCAGCTTGGGTCCTGACCACTATCCCCTGGAGTGTCCCTCCTGCAACGGTATAGTTGGAAGAAATCTTCAGCATTGAGTTCACCTCGATACGCGGTCCCCATTCAACTTCAGGGCACCGACCACTCTTTGTTCTTCACAGGATCAGGTAACCCAAAAACAGTCTGTTAAGACTAGCCAGTCCTCGAGTGGTAGATCTCATGTGCAGCATGGAGAAGCCTCTGACCTTGCCCTCGAGGACACACTGGCTTTAAAACCCCGGTGGGAGTCTTCGGCCTCCAAATCCTTAGTGGGGTTTCAGGTTGTTCCTGAGGTTCACCCCTCTCTGAACATACCTGAGCCATGCTCGGTGGTGGCATCCGCTTCGAGCGGTACCGATACCCCAGCATCGGCAATGGTGTTGGATGAAACATTCCTCACCAAAGATCGTAGTCTGGCATCCTCGGTACCTGCGGGCCCGTTGGATACGCTACAGACCGATCTTCCAGTATCGGTATCAATCCTGGTACCGGTACTGGTACCGACGTCGGTACCCTCCAGATGTGCATCGATAGATTCGCTTCCCTGGATGCCGAGTCTAGAATCGATTTCCAGTCTGGAAGACTGGGTACTGACTCGCCTTGGTACCGATACCGAACGGTACCGAATGCATGGTTCTGATGATCCATGTCGGGCACCCTCGGTTTCTTCGATACCGTTAGGGCTGTCACTGGCTGGCTTTCATCTACTGGTATCGGATACAGTGCTGGATTCGGTACCGGTATCCACATTACCTTTGCTGTCGGTACCTTCCATGCTTTTTTCATCAGGCTCGCTTCCCTTGGTACCGAGTTCGGAATCGATCCCTAGCATGGACAATGCGCTACCGACTGTTGCTGGTCCTGACTTCCTGCGGTACCGGCGACCATCCTCTAAGGATCCAATACTTCACCCTTTAGGGTCTACTATTCCTCTAAATTTGGATAGATCCCTGGGTGCCAATGCTAGTTCTTCAACAGATCTAGCCTGTCCTCCTCTTTCTAGAGGATTTCCCTCTGGGGATTTTTCTTTTCAAGCATTCCTGCTTGATATGGCAAAGTCACTTGCCATTTCTATACCTGGTCAGGATCCTGCACCAGGGAATACAGAATCCCTGTATATTCCCTGGAGTCCAAAGGAGAACATCATGCTTCCTTTGCATCAGACCTTGCAGGATCTCCTCTTACGAATGTGGGAAGCTCCTTTAATGGTACCCCCACCTTCTAGGGCAATTGATCTTCTATATAAGGTGCCCCCCTCTCCAGGTTTTCAAAAGACTCAACTTCCTCATCATTCCATTGTTGTGGAATCAGCAATGAGGCGTATTAAGAGTACTAAAAAGCACTCTTCTTATCCGCCAGGTCGTGAGTCTAAGACTTAAGATGCCTTTGGACGCCAAACCTTCCAGGCATCCATGCTTTCAGCAAGAATTCTCTCATATATTTTCTATATGGGATTATCTCTTGAAGAAGTCACAAAGAAATTACTGCTTTTGACCCCTTTTCTTCAAGAGCCCAAAAGAGCAGACTATTCCTTATTGGTTAGTCATGCTCAAAATATCTCTAGGTTCCTTACTCGTGCTTCCGTAGACTCCTTTGAGTCTGTTAGCAGAACGTCTGCTATAGCTATAGGGGCACGACGTAAAGCCTGGCTCCAAGTTTCAGACTTGTACAAATGGGCACAAGAAAGACTGGGAAATACTCCTTGCACTGGAGAAAATCTTTTCAACAAGGAGTCTTTACTCCAGGTTGCTCAGTTAACCACTGACATTCCTGTTTCCAGAGGCTGTTCTACGCCTTCCTCTTTCCCAGTTGGTAGGAAATTTCCTAACAAACTTTGTTCCCCTAAGGGGAAAAAGTTTTATCCATCTTCTGCCCATCATACAGATGTTCCGAAACAGGGGAAATATCGCACTGGTCTAAAGAAACCACAACCTCAACAGGTTCAGCAAACCCAGCAGTCACAGGGTTTCAGATAGATTATCATTACATCTCCTGTTTGGTGGTTAGAGTTTGCAGTCTGCTTCTTTTCACTTGAAGCATCTACACTAATTTCATCCTAAATTCTCATGGATCTCTCTTCACGAGACATCCTTTCTTTTTGCTCTTTTATGATGATCATGCCTATAGTTAACAGGTTTCTCTTCCTCCTACAGGGAGAAGGAGATGTGACAACTATCAGTAAGACAGTTTTTCCCTGTAGTAGCCTGTATCATCTTACCTTTCAGAGACTTACTACATAGTCAGTCTTCTTCAACTCTGTCTTACCCCCCTCTTACTACAACATTCGGTTGGTAAGAGTGGCTCTATTACATTGGTAAGCCCCTATGGGTCTACCTCTTCCACAAAAGGGGCTTTCCCTTCCAGAGTTGTCTCCCCCTTTTTTCATATGCTTACTTTAGGGCAGCTTATCAGACAATAAGGAAGTCTTACCACTCCTGCTTATGTCTGTTGCTTCTTTTCCAATCTCAAAAAGGGAAAATAATTTTTTTCCGCTGCCCTGATACTTGCTGCAAATGCAGCAATTCCTAGGGTTGAGCCACTGGTTCTGTTCTCCACACAACCAGGGTTTGTCCTCCACTAGCAATCCTTCTGGCCTCACTGCTAAACCCAAAACAGGTTATCAACCTTTCTCCAGGACCAAGCAGGAAGTCAGTCCTCACATATGGGTGTCATCGGCGCCGATGAAGCCCCAGCGGAGCATTTCCGCAGCTTTCTATGAAAGCCTTTGGGAATACAGGCACGCATGCGCGGTTCCCTTCCCGCCTAAAGGTGCCATCTTACCTCAGTCTCTTTTTTTCCGAGAAGCCCACCGGATGTGTGTCCTGTCCTCCCGGTTAAGAGTAGATTTTTTTTTGGCGATTATTGCTATTTTTTCTCCCGGTTCGACACCGGTTTCCCTCCCACCGGGTTCGGTACACCGGTATCGAGCCCGATTCTTCTTTTTCGGTTTTTGCCCTTCGTGGCTGGCGTTGGCGCCCTTTTTTCCATTTTTCCCTGGAAGGCCGGTCCTTTGACCTCGCGGGGACTCTTTTTTTTTCCCCAATGGCTTCCAGTGGTTTTAAAAAGTGTGATCGGTGTAAGATATTAATGTCTCTCACCGACACACATGACTGCTGCCTTCGGTGCCTCGGCCCTGATCATGACCCTAAGTCGTGCAGGCCATGTGGGAAAATGTCTTCCAAGGCACTCCGAAGTCGCCAGCAGCAGAAAGAAAGGCTTTTCTCGGACTCAGCCTCTGGCCGGGCCCGGACCTCGTCTGAGGCCTCGACATCTCGGGATTCCGATCCCGAGCGCCGTCAAAGCTCCTTGGACAGGGGGTCCCCCGACCGGGAACGGAAGAGGAAGAAGCGGCTGGCGAGGGCCAGGTCTACGACCGTCGCCCTGGGCCCGTGGAACAAGAGAAGCCTGCCAAAGTTCCTCGCGTGGAGCCGGAGTCTGCTGGACACGTAAGCCCGGTAGTCCTCGAGAACTCTCCTCCCAGAGAGCCGACGTTGGGCCCGGCGCAGCAGGGGCCTGAGTCGGTGGCTGCTGCGTCTCCCAAGCTGAGTCTCTGGATGACAGCCTTGGAGAGCAGACTGTCTGCCTACATGGAGCAGCAGCGGGCACTGATGGCCAGCCTGTCTGGCGCATCTGCCCCGACCACCGGGACATCGACTTCGAAGTCGACCCCGGAGACCGAGCCGATACTCGAGTCCATCATGGCTCGAAGTCGACCTCGGTCGCGGTCTCCCTCGACCTCCTGTTCGGGACCGAGGGCGTCGACGCCAGTGCCTCCGGCGTCCGGGCGGGTGCTCCAGGGCCCCGCGGGGTCGGACCCTGACTCCTCCTCGGACGAGTCCACCTGGGAGACGGAGGACGAGGAGTCCCCCAATACGTTCAAGACTCGGTGCGTCCCGTCGGACTCACCACAGTCTGAGCCCCGGAGTAGATCCCCTCCGGAGGATACTCGGTTCTCGGAGTTCGTCCGGGATATGGCCACTGCCTTGGCTATTCCGGCGGACCCCTTGGAAGAGCCTCGAGCTGAAGAGCTCGAGGAGCTGCAGTATGACTCTCCTCCGAAGGAGGCCTTTATTGTCCCGGTTCCTCCGATGCTGGAATGGCTCCTCTTCCGTATGTGGAAGGCACCGGCCTCAGTGCCGGTTCTGAGCAAGCGAGTCGACTCGATCTATCGACTCAGAAAGAGCCCTGGTTTTCAGAAGGCACAGCTACCACACCATTCTATGGTTGTGGAATCGGCCATGCATCGTCTGAAGAGCCAGAAGATATACTCCGTGGTGCCCCCTGGCAGGGAGGCCCAAAACCTTGATGGCGTCGGTAGAAAGTGCGTCCAGGGCTCGATGCTTGCTTGCCGTGTCCAGTCGTACCAGCTGTACATGGGCATGTACTTGCGGGACCTGGCCAAGGAGTTGGCCGGGTTCTCTGATGGTCTCTCCGGAGAAACCTTGCAGAGATTTAAGTCCTTGTCCTCGGGGATTCGGGACTGCTCGAAGTTCATGTCCCGCGCCGCCTACGATGGCTTCGAGGCTTCGGCCCGAGTTGTGGCAGCCGGCATCGCGGCTCGACGCCAGGCATGGCTGCAGTCATCGGACCTCGAGCCATGGGTTCAGGACAAGTTGGTCGATGTCCCTTGCCGAGGTGAAAACCTTTTTGGCAAGCCCATGACCGAGAAGGCCGCTGAGCTTGAAACAGAGCACCTTACACGGACAAGGCTGTCTAGGAAGACCTCTGCCCCTTCTCATAAAAAGAAGGGCTCGGGTAAAAAGCCCTTTTACCCAAGGAAGGGCACTGCCTACAAACAGTACCCTCAATATCAGGGTCAGCAAGCCAAGGGGCAGGGTAATGGGCCCCGTAGGCAGAGGACCCCCAAGCCTCCGGCCCCTGCTCCCACTCAGCAGGGTGGGGGTTTTTGACTCCTTGAGCATAGCCTCTCCATCCCTGCTCTCCCAACCCTGCACAGGAGATCGCCTACCCCTCTTTGCCCACCAGTGGCCCCTTATCACTGGGGACAGTTGGGTGTTGGACATAGTCCACAGGTGCTATTCACTGCATTTTCACCAACTGCCTCCTCCTTACTTTCCAGGGGAGCCTCCAAGGCCTCCCCTGCACACAGACCTTCTTCTTCAAGAGCTTCAAGGTCTGTTGGTGGACGGGGCGGTGGAGCCTGTGCCTCCCCACTTGCAAGGTCACGGATTCTACTTCAGGTATTTCCTGGTACCCAAAAGAACTGGTGGCCTTTGACCCATTCTGGACCTCAGGAACCTCAACAAGTTCCTAGAGAAAGAAAAGTTCAAGATGCTTACTCTTGGAACACTTCTGCCCTACCTCCAGCAGGGAGATTAGCTATGCTCCTTAGATCTAAAGGATGCGTACACGCACATCCTCATTCATGCAGACCACAGAAAGTACCTCAGGTTCATTGTGGGAGGAAACCATTATCAGTACAGAACGCTGCCTTTCGGCCTCACCTCCGTTCCCAGTGTCTTTACCAAATGCCTGGCAGTGGTGGCGGCCTACCTGAGAAATCAGGGAATCCTTGTCTTCCCCTATCTGGACGACTGGCTCATCAGAGGTCAGACGTGCCAGGAGGCCAGACAGGCCACCCTCAGGACTATTGCTCTTCTTCAAGGCCTGGGGTTTGTCATAAACTTCGCAAAGTCCACCTTGCTCCCCTCCCAGAACTAGGAGTTCATAGGAGCAAGGCTGGACTCTCTGCTGGCAAAGGCTTTCTTGCCAGAAGACAGGGCCCAAAGGTTGGTGGCCTTGGCAAATCAGTTTCTCAGCAGGACACTGGTCTCCGCCAGACTCTGCCTAAGGCTGCTTGGCCACATGGCTTCGACAATGCATGTGACCCCCAATGCCAGGCTCCATATGAGGCCTGCACAGTGGTGCCTTCGGACTCAGTGGTCACAGGCCACAGGCAGCCTCAGAGACAGGATAAGGGTGTCCAGACAATTTCTGAACTCCCTTAACTGGTGGCTGCACCCACCCAATCTACTGAAGGGGTGCCTTTTCAGATTCCAGGGTACACAGTAGTGCTGACCACAGACGCCTCCCTGCAAGGCTGGGGAGCTCATTGTCTGGGCAAGTGCACCAGGGCCTGTGGTCTCCTTGGGAAGCTGCACAGCAGATCAAACAGGGCGGGACTGGGTCCAGAATCCTGTGTCCGGGAGGCTCAAGACCTTTGTTTATTTGCCCTCAAGCACAACATGCTCCTCAAGGCTGTGTACCTTCCAGGCCAGGACAACTACCTGGCCGACAGGTTAAGCAGAATTCTGCAGCCCCACGAGTGGCAGCTGCATCCTTCAGTAGTTCAGAGGATCTTCCTAAAATGGGGTCTCCCTTTGGTAGATCTCTTTGCCAGCCCAATGAACAATCAACTGCCAAAGTTCTGCTCCAGGCAACCGCATCCTCTGAGAATAGCAGCAGATGCTTTTCTGATTCCATGGTCTCAGGGCCTCCTGTATGCGTTTCCTCCCACGCCCTTGGTGGCCCGAACTCTCTTCAAAATTCTTCAGGACAAGGCCTCGGTCCTGCTGGTGGCTCCCAGGTGGCCGAGACAGCCTTGGTTTCCTCTTCTGCTTCAACTGGCGGTGGATCCCCCACTGCCTCTGGGGTTGCATCCCAACCTTCTCTCACAGGAGCAGGGTTCTCTTCTGCACCCCAATCTCAAAGCTCTCAATTTGATGGCCTGGAGGCTGCAAGGGTAGTTTTGGCTCCCTGGGGCCTACCTCAGGAAGTTGAGGAGGTTGTCCTAGCCTCTAGAAAACAATCCACTAGGAAATCCTATGCTCTCAAATGGAAACGGTTTTCTGTGTGGTGTCAGCTACGTACAGAGGATCCTTTCTCCTGTACTGTGCCAGTAGTGTTTCAGTACTTACTGCACTTATCAAATCAGGGACTTAAGTCCAATTCTGTTCGGGTCCACCTCTCAGTTCTAGCAGCTCACCACTCACTGGTGGAGGGACATTCTCTGTCAGGTCACCCCTTGGTGTCCCGCTTTCTCAGGGGCTTGCTTTTGCTCAAGCCTCCAATCTGTCCTCCTGCCCCTGAATGGGAGTTGAATGTGGTCTTGCAGCAACTGACTCGCCCACCTTTTGAACCGATGGCTACTTGTCCACTGCGCTTCCTATCCTGGAAGACACTCTTCCTGATAGACCTTACCTCGGCTAGGCAAGTAAGTGAGCTTCAGGCCCTGGTCTGTGATAGGCCTTACACCAGGATTTATAGGAACAGGGTAGTCCTCAGGACTCATCCCAAGTTCCTCCCAAAGGTTGTCTCCTCTTTCCACCCCAATCAAGAGGTGGTTCTTCCAACATTCTTCCCTAGGCCTCATGGAAGCCAGGCTGAAGCAGTCCTGCATACCCTCGACTGTCGGAGGGCCTTATCCTTCTACCTTGACCGTACGCAGGGGCATAGAAGGGCTACTCAGCTCTTGTATCCTTTGACCCCAATAAGTTGGGGTTGGCTGTGTCCAAGCGTACCTTGTCCATCTGGGTGGCTGACTGTATCACCTGGGCTTACAAGGCGGCTGACCTTCCTTTGCAGGGTCGGGTCACGGCCCATCGTGTCAGGGCAATGGCTGCCTCAGTGGCTCATCTCCGCTCTGTGCCCTTGGTAGACATCTGCAGGACTGCAACTTGGTCTTCAAGCCAGACTTTTGCGGCCCATTACTGTCTGGAGAGGTAGTCCCGTAGGGACAGTGCTTTTGGCCAGGCAGTACTCCGGAATCTCTTTGAGGTTTAGGCAACTCCTGCCCTCTGTTGGGCTACCAGTGGAGGTTGTGTCCTTGGAAAGCCTTTCTTTGCTGCTGGGACTAGAGGGAGTACTCTTGTTCAGCCTGGGTTCCTCGGTAGCCCAGAGCTAGGGAGTCACCCATATGTGAGGTCTGACTTCCTGCTTGTTCCTGGAAAAAGAGTAGTTACTCACCTGTAACAGGTGTTCTTCAGGAGCAGCAGGAATCAGTCCTCACAATCCTCCCTCCTCCCCTGGGAGTTGCAGTTGTACATAGTTTATTTTTTTTCATTTTTGTGTGCTGTTCTTAGCTATGTCATTTGACTGAGGTAAGATGGCACCTTTAGGCGGGAAGGGAACCGCGCATGCATGCCTGCATTCCCAAAGGCTTTCATAGAAAGCTGGGGAAATGCTCCGCTGGGGCTTCATCGGCGCCGATGACACACATATGTGAGGACTGATTCCTGCTACTCCTGGAGAACACCTGTTACAGGTGAGTAACTACTCTTTTTGGAAGCCTATTATCACAGACTTGTTGGTTGACTTCTATTCTTCGCCATCTCCAGTTCCCTTGTTTTTGGCAGAATAGTTCAAGTAACCTACTGACTTTAAGCAGCCAGTTTTTTCTTCTAGCCAACCTCTAACATGCTCTCTGCAACTCTACAGAGTAGCTTTGCACTATGGGCCCTTGCTAGAGAGCATTAGTATCTTGCCTAGCAGATAAGCCTAGATGGTTAGGAGGGGTTCACCCAGTCATGCTCCCATGACTGGTAGGTGTTCCCTACCCTTACCATCTCATCTAAAATCTCTTTTTGAGACAAAAGACACAGGCCTTACATCACGTGAAAACCTAAAGAATGGCTAATTCCCTGGCTTGGTCCATATCTTCTTTGGACTTCTCGCCAGGGATAGTTTTCTTTCAGTTGCAGCTCAAGGACGCCTGATACCCATCTTGCCCTCATAGGCGGGTCAATATGGTATCTTATTCCAGTGGTGTCCTCTATCCATTCACCATACTGCAGTTCTAGAGAGATCTGGACTTGCTGCCTGCAGACTGAAGTTATCCTCTGCATTTTTCACGTAGGCCATCCTGGTTATTCAAGAGCTTGAATTCTTAAAGGAATCTAGACTCCTCTTTGTCAGGGAGACCATTCCTCTGACTCTGTCAATTATAACCAGGGAAAGAAGATTCTCTATACATCTATTCAAGCAGGTATCACCCTTCTTGCTATTAGATGAGTCTTCCCTCTATCCCCATATCCCTAGGGGATCTAGTTATATAGCCATGTCTCCATCTACTCACATGGAGACCTGTATCTATATGTCTACATATATATATGTATCTCTGTATCTTCCGCCCAGGTATATCTCTGTATGTATGTGTATATATATATATATGTATGTATATATGTATATATGTATATATATATATTCCTATCAAGATATATCTTCTAGGTAGATATGTATCTACGTACTTATCTATCTCTCTGTCTAAGTTCATATATCCATATATTCCTATATGACTCGGACGGATGTGCACTACCCCTATCAATGCTGTGACAGCATGCTTAGGGTTCTACACATATAGCCACTCCCTGTGGTAATTAACAAATTTTTTTTCTCTTACCATAACCTTTCAGGTTTAGGTACCTCTACAGCTTTACATGTACCTTTTTCTTTCCTAATTGACCTCATTTAGGAAAGACATTACAGATTTTCAGTCAATTGACCTCATTTAGGAAAGACATTACAGATTTTCAGTCAATCTAAAGCTGTAACGCTTCATAGGTCTGTCCTTACTTTGCTATCGGATATAGGGGTCTCCATACCCCTTCTCTCCTACAGGGACTATTTCTTTTGTCAGTCCAAATCGGTCAGACTTACATTTCCTTTTGGTCCTAGCATTGTACTGTTCTTCGACCAAAAGGGCTTAAGCTTTCTCTAATAGTACCTTCTGCGTTTCCCACTGAAGCCCTTCCTCATTGTACTACCCTAGTTTTTCCCTCGGGCTATTTCTCACCCTGATGGGTTCTGTCCTCCACTTGTTTTCCTACAGTTTATTACCTCTACTTCACAGTGAGGTACTCCTTGAGGATCTTCTACTGGCTCATCTCCAGGAACAAGCAGGAATAAGTCCTCACATATGGGTACGTCGGTACCGACGGAGCCTGCGCGGGAATGCTCCCCAGCTTCCCAGAATGAAAGCTTTTGGGGCATCCCACAGCGCATGCGCGCTGCCTTCCCGCCTTTCCTACCAACTCTCCTCAGTTCTTCTTTTTCCGCGGAGCCAGCAGGTCGTGTTCCTGTCACCGCTGAAGAAGTTCTTGTATTAATTTGTTTCTTTGGTCGCGTGTCTGCCTTCCCCGACTCCGGACCGGTACCGCCGGTCTTTTTTCTTACTTTTCTTTAAAAAAAAAAAAATCTTCTTTTCCCCACTTGGTGTATTTTCCTCTTTAGGCCTCTAGGCCTGGAGAAAATTCTCCCTCATGGAGAAACCAGCTTCTGGTTTTAAAAAATGCACCAAGTGTAGCGGTACCATCTCAGTTACCGACACCCATGAATGGTGTCTCTCAAATGTTTGGGGCCTGA
Organism: Ichthyophis bannanicus; assembly: GCA_033557465.1. Classification (NCBI taxonomy): domain Eukaryota; kingdom Metazoa; phylum Chordata; class Amphibia; order Gymnophiona; family Ichthyophiidae; genus Ichthyophis; species Ichthyophis bannanicus. The sequence continues at coordinate 341,163,918 of CM066036.1, read as the reverse complement.
CCACTCCATTCCGGATTGCCAGTCCTGCTCTCTGATGTCTAAACGAGGCCTACAAAACCGAGCAGCCAAGTTTCATATGCTGTTTTCCACAGATACTCCAGTATCGACATCATCCAGGTCTTCCTCTCCTGATGGATCTCAGGTAACCAAACATTCTTCCGGCAGGTCCTCAAAGGGCAAATCTCCCTCTAAGTATCGAGATGTCCCTGGGCTTGATCCTGAGGACCCTGCCCCAGCCAAACAACCCCGTCAGGAAGCTCCGGCTTCCAAAGCTCCTCCTATGGGGTTACAAGTAGACATCGATGGCACGGCCTTGACCGATCACCTGTTAGACTGCTCTGGGGTACCGGCACACTCTTCCGGTACCGACATCCAGGCAGTCGTGGCGTCTATGGATCATACTGTTCAATCCATGCAGCAGGCCATAATGGCTTTTATTAAGGTTGCGACGCCCACGGTACCGCAGCAAGCGGTACCGACTCCGGTTCCGGTATCACAACCGATACCGGTACCCAGGGCATCCACATCGACCAGGATACCAGTTCCAGTTCCCGGTTCCAGGGCTTTTCCCGGTACCGATCCGGTTCCGATCCGGTTCCGGGTACGCCCGATGTGGATACCGGTTGATACGCTTATCGATCCTTGGAAGCCAACAGATGATACTTCGAGTCTTCTGATGATTCCGATACATCAGATGACTCTCCTGAAGTATCTCTTACTCTTCCTGAAGAGCCCTCTTCTCCAAAGAGGAGAATGTCTCCTCCAGAGGATTTGTCCTTTCAAGACTTCATAGTAGAAGTAGCTAAAGGACTCTCTATTTCAGTAACCTCTGAAAAAGAACCTAGAGCAAAAAAATTAGATATTTTGGGATACTCTAAGGTTCCCAGAGAGGCAGTCACCTTGCCAATTCATGAAATTCTTCAAGAACATTTAATTGACTTGTGGGAGACTCCTCTCACCCTTTCTCCTCATTCTCGTAGATTGGACACTATGTACCATGTCCCTCCCTCCTCCTGGATTTCAAAAAGCTCAGCTTCCTCACCACTCCATTGTGGTGCAGTAAGCTATGAAGAGGATAAAGAGTACCAAAAGACACTCTTCTACCCCTCCAGGAAGAGAATGCAGGACCTTGGATGCTTTTGGAAGAAAAATCTTCCAAGCTAGCATGCTTATTGCCAGAATCAATTCATACAGCCTTTATATGGGCATGTTTCTGAAGGAGGTTGCAGAAAAGCTGCACAACTTTCTCCCTTTTATTCCAGAGGACAAAAGGGATGAGTTCCTTCTTTGGCTTAAGCATACTCACGACATTTCAAAGTTCTCCAACAGGGCAGCCTTTGATTCTTTTGAAGATGCCAGCAGAGCCTCAGGTATTGCCATAGCTGCTCGTAGAATTGCTTGACTCCAGGCTTCTTATCTAGAACCCTGGGTTCAAGATGGTTTAGGAAATCTGCCCTGTACAGGTGAAAATCTATTTGGCAAAGAGTGGCAAATTAAAGCCACTCAAATGGATGCAGAAAATGCTGCTCTGGATAGACTTTCTAAGTCTACCTCCACTCCAGCCAAGAAAAAATCTTTTAAAAAATCTTTTTACAAGAAGGGCAGATTTCCTTCCACTTCTGGTCAACAATCTTCTACAGGTCGCTTTGCTACTAAGCGTCAGCAACCTAAACAGGCTAGGCCTAAACCTGCAGGGGCTGCTGCAACCCAGCAGTCCCAAGCCCCTCAGGGTTTTTGACTTGATACTAGAGAACTTAACCTTTCTGGCTCTACAACAGCCAGAACCCCTCACCATTCCAGGAAGGTTAGCTCATTTTGCTCCCAGATGGGAGCAAATCACATCAGAGCAGTGGATCCTCTCCATCATCAGAGAGGGCTACAAACTTCATTTCTCAGACCTTCTTCCCTACACCATGGTGAGACAATTCAATTCTCCCACATCTCTCCTCGACCTTCTGGATCAGGAGATAACCTCCCTTCTGGCCCAGAGGGCCATAGAAGAAGTTCCTCTTCTTCAACAGGGGTCAGGTTTTTACTCCCCCTACTTTCTCATTCCAAAGAAAACAGGGGGATACAGACCTATTCTAGATCTCCGAGAATTGAACAAATTTCTATACAAGGAGAAGTTCAAGATGCTCTCTTTAGGCACTCTCCTTCCATACCTACAGAGTCAGGATTGGCTTTGTTCTCTAGATCTCAAGGATGCGTACACTCATATACTCATCCATCCATCCCACAGAAAATTTCTACGTTTTCTGTTCCAGGGAAAACATTACCAATACAGAGTCCTTCCTTTTGGTCTGGCCTCTGCTCCAAGAGTGTTCACCAAATGCATGGCAATAGTGGCTGCATTTCTGCGCACTCTGGGAATCTTTGTCTTCCCATATCTGGACGACTGGCTCATCCGAGCTCCATCCCAGTCAGAAGCTCAAATTTCCCTGAACACCACCAGGTGCATTCTGCAGTATCTGGGACTTGTGGTAAACCTCCCAAAGTCTCAGCTCACCCCTACTCAGTCCCTAGAATTCATAGGGGCCTGGTTGGACACCACTACTGCAAGAGCCTATCTTCCCCAGGCTCGTTGCCAATGTCTAGTGCAGTTAGCCTCCCAGATTCAGTCGAAGGACCACTTAACTGCCCGGGAGATGCTACAACTACTAGGCCACATGGCTTCCACAGTACATGTGGTGCCCTATGCTCGCCTACACATGAGAGCAGCTCAGTGGACTTTGTCCACCCAGTGGACTCAAGCTTCAGGAGCTCTCTCAGACCAAATAGCAAACTCCAAACGTCTCTTTTGGTCTCTCCAATGGTAGATGTCCACTCAAAATCTGTTGCTGGGGTCCCCCTTCCAGCCTTTGTTGCCCCAAGCAACCCTCACAACAGATGCCTCCCAAACAGGTTGGGGAGCTCATCTACAGGACCTATCCACCCAAGGCACTTGGTCCCCACAGGAGACCTCCCTTCATATCAACCTCTTGGAACTTCGAGCAGTGTACCTAGCTCTCAAGGTCTTTCGTACCCTCCTCTGCTACCAGACAATCAGGTAGCCATGTTTTACATAAACAAGCAAGGAGGAACTGCCTCTCTGTCGCTTTGCAACGAAGCTCTAAGATTATGGGCCTTCGCCAGAGAGCATCAAATCCATCTCCTGGCAGTATACCTCCCAGGAATTCAAAACTCTTGGGCAGACAGACTCAGCCGAGTTCTGCTTCCACACGAATTGTCCCTGCACATGGATCAGGTACTCAGAATCTTTCAGGAATGGGGTACCCCGGACATAGACCTATTTGCAAGTCCGTGGAATGCCAAACTTCCCCTGTTCTGTTCCAGAATTCCGTGTCAGGGAGTTCAGGCCAAGGATGCCTTCCTCCTTCATTGGGGTCAGGACTTCCTGTATGCCTTTCCACCCATTCCTTTGATCCCCAAGACTCTGTTCAAACTTCAGAGGGATCAAGGATCTATGATCCTCATAGCTCCACGCTGGCCACGCCAAGTGTGGTACCTCTACTTCTGCATCTCTCCCAAGCCCCCTCCCTGGACTTGGGAGCTGCTCCAGACCTTCTGTCTCAGGAGGAGGGGACCTTGTGGCATCCAAACCCCAAGTCCCTTCACCTCAGAGCTTGGTTACTGAAGGCCTAGACCTTCAAGACTTCAATCTTTCGCAGCAAGTGAAGGATATCCTTCATGCTTCCAGGAAACCTTCCACTAGGCGTTCCTATGCTTTTAAATGGAAGAGATTTTCCATTTGGTGTGCTCAACAGGGTCTTGACCCTCTGGCACTTCCTCTGAATTCTCTATTAGAATATCTCCTGCATCTTTCCAATGCGGGCCTTAAGACGAATTCAGTAAGGGTCCATTTAAGTGCTATTGCAGCATCCCTTAAGCCCATCAATGTTTCCTCTCATCCTCTTATTGCAAGATTCATGAGAGGCCTAACCTTAACTAAACCTCCCATTTGACCTCCTCCGGTGGCATGGGATTTAAATTTGGTTTTTGGTCAGCTTATGAAGCCACCTTTTGAACCCTTAGCCACTACTTCCTTGAAATTTCTTTCCTGGAAGGTTATTTTCCTTATTGCAATCACTTCTGCTCGCCGCATCAGTGAACTGCAGGCCTTAGTGGCTAATCCACCTTATACAAGGTTCCATCATGATAAGGTAGTCCTTAGGACAAATCCTCACTTTATGCCTAAAGTGGTCTCACCTTTTCATCTTAATCAAGAGGTATATTTACCTGTCTTTTTTCCAGCTCCTCATGCATCCATTGCAGAGAGGAACCTTCATACTCTAGATTGTAAAAGAGCTCTTGCTTTTTACTTACACAGGACACAGCAACATAGAAAGTCTTCCCAGCTTTTTGTTGCTTTTGATCCTTCTCATTTAGGACTTCCAGTCTCTAAAAGAACACTGTCCAATTGGATTGCTCAGTGTATTTTTTTTGCTTACCAGAGTAAGAACCTTTCTCTGGAGGGCCATGTCACAGCTCACAATGTGAAGGCCATGGCCACCTCTATGGCTCATCTTCACTCTGTGTCCATTGATCAGATCTGTCGAGCAGCCACCTGGGCCTCGGTTCATACCTTCACAGCCCATTACTGTTTGGACAAGGACTCCCGCCGGGATGCCTTGTTTGGTCAGGCTGTCCTCAGACACCTGTTCCATTCTTGAACAACTCCTGCCCTCCTTCCCTGAATGGATGCCTGAGATCCACAGGAAGACGAGGAACCCTTCAGGGTCTCATACCCTTGGGGATCTCCCAGGCATCTTAGCTAGGGAGTCCCCATATGTGAGGACTTATTCCTGCTTGTTCCTGGAGATAGCACAGTTACTTACCTATAGCAGGTGATCTCTGGGAACAGCAGGAATTAGTCCTCACAACCCACCCACCTCCCCTAGGAGTTGTATCTCTCTCTTTGTCTTTCCTTTACTCTCTCTCTCTGTTGTCTCAGCTTTAAACCAGAACTGAGGAGAGTTGGTAGGAAAGGCGGGAAGGCAGCGCGCATGCGCTGTGGGATGCCCCAAAAGCTTTCATTCTGGAAAGCTGGGGAGCATTCCCGCGCAGGCTCCATCGGTACCGACGTACCCATATGTGAGGACTAATTCCTGCTGTTCCCAGAGATCACCTGTTACAGGTAAGTAACTGTGCTTTCTAGCAGATCCATATGAACCTCAATAGACTTGTTACAATACCACCAAGGGATGTCCATATTAGAATATTGCATTCAATATTTTTACTACTAAATGTCATCTATACAGGATCTTCCTCCACAGAAGTCCTGTTTTAGTCCAGCTGTTCCACAGCACCTTTCCTATAATTCAACTCCTACCCTCCATCCCCAGGATGCCTGAGGTTCTGAGGAGTAGCATGGCTCTTTCTACATTCGCTACATGCTAGGACTCCCTCTGGGCATCTTAGCTTGGGGAGTCCCCATATGTGAAGACTCATTCTCCAGGACCAAGCAGGAAGTCAGTCCTCACATATGGGTGACGTCGGCGCCGACGGAGCCCTCGCGGAGCAATTTTCCCCAGCTTTCAAAGAAAGCCTTTGGGAATTGCAGCGCGCATGCGCGGTCCTCTTCCCGCCCAAGGGTGCTATCTTGCTCAGTCTTCTTTTTTCCGCGGAGCCCTACAGACGTTGTTTGTGAATCCCCGCAGAAAAGTTGATTTATTTCTGTTTTTTCTCTTTTTTCTCCCGGTTGCGAGTCCATTCTTTATTTTTCGTTTTTTTGTCCTTCGTGACAGATTTCGCGCCTTTTTACTTTTTCACTGGCAGCCCGGTCTTTCGACCTCGCAGGGGCCCTTTTTCCCCCGATGGCTGCCAGCGGGTTTAAAAAGTGTGACCTCTGTAAGAAACTCATGTCTCTTACAGACACACACGACTTCTGCCTCCGCGGCCTCGGACCCGATCATGACCCGATGATCTGTGGTCCGTGTGGCAAAATGTCCTCAAAAGCGTTGAGGAGTCGGCAGCATCAGCGGGAACGTATCTTCTCTGACTCCGGCCGGGCTCGGACCTCGTCAGAGGCTTCGACGTCTCGGGACTTTGGTCCTGAGCATCGTCGAAGTTCCTCTGAAAGGGGGTCTCCTACCCGGGAACATCATCGGAAGAAGAAACCCGTGAGGGCGGGATCGGTGGACGCTCCTGGTTCCTCGAGGGCCAGGTCGCATAGCCCCGATTCCCGTCCCGGGTCCTCGGAGGTGGAGAGGCCTTCCAAACATCCTCGTCTCGAGATGGACTTGCCCGCTCACGTGAGTACTGTTGTCCTCGTAGACCCGCCTCCGAAGGAGCCGACGTCAGGCCCGACGCCGTCGGGGCCCGAGTCGGGGGCTGCTGGGTCTCCTGAGCTCGGACTCAGGTTGACGGCCTTGGAGTGCAGTCTGACTGCCTTCATGGACCAGCAGCGGGCATTGATCGCTGGCCTCGCCGGTGCTTCTGCCCTGACCGCCGGGACGTCGACCTCCAAGTCGACCCCAGAGACCGAGCCGATCCTCGAGTCCATCCTCGGTCGCGGTCTCTTTCGGCCTCCCATTCGGGACCGAGGTCGTCGACGCCGACTCCCTCGGCGTCGGGGCGGATGGCATCGATGCCCGCCCGAACGGAGCCGCTCGACTCCTCCGACGAGGAGTCGGCCTGGGAATCCGAGGACAAAGAGTCACCTGGATCCTTTCGGACTCGGTGTGTCCCATCGGACTCCCCCGAGTCCAAACCTCGGAGACTGTCCCCCCCGGAGGATACCCGGTTCTCGGACTTCGTGCGGGATATGGCCAAGGCCTTGGCCTTCCCCGCGGATCCCGAGGAGGAGCCTCGAGTCGAAGAACTCGATGCCCTCCAATATGACTCTCCCCCGAAGGAGGCCTTTATTGTACCGGTTCCTCCGATGCTGGAACGACTTCTCTTCCGCATGTGGGAGAGCCCGGCGTCGTCGCCGGTGTTAAGCAAGCGGGTCGATTCCATTTATCGAGTCCGCAAGAGCCCCGGCTTCCAAAAGGCACAACTACCGCACCATTCCATGGTGGTGGAATCGGCCATGCATAGACTTAAGAGTCAAAAAATGCACTCCTCGGTACCCCCTGGTAGGGAGGCCCGAAGCCTGGATGCCCTCGGTAGGAAGTGTTTCCAGGGCTCTATGCTTGCTTGTCGAGTCCAGACCTACCAGCTCTACATGGGCATGTATCTCCGGGACCTGGCTAAAGAACTAGCCGGGTTCTCTGCTGGTCACTCCGACGAACCTTTGCAGAGGTTCCAAACCTTGTCAACTGGTATTCGAGAGTGCTCGAAGTTTATCTCTCGAGCAGCCTACGATGGTTTTGAGGCATCGGCTCGAGTAGCCGCAGCCGGCATCGGTGGACGCCGCCAGGCTTGGCTTCAGACGTCCGACCTCGAGCCATGGGTGCAGGACAAGTTGGTCGATGTCCCCTGCCGAGGTGAAAACCTCTTTGGCAAGCCCATGGATGAGAAGGCTGCACAGATCGAGACCGAGACTCTCACCAGGACTCGTCTCTCAAGAAAGACCTCTGCCCCTTCTCAAAAGAAGAAGGGCTCGGGGAAAAAGCCCTTTTACCCGAGGAAGACAGCTGCCTATAAATACTACCCTCAGTATCAGGCCTCAGCAACTCCCCCACAGGGCAAGCAGGCCAAGGGACGGGGTAATGGGTCCCGTAGGCAGCAAGCCCCCAAGCCTGCACCACCGGCCCCTGCTCAGCAGGGTGGGGGTTTTTGACTTCATCAGCATAGCCTCTCCCCCTCAGCTGGTTTCTCTCAGCACAGGAGGCCAGCTGGTCCACTTTGCCCAAAGGTGGTCCAACATTACCACAGATACCTGGGTACTTCACATAGTTCAGAAGGGCTATCTTCTTCACTTTCACCAGGTACCTCCCTCCTACTTTCCAGGGGAGCCTCCGAGACTCCCTCTGCACAGGGACTTACTCCTTCAGGAGTTAGCAAGTCTCCTTCAGGAACAAGCGATGGAACCGGTGCCCCATCACCTGAAAGGTCAAGGGTTTTACTCCAGGTACTTTCTGATACCAAAAAGAACAGGAGGCCTCAGACCCATCCTGGACTTGCGAAACCTCAACAAGTTATTGGCAAAGGAAAAGTTCAAGATGCTTACCCTTGGAATCCTGCTGCCCTACCTCCAGCAGGGCAACTGGCTATGCTCCTTGGATCTAAAGGATGCGTATACTCATATCCTTATTCATCCAGACCACAGACAATATCTCAGGTTTGTTGTGGGAGGAAATCATTACCAGTACAGAGTACTGCCCTTTGGCCTATCCTCCGCCCCCAGAGTGTTCACCAAATGCCTGGCAGTGGTGGCGGCCTATCTAAGACTTCAAGGCCTTTTTGTGTTTCCCTACCTGGACCACTGGCTCATCAGAGCCCAGTCTTCCCAAGAGGCCACTCAGGCCACTCATCGCACTGTGACTCTGCTCCAGCACTTGGGATTTGTCATAAACTTCGCAAAGTCCACTTTGCTTCCCTCTCAAAATCTCGAATTCATCGGCACCAAGTTGGACACTCTTCAGGCGCGGGCCTTCCTCCCTCTGGACAGGGCCAAGCGGCTCATGGATCTCGCCGGCCACTTTCACAGCAATGCCCTGGTCTCGGCCAGGCACTTTCTGAGACTGCTCGGCCATATGGCTTCCACAGTCCATGTGACCCCCAATGCCCGCCTGAACATGCGACCTGCTCAATGGTGCCTTCGCACACAATGGCATCAGGCCACGGGGTGCCTAGCGGACTCCGTACAGATATCCGACCAACTGGTCTCTTCTCTACAATGGTGACTTCATCTGCCAAACCTAGTACTAGGTGTGACTTTTCAGCCCCCTCCGCATTCTCAGGTCCTGATGACCGATGCTTCTCTCCTCGGTTGGGGAGCACATTGCCAAGGGACATGTACTCAAGGTCTCTGGACTCCTTGGGAGTCTGCTCAGCAGATAAACTTCCTGGAGCTCAGAGCCATCCGCCTAGCGCTCAAAGCATTCTCTCACCTGGTTTCTCACCAGTCGGTGCTGATACAGACAGACAATCAGGTTTGCGATGTTCTACGTGAACAAACAAGGCGGAACAGGCTCCTTCCTTCTCTGTCAGGAGGCACAGAAACTATGCTCTTGGGCCGTCCACCACGGCATCATCCTCAAAGCTGTCTATCTCCCAGGTCAAGAAAATTACCTGGCCGACAAGCTAAGCAGGATCCTCCAGCCACACGAGTGGAGATTGGATCCGCTGGTGGTTCAGCGGATCTTTCTCAAGTGGGGCCTCCCCACCATGGATCTGTTTGCCAGTCCTCTGAACCGGCAACTTCCCAGATTCTGCTCTCGAGAACCGCATCCTCTCAGAGTAGCGGCGGATGCTTTTCTGATTCCATGGTCCACAGGCCTCTTATATGCCTTTCCTCCCATACCGCTGGTGACTCGGACACTCTTCAAGGTTCTCAGAGACAAAGCCTCGATGATCCTAGTGGCTCCCTGGTGGCCGAGACAACCTTGGTTCCTGCTTCTAATGCAGCTGGCGGTGGACACCCCTCTTCCTCTGGGGTTTCAGCCCGACCTCCTGTCACAGGATCAGGGGACTCTCCTGCACCCCAACCTCCGGTCCCTTCATCTGATGGCCTGGCTGCTGAAAGGGTAGTCCTTGCTCCCCTCTGCCTGCCTCCAGATGTGGAGGAGGTCGTCTTGGCCTCCAGGCGGCCCTCCACATGGAAGTCCTACGCTCTTAAGTGGCGTCGGTTCTCCGTCTGGTGTGCTCAGCAGTCTCAAGATCCCTTCTCCTGTTCAGCATCAGTGGTCTTGCAGTACTTGCTTTCCCTCTCCAATCTTGGACTTAAGTCCAACTCGGTCAAGGTCCACCTCAGTGCTCTTTCTGCGCATCACATGCCGGTGGATGGCAGACCTCTTTCTAGCCACCCTCTGGTGGCTCGTTTTCTCAGAGGCCGCCTCCTCCTTAAACCACCTTTGCGCCCACCAGCCCCGGACTGGGATCTCAATGTGGTTTTACAGCGGATTACACAGGTACACTAAAAAAAATTTTTTTTAAACTGCCTCTAATGTTTCGATTGATTTTTACGTTTTTTGGTGCGCTGAATCCAAATCTGGTAACCAGTTTGCTCCATCACGTACAGATTTTTTGCTACATTGGGTTAGCAGTTTGAGGTGAACGTTTCAGATTGAGTGCGATCGAGATAAAAGTTTCTTGGATGAATTCTTTATACTAATTGTTTAGTAGTTATTCAAATAAGAATAAAGAAAATTGTAACAAGGCAGCACATAAGAATAGAGTAATGTCAACAAAACACACTGTGATGGTAGCAAAATTGTCTGCACTTAAAACAGCCACATACATGTGCACAAACATTGAGCATATAAGAGCGAGGTTAGACACAAAGCAAAGCAAAGAAATGTGCAAAAAATGTTGTACAGGTATGTATGTAAGAATAGAAAACGCAAACCGCACCATTGCAATACATGAAGACAAACACCCGATGGTGTGAAAATAAAATTCTAATAAATGAGATCCGACACTGTGGTAATAACTAGCAAATTTTTTATTTCAAAGTTTAGTAAAAACACGATATTTGTCAACACAGTTTAGATTTTAAAGTCATTCTTGGGTCAATCAATCTCCTGGTGGGCCCGTTTCTTCTTCTTCCCCCGAATGCTTCTCTTGGTGCGCTGCTTGGCGTATTTTTCATCTGGGATTTCCCGCAGCAGCAACCAGCAGAAATCAGCCATCATAGTGGTGTTCCATCTTCCTTGGTACCTTCTCTCTGCGTCCTTGATGTCCTGGTGAAACCTTTCACCTTGTTCTTCACTGTACGCCCCCAAGTTTTCGGGAAAGTAGTTCACATGGGAGTGCAAGAAATGGACTTTCAGGCTCATGTTACAGCCTTGTTCTTTGAAGGCATTGAGCATCCTGGCAACAATATCCTTATAGTTCTCATCCCGCCTGTTCCCCAAGAATTTGAGAACAACATCCTTGAAGGAATCCCAGGCTTCTTTTTCCTTCTCAGACATCGTTTCAGCGAATGCTCCATCTGAAATGAGTTTCCTTATATCAGGGCCAACAAACACTCCTTCCTTTAGCTTTGCTTCAGAAAGTCGGGGGAACTTTGAGCAAAGGTACCGAAAGCACTCACCATCTTTTGGAAGGGACTTGATGAATTGCTTAATGAGACCCAACTTAATGTGGAGAGGTGGTAATAGAATTTTATCACGAGGTACCAAGCTCTCATGAAGAACATTTTTCTCACCGGGTCTCAAATACTCCCGAATTGGCCAGTCTTTTTTCCCCCAGTGTAGGTCGCGGGCCCGGCTATCCCACAAGCAAAGGAAGCAGGGATATTTGGTGAAACCGGATTGCTGCCCTAATAGCATGGATAGAATTTTAAAGTCTCCACAAAGCATCCACTTATGCTCATCATAACGAATCTTCTGAAGAATCAGGGCCAAATTCTTGTATTTTTCTTGGAGAATAACAGAGTGAGCAATAGGAACTGAAGCGAATGTGTTGCCATTATGAAGAAGAACACCTTTATGCTGTCTTTTGACGAATCAATGAACAGCCGCCATTCAGCAGGATCATACTTGAGTTTAAACTTTTCCATCACTCCGTATATATCGTTGCAAAATACCAAATCTTCCTCTTTGCTGAAATACTTCAAAAATTGTGTCTCGTGGTTGCGGTACCAATAAAAAGTTGTTCCTGGTGACAATAGATTTTTCTGTTTAAGACGAGAACCTAGCAGTTGGGCAGCATCTTTTGGGAGTCCTAAATCACGGACTAAATCATTCAATTCAGCTTGAGAGAAAAGTTCAGGTTTCGGATCTGGTTCAGTTTCAAACTCGGAAGTACTGGACTCACCGGGAAAAGCCATCTGATGAGTCTCATCATGATCAGAACCGTCCACACAAATATGATCCAAAGATTTTGGTGGTTCAGGCACAGGTACTTCGTTGCTATGAGGCATAGGCCTAATTGCTGAGGGAAGGTTGGGGTAACTTATTACGTTCTTATTTTTTAAGTTGTATCCCTTCACAATGCAAGAGCAAAAATAGCAGTCACTGCTGTGGTCTCTTTGTTCACGCCACATCATAGGTATTCCGAAACGAAATGCTTGTTTTTTACCTTTCATCCATAAGCGTAGATCTTCCTCACATGTCTTGCACACTTTGTGAGGAGCCCACGGTTTGTCTTGATCGCCCAACTTCAAACCGAAATAGGCGAAATATTCTTTTTTAATAAATGCAGAAATGTTCCTCTGCCGCTTTTTCACGGTATATTCCCCACAAATAAAACAAAACTGTCCGGAGAGTTGACGCAACCTCTGGCTCTGTGAGCCATCACAAATACAGAGCACTGCAAACTACAACTGTAGTGAACCACTTCGGAATAAAGCTGGATTACGACTGAGCAAACAAAAGGTAATAATGAACTTGCAAGAAACTGAAATTTGACAGGAACGTTCATGTCACAATCACCGTGTTTGAGCGAGTGAACGAGGCGAGGCGAACAGGAAAGAACATGCGCCAGCGCGAGTACTGGATTTAGCCCCCCGCCTCCCAATTGTCCTGTTAATGTATAAAATGAATACAAAACACTCTAAAATATCATGAGGGAGTGTTTCTAGTTAGTTAACCATTACAACCTCTATTTTGGGCCAAGAAAATAAACTGCAGTCGGCTAAAAAGAAATTATGTGAACATTCCTTATATGGGTAAGAAATCTAATTTTGCAAGAAAACGTGACGTGATGGAACATTTTGGCTATTTTTCCTGGATTCAGCACCCCAAAATCTATAGGAATCAGTTGCAAAACTGGAGGCAGTTTTTTGGTAGTGTACCTGTGTTACCTGTCCGCCTTTCGAACCTATGGCTACCTGTCCTCTTCGTTTTTTTTCTTGGAAAACCTTGTTCTTGGTAGCCCTCACTTCTGCTAGACGCGTTAGTCAGCTGCAGGCCCTGGTGTCTGATCCTCCGTACACTAGGTGTAGTCCTACGGACTCACCCTAAGTTTCTTCCCAAAGTGGTTTCCCCTTTTCACATCAACCAGGAGGTGGTGCTTCTGACCTACTTTCCCAGGCCACACTCCAGCCGAGCTGAAATGGTCCTGCATACCCTGGACTGTAGAAGGGCGTTAACCTTCTACCTTGACCGTACGCGGGAGCACAGAAGGGCTGTTCAGCTCTTCGTCTCTTATGACCCCAATAAGTTGGGGCTCCCTGTCTCCAAGCGTACTCTGTCCATCTGGATTGCTGACTGTATCGCTTGGGCTTACGAGGCAGCCGGCCTCTCGTTGGAAAGTCGAGTCACGGCCCATCGTGTTCGGGCGAAGGCTACGTCAGTGGCTTACCTCCGCTCTGTTCCATTGGCAGACATCTGCCGGGCCGCTACTTGGTCTTCAAGCCAGACTTTTGCGGCCCATTACTGCCTGGAGAGGGAGTCCCGCAGGGACAGTGCTTTCGGACAGGCAGTCCTCCGTAACCTCTTCGAGGTATAGGCAACTCCTACCCTCCATCCCGGATGTTGGGCTACCGGTTGGAGACTTATTCAGAGAAGATTCCTTCCTTCTGGGCTGCTGAGCTTGAGGGAGCTCATTTTTGTGCTTAGGGTCTCCGGTAGCCTTAAGCTTGGGAGTCCCATATGTGAGGACTGACTTCCTGCTGGGTCCTGGAGAAAGCGTAGTTACTCACCTGTAACAGGTGTTATCCAGGAGCAGCAGGAATCAGTCCTCACAACCCTCCCTCCTCCCCTTGGAGTTGCAGTTCTATGCTTTTGTTTTTTTGCTACTTTTTTGCTGTCTTTTAGCTATGTCATCAGACTGAGCAAGATGGCACCCTTGGGCGGGAAAAGGACCGCGCATGCGCGCTGCAATTCCCAAAGGCTTTCTTTGAAAGCTGGGGAAAATTGCTCCGCGAGGGCTCCGTCGGCGCCGACGTCACCCATATGTGAGGACTGATTCCTGCTGCTCCTGGAGAACACCTGTTACAGGTGAGTAACTACGCTTTCCTGCTTGTTCCTGGAGATAGCACAGTTACTTACCTGTAACAGGTGATCTCTGGGAACAGCAGGAATAAGTCTTCACAACCCACCCACCTCCCCTAGGAGTTGCTTTTCTCTATCTCCATCTTTCCCTTTCTTGCTCTCTCTCTCTCTCTTTGCCTCAGCTTTAAAACTTAACTGAGGAGAGGCAGTTGGGAAAGGCGGGAAGGCAGCACGCAGGCGTGTTGGTATGCTTCCAAAAGCGTTCTGATTGGACGCTGGGGAGCGTTCCCGCGCAGACTCCGTCGGTACTGACATACCCAGATATGTGAAGACTTATTCCTGCTGTTCCCAGAGATCACCTGTTACAGGTAAGTAACTGTGCTTCATTCGCAAAGAGGCAAACCTTACCCGAAAGCCCTTCCGCTATATCACTAACAGTAGAATCTCTATGGATTGAAATCCTATGTATAAAGGGGGAGGTGATGACAGTAGGGGGGTGTACTACTGACCATCTGGCCAAAATGAACAAATGGATGATGAAATGCTCAAAGAAATCAGGGAAGCTAACAAAAGTTACAATACAGTAATAATGGTGATTTCAATTATCCCAGTATCGATTGGGTCAGGCAGGATAAGCTAGCGGAGATAAAGTTTCTAAAAGAAATAACTGCTTCTCGGAGCAGCTAGTTCATGAACCAACCAGAGGGGAAGCCATTTTGGACCTAGTCCTTAATGGTACACAAGATCTAGTGCAAGAGATAAGGGTGTTGGGGCCACTTGGCAATAGTGATCCTAGCATGATCACATTTAATTTCATAAATGGAGGAAGGATGGCAAGAAAATCAACAGTATTGTCTTTTAACTTTCAAAAGGGACACTATGATAAAATGAGGAAGATGGTTAAGAAAAAACTAAAAGGAGCAGCTGCAAAGGTTAAAGATTTACATCAAGCATGGGCATTGTTTAAAAATGCTATCTTGGAAGCCCAGACGAGCTGTATTCCACGCTTTAAGAAAGGTGGAAGGAAGTCCAAAAAACTGCCAGTGGTTTAAAGGTGAAGTCAGAGAGGCTGTTGTAGTCAAAAAAGCATCTTTCAGTAAATGGAAAAAGGATCCAAATGATGAAAACTGGAAACAATATAAGCACCGACAAGTTAGATGCAAGGCATTGATAAGGCAGGCAAAGAGAGAATTTGAGAAGAAGCTTGCTGTGGAAGCAAAATCGCAGAATAAAGACTTTTTCAAGTACATTCATAGCAAAAATATCTGTGAGAATCAGTTGGACCATTAGATGATAGAGGGGTAAAAGGGATACTAAGAGGGGGGACAAGGCCATAGCGTAGAGACCGAATTGTTTGCTTTGGTCTTTACTGAAGATGATGTAGGGAAGTTACTCATGACTGAAATGGTATCTAAAGGTGATGCATTGGAAGAATTGAAAGAAATATTGATAAACTGGGAAGAGATATTACAACTATTTGATAAACTAAACAGCAGCAAATCACCTGGACTGGATATGATACACCTGAGGTTGTTGAAAGAACTGAAATATGAGCTTGCAGACCTACTATTAGTATTCTGTGAACTATCATTAAAATCATCTGTAGTACCTGAAAACTGGCAAATTTGCAGATGAAACAAAATTATTCAAAGTTGTTAAAACTCAAGAGGATTGTGAAAAATTGTAAGAGGACCTTGATAAATTGGAAGACTGAATGTTCAAAAGGCAGATGAAATTTAATGTGGACAAGTGCACATTCTTGTCCACAACCCAGACTATGGTTATACGATGCAAGGTTCCACATTAGGAGCCACCACCCAGGAAAAAGATTTAGGTGTCGTCATGGATAACACGTTGAAACCCTCTGTCCAGTGTGCAGTGGCAGCCAAGAAGGCAAATAGAATACTAGGAATCATAAGGAAAGGAATGGAGAATAAAACAAAAGAGATTATAATGCCTGCATTGTTCCATGGTGCGACCACACCTTGAATATTGTGTGCAATTCTGGTCACCGTAGCTTAAAAAGGATATAGCAGAATTAAAATAGATACAAAGAACTACCAAAATGGTAAAGTGGATGGAAGGATACCCCTATGAGGAGAGGCTTAAAAGGTTAGGGCTCCTCAACCTAGAAAAGAGACGGCTGAGGGGAGATCTGATAGAGATCTATAAATTAATGAATAGAGTGGAACGGTAAACGTACATAGATTCTTTATGACATCAAAAAGTAGAAAGACTAGGGGACATGCAATGAAGCTACAGTGTAACCAGTTTAAGACTAACAAGAGAAAATATTTTTTCACTCAACGCGTAATCAAACTCTGAAATTCATTACCAGAGGATGTTGTAAAAGCTATTAGTATAGCGGGGTTTAAAAAAGATTTGGATAAGTACTTGGAGTTAAAGATCCATAAACCATTATTAAATAGGATCCAGGTAATTCATTGCTTGCCCCAATACAAGCATTATGGGACCTGTGTGTTTATTTGGTTAACAGTGACCTGGATTGGCCACTTTTGGAAACAGGATACTGGGCTTGATAGTCTCACCCAGTATGGTATTTCTTATGTTCTTATGCCTCAACACGGTATTACTGCTATGCCAAAAAATCCCTAAACTTATTACTATTTTTACATTTCCTCTTTAAATTTTCATTCATTCATTCTTGTCTTTCTATTTTATCTTTCTCATCAGTCTCTTGCTGTCATTTCGTTACTTTCCCTTCTCTCCCCAACTCCTTTTCTCTCTCTCATATTCATTCATTCATTCATTCACTCTTTTGTCTTTGTAGAAAGGAAAGGAGATTCTGACAGATAACAACATTCCACATGGCCAGTGTGTGATCTGCCTCTATGGATTCCAGGTGAGGAGCTGCATGACCAGCTATGAACGAAGTATGATCCTCCTCACTGTTGCTGATTTGTATAACTATTAGTATACTACTTAACATTCCTGTAGTCAGAGCTGAATTATAAGCTTTCAGTGACAGTACTATGACTTCTTTGTCCATTGTCCTACATGCCAGTGATTTTCAGCCCAGTCCTCTCGTACTGCCTAGGCCAATCGGGTTTTCAGTATATCCACAATTAATATACCTGAATGAGATCTAAATACAATAGAGAGAATGTATGCAAATCTATCTCATGCATATTCATTATGGATATCCTGAAAACCCGACTGGCCTAGGGGGGTACAGTAGGACTTGGTTGATGTTGAAGTAAATAAAAGCAAATCTTGTGTTTTTCATTGCATCAAAATGTACCTCTTCTTTGAGATTTTTCTATACTACCACTATCTTATGTCCCATAAGGAGGACTGAACTAGTTACTGCAGCTAAGGCTTGGGAGAAGCAGTTAAAGTTCATAAAGCAAAGCAAAAGTTTTGAAATGAAGGGATATACAGTGGTGTACAAAAGTCTGGAATCACTTGTAAATTTGACGTTTTTTCAACTTCGTGACCTTATATCTTAATTTCCTTTTCCTCCCAGTGGCTTTTTCTGTGTATCTCATGATAAGTGATAGATTTGGTTATTAGGGCCAACTTTTAGTATTGGTTTGGCCCTTATTTTCTGAGTTTGTTCCGCATAGTTGTCCTCTTGATAGATTTTCTGTGAAAATCGCGTAATATACATTGTTGGCCAATGATATATTATTGTAAGCATGCTTTAAAATATTATGGACGCACGCCAGGTTTCCTTCAAATTAATGTATGTGGCCTTGAAAAAGGCCGTTTTTATGTGTTAGTGATGGCTCAGTATTTGATGGGCCACCCTTTGTTCTTGATCACCTGGCTTCACCTTGTCGGCATTGAATGAATCAGTCTGACAAGGTGATTGTTGGTGATAACGCGGTTCCAAGATGCAATGAGTGACTCAATCAGCTCACGCTTTGATGTTGGATGCCTCTTGGATATTTCCAAGGCTACCTTGTGCCACAGGTTCTCGATTGGATCAGATCTGGAGACTGGGCAGGCCAGTCCATTGACTTGATGTTGTTCCGCTGCTTCCAGCTGATCACCTGTCTGGAGCGATGGCAGGGTGCATTGTCATCTTGGAACTGGAACTAGCCAGGAAACAGCTGGTGTGCTGATGGCACCATGCACTTTTGCAGTATGTTGATGTACTTGACCCCATTGACCCATTCCATCGACGATGTGAAGATGTCCAACGCCACTGGCAGCCATGCAGCCCCAGACCATGACCTTCAAAGGATGCTTCACAGTGAGGTTGAGACACTCAGGCTTGAATTCCTCTCCAGGAAATCTCCTCACATAGGTGTGGGCCTGGTTACCAAACAGGCAGAAGGCAGGCTTTCATCGCTGAATAGCACCTTTTCCCACATTTCAGTCGACCAGGTTGAGTGCTTTCTCGCCCACACGATCCGGTTGTGCCTTTGTATGTCAGTCATCAGTGGCTTATTCTGTGCTTTGTAGCCCCGGAGACCAAACTGCAGGCGCCGGCGACGAACTGTTGATGAGCTGACACTGACCTCACTCTTGTCTGACCACTCTTGAAGTATCTCTTCAACTTCTGCCGTATATTCTTGCCATGGTCAACACCAGTCTCTCTTCCGGTAGTTTTCCCACCTCCTGGAAACACGCCCTGGTCCGCCCTCTTCTTAAGAAACCCTCTCTCGACCCAAGCCTTCCTGCCAACTGGCGTCCCGTCTCAAACCTTCCCTTTCTCTCTAAGGTCCTTGAGAAATTGGTTTTTGCACAGCTTTCGGCGCACCTTGATTCCACTCTCTATCTTCACCCTCGTCAATCTGGTTTTAGGCCTGGACACAGCACTGAAACTATCCTTCTTGCCCTCCTCAGTGACCTCCACCGTTCTCACGACCGGGGTGACCTATCTATTGCCATCTCTCTAGATCTCTCTGCCGCTTTTGACGTTATTGATCACCGCACCCTCCTCACTCACTGTCCGATTCTGGTATCCACGGCACTTTGTTGCGCTGGTTTCATTCTTTTCTTTCTCACCGCTCTTTCGCAGTTCACTTTGGCTCCTCTACCTCTGCCCCCTCCCCTCTACACAGCGGTGTTCCACAAGGTTCCATCCTCGCCCCTCTACTTTTCAATGTTTTCCTCGCTCCCCTGGCCCTTCTCGTTCAACAGTCTGGTATCTCTTTCTACTTCTACGCAGATGATATTCTTCTCGTCCATCACACCAGCTCTGCTTCCCTGGACCTCTCTGCCCTCAATGCCTGCCTTACTCATATCGCCTCTTGGTTCTCTGATAATTTCCTTTGTGTCAATCCCTCTAAATCCTCTGCCATCTGGTTCTCTTTCTCCACTCCTCCTCCCAGCCTCCATGATGTCCTCCCTCCCCATCCCTGTTGTCTCTTCCCTCCGTTACCTGGGTGTCACCCTGGATTCCTCCCTCTCCTTTCACCCTCACATTTCTTCCCTTGTCCGTAGTTGCCTCTTCCATCTCCGTCGTATTCGCTCCCTCTGGCCTTTTCTTTCCACTCAATCCCTCATTACTCTAGTCCTTTCCCTGGTAACCTCTTGTTTGGATTACTGTAACTCTATCCTCGCTGGCCTTCCGTCCTATCAACTCCGTCGTCTTCAGCTCCTTCAAAACACTGCCGCCCGCCTACTCACCTTTTCCTCCCCTTTTGATCACATCACTCCTTGTCTTTCCTCCCTTCATTGGCTTCCCATCAAATTTAGGTTTATTTACAAGTATCTCATCATCACTCACAGAGTTCTCCACACTAATACTCCTCAGTACCTCTCTGATCTTATCTTTCATCAACCTGCTCCCCGTCTTCTCCGCTCATCCCATACCAACCGTCTTTTCCTTCCCTCTCCATCCCAGGCCCATCTCGAACTCACCCGTCACTCTGCATTTTTCTTCTTAGCCCCCGCTCTCTGGAATTCCCTCCCTCACACACTCCGCACTGAGCCCTCTTTCCCGCACTTCAAAGTTCTCCTTAAGGCTCATCTTTTCTCTCAGGCTTTCGACCTTCCAGTTTCTTCCTGACCATCATGTCAGTTCCGACTGCCACAATTCACCCCCTCACTCCCCTCCCCCCGTGTCTGCTTGTCTAGTCGTGTAACCCCTGTCCTTTTCTTTCTATCTATCTCTCCCTAGCTCTTTCCTGTCTTCAAATGGCATTCTCTTCTCTCTTTCCCTTTCCTGCAGCTGCTTTTCTTTTATTGTACACCGTTCTGATACTTCGGTCTTGGGTGGTATATCAAGCCTGTATATAAATAAAAAATAAATAAATAAATCTGAGGAGAGGTCAACTTGCGATTAGTCAGTGAAATGCATCGTAGTGCGCGGTCCTGGCGTGATGATGCACGTGGACGACCTGAACGAGGCTTGTCCACCACTGAACCCGTTTCTTTCTTCTGTACAATCTTAACAGCACTCTGACTACAGCCAACTTTCCTGGCTATCTGATGGCTTGAAAATCCTTCCTCGCTCATAAAGGACACACGAACACGCTCCTCCAACGTCAGGGTCAGAGTCATCTTCATGGTCGATCCAGAAAGCTTATGAAATTCAAACATTCCATGTGTTCTTATAGCTGCACTGTTGGCTAGATATCTGCATTGTGATTGGTTAGTGAAACAAGCCTCTCCTGATTGGTCAGAAACAATGTGTGCATATTGGATAATCTTGATCCAGTTTTGATGCAGGATCCACAAAAATTTCAGTAGCTATCTCCCAGTGTCTGTAAAGTATTTAAATTGGAAGCAAGGAATGCAAAAAAGTCAACTCTAATAGCCAAATGTATCCCTTTTAACGTGGTAGAAAGATGAATATGCTGGGCTAATGCAAAATTAAAAAAAAAAAAGTTAAAGTATGAAAAACGCAAAACTCACACGTGATTCCAGACTTTTGCACACTACTTTATATAGAGAGTAAATGATACAGCAGTAGATATTAGGAGTGTGCAAGGAAAAAAAAACTTTTGTTCAGTTTCTCGTTTCACTTGTGGGTTTTTCATTTTTTTTGTTTAACAAAAGTGCCCTGAAATGAAAATTAATAAGCACTAATGCACAACAGTGTGCATGCTTCTTGAACAGGTGCCTATTGAGCATTATTAGCATTAGTTTTGAATAGGCACCTCTTGAAAAAATAGGCACATGTTGAGCAGTTTACTGGTGCCTGTGAGCAATAGTACGCACTGTGATGACACTGGAAAAACCACTAAATATCAGGGGGGGGTTCTCTTATTTCAGATTTAAAAATAAAATATGAAACGACATGGGAAATGTTTCAAATGAATGCATATCCCTAGTAAATATAGATATGTCATCACAGAAAGCTGCATTCATGGAAGGCAATCTTGAGATCTCTGCTGGCCTTAGAATTTTCACTCATTCCTGTATTGTGGTATATTTATTTATTTATTTATTTAAAAGGATATCTATGCCGCCTTCTCCTTCAATCAAGGCGGTCTACACAGCAAACAATCAGCAAGTAATTGATTTTTGTGTGTGCATGCAGTGAAACAATGAGTGCGTGTGTAGTAGGATGAAGTACATTCTTGTTGAGCTATTTACAGCGTGCGCTATTATACAATACTATATACATGGGGGAATGGGAGGGGGCGGGGGTTGGTCTGTGGTCCTGGCTGGTGAGCAGCTTATGTTGTGCCCCCGTAGTGTTCGATGAAGAGGGTCGTCTTGAGCTGCTTCCGAAAGTCCTTAATGTCAGTTGTTAATCGTAATTCATCTGGGAGGGCGTTCCAAATTGCTGGTGCAGCCAGTGAAAGGGCTCGGTCTGCATTGTCCTTGCGGGCCTTGGTGAAGACTTTTGGTGTGTTAACACGGTTGGAAGTGCCCCTCCTCCTTGGTTGTGTGCTTCTATCGGATTGTATGAGTGGTTGTAAGCTGAGAGCTGATGTCCGTTGTTTGATTTTGAATATGCTTATGACTGTCTTATATTTGATGCCTGAGCTGATTGGTAGCCAGTGAAGATCTCTTAGAATGGGTGTGATGCGTTCTTGTCTCGCTGTACCAGATATAATGCGCGCTGCTGTGTTTTGAGCCAATTGTAGTGGCCTGAGTGTCTGCTTTGTGAGCCCAAGATAGATTGGATTGCAGAAGTGTAGTATTGGAGTTATTAGTTATTAACTGTTTTTACACGGTCCCAGTTCAAAAACTCACCTTGTTTATTTTTGATATGTTAAGATGTTCTATGTAAAATTAAGATGTTCTATGTAAAACAAACTTAGCTTTGTTAAATGTTGTTGTTTGTACACCGCAACTGATCTCTGGAAGATGCGGTATAAAAATGAGTGTTAAATAAATAAAATAAAATAAATTAGTGCCTGACAGACTGTGCGGAAGTGCTCCAGAGAGAGGAGGGGTTTGAGGCGTCTGATTAGTCTCATCCTGTGGTAGGCGTTTTTGGTGGTTCTGCTTATGTGTGATTGTAGATTCAGTTCCTTGTGTAGAGTCACTCCGAGGTATTTTACTTCCGGTTTTATTGGTATGTTCCTTATCATTCCTCCAGTTTAGTCCTCCACCTCTGGGTTGTGCACCCCCTCCTGCAGCTTGGAGACTGGGCATGTCAAAGTCATGACATCACTGGATATAGCCTGCTGGCGGCTCCCATCAGCCCTCCCCAGTGTGTCCATTCTCCATGCAGCAGGAGGATGGTGTGAGCCTAGGTGCTGGGCTCACTAGAGAACAGATAAGGAGCAGTTAGAGTAGGGATTTTTTCCTGATTGGGGTTAATTTGTTTTTACTTTCTCTACTTTTATATTTTGTTTTAAATTGGGTACTGTTGCTTTAAAAAAAGAAAAAAAGAAAGAAATTTATAAGGGAGAGTGGAGCTGCTAGTTTGTGCCTGGTCCTGCTGCTCCTGTCACTTTTTGTGCTATTTCCTCCCTCCCGCCGAAGCAGATCTCTCCCCCTTGATCTGTACGGGGGAGAGCACTGCAGTACCGAAGGGACGCTTTAGTCTTCGGCAGCTCGGAGCGCCGAAAGTGTTCAGTTCCCGAGATCTCCTCCCCTTGTCTGCACGGGGGAGAGCTCCTCGGATGATGCCCGCACAGCGTTGAGGCTTTTCAGCATCTGAACGACGAAATCATCAAGCTGCTTTCTTTCGGCAGGGCTGTCCTCGCCGCGGATGACGCGGCTGGAGGGACTTTGATCTTTTTTGGCACGGTAAGGCCTCTTTTACCTTCGTTTTGCATGGCGCTGGGAAGAGGGACAGAGGAGCGCTGAGGTGCAGAGGCCTTTTTGATCTCTTCCCGCCAAAAGCGCCAGGCAGCATTCGCGGCCATTTTGGGCAAGCGGTTTAGTCGCATGGGGGCTAAGAGCGGCAGTTGTCTTAGGGAGCGCTCCGGGCTCTCCTCTTTTATCAGCGTTTTTTTTTTTTTTCAGTTAGTTATTTTTGGTTTAATTTGGATATTTGAATGTAGGGGAATCTTCTATTGGTGGAATTTCCTGTGGGAACACTTACGGGCTACTTCAAGTGCCAGCCATTTTGATCCCACATGCCTTGCAGCGTGGCAGCCTTCCGCGACTCCGATCTGGTCAGAGGTTAGTGTAGTTTGGGTCCCTGACAAACAATTATAAGTTAACTCCATTTGTTTAATTAGTGACAGCCGCAGTACGTATGCTTGGGGGCGGTAGTGCCTTACTAGAGCAATGGAATTAAAAAAAAAAAAAAGCCCTGCCAAATGGCTTTTTGGGGCACTCACATAGGCAAGGCGATGCAGAACCAGCCCTAGGGCACACTGGGTTGGTTTGCAATGCCAGAAGGTGAATTTCCAGGGAAGACGGACTCCCTGCGGGAGAGGAAATTCCTTGTATCATTTTGGAACGTGCGGAGCCCCAATAAACTAATGGGTCAGTTTCGGTCCCCAAGGATGGCAACTTAGCACCATTATGCGGGCATTGGGTACTGGCATTGGGTTTCTTTCTCTGCAGTAGCAGTTCGAGGATTTAACTCTGTCCGTTTAGGGCTCCCAAGCTCGCCGCCCGGTTGGCGGTCAGGAGTTCTTTTTAGTTGCCCCTCTTCTTCAAACGGGCGGGCGCCTAATTCTACCGATGGACACCAGAGCGCAGCAGGTACGCTCAGTAGTGCCCATCTGTGACCGACTATTTATTCTGCAGGGGTCAGGCTGGTTTCTGCCGGTTAAAAAAAAAAAATTAGGCTCTCCTGAGCTCTAAGGCTTAGGGGTTAACCGGCAACTCTACGATCCAGCACATAAGGATTATATGGCCAGCCTTGGAACTGTTAACTGCTGTATTGTTCGTATGGTTTATTTCTTTAGTGCTCCCACCCTGTGGCGGTTTGTGCACTACGAGGCAGCAACCTCTAAGACATCCTTCTGCAAGGCTGTCTGTATCCCTCATGGCTATCTCGCGGCTTTCAGAAATGACGGGGGGGGGGTGGGGAGGGAGGGTCTGTGTATCTCATAGCTCCCATGGCATGTCCATCCCAGGAACAGAGGCTGTCTCTCTGATTGTAGACAGGGGATGGTAGCAGGTGCATCAGCTTTGTCTAGAGCCGGTGAAGTCAGGACGGAGTTTTCAGCACTTAGCAGAGCCACAGGCCCATCTGTGCCATCTGGTTAAATGGCCCGTGCTGAGGATGACGAGAAGTCCTTCTGCGTAGCACTCTCTGTGGCTTCGCGCTCCAAGGTGCTGGAAGGTTTCATAGCTGAAGTCAATACTCTTTGACCGTTGCATGAATTCAGCCTATGTTCAAGTGTATTCACTGCCCAGTATTCGGGTGGCAGGAATTGGGTCACCCGTGTATGTAGAGGTGCATGTTATATGTACTCACAGTTGGTTAAGCACGTTTTGTGGTGCGCTCACGGTAGAGGACGACTGCACTTCTATGCTCAGACGGTATTCTCAGGCTCATTTAACTTGCCAACAAGGGGCATATCCATGGGATAAAGGGAGAGAGGTTCCCTTTGTGTGGTGTGAGCCGTGCTGATCAGTTACGGTATCGCAGGCGCCAGCTTCTTCTTCTCTGTGGATTGGTCTCCAATTCCTAGTCCTTCTACGTCGCTGATGTCCAAGAGGCATGTTCCCAGGCCACTTGGCGATCTATTCTCAGCCTTTTGTCAATGCTGGCAGCAGGACAGGGAGCGCAGGAAAAGACCACCGGCCAGCACCACCCTTAATGTTGCTTCCCTGCTGGGATTTGTTAACAGTCACTTATTCCCAGGCATTTATTTGTCTAGTATGCGGGTTTTGTTCTAAAAGTCTAGGGGGCATACTTTCAGATTCTGTATTGATGTTTCCCTTGTTCTTGAAGGGCTCGTACTTTAAGTGTTTGTACTGGAGGCACTAGAAGGTTACGTGGCTTAACCAAGACAATAGGGACCCAAGTGGCCCAAGTGGCTGTTTTCGAGTGGAATTTGAGCTCGTGGTCCTCTGACAGTTTGTCCCGAGCACTAGGACTTCATCCCTACAAGACGTTGCTGAGCTTCACTGCGCCGGGTGAGTTAGCGGCAGGATCATGGGGCTAGGCTCAGTCTCCTACCTCCGAGGGAGAGATCTTGGGTAGGTCTGTTTATAAGGATGCAAGAAAGGCCAGGCTAGGACAGTCCCCAGGGTCCTTTGGGGCCAGTATCCTGTTTCCTATTGGGGCCAGTCCATGTCTATGGTGCCACGCAGTTTTCCAGAAAGACAAATAGGTTACTCATTCTGGATACAGCGCTAGCAACTAATTCCGGTATGCTCATATTCTGAGAGTTCTCTTTAACAAAAGGTTGTGGACCTTCCTTCCAGGAGCTTGGCCAAACCCTTGTTGAACTCATCTACATGGCGCAGGTCTTTTCGCGCACGGCTCTTGGAGTACGCCGGAGATCCAGTGGTCTATCAACAGACTGGAACTGCGCGTGGAACGACTGGGGTTGCAGGCGTTCGTTACTACGGTGTCAGGTCGGGCGCTGCGAGTGCTGTCCGACAACTCCGCGGCGATGATTTTCAGCAACCGGCAGTGCGGAACTGGAAATAGCGCCCTGGGGGCCGAGACAGGGGGTATGTTTGCATGCACAGCGTCTTGGTTTCAAGCGATATCGGCGATGTCTGCTGCGGGAAAGGACCGGATGAAGGCGGATTTCCTCAGCAGGGTCCGTGTAGCGACCAAACAATGGAAGTGGATCCTGAGGTGTTCGCACGGGTCGGTCGCAAATGGGGGCAGTCAATGATGCTCCTCATAGCAACGTTTCCATCTGTGACAACGGGTTGCTTCGTCACAAAACGACGCGAGGGGATGTTGAAAGACATCAACGCTTTCGTATAACGGGGGCCGTCGTCCACTCTGCTTTGTGTCCTTTCACCGGGGGCAATCAGGAATCGAGCAGTTCGGCGTATCGAAGCACTTCGGCGTATCGAAGCACTTCGAGGGGAGGTGGTGTTGGGGAACTCGGGCCGGCCGAGTCGTCCAGGGTACGCCGACCGCATAGGGTTCCTAGTCAGGAATCTTGGGAAGTTTCCACCGCTGGAAGGTATGTTGCTGCAGGTTCATCTTTGAGTGCCTCAGTTGGATCGGTTCTTGCTTACGGCGGGGTCATGGACATGGCACGGTTAAGTAAGCAAGAGTTATTCGGCAGCAGGTTACCTTCTTCTGGGTCACGGATAATGGCGCCTGACATGTTGAATCTGTGTGATTCCTTGGTTGTGTTTGGATTAAATGGGTTGCCACAAGAAAATGGTGAGGCGCTAGGTTTAAAAAAAAAAAAAAGTTTGTGTGGTGTTAAGAGCTATATCCTGCTTCCCCGCTCCCAGATATGTGGCTGGGAGTGTGAAGGTGAGGGTAAGCAAAGGGTGCAAAAGCATAGGCAACAGGTAAGCTTACAAGCGGTTTGGCGTAGCTCGGTTCATACCTGCAACCTACCTAACTTCACTCATCCAGGGGAAGTTGAAGTCATTTCAACAATCTAGGTTAGGTTGGCGATCCTGCAATACCCAGGGTATCTCTAACATTAAGGATTACAATAGGTTAGTTCCAGGTGAGGGCTGGCAGCCTGGTCTTTGAATGTTCAGGTGTCAGCTTTGTCCTGCTATAGCGGCAGAGTCCAGGGGCAGACCCTGGGTTCTCACGCAGATGAGTTGCATATCTTACAGCAGTATCCAGGCTGCTGCCCTTGTGTAGCGTATTGGTCCCTCTGTGGTATCTCAACGTGGTTGGAGGGGCAAGCGGTTGCTCTTCTAGCTCTAGGCTCGGCGCAGGGGAGCAGCCTGGACCGTGGTTTGCGCTACTGGCACATGGACAGGGTGCTGCGGCACTATTTAAGAATTTACGATTCTCCAGGACCAAGCAGGAAGTCAGTCCTCACATATGGGTGTCATCGGCGCCGATGAAGCCCCAGCGGAGCATTTCCCCAGCTTTCTATGAAAGCCTTTGGGAATGCAGGCACGCAAGCGCGGTTCCCTTCCTGCCTAAAGGTGCCATCTTACCCTCAGTCTCTTTTTTTCCGTGAAGCCCACCGGACGTGTGTCCCGTTTTTCCCGGATAAAATTAGATTTTTCAGCGATTTTTTTTCTTCCAGTTCGACGCCGGTTCCCCTCACGCCGGGTTCAGTACACTGGTATCGAGTCCAATTCCTCTTTTTCGGTTTTTGCCCTTCGTGGCTGGCGTTCACGCCCTTTTTTCTCTTTTTCCCTGGAAGGCCGGTCTTTTGACCTCGCGGGGACTCTTTTTTTCCCCGATGGCTTCCAGTGGTTTTAAGAAGTGTGATCGGTGTAAGAAACTAATGTCTCTCACCGACACACTCGACTGCTGCCTTCGGTGCCTCGGCCCCGACCACGTTCCTAAGTCATGCGGGGCCTCTGGAAAAATGTCTTCCAAGGTACTACGAAGTCGCCAGCAGCAAAAGGAAAGACTTTTCTCGGACTCAGCCTCCGGCCAGGCCCGGACCTCGTCTGAGGCCTCGACATCTCGGGATTCCGATCCCGAGCGCCGTCGAAGCTCCTCGGACAGGGGGTCCCACGATCGGGAACGCAACAGGAAGAAACGGCTCGCGAGGGCGTCATCGGAAGAGATCACTGGCTCCTCGAGGGCCAGGTCTAAGACCTCCGACCGTCGCCCCGGGCCTGTGGAACCAGAGAAGCCTGCCAAAGTGCCTCGTGTGGAGCCGGAGTCTCCTGGACACATAAGCCCCGTAGTCCTCGTGGACTCTCCTCCCAGGGAGCTGACGTCGGGTCCGGCGCCGCCGGGGCCCAAGTCGGTGGCTGCTGCGTCTCCTGAGCTGAGTCTCAGGATGACAGCCTTGGAGAGCAGAATGTCTGCCTTCATAGAGCAGCAGCGGGCACTGATGGCCAGCCTGTTTGGCGCATCTGCCCCGACCACCGGGACATCGACGTCAAAGTCGACCCTGGAGATCGAGCCGATACTCGAGTCCATCATGGCTCGGAGTCGACCTTGGTCGCGGTCCACCTCGACCTCCCGTTCGGGACTGAGGGCGTCGACGCCGGTGCTTCCAGCGTCAGGGCGGGTGCTCCGGTGCCCCGCGGGGTCGGACCCCGACTCTTCCTCGGATGAGTCGGCTTGGGAGACTGAGGACGAGGAGTCTCCTGACACCTTTAAGACTCGGTGCGTCCCTTCGGACTCACCGCAGTCTGAGCCCTGGAGTAGGTCCCCTCCGGAGGACACCCGGTTCTCGGAGTTCGTCCGGGATATGGCCACTGCCTTGGCTATTCCGGCAGATCCCGAGGAAGAGCCTCAAGCTGAAGAGCTTGAGGCGCTGCAGTATGACTCTCCTCCGAAGGAGGCCTTTACTGTCCCGATTCCTCCGAAGCTGAAACGGCTCTTCTTCCGTTTGTGGGAGGCACCGGCCTCGGCGCCAGTTCTTAGCAAGCGAGTCAATTCAATCTATCGGCTCCATAAGAGCCCTGGTTTTCAGAAAGCACAGCTACCACACCATTCCATGGTTGTGGAATCGGCCATGCATCGTCTGAAAAGTCAGAAGATGCACTCCGCGGTGCCTCCTGGCAGGGAGGCCCGAAACCTAGATGGCGTCGGTAGAAAGTGTTTTCATGGCTCGATGCTTGCTTGCCGTGTCCAGTCTTACCAGCTGTACATGGGCATGTACTTGCGGGATCTGGCCAAGGAGTTGGCCAGATTCTCTGCTGGTCTCTTTAAGTCCTTGTCCTCGGGGTTTCGGGACTGCTCGAAGTTCATGTCCTGCGCCGCCTACGATGGCTTCGAGGCTTCGGCCCGAGTTGTGGCAGCTGGCATCGCTGCTCGACGCCAGGCATGGCTGCAGTCATCGGACCTCAAGCCATGGGTTCAGGACAAGTTGGTCAATGTCCCTTGCCGAGGTGAAAACCTGTTTGGCAAGCCCATGACCGAGAAGGCCGCTCAGCTCGAGACCGAGCACCTCACCCGGACAAGGCTGTCGAGGAAGACCTCTGCCCCTTCTCATAAAAAAAAGGGCTCGGGTTAAAACACCTTTTACCTGAGGAAGGGCACTGCCTACAAACAGTAATCGAATAGCTCTGAGTTCATATCAGGCTGCCCAAGCTGCCCACCAGGGTCAGCAAGCCAAGGGCCAGGGTAATGGGCCCCATAGGCGGAGGGCCCCCAAGCCTCCAGCCCCTGCTACTACTCAGCACGGTGGGAGCTTTTGACTCTTTGAGCATAGCCTTTCCTCCACTGCTCTCCCAGCCCTGCACAGGAGGTTGTCTCACCCTCTTTGCCCACCAGTGGCCCCTTATCACCGGGGACAGTTGGGTACTAGACATCATCCACAGGGGATATGCCCTCCATTTCCACCAACTGCCACCCCCATATTTCCCAGGGGAGCCTGCAAGGCCTCCTCTGCACACAGACCTTCTCCGTCAGGAGCTTCAGGGTCTGTTGGTGGACAGGGTGGTAGAGCCTGTGCCTCCCCACTTGCAAGGTCACGGATTCTACTCCAGGTATTTCCTGGTGCCCAAAAGGACCGGTGGCCTTCGCCCCATTCTGGACCTCAGGAACCTCAACAAGTTCCTAGTGAAAGAAAAGTTCAAGATGCTTACTCTTGGAACCCTTCTGCCCTACCTCCAGCAGGGAGATTGGCTATGCTCCTTAGATCTAAAGGATGCGTACACTCACATCCTCATTCATCCAGACCACAGAAAGTACCTAAGGTTCATCGTGGGAGGAAACCATTATCAGTACAGAGTGCTGCCTTTCGGCCTCACTTCCGCCCCCAGAGTCTTTACAAAGTGCTTAGCAGTGGTGGCGGCCTACCTGAGAAATCAGGGCATCTTTGTCTTCCCCTATCTGGACGACTGGCTCATCAGGGGTCAGACAGGTCAGGAGGCCAATCAAGCCACCCTCAGGACCATTGCTCTTCTGCAACGCCTGGGGTTTGTCATAAACTTCGCAAAGTCCACTTTGCTCCCTTCCCAGAACTTGGAGTTCATAGGGTCAAGGTTGGATTCTCTCCTGGCAAAGGCATTCTTGCCAGAAAACAGAGCCCGAAGGCTGATGGCCCTGGCAAGTCAGTTTCTCAGCAGGTCCCTGGTCTAGGCCACATGGCTTCGACAGTACATGTGACCCCCAATGCCAGGCTCCATATGAGGCCTGCACAGTGGTGCCTTCGGACTCAGTGGTCACAGGCCACAGGCAGCCTCGGAGACAGGATAAGGGTGTCCAGACCATTTCTGCACTCCCTCAACTGGTGGCTACACCCACCCAATCTGCTGAAAGGGGTGCCCTTTCAGATTCCAGGTTACACAGTGATACTAACCACAGATGCCTCCCTGCAAGGCTGGGGAGCGCATTGTCTGGGCAAGTGCACCCAGGGCCTCTGGTCTCCCTGGGAAGCTGCATAGCAGATCAATCTCCTCGAACTCAGAGCTATTCGATTAGCACTCAAAGCTTTCACTCCTACCCTGGCTCAATAGTCTGTCTTGATTCAGACAGACAACCAGGTTGCCATGTTTTATGTGAACAGGGCGGAACTGGGTCCAGGATCCTTTGTCGGGAAGCTCAGGACCTTTGTTCTATTTCCCTCAAGCACAACATGCTCCTCAGGGCTGTGTACCTTCCAGGCCAGGACAACTACCTGTTGCAAAAATTAGAGGTCACTGATGTGATTAGGCATAGAGTCTCATTAAGACGGTAGTCTATGAGGCTTAGCCGCTGTATTACTGAGACCTCATTAAGAAATTGGAAGATATATCACTTGTTCATAGTTTAATTTTGGTGATCTGAGCTAATAGTGAACGGACAGAACTTTTTTGTGGTGTAGGACAACTACCTGGCAGACAGGTTAAGCAGGATACTGCAGCCCCACGAGTGGCAGCTGCATCCTTCAGTGGTTCAGAAGATCTTCCTGAAATGGGGTCTCCCTTTGATGGATCTCTTTGCCAGCCCCATGAACAAGCAACTGCCAAAGTTCTGCTCCAAGCAGCCACGTCCTCTGCGGATAGCAGCGGATGCTTTTCTGATATCTTGGTCTCAGGGCCTCCTCTATGCGTTTCCTCCCACACCCTTGGTGGCCCGAACCCTTTTCAAGATTCTCCAGGACAAGGCCTCGGTCCTGCTGATAGCTCCCAGGTGGCCGAGACAGCCTTGGTTTCCTCTTCTGCTTCAACTGGCGGTAGATCCTCCACTGCCTCTGGGGTTGCAACCAATGTTCCCTCTAATTTTCTGTAGGCTGTGTGCACATAAAATATCAGCTGTGTGCAGCTTTTGAAGGAAGGTTAAATTTTTGTGCGCCACATAATGACACTCGGAGTTATATACTTTAAAATTTGACTACACGTCAGAATACAGTATGTACACCACATTGATTTTAATCAAATTAAATGAAAATAGACGATTGCTAGAAATTTCCCGCTTCATTTAGTAATTACAATCATAACTTTTAAATTTTAAGACATCTGTGTTGTTTTCTATCAGAATCAGAGCTATAATTTTTGTGCGCTCTGTTGTAAAGTATGTGCGCTCTGTTGTAAAGTATGTGCGCTCGCTCGGCAAGGTGTGTGCGCGCGCACACGCGCACAGCTTAGAGGGAACAGTGGTTGCAACCCGACCTTCTCACACAGGACCAGGGTTCCCTTCTGCACCCCAATCTCAAATCTCTCAATTTGATGGCCTGGAGGCTGCAAGGGTAGTTTTAGCTCCCTGGAGTCTACCTCAGGAAGTTGAGGAGGTTGTCCTAGCCTCTAGGAAACAGTCTACTAGGAAAACCTATGCTCTCAAGTGGAAGAGGTTTTCTGTGTGGTGTCACCTACGTACAGAGGATCCTTTCTCCTGTACTGTGACAGTAGTTCTTCAGTACTTACTGGACTTATCCAATCAGGGACTTAAGTCCAATTCTGTTCGGGTCCACCTCTCAGCTCTAGCAGCTCACCACTCATTGGTAGAGGGGCAATCTCTATCTGGTCACCCCTTGGTGTGTCCCGCTTTCTCAGGGGCTGGCTTTTACTCAAGCCTCCCATCCGTCCTCCTGCCCCTGAGTGGGAGCTGAATTTGGTCTTGCAGCAACTGACTCGCCCACCTTTTGAGCCGATGGCTACTTGTCCACTACGCTTCCTCTCCTGGAAGACACTCTTCCTGATAGCCCTTACCTCAGCTAGGCGAGTAAGTGAGCTTCAGGCCTTGGTCTGTGATAGGCCTTACACCAGGATTTATAGGAACAGAGTAGTCCTCAGGACTCATCCCAAGTTCCTCCCTAAGGTTGTCTCCTCTTTCCACCTCAATCAGGAGGTGGTTCTTCCAACATTCTTCCCTAGGCCTCATGCTAGCCAGGCTGAAGCAGTCCTGCATACCCTGGACTGTAGGAGGGCCTTATCCTTCTACCTTGACCGTACGCACGGGCATAGAAGGGCTACTCAGCTCTTTGTATCCTTTGACCCCAATAAGTTGGGGTTGGCTGTGACCAAGCGTACCTTGTCCATCTGGGTGGCTGACTGTATCACCTGGGCTTAGAAGGCAGCTGACCTTCCTTTGCAGGATAAGGGTGGGGTCACGGCCCATCGTGTCAGGGCAATTGCTGCCTCAGTGACTCATCTCCGCTCTGTGCCCTTGGTAGACATCTGCAGGGCTGCAACTTGGTCTTCCAGCCAGACATTTGCGGCCCATTAGTGCCTGGAGAGAGAGTCCCGTAGGGACAGTGCTTTTGGCCAGGCAGTACTCTGGAATCTCTTTGAGGTTTAGGCAACTCCTGCCCTCTGTTGGGCTACCAGTGGAGGTTGTGTCCTTGAAAAGCCTTTCTTTGCTGCTGAGACTAGAGGGAGTACTCTTGTTCAGCCTGGGTTCCTCGGTAGCCCAGAGCTAGGGAGTCACCCATATGTGAGGACTGACTTCCTGCTTGGTCCTGGAGAAAGAGTAGTTACTCACCTGTAACAGGTGTTCTCCAGGAGCAGCAGGAATCAGTCCTCACAACCCTCCCTCCTCCCCTTGGAGTTGCAGTTGTACATAGTTTATTTTTCATTTTTGTGTGCTGTTCTTAGCTATGTCATTTGACTGAGGTAAGAATGCACCTTTAGGCGGGAAGGGAACCGCGCATGCGTGCCTGCATTCCCCAAAGGCTTTCATAGAAAGCTGGGGAAATGCTCCGCTGGGGCTTCATCGGCGCCGATGACACCCATATGTGAGGACTGATTCCTGCTGCTCCTGGAGAACACCTGTTACAGGTGAGTAACTACTCTATCTCCACAGTTGCGACCGTCTATTTTTTGCGAGTCGGGGGTTGTTGCAAAGAGGAGGCGGCTGCGAAGGCATCCATCGATAGAAGAATGGTAGAGCCGAGGGCATGAGCCTATAGGTTGCTAGGCTGTCCAGTGCCAGGGGATTTGTGTTTACTCTAGTGGTGCGCAAGTGACATCCTGAGCGGAATGCAGTTTGGGTACACCAGTAGCATTTTGTGGGCCGGCATCCTGGTCGTCTTTCTCTTTTAGTTTCAGTAACTTTCATTGCCTGGATGTTCTGGCGGCGAGCAATGGCTGTTTAGGCTAGGCGGAGTGGCGATCCGGGTAAAAAAGGTCCCTCCCAATAATTACTGCTCTGTTACATCCCAGAGGTGGAGGACTAAACTGGAGGAACGATAAGGAAATAGGAATTACACTTACCTGGTAATTGTCGTTCCTTGAGTGACGACAGTTTAGTCCTCATTCCTGCCCGGGGGGTGAGTTCTTCAGAGTTTATTTTCAGATGGAGTGGAACATCAATTTCCAGGAGTGGAGAAATCTTTTCAGATTCTGGATCGCAGGGAGTATTCCTCTCTTATATATTGCTTACTTCTTTCTTGTTGAAGTGACGGAGTGGTACAGGAAAAGCGATCGAATACCAGAAACGTAAAAAAAAAAAATAAGAATAATAACGTGGAAAAAGTCCATCAGATGGAGGAATGTATAATTCGGTTAACGTGGTGCTATAACTTATGATCTCTTGTTCCTTTGAGTTTGCTTTGTCAATAGTACACTGGGGGCTGATGGGGGACACCAGCAGGCTATATCCAGTGATGTCATGACTTTGACATGCCCAGTCTCCAAGCTGCAGGAGGGGGTGCACAACCCAGAGGTGGAGGACTAAACTGTCGTCACTCGAGGAACGACAATTACCTGGTAAGTGTAATTCCTATGTTGTGTTGTTTATCTTGATGTTGAGTGGAGGGATGAAGTCGGTGTTTCGGGTGATGATTAGTGCCTCGGTCTTGTTGTAGTTTATGGTCAGGTTGTTGTCTTGAAGCCAGCTGGTCATGTGCATGAGACAATCCGTGATTTTGGTGTAGTCTGGGTTGTCAAGTGTGATTGGTGTGTATATCATGATGTCATCTGCATAAATTGTGTATTGTATTTTGTGTTCTTTCATGATGTCGCATATTGGCTGAATGTAGAGGTTAAATAATAGCGCCAATAGGGCGGATCCTTGGGGTACG
Organism: Ichthyophis bannanicus; assembly: GCA_033557465.1. Classification (NCBI taxonomy): domain Eukaryota; kingdom Metazoa; phylum Chordata; class Amphibia; order Gymnophiona; family Ichthyophiidae; genus Ichthyophis; species Ichthyophis bannanicus. Next base: position 341,129,129 of record CM066036.1, on the reverse strand, counting down.
TCTTGCCTGACCTTTATGGGTCGGGATGTGTTGGGGCCAACCTTGACCTGTATCTGTCTGTCCGTTAGGTATGAGTGGAACCATTTCAGGGTGGACCTGTGTAGCCCAGTGTTCTGTAGTCTTTCCAGTAGATTTCTGTGATCCACTGTGTCGAATGCTGAAGAAATGTCAATGAAGATCATCAGTATTCCGTTCTTGCAGTTGTCTATGAGGTAGAGTATGTTGTCGAAGAGGTATAACAGGAGTGTTTCGACTCCGTGGTTGGGGCGGAAACCGTGTTGATTGATGTCTAGTGGTGCATGGTTGTCAATGTGGTCCTGTAGCTGATGCTGTACTGTCTTTTCAATAATTTTTGCCAGTAGTGGTATGCTTGAAATCGGTCTGTAAGCGGCTGGGTTGTTCTTGTCAAGTGATGATTTCTTCGGGATTGGTCTTATTGTATTTAATGCACTTTGGGAGCAAAGGAGTAGCCTAGTGGTCTTGGTAGCCAAAAGACCAGGGTTTGATTCGTGCTAGCACTCCTTGTAGCCTTAGGCAAGTCACTAAACCCTCCATTGCCTCAGAAGAAAGGCATGGCAATCTACTTCTGGTCATACTGCCAAGAAAATCCAGGAGTTGCTGGGTCGCCAGGAGTCAGCATTAACTCAAAAGTACACATTGCATTTGACTGCAGATTTTCTACAACTTGTCTTCAAAGCAGGAGATCTCAGAGCAAGTTCCACATTAATCCTCATCAAGTTGATTGTTGCATGCCTCGTTCAATCAGTGAATTAATACTTATTCTCGGAGGAATTCGGGAGGGGGGGGATTCAGTGCTGGCGACTAGTGCTGCTAAAATGTAAACCCATAATATTCAATGCCGGGGTCATATCTGGTTCACCAAATTGCCGTGAGACTAATTGGGTAGCAGCGATATTGAGCCACTGCCTGGTTAGTTAATGCAGCAAAAGTTAGGCCAGAATTTCCTGCACTTCACTGTTGCTGCATATTGCTATTAGTGCCACTAAATATCCTGCAGAGAGCATTTACATGGTTTGTAGGTCTGCAAAACGTGTAAATGCCTTTGAAAATGCACCCTCTCTGCCCAAAAAATGAAAACTTCTACACAGTAGTTTGGTCAATTTTCAGTGGCAGCATTGATGATATACTTTTAAACACATGGCATTTTAAAAAAATATGTATATTAAGCATTGCTATAAAGATAGATGGTTGCATTTATGTAGCATGTAGTCATGGCTAGCAGCCATCCTTACAGCAGCGATATTCAGCCACTATAAATATAGCTAAGTAGTTTACCTTAGAACTGCTTTTTTACAGTTTTAAAGTAAACCATTTAGCTATATGGATAACAGCTGAATATCACCACTATACATATAGCTGGTCACTGTTCACCTGCACTATAGATAGTGCCATTGAAAATCCATGGATAGTGGTCTTGTTTAGTGACTGCTGTTAAACGCAGAAGTCTGTTTTGAATATTGGGCCCAATATTTTTATATTCTCTACAGACAAGTAAGGCAAATGCAAACACACTACATGGTGACGTCCTCAACAGAGCTGGTGTGCCAGAGTTCTCCTTCAACGCAGAGAAGTCTTTGAGGCTCTTCTGAACGTTCACATTAGCACGAGTCCCTCCCCTAGATTTGTCTGCTTCATTTGTGCTCCAGAGTAGTCCCAACTATTCTCCTCTTCAAGAAAAAGGAATGCAACTAGCTATTCAAAAAATACAAAACATTAGGCTGAAGCAAAGGAGGCAGCCCAAAAAGGGAAAAGGTCTCCAGGGATCCACTACACATTGGGCTCTGCACAAGCAGAAAACCATATTTCTCTCCCTTCATGGCTACAGCACCCTCGCCAATCACATCTTCCCCCACTCATACCCCTTCAGGCCTAGGCCCAGCACAGACGCTGTCAAGTGAGCTGCTGTGCATCACCTCCCCTGCCTCCCAACCAGAAGTGAGTTTTTTACTGCTAGCAGCTGCAATGACTGAACCCCTGACCTTCCGGCCTGAAGTACCTTGCCCCAACCACTAGGCTACTCCCCTCCCTCACAATCCCATGACCATCACTCAACTCCAACCACTTCCCCCCCTTACCCCCAGGAATTAGTGCCAGAGTAATTTCATGCTCCATTGCAGAACTTGAAGCTTGAATCTACTATCTCCTCATCCCATACTCAGACTTGCCACTGCAAGGAGCCCAGACACAGACCCTCTGACAAAGACAAAGCAGCACACAACCCCACAAGGCTGCCCAGATTTGGGCAGATTGAGGAACTCCATGCCTTACATAAGCTAAAGGCAAAAGATACTCACAAAAGAGCCCTGCAGGCAAGAAATCCCACACAACTCAGGGGGCAGCATCTGAAGAGGAGCCTCCTTCAAAGTACACAACAGAGGTTGATACCAGCAGAGTGCAGAGTATCATGACACTTCTAACTCGGGAACCCTTCACAGCTCCACTCTTAACCCATCGACTGTGCCAATTTCAAGCAGTCCCTAAGGCAAACTTCTGTTGCTTCTAAAGCCTTTCATCCAGGGCAGTGCCACCATCCCTCAAGGCGAGAGCATAGCTTCAGGGACCCTTACCTCCTCTCCCCTTAGGTACATCCATAATTCCACCAGCAGTGGAAGGATACCAGAGCTATCCACTCCCCACCCCCATCCTCAAGCCATGAAAATTGGTCTCCTGGGCTGAGATAATTCATCCTTACAGAACTGAGGCGACATTCATATGGTTCAGAACCTGACCACCTCCTGCCAGTGGGAACTTGCCCACCTCCCGCCAGTGGGAACTTGCCCCTGCATAGACTATCTTTCAGCCCTGATTGCCCTCTGTCCCCTCCACAAGAACCCCATTGGATGAGTAAGTGGAGGATCATTCCTACCCCAGGTTTCTACAGAAAATCTCTAGCACATTCCTTCAGCTCCATTTCGGCACTTGGCAACAAGAGAGATTTTCAGTCCATCCTGCAGTCCTGAAGGCAGTTATTGCACTGCCAGTCCATCAGACTTTCAGGACCTCCATATGGAGAACTCCACTCTCTATACAACCAATCTCTAGAAGACTGAAGCTAAAGTATAAAATGCACTCCCATATTGTCCTGCTAGACAGTCCAAACAAGTGGATTGTGTCCCCCTACCCAGCAGAGGTGGAGACAGAGAAAAAAAATCTAGAGGTTTCTTAAGACCTAATCCTTCAACCAACCATATGTGAGGCACCTAGGGGCATACTTCCCCAGTATTTCTGTCTCCAGCAGTTTGTGGACACATCTGAGCAGCTCTGAGAAAATTTTGAGAAAATTTTGATTTAGCTGATGAGTCACTCTTAGGGGTGACTTCCTCACTTGAGCTTGACGTGAGAGACTCCCTTTGGGTCACCCTTAAAATTATTGTTGTCCTGGGATTGCCAAAGGAGGTAGGGTGGTTGGTTCAGTTCCCTGTTCTTATCCTATTAAGTGCTGGTTGAACAGGCAGCATTGTTATATCAGGACTCTGTGCCTAGCACAGCCTCAATGCCCCCTTCCTCTCTTTCTTCCCCGACTCTCCCCTGAAGATTGAATGGAGGTTTCAAGAGGTATATGGCTGCAGGAGACTAGTACTGAGCCCAGCACTGTTGCTGCTTTGGGCTCTGTGGGGGTGAGTTCCAGATTTACGTTCCTGTTTTCTGTACCAGATTTACGCTTCTGTGCTTATTTAAAGTTGTCTGTAGAGGGCCCCCAACTTCATCTGCTTAGTGGGTTATTTGTCGGGTCCAGGAACAGAACAGTTGGTTAATTGTGTTTATTGCTCCTGCCAGTTCCTCTCTCATTTTTGTGTTGCTTGCGTGCGCTACTTGCGCCAGGCTGTGCCTTATCCCACATTCCATGGTATCTGCCTGCGTTCAACGTGCATCATGAGCACTCACTATTTGAGCACTGCCTCCACAGCATGTGGTTGTTTCATATTACAGATTCTTTTGTTTTAAGTGTGGCCTTGTGCAAGGTGCCTTGGCTGAGCGAGGAAGTAACTGCTACAGGAAACCACTTGTCTTCTGGGAGGAGACGCTGCCTCACTGGCCTCCCTTTGCGATCTTTGCACAGAGGTTTCTGTTCACTTCTCTGAGCTATCATCCTTGCAGTTGGTGAATATAGATCTCCTTCCTTCTCCAGCTCTGCAGGCGGCGAGAGAGAAAGCGCCCCTGCTCGGATCCCTCTGTTCGCTCTTTTGAGCTCAGTCTGCCTGAAGCAGTGTCCTCCAGTAGCTAGTCTGCCTTCTGCAAAGGGGACAACCAAGTCTGGCGGAGAGTTCCAACTTCTGGCCTATCATTTCTAGAATTCTTTTCCTCTCCAACAAGCATGGTCTCTCTGGCTTGGCAATTCAGATCCAGTGGCCTAGGTGCTGCCTCTTCCTTCTCTCACTCAGAGGGAAGCCCTTCTTCACAAGGTGTGCAGAGCCCTGTAAGGGCTCCTCCAAGAAGCGCCCCTGGAGGAGGATGGACTTGGGGGTCTCAAATCATCTCTCCTGTGCTTGGGATCCTGCCTTGAGTTCTGAGAAATCCAGTGGTGACGCCACATTGTAAGGAAGGCGCACCTCTGATGCCAGATTGCCAGGCTGAGTCTCTCATCTGTTTTATTTCAGAAAGAGGAGCTGACAGCACTGATCAAGTTTCTCAGCTGCTGTGTCAGCAGAGCAGGAGCTGCAAGTGCATCCCCTCTTGCAGGGAGTTTGAAAACTCTTCTGGGTGTTTCCTTTCCAAGAAGAGCATGGTGCACACAGAATGGGACTTGCCTGGTGCTCCATTGAAAGGGAACAGGGTGCTGATTAGGCTATTCACTCTCCCTTGTTGCCTAGATTTGGTTACTCCAGGAGGAACGCAGCTGACTGCCATTACTAAATGCCACCACCATTCTGGTGGAGGGTGGTGTGACCCTCAAAGACCCAGTGGATCACAAGCTCAAAGCTTTCCTGAAGAGCCAGTTCTCAACCACCTCCCTTATTCTCTAGATAGTGATTTTCAGCAGGTTTATGGCACGTGCCCTTCTCCATTAGATCCAGTTGCTACCTCAGGATGACACTTTAGTGCTTCTGGAGTTGGCAGCGACCTTCTTGTCAGATGCCATCTATGATCTGTTCCACCTGGCAGCCAAAGATATTGCATTTTGCAAGGTTACACACCTTTGGCTTTGGCTAAGCCATTGGGCAGTGGACATGGCATCTGTCCTGGTTATCTACGTTATCTAACTTTCCTTATAAGGGGAAGCTTGTGTTTAAGGAGGACATGGAGAAGCTGGTCAAGGAGCCGGGAGCATCCAAACTTCATAGACTTTCAGAGGATAGACCTAAATGGCCTGATAAGCATGGCCCCTCCTCTGTCATGGAGAACGCCAGTTACAGGTAAGGAGCTTTCCTCTTTTAGTGCACAAGTCCACTAGGAATAGTCACTGTAATTGTACACCAAAAAAATGTGGACCCTTTCTGCCCTGCAGTCTGGTCTTCCATTCTAGCCCCTGCTAGAGCTATCCTCACCAGTCTCTTTCAGTACCCCTCATTCCAGTTTGTCCACCTCATTCGCACTCCTCCAGCTTGTCTCTATAGCTCTCTCTACCTGTTCCTTCTGTCTATCCCTGTTGCACTCTCCCAGTCCTCTGTCACTCTCCCCCCCCCCTCCATGCTCATCCCTGCCATGCTTTCTGCCCACCCGAGTCTATCCCTGTCACACTCTCTTCCCCCTCAAACCTTCCCCACCAGCCTTGCTCAGCCCACTTCCCTCATCCTGTTCTCAATAGCCCCTGTCACACTCGCTTCCCCCTCAAACCTTCCCCACCAGCCTTGCTCAGCCCACTTCCCTCATCCTGTTCTCAATAGCTGTTCTCCAGTTCATTCTTTTCCTTTCACTCCCTTACTTGTCTGTTTCCATTATTCTGTCTCCTTCCAAACTCTTCTCTAACAATCCTTTCTTAACCCTTTCCATTCTTTTACTACCATTTGATCCCTCCAGCCCATCCTTGTCACAAACACTTTATCCTCTCCCAGCCCACCATTGCCACATTCGTGTTCCCTTCTAACTACAATGTTTGACAGGACAGAGAACAGTCATTCATGCAGTCAGAAAAGGATAAAATAGCAGAGGGAAGGTTAGGAGGTAGTAGTTGGCAGATTAAAGGCGGAGAGAAAAAGGTGAGTTTTGAGAAGAGGCTTAAACTTGGGGAGGGAAGGTTCTAGGTGGAGGGAGGGAATTCCAAAGGGAGGGGCCCAAGAAAAATAAAGCGGAATGGCGAGTGGATTCAAGGTGAGCTTTGTTTGATGATGGAAGGTGAAGACGGTTGATGTGAGCTGAACAAAGACTGCGGACTGGATTATGGAAAAGGAGGAGACCGGATAGATACTGAGGAGTTTGTGAGTAGATGACCATGTGAACTGAGATAAGTATTTTGTAACAAATTCGGTATTGCACAGGAAGCCAATGGAGACCAATAAGAAGTGGTGTGATATGATGAACGAGTTGCTTGTGAGATGATCTGAGCAGAGGTATTTTGAATAAGTTGCAAACAACGAAGCTGTGACTGAGGAAAACCGGCAAGAATGGAATTACAATAATCAAGATGTGATATAACCAGGAGAGAAGAAGAATGGTAAGAGGAATCCAGAGAAGGACATAGGGCTCTAATCTGTCTGAGAGAGAAGAAAGATTGGTGCACCAGCAGTGAGATGCGATCATGAAAAGAGAGGGCCGAGTCCAGAGTGGACCCCCAAGGTAGTTGAAAGAAGTGAACAATGAAACTGAGGACCCAGAAATGGAGGGCACTAGAGAACGGATAGGACCACCAAAAGTAAACCCAGATGGCAGAGGATTTTGAAGCATTAAGGTGAAGAAAATTGGATGCGAGCCAGTTAGAAACAAATGTGAGAAACAGGAGTTCAGTGGAGCAAGATCAGGTGCCACAGGGGAAGTGTGATGCAAGATGATAATATCAGCATAATATGCAGACAAGCTGGATTGTTGAATTTGTAAAGTGAGGGGAGCAAGAACAGATCCCTGGGAAACACCACATGTGAGTGGAATTGGTGCTGAGGATGGTGGGGCCTGAGATAACTGAAAAGGATCGAAAGGAAAGAAAGGAGTGGAACCACTGCAAAACAGTCCCGGATACACCAGCCACATAGAGACAGGAGAGGAGAGTACAGTGGTCAATTAGATCGAAAGCAGAGGACAGATCGAGAAAAACAGCAAGTGTAATGCCACCCTGGTCAAGAGAAGAATGGAGCTTGTTCAGAAGTGCTAATAGAATAGATTTGGTGGAGTGCACAGATTTTAAAGCCAGATTGATGAGGGTGCAGATAGTGAATAGATTCCAAATGTTGAGAGAGCTGTGAGAAAACAGATTGCTCCAGAATTTTAGAGAGAAAAGGGAGGTTTGAGACAGGACAGTAGTGAGATGTATCGGAAGGCTCTGGAGAGGGTTATTTCAGGAGCAGGCGGACGAGCATGTTTCCAAGGTGTGGGAAAGACATCGGAGGTGAGGCTGGTATTGAGAATAAGTTGAATAAAGGGGAGGAGAGTAACTGAAGGCTCTAGGAGCCAGGCAGAGGGTATGAGGTCAGTGTGACATGTAGTTTTCTGGCTGAGGAGAGAGATTTTGACAGACCAGCTTCAGAAATCTGTGAGAAAGTGGACCAGATGTGGGTTAGGGGAGGCTGGGGAGAGAAAGAGGAGAGATTAGAGGAAAGTGGGGGAGGACAGGCTGGAAAGGAGGAGTGAAGGGACAAAACCTTCCCTGCAAAGAAAGTGGCCGGCTAGAAGGGACTAGGAAGGGAATGCGTGACATCATTGGCAGAGACGGAAGTGGGATGAATGGTGAAAAGTGATTTCAAAATCAAGAATAGCTGATGAGAAGAATTAGCAGAGGAAGAGATAAGATGAGTAGTAAGCCTCTGCTTGCCCCTGCTACACACAATCCTTCCCCCCCTTACTCGTCACTCATCCCTATAGCGCGCTCTCTCCCCCTCACAGCCTGTTTGTGTAATTCTTTCCCTCTAAATCTGTCCATACCAATTGAACTTATCACCTTCTAGTCCCTTACTACCACTTTGTCCCTTCCAGGCCCTTCCTATCATTGTCTTGCTCCAGCCCTTCCTAAGAACATAAGATATGCCATATTGGGTCAGACCAAGGTCCATCAAGCCCAGTATCCCATTTCCAACAGTGGCCAATCTAGGTCACAATTACCTAGCAGTTTTCCCCAAAAGACAGAGGTTCCATAATGCTTGTATTGGGGCAAGCAATGGATTTCCCGGGTCCCCTTCAATAATGGTTTATGGACCTTTCCTCCAGGAACTTCTCCAAACTTTTTTTTAAACCCAGCTATACTAACAGCTTTTACTACATCCTCCGGTAACGAATTCCAGAGTTTGATTATGTGTTGAGTGAAGAAAAAATATTTTCTCTTATTAGTCTTAAATAGGTTGCACTGTAGCTTTGTTGCATGTTCCCTAGTCTTTCTATATTTTGAAGGCATAAACAATCTAGGTTTACTCATTCCACTCCATTTATTAATTTATATACCTCTATCATATTTCCCCTCAGCCATCTCTTTTCCAGGTTAAAGAGTCCTAACCTTTTTTTTTTTTTTTTTTTTTTTAGTGCCATCAAGTCAGTGTTGACTCATAGCGACCCAGCTACCTCTGTTTTTTCTTGGCAATGTATCACCGGAAGTAGATTGCCAGCCTTTTCTTCTGAGGCAATGGAGGGTATAGTGACTTGCCCAAAGTCACAAGGAGTGCCAGTGGGAATCGAACCCTTGATCTTCTAGGTACTAGGCAGTTGCTCTAACCACTAGGCTACTCCTAACCTTTTTAGCCTCTCTTTATAGGGGTATCCTTCTATCCTTTTTACCATTTTGGTGGCTCTTCTCTGTACCTTTTCTAATAACACTATATACTTTTTAAGATACGGCCACCAGAATTGCACACAATATTCAAGGTGCGGTCGCACCATGGAACAATACAGAGGCATTATAATATCATTTGTTTTATTTTCCATTCCCTTCCTTATGATTCCTAGCATTCTATTTGCTTTCTTAGCCGCTGCTGCACACTGGATGGAGGGTTTCAACGTGTTATCCACAATGACGCCTAAATCTTTTTCCTGGGTGGTGATTCCTAATGTGGAACGTTGCATTGTGTAGCCATAGTTTGGGTGGTTCTTTCCTAGGTGCATAACTTTGCATTTGTCCACATTAAATTTCATCTGCCATTTGAACATCCAGTCTTCCAATTTATCAAGGTCCTCTTGCAATTTTTCACAATCCTCTTAGATTTTAACAGCTTTGAATAATTTTGTGTCATCTACAAATTTGACTGTGTCACTTGTTGTTCCCATTTCCAGGTCATTTACAAATACGTTACAAAGCAGCAGACACAGCACAAATCCCTTGGGTACTCCATCCTTCACCTTTCTCCATTGGGAAAATTGGACATTTAGCCCTACCCTCTGCTTTCTATCTCTTAACCAGTTCCTGATCCACAATAGTACACTGCTTTTTATCCCATGACTTTTTAATTTCACCAAGAGCCTCTCATGAGGGACCTTGTCAAAGGCTTTCTGAAAATCCAGATACACTAGGTCAAGCAACTCACCTTTGTCTACCTATTTATTCACACCTTCAAAAAAACACAACAGATTATTAAGACAAGACCTTCCTTGGTTAAAGCCATTTTGGCTGTCTCCCAATAAGCCATGACTATCTACATGTTCAGTCATTTTGTTCTTCATAATGGTTTCTACCATTTTTCCCAGTACTCCTGTTAGGCTCACCAGTCTGTACTTTCCCCGATCACTGGAACCCTTTTTAAAAATTGGCATTACATGGGCCATCCTCCAATCTTCAGGTATTACAGATGATTTTAATGATAGTTCAGAGATTACTAATAGTAGGTCTGCAGTCTCTTATTTCAGTTTTTTTCAGCACCCTTTGGATGTATACCATCCGGTCCAGGTGATTTGGTACTCTTCAGTTTATCAAATAGTTGTAATACATCTCCCCTTGCATCGATATTTCTTTCAATTCTTCTGTGGCATCACCTTTAAATACCATTTCAGTCATGGTATCCCTACATCTCCTTCAGTAAAGACTGAAATAAATGAATTCATTCATTCTCTCTGCTATGGTCTTGTCCTTTGTTAGTGCCACTTTTACTCCTCTATCATTTAATAGTCCAACTGACTCTCTCACAGGTTTTTTGCTACGAATATACTTGAAAAAGTCTTTATTATGCGTTTTTGCTTCCAAAGAAAGCTTCTTCTCAAATTCTTTCTATGCCTGCCCTCTCAGTGCCTTGCTTCTAACTTGCCAGTGCTTATGTTTCCAGTTTTTGTCATTTGGCTCCTTTTTCTATTTCCTGAAAGATGCTTTTTTGGCCACAACAGCCTCTCTGACCTCACCTTTAAACCATGCTAACAGTTTTTAGACTTCCTTCCACTTTACTGGACTTCCTTCCACTTTTCTTAATATTTTAAGATAATATTTTTCAATAACACCCATGTTTGATGTAAATCTTTTACCTTTGCAACTGCTCCTTTTAGTTTTTTCTTAACTATTTTCCTCATTTTATCCTAGTCTTCCTTTTCAAAGTTAAAAGGTAATACTGTGGATTTCCTTGGCATCCTTCCTCCAGTTATGAAATCAAATGCAATCATGCTATGATCACTATTTCCAAGAGGCCTCAGCACCCTTATCTCTAGCACCAGATCTTGTGTTCCACTAAGGACTAGGTCCAAAATGGCTTTGCCTCTTGTCTGTTCATGAACCAGCTGTTCCAAGAAGCAGTCATTTATTTCATCTAGAAACTTTCTCTCCATAGCACGTCCTGCTGTGACACTGACCCAGTCGATACCGGGGTAATTGAAATCACCCATTATTATTAGTGTGTTTTAAGTTTTGTTATCTTCCCTGATTTCTTTGAGCATTTCATCATTCATTTGTTCATTCTGGCCATGGATCGATAGTACACCCCACTGCCATTGCCTTCCCCTTCGCCGTTTTACATGGAATTTCAATCCATAGAATTTCTACAGTGTATTTTGTATCCTGCAAAACTTTAATCCTTTGTGACTCAATGCCCTTTCTAACACAGAGTGCAGCCCCTGCTCTATCATTACAGTATTGTTTCTACCCAGGTATCACAGTGTCCCACTGGTTGTCCTCCTTCCATCATGTCTCTGAGATACCAATCATATCTAACCTCTCATTTAGTGCTATATATTATTTTTTAGACTTCAAGCATTTGCATACAAGCATTTTAAAAGCTGTATTTTAAGAACATGAGATATGCCATATTGGGTCAGACCAGGGTCCATCAAGCCCAGTATCCAAATCTTTTTTTTAAACCCAGCTACACTAACAGCTACATCCTCCGGTAGCAAATTCCAGAGTTTGATTACACGTTGAGTGAAAAAATATTTTCTCTTATTAGTTTTAAATAGGTTACACTGTAACTTCATTGCATGTCTCCTAGTCTTTCTATATTTTGATGGCGTAAACAGTCAATCTACATTTACCCATTCCACTCCATTCAGTAATTTATAGACCTCTATCATATCTCCCCTCGGCCGTCTCTTTTTCAGGTTGAAGAGCCCTAAGCTTTTTAGCCTCTCTTCTTAGGGGTGTCCTTCCATCCCCTTTACCATTTTGGTGGCTCTTCTCTGTACCTTCTCTAATAACGCTATATCCTTTTTAGATACGGTGACCAGAATTGTATGCAATATTCAAGGTGCAGTCGGCAAGGGTAATATGTAATCTTTACGTTCTGTCTGCTGTGTACTTAAGGGCATTTGGATTACATTTGTCTTTATTGGAACCTCTTTTTTGATATGCCCTAACTTCAATCTGTTGCTAGTATCCTTCAAGGAATACATTGTTCCAAACCATGTGCTCTTGGGTGACTGTCTGCTTTCCCCTATTATCTAGTTTAAAAGCTGCTCTATCTCCTTTTTAAAAGTTAATGTCAGCAGCCTGGTTCCATCCCTGTTAAGTTGGAGCCCATCACTTTTTAGAAAAACCCCTCCTTTCCCCAGAATGATGCCTAGTTCCTAGCAAATCCAAAACCCTCTTCCTTGCACCATCTTCTCATCCACGCATTGAGAACTCAGAACTCTGCCTTCTTTTTGGGTCTCGTGCATGGAAGGGGAAGCATTGCAGAGAATGCTACCCTGGAAGTTCTGGATTTCTGCTTACTATCTAAAAGCTTAAATTTGGCCTCCAGAACCTCCCTACCACACATTCCTTTGCCATTGGTATCAATATGTACTAAGACTGCAGACTCCTCCCCAGCACTATCTAAGACCTTGTCTAGGTGTCACGTAAGGTCTGCTTCTTTCACACCAGGCAGGCATGTTATCAGGCGATTCTCATGTCCACCAGCCACCCATCTATCTACATGCCTAATGATCAAATCGCCAACTATAACTGCTGTCCTTACCCTTCCCTTGTGGCACATGGCCTTGGAGAAACCACCTCTGTGCGAGAGGGTTTTACTTCACCTGGAGGACAGGTCCTGGCTACAGGATCATTTCCTGCCACACCAGGGTGATGCTGTCCTGTAACGTGACTATCCCCTCCTTGGCAACAGGAATGCTAACAGACTGAAGGTGGGACTTCAGTACTATATCCCTGTAGGTCTCGCCTATGTAGCTCTCTGTCTTCCTTATGTCCTCTAAGTCTGCTACTCTAATCTCCAGAGATTGGGCTCGTTCCCTGAGAGTAAAGAGCTCCTTGCACCTAGTGCACACATAAGACCCCTTGCCAACTGGGAGAAAATCATACATGTGACACTGAAAACAAAAGACTGGAAAGCCCCCATCTTGCTGCTGGACTACCTCCATCTCTCTGCTGGACTGCTGTCTGCATCTTAGTTTTAAGGTTGCTTTTATGTATTTAAGTTGTTTACTTACTTAGGTTTGCTGGGGATACTAATACTAATAAAACTATACCTAATACGTTTAATGGACTTTTTTTGCCTGAAGATTAATTAATCTCAGATCCTTAATGTATGCCTGATGACGATAAGCAGGTGCACCTGAGAGTGAATATTGGCACCTCTTTCCCTTTAAGAGGTGGTGTGGGTGGGAGTTGGGGAGGGAGGGAAAGACAACTTACTAAAAGTTGACTGCTACACAGTGCCTTGTCCTGTGCTTCCAAGGGTAAAGTCTTACCAATTTCCTGGGTGATTCATATAGTCCTTGGTGTGATAGAAGGGGCCTTTTAAATTTCCCCTTTGATCTGTCACTTGCCTTTAACGCCTATTTAAGGCAACTTCACAGATCGTTTGCTTCCTAATTGGAAGGGCTCTTTGTAAAGGTCACTAGCAACCAGTTTATTTTTCTTTCTCCTCAGAGACTATTCTATTTGAATGCTAAACTATATTCTGATTTGATTTAAGTAAAAAAATTAAAAAATTCTCTAGAAACAAATTTATTTAAATAACTTTAATCTATTTTACTTTCTAGGTTAAGCTATACTCTGATTTAAATGAAAAGCTCTCTAGAGTAATACAACACTTACAAGGATACTTTAAGAAGTATGTAGCCCCTAAGGCAAGCACTCTAGGTTTCAAAAACAGAAAATCTTTCCTGCGTAACTGTGTAGAGCGAGAAACATTTGGAAAGATAGCTACCCTATCCCCACAGAATTGAAGCTCCTTCCTACGGAAATAGCTTTTCAAAATAGCTACCTTATCATCCTCAGAGGCTAGAGTCACCAACAGTGTGGCCCGAGTAGCTATCACATCATGTGATTGCTCTAGGAAAGCAGTCAGATTGAAATCACCTGTATCCAAAGGGAGATCCTCCTCTTCCCCCCACAGCACCGATTACTTTCTTAGAGGGCAAATAATAACTCTTAGATATAACACAAGAGTCAGCCTGCGGATATTAACTCTTTATTTTATGTTCTATGCTAAGCTATACTCTGCTTTGACATAAATACAAAGCTCTCTGGTGATACTAAGACCTGACTATCTCCAGGAACAAGCAGGAATGAGTCTGCACATATGGGGTACGTCGGTACCGACGGAGCCTGCATGGGAATGCTGCCCAGCTTTCAATCAGAAAGCTTTTGGCAGCATCCCTCGCGCCTGCGCAGTGACTTCCCGCCTTCTCCACAGCCTCTCTTCAGTTTTCGTTTTTCCGCGGAACCGGCAGGACATCCTCCTGTCACCGCAGAAACTTTTCTTTTTAATTGCTTTAATTATTTTAATTTTTTTGTTTTCTTGTGGTCGCGGCTGTTTTCCTGCTACCACCGGTACCGCCGGTGGTTTTTAGGCTAAAGTCTGTAAAACATTTCTTCAGTTTTTTTTGCCTTAACTTCTTAGGCCTACTAGGCCTTTTTCATTATGGAGCCTTCTTTTCCTAAGAAGTGCATCTGCTGTGGAAACACCTGTTTCTTTTTAGACACCCATAGTTGGTGTCTCAACTGTGTGGGTCCTGACCCTTTTTCCCCTGACTTGTCAGGAGATAATTTTGTGAGAAAACCTTCAGTATTTAGAGTTTCCCTCGATACCGTTTTTTCTTCGGCAGTGAGGGTACCCGGTTTCTCTACTTCACAGGATCAGGTAACCCAAAAACAGTCTGTTAAGACTAGTCAATGCTTGAGTGGTATGTCCCATGCCCAGCATGGTGACAGCTCCGGCCTTACCCTCAAGAATCCATTGGCATTACCCCTGCGGGAGTCTTCGGGCTCCAAAGCGTTAAAGGGGTTTCAGGATGTTCCTGGGGCTCACCCCTCACAGAACATACCTGAGCCATGCGCGGGGGTGGTATCCGCTTCGAGCGGTACCGAGCCTCCGGCATCGGCACCGGTGTCGAGTACTCCACTCTTCACCAGGGATCGTCATCGGGCATCCTCGGTACCTTCGGGACCGATCGATACGCACCGCATTGACTTCCCTCAATTTCAGCCATGCTCCGGGACGGTACCGATGTCGATCGGTTCCAATACCCTAGCATCGGCATCGACATGGATGGGTGCTCATCGGGTATCCTCGGTACCGTCGGTATCGATCGATGTCACCCAGGCTGCCTTAGTGGTATCGGCATCGCCGATACTACCACCGGCGTCGGAACTGTCGAGACATGCATCGCTAGTCTCGCTCTCTTCGATGCCGAGTCTTGAGTCGATATCGAGTCTCGAGGACTGCGTACCGACGAGTCCCGGAACTGACTCCTGTCGTTTCCCAATAGGTAGTTCCGAAGATCCTAGCCATAACTCCCTCATGATCTCGGTACCACTACAGCAGTTCCCGATGACTACTTCACCTGCTAGTCCTTTATCAGTAGCGATGTTGATGCCTGTTCTTGCACCGCTGCCTAGTTTGGAACCGATACCTGGCATTGGTGCAGTACCTTGTACGTCCTCTGATACTCAGGCTCTTTCTTTAGCCTCACCAGGAATAGTTCCCATAGGAGATCAGTCTTTTCAGACTTTTCTCCTGGATATGGCAACCTTTCTTAATATTTCTATCCCTGGTTGTGATCCTACCCATGGCTCACCGGCACAAATGCAACATATACAGTTTCCTTTACATCCTGCTCTGCAGGATTTTATTTATTTTTATTTATTTTATTTTATTTAGCAAGCATTTGTAGCCCGCTCCTTCCAGCGATCAGAAGCGGGTAGGATTACTATTGTGAAACTGCCGAATCAAGGCAGGTACAAATTTTGTTTACATACAGATTGTCAGAAAAGCACATCATACAGAGTTAACACTTCTTAGCTATGGGGGAGTTCATTTACATATATACATATATACAGGATAATCTTCTTGGACTGTCGAATCAAGGATCTCCTCCTTAGGGTATGGAAATCACCCTTACGACTTCCTCAGGTTTCTACTGACATTGAGGTTAGGTACCGTGTGCCACCCTCTCCAGGGTTCCAAAAACCTCAACTTTCTCATCGTTCCCTTGTAGTGGAATCAGCACTGAGGAAGGTTAAGAGCAAGAAGAAGCATTCTTCTTTTCCGCCAGGTCGTTCTTCAAGAACACTTGATGCTTTTGGCCGTCAGGCCTTCTAAAACTCTATGCTGGCTTCCAGAGTTCTCTCATATATTTTTCACATGAGTCTAACACTCCAGGAAGTCACAGAGAAATTGTCTCTTTTGACCCCTTTTTTACCAGAGCCCAAGGCTACTGATTATACCTTGCTCATCAATCACAGCCGGAATATATCCTGGTTTCTGTCTCGTGCTTCTATAGATTCTTTTGAGTCCATTAGCAGATCCTCTGCTATTGCCATTGCAGCACGTCGCAGAGCCTGGCTTGAGGCTTCAGACTTGAGCAAATGGGCACAAACTATACTAGCTCATTCTCCTTGTACAGGGGAAGGTCTTTTTAATAAGGAGGCTTTACGTCAGGTTGCTCAATGCTCCCCTGACTCTTCTTCCACTAGAAACCATTCTAAGCCATCTCCTTCTTCAAATAGTAGGAAATGTCCTACCAAACCTTCTTTTCCTAAGAAAAGAAAGTTTCATTCCCCTCCTGCCCATCATTCGGCTGTACCTAAACAAGAGACGCCTCAGACTAGTCTGAAGTCCTCCAGTTCTGGCCAGTCTCAACATTCCCAGCAACCATAGGGGCCGGGAATTGTAACTTACATATTAAAAGATTATTCACTGTGCTTTTCTTTTTCAGTGTACTAACCTGTCAAAAAATTATTTTGTTCAGGTACTACACACTTCTCCTCTTCTCACTCTCCAGAAGAGCAGTTGCAACTATCACCTGATAGTTTCTTTCCCAACTGAACATTTTTCCTTCAGTTGACTTACCCCATGGGTACATCACCCTCCAACTACTTGAGGGCTACCATACTGAACTACTTCTCTGGTCGTTCCCCAGACAGTGAGAAGAGATATCCCCTCTCTTTTCTTGTCTGTTTTTCTTTATTCAGCACAGGACAATCTCTCTGCTGTTCCTGTCAGCAGCTCTGCCTGCAGGAGTTATAGTAATTGTATTACTGGGACTTTTCCAAGTTCCAGTCCCTTGTTCAAAATTTTTGTCTAGCCTCAGTAGTGATTCCAAACTATCTTGGATCCTCCTACTCGTTAGGCTTTCTCACATTATTCTAACCATCTCCTTTTCTAGGATATGGCAACATAACTGATTTTCAGTCAGTTTATCTCATAGCTCTCCTGCACAATGCTCTCTGCAGTCTTCAGAGAAGCTTTCTACTATGAGGGCTTTGCTATAGAGCATTGTCCTTGTCTCTGAAGTTCCTCTATTATTAGAGAGAAACTTATCAACCCTTCCTATACCTGTGAGGGTTCTCCACACCCCCTCTAGCCTGGGGTGTTAACACGAGATAGCAGTTCTTCTGCGTGAAAATCCAAGGCATCTACCATGTCAGTGTTCTGTAGAACTCCCTGCCTTGTTCCCTACAGATTCATATCTTCATCTGTTCTCACGCGAACATCACGGTTATCTCACTGGATTGCTTTCCTGCATCCCTCAACCCACGAAAATAGATTCTCTATGCATATCCCAAGTGGGCTCACCCTCTTGTAGAACGCAGAATCTTTTTCTTTTATATTCCCCGTGTGCAATTATGGGGCTGGGTGGTAGACATGTCTCTTCAATCTCTTGTCTTATATGTAGCATCTCCATATATGTCTACATACCTATATCATTACTCTGGTGGTGCTAAACCATGCCCCACAAATTTACATATCTCTAGGTATATCATATTCCTATATATATATATATATATATGATATATATTTCACCACCCATATCCTAACATATCTGGACATATGTGTATTTATATATATCTTCCAGCCACATATATATATATCCCTATGTATATGTGTTTGATGGGGGGCTCCTTAAGGGTTGGTCTGTCTTATACACTGTCACCCTTACTGTCTATACTACATGATTTACCTCCTAGAGGTTTTAGACAGTCTGTTGCCCTACCTCCCATACCATATTACGATACAGAGACAGTTAGGCACCAATAACCACTTTGGTGCTAACATCTTCCATTTTTTCTTTATGTCCTTGAAGCATCAAGCTTCCATATTTTTCCTATCTCTCGCCAGCTAGGAAAAAACAGTGTACATCTTTTCTCGAGTACACAATTGTTTTTCTGAGGGAATAGGGATTTTTTCCAATCCCCCTCTTCCCGCCAGGACTGGGCTAGTTCTCCAACTCCGTCAGTCTTCTTCCTTTAGTCCTCAATGTTAATAACCTTATGCCTAAAGGAGTTTTCAGCTTTTCCCATGAAGCTTTCCATTGAAGACCTGACGTCTACTCCTACCCAGTTGACACCTGGATCATCTACTACCTCCAGGTCTGGACCTTCATCCTCACTACTGAGAGGTCACCTTGAAGATTCCGCCACTGCTTATCTGGTAGACTCCATCATGCTTCTACTTCCTACAATACAGTAGGTAAGCTGCATATTTTAAGTGTACATTAAATGTATTTTAATGCTACTCATCATATCTTCCAAGGACTCCTGTAGTCTGTAGAACCCTCTAGTCCTTGACTATGCTGTTTCTTCCCTCACAGCTACTTTATTGTCAACTCCTACCCTCCATCCCATATTGGATGCCGGGGATTCCTGGAAACAAAATGTACACCTGATCCAGGCACTTGCATTTTTATGGGATCTCCCCCTGGCATCTCCAGCTAGGGAGTCCCCATATGTGAAGACTCATTCCTGCTTGTTCCTGGAGATAGCACAGTTACTTACCTGTAACAGGTGATCTCTGGGAACAGCAGGAATTAGTCTTCACAACCCCCCCACCTCCCCTAGGAGTTGCATCTTTTTTATTTTTTTCCTTTTCTCTCCTCGCCTTTGTCTCAGCTCTGAAAATCAACTGAAGAGAGGCTGTGGAGAAGGCGGGAAGTCACTGCGCAGGCGCGAGGGATGCTGCCAAAATCTTTCTGATTGAAAGCTGGGCAGCATTCCCGTGCAGGCTCCGTCGGTACCAACGTACCCCATATGTGAAGACTAATTCCTGCTGTTCCCAGAGATCACCTGTTACAGGTAAGTAACTGTGCTGATTCAGCAAGAACACTGAATTCTAAAATACACAGATTTATCAGCTTTAACCCCAAGAAGTCCCTTTTACCCCAAGATTTAGAGTATCTCCAGGAACAAGTAGGAATGAGTCTTCACATATGGGTACGTCGGTACCGACGGAGTCTGCGCGGGAACGCTTCCCAGCATCCAATCAGAACGCTTTTGGAAGCATCCCAACACGCCTGCGTGCTGCCTTCCCGCCTTTCCCAACTGCCTCTCCTCAGTTTTCGTTTTTCCGCGGAGCCGGCAGGACGTTCTCCTGTCACCGCAGAAAATTCTTCTTTTATTTTTTGGTTTTCTTGTGGTCGCGTCTGCCTTCCCCGACGCCACCGGTACTGCCGGTGTTTCTTTTCTTTTTTCTTGTAAATTTTTCCTTTCTAAGGAATACTTTTTTCCCTGTTAGTGCCTCATGGGTTTTTTTAGGCCTGCTAGGCCTACACGCTTTCCTTCATGGAACCGCCAGCCACTATCTCCAAGAAATGTACAAACTGTGGAGGTACAAAATTAATTTTAGACACTCATAATTGGTGTCTAACCTGCTTGGGTCCGGTCCATTTTCCTCTGGAGTGTCTCTTCTGCAATAGTATTGTGGGAAGAAGTCTTCAGCATCGAGTTCCCCTCGATAACGCGGTCCCCATCCAACTTCAGGGCACCGACCACATCTTCTTCTACACGGGATCAGGTAACCCAAAAACAGTCTTTTAAGACTAGCCAGTCCTCGAGTGGTAGATATCATGCACAGCATAGAGATGCCTCTGGCCTTGCCCTCGAGAACACACTGGCTTTAAAACCCCGGTGGGAGTCTTCGGCCTCCAAAGCCTGTGTGGGGTTTCAGGTTGTTCCTGAGGTTCACCCCTCACAGAACATACCTGAGCCATGCTCGGTGGTGGCATCCGCTTCGAGCGGTACCGATACCCCGGCATTGGCAATGGTGTTGGATGAAACATTCCTCACCAAGGATCGTAGTCTGGTGTCCTCGGTACCTATGGGGCCATTGGATACGCTGCAGACCGACCTTCCAGTATCAGTATCGATCTCGGTACCGGTACTAGTACCAATGTCGGTACCCTCCAGATGTGCATCGATAGACTCGCTTCCTTCGATGCCGAGTCTGGAATCGATCTCCCGTCTAGAGGACTGGGTACCGACTCGCCTTGGTACCGACACCAGACGGAACTGAAGGCATGGTTCCGATGATCCATGTTTGGCATCGACGGTTCTTTCGATACCGTTAGAGCCGTCACCGGCTGGCCTTCTTCCACCGGTATTGGATATGGTACCGGAGTCTGTACCGGTATCCTTTTTACCATCGTTGTCGGTACCTTCCATGCTTCTTTCATCGATACCGAGTCTGGAATAGATTCCTGGCATGGATGATATGCTACCAACTGTTGCTGGTCCCGACCTCCTACGGTACCGGCAACCATCCTCTAAGTATCCCCCACTCCACCATTCAGGATCTTATACTCCTATAAAGTTGGATAGATCCCTGGGTGCCAGTGCTAGTTCTTCAACAGTTCTAGCCTGTCCAAAAGGATTTCCCTCTGGGGATTTTTCTTTTCAAGCTTTTCTCCTGGATATGGCAAAATCACTTGCCATTTCTATACCTGGACAGGATCCTACACAAGGGAATACAGAATCCCTGTTTCTCCAGGACCAAGCAGAAAGTCAGTTCTCACATATGGGTCATCGGCGCCGATGAAGCCCCAGCGGAGCATTTCCCCAGCTTTCTATGAAAGCCTTTGGGAATGCAGGCACGCATGCTCGGTTCCCTTCCCGCCTAAAGGTGCCATCTTACCTCAGTCTCTTTTTTTCCGTGAAGCCCACCGGACGTGTTTCCAGTTTTCCTGGTTAAAATTAGATTTTTCAGCGATTGTTACTCTTTTTCTACCGGTTCGACGCCGGTTCCCCTCCCGCCGGGTTCGGTACACCGGCATCGAGCCCGATTCTTCTTTTTCGGTTTTTGCCCTTCGTGGCTGGCGTTCGCACCCTTTTTTCTCTTTTTCCCTGGAAGGCCGGTCCTTTGACCTCGCGGGGACTCTTTTTTCCCCAATGGCTTCCAGTGGTTTTAAGAAGTGTGATCGGTGTAAGAAACTAATGTCTCTCACTGACACACACGACTGCTGCCTTCGGTGCCTCGGCCCCGACCACGATCCTAAGTCGTGCGGGGCCTGTGGAAAAATGCCTTCCAAGGCACTACGAAGTCGCCAGCAGCAAAAGGAAAGGCTTTTCTCGGACTCAGCCTCCGGCCGGGCCCGGACCTTGTCTGAGACCTCGACATCTCGGGATTCCAATCCCGAGCGCCGTCGAAGCTCCTCAGACAGGGGGTCCCCCGACCGGGAACGCAAGAGGAAGAAACGGCTCGTGAGGGCGTCGTCGGAGGAGGTCCCTGGCTCCT
This sequence comes from Ichthyophis bannanicus, assembly GCA_033557465.1. Classification (NCBI taxonomy): domain Eukaryota; kingdom Metazoa; phylum Chordata; class Amphibia; order Gymnophiona; family Ichthyophiidae; genus Ichthyophis; species Ichthyophis bannanicus. The sequence continues at coordinate 341,107,674 of CM066036.1, read as the reverse complement.
CGAGGGCCAGGTCTAAGACCCCCGACCATCGCCCTGGGCCTGTGGAACCGGAGAAGCCTGCCAAAGTTCCTCGTGTGGAGCCGGAGTCTGCTGGACACGTAAGCCCCGTAGTCCTCGTGGACTCTCCTCCCAGGGAGCCGACGTTGGGCCCGGCGCCACCGGGGCCCGAGTCGGTGGCTGCTGCGTCTCCCGAGCTGAGTCTCAGGATGACAGCCTTGGAGAGCAGAATGTCTGCCTTCATGGAGCAGCAGCGGGCACTGATGGCCAGCCTGTCTGGTGCATCTGCCCCGACCACCGGGACATGAACGTCGAAGTCGACCCCGGAGACCGAGCCGATACTCGAGTCCATCGTGGCTCGGAGTCGACCTCGGTCGTGGTCTCTCTCGACCTCCCGTTCGGGAACGAGGGCGTCGACGCCGGTGCTTCCGGTGTCGGGGCGGGTGCTCCAGGGCCCCCGCGGGATCGGACGCCGACTCTTTCTCGGACGAGTCGGCTTGGGAGACGGAGGACGAGGAGTCTCCTGGTACCTTTAAGACTCGGTGCGTCCCTTCGGACGCACCGCAGTCTGAGCCCCGGAGTAGGTCCCCCCCGGAGGACACCCGGTTCTCGGAGTTTGTCCGGGATATGGCCACTGCCTTGGCTATTCCGGCGGATCCCGAGGAAGAGCCTCGAGCTGAAGAGCTTGAGGCGCTGCAGTATGACTCTCCTCCAAATGAGGCCTTTACTGTCCCGGTTCCTCCGATGCTGGAACGGCTCCTCTTCCGTATGTGGGAGGCACCGGCCTCGGCGCCAGCTCTTAGCAAGCGAGTCGATTCGATCTATCGGCTCCGGAAGAGCCCTGGCTTTCAGAAGGCACAGCTACCACACCATTCCATGGTTGTGGAATCGGCCATGCATCGTCTGAAGAGTCAGAAGATGCACTCAGCGGTGCCTCGTGGCAGGGAGGCCCGAAACCTTGATGGCGTCGGTAGAAAGTGCTTTCAGGGCTCGATGCTTGCTTGCCGTGTCCAGTCTTACCAGCTGTACATGGACATGTACTTGCGGGATCTGGCCAAAGATTTGGCCGTGTTCTCTGCTGGTCTCTCCGGGGAACCCTTGCAGAGATTTAAGTCCTTGTCCTCGGGGATTCGGGACTGCTCGAAGTTCATGTCCCGCTCCGCCTACGATGGCTTTGAGGCTTCGGCCCAAGATGTGGCAGCCGGCATCGCGGCTCAACGCCAGGCATGGCTGCAATCATCGGACCTCGAGCCATGGGTTCAGGACAAGTTGATCGATGTCCCTTGCCGAGGTGAAAACCTTTTTGGCAAGCCCATGACCGAGAAGGCCGCTGAGCTCTGCCTACAAACAGTACCCACAATATCAGGCTGCCCAAGCTGCCCCCCAGGGTCAGCAAGCCAAGGGCCAGGGTCATGGGCCCCGTAGGCAGAGGACTCCCAAGCCTCAGGCCCCTGCTACCCCTCAGCAGGGTGGGGATTTTTGACTCCTTGAGCATAGCCTCTCCTCCACTGCTCTCCCAACCCTCCACAGGAGGTCATCTCGCCCTCTTTGCCCACCAGTGGCCCCTTATCACCGGGGACAGTTGGGTGCTGGAGATAGTCCACAAGGGCTATGCCCTCCATTTCCACCAACTGCCACCCCCATACTTTCCAGGGGAGCCTCCAAGGCCTCCTCTGCACACTAACTTTCTCCGTCAGGAGCTTCAGGGTCTGTTGGTGGACAGGGCGGTAGAGCCTGTGCCTCCCCACTTGCAAGGTCACGGATTCTACTCCAGGTATTTCCTGGTGCCCAAAAGGACCAGTGGCCTTCGTCCCATTCTGGACCTCAGGAACCTCAAGTTCCTAGTGAAAGAAAAGTTCAAGATGCTTAGTCTTGGAACCCTTCTGCCCTACCTCCAGCAGGGAAATTGGCTATGCTCCTTAGATGTAAAGGATGCGTACACTCACATCCTCATTCATCCAGACCACAGAAAATACCTAAGGTTCATCGTGGGAGGAAACCATTATCAGTACAGAGTGCTGCCTTTCGGCCTCATCTCCGCCCCCAGAGTCTTTACAAAGTGCTTAGCAGTGGTGGCGGCCTACCTGAGAAATCAGAGCATCTTTGTCTTCCCCTATCTGGACGACTGGCTCATCAGGGGTCAGACAGGTCAGGAGGCCACTCAAGCCACCCTCAGGACCACTGCTCTTCTACAACGCCTGGGAATTGTCATAAACTTCGCAAAGTCCACTTTGCTACCTTCCCAGAACTTGGAGTTCATAGGGGCAAGGTTGGACTCTCTCCTGGCAAAGGCATTCTTGCCAGAAAACAGAGCCCAAAGGTTGATGGCCTTGGCAAGTCAGTTTCTCAGCAGGTCCCTGGTCTCCGCCAGACTCTGCCTGAGACTTCTAGGCCACATGGCTTCGACAGTGCATGTGACCCCCAATGCCAGGCTCCATATGAGGCCTGCACAATGGTGTCTTCGAACTCAGTGGTCACAGGCCACAGGCAGCCTCAGAGACAGGATAAGGGTGTCCAGACCATTTCTGCACTCCCTCAACTGTTGGCTACACCCACCCAATCTGCTGAAAGGGGTGCCCTTTCAGATTCCAGGTTACACAGTGGTGCTAACCACAGATGCCTCCCTGCAAGGCTGGGGAGCGCATTGTCTGGGCAAGTGCACCCAGGGACTCTGGTCTCCCTGGGAAGCTGCACAGCAGATCAATCTCCTTGAACTCAGAGCTATTCACTTAGCACTCAAAGCTTTCACTCCTACCCTGACTCACCAGTCTGTCCTGATCCATACAGACAACCAAGTAGCCATCTTTTATGTGAACAAACAGGGCGGAATAGGGTCCAGGATCCTTTGTCGGGAGGCCCAGGACCTGTGTTCTTTTGCCCTCAAGCACAACATGCTCCTCAAGGCTGTGTACCTTCCAGGCCAGGACAACTACCTGGCAGACAGGTTAAGCAGGATTCTGCAGCCCCACGAGTGGCAGCTGCATCCTTCAGTAGTTCAGAAGATCTTTCTCAAATGTCGTCTTCCTTTGATGGATCTTTTTGTCAGCCCACTGAACAGCAACTGCCAAAGTTCTGCTCCAGGCAACCACATCCTCTGCGGATAGCAGCGGATGCTTTTCTGATATCTTGGTCTCAGGGCCTCCTCTCTGCGTTTCCTCCCACGCCCTTGGTGGCCCGAACCCTGTTCAAGTTTCTTCAGGACAAAGCCTCGGTCCTGCTGGTAGCTCCCAGGTGGCCGAGACAGCCTTGGTTTCCTCTTCTGCTTCAACTGGCGGTGGATCCTCCACTACCTCTGGGGTTGCAACCCGACTTTCTCACACAAGACCAGGGTTCCCTTCTGCACCCCAATCTCAAGTCTCTCAATTTGATGGCCTGGAGACTGCAAGGGTAGTTTTGACTCCCTGGGGCCTACCTCAGGAAGTTGAGGAGGTTGTCCTAGCCTCTAGGAAATAGTCCACAAGGAACACCTATGCTCTCAAGTGGAAGAGGTTTTCTGTGTGGTGTCACCTACGTACAGAGGATCCTTTCTCCTGTACTGTGCCAGTGGTGCTTCAGTATTTACTGCACTTTTTCAATCAGGGACTTAAGTCCAATTCTGTTCGGGTCCACCTCTCAGCTCTAGCAGCTCACCACTCATTGGAAGAGGGGCAGTCTCTATCTGGTCACCCCTTGGTGTCCCACTTTCTCAGGGGCTTGCTTTTGCTGAAGCCTCCCATCCGTCGTCCTGCCCCTGAGTGGGAGCTGAATGTGGTCTTGCAGCAGCTGACTCGCCCACCTTTTGAGCCTATGGCTACTTGTCCACTACGCTTCCTCTCCTGGAAGACACTCTTCCTAATAGCCCTTACCTCGGCTAGGCGAGTAAGTGAGCTTCAAGCCCTGGTCTGTGACAGACCTTACACCAGGATTTACAGGAACAGGGTAGTCCTCAGGACTCATCCAAAGTTCCTCCCTAAGGTTGTCTCCTCTTTCCACCTCAATCAGGAGGTGGTTCTTCCAACATTCTTCCCTAGGCCTCATGCTAGCCATGCTGAAGCAGTCCTGCATACCCTGGACTGTAGGAGGGCCTTATCCTTCTACCTTGACCGTACGCAGGGGCATAGAAGGGCTACTCAGCTCTTCGTATCCTTTGACCCCAATAAGTTGGGGTTAGCTGTGTCCAAGCGTACCTTGTCCATCTGGGTGGCTGACTGTATCACCTGGGCTTACAAGGCTGCTGACCTTCCTTTGCAGGGTAGGGTCACGGCCCATCGTGTCAGGACAATGGCTGCCTCAGTGGCTCATCTCCGCTCTGTTCCCTTGGTAGACATCTGCAGGGCTGCAACTTGGTCTTCAAGCCAGACCTTTGCAGCCCATTACTGCCTGGAGAGGGAGTCCCGTAGGGACAGTGCTTTTGGCCAGGCAGTACTCCGGAATCTCTTTGAGGTTTAGGCAACTCCTGCCCTCCTGCCCTCTGTTGGGCTACCGGTGGAGGTTGTGTCCTTGAAAAGCCTTTCTTTGCTGCTGAGACTAGAGGGAGTTCTCTTGTTCAGCCTGAGTTCCTCGGTAGCCCAGAGCTAGGGAGTCACCCATATGTGAGGACTGACTTCCTGCTTGGTCCTGGAGAAAAAGTAGTTACTCACCTGTAACAGGTGTTCTCCAGGAGCAGCAGGAATCAGTCCTCACAACCCTCCCTCCTCCCCTTGGAGTTGCAGTTGTACATAGTTTATTTTTTCATTTTTGTGTGCTGTTCTTAGCTATGTCATTTGACTGAGGTAAGATGGCACCTTTAGGCAGGAAGGGAACCGCGCATGCGTGCCTGCATTCCCAAAGGCTTTCATAGAAAGCTGGGGAAATGCTCCGCTGGGGCTTCATCGGCGCCGATGACCCATATGTGAGGACTGATTCCTGCTGCTCCTGGAGAACACCTGTTACAGGTGAGTAACTACTCTATATTCCTGGGAGAGCAAAGGAGAACATCATGCTTCCTTTGCATCATTCCTTGCAGGATCTCCTTCTACGAATGTGGGAAGCTCCTTTAACGGTACCCCCACCTTCTAGGGCAACTGATCTTCTATATCAGGTGCCCCCCTCTCCGGGTTTTCAAAGGACTCAACTTCCTCATCATTCCATTGTTGTAGAATCAGCAATGAGGCGGGTGAAGAGTACTAAAAAGCACTCTTCTTATCCGCCAGGTCGTGAGTCTAAGACTTTAGATGCCTTTGGATGCCAAACCTTCCAGGCATCCATGCTTTCAGCAAGAATTCTCTCATATATTTTCTATATGGGTTTATCTCTTGAAGAGGTCAAAAAGAAATTACTGTTTTTCACTCCTTTTCTTCAAGAGCCCAAAAGTGCAATCTATTCCTTACTGGTTAGTCATGCTCAAAATATCTCTAGATTCCTTTCTCGTGCTTTCCTAGACTCCTTTGTTAGCAGAACATCTGCTATAGCTATAGGGGCACGACGTAAAGCCTGGCTCCAGGTTTCAGACTTGGACAAATGGGCACAAGAAAGACTGGGAAATACTCCTTGCACTGGAGAAAATATCTTTAACAAGGAGTCTTTACTCCAAGTTGCTCAGTTAACCATTGACATTCCTTTTTCCAGAGGCTGTTCTACGCCTTCCTCTTTCCCAGTTGGTAGGAAATGTCCTACCAAACTTTCTTCCCCTAGAGGGAAAACGTTTTATCGATCTTCTGCCCATCATACAGATGTTCCTAAACAGGGGAGACATCGCCCTGGTCTGAAGAAACCACAACCTCAACAGAGTCAGCAAACCCAGCAGTCGCAGGGTTTCAAGTAGATCATCATTACCTCTCTTGGTTGGTGGTTAGAGTGGCAGTCTGCTTCTTTTCACTTGAAGTATCTGCACTAATTTTATCCTAACCTTTTCTAGATATCTCTTCACGAGACATCTTTTCTTTTACACTAAGAGTCTTTATGATGATCATGCCCATACTTAACAGGTTTTCTCTTACTCTTTGGGGAAAAGAGAAGTGACAACTATCAATAAGACAGTTTTTTCCCTGTACTGGCATGTATCATCTTACCTTTCAGAGACTTCCTGCATAGTCAGTATCCAACTCTGTCTTACCTCCCTCTTACTACAACATTCGGTTTGTAAGAGTGGCTCTTTTACACTGGTAAGCCCCTATGGTTCCACAGGGGATACTCCCTTCCAGAGTTGTCTCCCCCTTTATTCTTAGGGCAGCTCATCAGACAATAGGAAGTCCTACTATGTTTGTTGTTTCTTTTTCCCAATCTAAAAAAGGAGGGGAAAAGAAATTTTCTTCCGCTGCCCTGGTAGTTGCTGCAGATAGAGCAATTTCTAGTGGTTAAGCCACTTGTTCTGTTCACCACACAACCAGGGTTTCCCCTCCACTAGCAATCCTTCTAGCCTCAGTGCTAAATCCCAAACAGGTTATTAACCTAGTTTGGAAACCCTATTCTCCAGGACCAAGCAGGAAGTCAGTCCTCACATATGGGTGTCATCGGCGCCGATGAAGCCCCAGCGGAGCATTTCCCCAGCTTTCCATGAAAGCCTTTGGGAATGCAGGCACGCATGCGCGGTTCCCTTCCCACCTAAAGGTGCCATCTTACCTTAGTCAAATGACATAGCTAAGAACAGCACATAAAAATGAAAAAATAAACTATGTACAACTGCAACTCCAAGGGGAGGAGGGAGGGTTGTGAGGACTGATTCCTGTGCCATCTTACCTCAGTCTCTTTTTTTCCGTGAAGCCCACCGGACGTGTGTCCTGTCCTCCCGGTTAAAAGTAGATTTTTTTTGGCGATTATCACTATTTTTTCTTCCGGTTCGATGCCGGTTCCCCTCCCACCGGGTTCGGTACACCGGTATGGAGCCCGATTCTTCTTTTTCGGTTGTTGCCCTTCGTGGCTGGCGTTTGCGCCCTTTTTTTCACTTTTTCCCTGGAAGTCCGGTCTTTTGACCTCGCGGGGACTCTTTTTTTCCCCGATGGCTTCCAGTGGTTTTAAAAAGTGTGATCGGTGTAAGAAATTAATGTCTCTCACCGACACACACGACTGTTGCCTTCGGTGCCTCGGCCCGGATCACGACCCTAAGTCGTGCGGACCCTGTGGGAAGATGTCTTCCAAGGCACTCCGAAGTCGACAGCAACAAAAAGAAAGGCTTTCCTTGGACTCAGCCTCCGGCCGGGCCCGGACCTCGTCTGAGGCCTCGACATCTCGGGATTCCGATCCCGAGCGCCGTCGAAGCTCCTCGGACAGGGGGTCCCCCAACCTGGAACGCAAGAGGAAGAAGCGGCTCACTAGGGCGTCGTTGGAGAAGGTCCCTGGCTCCTCGAGGGCCAGGTCTAAGACCCCCGACCGTCGCCCCGGGCCCGTGGAACACGAGAAGCCTGCAAAAGTTCCTCGTGTGGAACCGGAGTCTGCTGCACACGTAAGTCCCGTAGTCCTCGAGGACTCTCCTCCCAGGGAGCCGACGTCGGGCCCGGCACCGCCGGGGCCCGAGTTGGTGGCTGCTGCGTCTCCCGAACTGAGTCTCAGGATGACAGCCTTGGAGAGCAGACTGTCTGCCTTCATGGAGCAGCAGCGGGCACTGATGGCCAGCCTGTCTGGCGCATCTGCCCCGACCACCGGGACATCGACTTCGAAGTCAACCCCAGAGACCGAGCCGATACTCGAGTCCATCGTGGTTCGGAGTCGACCTCGGTCGCGGTCTCCCTCGACCTCCCGTTCGGGACTGAGGGCATCGACACTGGTGCCTCCAGCGTCGGGGTGGGTGCTCCACGGCCCCGCGGGGTCGGACCCTGACTCCTCCTCGGACGAGTCAGCTTGGGAGACGGAGGACGAGGAGTCTCCTGATACCTTCAAGACTTGGTGCGTCCCGTCGGACTCACCGCAGTCTGAGCCCCGGAGTAGATCCCCCCCTCTCCCCCCCCCCCCCCCGGAGGATACTCGGTTCTTGGAGTTCGTCCGGGATATGGCCACCGCCTTGGCTATTCTGCCGGATCCCGAGGAGGAGCCTCGGGCTGAAGAGCTTGAGGCTCTACAGTATGACACTCCTCCGAAGGAGGCCTTTACTGTCCTGGTTCCTCTGATGCTGGAACGGCTCCTCTTCCGGATGTGGGAGGCACCGGCCTCAGCGCCAGTTCTCAGCAAGCGAGTCGACTCGATCTATCGACTCAGAAAGAGCCCTGGCTTTCAAAAGGCACAGCTACCACACCATTCTATGGCTATGGAATCGGCCATGCATCGTTTGAAGAGCCAGAAGATGCACTCTGCGGTGCCCCCTGGCAGGGAGGCCCGAAACCTCGATGGCGTCGGTAGAAAGTGCTTCCAGGGCTCGATGCTTGCTTGCTGTGTCCAGTCGTACAAGCTGTACATAGGCATGTACTTGCGGGATCTGGCCAAGGAGTTGGCCGGGTTCTCTGCTGGACTCTCCGGGGAACCCTTGCAGAGATTTAAGTCCTTGTCCTCGGGGATTCGGGACTACTCGAAGTTCATGTCCCGCGCCGCCTACGATGGCTTCGAGGCTTCGACTCGAGTTGCGGCAGCCGGCATCGCGGCTCGACACCAGGCATGGCTGCAATCATCGGACCTCGAGCCATGGGTTCAGGACAAGTTGGTTGATGTCCCTTGCCGAGGTGAAAACCTTTTTGGCAAGCCCATGACCGAGAAGGCCGCTCAGCTCGAAACTGAGCACCTCACCCGGACACGGCTGTCTAGGAAGACCTCTGCCCCTTCTCATAAAAAGAAGGGCTCTGGTAAAAAGCCCTTTTACCCGAGGAAGGGCACTGCCTACAAACAGTACCCTCAATATCAGGCTGCCCAAGCTGCCCCCCAGGGTCAGCAAGCCAAGGGCAGGGTAATGGGCCCCGTAGGCAGAGGACCCCCAAGCCTCCGGCCCCTGCTACCACTCAGCAGGGTGGGGGTTTTTGACTCCTTGAGCATAGCCTCTCCTCCACTGCTCTCCCAACCCTGCACAGGAGGTCGCCTCGCCATCTTTGCCCACCAGTGGCCCCTTATCACCAGGGACAGTTGGGTGTTGGACATAGTCTGCAGGGGCTATGCACTGCATTTTCACCAACTGCCTTTGCCTTACTTTCCAGGGGAGCCTCCAAGGCCTCCCCTGCACACAGACCTTCTCCTTCAAGAGCTTCGAGGTCTGCTGGTGGACAGGGCGGTGGAGCCTGTGCCTCCCCACTTGCAAGGTCACGGATTCTACTCCAGGTATTTCCTGGTACCCAAAAGAACCGGTGGCCTTCAACCCATTCTGGACCTCAGGAACCTCAACAAGTTCATAGAGAAAGAAAAGTTCAAGATGCTTATTACTCTTGGAACACTTCTGCCCTACCTCCTGCAGGGAGATTGGCTATGCTCCTTAGATCTAAAGGATGCGTACACTCACATCCTCATTCATCCAGACCACAGAAAGTACCTCCGGTTCATGGTGGGAGGAAACCATTATCAGTACAGCGTGCTGCCTTTCGGCCTCACCTCCGCCCCCAGAGTCTTTACAAAGTGCTTAGCAGTGGTGGCGACCTACCTGAGAAATCAGGGCACCTTTGTCTTCCCCTATCGGCCTCACCTCAGCTCCCAGGGTCTTTACCAAATGCCTGGCAGTGGTAGCGGCCTACCTGAGAAATCAGGAAATCTTTGTCTTCCCCTATTTGGACGACTGGCTCATCAGGGGTCAGACGTGCCAGGAGGCCGAACAAGCCACCCTCAGGACTATTGCTGTTCTTCAAGGCCTGGGATTTGTCATAAACTTCGCAAAGTCCACTTTGCTCCCCCCCAAAACTTGGAGTTCATAGGGGCCAGGGACTCTGTACTGGCAAAGGCGTTTTTGCCAGCAGACAGGGACCAAAGACTGATGGACTTAGCAAATCAGTTTCTCAGGGGGTCAGTGGTCTCCGCCAGACTCTGCCTGAGGCTGCTTGGCCACATGGCTTTGACAGAACATTTGACCCCCAATGCCAGGCTCCATATGAGGCCTGCTCAGTGGTGCCTTCGGACTCAGTGGTCACAAGCCACAGGCAGCCTCAGAGACAGGATGAGGGTGTCCAGACAATTTCTGAACTCCCTCAACTGGTGGCTGCACCCACCCAATCTTCTAAAGGGGGTACCTTTTCAGATTCCTGGACATACAGTGATACTGACCACAGACGCCTCCCTGCAGGGCTGGGGAGCTCTTTGTGTAGGCAAGTGCACCCAGGGCCTGTGGTCTCCTTGGGAAGCTGCACAGCAGATCAATCTCCTCAAGCTCAGAGCTATTCGATTAGCACTCAAAGCTTTCTCTCCTTCCCTGGCTCATCAATCTGTCCTGGTTCAGACAGACAACCAGGTAGCCATGTTTTATGTGAACAAACGGGGCGGGACTGAGTCCAGAATCCTTTGTCGGGAGGCTCAGGACCTTTGTTCATTTGCCCTCAAGCACAACATGCTTCTCAAGGCTGTGTACCTCCCAGGCCAGGACAACTACCTGGCCGACAGGTTAAGCAGAATTCTGCAGCCCCACGAGTGGCAGCTGCATCCTTCAGTAGTTCAGAGGATCTTCCTGAAATGGGGTCTCCCTTTGGTGGATCTCTTTGCCAGCCCACTGAACAATCAACTGCCAAAGTTCTGCTCCAGGCAACTGCATCCTCTGAGAATAGCAGCAGATGCTTTTCTAATTCCGTGGTCTCAGGGCCTCCTGTATGTGTTTCCTCCCACGCCCTTGGTGGCCCAAACTCTTTTCAAAATTCTTCAGGACAAGGCCTCAGTCCTGCTGGTGGCTCCCAGGTGGCTGAGACAGCCTTGGTTTCCTCTTCTGCTTCAACTGGCGGTGGATCCCCCTCTGCCTCTGGGGTTGCAACCCAACCTTCTCTCACAGGAGCAGGGTTCTCTTCTGCACCCCAATCTCAAAGCTCTCAAATTGATGGCCTGGAGGCTGCAAGGGTAGTCTTGGCTCCCTGGGGCCTACCTCAGGAAGTTGAGGAGGTTGTCCTAGCCTCTAGGAAACAGTCCACTAGGAAAACCTATGCTCTCAAATGGAAAAGGTTTTCTGTGTGGTGTCAACTACGTACAGAGGATCCTTTCTCCTGTACTGTGCCAGTGGTGCTTCAGTACTTACTGCATTTATCAAATCAGGGACTTAAATCCAATTCTGTTCGGGTCCACCTCTCAGCTCTAGCAGCTCACCACTCGCTGGTGGAGAGACATTCTCTGTCGGGTCACCCCTTGGTGTCCCGCTTTCTCAGGGGCTTGCTTATGCTCAAGCCTCCCATCCGTCCTCCTGCCCCTGAGTGGGAGCTGAATGTGGTCTTGCAGCAGCTGACTCGCCCACCTTTTGAGCCTATGGCTACTTGTCCACTACGCTTCCTCTCCTGGAAGACACTCTTCCTGATAGCCCTTACCTCGGCTAGGCGAGTGAGTGAGCTTCAGGCCCTGGTCTGTGATAGGCCTTACACCAGGTTTTATAGGAACAGGGTAGTCCTTAGGACTCATCCAACGTTCCTCCCAAAGGTTGTCTCCTCTTTCCACCTCAATCAGGAGGTGGTTCTTCCCTAGGCCTCATGCAAGCCAGGCTGAAGCAGTCCTGCATACCCTGGACTGTAGGAGGGCCTTATCCTTCTACCTTGACCGTACGCAGGGGCATAGAATGGCTACTCAGCTCTTCGTATCCTTTGACCCTAATAAGTTGGGTTTGGCTGTGTCCAAGCGTACCTTGTCCATCTGGGTGGCTGATTGTATCACCTGGGCTTACAAGGCAGCTGACCTTCCTTTGCAGGGTCGGGTCACGGCCCATCGTGTCAGGGCAGTGGCTGCCTCAGTGGCTCATCTCCGCTCTGTGCCCTTGGTAGACATCTGCAGGGCTGCAACTTGGTCTTCAAGCCAGACTTTTGCGGCCCATTACTGTCTGGAGAGGGAGTCCCGTAGGGACAGTGCTTTTGGCCAGGCAGTACTCCGGAATCTCTTTGAGGTTTAGGCAACTCCTGCCCTCTGTTGGGCTACCGGTGGAGGTTGTGTCCTTGGAAAGCCTTTCTTTGCTGCTGAGACTAGAGGAAGTACTCATGTTCAGCCTGGGTTCCTCGGTAGCCCAGAGCTAGGGAGTCACCCATATGTGAAGACTGACTTCCTGCTTGGTCCTGGAGAAAGAGTAGTTACTCACCTGTAACAGGTGTTCTCCAGGAGCAGCAGGAATCAGTCCTCACAACCCTCCCTCCTCCCCTTGGAGTTGCAGTTGTACATAGTTTATTTTTCATTTTTATGTGCTGTTCTTAGCTATGTCATTTGACTGAGGTAAGATGGCACCTTTAGGCGGGAAGGGAACCGCGCATGCGTGCCTGCATTTCCAAAGGCTTTCATGGAAAGCTGGGGAAATGCTCCGCTGGGGCTTCATCGGCGCCGACGACACCCATATGTGAGGACTGATTCCTGCTGCTCCTGGAGAACACCTGTTACAGGTGAATAACTACTCTTTATCACAGACTGGTTGGTTAACTTATATTCTTTGCCCCCTTGTCCTTGGCAGAATAGTTAAGTTACCCACTGACTTTAAACAGTCAGTTTTTTCTTCTAACCATCCTGCAGTATGCTCTCTGCAACTCTACAGAGTAGCTTTGCACTATGGGCCCTTGCTAGAGAGCATTAATATTCTGCCTAGCAGATAACCCCAGATGGTTAGGAGGGGTTCCCCCAGTCATGTTCTCATGGCTGGTAGGTGTTCCCTACCCTTACCATCTCATCTAAAATCTCTTTTGAGACATAAGACACAGGCCTTTCATCACGTGAAAACCTGAAGAATGGCAAATTCCCTGGCTTGGCCCATATCTCCTTTGGACTCTCGCCAGAGATAGTTTTCTTTTACTGGCAGCTCAAGGACGCCTGATACCCATCTTGCCCATATAGGCAGGTCACTATGGTATCTTATTCCACTGGGGCCCTCTATCCAATCACCATACTGCAGATCTGGAGAGATCTGGACTTGCTGCCTGCAGACTGAAGTTATCCTCTGCATTTTTCACGTAGGCCATCCTGGTTATTCAAGAACTCGATTTCTGAAAGGAATCTAGATTCCCTCTTGTCAGGGAAACCATTCCTCTGACTCTATCAGTCATAACCAGGGAAAGAAGATTCTCTATGCATCTATTCAAGCAGGTATCACCCTTCTTGCTATTAGATGAATCTTTCTCTCTCCCCATATTCCTAGGGAGAAATAGTTCTATAGGCATCTCTCCATCCACATACCTGGAGACATGTGTCTATATGCCTACATATTCATATATATATATATATGTGTATCTTCTGCCCATACATATCTCTCTCTATATATATATGCATATATACCCTTTATGTGTATATATTTATGAATATATATATATATATATATATCTACATATATAATATCTAGTGAGATATATCTTTTAGGTAGATATGTATCCAGATACTTATCTATCTGTCTGTTTAGGTTCAGATATCCATACATTCCTATATGATCCTGACAGATGGGCACTACCCCTATCAATGCTGTGCCAGCATACTTAGGGTTCTACACATATAACCACTTCCTGTGGTAATTGACAAACTTTATCCTTACCATAACCTTTCAGGGTTAGGCGCCTCTGAAGCTCTCCATGTACCTTTTTCTTTCCTAATTGACCCCATTTAGGAAAGACATTGTGGAACTTCAGTTAATCTAAAGCTTAGCGCTTCCTAAGTCTGGCCTTACTTTATTATCAGATACAGGGATCTCCATACCCTTTCTCTCCTACATGGAATAATTCCATTGCCAGTCCAGATGGGTCAGACTCATTATTCTTTTGGTCCTAGGATTGTACTGTTCTTGGACCAAAACAGCTTAAGCTTTGTCTAATAGTACCTTCTGCGTCTTCCGCTGAAGCCCTTCCTCTTTATATCACCCCAGTTTTCCCCTGGGGCTATTTCTCACCCTGAAGGGTTCTGACCTCCACTTGTTTTTTCTACTTTTATTACCTCTACTTCTCAGTGAGGTATGCCTTGAGGTTTTTCACTGGCTCTTCTAACAGATCCATATGAACCTCAGTAGACTTTTGCAATGCCAACAAGGGAGGCCCATATTACAATATTTTACTACTAAATGCCCTCTTTACAGGGTCTTCCTCTGTAGAGGTCCTGTTCTAGTCCAGCTGTTCCACAGCACCTTTTCTGTATTCAACTCCTACCCTCCATCCCCAGGATGCCTGAGGTTCTGAGGAGCAGCATGGCTCTTCTAGATTCGCAACATGCTAGGACTCCCTCTGGGCATTTCAGCTTGGGAGTCCCCATATGTGAAGACTCATTTCTGCTTGTTCTGGAGATAGCACAGTTACTTACCTGTAACAGATGATCTCTGGGAACAGCAGGAATAAGTCTTCACAACCCACCCACCTCCCCTAGGAGTTGCATTTCTCTATCTCTATCTATCTCCAGGAACAAGCAGGAATGAGTCTTCACATATGGGTATCGTCGGTACCGACGGAACCTGCGTGGGAACGCTCCCCAGCTTCCAAAAGGAAAGCTTTTGGGAGCACTCCACAGCGCCTGCGTGCTGCCTTACCGCCTTTCCCAACCATCTCTCTCCAGTTCTTCTTTTCCGCGGAGCCAGCAGGTCGTGTTTCCTGTTCACTGCTGAAGAATTTCTTGTTTTCTTATTTCTTATTCTTATTTTCTTTAGTCGCGTGTCTGCCTTCTCGAGGACCGGTACCACCGGTCTTTTTTCTTTCTTTTAAAAAAAAAAACAAAAAACTTACTTTCTGCTTCAGTGCATTTTCCTCTGTGGCCCTAGGCCTACAGTCTTTTTCCTCATGGAAAAGCCCGCCTCCGGGTTTAAAAAGTGCACGAAGTGCAGTGGCATTATTTCTGTCACAGACACCCATGACTGGTGTCTAAAATGTTTAGGTCCTGATCATTCCATCGCGGATTGTGAGTCCTGCTCCATGATGTCTAAAAGAGGGTTACAGAATCGGGCAACCAAGCTCAGTACCCTGTTTCCCTCCGATGCAGCTTCTGTGGCATCAACGTCTTCCAAGGCTTCTTCTTCATCCCATGGATCTCAGGTAACAAAACTTAAGTCCGGTCGGTCCTCAAAGGGTACATCTCCCTCTAAGTATCGAGATGTACCCGAACTTACTATTGAGGAATCCACACCGGCAAAATTACCCCAGCGGGAGGCTCCGGCTTCCAAAGCATTATCTATGGGGTCACAGGTTGACATCGATGGCACGGCCTCGACCGATCACCTGTTAAAATGTTCTGGGGTACCAGCGGTTCCCGGTACCGACATCCAGACATTGGTGGCGTCGATGGATCAGAATATTCTGACCATGCAGCGTGCCATTACGGCCTTCATACAAGCTGCGATGCCCTTGGTACAACAACAACCCCTGTTATCGATACCGATTCCGGTTCCGGATCCAGCTCCGGTTCCGATACCAGTACCGCTTGTATCGGCATCAGCATCAAAAGCATCGAAAGCGATACGGTATCCAGTGATGCCTGTTAGTACCGATTCGGTACCAATGGCTCCCGATGTCGATATCCCTCGGTACTCGTATTGGGCTCATCGATAGCATCCAGACAGTCGATACTTCGATTCCTCTGAAGAATCTGATGCATCAGAGGTTTCCATCGAAGCATCGGAGATCCGTCCTCAGGAACCCTCTTCTCCAAAAAGGAGAATGTCTCCTCCTGAGGACTTGTCTTTCCAGGACTTCATCAGAGAGATGGCCAGAAGCCTGTCCATTGCACTAGCCTCTGAAACTGAGCCCAGAGCCAAAAAATTGGATATTCTTCAATATCCTAAGGCTCCTAAAGAGGCAGCCATTTTACCAATACATGATATTCTTTATGACCACATGTTAGGTATATGGGAAACTCCTCTTACCTCCTCTCCTTTTTCTCGTAGGTTGGACACCATGTATCGTGTTCCTCCTTGTCCTGGATTTCATAAGACTCAGCTTCCTCACCACTCTATTGTGGTAGAGTCTGCTATGAAAAAAATCAAGAGCACAAAAAGACACTCCTCTGCTCCTCCAGGAAGAGAATGCAGAACCTTAGATGCTTTTGGCAGGAAAATCTTCCAGGCCAGTATGCTTGTAGCCAGAATCAACTCCTATAGTCTCTATATGGGGATATTTCTAAAAGAGGTTACAGACCATCTACACACCTTATCTCCTTTTATGTCAGAAGATAAGAGAGAAGAATATATTACTTGGCTTAAACATGCACAGGATGTATCCAAGTTTTCCAATCGTGCGGCCTCTGACTCCTTTGAGGGTACCAGTAGAGCTTCGGCTATTGCCATATGCGACGCAGAGTAGCTTGGTTACAAGCCTCTGATTTGGAATCCTGGGTACAGGATGGTCTGGGCAACCTTCCCTGTACAGGGGAAAATCTGTTTGGCAAAGATTGGCAAGCAAAAGCCACCCAGATGGATGCTGAAAATTCTGCTTTAGATAGACTTTCAAAGTCTACTACTACTCCTTTCAAGAAGAGGTTATTCAAGAAAGGATCTTTCCCAAAAAAAGGGAAATTTTCTTCTGGTTATACTCAGGCCTCTTCTCAGGGTCGTTTTGCTACAAAGAGACAGCAACAACCAAAACAGTCCAAGTCTCAGGCTGTGAGGACTGCTACGGCCCAACAGCCTCAGCCTCCTCAGGGCCTTTGACTTTCCACTAGAGAACTTAGCATTTCTGGCTCTAGAACATCCAGAGCCTCTCACCATCCCAGGAAGGTTAGCTCACTTTGCTCCCAGATGGGAACAAATCACAGCAGAGCAATGGACCCTCTCCATTATAAGGGAGGGATACAAGCTACATTTCTTAAACGTTCCTCCTCACACCATGGTGAAACAGTTCAACTCTCCAACTTCTCTTCTCGACCTCCTAGGTCAAGAGATTGCTACCCTTCTTGCTCAAGGGGCAATAGAAGAAGTACCCCTACTTCAACAGGGCTCAGGGTTCTACTCCCCCTATTTTCTCATCCCAAAGAAAACAGGGGGCTACAGACCCATCCTAGATCTCAGAGAGTTGAACAAGTTTCTATGCAAGGAGAAATTCAAGATGATTTCTCTTGGTACTCTCCTTCCATACCTCCAGAGTCAGGACTGGCTTTGTTCTCTAGACCTCAAGGATGCGTACACCCATGTCCTCATCCATCCAACACACAGAAGGTTCCTTCGGTTCCTTTACCAAGGAAAGCACTACCAATACAGAGTGCTTCCTTTCGGTCTGGCCTCTGCTCCAAGAGTGTTCACCAAATGCATGGCAGTAGTAGCTGCATTTCTATGCACTCTGGGGATATTCGTATTGCCATATCTGGACGACTGGCTCATCCGAGCTCCATCCCAATCAGAGGCCCAGACTTCCCTGGCCTGCACAAGGCGTGTTCTTCAATATCTGGGACTGGTAATCAACATTCCAAAATCCCATCTCACCCCTACTCAGTCTCTAGAGTTCATAGGGGCCTTACTGGATAGCACAACTGCAAGGGCCTATCTTCCCCAGGTCCGTTGCCTACGCCTGGTGCAGTTAGCCTCCCAGATTCAGTTAAAATCCCATTTAACTGCTCGAGAGATGTTGTAACTCTTAGGCCACATGGCATCCACAGTGCATGTGGTTCCTTATGCTCACCTTCACATGAGGGCAGCTCAGTGGACTCTATCCTCCCAATGGACCCAGGCATCAGGTTGCCTGTCAGACAAAGTAGCAACCTCCAGTCGCCTCTTTTGGTCCCTCCACTGGTGGAAGTCCACTCAAAATCTGTTGTTGGGGTCCCCATTTCAACAGGTGCTACCCCAAGCAACCCTTACAACAGATGCCTCTCCAAAGGGTTGGGGAGCTCATCTTCAAGATCTCTCCACTCAAGGCATCTGGTCTCCACAGGAGACATCTCTTCATATCAACCTCTTAGAGCTCAGAGCAATCTTCTTGGCTCTCAGAGTATTTCACACCCTGCTCAGCTACAAGACAATCCTCATCCATACGGACAATCAGGTAGCCATGTTCTATGTGAACAAGCAGGGTGGGACGGGCTCTCTGTCGCTTTGCAACGAAGCTCTGAGATTGTGGGCCTTCGCCAGAGAGCATCAAATCCATTTCATGGCAGTATATCTTCCAGGGGTTCAAAATTCTTGGGCAGACAGACTCAGTCGAGTTCTGCTTCCACACGAATGGTTCCTCCATGGGGACCAGATAGCCAGAATTTTTCGGATTTGGGGTACCCCAGACATAGACCTGTTTGCAAGTCCGTGGAATGCCAAACTTCCCCGGTTTTGTTCCAGGATTCCATGTCAGGGAGTTCAGGCCAGGGATGCCTTCCTCCTTCACTGGGGACAAGACTTCCTCTATGCCTTTCCACCTATTCCCCTAATCCCCAAGACTCTGTTCAAGCTTCAGAGAGACAAGGGGTCTATGATCCTCATAGCACCACATTGGCCACGCCAAGTGTGGTACCCTCTACTTCTGCATCTCTCTCAAGCTCCCTCCCTGGACCTGGGGTCTGCTCCAGATCTCCTCTCCCAAGAGGAGGGAACCCTGTGGCATCCAAATCCTCGGTCTCTTCATCTCAAAGCCTGGTTGCTGAAGGCCTAGACCTTCAAGATTTACACCTTTCTCAGCAAGTGAAGGATAATCTTCATGCTTCCAGAAAGCCTTCCACCGGATGCTCTTATGCTTTTAAATGGAAAAGGTTTTCCATTTGGTGTGCAGAAAATGGTCTTAACCCTTCTGCAATACCTTTGAATTCGTTACTGGACTATTTGCTGCATTTATCCCATGAAGGCCTTAAAACAAATTCAATCAGGGTCCATTTGAGTGCTATTGCAGCATCCCTGAAGCCTCTTAATGGACAACCTATTTCCTCTCATCCTCTTATAGCAAGATTCATGAGGCCTTCTTTTAACTAAACCTCCCATTAGACTACCTCCAGTGGCATGGGACTTAAATCTGGTTCTTGGCCAGCTTATGAAGCCACCCTTTGAACCCTTAGCCACTACCTCCTTGAAATTCCTTTCTTGGAAGGTTATTTTTCTCATTGCACTCACCTCAGCTCGCCGTATCAGTGAGTTACAAGCTCTAGTGGCTAATCCTCCTTATACAAGGTTCCATCATGACAAGGTAGTTCTCAGAACTAATCCACACTTTATGCCTAAAGTGGTCTCACCTTTTCATCTGAGCCAGGAGGTATATTTACCTGTCTTCTTTCCAGGACCTCATGCATCAAGTGCAGAGAGGAGTCTTCATACCCTGGATTGCAAAAGAGCACTTGCTTTCTATTTACAAAGAACACAGCAACATAGAAAGTCCTCCCAACTTTTTGTTGCTTTTGATCCTTCCCATTTAGGACTTCCAGTCTCTAAGAGAACTCTATCCAATTGGATTGCTCAGTGTATTTCCTTCGCCTACCAGAGTAAGAATCTTTCTCTGGAAGGCCATGTCACAGCTCACAATGTGAGGGCCATGGCAGCCTCTATGGCTCATCTAAACTCTGTCTCCATCGACCAAATCTGTCGAGCAGCCACCTGGGCTTCGGTTCATACCTTCACAGCCCATTACTGCTTGGACAAGAATTCCCGCCGGGATGCCTTGTTTGGTCAGGCTGTTCTCAAACACCTGTTCCATACCTAATCAACTCCTGCCCTCCATCCCTGACTGAATGCCTGAGATTCATAGCTGGAGATGGAGCCCTTCCAGGGACTCACAATCTAGGTGATCTCCCAGGCATCTCTAGCTGGGGAGTCCCCATATGTGAAGACTCATTCCTGCTTGTTCCTGGAGATAGCACAGTTACTTACCTGTAACAGGTGATCTCTGGGAACAGCAGGAATTAATCTTCACAACCCTCCCACCTCCCCTAGGAGTTGTATCTCTCTATCTTTCCTTTCCTCTCTCTCTCTCTCTTTGTCTCAGCTTTAAAACTCGAACTGGAGAGAGACGGTTGGAAAAGGCAGGAAGGCAGCGCGCAGGCGCTGTGGAGTGCTCCCAAAAGCTTTCCTTTTGGACACTGGGGAGTGTTCCCGCGCAGGCTCCGTCGGTACCGACGATACCCATATGTGAAGACTAATTCCTGCTGTTCCCAGAGATCACCTGTTACAGGTAAGTAACTGTGCTTTCCCTTCCTTGCTCTCTCTCTCTCTTTACCTCAGCTTTAAAACTTAACTGAGGAGAGGCAGTTGGGAAAGGCAGGAAGGCAGCACGCAGGTGTGTTGGGATGCTTCCAAAAGCGTTCTGATTGGACGCTGGGAAGCGTTCCCGCGCAGACTCCGTCGGTACCAACGTAGCCATATGTGAAGACTTATTCCTGCTGTTCCCAGAGATCACCTGTTACAGGTAAGTAACTGTGCTTTATTCCAGAAGATGATACACACAAATGTAGATCTACTTCCAGTTGTAGCAGTCCCTTTTGGTAGTCAACCACTTTCTCCTCCTCTCTACCACACTGTATTCCTTCCCCAGGTCTTTTTCACAACTTTCTCTATTTTCTATCCTCCAGCCTGTGCCCTTTCTCCCCACCATGCACACTGAATGTTCCTAAGAGGTACAAGCTGTCTCTATCGCATACATGCATTCTCTTTCTCTCTTCCTTCCCCCACAAGTCCCGCCACTCCCTAGCAAGTCCCAACGAGCAGTGTTTCTTCAAATCTTTTTCTGGTGATGGTTGTGGCTGGCTTTTGCTGCTGCTGCTTCCTCCTGGTTTGTGGAGGAAGCAGCACCCATACCATCCCACCCCATCCCCATGAAGTACACTCTAGTGCTCCAAATGATGAGAACACTATACAGATTCTGTATTGTGCAGAGGTGCAGAATTCTGCAGGAATAAATGCTAAATTGTTTATAATGAGTAGATCTTTTGTGATCAACTTCAATATTTTAAGGGTCAGATTTAAGAAATAAGAAGGTAGGTAAAAAACAAAAAAACATAGACCTGCAAACTCATTTTTTTTCTCAATGCTTTTCATTTCTAGAGGGACATTTTTTCCATATGAAAAAAATTGGGCAAAGATTTCTGCAAATTGCACTGTCGGACTTTGGTTGTTTTGGGCCTTTTTTATTGAAAAATTGTACAAGATAGACAAATATATTACCTTTTGGGCATGAAAGCACAGCAAAATAGGCTCCATCATAAATATAGTAATTACCCTCCTAAATACTTTTATAACTTTAAGTGGGCCAAAACTTTGATATAGACAACATAGTTAAGTGCCTGCGATGCAAACTCTGGTCCTGCAGTCATCCAGTGCCCGTAGCAGCAGCAACAAAAGAAAAATTAGCATGGGTCTATAAGCCAGTGCACACTCAAAGGCCCTGCAGTGCATCAATCTCTCATTTGAGTTTCCTTAGTAATAGGAAAGAGAGGGGAGGGTAGGGTAGGGCTGCCACAGGGCCCATGAGTGCACACAGGCTCAAAGGTAGTGTGGACTTATTGCTACTATTTATTTAAAGCAAGATCTTCAGCTGGTACTCACAAGGGGAGGACCCCTGAGGGTAAGGTTACTAGACGTCCCCAATTTTCAGGAATTGTCCCTGATTTTTTACCCTAGTCGCTGGCTGTCTATTGGCTCTTTGTTGGAATTGGAGACAGACACAGAGGCTTTTGAGTGTATATGCACGCTCAAGGCCTGCCTTGTCTTGCCCCCTCTTACAAGAATTTTGTGTCTGAGGAGGTGGAACACAGAAGGCCCTATGCTATACTCTGCTGTTTTATAGAGGAGGGCAGCTGAGTAGAGAGGGTAGAGGCACCAGCAGCAGATAAGGGGAGGGAGCAAGAGGACGGGTAGAAATGTGTGACATGGACCATAAGGGAAGGGGAGGTAAGGAACTTAAGAGGAGGTAGGGAAAGGAAGAGAGATATGCTGGGTACTTGGGGTGGGGGTGCAGAGAAGATGCTGGACACCTGGGGGAAGGAAAGGAAGAGAAAGGAAGAGATGCTGGTCATAGAGAATGGGGAAGGGGAGATTCTGGACCACAGGGGAAGATAAGGGGGCCAGGTCGCATAGCCCCGCCAGCCGCCCCGGGTCCTCGGAGGCGGAGAGGTCGTCGAAGCATCCTCGTCTCGAAGTGGAGTCTCCTGGACATGTGAGTACTGTAGTCCTCGTGGACTCACCTCCCAGGGAACCGACGTCAGGCCCGACGCCGTCGGGGCCCGAGTCGCCAGACTGCTGGGTCTTCTGAGTTTGGTCTCAGATTGACGGCCTTGGAGTGCAGTATCGCTGCCTTCATGGACCAGCAGCGGGCATTGATGGCCGGCATCGCCAGTGCATCTGCCCCGACCACCGGGACGTCGACGTCCAAGTCGACCCCGGAGGCCGAGCCGATCCTCGAGTCCATACGAGCTCGAGTCGATCCTCGGCCAAGGTCTCCCTCGGCTTCCCGTTCGGGACCGAGGTCGTCGACGCCGGCCTCGGCGTCGGGGCGGAGGTCCTCGGCCCTCGCCCGCAAGGAGCCGCTCGATTCCTCCACGGAGGAGTCGGGCTGGGACACGGAGGACGAGTCACCCGGTTCTTTTCAGACTTGGTGCGTCCCCTCCGACTCACCCGAGTCGGAGCCTCGGAGACGGTCCCCCCCCCCCGGAGGATACCCGGTTCTCCGACTTCGTGAGGGACATGGCCAAGGCTTTGGCCTTCCCCGCGGATCCGGAGGAGGAGCCCCGGGCCGAAGAGCTCGAGGCCCTCCAGTATGACTCTCCCCCGAAGGAGGCCTTTACTGTGCCGGTTCCTCCGATGCTGGAGCGCCTGCTCTTCCGCATGTGGGAGAGCACGGCCTCGACGCCGGTGTTAAGCAAGCTGGTCGATTCCATGTATCGAGTCCGCAAGAGCCCCGGGTTCCAGAAGGCACAACTTCCGCACCATTCCATGGTGGTGGAATCGGCCATGCATTGACTTAAGAGTCAGAAGATGCACTCCTCGGTCCCTCCAGGTAAGGAGGCCCGGAACCTGGATGCCTTCAGTAGGAAGTGCTTCCAGGGCTCTATGCTTGCTTGCCGAGTCCAGACATACCAGCTATATATGGGCATGTATCTTCGAGACCTGGCAAAGGAAATTGCCGGGTTCTCTGCTGGCCTCTTCGAGGAACCTTTGCAGAGGTTCCAGGCCTTGTCCACTGGTATTCGAGAGTGCTCAAAATTTATTTCTCGAGCAGCCTACGATGCCTTCAAAGCATCGGCTCGAGTAGCCGGAGCCGGCATCGGTGCTCGCCGTCAGGCTTGGCTTCAGTCATCCGACCTCGAGCCATGGGTGCAGGACAAGTTGGTCGATGTCCTCTGCAGAGGTGAAAACCTCTTTGGCAAACCCATGGCTGATAAGGCGGCAGAACTCTAGTCCGAGACTCTCACCAGAACTCGCCTATCCAGAAAGACCTCTGCCCCTTCACAGAAGAGGAAGGGCTCGGGGAAAAAACCCTTTTACCCGAGGAAGGTGTCTGCCTATAAACAGCACCACCCACAATATCAAGCCTCAGCAGCGCCCCATCAGGGCCAGCAGGCTAAGGGGCAGGGCAATGGGTCCTGTAGGCAGAAGGCCCCCAAGCCCACTACACAGGCCCCTGCTCAGCAGGGTGGGGGTTTTTGACTATGCCGGCATAGCCTCTCCCCCTCCGCGACTTTCGCTCAGCACGGGGGGCCGGCTGACCCACTTTGCCCACAGGTGCTGGGTGCTGCAGGTGGTTCAAAAGGGCTACCTCCTACATTTTCACCAGGTGCCTCCTCCCTACTTTCCAGGGGAGCCTACAAGACCCCCTCTGCACAGGGACTTACTCCTTCAGGAGCTGCAAAGTCTGCTCCGGGAACAGGCTGTGGAGCCAGTACCCCAGCACTTGTGGGGTCACGGGTTTTATTCGAGGTAGTTCCTGGTACCGAAAAGGACAGGAGGCCTCAGACCCATTCTGGACTTGCGCAACCTCAACAAGTTCCTGCAGCGGGAAAAGTTCAAGATGCTTACCCTTGGAATCCTACTGCCCTACCTCCGGCAGGGAGGTTGGCTATGCTCCTTGGATCTAAAGGATGCTTATACTCACATCCTTATTCATCCGGACCACCGGCAATATCTGAGATTTGTGGTGGCAGGGAATCATTATCAGTACCGCGTACTGCCCTTTGGCCTCTCCTCCGCTCCCAGGGTGTTCACGAAATGCCTGGCAGTGGTGGCAGCCTTCCTGAGGCTTCAAGGCCTCTTCGTCTTCCCCTACCTGGATGACTGGCTCATCCGGGCACAGTCTTCCCTAGAGGTCACTCAGGCCACTAAACGCACAGTGGCTCTGCTTCAGCACTTGGGCTTCGTCATAAACTTCGAAAAGTCCACTTTGCTCCCCTCTCAGGATCTCGAATTCATAGGAGCACGGCTGGACACTCTGCAGGCTCAGGCCTTCTTGCCTCTGGAACGGGCCGGCAGGTTCCACAGCGCGTCACCGGCCTCTGCCAGACAATTCCTGCAACTGCTCGGTCACATGGCTTCCACGGTCCATGTCACTCCAAATGCCCGTCTGCATATGCGACCTGCTCAGTGGAGCCTTCGCACTCAATGGCATCAGGCCACAGGGAGACTGATGGACTTAATACAGATCTCCGACCGCCTGGTCTCCTCTCTGCAGTGGTGGCTTCACCTGCCCAATCTGGTACTTGGCCTGACTTTTCAGTCGCCTCCACCTTAAGTGCTCACGACAGATGCCTCTCTCCTGGGATGGGGAGCGCATTGCCAAGGAACATGCACTCAAGGCCTTTGGACGCCTTGGGAGACTGCTCAGCAGATACACTTCCTGGAGCTGCGGGCGATTCGCCTAGCTCTGCGGACCTTCTCTCACCTCACTTCTCGTCGGTCTGTTCTGGTGCAGACGGACAATCAGGTCGCCATGTTCTACGTGAACAAACAGGGGGGCACGGGCTCCCTCCTTCTATGTCAGGAGGCTCGGAGACTGTGCTCTTGGGCAGTCGACCACGACATCCTCCTCAAGGCTGTTTACCTGCCCGGGCAGGAAAATTGCCTAGCCGACAAACTGAGCCGGATTCTGCAGCCGCACGAATGGAGGTTGAACCCCGTAGTTGTCCAGCGGATCTTCCGCCGGTGGGGCCTCCCCACCGTGGACCTCTTTGCCAGTCCTCTAAACCGGCAACTTCCCAGGTTCTGCTCCCGGCACCCGCATCCTCTCAGAGTAGCGCCAGATGCTTTCCTCATCTCGTGGTCCACGGGCCTACTGTATGCCTTTCCTCCCATGCCACTTGTGTCCCGGACGCTATTCAAAGTTGTCCAGGACAGGGCCTCTGTGATCCTGGTAGTGCCCAGGTGGCCGAGACAGCCCTGGTTCCCTCTACTCCTACAACTAGCGGTGGACACCCCTCTTCCTCTGGGGTTTCAGCCCGATCTACTGACCCAGGATCAGGGTACTCTCCTCCACCCCAACCTCCGGGCCCTTCATCTGATGGCCTGGCTGCTGAAAGGGTAGTCCTAGCTCCGCTCTTACTTCCTCCGGAGGTGGAGGCTGTCGTCCTGGCGTCTCGGCGACCTTCCACCCGGAAATCTTACGCCCTTAAATGGCGTTGCTTCCCGGTCTGGTGTTCTCAGCGCTCTGAGGATCCCTTTGCCTGCTTAGTATCGGTGGTACTGCAATATTTGCTTCACCTCTCCGATCTAGGCCTCAAATCCAACTCTGTCAGGGTCCACCTCAGTGCGCTTTCTGCACATCATTCGCTGGTGGAGGGCCAGCCTCTTTCCGCGCACCCCTTGGTGGCGCGTTTTCTCAAGGGCCGCCTTCTGCTTAAGCCCCCGCTGCGCCCTCCAGCTCCTGACTGGGATCTCAATGTGGTCTTGCAAAGGCTTACCTGTCCGCCTTTTGCACCCATGGCTACCTGCCCTCTGCGTTTCCTATCCTGGAAAACCCTCTTCTTGGTAGCCCTTACCTCCGCTAGGCGCGTTAGTGAACTACAGGCCCTAGTGTCGGAGCCCCCATACACTAGGTTCTACAAGAATAGGGTGGTCTTACGGACTCACCCTAAGTTTCTTCCAAAGGTGGTCTCCTCTTTTCACATCAATCAAGAGGTAGTTCTTCCGACCTTCTTTCCCAGGCCGCATACCAGCCGAGCTGAAACTGTCCTGCATACCCTGGACTGTAGAAGAGCCTTATCCATCTACCTTGACCGTACGCGAGAGCATCGAAAAGCTGTCCAGCTTTTCGTATCTTTTGACCCCAATCGGTTGGGGGTACCCGTCTCTAAGCGTACTTTGTCCATCTGGGTAGCTGACTGTATCGCCTGGGCTTATGGAGCAGCCGGCCTCTCCTTAGAGAGTCGAGTCACGGCTCATCGTGTCAGGGCGAAGGCTGCATCAGTGGCTCACCTCCGCTCTGTTCTGTTGGCTGACATCTGCCGGGCCGCTACTTGGTCTTCAAGCCAGACCTTTGCGGCTCATTACTGCCTGGAGAGGGAGTCCCGCAGCGACAGTGCTTTCGGACAGGCAGTCCTCCACAATCTCTTTGAGGTCTAAGCAACTCCTACCCTCTGGCTCTGGTGTTGGGCTACTGGCCGGATTCGTATTCAGAGAAGATTCCTTCCTTCTGTACTGTTGAGCTTGAGGGAGCTCATTTTTTCGGTTGAGGTCTCCGGTAGCCTTGGGAGTCCCATAAGTGAGGACTGACTTCCTGCTTGGTCCTGGAGAAAGAGTGGTTACTCAACTGTAACAGGTGTTCTCCAGGAGCAGCAGGAATCAGTCCTCACTACCCTCCCTCCTCCCCTTGGAGTTGCAGTCCTTCTTATATGTTTTTGCTAACTTTTTTGCTGTCTCTTTGCTATGTCATCATACTGAGCAAGATGGCATCCTTGGGCGGGAAGGGGACCGCGCATGCGCGCTGCAATTCCCAAAGGCTTTCTTCGAAAGCTGGGGAAAATTGCTCCGCAAGGGCTCCGTCGGCGCCGACGTCACCCATAAGTGAAGACTGATTCCTGCTGCTCCTGGAGAACACCTGTTACAGGTGAGTAACCACTCTTTCAGTGTAGCAATTGGAATATGTCAGTTTTTACAATTTACATCTGCTATTTTTATGCTTTGCACAGTACAGGGAGAAATACATCACTGTTTCTATTTCTCTGGTGGTCTGCTTGAAAGTGATATTGTTGCTCTCTCTGGATGGATGGGGAGAGGAGACTGACTCTTCTTCCCCCCCCCCCCCACCCTGCACAATCCTGGAACTGAGGGGGGGTCTTCCTCTCCTCCCCTGCCCCTTCTGTCCCGGCTTTGAATAGAGGGCCTAGATTTTCCTACAAAAAATCTGGAAACCTTAAAGCAAGGTCAGTCTGGAAATCTCTTTTCTTCCTCCCATGTCCTCTAATCTCTGGAAGGAACCCTCCACAGTGTGAGCAATGAATTTTTAAATCTGGCCCTTTAAATGCAAATCAAAACCATCCCGCCTAGTATTTATTGTACACACTAGTCTAATAGAACTTTTGATACTCGGAGGGTAAATTTAAGGATTGATCAAAGACTTCCTGGTGCTATTTGCACACTAATTTTTCCCCCTCCCAAAAACTGAAGGAAATTAAAGCCCGGGCCAAACATAGATTTGCATACACTGCCTCATGCATATTCACTAATTGGCTATGCAACAGGATTCAAGTAATCTCCAGGATCAAGCAGGAATGAGTCTTCACATATGGGTACGTCGGTACCGACGGAGTCTGCGTGGGAACGCTCCCCAGCGTCCAATCAGAACGCTTTTGGAAGCATCCCAACACGCCTGCGTGCTGCCTTCCCGCCTTTCCCCACTGCCTCTCCTCAGTTTTCATTTTTCCGCGGAGCCGGCAGGACGTCCTTCTGTCAACGCAGAAAGTTCTTCTTTTATTTTTTTAGTTTTCTTGTGGTCGCGGCTGCCTTCCCCGACGCCACCAGTACCGCCTGTGTTTCTTTTCTTTTTTCTTCAACATATTCCTTTATAAGGAATACTTTTTCCCCTTTAGTGCCTGACGTTTTTTTTCCGGCCTGCTAGGCCTACCCTTTTTTCCTCATGGACGCGCCAGCCACTATCCCTAAGAAATGTTCAACGGTGGCGGTACAAAATTTATTTTAGTCACCAAGAAAAAACAGCACACTGCCTCGTGAACAGAGGAACAGTACAGAAAACGTAGGCAGGTATGAACCACTCACGATATCTATTTATTCCATATATTGCTTTATTGATCCATGACTGATAAGGGAGTCCAGACCCAATGCATAAATTACATATAAAATATATATATGTATATATGTATCCGTATAATATGTTAGACATATAAAAAAACATAAATGCATCAAGATAAAATAAACACACCCTGAAATGATACTAATTCAAAAAAAGGAAAGGAATAATGCATACAAGGTGTATATAAAAACAATTGAAAAAGCAGTCCAGCAGCAGCTGCAAGATCACATTGACGATAGGAATGCCCTGGACATACATCAATATGGGTTCCGTCAGCATCACGGAGTAGAAACCCTACTGCTAGCACTCCTCGACAACCTCCTCAGAGGTCTTGAGAACAAAAATGACATGTTCATACTTGTATTTATAGACATCTCAGCAGCATTTGATACAGTACATCACAGCACCCTCTTAAACCGACTATCATCAATAGGTATAACAGGAACCCCCCTAAAGTGGTTTGCATCATACATATCCAATAGGATGCAACAAGTCCTATTCAACAACGACAAAGCTGATGCCTTCCCCCAGACTCAGGGGATCCCGCAAGGATCTGCCTTGTCATCTCTACTTTTCAACCTTTATATAAAACCAATCTGTCAGATCTTTCAGAAGTGCAACATCAACTACCACATCTATGCTGACGATGTGATGCTGTACACACGACTAAACACAACGCAGCCGGATTTCACTCCACTGGAAAAATGCCTTGACATGTTGCAAACATGGCTTCAACAAAACAACATGTCAATAAACCACAAAAAAACAGAGGTCATGTTTACCTCCAAAAAAACCAACTTCTCCCCACCCACCACAGTCGCCCTCAACAAAAACATATACCATGCGAAGCCTGCAATAAAGTACCTAGGGGTCCTACTAGACAACAACCTTAAGATGAATAAACATCTCCGAACAGTCAACCAAGCCATCTTTTACAAATTGAAAGTTCTCCAACCACTTCGCAGTATCCTAGAAAAATCTGACTTCAGGACTGTCGCACAAGCGCTAATCATTCCTCACCTGGACTACTGCAACGCCATTCTACAAGGGCTTCCGAAGAGCACCCTAAATATCTTACAAATGGCTCAAAATGTTGCTGCAAGAATCATGGAAAAAAATGTCACGGATCACATAACACCAGTACTTATGGAACTACATTGGCTCCCGGTAACCGCCCGCATCATCTACAAACTACTCATAACAACGTTTAAACTCATTCACAATATTGCTCCCTCATACCTTGACAACCTAATCACTAAGCAAGCGCACAACAGGAACAGAAGAACCATACATCTCAACACTCTCTGTGTCCCAACCAGCATAAGATCCGTTAAAACAGAAACAAGCAACAGAGCATTCACCTATGCAGCGCCGATCCACTGGAACCAGCTCCCTCCTGAACTCCGAATGTCAAATAACCTGAATGTATTCAGAAGGAACCTCAAAACTCATTTATTTCAGGCATACTACAACCCAACCTAATTACAGCACCTTACCACAACAAGTTCTCATCTGACCCCCATAATGACACTCGGAATACACGCAGCATATGGACGACCGATAAGTAATCCTGTATATATGTATATTTTATCCCCCTCCCGCGCACCTTTTAATCTAATGTTTATTCAGATTTGTGAAAAGTATCTAATCACTAATTCGTGTGTTATGTAAATCATTACTCAAATCAAAATTGTAGTCTTAAAAATTCATTGTATTGTACGATACATGATGATTCTGTAAAGTAAACCGCGGCTGATCGTAGGAAGCAGCGGTATACAAATGTTTACTAAATAAATAAATAAAATAAATAAAATTAAACCAATAAATAAATAAATAAGAAACTAACACACATATCATCAACATAAATATAATAAATTAAAACCATTATATTTAAAAGAAGGAGAAAAAACGAGAGAGATGAGAATCACAAAAATGTGGAGGAGCAGGAGTGAGAGGGAAACATTACCTTAGGACCTTAAAGCGTACGTTGCTAGTAGTAGTATATCGCTGAAGTTAAAATTGTACTTTCTATGTTGTAAAAATCATATAAAACAATTAAAAGGACAAAAATGTGTACTAGAACATGGAGCTCAAAAAACTGCCATGCTGTAAAATGAGAGATTTAAAAATATTATCATAATATATGAAGGACAAGCCGTGCTGTTCAAGGGGCTACCGTCATACATATCAGCGCTCTTAAAAAACCACCCGAACTATATCACTATAAATAAAAAAACGCATCTGACATATCTAAAAGTCAAAGTTGTAGGAGCATCATTTCCAAAATGCGTGAACCATTGACCGGAGAAAATCTAAAAGAAAAACGAGGATCGCTACCACTTACATATAAGATGACCGCCGTGCACAGTATAGCAGAGAGACCCCTCACCTACAAAATCGCACATACAATCTGTCGGCTAGATAAGTGTCGATAAAATATTACTCACTACTTCACCGAATTCCAGACTATCATTGTCCAAAGAGGGACCGGCGAGCTGCTGCAGGCGGTATCTATTCATTCATTGAAAAAACGCCGACGCATGCGTAGATAAATGAACAAATAAAAGCGGGAAATCACGGAGGTTTAAAGAGACCGCATCAGAACTTCCGGCGATGCGTGAGTGAGAGAGGACGTGCCTCCTTCGCTCCGGGGCTGTCTCGGCACTAAACCTGGCATTTTATCTGCTTTTGTGAGCCCTCACCCCTGCTTGTTACCAGGGAGAAGTGTGCCAGCACCTGCTGTGACCAAGAGTTTTCAAAATCTGCGGAAGCGATGCCTTTGCCGGCTCGAAAAGACCGGGAGCGGTCGATTAAAGCAGGGCCTTCTGCCGCGGCCACGCAGCAGCCTGCCTCGCCGAGCGCTGACAGCACGGATTCCACATCGGAGGACCTAGCGCGGGAGGTAGTGCGGCTCCTCGATCCGAAATTTGATCGGCTTATGCAGAAGCTGGAGGGGATGGAGGAATCTATGAGAGTTTGGGAGGTGCGTGGAGGAGCTAGAACACCGCGTGGCTGCGGTGGAGGAGGGGGAAGGCCGCCGTGATGGAGAGCTGGAGGCTCAGAAGCAAACCCTCCTTGAAGTGCAACAAAAGTTAGAGGATTTGGAGAATCATTCCCGCCGGAACAACTTGCGGCTGGTGGGCCTTGGAGAGGACCGGACTGATCACGAGCTGCTTGTTTTCCTCGAGACCTGGCTGCCAGAGGTGCTGAACATACAGGAGCTCCAAGGTTGAACGAGCGCACAGGCTGGGGGTTCGGAGGGACAAGGGAGATCGACCACGTGTGGTGATCATCTGCGTGCTAAACTTCCAGCATAAGTGGCGGATTCTCCAGGCCTACCTAAAAAGAGGTGAGATCACCTTGGACAATAAAAAGATTTTGCTATTCCAGGACTACTCTGCGGCTGTTGCCGCTAAGCGTCGGGAATTCTCACCGATCTGTACGGAGCTGTTTAAGAGGCGGACACGGTTTACCTTGGCCTACCCGGCAGTGCTGCGGATCTCTTTGAACGGACAGAACCATACTTTTGAGCATGCGGAGGCAGCGAAGCAGTGCCTGGCGCAGCACCCGCCCTCGGATGGAGAAGAGAGCTGTCCCTGATTTTTGCGGTATACCGGGGGAGGAAGATGGACATGTTGGGCTCTGACTTTACTCCTGAGTGACGTGGGCCTTGACTGCTGACCCTGGTTTGGCCTTTCGGGAGTGGGAGCTGCAGCTCGGCGAGGCCAGCCATGCGGGTTGCTTCCGCTCTAAGTGGGAAGCGTAATGCTTTCGGCGAGACCTCTATCACTGTTGGAGGTCTGGATGTCTGCGAGAGCCGGACTTGCTTCTTTATCTGCCTACTAAATGATTGTTTTCTTACTCTCTTTTGCAGGTGCCTGAATGTTTGCTACAGTTTGTTCTTATCTATTTCTCTCCTTGGGACAGTCCCTTTATGTTTGGCTCATGGGGGGAGGGGGGGCGGTGATTTGCTCGAGACAGCCCTGTAGTATTGCTATGGGGTCCCGACCTCAGTGAGGTAACTGAGGGTTTGTTTGAGTGTGTATTTAGGGGTAGATAGGTTAGACTGGAGCTGCGAGTGGGCCGGGGAGGGGGAGGGGAGGGCTGGGGGGGAGGGGTTCACGGTGGGCTGGGGGGGAGGGGGGAGGGGTTCGCGGTGGGGTACAGCTGGGGGAGGGAGTTGGGGGGTCAGGGGGATGTGGGAGGATAGGGGACGGGGGTGGGAAGGGGACAGGGTGGGGGGTGAGTGTGTTGCGCACCGAGAGTCTGGAAGCTTTGTGGAGTGCATGTGCCCATAGCCTTTATCTGCAGCAGAAGGATGCAGTGCTGTACTATTGGGAAGCCCGATGGTCGTGGTGTGCTCTGGGTTGAGGCTGGGCGACCCAGGGCACGACTGTGCTTGGTGGATATTGGTAGTTCTGATGTTAGTGAACCGTGTGAATGCGGGATGAGCTTAGAATAGTCTCTTGGCACGTCGGGGGTGTCAATAGCCCAGTTAAGAGAACAAAGATCTTGCAGGCCCTTAAGAGAGGGCATGCCCAAATTGCCTTCCTGCAAGAAACGCACTTGAATGCAGTAGAGCATGCTAAACTTAGAAAAGATTGGGTGGGGCAAGTTTTTGCAGCCTCCGCGAGCAGTAAGAAGAGAGGTGTGGCAATTCTAGTGAAAAGAGGCCTGGCATTAGAAGTCATTAGCCAGGAGGAGGATCCACAGGGGAGATTTCTCTTCCTGCATGCGAAGATTCAGGGTGAGGAACTGTTTTTGGGGAACATATATGCCCCCAATACATATGATCATCGATTTTTTCAACTTTTGTTGCGAAAGGTGCTGGGGGCGCCGAAGATACCCTTGATATTGGCGGGCGATTGCAATTGCCCACATGATCCTACTCTGGACAAATCTGGCACCGGGGCCTCCAGAGCGGCCTGGCGCACTAAAGGGGTGGGATATCTCTGTAATATGGGCGGTTTGATAGACTCGTGGACAACCTTACATGGTGTCGAAAGGGATTACACGCATCTGTCGAGAGTACATCAAACTTGGTCTAGGATTGATTACATTTTGATCTCGAGAGAGAGTCTGGGGAAAGTGCTTAGGGTGGAGATCGAGCCCCTGGTGGTGTCGGACCATGCTAAAGTAGTTCTGGATTGGAAGGTGCGACCCTCTGGAGGGGCCCGCTGGTCCTTTCTGGGGTATCTCTGGCAGAAGGAGGACTTTCGGGCATATTTGATTCGTCATTGGGAAGAGTACCTATTGTTAAACGATACGGGGGATGTAGGGGTCGCAACGTTTTGGGAGGCGGGTAAGGCGGTCCTCCGGGGTCACATAATAGCCTACGTCGCGAAGGAGAGGAAATGTCTTAATAGTCAGATTCTGGACCTGGCGCGTCAATTGCAGGAAGCCAAACGAGCAGCAGTGAAAATGCCGTCTAGGCTGTCTGAGTTCTTTGCGGTGCAGAGGGCTCTCAACGAGGTGCTGCATGACAGAGCGGTTCACTCACTGCAATACTATCGCCACCAGCTTTTTCGGTATGGCGATCGCACTGGGCGCCTCTTGGCGCGTCTTGTGAAACGGAGGGGAGGTATTCAGGGGGTAGCCAGGATTAAGGACAAACAGGGTGTGCGGCATACTGAGTTGGAACGGATTGTGCAGGTGTTTAGTCAGTACTATCAGGAGCTCTATACGCCCGAGGCCGAGAACAGAGCACACGAGCGGGAATTTCTCGACGCTGTGCGCCTCCCCCATCTGACGGAGTCAGAGCTTTTGGAGCTTAATGCGAGAATTACTCAGGCGGAAATTCAGAAAGTAATCAATGCAGGGAAGCCGCATAAAGCCCCGGGACCTGATGGTTATGGGTCTGAATTTTATAAGATTTTATTAGCCCAGGTGACACCTACTTTGATGGCCCTATACCAGGAGGCACAAGAGTTGGGTATGTATCCGCGTGATATGCGGACTGCGGCAATCACTATTATACCAAAAGAGGGTCAGGACCCAGAGGAGCCGGCCTCTTATCGTCCCATCTCCCTGATCAATTACGATATGAAACTAGTGGCATCGGTGCTGGCGGCCCGATTACAGAAGGTTTTGCCTAGGCTGATTGGTAGTCATCAATCGGGTTTTGTGCGGGGGAGAGGGGCCTTTTCCAATATTAGTAAAGTGTTGCTGGGGATGGAGAGCTGCTCCATCCGATTGGAGCCTTTGATCCTGGTAAGCCTAGATGCGGAAAAGGCCTTTGATAGAGTGTCCTGGCCCTATATGTTTGAGGTCTTAGCCAGATTTGGGTTTGATGGAGCCTTCTTGGCATGGGTGAGGGCGTTGTATACGAACCCTCTGGCGTGTGTAGCTAGCGGAGGTACTTGCTCCTTGTCCTTTGTACTCCGGAGAGGCACGCGCCAAGGCTGCCCGCTCTCGCCTTTGCTTTTCGTTCTGCAGTTGGAGCCCCTGCTGCTCTCGCTCATAGGGGCGGAGGGGATTCGGGGTATCGAATGGCCGGGTGGGGGAATCAAGGTCAGCGCGTTTGCTGATGACATGCTGTTGTGTTTGTCTAAGCTGCAGTCCTCGCTGGAGTACGCGTTGGGATTAATTCAGAGGTTTGGGTCCTTTTTGGGTTTACGGATCAATGTCAGCAAGTCGGTGGCTTTGGATGTGGGCAATAGGGCGCGCTTGGCGTGGCAGGGCCCGTTTCCCTTACGTTGGGCGCCGGGTCAATTCCGCTATCTGGGGATACAGATTCCAGATCAGGTCTCGAAGCTGTATGATGTCAATGTTAGACCTATGCTACTTAAAACAGTAGCCACGCTGCAGAAATGGAAGGATCTCCCACTCTCGCTCCTGGGACGGGTAGCTCTTTTTCAGATGATGGAGGCGGTGCAGTGGATGTATCTCCTGCGGCATTTACCTATCTGGCTTTTGCGCCGTGATGTGCTATTTTTCCAGTCATGTGGTGAAATTTTTATGGAAGGGGAAGAGGTCTCGGATTCCGCTTTCCGTGTTGATGGGCGGTAAAGCCGAGGGGGGGCTAGGATTATTTTCAGTGCGCGACTACAATTTTCTGTGCTTGCTTGGACCACTGCGGGATCTGATTTTAGGGCGTGAGGCTGTCCTCCCGCGGGGCCTCGTTCGCTGGATGTCGTTGCCCTATCATGCGGCCTTTTTGCTGCATAGCGGGAGCAAAGTGCAGCCGCATCGCTGGCGAGAGTCGAGATACTTGGGAGCTTTGCGACAGGCGTGGAGGTTCTTATGTCAGCGAAAGGGCGTGTATTGGTCGGCTACTGGCTGTCTCCCCTTACGCTATAACGGCGACTTTGAGCCTGGGAGGCAAGGGGGGCCAGCGAGTTGGGTGTCGGCGGGTCTGGAGTTTCTGGGGCAATTGCGTATGCAGGCGCAGGGGGAGCTGGACTCGTTTCAGTCACTGACGAGGCGGTACTTGATTGCGCCTCATTCGTTCTACTTTTATTTGCAGGCGCGACATTGCGTCCGGGCGTTGCAACACACTCGGGGCTTACAACTTTGTACTAAGGGGGTATGGGACTATATAGCCGAGCAGGACCAGCATTTATCTCCAGGAACAAGCAGGAATAAGTCCTCACATATGGGTACGTCGGAACCGACGGAGCCTGCGCGGGAAAGCTCCCCAGCCTTTCAGATGAAAGGCTTTTGGGGCCTCCCACTGCACATGCGCGCTGCCTTCCCGCCTTCCTGACCAGCTCTCCTCAGTTTCTCTTTTTCCGCGGAGCCAGCAGGTCGTGTTCCTGTCACCGCTGAAGAAATTGTTAATTTTGTTTGTTTCTTTAGACCGCGTACCTGCCTTCCCCATACCGAAACCGGTACCGCCGGTCTCTCTTTCTTTATAAAAAAAAAAAAAAAGACTTTTTTATTTTCTTCAGCACAGCTTGGTAGCTTTTGTTAGGCCTTTAGGCCTACACAAATTCTCCTCATGGAGAAGCCAGTCCCTGGTTTTAAAAAGTGTACCAAGTGCAGTGCTGTCATTTCTGTCACAGACACCCATGAATGGTGTCTTAAATGTTTGGGACCTGACCACTCCATACCGGACTGCCCATCCTGCTCCCAGATGTCTAAACGTGGGTTGCAGAACCGGGCCAACAAATTCCATGTGCTGTTTGCTTCAGATAATCCAGCATCACAGTCATCCAGGTCTTCCTCTCCGGATGGATCTCAGGTAACCAAAACTTCTGTGGGCAAATCCTCTAAAAGCAAATCTCTTTCTAAAGATCGAGAGGCTCTCAATCTTGAGTTCGAGGATTCTGCCCAGGCCAAAAAACCCCGGCGGGAGGCTCTGGCCTCCAAAGCAACCATGGGGTCACAGGTTGACATCGATGGCACGGCCTCGACTGATCACCTGTTGGACTGCTCTGGGGTACCGGCCCATACCGGTACCGACATCCAGGCAGCAGTGGCGTCTATGGGCAATACTGTCCAGACCATGCAGCAGGCCGTTCTGGCATTCATTAAGGCTGCGACGCCCTCAGTACCAATTCCATCGGTACCGACCCTGGTTCCGGTATCCACACCGGAACCGAGACCATCGACTTCCAAACGTCGATCGGTTCAGCATGCCGGATTCAGGCTTTCGCCTGATACCGATCCCATGCCCGATACGCCCGATGTCGATACCGATCGGTATGCGTATCGTGCATTGAAAGCACAGAGAGAATACTCAGATTCTTCTGATGAATTCAATTCCTCTGATGACTCTGCTGAGCTTGCTCTTCCTGAGGAGCCCTCTTCTCCAAAGAGGAGGATGTCTCCTCCAGAGGATTTATCCTTTCAGGATTTCATTGTTGATGTAGCTAAAGGACTTTCTATTGCTACATCTTCTGAAAAAGAACCCAGATCAAAAAAATTGGATATTTTAGGATACTCTAAAGCTCCTAAAGAGGCAGTCACTCTGCCTATCCATGAAATCCTTCAAGAACACTTGATGGATTTGTGGGAGACTCCTTTAACACTGTCTCCCCATTCCCGTAGGTTGGACACCATGTATCGGGTCCCTCCTTCTCCTGGGTTCCAAAAAACTCAGCTGCCTCACCACTCTATTGTGGTGAAGTCTGCCATGAAGAAAATAAAGAGTCCTAAAAGGCATTCTTCTACCCCTCCAGGGCGAGAATGTAAGACCCTTGACTCTTTTGGTAGAAAGATGTTCCAGGCTAGTATGCTTATAGCCAGGATCAATTCTTATAGCCTTTATATGGGCATGTTTCTTGGACAACTTGCCCTAAAGGTACAGCATTTTGCCCCCTTTATCCCTGATGATCAAAGGGCGGACTTCTTTTCTATGGTGACACAACTTTCAGAGGTCTCCAAGTTCTCCAACAGGGCAGCCTTTGATTCCTTTGAGGTTGCTGGCAGGGCTTCGGGAATTGCTATTGCAGCCCGACGTCTCGCTTGGCTCCAGGCTTCTGACCTAGAACCCTGGGTTGTAGATGGCCTCAGGAATCTGCCCTGTACAGGTGAGAACTTATTTGGTGAAGACTGGCAAATTAAAGCTGCTCAAATGGATGCAGAAAATGCCACTCTAGATAGACTTTCTAAGTCTACTTCTACCCCTGCCAAAAAGAAGTCTTTTAAAAGGCCTTACTATAAGAAGGCCAGATTTTCCACAAATACTGGCCAGCAATCTGCTCAGCCTCACTTTGCTGCTAAGCGTCAGCAATCTAAGCAAGTAAAGTCAAAGCCTGCAGTGTCTACTGCATCCCAGCAGGCTCAACCCCCTCAGGGGTTTTGACTTGCCCCTAGAGAACTTGCCGTTTCTGGCTCTAGAACAACCAGAGCCCCTCACCATTCCTGGAAGGCTAGCTCATTTTGCTCCCAGATGGGAACAAATCACATCAGAGCAATGGACCCTCTCTATTATCAGGGAGGGCTACAAACTTCATTTCTCCAGCCTTCCTCCCCATACCATGGTGAGGCAATTCAGTTGTCCCCCATCTCTTCTGACCCTGTTGGGTCAGGAAGTCTCTTCTCTCCTTGCCCAAGGGGCAATAGAGGAGGTTCCTCCTCCACAACAGGGGTTAGGTTTCTACTCCCCTTATTTTCTCATAACAAAGAAGACAGGGGGCTTCAGACCTATCCTAGATCTGAGAGAATTGAACAGGTTTCTATTCAAGGAGAAATTCAAAATGCTCTCTCTGGGCATTCTCCTTCCATACCTTCAGAGTCAGGATTGGCTTTGTTCTCTAGATCTCAAGGATGCGTACACTCATATACTCATCCATCCATCCCACAGAAAATATCTTCGCTTTCTGTTCCAGGGAAAACATTTCCAGTACAGAGTACTACCCTTCGGTCTGGCCTCTGCTCCAAGAGTCTTCACAAAATGCATGGCAGTCGTAGCCGCATTTCTCAGAGGCATGGGAATCTTTGTCTTCCCATATCTGGACGACTGGCTCATCCGAGCTCCATCTCAGTCAGAAGCCCAGATTTCTCTGGACCGCACAAGGCGTATTCTTCAATATCTAGGACTTGTGGTAAACGTTCCCAAGTCCCAACTCATCCCTACTCAGTCCCTGGAATTCATAGGGGCCCAATTGGACTCCACCACTGCAAGGGCCTACCTCCCTCTGGTCCGAGGCCAAAGGCTAATAAGCTTGGCCTCCCAGGCTCAGTCCAGAAGTCACTTGTCAGCCAGAGAAATGCTGCAACTTCTGGGCCACATGGCCTCCATGGTCCATGTGGTGCCCTACGCTCGTCTTCATATGAGGGCAGCTCAATGGCTTTTGGCCACCCAGTGGTCTCAAGCATCAGGACTGCTCTCAGAACAAATACTCACCTCAAAACGACTGTTTTGGTCTCTCCAGTGGTGGACATCCTCCAAAAATCTGTTGTTGGGGATTCCCTTCCAACCTTCGTTGCCCCAAGCAACCCTCACAACAGATGCCTCCCAAACAGGGTGGGGAGCTCATCTCCAACACCTCTCCACTCAGGGCACCTGGTCTCCTCAGGAGACCACCCTTCACATCAACCTTCTGGAACTGCGAGCAATCTTCCTTGCCCTCACAGTCTTCCACACCCTCCTTGTCAACCTGACTGTCCTAGTCCAGACAGACAATCAGGTAGCCATGTTCTATGTCAACAAACAAGGAGGGACGGGCTCTCTGTCGCTTTGCAACGAAGCTCTCAGATTATGGGCCTTCGCCAGAGAGCATCAAATTCATCTTCTGGCAGTATATCTTCCAGGAGTTCAAAACTCTCGGGCAGACAGACTCAGTCGAGTTCTGCTCCCACACGAATGGTCCCTGCATATGGACCAGATACGCAGAATCTTTCAGGAATGGGGGACCCCGGACATAGACCTCTTTGCAAGTCCGTGGAATGCCAAACTTCCCCGGTTCTGTTCCAGGACTCCGTGTCAGGGAGCTCAGGCCAACGATGCCTTTCTCCTACATTGGGGTCAGGAATTCCTGTACGCTTTTCCACCCATTCCTTTGATTCCCAAGACTCTGTTCAAACTACAGAGGGATCACGGATCCATGATCCTCATAGCTCCACGCTGGCCACGCCAAGTGTGGTTCCCTCTACTTCTGCATCTCTCCCAGGGACCCTCCCTGGACCTGGGAGCTGCGCCAGACCTTCTGTCTCAGGAGGAGGGGACTTTGTGGCACCCAAACCCCAAGTCCCTACACCTCAGAGCTTGGTTACTGAAGGCCTAAGCCTTCATGACTTCAATCTTTCTCAACCAGTGAAAGATATCCTTCATGCCTCTAGGAAACCCTCCACGAGGCGTTCCTATGCTTTCAAATGGAAACGTTTTTCCATTTGGTGTGCGCAACAGGGTCTTGACCCTCTAGCACTTCCTTTGAATTCTCTACTGGACTATCTCCTGCATCTTTCCAATGCAGGCCTCAAGACGAATTCAGTACGAGTCCATTTAAGTGCTATTGCAGCATCCTTAAAACCTATAAATGGACAACCTGTCTCCTCTCATCCTCTTATTGCAAGATTCATGAGAGGCCTGACCCTCACTAAGCCTCCCATCCGACCTCCCCCGGTAGCATGGGACTTGAATTTAGTTCTGGGTCAACTTATGAAGCCACCTTTTGAACCGTTGGTATCTACCTCCCTGAAATTTCTTTCCTGGAAGGTTCTTTTCTTCATTGCAGTCACTTCGGCTCGCCGCATCAGTGAACTGCAGGCTTTGGTGGCTAATCCACCTTATACCAGATTTCATCATGATAAGGTGGTCCTTAGGACGAATCCCCACTTTATGCCTAAAGTGGTCTCGCCTTTTCATCTTAATCAAGAGGTATATCTACCTGTTTTTTTCCCGGCTCCTCATGCATCCAGTGCAGAGAGGAACCTTCATACTCTTGACTGTAAAAGAGCTCTCGCCTTTTACCTCAACAGGACTCAGCCACATCGAAAGTCTTCCCAACTTTTCGTGGCTTTTGATCCTTCTCATTTGGGACTTCCAGTCACCAAACGTACACTTTCCAATTGGATTGCTCAGTGTATTTCTTTTGCTTACCAGAGTAAGAACATTTCTCTGGAAGGCCATGTCACAGCTCACAATGTGCGAGCCATGGCCACTTCTATGGCTCATCCTCACTCTGTGTCCATAGATCAGATCTGTCGAGCAGCCACTTGGGCCTCGGTTCATACCTTCACAGCCCATTACTGCTTGGACAAGGACTCCTGCCGGGATGCCTTGTTTGGTCAGGCTGTCCTCAAACACCTGTTCCATACTTAAACAACTCCTGCCCACCTTCCCTGGATGGATGCCTGAGATCCATACGAAGATGGTTTACCCTTGGAGGGGGATCTCCCAGGCATCTTAGCTAGGGAGTCCCCATATGTGAGGACTTATTCCTGCTTGTTCCTGGAGATAGCACAGTTACTTACCTGTAACAGGTGATCTCTGGGAACAGCAGGAATTAGTCCTCACAACCCACCCACCTCCCCTAGGAGTTGTATCTTCTATCTATCTTCCTTTCCTCTCTCTATTGTCTCAGCTATAAACTCGAACTGAGGAGAGCTGGTCAGGAAGGCGGGAAGGCAGCGCGCATGTGCAGTGGGAGGCCCCAAAAGCCTTTCATCTGAAAGGCTGGGGAGCTTTCCCGCGCAGGCTCCGTCGGTTCCGACGTACCCATATGTGAGGACTAATTCCTGCTGTTCCCAGAGATCACCTGTTACAGGTAAGTAACTGTGCTTACACTGCGGTCCTTGCGAGAAGAGTGGCACCCGGGGGGGGGACCGGGGACCACTGGAGGCATTGGTTCAGAGATGGCATCGAGAAGGTGGTGTGCAGATCGCCGTGGAGGACTTACAAGATGTTTTTCAGCGGCTTAGATTGGTTTCTGAAGCGGATCGGTTCCAGGAAATTCAGTATAGGTTCCTGTGGCGGGCTTATGTGCCTAATGTGTGGGCGGCTAGGATGGGGGTGCTCTCGACAGATGTGTGTCATCTGTGTGGGGCCCAGAGGGGGACCTTGATGTGCTCGTATTGCGCCATTCTGGCACGCGGTGCATGCTGCCTTGCGGGCCTGGAGGCCTCCGGGAGGGGTGCTCACGCCGGAGTGGTGCTTATTTGACATCCCCAGTACCAGTGGCCGCAACAGTACTAACACCAGTACTAGCGCTGGGGCGATTGTTAGTTCGCCCAGGGAGGGGGTTAGGGAGGCTACAGCGACGGGTGGGCCTGGCTGTGAGGATGGCTCAATGAGGCATGTGAGTGGTGCGGGGGTGGTACCTACAGCTTTGGCTACATGGGATGTAAAGCTATATGATAGGAGTTTTCTTATAGCGAAACACTGTATTCTGAAACATTGGGTGGAGGATAAACCCCCTGGGATTGGGGAGTGGCGCCAAAGCCTGCTCGTCCTACAGGGCTTCGAAAGGCGGACGGCCCAGATTTTGGGGGGGAAGAAGCAAGTGGATTTTGAAAAAATTTGGCATGGGGTTCTCTGAAGGCTTTGCAGGCGATTGTTCCGAGGGAGACTGGGCGTGTGACGGACGTGAGAGGGCGTGTGTGTGAGTTGGGTGCAGCTTCCAGGATAGTCTAGCGGTCTGTAGGGAGGGGGTGATGGGGGGGTGGGTTGGGGGGTTGGCAACAGGGGGGTGGGGAGGGGAAAGGTGGGGCTTGGGAGGAGTGGGAGGGCTTTAGAATGTATTGGTTCCCTGTTATTTTTGGTTGCTATGATACCCTGATATGACTGATCTGCTGAGGGTGACAGGTTGGGGTCTGGGAATGGCAAGAGTCTGAGGGGCGGCTGAACGAGCCTTCAGCACTCCAGTGCCCGCCAGTTCCAGATATTTGTCCTCTGCTGAGGCGTTTCTTGATAGAATTGTGCCTGTCCGGCTCGCTTAATCATCTCAAGCCCTCTCGGATGTGTTAATAATGCCTGGTTTCTTTTTCTGTACTATGTTTGCTGTGTTTTCTGAGCCTAGTTGGCAAAGTGTTTATGTTGGTTTATATTGAAAAGCAATAAAAAAGATTTGACATAAAGAGACCGCATCAGTAATCTGAAAAAGGAATATTAACGAAGTATGATGTGTGATAAAACTTAAGTGGATGAAAAACGGGGGTATAATTTATGCATAAGATGAAGCGTTTATATATGTATCGGGACCACACGCCGTGATAAACCTTAAAATACAGGATGCAAAATAGTGTACCAACTCAGAAGCGGCTAATCCAATAAATAAATAAGCAATATATAAAACCAACAACATTGTTAAACACACTCAATAAATAATATATACAATGAAAGAAATACTGTTATTAATACCCTAAATGCGTAAAACAATAAATAACTAAAATGTATATCAATTAAGGGACTAAAAACCAAAATATATCAATCAGAAGAACATCCATGAAATAATGTACTAGAAAACCGTCGTAGTTAATATGATAGACAGTACAAATAAATGGAAACAATGAACCTGCATTTGAAAAAAATGCTGCTGATCCATGAACAACAAACCTCTTAAAAAACCGATATGTGCCAAATTAAAAACCAATTGATATAAAAGGGGGGGGCTATAAAAAAACTGAAAAGTCTCTCTCAGAATTCAGTCCATGTGGTGCAAGTGTGTTAAGAGTAAAAATGTACTTTTGTTCCAAACGAAGGATGGTTTTATCGATATTGCCACCTCTCCAATTCATTCTCACTTTTTTAATAACACAAAACTTCAAATCAGAGATTTTGTGTGCTTTCTCCATCCAATGCTGGACCAGAGGTTTATCTGTTAATTGTCTCTTGATACAACGTTTGTTCTATGATGCGCACCCGGATGCTCCGTGTGGTCTTACCAACATATAAAAGATTACATGGGCATTGTATAATGTAAACCACATGTGTCGTATGACAATTTGAGAAATCATCAACATGAAATACTCGTCGTGTCACTGGATGTGTAAAAATCTTTCTTATAAGTAAAACATTTAAGCAGACAGAACAGTGACCGCATTGGTATTGTCCCTTATTTATAGAAAGTGCTTTCTTCTAGGTGAACGCAGAAGGTACCAACAGATTGCGAAGATTAATATTGCGTTTATGAGCTATCATAAAGGATACATTTTGAAAACCCAGAATAGCTTGGATGAGATGCCATTCTTTCTTGAGGATGGCCACAATCCGTGAAGACTGTAGAGAATATAATAAGGGACATACCATTCTAGTCTCATGTTCGTTGTCTGATGGTTTTACCCTTTCCATACATTTGGATGCACGTGCCCTTGAATAAGCTTTATCAATATATTGTGGAGGATACTGACGTGCTTCAAATCTCTTCCTTAAGTCATTGGCTTGTAGTTCAAATTCCGCATCTTTGGTGCAGTTTCTCCTAACCCTCAAAAACTGTCCAATGGGTAAATTGTTTTTCAATGCAGGATTATGAAAACTACGGTAGTGCAGCAGATGGTTCTTGTCAGTGGGTTTTCTATATAATTTCGTAATGAATACTTTACCTTCTTTTTTAATTAACAAATCCAAGTAGGGAATTTGTACTGGATCATAGGTGAGTTGAAAACGTAAATTCTGATCAAGATCATTGATCCATATATTGAATAAGGACAATCATCCATAGGGCCATCCCCTATAATAAAGATGTCATCAATGTATCTAATCCACAATTTGA
The DNA here is from genome assembly GCA_033557465.1 of Ichthyophis bannanicus. NCBI lineage: Eukaryota > Metazoa > Chordata > Amphibia > Gymnophiona > Ichthyophiidae > Ichthyophis > Ichthyophis bannanicus. The sequence continues at coordinate 341,063,465 of CM066036.1, read as the reverse complement.
TTTTGGATTTAAAAGGATGATCTTGTAAAAAAGAGTTTTCAAACTTGTACATATATAAATTGACAATATCTGGTGCCATGGCTGACCCCATCGGCTACACCTTTAATTTGTTGATAGTATAGATACATATATACATATATATTTTTTATATGTAATTTATGCATTGGGTCTGGCCTCCCTTATCAGTCATGGATCAATAAAACAATATATGGAATAAATAGATATCGTGAGTGGTTCATACCTGCCTACGTTTTCTGTACTGTTCCAAAATTTATTTTAGACACTCATAACTGGTGTCTACCCTGCTTGGGTCCTGACCATTTTCCTCTGGAGTGTCCCTCCTGTAACAGTATAGTTGGAAGAAGTCTTCAGCATCGAGTTCTCCTCGATATGTGGTCCCCATTCAACTTCAGGGCACTGACCACCCTTTCTTCTTCACAGGATCAGGTAACCCAAAAACAGTCTGTTAAGACTAGCCAGTCCTCGAGTGGTAGATCTCATGCACAGCATAGAGATGCCTCTGGCCTTTCCCTCGAGAACACACTGGCTTTAAAACCCCGGTGGGAGTCTTCGGCCTCCAAATCCTGTGTGGGGTTTCAGATTGTTCCTGAGGTTCACCTCTCTCCGAACATACCTGAGCCATGCTCGGTGGTGGCATCCGCTTCCAGCGGTACCGATACCCCGGCATTGGCAATGGTGTTGGATGAAACATTCCTCACCAAGGATCGTAGTCTGGCGTCCTCGGTACCTACGGGCCCGTTGGATACGCTGCAGACCAATCTTCCGGTATCGATCCCGGTACCGACGTCGGTATCCTCCAGATGTGCATCGATAGACTCGCTTCCTTCAATGCCGAGTCTGGAATCGATCTCCAGCCTAGAGGACTGGGTACCGACTTGCCTTGGTACCGACACCAGACGGAACCGAAGGCACGGTTCCGATGGTCCATGTTCGGCATCGACGGTTCTTTCGATACCGTTAGAGCCGTCACCGGCTGGCCGCCTTCCACCGGTATTGGATACGGTACCGGAGTCGGTACCGGTATCCACATTACCATTGCTGTTGGTACCTTCCATGCTTCTTTCATCAGGCTCGCTTCCCTCGGTACCGAGTTTGGAATCGATCCCTAGCATGGACGATACGCTACCGACTGTTGCTGGTCCTGACCTCCTGCGGTACCGGCAACCATCCTCTAAGGATCCCATACTCCACCCTTTAGGATCTTCTACTCCTCTAAATTTGGATAGATCCCTGGGTGCCAATGCTAGTTCTTCAACAGATCTAGCCTGTCCTACTCTTTCGAGAGGATTTCCCTCTGGGGATTTTTCTTTTCAAGCCTTTCTGCTTGATATGGCAAAATCACTTGCCATTTCTATACCTGGACAGGATCCTGCACCAGGGAATACAGAATCCCTGTATATTCCCTGGAGTCCAAAGGAGAACATCATGCTTCCTTTGCATCAGTCCTTGCAGGATCTCCTCTTACGAATGTAGGAAGCTCCTTTAACGGTACCCCACCTTCTAGGGCAACTGATCTTCTATATAAGGTGTCCCCCTCTCCAGGTTTTCAAAAGACTCAACTTCCTCATCATTCCATTGTTGTGGAATCAGCAATGAGGTGTATTAAGAGTACTAAAAAGCACTCTTCTTATCCGCCAGGCCGTGAGTCTAAGACTTTAGATGCCTTTGGACGCCAAACCTTCCAGGCATCCATGCTTTCAGCAAGAATTCTCTCATATATTTTCTATATGGGATTATCTCTTGAAGAAGTCACAAAGAAATGACTACTTTTGACCCCTTTTCTTCAAGAGCCCAAAAGAGCAGACTATTCCTTACTGGTTAGTCATGCTAAACATATCTCTGGGTTCCTCACTCGTGCTCCCTAGACTCCTTTGAGTCTGTTAGCAGAACCTCTGCTATAGCTATAGGGGCACGACGTAAAGCCTGGCTCCAAGTTTCAGATTTGGACAAATGGGCACAAGAAAGACTGGGAAATACTCCTTGCACTGGAGAAAATCTTTTTAACAAGGAGTTTTTGCTCCAAGTTGCTCAGTTAACCACTGATATTGCTGTTTCCAGAGGCTGTTCTACGCCTTCCTCTTTCCCAGTTGGTAGGAAATTTTCTAACAAACTTTGTTCCCCTAAAGGGAAAAAGTTTTATCCCTCTTCTACCCATCATGCAGATGTTCCCAAACAGGGGAAACATCACTCAGTCTGCTTCTTTTCATTTGAAGCATCTACACTAATTTCATTCTAAATTCTCATGGATCTCTCTTCATGAGACATCTTTTCTTTTTGCTCTAAGAGTCTTTATGATGATCATGCCTATAGTTAACAGGTTTCTCTTCCTCCTTCTGGGAGAAAAAGATGTCACAACTATCAAAAAGACAGTTTTTCCCCTGTACTAGCATGTATCATCTTACCTTTCAGAGACTTCCTACATAGTGTAAACGGGGGTGCTTGTTGTGAAAGTTCCACAATCTTGGCAAAGACAGGAATTTACTTGACTTGCAAAGGATTGTGGGTGTTGTAGTTCAATCACACAAAACCAGCCGTTCAACAAGAATAAAGAATTGTAGTTGCTCGAGTGTAAAGCAAAAAAACAGATTTTATTTATGGGGAGTTATTCCCTCGCACAGATATGCTTGGTAGCATCAACAGGATAATTTCTTCAGGAATTGTATTCAGGAAACAAAACAAATAAGGCAACTGAATTACTTATGCAACAACTTAGTAAAGACCTTGATGGAACAGAAAAGGTCTTTCTTCTAGCCCCTGCTAATAAACTTTCTTAGCAGTGCTGGAATGAAAAATAAACCCAAAAGGAAAATTCTCTTTATCAAAAAAGCAACTTTCTTCCTTTCACACAGTGAAGAAGGTTTTTTTCCAAAGTCCCACGTGCACTTGCGCCTTGCTCTAATCACAGGTGCTTAACCAGCTGCAAACCATTGCTGGTCCATTCTCCACGTGGCTCCAACTTTCCCCAAAGCTTTTCTCTCAAAGAAACTTTTCTGGGAAGCTAAAAAAACAGTACAGTTCCTTTTGGTGTTTGATGCTTAACTGAGGATTACTTTAGAACAGCAGCTTAGACAGAGAGCAATCCATGCATTCCACTTTCTCATTTGATATTTCCCCTTGCTCTTGAAATATCATAGGATCACTTTCATACACTGGCTCAGAGGAATTCTCTAACTGATCTCTACCAGGACAGAAATTGTTTCCCTGCTGTCTTCCTTGTGCAAAGCTAGGGAACAGATCAGAGTTCATACCTGAGATCACGCTGTCATTAGGTTTCCTCTCTGGGTATTTTGGCCAGTAGGTAGCAAAGCTTCTGTGCCCAGCTTTCCAGTCAGAATCTCTGGACTTTAGGTCTCTTTTCCCATACCTCCTTAAATAGGTATTAGAGCTCCTTCTTTCTGTAGATGCAGCCGTCTCCTTTACAAGTGCGGTCTGAGGGCTCCTGGCTGTATATCTCCAAGCCTCTGGTTTCTTCCAGTCCAATGAAGAATGCTTGCCCCAGGAATCTCTCCCAGCATACGTACTGCCTTGGGCTCCTTTCTTAGACCTCCTGGACGTCTTGCTGTTCTTCCTTCTGTTCAGGCTCCGTCTCCTTCTCTTGCCGTCTTTGCCACCATTGCTCTCTGTGTTCTCTTTGCTGTCTGTCTGAAGACTTTCTTCTTCCTTTAAACTGCCTAGATAGACACTCCACCCTAGCACAGTCCAGGTGTTCTGAATCAAGCCCTGCCCCAGGAGATGGGTGATTAGGGATTACATCATTGCTTCTCTGATTAGGCACACGTTTCCCTATTCCAGCTCTCCTAGAGGCTTTCTGTAAACCAGTGCATTCTGGGTCTGGTAGTCTTTTAGGTAAACACTCTGTTTTAATGCTTTTACCAGCCAGCACAGGTTGCTTATTCAGAGCCAATTCACCTCTTGTATTATTTCTTCCTGAACTATGATAAGCTTCCTTATCACAATAGTCAGTCTCTTCAACTCTGTCTTACCCCCCTCTTACTACAACATTCAGTTTGTAAGAGGGGTTCTATTACACTGGTAAGCCCCTATGGTTCTCTACCTATTCCACAAAGGGGTTTTTCCTTCCAGAGTTGTCTCCCCCCCCCCCTTATGTTCATATTCTTACTTTAGGGTAGCTTATCAGACAATAAGGAAGTCTTACCACTTCTGCTTATGTCTGTTACTTCTTTTTCCAATCTAAAACAACGGAAAAGAAATTTTTTTCTGCTGCCCTGGTAGTTGCTGCAAATGCAGCAATTCCTAGTGGTCAATGTAAGATGTGATCCAGTTACTCTTCTGTAGGTCCTGGGTTCATTTCACTTCACAGACGCAGGAGGGTTTGTAATAAGACAAGCAAACAGGTGTGGTGACAGTCAACCCACTGGTTCTGTTCTCCACACAACCAGGGTTTGTCCTCCACTAGCAATCCTTCTAGCCTCACTGCTAGACCCAAAACAGGTTATCAACCCTTTTGGAAAACCCTATCATCACAGATTTGTTGGTTGACTTCTATTTTTCGCCATCTCCAATTCCCTTGTTTTTGGCAGAATAGTTTAAGTAACCTACTGGCTTTGAGCAGCCAGTTTTTTCTTCTAACCAACCTCTAATATGCTATCTGCAACTCTACAGAGTAGCTTTGCACTGTGGGCCCTTGCTAGAGAGCATTAGTATCTTGTCTAGCAGATAAGCCTAGATGGTTAGGAGAGGTTTATCCAGTCATGTTCCCATGACTGGTAGGGTTTCCCTACCCTTACCATCTCGTCTTAAATCTCTTTTCGAGACAGAAGACACAGGCCTTACATCACGTGAAAAATCTAAGGAATGGCCAATTCCCTGGCTTTGTCCATATCTCCTTTGGTCTTCTCGCCAGGGATAGTTTTCTTTCAGTTGCAGCTCAGGGATGCCTGATACCCATCTTGCCCTCATCCTGCAAAAAGGAAGGGCGTCCTATTCACCATACTGCAGTTCTAGAGAGATCTGGACTTGCTGCCTGCAGACTGAAGCTATCCTCTGCATTTTTCACGTAGGCCATCCTGGTTATTCAAGAGCTCAAATTCTTAAAGGAATCTAGACTCCTCTTTGTCAGGGAAACCATTCCTCTGACTCTCACTTATAACCAGGGAAAGAAGATGCTCTATACATCTATTCAAGCAGGTACCTCCCTTCTTGCTATCAGATGAATCTTCTCTCTATTCCCATGGGGATCTATTTATATAGCCATGTCTCCATCTACCCACATGGAGACCTGTGTCTATATGTCAACAGATATATATATATATCTGTTGACATATAGACACTGTGGACCTTTATATATATATATATATATATATATATATATATATATATAAATGTATCTCTGTATCTTCCGCCCAAGTATATCTTTGTTTATATATGTATATATATACATATATATATATATAAATGTTGTATCTCTGTATCTTCTGCCCAAGTATATCTCTGTTTATATATGTATATATATACATATATACTCCTGTTGAGATATATCTTCTAGGTAGATAGATAAGTACGTAGGTACCTATCTCTCTGTCTAGGTTCATATATTTATATATTCCTATATGACTCTGACAGATGTGCACTACCCCTACCAATGCTGTGCCAGCATGCTTAGGGTTCTACACATATAACCACTCCCTGTGGTAATTAACAATTTTTTTGTCTCTCTTACCATAACCTTTCAGGTTTAGGTACCTCTGAAGCTTTCCAGGTACCTTTTCTTTCCTAATTGACCTCATTTGGAAAGACATAGCGGATTTTCAGTTAATCTAAAGCTGTAACGCTTCATAAGTCTGTCCTTACTTTGGGATCAGATATAGGGGTCTCCATACCCCTTCTCTCCCACAGGGACTATTTCTTTTGTCAGTCCAAATCGGTCAGACTTATTTTCCTTTTGGTCCTAGCATTGTGCTGCTCTTCAACCGGAAGGGCTTAAGCTTTGTCTAACAGTACCTTCTGCGTGTCCCGCTGAAGCCCTACCTCATTGTACTACCCCAGTTTCCCCTGGGGCTATTTCTCACCCTGATGGGTTCTGACCTCCAATTGTTGTTCCTAAAGTTTATTACCTCCACTTCACAGTGCGGTAACCCTTGAGGATCTTCTACTGGCTCTTCTAACAGATCCATCTGAACCTCAATAGACTTTTACAATACCACCAAGGGAGGTCCATATTAGAATATTGCATTCAATATTTAACTACCAAAGGTCATCTATACACGATCTTCCTCCATAGAAGTCCTGTTCTAGTCCAGCTGTTCCACAGCACCTTTTCTATAATTCAACTCCTACCCTCCAATCCCAAGATGCCTGAGGTTCTGAGGAGTAGCATGGCTCTCTCCACATTCTCTACATGCCAGGACGTCCTCTAGGCATCTTAGCTTGGGGAGTCCCCATATGTGAAGACTCATTCCTGCTTGTTCCTGGAGATAGCACAGTTACTTACCTGTAACAGGTGATCTCTGGGAACAGCAGGAATAAGTCTTCACAACCCACCCACCTCCCCTAGGAGTTGCTATTTCTCTTTCTCCATCTTTCCCTTTCTTGCTCTCTCTCTCTTTGCCTCAGCTTTCAAACTTAACTGAGGAGAGGCAGTTGGGAAAGGCGGGAAGGCAGCACGCAGGCGTGTTGGGATGCTTCCAAAAACGTTCTGATTGGACGCTGGGGAGCGTTCCCGCGCAGACTTCGTCGGTACTGACGTACCCATATGTGAAGACTTATTCCTGCTGTTCCCACAGATCACCTGTTACAGGTAAGTAACTGTGCTGTGCCAATGGGTGAAAGAAATGTGACCCTATTAGATGTCTGAAGAACCAGTAAGAAAGGCTTTAAGGGAAAATGTGCGTTTATCAAGGACATGAGAATTTGCAAGAGTAAGAGATGAAGGGACCGATAGATATTGAAAGAACTCTTTAAAGAGTGGGAAGAATATTCAGGAGTTTGTCAGCTGTGCTTTAATCTAAACAAAATACAAAGCCATGATCTTGGATAAAAAAAAAATCAAAGGGTCACATTTTAGAGGGTAATCACCAAATAGAAAAGGAAGTTGGGGTCATCCTTTGGTGAATTTAAGGTCACTTGCAATGTGAACAGTAGATATGAAACAAAATCAAATATTTGAATGCATAAAGAAAGGTGTCACTAGTACTGTAGGACGAAAGTTGTAACCCACTTAGATTTGTAGATAATATGGGATATACATAGTTTAAATTAAATATAATCCTAATACATATCTCACAGGGAGCATTGTTGTCATTGCTGGAGACCCCATCTAGAAAAGAACATTGATAAAGTGGAAGCAGTTTGGAGGAAGACAGCCAGAATGGTGCATTGCCCAGAGCTGGGGCTAGATTTATATGCCCTGGGGCAGACAGTTATAATTATACCCAACTCCCCCCCCCCCCCCATGTCCAGCATTTCACCCCTAGCTGCATCCAGCATCTCATTCCTTTCCCTTCCCATGTGTAGCAGCTTCCCCTCCCTCTCCCCTTTCCTGCTTCCAGAAATGTTGCTCCTTCTCCCACTTTGTTCAGCATATCACCCTCTTCCTCTTTCATGCGTCTAGCTGCTTGAACTTAAGGTGATAAACAAAGCCAGTACTTGCCATATGGACAGGCAGAGTGGGATGTGGCCTGGATGGGATAGCAAGTTTAGCACAGCAGGCTCCTCTCTGGTTCCACTTCCTCTCCTTTTGATTCCACAGTAGACAGGAACAAGCTGTGGCATCAATGTGGTACAGCACACAAGGCCACAGCTCCTTTGGCAGCCTTTTGTATTGTTCCTTCTCTCCTTACTCAAGTCCTCACCGGTAATCCAGGAGTCAAGCAGCAGGCTGGCAGCAATGTTTTGCCGCCTTATGCTCTACAACATGTGCAGCCCACTCCAACAAACAAGCACAGCATGGGACTACTGGCTCACAACTCCAGAGGCCCTCCTACCTCATATTATCAACCTCATGAGCACAAGCACAGACGCACTGCCCTGATGCTCCCTCCCTCCAGTCTGATCCAGGCAGCTGTTCCAGCTCTAGCATGTCCTGTACTATAACTTTCAAAGCCATTTATTCAGGTAAAAAGTGTTATGGTTGTGTGAAAAGGTCCTTCCTAAGCATTGCTAAAATGTGTGCATGCAACCTGCATACTTCTAGCCACATAGAGAGATGTGGTAGGAAAAGCATGAACGTAAATTACATTTTCAGATCTCTGGATGTACTTTGCCATGAAAAACCTACCTTCAGGAAAAGCAAGTGCAATCATCCTTTCATTCTTTGTACTAGTGGCAAGTTTCAAAGAGAAAGAAGGGGTGTGTGTTTGCTTTCAAAACTAGTGCAAAGCTCATAGATAGAGTACAAGTGGTCTTTACCTCAATATGGGAGGTTGAAAATTTACCCCATAAGCCTTACATGGAGCCTGGTGGTTAAAGCAACAGCCTACAACACAAGAGATCAGGATTTGTTTCCCACTGGCACTGCTTGTGGCCTTGGGCAAGTCACTTTTTTCAGGAACAAGCAGGAAGTCAGTCTTCACATATGGGTAACGTAGGTGCCGATGGAGCCTGCGCAGAGCATTTCCCCAGCTTTCAAAGAAAGCCTTTGCAACATGCTACCACACATGCATGATCCCCTTCCCGCTCAAGGGTGCCATCGTGCTCAGTCCCCTTTTTCCGTAGAGCCCAACAGACGTCTGTCCTATTTCCCTGGAAAAATTCCTTGCTAATTATCCTTAAAAGTTAGCTTTCCCGGTTTGCATACTGGTTCCTCTTCCCATCTTGAGCTAGCGCTGATCCCGGTGCTGTTCTCGGCCTTTTTTCCTTTTTTGATTGAGGCTTGCCTCGACTGGCGTTTGTACCATTTTTCGTGTGGGGATTGTCTGCCCTATCGGGGTGCTCCCCACCATGTCCCCGTTGGGTTCAAAAAATGTGGCTGCTGCAGTCAAACCATGTCAGTGACTGATATCTATGACTGCTGCCTGCGCTGCCTGGGACCAGCTGGGATTGTTCTTCTTGGCTTGATATTGCAAATGCAGCAGTGAGATAAGCCAAATGAGACAAGAAATCCATAATTATGAAATATGTTTGAAATAAACGTTGGAATAAGTTATAAACAGTTAAGAAAATACAAAACTTTTACATTTTTTAATGCAGCTATGATGATTGGATTGTCAGCAAATCATAGAGAAAACTGAGAAGTAAGCTAAGCTGCTAAGACCGACCCATGAGCTCCCATCATACACTTTTTAGAAATGTCACCATCAAGTGCAATGAGTAAATGAATGGTATAAGAACTGTTGGTAGTGCAACTAAAATAATTCATAATATAAAGTATATCAAATTTGAAACTATGAAGATAGTGATGAATGAAAAATACATAGAGCTATTTTGAAGATGGGAGTGAATGTTTGGCAAGCCACAATTGATATGATAAAAGTGTAAGTAGTTTTATGTTTAAAGATTTGGTGGTTTTGGAGTATCTTCCTGTTTTCCTCATATACTTGAGTCTATAATCGTTTTCAAAACTCAGGAACCTTTCTATTCTCTTTCTCACCTGAAGTAGTAGCTCATGGAATTTTTCCAAATCCAAGCTCAAGGCAAATTACAACTTAGGTACTGTAGTTATTTTCCTGCTCAAGGGGGCTTACACATGTGTCCTTGTACCCTTCTAGATTTGATTTCCAGACCTCTGTAGCAATGAGGCTTTTTTCACCTATTCCCTGTCTGCTCCCAACTGTCTAAAAATTGTATACTTTTGTTTGTAGAAGAATGAAGTTTTCACCAAGACGTCATGTTACCATTATTTCCACTCGCACTGCCTGGCTTCTTATGCCCAACACATGGAGGCAGAACTCCTGTGTCAAGAGAGAGAAGGGGAACAGCATCGTGTGACTGGGCTACAAGAGGTAGTGCTGCGGGACAGTAGTATGAATATATGGGGCAAAATGAAGGGAAGCATGCACTTCTTTCTCTGTATGTGATTCTTCTGCACTTTCTTTTCTTACCTCGCCCTTTTTTCTTCTTGCTATCTCCTTTGTCCGCTTCACTCCTGTAGTTTCTTCCTCTTTTCTGTCTCCCTTGATCTTTCTCCTTCACTCCTATTTCTGTTCCCTTCTTCTCAATTCACTTGTTTTTGTTTTATTTAGTTTTCTTCTCTTGATCTTTCTTACCTTCCCTACTCTGGATCTCCCAGTCTTAAGACCCCCCAGAACAGTAGAACGGCCTCCGATAACTCAGCCCAACTGTAAATAGCCTGAACCAACTGTAAATAAATTAAGCAAACTGTAAAGAGGTTATTACCCTATTAAGTACCCTGCATGCAACTGTGTCCTATTTAAGTTTGAATTGCAATGTAAACCACTTTGATTTCAGGATAAGGTGGTATAAAAATCTGGTTAAATAAATAAATATTCTTATTTCCCTCCTTTATTCTCTCCTTTATTTTTTGTTTGTCTTAACGTTTCTCTCACTAGCATGTCTCCTCTCTTCCAGTCAATATGGTATGTGTTTCCCTCACTTCTTCATTCTTTTCCTGTCTTACAGCTCGATTCTTTCAATATGTTTTCTGTATTTTTAACACTACGAGAATTTGCAAATGAAAGTGGTGACCTGGCATTTGCTTCTCTCTCTTCAGGGAAATGGGGTGCACTGCCCTGTGTGTAGGGAAGTGCTAACCTATGATCTTGCTGCTCTCCAGGCTGCTCCTGCACCACAGCATCCCCTGGTAAGAAAACAAGACTTGACTAGAGTGCAGGGAAAAGGGGAACAGAAAGAAGAAGCTGGTGGTCAAGTATTGGATACAAGGAAAAACATGTCTTTCATTCATATCTTATGTTTAAAAATGACAGCCATGGCTTGACCGCTCAAAATATCATGACTTCTGATTTCTTATTCTTTAGTTGTATTCTTAAACCTTATTTTCTTGTTGAAGTGTGTGCAGGGCCAGCCCAACCATTAAACAAGACTAGGTAGTTCTCTAGGGCAGCAGTTTCTGAGGGAGAACAAAGAACAGCAGCAGGCAAACCAAAATAATAGATCTTGACAGTGACACACATCGAAAGAGCCATCAGCACATTCTTCTACTGTGCTTAAAGGGAGAACGGGCACACACATACATATGAAGAAGAGTTTAATATTTTAAAATATGTTGTCCAATTATGCATTTTTAAAGGATTGTCATAGAAGTGTGATACTCATGATTGCTGAATTTAATTATCAAAATCTTGGGGGAGGGGACAGGAATGTAAGGCTGAAGGTTCGTCAAGGCATCCGATATTCTGGCACCAGCCCTGAATGTATGTGTGTTATATGTATGTTTGTTTATTTTTTTAATAGAAGAGATACCCCCTTTATTATTACACATTTTTCCTAAGTGTCTCTTTAGTTGTCTATGCTATTGTCATACTTCACATGTATTAGTGCAGTATCTGCATGGGTTCTATTGACAATAAATAAAACAGTGCCTTCAGATTTTACTTAATTCACAGAGTGGCTAAGCATCAATGTCTTTGTATCTCTTTTTTCCGCTATAGGAAGAATACTGTCCTGATGCCCAGACAAAACAGCGCCAGCAGGAATTACTACAAATTTACAAGCAGCAGCAAGCAAAGGGTGGGATCATCGATCCTAAGGCAGAGAAGAACAGATACTTCATCAGCTTGCAGACGGTGAGAGAGGGGTGTACTGCTAGCTATGTCTCGTAGAAAATTTTCCTTCATAATCACTTTTATAGTTATTTAAATTTAGTTCCATATCATCCTGCTAGATTAGTCCAGACAAGTGGGTTGTGTACCCTTAAAGCAGATTGATGGAGACAAAAAACCAATGAAAAGTCAAGTTTCAATGACACTCCCATGCCTCTCTCTGTCTCAGCCGCAAGAGGTCTTTTCAGTATTTTTGTCTCCAGCAGATGGATGGATTTCCCCTCTATGAAGAAAATCTGAAGAATTGAGAGGAAAAGATTGATTTAAATGCTGATCAATGACTACCTTGAAGGTGACTCTCTCACTTGAGCGTGACATGGGAGGCTCTACTTGACTGTGATCTTTTTGGTAGCCATAGGAGGGAAAATTGGTTCAGCTCCATGCTCTTACCCTAATAAGAGCCCGTTGAACAGCCAGAAAAATTGAAAGGATTTGAAGTTCAGCAGCCTCACACAACCTCAATGTCCTCCCTCTCTCTTCCCCCCCCCCCCCCCGTACTCTCAGAGGGATCTGCCTACCAACCACCTTAAAAGCAGTACCTGTAAAGCTAGGAAAGACAGTTTCAGAGAAGTAGAGCTGAGCCCAGCATGAATTCTTTGCCTGGGGCTATCGGGGAATGAGTACCAAGGCTTGGCCTCCTCATTGTCCTGGTTGGCGGTTCCTGATTCTGTCCATCTGGGGCGCAATTCGGGGTGGACCACTGGCAACCATTGGTGTGGTGTGGGGGTTTCCTGCCATTTTCTGTATGCAGTAGTAGCGTTTTATCTCCAGAAACAAGCAGGAATGAGTCTTCACATATGGGTACGTCGGTACCGACGGAGCCTGCGCGGGAATGCTCCCCAGCATCCAAAAAGAAAGCCTTTGGGAGCATCCCATGCGCATGCGCGCTGCCTTCCCGCCCATTCACTTCCCTCTCATCAGTTTTCCGTGGAGCCGGCAGGACATATTCCTGTCACCGCAGAAAATTCTTCTTTTTATTCTTAGTTTTTTGTGGTCGCGTCTGCCTTCCCTCGACGCCACCAGTACCGCTGGTGCTTTTCTTTTTCTTTTCTAAAGAATTTCTTCTTTTCTTCAGAAATTTTTCCTGTTTAGTGTCTGACGGTTTCTAGGCCACTAGGCCTCTATCTTTCCATTATGGAAAAGCCAGCCACTACCCTTAAGAAATGCTCAAAGTGTGGCGGTACAGATATATTTTCAGACACCCATACTTGGTGTCTAAAATGTTTGGGTCCTGACCATTGCCCACTGGAGTGTCTTTCCTGCTGGAGCTCAAACAGAAGAAATCTTCAGAATCGAGCACAACTCGATACCCGGTTCACATCGCACTCAATGTCACCAGCTAGAATATCTCCACAGGATCAGGTAACCAAACAAAAGTCTGTAAAGACTAGCCAGTCCTCGAGTGGTAGATCTCCTTCCCAGTATCGAGATGGCTCCGGCCTTGCCCTCAAGGACATTTTGGCAATAAAGCCCCGGCGGGAATCTTCGGGCTCCAAAGCATTAACGGGGTTTCAGGTTGTTCCCGGGGTTCTTACCTCGATGAACATACCTGGGCCATGCTCGGTGGTTGTGGCCGCTTCGAGCGGTACCGACACCCTGGCATCGGCTATGGTGATGGATGAAACACTCCTCACCGATGATCGCAGTGTAGCGCTCTTGGCTACTTCAGTACCACTAGAGTTGCTGCAGACTGTTCCTCCAGTATTGGTATCGGCTTTGGTACCGGTACTGGTATCGACATGGGCATCGGTGTTGGTACCGTCCATGCTTGCTTCGACAGACTCGTTTCCTTCTATGCCGAGCCTGGAATCGATCTCTAGCATGGATGATTCGGTACCGACTCGTCTCGGTACCGACTTCGGGGGGTACCGAAGACATCGCTTTAAGGAAAATCCGATGCTTCATTCTTTCAGGTCTTCCAATCCCAATGACTGGGATGAATCCATCAGTACCAAGGCTGAATCTTCAACAACTCTAGCCTTTACCCCTCATTTTAGAGGGTTCTCCTCGGGGGAGATTTCTTTTCAAGCTTTTCTGCTTGATATGGCAAAGTTACTTGCCATTTCTATACCTGGTAAAGAATCCTTGCCAGGGGATTCAGAGACCCTGCAATCCCCCTGGTTTCCAAAGGAGGTGATCATGCTTCCTTTGCATCAGATCTTACAAGATCTACTTTTAAGGATGTGGGAAACTCCTTTAACGGTATCACCACATTCTAAGACACTTGACTCCATGTACAAGGTGCCACCTTCTCCAGGTTTTCAAAAGACTCAACTTCCTCATCATTCTATTGTTGTAGAATCAGCAATGAGGCGTATTAAGAGTGCAAAGAAGCACTCTTCTTATCCGCCAGGTCATGAGTCTAGAACCTTAGATGCCTTTGGACGTCAATGTTTCCAGGCATCCATGCTTTCAGCAAGAATTATCTCATATATTTTCTATATGGGATTATCTCTTGAAGAGGGTTACAAAGAACTTAAAGCTTTTGAACCCTTTTCTTCAAGAACATAAAAGAGCAGACTTTTTCATATTAGTCAGTCATGCTCAAAATGTCTCTAAATTCCTTAATCGTGCTTCCCTGGACTGTTTTGAGTCCATTAGCAGAACTTCTGCTATAGCCATAGGAGCACGACGCATGGCCTGGCTCCAGGCTTCAGACTTGGACAAAGGGGTACAAGAAAAGCTGGGAAATACTCCTTGTACTGGTGAAAATCTCTTTAACAAGGATGCTTTATTTCAAGCTAATCAGTTAAACACTGATATTGTTGCTTTCAGAGGATTGTCAAAACTTTCCTCTATCCCAGCTAGTAAAAAATCTCCTAACAAACTTTATTCCCCTAGGGGAAAAAATTTTATTCATCTTCTACACATCATGCAGATGTTTCCAAAGAAGGGCAACATCATACCAGGCTAAGAAAACCAAAGTCTCAACAGGCTCAGCAAACTCAGCAGTCGCAGGGTTTCTGATTCTTTATTTCATTAAATCTTTTTTCCTGTTGTGTTTCAGAACCACTACTACTTAACTACAGAAGCATTTACAGTTCTTCTCATCCTTATTGAGAAGTCAGTGATACACTGCCTTAATCCTCCACTTTAGGCATGACTCTCTTGTTAAGAGCAGTCCATCCTTTCAGCTCTTAGAGCTATTGAGGATAATCATGCCCTACAGGTAACAAGTTTCTCCTCTCCTTTTAAAAGTAAACAGAGGAGTCACAACTACTTACAAGGTATGCTATGCCCTTAACCTTGGCAGTTGTCCTGTACGAGGATATCTCATACTTTTCACTACAGGGGAGCTTTACCCTTTTCAGAGACTTACCAAATTGTAAGTCTTCCCAACTCTGTTTTTACTTCTATCCCTCTTAGTTGAGATTTTCAATCTAAGAGTGATATTATTTGACTGGAGGGCTTATCTTTAAGCCAATACCTACTCCAGTAAGTAATTTCCATACAGAGTTTCTCCCCTTTGCAATCTTTCAAATATTTCTTTTAAGACAGCTTATCAGACCATAAGTGAGAGTTTATCACTTCTATTTCGGTCTGTCGGTCCTTTTCCAATCTATAGGACCTAACCTCTTCTGCTGCCTTAATAACACATAATTCCAAGAGAGGTTCCAAAACCTACTTGGACAATTTATCGTTGCAGGCAACCAGCCTGTCTACTATTCTTAGCCATCTTCAATTCTTTGGCTCCCACAGAATAGATTAGGTTGCACACTGGTAATTAAACAACCAGATCTCACCTGGGCAACCTACAACATGCTCTCTGCAATTCTACAAAAAGCTCTGCAACTATGAGCCTTTGCCAGAGAGCGTCAGCCATTCCTGGTGGGTAACTTCCAGATGGTTGAAAGGCTTGCCCAGTCATGCTCCCACATGAGCGGTTTTTCCTACTTTTACCATCTTCCTTAAAATTTCCTTTTGGGGAAAATGAACCAGGGTTTAGACCACGTGAAAGCATAAAGAATTGCTTAATTCCCTGAGTTGTTCCACATCTCCAGTGGAACTCTTCCAACAGGGATGCATTTCTTTTTACTGCAGTCTGTCCTTGTCTAGTGCATTCCTTCTAATTCCCAATACTTCATTGGAGCTTATGCTGAACAAAGAACTCATATTGCCCTCATAGATGGGCAAATATGGTATTCCCTTATCTCCAGGAACAAGCAGGAATGAGTCTTCACATATGGGTACGTCGGTACCGACGGAGTCTGCGCGGGAACGCTTCCCAGCATCCAATCAAGAGCTTTTGGAAGCATCCCAGCACGCCTGCGTGCTGCCTTCCCGCCTTTCCCAACTGCCTCTCCTCAGTTTTCGTTTTTCCGCGGAGCCGGCAGGACGTCTTCCTGTCACCGCAGAAAATTCTTGTTTTATTTTTTAGTTTTCTTGTGGTCGTGGCTGTCTTCCCAACGCCACCGGTACCGCCGGTGTTTTCTCTTCTTTTCCTGAAAATTTTTTTCCTTTTCCACGGGATATTTTCTTAATAGTGTCCCACGGTCTCTTAGGCCTTTTAGGCCTCTTCTTTTTCCCTCATGGAACCGCCAGGCGCTTTCTCCAAGAAATGTTCACACTGTGGCGGTACAACTTTATTTTTAGACCCTCAAAGTCGGTGTCTAACCTGGTTGGGTTCTGACAACAGTTTGGTGAGAAGAGGTTTTCAACATTGAGATTTCCTCGATACACGGTTGCCCTCCAACTTCGGGGCACCGTCCCCTTCTTCTTCCACACAGGATCAGGTAACCCACAAACAGTCTGTTAAGACTAGCCAGTCCTCGAGTGGTAGGTCTCATGCACTGCATGAAGACGGCTCCGGCCTTGCCGTCGAGGACCCATTGGCTTCAAAACCCCGGCGGGAGTCTTCGGTCTCCAAAGCAAATAAGGGGTTTCGGGTTGTTCCTGGGGTTCACCCTCCACAGAACATACCTCAGCCGTGTCCGGTGGTGGCATCCGCTTCGAGCGGTACCGATACCCCGGCATCGGCACTGGTGTTGGATGGAACGCTCCTCACCAGGGATCGTCATCTGGCGTCCTCGGTACCTTCGGGACCGGTGGATACACCCCAGACTGACTTTCCATTATCGGTACTAGCACCGATACTACCACTGCCGTCGGTACCCTCCAGACGTGCATCGATAGACTCGCTTCCTTCGATGCTGAGTCTGGAATCGATCTCCAGTCTGGAGGACTGGGTACCGACTCGCCTTGGTATCGGCTCTCAGCGGTACCGAAGGCTTGGTTCCGATCATTCAGATCCACAAATCACCTGGAGACGTCACCATTTCCAACAAACGCTGCTCAATCAACCTGCTTTACAGAGCACCTTCAGCCTCCCCAGATGATCTCGCGGCTATCATTGATCTTGCATCCAACACTCATAACCCAAGCATCCCAAATTGGATCCTATGCGACTTTAACCTGTCTACACTACAAGATAATCAAGCATCAGCCTTCCTCGATGCCCTTGAAAATCTTGGCTTCAAGCAATTAGTTAAAGATCCTACTCATATTAAGGGAAATATCCTGGACCTAGTATTCGCCCCGCAAACATCTCTTAACCCAGCCCAGGATCCCATAACATCCATAACTTCTGTTCCTTGGTCAGATCACAAACTGATCATCATCCAGATTCCTTCTCACAAAGCCTACCCAAAAAACAACAAAATTCAAAGCAACTCCGCAAGACCGCCCTCTCGATATTTCAAGCCTTACAACAGAGATCTTATCCTTGCGGAAACGCAACAACTCATCTCTGAAACCACCCAGAACCTTGACGACCTAATTTCTCACTGGAACAATTGCCTCAGCTCAATCGCCCTACACACACCAACCAACAGGCCTCCAGGTAAAAGAGTGAGTGCCCCATGGTACTCAGCTGAGCTTAGAGCATCGCTTAACCAATTACAGAAACTAGAGAAACACTGGCGCCGATCTCATTCTTTAAATGACCAGACAACATACAACTGTCATCTGACTGCGCATCGCAACGCAATCACCGATACGATGAAGCAGTACTACTCTGATACCTTAAAGAGATCGCTTAATAAACCACATGACCTTTTTGACCTGGTCAAGACTCTATCGAAGGAACCATCCTCTGGACCTCCATTTGAGATACACCCAGAAGACTTTGCAACCTACATCCAATCCAAGATATGCCAGACCAACAAAACCTCTACCACAACCACCGCCACAGAGCAAGACTGCCAAACAGCTCTAACCATGTTCTCTACCCCCACCAAGAGAGGAATTGAAGACACCATTGCGGCCCTTAATACCACCACTGCCCAGTCCGATCCATGCCCAGCCTTCTGGATCAAGGAGCTTCGCAGTCACTTCAGCCCAGTACTATCCAAAATCATGAACCTCTCCTTTCTCAACCGGCTCTTTCCCTTCAGCCCTTAAACATACCTCTATCAGATCTCTGTTAAAAAACTGCAAGCTCGATCCCCAACAGGTAGAATCCTACAGACCTATATCCAGCATTCCACTACTCGCGAAGATCATTGAAAAGGAGGCTCAACGTCAATTGCAGGATCACATTGACTCCGCTGCACCTTTAGACCCCTGCCAACATGGTTTTAGGGAATTCCATGGAGTGGAAACCCTTCTTACCACTCTCTTCTGCAAGATAATCACCGGCATTGACAACATCCGTCAAGGATTTGCTCTCATCTTTCTGGACATCGCTGCAGCTTTTGATTCAGTAAACCACGAGCTTCTATTAGGACGACTGATTAACAAAGGCATTAATGGAAGAGCGCTTGAATGGTGCAGATCCTACCTGTCCAAAAGATGGCAGCATGTTCGTTCTGGAGGGATAAATTCAGAACCTTTCCACCAAAGCCAGGGAGTCCCACAAGGATCCTCCCTTTCTGCGCTTTTGTTCAATATTTACATGCAGCCAATTTGTAATATCATCCGGTCCTTCAATGTTGATTGCATGTTAAACGCAGACGACGTCCTGCTTTACATACCCTTCTCTACTGAGCATTTGGACCTCTCCCCACTCACGAGTTGTTTCAATGCAATATCTGACTGGCTTCTTTCTCAAAATCTCAGAATACAACATAAGAAAACGGAAGTACTCTTCATTACGAGGAACCCCAACTTTACCCCACCACAATATCTCAAAGTAAAAGAAGCTGAGCTGCAATCTAAACCCTCAATACGTTACCTGGGAGTCACTTTAGATCAACGCCTTGATATGAAGGCCCACATAGGAAACATAGTCAGATCAGTTTACTACAAGATCCGCTCACTCAGGCATCTACGTTCCATGCTGGAATCAACTGATTTCCGGACAATTTTCCAGGCGTTGATCATACCTCATTTTGACTATGCCAATGCCATCCTACAAGGTCTTCCCCAATCTACCTTGAACCCGCTGCAGCTAGCCATGAACGCGGCAGCAAGAGTTCTCCATGGAGCCTCCAGGAGCGACCATGTGACGCCTCTGCTGATACAGCTGCATTGGCTACCCATCCAGGCTAGAATAGTTTTCAAGACCTTGATAATCACTTTTAAAGCTGTTAACAATCTCTCATCTGCATCCTTAACCTCCCTCATCCATATCACATCCCCAAATAGAGCAAGAAGATCCACGTCTATAAACTCTCTAAAAGTCCCGAAGGCACTAACTGTTTGCACTAAATCGACAGTCAACAGAGCCTTCAGTCTCAGTGCCCCAAGATGCTGGAATGCATTACCCCCTGATATCCGGGCTATTAAGAGCCTACCAGTTTAGGAAAGCCCTCAAATGCCACCTCTTCAGCAAGTACCTTATAGAGCCCAACGACATCCCCTAGAGCCCAAAGACACCCAGTGATACCATTTCCAGACAAATTTATGGTATCTCAACAACACACCAAGTTTGATACTCAGACCCATAGTGGTATTTATGTTTCTATGAAACCTCTGTTCTTATGATTCCATGTAGTAAGTTTTGTAAATAGTTTACCCCTGTTATCCAAGTTTTTGTGCCCTGTTATCTGTAAACTCATACGTGTTAACTGTACTGAGCGTTTTTGTTCCATGTAAACCGTGCTGATGATAAATAGTGCGGTATATAAGAGACTGTAAATAAATAAACAAACAACTCTCGGTTCCCTTGAGGCCGATTGAGTTGCCACTGGTTGACCTTCCTTCACCGGTGTCAAATACGGTACCGAAATCGGTACCGACAACCTCATTACCTTTGCGGTCGTTGCCTTCCGGGCTTTGCTTATCAGGCTCTCTGCCCTCGATGCCGAGTTTGGAATCGATCACTAGTCTAGAGGACTCGGTACCAATAGCTTTTGGTACCGACATCGATCGATACCGGTGCTTCGGTACCGGGGATAGTACCCGGATGGGTTCGGTCTCCTCGGTACCGTTTGAATTGTCACCGATGACTGCTCCGATGTCTGTCTGGTTCGACTCCGACATTGGTACCGGTATTGCCATTGCTACCGGTAACCACAGTAGCATCGTGGCCAACTCCTGCCATGCTTTTTTCAACAGGATCACTCCATTCTATACCAAGCTTGGAGTCGATACCTGGCATGGACAATGTGGTAAGGATGGTGGCTGCTCCTGACAGCCAGTACCAGCAACCATCTTTTAAGCATTCCACACTGCTCTCTGCAGGATCTTCTATTCCTATATATTTGGATAACTCTGTGGATGCTCAGGCTAATTCTTTGGATCTACCCTGCCCAAGGGAGATTCCTGTTTGGGATCCCCCTTTTCAGAGTTTCCTCCTGGATATAGCAAGATCCCTTGCCATTCCTATTCCAGGACATGATCCTGCACAAGGCTCTGTTTCTACAAAAGCAAAGAACAACATAATGTTTCCTTTGCATCATTCCTTGCAGGATCTCCTTCTAGGGATGTGGGAAACACCTTTAAGGGTACCCCCACTTCCCAGGGCAACTGATCTCTTATATCAGGTGCCCCCCTCTCCAGGGTTTCAAAAGACTCAACTTCCTCATCATTCCATAGTAGTGGAATCAGCAATGAGGCGGGTAAAGAGTAAGAAAAAACACTCTTCTTACCCACCAGGTCGTGAGTCTAAGACACTAGATGCCTTTGGATGTCAAACCTTCCAGACATATATGCTTTCTGCAAGAATTCTCTCATATATTTTCTATATGAGTCTTTCTCTTGAGGAGGTCACAAAGCAGTTACATCTTTTGACTCCTTTCCTTCCAGTTTCTAGGAGTAAAGACTATTCTTCACTACTTAAGCATATCCAGAATATTTCTTGGTTTCTTTCTCGTGCTTCCCTAGACTCTTTTGAGTCTGTTAGCAGAATTTCTGCTATTGCTATAGGGGCACGACGTAGAGCCTGGCTCCAAGCTTCAGACTTGGACAAATGGGCACAACAACGTCTGGGACATACTCCTTGCACTGGAGAAAATCTTTTCAACAAGGAGTCTTTACGTCAGGTTGCTCAGTTATCCACTGATTTACCTGTTCCTAAGGGTTGTTCTACACCACCTTCTGTCCCACTAGGTAGGAAATCTCCTACCAAACTTTCTTCCCTCAGGAGAAGAAGGTTTTATTCATCACTTGCCCATCATACAGATGTTCCCCAACAGGGGAGACATCGTCCTGGTCTGAAGCATCCAACCTCTCACCAGGCTTAGCAAACCCAGCATCTGCAGGGTTTTTGATCAATCATCATCAGATGTTTGTGACTCTGGGGGTTAGCATCTACAGTTGCTTCTTCTCAATGAAGACAATCCACCGCTTCATTCTAACCCCTAGACATGGATCTCTTTCCAAAAGATATCCATTTTTTCTATGTTTCTATGAGCTGTCAGGATATTCATGCCTATAGGTCACAGGTTTCTCCTCTTTTTCCTACTAGGGAAAGAGGTCTAACCACTATCAAATGATAGTTCCTGTGCCAGCATGTCTTTTTCCCTTTCTATAGACTTCCTACTTTGTAGGTCTTCTTCAGCTCCATTCCCTTCACTCTCTACCAAGTTTTTCCACTGTAAGAGGGAATTACTTACTGAGAGGCTTTTTTACTCAGCCTCTCTACTTTTCTCACTTTCCAGTGCGGAGTTTTCCTCTTTGAGTTACCTCCTCTACTTCAATCTTGCTTTGGGGCAGCTTATCAGACATATCCAGAGTTTGCTACTCCTGTTCTGTCTGTTCTTTCTGTTTTCAACAGTAAGATTCTTTCTGCTGTCCTGCTAGCAGCTGTCTATGCAGGAGCCTTAATGTTGGACCACTGGTTCTGGTCTTCAAACAACCAGATTGTCCTCCACTAACATTCTGACTAGTCTTAGTAGTGGCTCCAAGTCAGTGCTTCATCTCTCTTGGAGATCATCTCGCTACAAGCTTTCTAGATTGTCTTCTATTCTGCCATCTCCATTTTCCTGGGTTTGGCAGCATAGTTGGCAGAGATACTGGCTCTCTAGCAGCCAGTTCTATCTCCTCATTCTCCTGCATCATGCTCTCTGCAATCTACAGAGAAGCTTTCCACTATGGGCCCTTGCTAGAGAGCATGGGGGGGGCGGGGTTCTCCAACTGCTATCCTAGCTGGTTAGAAAAGGCTTTTCAGTCATGTCTCCCATGACTAGAAGGTTCTCCCTTCTTTTACTATCTCCTTTTTTGATATAAAGGTCATAGGCCTTCTCTTACATGAAAGCTCAAGGAGTTGCCAGTTCCCTGCTTTGGTCCATAGTATTCCCAATCGGGGATATGCTCGTCCTCATGGTAAGAACGCATGATACCTTTGCCCTTAAACAGGTCAACATGGTATCTCATCTCTAGGCGTCTTCTGTCTACTTACCATGCTAGAGTCCTAGAAAACTCAGGACTTGCTGGCTGCACATTGACATTATCCTTTGTTTTTCTCGTAACAATGCTGGTTATTTTTCACTACCTAGCATTCTTGCAGATCATGACCAGGAGGAATAGATTCTCTATACGTCTTCTCAAGTAGGTTCCACCTCCTTGTTAGATGAATCTTTCCTCTCCACATATCCTCTGTGATCACTGTGCTGTAGGCATATCTCTGTCTGTTTAATTGCAGACACCCATATGTAAGCCTACATATTCATATTTATTTTTGTGTGTATTTTATGCCCTTCCATATCTCACTATAGATATATTCTTATATGTCTGTCTATATATCTATATATATATGCATATATAATAAATAAATATATATATATATATATATATATATATATATATATATAATGTATATGTATCTGTTGAGATAGTTTATTATAGATAGATATGTATCCACATACTTATCTATCTCACTGTCTGTCCTCATATAGCTATATGTTTCTGACAGAGGGGCTTTACCCATACCTATGCTATCTAGCAGGTTTGGAATTCTACACACTCAACCACTCCTGTGGTAGTCAACAATTTTTATACCATAACCTAACGGTTTAGGTACCTCTGAAGCTCTCCGTGCCCAATATCTCTCCTAGCTTACCCCAGTTAGGAGAGACATTGTGGATCTTCAGTTCATCACATGCTTAATGCCTCAGGCCTTTGTCCTCTCTTTTTGGGATACAAGGAGTTCCCACACCCTTTCTCCCCACAAGGACTGTGCCAGTTTGTCCAAATCTGTTAGCCTTTCTCTTTTTGCTCCTAAGAGTGACTCACTCTGCCTCCAAAAGAGCTAGGTTTTTTGTCATAAAGCCTTCCGCTGAAGGCCCACCGTTATTGGACTACCCAGTTTTCCTACTGGGGTTACCTGTTACCTTTCAGGATTCTGACCTCCACTGATTTTCCTACAGGATTATTACCTTCACTTACAGTAAGGTCCTCTTCAAGGTTCCTCTACTAGGTTTCCCAGTACATCCATGAACCTCCATACTTCTGTGAAATCCTGTCAGGGGAGGTCCATATTGCAATATCCTTTGCAATATTATTGATGACCATCATCATCCTTACATGGACTCCTTCTCGGCAGTCCTATGCTAGCTTAGCTGTTCCACAGCATCCTTCTTTCATCAACTCCTACCCTCCATCCTCGGGATGCCTGGTGTTCTGGGAGATAGCATGTTCCAACCTATGACATGCTGGGACTCCAGGCATCTCAGCTTGGGAGTCCCCATATGTGAAGACTCATTCCTGCTTGTTCCTAGAGATAGCACAGTTACTTACCTGTAACAGGTGATCTCTGGGAACAGCAGGAATAAGTCTTCACAACCCACCCACCTCTCCAGGAGTTGTATCTCTATCTATCTTTCCTTTCCTCTCTCTCTCTCTTTGTCTCAGCTTTAAAACTTAACTGAGGAGAGGCAGTTGGGAAAGGCGGGAAGGCAGCACGCAGGCCTGCTGGGATGCTTCCAAAAGCTCTTGATTGGACGCTGGGAAGCGTTCCCCCGCAGACTCCGTCGGTACCGACGTACCCATATGTGAAGACTTATTCCTGCTGTTCCCAGAGATCACCTGTTACAGGTAAGTAACTGTGCTTTATTGCGTCTTTTTCTCCACACTGACGTTATAGAAGGATCCAGACTTGTTGTCTTAAGACTAAGGTTTTCTCTGCACCCCTTCACGTAGATCTCCATTTCTGGTTATTCATAAGAACATAAGATATGCCATACTGGGTCAGACCAAGGTCCATCAAGCCCAGTATTCTGTTTCCAACAGTGGCCAATCTAGGTCATACGTACCTAGCAGTTTCCCAAGGGACACAGGTTCCACAATGCTTGTATTGGTTCAAGCATTGATATCCTGGGTCCCTTCTTAATAATGGTTTATGGACCTTTCCTCCAGGAACTTGTCCAAACCTTTTTTAAACCCAGCTACACTAACAGCCTTTACTACATCCTCTGGTAACAAATTCCAGAGTTTGATTACACGTTGAGTGAAAAAATATTTTCTTTTATTAGTCTTAAATAGTTTACCCTGTAGCTTCATTGCATGTCCCCTAGTCTTTCTATATTCTGATAAGGTAAACAATCGATCTACGTTTACCCGTTCCACTCCGTTCATTAATTTATAGACTTCTATCATATCTCCCCTCAGCCGTCTCTTTTCCAGGTTAAAGAGCCCTAACCTTTTTAGCCTTTCTTCATAGGAGTATCCTTCCATCCCTTTACCATTTTGGTGGCTCTTCTCTGAACCTTTTCTAAAATCGCTATATCCTTTTTAAGATACGGCGACGAGAATTGCACACAATATTCAAGGTGCGGTCTCACCATGGAACGATACAGAGGCATTATAATATCTTTTGTTTTATTTTCCATTCCTTTCCTTATCATACCTAGCATTCTATTTGCTCTCTTGGCCGCCGCTGCACACTGGGCCGAGGGTTTTAACATGGTATCCACAATGACGCCTAAATCTTTTTCCTAGGTGGTGGTTCCTAATGTGGAACCTTGCATCGTGTAACCATAGTTTGGGTTGTTCTTCCCTAGGTGCATAACCTTGCACTTGTCCACATTAAATTTCATCTGCCATTTTGATGCCCAGTCTTCCAATTTATCAAGATCCTCTTGCAATTTTTCCACAATCCTCTTGGGTTTTAACAACTTTAAATAGTTTTGTGTCATCTGCAAATTTGATAACCTCACTCGTTATTCCACTTTCCAGGTCATTTATGAATATGTCAAAAAGCAGCGGACCCAGCACAGATCCCTGGGGTACACCACTATTCACCTTTCTCCATTGGGAAAATTGGCCATTTAGCCCTACCCTCTGCTTTCTATCTTTTAACCAGTTCCTGATCCACAATAGTACACTGCCTCCTATCCCATGACTCTTTAGTTTTGCCAAAAGTCTCTGATGAGGGACCTTGTCTAGAATTTAAAGAGATCTAGATCTATCCTTCTGACTAGGAACATTCCACTGGTTTCCATGTAACCTCCTTCATGGTTCTTCCACATATAACCAGTAAGGGGTTCTCTATCCATATTTTCAAGCAGGTCTTACCCCTTCTTGTTTTTAAGTGAGTCTCTTATTTAGGTTTGCCTCGGAAGAAAGGCCTGGCAATCTACTTCCGGTGACACTGCCAAGAAAACCCAGGAGCTTCTGGGTCGCCAGGAGTCAGGACTGACTTGAAGGCACACATTGCATTTGCATATATATATATATATATATAATTTGTTTGTGTGTGTGTGTGTGTGTGTGTATATGTATATAAATACACATATCTCACTCTGAAAGATTTGTTGCTGTCCATATTAATGCTGTTCCAGCATGCCATAGGCTTTTAAATGGACAACCAATTTCTATGGTAATCACAAACTACCTTCTTTTACTGTAACCTCTCCGGTTACATTACATCTGAAGCTCTCCATGTAAAGTCATCCTAAGTGACATCACTTAGGGAAGACATTGCTGATCTTCAAGAAATTGGAGGCTACACCACCTACTACAAATGTTTTTTTCTTTCTTTCTTTCATTGGATAGAGGGGTCTCAAAGACTCATCCTTTTTCTGCAAACCAGTCAGATTTATCTCCTCTCTTTCCTAGAGCTTCAAACGTTGGCCTACAGAAGCTTAGCTTCTCATCCAAAGTCCAACCTCATTAAACTCTCCCAGTTTTTTTCTTCTGGGATTAGTTCTAGCCTTTTAGGCTTCTGACCTCTGCCTGTTTTGTGGAATTTATTTTCCTCTACTTCTCAGTAAGATATTTTCTTTGAGGATAATATACTAGTTTCTAGCACCAGACCATTAGTCTCAACAAATATTTTCGCAATATTTTTGACTAAGATCCACATTAGAAAATTGGAATCCAATTTTCACTAACATTTCTGATCTACACAAGGACCCCTCTCTAGATGCCTTGTTTAGTCAAACTGTTCCACAGCACACCCTTTTTAGTTCAACTCCTACCCTCCATCCCTTGGATGCCTGAGGTTCTGGTAAATAGCATGGCCCATCTATTAGATTTGCAACATGCTGGGACCTCCTCCAGGCATCTCTAGCTTGGGAGTCCCCATATGTGAAGACTCATTCCTGCTTGTTCCTAGAGATAGCACAGTTACTTACCTGTAACAGGTGATCTCTGGGAACAGCCAGAATAAGTCTTCACAACCCACCCACCTCCCCTAGGAGTTGTTTCTCTTTCTCTCTAATTTGTCTACTTCCCTCCTTCGGTCTCAGCTACAAACCCAACTGATGAGAGGGAAGTGAATGGGCGGGAAGGCAGCGCGCATGCGCGTGGGATGCTCCCAAAGGCTTTCTTTTTGGACGCTGGGGAGCGTTCCCGCGCAGGCTCCGTTGGTACCGACGTACCCATATGTGAAGACTTATTCCTGCTGTTCCCAGAGATCACCTGTTACAGGTAAGTAACTGTGCTTTCTTGTTGTGCACCTGGCGGTCATGCAGTCCTTGCACACGTTACGCCCAAGCGGCTCCAGCACACGTTCCTACCCTAGCGCCTGTAACATGAGTTGTAATAGCGCTGTTAATGTGCTTTCCGGACCACGGTCTTAGTGCACGCTGTTGCGATATTTGCCTTAACTCTGTCTTCTTCCAGAAAACATTGTTTGACCTGCAGCAAGCAAGGTGCCTCATCTCTGGCTTCTGGACTCTGTTATTCCTACATGTCAGCTACTGAGTCACCCCTAGAGCGCTTGCTCCCCCTGCCTCAGCCAGCCTTGCCTACTTCAGGGCACGAGGTGGGGGATGGTGCTGTGGCTAAGAATAACCAGCTGGCTGGAGGTTCTGGCAACCATGTTGTGGGCCACTTCCCATTCTCTAGGGAATCTGCGGTAGCTATGCTTCCCGGTGTTGGGTGGTCATTTCCAAGAGGAGAGTTTCCGGAATCCAGATTGTCCTCTCTGGAATTCTTTTCCTTTTTACAGGCCTGGTCATTCTGTGGAAATTCAAACCCTGTGGCTTCTGGATGCCCCTGAGCGTAGTCTCGCAAGGAGCAGGCTGAGAGTGGAATTCCTGTTTTGTTGCCGGCAAAGGTTAGCCCCTGAAGATGGGAATCACCTGGGATCTGCCCGAGCTTTGGATTTCAATGTCTCGGTGCTGTGCTCTGATGTGGACCAAGAAATACTCTCGCCTTCAGAGGATTGTGAAGAGGCTGGTGTTATCTGCCTGTTCCAGAAGAAGGATCTTTATTTTTGCACTTGATGGTACCGCCCAGGCACAAGCATCAGGGCGGTGTACAATTAAAACAGACTGCAGCTGAAAACAAAGAAAGGAAGGAACGCCAGTATTCAAATAGGAAAGACAGAGAAGACAATAAGAGAAGAAAGGATACAGAGCTCTAAACATAAGAGGAAAAAGAAGGGGAGCAGAGGCTAAATGCCTATTGGCAGAGGTGAGTTTTAAGCATACTGGCAGTGTTGATCACCAAGGTTTCATCCACCTTGAACTTGGCAGATGCCATGGAGCAGGAGCAGAAGGTGCATCCACTGTTGCAAGGAGTGCAGAAATCCACTATTGTCTTCCCATTCCCAGAGGTGATCAAGAACATGACCAGTTGGAGTGGGATTCCCCAGACTCCCCCACCTAAGGGGCTATAGGTATATAAGAAGATGTACGCTCTCCCGGAGAAGAAGTGTGTTGTGTGGTTTGATATTACCAAGGTGGATGTGCTGCAATTCATGTCCGTTATCAGATGGACCACCATTCCTGTGGAAGATGGACCAGTCTTGAAGGATTTTCTGGACCGAGAGGTGGATTTGTTGTTGAAGAAGCAGTTTGCTGCCACAGCTGCTATTCTTCAGTTGGCGATATGTGCAGGCCTAACGTCTCGAGCCCTACTCCAGTGGATTCAGTCTCTTCTGCCGGATGATATTAGCCCTCTTTTGGAATCTGCTACAGCCTTTTTTTTCTAATGCCGTGTATAGCCTGGTACATTTAGTGCTCAGGGATAGTGCCTTGTTGATGGTGACATGACGCTGGGATTGGCTCTGACATTGGGCAGCAGACACATCCTTCAAAACCCAATTAGCCTAACTGGATTTTAAAGGGAAGCTGCTTTTTAGGGCTGATTTGGGAGAAGCTGGTGAAGAACCTGGGCGAGACAAAATCTTGCCACCTTCTGGAGGATAGGTCCAGGGAGCCTGTGAAGCAGGCAGGAGCCTCCTTCCCATCCCACCAGCCTCCATTTGTTGCCTGGGGCACACTGGCCAGACTCTTGGGGGGTTTTGGGACTTTTGTCATTACTGTCCTGAAGGACTTTCTTCCCTGTTTCTTCTGAATGTCGGGCTCATTCTCTGTCCTTCTGTTGGGCACATGGAGCCTGGGGACCCATTCCCTGGTTCCTGTGGTTGGGAGCAGGCTTCACCTCTTCTTTTGGGAATAGGTCCAGGTCACCAAAGATTGCTTGGGTGCTAGACACCATTCAGTATGGCATATAAGGCTATGTCCTGGAATGCAAAGAGCTGATCCTGGACAGCCTGTCCCTCCAAATGAGTAGGGCAATGGAAGATACTCCATTTATTTTGTGGTGCCAAAAAACAGATGGTTCCTTCCGGCCCATTCTGGACCTCAAGGGTGTCAAAGAGCACTTGTGCATCCTGCGCTTCTGGATGGAAACATTGTGATCTGTGATTCAAGTGGTGCGCTGAGGGGGGTTCCTGGCATCTTTGGATTTGGCCAAGGCGTATTTTCATATCCCGATTTGGGAAGATTAGCAAAGGTTATCTGCATTTTGTTATGCTTAGCTCTCACTTTCAGTTTACTGCCCTCAGTTTAGACTCTCCACTGCCCCCCAGACATTCTCCAAGGCCATGGTGATGGTAGCTGCTGTGCCATGGCACCAAGGGATTTGTATGGGCTACTGACTCATCCAACCCATTCTCTTTCAGAGGCATCTCAAGTAGTGACCCGAGTGGTGTCCTTTTTTGGAAAGCCTCAACTGGGTGATCAATCTGGGAAAGAGCCAGTTATTGCTTTCTGAGTTCCTGGGATCATGTTTTGACACTCGAGTGAGCACTGTCTTCCTACCAGAGGAATCAAAAGGCTTTTGGATTGCCTGGCTTTGTTCCATGTGCAGCAGTCTCTGAGTCTAGGATTATCTTCAGCTCTTCGGATTAATGGCGGTGACAATTGAGATGGAGCCATGAGCATGTGTTCGCATGCAGCTGCTCCAGCAGTCCTGGATGTTTGAGCTCAGGCTCCCATTTCTGATGATGGTGAAGACCAGCCTGTGGTGGTGGCAGCAGCACTGTCATCTGAGGAAGGGCGTGCCGCTGGACGATTTCTCATGGATCCTTCTGACAACGGATGCCAGTCTCTCGGGCTGGGGAGCCCATTGCCAAGACCGAATGGCTCTGGGCCATTGGAACCATAGGGAAGCACTATGGTCCATCATCCACCTGAAGGCGAGGGCCATCAGATTGACTCTTCTAGGTTTCCAGTCGAGGGCTAGGTGTTTCGAGTGTTTTTGGACAATGCCACAGCGGTGGCTTATGTCAATTGGCAAGGCAGAATGAGGAGTTCCGTAGTAGCCTTGGAGATGGACCTCCTGGGCGGAGAAGAACCTCCTAGACTTATCAACTCAGCGCATTGCAGGGTGGACACTGGCAGCAGACTTTCTCAGCTGGCACTCTGGATCCAGGAGAGAGAGTTGAGTCGGGAGGCATTTCAGTTGATTCTGTGCTGCTGGGGTCGCCCTGAGATAGATCTGATGGCAACCCACTCCAACGCCAAAGAGTGCCACTTCTTTCAGTCGCGACAGGAAGATGGAGTCTGAGGGCGTTGATGCCTGGCCCAACCTTAGCCAAGTCGATGCATGCTGTCTGTGATTCCTCCATGGTCTCCTTGTAGTGCGTGTGATTTGGTGTATAGAGCTCCATCCGGGCAGGGTGATTCTGGTGGCGCTGGATTGGCTGAGGAGAGCTTGGTTCAGAGATCTGATGTGGCTCCTGCAAGCACCATCTCTTCATTTGCCTCTGTCTTGGGGTCTCTTGCGTCAGGAACTGATCATCCTGGAGGACCCGGTTCCTTTCTTGCTTATGACTTGATCCTTGAAAGGAGACAGCGCATAAGGGCTACTGTCCAGCAGTGGTTTCCACTCTGCTCGGAACCTGGTGGAGATCTATCAAACCTGGCATATATGCTGGTCTGGTGTCTCTTTGAGTAGTGATGTTTCAGCACATGGCAGCTGGCTCCTGAGTTGGCCAAGGTGCCGTTTCTTTGGTCTTTCTGTAGGACGGTCTGGAGGAGGGCCTTACTTTTAGCTCCCTGAAGGATCAGGTGGCATCTTTGACCTGTTTCAGAGATCTAGTGGCTGGTAAGTCTCTAGCCTTACACCTGGACCCTGGGAGTTGGTGTCTGCATCCTTCCTTCCAGTCCATGGTTCCTCCTTGGGATCTTTCTGGTGCTCAGGGCCTTGATGTTGGCACCCTTTCAGCCATTGAAGTGCGCTGCTCTGAAAGATTTAATGCTCAAAATGGTCATTTGGGTCACTATTCCACAAGATGGCTTTCAGAGCTGCAGACTCTTATCTTGCCAAGATTCTTACCTATCCTTTTCTGAGAAGGCTGTTTATATTCGGCCTGTGCCTTCCTTCTTAGCTAAGATGATTTCTCCCTTTCATGTGAACCAGGTGATTTGCCTGCCCTTGTTCTCTAAGGAGCAGTGTTAGAGAAAGGATAAGGATCTTCGTCTTGTGAATGTCTGGAGGATACTTCTCCATTACTTAGAGGTTACAAGTTCTTTTCGTAAGTCTGATCATCTTTTTATACTGTTTGCTGGCCAGCGCAAAGATGATGCGGCATTTAAGTCTGCGCTGGGTTAAGGAGACCATTGCCTTGGCGGATCTGTTGCAGTTGCCGGCTCTGGAGGGTTTGTACACCCATTCTACCCAAGCGCAAGCATCCTCATGGGTGGGATGGAGCAGAGCTCAGTAGCCCCTGCTGACATTTCTCAAGCAGCAACGTGGGCATCACTTTCCACTTTTGTCAAGCACTACTGTGTGGATGCCCACATGTAGGCAGTCATGGCCTTTGGCTCTAAGGTTTTGCGAGCTGATGTGTCGTCTTCCCGCCCAGTGGAGTCATAGCTTTGGTACATCCCACTTGCCTGCACTGATCTAGCAGGATGATATGGAAGGTGACATTTTACTTACCAGATAATTTCCCTTCCATGAGTCCTGCTAGACCAGTCCAGGGCCCGCCCCTGAAACCGTATTTAGAAACATAGAAACATGATGACAGAAAAAGACCACATGGCCTATCTAGTCTGTCCTTCCATAACAACAACTACAACAGTTCACTTTTTACCTTTAGAGATCCTCTGTGTTGGTCCCATGCTTTTTTGAATTCAGTTACTGTCCTCATCTCTACCACCTCCACTGGGAGACTATTCCACGGATCCACTACTCTTTCCGTAAAGAAATATTTCCGCATATCACTCCTGAATCTATCTCCCTTCACCCTCATCCCATGTCCCCTTGTAGCAGAACTTGCTTTCAATTGAAAGAGGCTCTCTCCCTAAACATTTATGCCACGGAGGTATTTAAACATCTCAATCATATCACCTCTATCCCGCCTTTCCTCTAAGGTATACATATTAAGATCCTTAAGTCTGTTCTCATATGCTTTATAATGAAGCCCATTAATCATTTTAGTAGCAACCCTCTGCACCGACTCCATCCTGTTCACATCCTTTTGAAGGTGCGGTCTCCAGAATTGCACACCATACTCCAAATGAGGTCGCACCAAAGACTTATACAGAGGCATTATCACCTCCTTTTTTCTGCTAGCCATTCCTCTCCGTATGCACCCAAGCATCCTTCTAGCTTTTGCCGTCGCCCTTTCTACCTGTTTAGCTACTTTAAGATCATCAGACATAACCACACCTAGGTCCCGCTCTTCTTTAGTGGACAAAAGTACTTCACCTCCTATACTGTATTGCTCCCTTGGATTGCTGCAGCCCAAATGCATGACCTTACATTTTTTAACATTAAATCCCAGCTGCCAAATTCTAGACCATTCTTCAAGCTTAGCTAGATCCCTCCTCATGTTATCTACCCCTTCCTGGGTGTCTACTCTATTGCAGATTTTGGTATCATCCGCAAAGAGGCAAACCTTACCCGACAGCCCTTCCGCTATATCACTAACAAAGATGTTAAAAAGAATCGGACCAAGGACAGATCCCTGGGGCACACCACTGGTAACATCCTTCTCCTCAGAGTGAGCTCCATTTACTTGTACTCTTTGTCGCCTCCCACCCAACCAATTTCTAACCCAAGCAGTAACTTTAGGGTCCATCCCTAGGGTGCTCAGTTTGTTTATAAGTCGCCTGTGAGGAACAGTGTCAAAGGCGTTACGGAAATCTAAATACACCACATCTAGAGCTCTCCCTCGGTCCAACTCCCTGGTCACCCAGTCAAAGAAATCAATCAGATTTGTCTGACAAGACCTGCCTCTGGTGAATCCATGCTGCCTCGGATCCTGTAATCCGCTGGACTCCAGAAACCTCACTATTTTCTCTTTCAGCAGCGTTTCCAATAATTTACTCACCACCGAAGTTAAACTAACCGGCCTGTAGTTTTCAACCCCATCCTTACTTCCGCTTTTGTGTAAAGGCACCACATGAGCCTCTCTCCAGTCCTTTGGCACCACTCCCGACTCCAATGAGGCATTGAAAAGGTTAGTCAGTGGAGTTGCTAGAACGTCCCCAAGTTCCCTCAGTATTCTAGGGTGTATCCCATCCGGTCCCATCGCTTTGTCTACTTTAAGTTGAGCTAGTTTCTCACGAACACAGTCTTCTGAAAATAGTTCAAGATGTCCCTCGCTTCTGTTCTTATTTGTGGGTGTTTTCTGAGGTCCTGCTCCTGGTTCTTCATCTGTGAACACAGAACAAAAATATTTGTTAAGCAATTCCGCTTTATCCTTATCAGCTTCTATATATTCCCCCCCTGCACCCTTGAGTCTGACAATACCACTTTTGCCCTTCCTCTTCTCACTAATATATCTGAAAAATGTCTTATCCCCCCATTTTATTGCATTGGCTATTTCCTCCTCCTTTTGAATCTTTGCCTTCTTGACTACTTTGATAGCTTCTCTAAGTTTTTCCAAATACAGATGCCTGTCTTCCTCTCTCTGTGATCTCTTGTATTTCATGAAGGCCTCCCTCTTTTTCTTCACTTGTTCAGCTACTTCC
The DNA here is from genome assembly GCA_033557465.1 of Ichthyophis bannanicus. NCBI lineage: Eukaryota > Metazoa > Chordata > Amphibia > Gymnophiona > Ichthyophiidae > Ichthyophis > Ichthyophis bannanicus. Next base: position 341,029,711 of record CM066036.1, on the reverse strand, counting down.
TTCGAAAACCATAGCGGTCTCCTGTTCCCTTTACTCTGTTCTTCTGCTGTGGTACCCTTGGGTCTGCTTTGATATGTATACTTGGCTCTGCAGGTTCATCTTCTACTAACAGCCTTCTGTTTCTGTTTTCCTGTACATAGCTCTCTACTGTTGATAACGCGCTGTTTCCCACATTGAGGTTGTGCAAGGTTTGCCATGTTCTCCCATATGTTTTGAGATAGATATGAAAGAGACTTCTGATGGTTGAGGCAGATAGACATATGGGAGTGATGTCATTGAAACCTGGGCTTTTCATTGGTTCTTGATCTCTACCAATCTGCTGGTAGGGGAATACTACCCACTTGTCTGGACTGATCTAGCAGGACTCAAGGAAAGAGCATTATCTGGTAAGTAAAATGTCACCTTCATGCCTTTTCAGTAGAAGCTCAAGCCAAGTTATGTTCAGGCACAGTTGAATAGTGATCAACTGTCTTCTATGTCATACATTAAACATAATAAGACAAGGCATGTGTTTTAGAATGGTAGCAATTGTCAAGTTTGAGTGATACTTACCGTAGTCTTCCACTCCTACAGCTGAGTCATTCACTCTTAGTTTCTCAGAATTAGCTGAAAATGCTTTTCAAAATAATGTTTGAGAAGATACATTTTAAGTGTGGTCATTTTTCTAGTCATCTCTCTCCTGCATCATAGTGTGTGTTTCTAATTCAGAACTTTTCTGGTTTTTATGATTTTATTAATGATTATTCATAATGTACATTATTTATCGCCCATATCAGACCAATCTAGACAAGTAGGTTATACCCTCCAGCCAGCAGTTGGAGACGAGGGGGGAAAAAAGCTTAAAGCTCACTTCACTTGCTCTATAGGGGACTGATGCTGCCTTCCACTCTTCAGTATTTCCAACAGATGGTGCAGACGTGGACTGGCACAGCAAGATTGCTAGGCCCTGAGGGTTGTGGTCTGCAAGCCGCCATCCTCCAGTGGAGCACAATCCCAGTCAAGCTCCAAGGAGTAATCTAAGAAATATTTCTTTCTCCATGGACAAGCAGGGATGACGTCCTTATCCAACAGTGCCTGCACAGGAACACTCCCCATCTATTAACTGAAGTTTTTGGAAATTTCCATTGCACATGCATGCCATCTTCCCACCTGCTGCCACAGTGCCATCTTAGATTAGTCTTTGTGTTTCCACAGAGCTCAACAGATGCGTTTAACGAGGAGTTTGCCATTTTGGTCATTTTTCCCTTCGCAGGGACTGCTGCGTTTACCAGCACTTCCGTTTTCTTTCCTGCCTGCCTGTTGCAGCTTTTCTTCTTTTTTTCCTTTAGTTTAGTTTGTTTTAAGTTTCCTTTCAATTTCTGCAGCACCTCTGCCCCCTTAGGAGCTGGTGTTCCAGCCATGGGTCCTGCTGTTTTTCATGATCGAGCCGTTTGATTTCTCTGCATCTCATTTTCCAGCCATTTTGTCCCAAAGTCAGGCCAGCGGGTTTAAGAAGTGTTCCCAGTGCTCAAGGACGATATCTACCATGGATACCCACAATTGGTGCTTTCAGTGCCTGGGACCTGATCATCAGTCCTCTTCCTGTAATTTTGTGCTTGCAGATGACAAAAAGAGGACAAGGGTCAAGAGAAACAGCATAAATCACTTTTTGGCCCTCACAAGTCTGATCCATTAACATCAGCACCAGTCTCAATGGCTTGCATCAGACACTGGCAGAGCATCAACTAAGGAGTTCTGGAGCCTACTTTAAGCCGAACACCCTTTAGTGCCCCAGAGCATTGGCCATCAATCAATCTCCACCAGAAGAAGGATTTGGCTTCATTTTTATCAGCACTACAGGATGATCTGCCAACCACCTTGTGAAGGTTCCGGTGCACCAGCATTGAAGCCTTTCGAGGCATGGCATCCAGAGCGATGAGGGTCTGCAAGAATATCCTTCCAAGCTGCCCCTGAAGAGAGGAGAGCTTATCCTCTAGGACACTGGAGGGCCAGCAACGACCTACTGATAGCCAAGACCAAGCCACTGATAACCTCTTACAGATTCCGGGTACATCAGTTGAGGTAGCTGAGGCCCCACAGCCTTCAGAGTCATCAGCCATTGAGAAACACCTTCTACAGTCTCTTGAGAAACAGATTGTGGTGCTCTTGACTATTCATCAGACCAGGGCCTCAACATCTGATGCATCAACATTGGCAACTGCTCAACTGATCCTCAATACACACGGCTTACCTGGCCAGCCGATATCGCTCTCTAGAGTTTCAGGGTCTGATGCACCCTCAATCTAGGTAAGCATGGGTGCATCATCACTCCTGATCGTCAAGGTCAAGAGGGAGATCCAGGCAGAAGTACTTTAAGTTCGTCTCTGAGTCTATCTGTATAGAGTTCAGAAGGCCCCTAAGTTTGAGAAGCCCTAGCTTCTGTACCATTCCTTGGTGGTCAAATCCAAAAGTTCCAAGACTCGAACCTCCTCGCCCCCAGGGAGGGAGGCCCAGACAATGGACTTTTTTGAGAGAGATTTTTTTCAGAGTTCCATTCTCATAGCCCATATGGCTTCTTACCAGCTCTCAATGTTTATATTTTTGAAGAACATTCAGATGTGACTTCTATGATCTGTCCCAGTATCTCCCTCCAGAGAAATTGGAGCAGTATTATTCACTAGTGGCGCACGACAAGGACTGTTCAAAGTTTATGCTCTGGGTGACCTCTGATGGCTTTGAAACAGCATTGAAAGCTTCTCCCATGGGTATTGGTGTGCAGAGACTCACCTAGCTCTGTCCGCAGACCTGGAACATTCAGTGCAAGCAAGCTTGCTGCTGTGCCATGAAGAGAATCTCTTTGGAGAAGGGTCAAAGAGAAAGCTGGCTTCATTGAAAAGAAGCATGTCACCCCTCAGAATCTCTCAAGGTGAATGTCTGAGCTGACCTTCTACCACAGGGAGGTACCAAGGTGGCTCCCAGAAAAAAGACATTCCTCTTATAGGCATAGGTACTTTCCTGATTCCTAGACTTCCCAGCCAAAGCAGGCTCCTCGATCACAACCACCATGGGAGAAGCCCTAGCCTGCTCCTCAGGCAAATCCTAGGGCGGGGATTTGACTGGTTCCTTCAGAGTGTAGCTGATCTACTAGTAACTGCAATGGAAAACCCTCATGTTGGGGGAAGACTCACTTTTTTTGCCCAAAAGTGACATAACCTCAGACACTTGGGTTCTGTGCATCATCCAAGGCAGTTACAAATTACATTTATTCAGTCTTCCTTCAAATTGTCCCCTGAGGGTGCATCACATCAACCCTCTGCATCAGGAAGTGCTTCAGAAAGAAATCACCACCCTCTTGAGATCAAACGCATGCCACCAGGTCAAAGAGGGCAAGGGTTCTATTCCAAGTATTTCCTGATCCCCAAGAAAATCGGGGGATGCCATCCCATCCTAGACCTCTGAGATCTAAACAGATACATCATCAGAGAAAGTTCAGAATAATTTCTCTGGGCACCCTGCTCCCTTATCTACAAAAAGGAGATTAACTATGCTACCCAGATCTGAAAGATGCGTACACCCACATACAGATAATTCCTGTGAGAGGTATGTATCTCAGATTCGTCTTCACAAAGTGCCTTGTAATAGTAGCAGCTTACCACTGGACACTGGGAGTGTTTGTCTTCCCCTACTTGGAGAATTGGCTGATCAAGAGTACCATTCCTGAAAGAGTTTGAGAATCGATGCAGTTTGATCATTTGGATGTTGGAACTACTAACGTTTTATCATAAATTACCTGAAATTCCACCTGCAGCCTACCCAACAATTGGAATTCATTAGAGTTTTGCTCAACATGACTTGGGCGAGAGCCTTCCCTCCTTGCATGATGGACTCCACAGATTGACAGTGATCGTGCAGGAGACTCAATTGAGTTAGCAGGTCACTGTTTGCAGGATCTTAACTGTACTAGGTCATATGGCTTCTACAGTACAATGACACCCTTGGCATGTCTCCATATGAGAGAGGCTCAGTGGATGATGACTCAGTAGTTCCAAGCCACAGGACAACTCCGAGATCGTCTGTATGTCACCAACCTACTCATTCAGTCATTACAATGCTGGAAAGGCCATCACAATTTGCTCAAAGATCTTCCTTTCCAAATTGCTCCCCCTCAAAATATTTTGATGAGAGCATCCAAACTAGGTTGGGGAGCTAATCTCAGTGGGTTTCACACGCAGGATAATTGGTCCTTCCAAGAAAGCCTCCACCAGATCAGAGTTAAGAGCTATAACAAATGCTCTAAAGGCTTTCAAAGATCAACTGGCCAATCAAATTGTCTTTCTGGATCAGAACAATCAAGTGACAATTTATATAGGGTCCAGAAGGCTCCAGGCTTCAGAAAGCAACAACTGCCCAACCACCACTGCCAGTGGTGGTCAGATCTGCTCTGAAGAATGTTAAGGGCCCACTCCTTGGTGGCCCCTGGAAAGGACACTAGTATACTGAACCTTCTTAGGAAGAAGTTTTCCCAGACTGCTGTACTTACTTTCCATATAGCTTTTACCAGCGAGAACATGCAAAACATCCTGCACACAAGTAGATAAGTTCTCATTTTCTCCCTCAAGACAACCTAGACGTTTTTAGGTTTACTCCAGGAACAAGCAGGAAGTCAGTCCTCACGTATGGGTGACGTCGGCGCCGACAGAGCCCTCGTGTGGAGCAATTCCCCAGCTTTCAAAGAAAGCTTTTGGGATTGCATCGCGCATGCACGGTTCCCTTCCCAATCAAGGGTGCCATCTTGCTCAGTCTCCCTTTTTCCGCGGAGCCCAACGGACGTTGTACCTTATTCCTTGCGGAAAAAAGTGCGTCAAAAAACTTTAGAAGAATTCTTCTCTTCGACTGGTTCAACACCGGTTCCCCTTCCTGCCTGCGGCTCGGTACACCGGTATCGAGTCCAGTCCATTTTTTTGCGTTTTTGTCCTTAGAGACTAGCGTTCATGCTCTTTTTTTATTTGCACTGGCAGCCTGGTCCTTTGACCTTGCAGGGGCCCTTTTTCCCCCCATGGCTGCCAGCGGGTTTAAAAACTGTGATCGGTGTAAGAAGTTAATGTCCCTCACCGACACACATGACTTCTGTCTCCGATACCTCGGGCCCAACCATGACCGAAGGTCTGTGGCCCGTGTGGGAAAATGTCCTCTAAGGCACTCCAAAGTAGGCAGCAGCAGCGTGAAAGAATTTTCTCGGGGTCCGCATCCCCCCCCCCCTGTCTGAACCCGAGCACCTTCGGGGGTCTTCTGAACAGGGGTCTCCCTCCCTTCAGGAACACCGGAGGAAGAAGAAGCCCTTGAGGGCAGCATCGTTGGATGCCTCCGATTGCCCTGGGCCCTTGAAGGCCAGGTCGTGGAGTCCTCACTGCCGCTCTGGGTCTTTGGAGTCGTAACAGCCTGCGAAGGTACCTCGCACGGAGCCGGAGATGCCGAGGCGGGTGAGTACTGTTGTCCTCGTGGATTCCCCTCCAGGGGAGCCGGCGTCAGGCCCGACGAAGTCAGGGCCCGAGCCGGAGGCTGCGGAGTCTTCTGAGCTCGGTCTCACGATGACAGCCCTGGAGCGCAGCATGTCTGCCTTCATGGAGCAGCAGCAGGCGCTGATAGCCGGTCTCACCGGTCCATCCGCCCGAACCACCTGGACCTCTATGTCCAAATCGACCCCGGAGGCCGAGCTGATCCTCGAGACTCTTCGGACTCGAGTCGATCCTCAGCCAAGGTCTCCCTCGATCTCCTGCTTGGGACCTAGGACGTTGACGCCGGTGCTCTCGGCATCGGGGTGGTCGGGGCCGAAGTCCTCGTGGCCGGAGCCCCTCGATTCCTCTTCAGAGAGATCGGCTTGGGAGATGGAAGATGAGGTGTCCCCCTCCGGAGGATACCCGGTTCTCGGACTTCGTCAGGGACATGGCCAAGGCTTTGGCAATCCCGGCGGATACTGAGGAGGAGCCTCAAGCTGAAGATCTCAAGGATCTCCAGTATGACTCCCCCGAGGGAAGCCCTTACTGTGCCGGTTCCTCCGATGCTGGAACGGCTGATGCTCCTCATGTGGGAGTCACCGGCCTCGATGCTGGTTCTCAGCAAGTGGGTCGATTCCATCGATAGTCTGCAAGAGCCCTGGGTTCCAAAAGCCACAGCTGCCACACAACTCTATGGTTGTCGACTTGGCCATGAACCGGCTCAAGAGCCAAAAACTGCACTTCTCGGTGCCTCCTGGCCGGGAGGCCCGTAACCTGGACACCCTCGGCAGAAAATGCTTCCAGGGCTCGATGCTGTCATGCCGTTTCCAAACCTACCAGCTGTACATGGGCATGTACTTGAGGGACCTGGCAAAGGAGATTGCCGGGTTCTCAGCTGGCCTCTCCAAGGCACCCTTGCAGCATGTCAGTGCCTTGTCCACCAGGATTCGGGAGTGCTCGAAGTTCATATCTCGAACGGCCTATGATGGCTTTGAGGCTTCGGCATGAGTAGCCGTAGCCGGCATCGGTGCACGCCGCCAGGCCTGGCTAATGTCGTCATCGGATCTGGAACCATGGGTTCAGGACAAGTTGGTCAATGTCCCTTGCCGAGGTGACAACCTCTTTGGCAAACCCATGACTGAGAAGGCTGCTGAGCTCGAGTCTGAATACTTGACCCGGACAAGAATCTCAAAGAAGACTTCTGCCCCTTCTAAGAAGAAGGGCTTGGGTAAAAAGCCCTTTTTTCCGAGGAAGGGTACTGCTTACCACAACTACCCCGCTTACCACAACTACCCCACTCACCAGGCTACTCCAGCTCCCCTACAGGGGCAGCAGGCCAAGGGACAGGGGCATGGCCCGCGTAAGCAGAAGACCCCCAAGCCCCAGGCCGTGGCTCCTACTCAGCCGGAAGGGGGTTTTTGACTCACAAGGCATAGTCTCTTTTCCACCAGTGGTAAGGTCTTGCACAGGAAGCATGCTAGCCCTGTACGCCCACAGGTGGCCAGCCATCACCTCGGATATCTGGGTCCTGCAAATAGTCCAAAGGGGCTATTTGCTTCACTTCAGCCAGATACCATCCTCCTCCTTTCCAGGAGAGCCTCTCAGACCCCCTCTTCACAGGGACCTCCTCTTGCAGGAGTTGGCAGGTTTTCTAAAGGATCAGGCGGTGGAACCGGTGCCCCACCACCTGCAGGGCAAGGGCTTCTACTCCAGGCATTTCCTCATACCAAAGAGAACTGGAGGCCTCAGACACATCCTCGACCTAAGAAATTTAAACAAGTTCCTGGTGAGGGAAAAGTTCAAGATGCTTTTCCTTGGAATGTTGCTGCCTTACCTCCACCAGGGAGATTGGCTATGCTCCTTAGACCTGAAGGATGCCTATACACACATCCTCATACACCCAGACCACAGACAATATCTCAGATTGTAGTGGGAGGAAAGCATTTCCAATACAGAGTTCTACCCTTTGGCCTGGCCTCTGCTCCCAGGGTGTTTACAAAATGCCTGGCTGTAGTGGCTGCCTTCCTCAGAAGTCAGGGAATTTTTGTCTTCCCTTACTTGGATGACTGGCTCATCGGGGGCCAGTCGCCTCAGGAGGCCCAACAGGCCACTTCTCGCACTATCAACATATTGCAACGTCTGGGTTTTGTCATAAACCACGCAAAGTCCACTTTGCTCCCCACTCAAAACTTAGAGTTCATAGGAGCAAGATTGGACACCCTTCAGACGAAGGCTTACCTGCTGGAGGACAGGGCACAGAGGCTGCTAACCCTGGCACAACAGTTCAGGCGCAGGACTCTGGTCTGAACGAGACACTTCTTGCTCCTTCACGGTGCATGTGACCCCAAATGCCCGTCTCCACATGAGAACAGCTCAATGGTGTCTCAGAGATCAGTGGACTCAGGCCTCTGGCAGCCTCAGAGACAGGATAACAGTATCCAAACGACTGGTACAGTCGTTGCAGTGGTGGTGTCAGCCACCCAACCTGCTCGAGGGAGTGCTTTTTCAGACTCCCTCGCACACAAGAGTGCTAACGACAGATGCCTCCTTGCTGGGCTGGGGAGCCCACTGCCAAGGATCGTGCACTCAGGGGTTGTGGTCTCCTCAGGAGTCTGCACAACGAATCAACCTCTTAGAGCTGCAGGCAATTTGCCTAGCTCTCCAAGCCTTTTGTCATGTCCTCTCACATCAGTCTGTCTTGATACAGACGGACAACCAGGTAGCAATGTTCTACGTGAACAAGCAGGGAGGTACGGGGTCTCGTATCCTATGTCAGGAGACACACGACCTCTGGTCATTTGCCATCAGGCAGGGTGTGTCTCTCAAAGCAGTATACCTGCCTGGTCAGGAGAACTGCCTACCGGACAAACTAAGCAGGATTCTTCAACCTCACGAATGGCAACTGGATCCCAGATTTTGCTCAAGACAGCCACATCCTCTGAGGGTGGCTGCAGATGCTTTCCTGATCTCCTGGTCAGGGGGCCTCATATATGCGTTTCCTCCCACGCCTCTGGTTATTATGATTATTATGATTATTATTATTATTATTAAAGACTTATAAAGCGCAACAACATACGAAGCACTGTACAAACATAGAAGAGAGATAGTCCCTGCTCATCAGAGCTCACAATCTAATAAGACAGAAAACAAAATAAGTTAAATAATACAAATAACAAAAATTTACAGGACAAAGTAAACAAATGTTGATAGAGAGATCAAGATAGGGTAAGACAGGAATGGAAAGCAATAGTAAAGAGATGGGATTTTAGTCTGGACTTGAAAATGGCCAGGGAGGACGCTTGGCGCACAGAGATAGGAAGACTATTCCAAGCAAAGGGTGCTGCCAGTTGGGAGGAGCGAAGTCTGGAATTGGCAGTACGAGTAAAGTGCACAGATAAACGAAGACTATTAGAAGAGCGAAGCAACCGAGAGAGGGTGTAAGGAGAGATGAGAGATGAAAGGTACTGGGGGACAGAAGAGTGAATACATTTATAGGTCAGGAGGAGAAGTTTAAATTGGATACGATGGGAAGCCAATGAAACGACATGAGGAGAGGAGTGATGTGGGAAAAACGAGACTGGCGGAAAATGAGTCGAGCAGCGGAATGTTGAATTGACTGAAGAGGAAAGAGGTAGCTTGCAGGGAGGCCAGCAAGGAGAACATTACAATAATCAAGATGGGAGGTGATTAAGGAGTGGACAATCAATTTAGTGGTGTCAACAGAGAAGACAGGGTGAATTTTGGAAATATTGTATAGAAAGAAACAAGAAGTTTTAGCAATGAGCTGGATATGTGAAGAGAAAGAGAGAAGAATCGAAGATAACACCAAAGTTACATGCTGAAGAAACAGGGAGGAGTACAGAGTTATCAACAGAGATAGAGAGAGAGAGAAAGGGGAAACATTTGGGGGAAAGATAAGAAGCTCAGTTTTGGCCATGATCAGTTTTAAGCGGCGGTGGGACATCCAAGCAGCAATGTCAGAGAGGCAGAGTGAGATCTTAGACTGCATATCAGGAGAGAGAACAGGTGCAGAAAGCTAGATTTGAGAGTCGTTGGCATAGATATGATAGTGAAAGCCATGGGAAGAGATAAGGGTGCCAAGGGATTGGGTATAGAGAGAGAAGAGGAGTGGACCTAAGATGGAACCCTGAGGAACTCGTACAGGTAGTGGGGTTGAAGAGGAGGAGGAGCCGCCATCAAAGCACACACTGAAAGAGCGATGGGATAGATAGGAAGAGAACCAAGATAGTACAGAGTCTTTGAATATAAGTGAGGATAGGGTGATAAGAAGAAGGTTATGGTCAACAGTGTCGAAGGCAGCAGAGAGATCAAGAAGAATGAGGACAGAGTAAAAGCCTTTGGACTTTGCCAAGAACAAATCATTCGAGACCTTAGTAAGAGCAGTTTCAGTGGAGTGTAGGAGACGGAAGCCAGATTGTAAAGTATCCAAGAGGGTACGAGAGGAGAGGAAATCAAGACAACGTTGATAGACTGCACGCTCAAGTAGTTTAGAGACGAAAGGAAGGAGAGAGATGGGACGATAGTTAGAAGGACAAGTGGGATCAAGTGAAGGTTTTTTGAGGAGGGTTGTAACCACAGCTTACTTGAAAACAGAAGGGAAGGTTGCAGTGGAGAGAGAGAGGTTAAGAATATGAGAAATAGAAGAGACGAGAGATGAAAAGATGGAGCTAAGGAGGTGGGTGGGGAAGGGGTCAGAAGAGCAGGTAGTAGGTTTGGAGGAAGAGAGAAGGAGCGATGTTTCCTCATCAGAGACCATAGGGAAGGAAGAAAGGGTGGCAGAAGTTTGGGGAGGAGAGAAATGGGAAATAGGGGGGAAAGAGGGGGAGGAGGGGAACTGGAGGGTGATTGTGTGGATTTTGTCATGGAAGTAGTTAGCCAAGGTTTGGGCAGAAAGGGAGGGAGGAATCAGGGGTGGAGGCACACTGAGGAGAGAATTGAGTGTGCTAAAGAGACGACGAGGCTTAGAGGAAAGAGAGTTAGTCAGATTGAGGAAGTAAATTTGTTTGAAAAGCGCAATGGCTGATTGGAAGGAGGAGAGCATGAATTTAAAGTGGAGAAAGTCAAGATAAGAGCGGGATTTGAGCCAGGCACGCTCAGCAGAGCGGGCACAAGAGCGCAGAAAGCAGGCAATAAGGGAGAGCCAGGGCTGAGGAGAAGAACGCCTAACAGGATGGGTGATGAGGGGGGCAAAAGTATCAAGGGTGGAGGAGAGTGCAGTGTTATAAGAGGTCACAGCCTCATCAATAGAATTGGAAAGCAGAGTGGATGAAAGTGATAAGGAGAGAGAGGAGGAGAGAGCTAAAGGATCAATGGCAAGAAGGTTTCTAAATAGGTTAGTGCAGACCGGACGAGGCTGGGGTGGGGGATGATGAATAGTAAAGCTTAAAAGGTGGTGGTCAGGACAGAGTTACAGAACTTGGAAGGTAAGCAGTAAGAGAAGAAAATTAAGTCAAGGCAGTGACCATGTCGGTGAGTGGGGACAGTGGAACAGAGTTGAAGGTTATGTGAGGAGGTAAGGGAGAGAAGCTTTAAAGCAGGGAGATTAGAAGGGCTGTCAACATGAATGTTGAAGTCACCAAGAATAAGAGTGGTGAAGGAAGGGTGAAGAAAGGTAGAAAGCCAAGAATCAAAATCAGAAAGAAAAGTAGAGACGGAAATGTCAGGAGGACGATAGATAACAGCGACTCAGAGTGGTGGCCCAGACTGTGTTCAAAATCCTTCGGGACAAGGCCTCTGTCATTCTGGTAGACCCCAGATGGCCAAGACAGCCTTGGTTTCCGCTTCTCCTCCAGCTGGCAGTGGAAACCCCACTTTCACTGGGGACACAGCCCGACCTCCTATCACAGGAGCAGGGCTCTCTCTTTCACCCCAACCTCAGGGCCCTCAACCTGATGGCATGGCTGCTGAAAGAGTAGTGCTGGCTCCTCTCCTTCTACCTCGGAATGTAGAAGAAGTGTTACTGGCCTCCAGGAGACAGTCCACTAGGAAATCCTATGCTTTCAAGTGGCATAGATTTGAGGTGTGGTGTAACCAGCACAATGAAAACCCTTTCTCTTGCCTTGTACCAGTGGTGCTGCAGTACCTGCTTCACCTCTCAGAATTAGGTCTCAAGTCTAACTCTGTCAGGGTCCCCCTGAGTACTTTGTCAGCAAACCACTCGCCAGTGTAGGGGCAACCTCTTTCGGCTTACCCCCTTGTGTCCAGATTCCTCAGAGGTTTGCTTCTGCTGAAACCCCCAGTTTGTCCTCCGGCAACTGAGTGGGATTTGAATGTGGTCTTACAGCAGCTTACTCGCCCTCCTTTTGAGCCGATATCCTCTTGCCATCTGCGCTTCCTCTCCTGGAAGATGCTCTTCCTGGTGGCACTCACATCAGCCAGACGTGTGAGTGAGCTGCAAGCTCTCGTAACTGATAAACCTTACACAAGGTTTTACAGGAATAGGGTGGTCCTCCGCACTCACCCGAAGTTACTTCCAAAGGTGGTCTCTTCTTTCCACCTCAATCAGGAGGTGATTCTTCCAACCTTCTTTCCCAGGCTGCATTCCAGCTGGGCAGAGGCAGTCCTGCATACCCTGGATTGTAAGAGGGCTTTGTCCTTCTACTTGGAGCGTACGAAGGGACATCAAAGGGCGACTCCGCTCTTTGTCTTGTATGACCCCAGTAAGTTGGGGATACCTGTCTCCAAGCGTACGATGTCCACCTGGGTAGCAGACTGCATTGCCTGGGCGTACAGGGCGGCCGACCTCCCGTTGCAGGGTTGAGTCACGGCCCGCCGTATCAGGGCTAAGGCCGCATCAGTGGCTCACTTCCGCTCTGTTCCATTGGCAGACATCTGCTGGGCCGCAACTAGGTCTTCAAGCCAGACTTTTGCGGCCCATTACTGCCTGGATAGGGAGTCCCGACGGGACAGTGCTTTCGGCCAGGCGATACTCCGTAATCTATTTGAGGTTTAGGCATTTTCAACCCTCAGACCCTTTGGTGTCAGGCTACCGGGGGGTGTTGCTTTCTCAGCTGAATTCCTATTGCAGCTGCTGTGGCTCTTCTAGAGGGAGCCATTTTTCAGCTATGGGTTCTCGGTAGCCTATAGCTAGGGAGTCCCATATGTGAGGACTGACTTCCTGCTTGTTCCTGGAGAAAGCGTAGTTACTCTCCTGTAACAGATGTTCTCCAGGGACAGCAGGAATCATTCCTCACGACCCTCCCTCCTCCCCTGGATTGTTTTTTATTCATTTTGCCGTCTTTTTAGCTATGTCATTTGACTGAGCAAGATGGCACCCTTGGGCGGGAAGGGGACCATGCATGCGCGATGCAATCCCAAAGGCTTTCTTTGAAAGCTTGGGAATTGCTCCGCACAAGGGCTCCGTCGGCACCGATGTCACCCATATGTGAGGACTGATTCCTGCTGTCCCTGGAGAACACCTGTTACAGGTGAATAACTACGCTATCCCTGAACTGTGGAAAAGAATGCAGCAAACAGCTGATCAAATTGGCCTACAATTTTTCTGGTTAGCTACCGAAAGTTTCTGCTATGAATATTAATGCCTGCAGACATTCAATTGTTCATCTAACATTTTGGCACATCTCAATATTGAGACAAGCCCAATAGGCCTTACACTCTTTGGACACAGACCTCTTGGAGCTTGCATACCCTTCTAAATTCCTCAGACTTATATTGTCCTAACCTTGGATATTTATTTATTTTTATTTTATTTAGACAGTTTTGTATACCGCCTTATCCTTCAATCAAAGCGGTCACAACACAATTGGGGGATACATTTAACACGCGGGGATATGAGACACATACACTAATACGTACAGGGAACATGGGCAATGGAGGGTTAAGTGGCTTGCCCAAGACCACAAGGAGCATCTGTGGGACTAGAAACCCCAGTCCTTCCGGCCCAAGGTTGCTGTCCTCTAGTGGGATTTGAACCCCCGACCTTCCGGCCTGAAGTACCGTGCCCCAACCACTAGGCTACTCCTCCCTATATCCAAACTGGACTTGGAAGCCCATTTAAATGGTCTCCACAACCATGGCCTCTGGTCTGCTCAGAAAAATACTTGGTTGTACTTGAAGAACAACTGTTAAAAGTAAACAGTTTTGTTGTATGTACCTTTTGGTATCTGCTCTGTATACCAGGGATACACAAATTCAGTCATGGGCTGCCAGCAGGCCAGGTTTTCAGGATGTCTCTAATATATATCTGGATGCCTGCTACGCCTATTATATGCAAAATTTCCATGCATATTTATTAGAGGTATCCTGAAAACTTAGCCCCTTTGCAACCCTTAAGGGCTGAACTTGTGCATCTCTGCTATATACATTGTGTTGCATTTGTTTTGTCTCTACAAAGACCTCAAATTCACAAAGTGGCAGCTGACATTGAGGCTGGTACAAGTTGGCCATCCCTACTGCAAAACTTTTTAACACAATTTTAATGTTACTGGTTGCTTGGAATAAAGGTATGATAAATGAATGAAGATAGTGACTGTATGTTCTGACTTCTCTTTCCTAGCCTTCTGAAAATGAAATTTCTCTTGATGCCCTTACCTCTGAAACTACTATGGAAGATGGTGTCCTGGCATCTTCCCTTGTGGATCCTCCTGTACATACAGAGAGCCCCTTCAGGAAGGAATCCAATTTACCAGAAACTGTTCCTGTTGCAGCTGATCCACAGAGCCAGTGGGGCCAAGCCAGAAAGGAGAGACCAGGCTTGAGAGGGCAGCACCGTTCCCCTAGAATGCCTCACTTTACTCCACAGGGAGGTGGGATAAGTGCATCAACTTATCCTAGAAATCCAAGAGAGTATTCCAGGAAGCCAGAGAAGTGGGAACTACATGATCAGAAGTATAAGCTGGACTTTTCCACAACTTATGCCAGAAACCAGGCCCCCATTTTATTAGAAAAGGGAGATGCAGACACTACTGCAGCATCAGCCACTGAGGCTCAGGAGAATGCTACTGCCGAGAGAAAGGGGCCTGGGAACTGGCAGGGCCAACGCCAGAATTGGGACTGTGGGAGGTGGGGAAGATCAAAGTTGAGAGAACAAGGGTCCTTTCCCAGAGCACCAAGGAGCAGTGGATCTCTTATAGCACATGGACAAGGACAGAGGGTCTCATGGGAACCAGAGAATAAAGAGAACTCCTAGCAGAGAAAGGGAGCCTGAAAGGCAGGCATGTCCACTTTCTGTATGCTGGTCAGGATTATAATAAAGCTATTACTGTTCATATGAAATTGATTGTTATGAGTTATGTAAATGGGTTATCTGTATCAGATGTTCTAACCTCATGCTGTAATATTGGATTAGTACCTACAATCCAATATCCCAGCCAATCGCTTGGTGTGGCAGTTGTTCAGAGAGAATTGTGCTCTTACCTGTTGGGCTATATACATGGATATTGGTTCAGTATTTACTCATAGGAAAGAGTTATCTAATGCAGTTTGTCTTCAGACCTGATTAGATGTGCCATGGAAAAAAGCCATTACTGCCTGAGACTCAGGTCATGACCAGCACATAGCTCTGTTCTCAGCACCTCACAGCAGGTGCAGCATCTCTCAAAACTGCAGGAGCTCCTTTCTGAGCATGTGTGTAGCCGCATAGGCCTCTCTCCTCCCTGGAATACAGCATGAGCTTTCGGAATTAACAAGCAGCATGTACAGCATGACTAGCCAAACCCTACTTTGGGCCGCATACATATTGCATATAGCAATCTCCAGGAACAAGCAGGAATGTAGTCTTCACATATGGGTATCGTCGGCACCGACGGAGCCTGCGCGGGAACGCTCCCCAGCATCCAATAGGAACACTTTTGGGAGCATCCCACAGCGTCTGCGTGCTGCCTTCCCATCTTTCCAACTGTCCCTCCTCAGTTCTTCGTTTTCCGTGGAGCCGACAGGTCACATACCCTGGCACCGCAGAAAATCGCTTCTTTAACTTTTATTTTTTGTGGTCGCATCTGCCTCCATTCGACACCTATCGGTACCGCCGGTTCTCCTTTCTTCTTTTCTTTAAAAAAAAAATACTTTCTGAGGTGTTTCTCTTCAGAAACTTTTTTTCCTTAGTGCTAGGCGCCATTTTGGGCATTAGGCCCCATTTTCCTTCAAAATGGAAAAACCAGCTAGTGGTTTTAAAAAATGTACTAAGTGTGGCGGTACCATCTCCATCACCGACACCCATAACTGGTGCCTTAAATGTTTAGGCCCTGACCATTCTCCATCGGAGTGTCTCTCTTGTATGGGGATGACTAAAAGGGGAAGGCAGAACAGAGCTGCAAAGCTCGGTACCCTCTTTTCTTCAGATGTGGTGTCCGTTGCATCGAAGTCTTCCAGAGCCTCGTCTTCCTCCCATGGATCTCAGATAACTGAACATAAGAGCCGGTCCTCAAAGGGTAGATCTCCTTCTAAGCATCGAGATGCCATTGGCGTTGCCCTTGAGGAGATTGCACTGGCGAAACAGCCCCGGCGGGAGGCTTCGGTCTCCAAAGCACTAACGGGGCTCCAGGATGTTCTCGAGGCCTCCACCTCGGCAGAACTACTGGTGATATGCTCAGGGGTTCCGGCCGCTTCTACCGGTACCAATACCCAAGCATCGGCAGCATCAAAAGACCAGAGATTCCTCGCTATCGAACGCAATCTTGCAGCTCTGCTCACAGCTGTGGTACCATTAAGACCGTTAGACGGTTCAACAGGCACCAGTAACGACGCTGGTACCGATGCCGGTACCAGCACCGAGGGCACCAGCCTCGGTGGGGGTTCTCCCCATGCCGAGTCTTGAGACTTTTTCTGGCATCGACAGATCGGTACCGGGACAAAACCTCAATACCGACTTCGATCAATACCGGTATCATGCTCTCCACGAACATTGGGATCAGAGATATTTTGAATCTTCCGATTCCGATGACTCTGACTCTGCCGGTACCAGAGTGCTTCTTCCAGAGGACACCTCTTCTCCTCAACGAAGGATGTCTCCTCCAGTGGATATGTCCTTTCAGGATTTTATTTGTGATGTGGCTCGAGGCCTTTCAATCACAGTAGCTCCTGAAAAAGAACCTAGGGCACAAGAATTAGAGATTCTTCAGTACCCTAAGGCTCCCAAAGAGGCAGCTACTCTGCCTATTCATCAGATCCTCCATGATCTGATGCTGAGGATGTGGGAAACACCTTTAACCACATCTCCTCACTCTAGGAGGCTCGATACCATGTATCGAGTTCCACCTTGTAAAGGCTTCCAAAAAACTCAGTTACCACACCATTCAATGGTAGTGGAATCAGCCATGTGGAGGATGAAAAGTGCAAAGAGGCATGCATCCAATCCTCCAGGTCGTGAGTGCAGGACTCTCGATGCCTTTGGGCGTCAATGCTTCCAAGCTTCTGTGCTCTCAGCTAGGATCAGTTGCTATATTCTATATATGGGAATGTTCCTCAAAGAGGTCACAGGAGACTTGGAGCTTATGAGCCCCCTTCTTCCTGATGACAAATGACAAGACTTCCTTACTCTTGTCAAGTATGCTCAGGATGTTTCCAAGTTTGTAAATCTTGCAGCCTTTGACTGCTTTGAATGCATCAGAAGAACTTCTGCTATTGCCATTGGTACACGTCGGATTGCCTGGTTTCAGGCATTAGACTTGGAAATTTGGGTACAAGATTAGGAAATATTCCTTGCACAGGAGAAAACCTCTTTGGCAAGAATTAGCAGGAAAAGGCTAATGAGATAGATGCTAACAATATCACTTTGGATAGATTGTCAAAATCTACAGCCAATCCAACCAAAAAGAAACCCTATAAAAAACCCTTTTTCAGCAAAAAGAGGAAATGTTATCCTTCTTATGCACAGCGGGGGCAAGGTCCAGTTCAGGCTGCCCAAAAGGGACAACAGCAACAATCTAGACAGCAAAAGAAGCCAAAAGGCCCAAGAGCTCAGCCAGCTCCACAGGCTCAGTCTCCTCAGGGGCTTTGACTCCTTCCTAGAGAACTTAGCCTTCCTGCCCCTGAAGGGTCCAGAACCCGTAACCATTCCCAGCAGATTGTCATTTTGCCAACAGATGGCACGAAATAACAGCAGAAAATTGGACTCTGTCCATTGTACGAGAGGGGTACAAGCTTCATTTTCACAGTATCCCCCTCCTACAGTCGTAAGACAGTTCAATTCCCAGACCTCTGCAGACAATCTCTTGGGTCAAGAGGTCTCAACACTCCTTGCTCAGGGAGCAATAGAGGAGGTGCCCATTCTCCAACAGGGTGCAGGGTTCTACTCCCCCTATTTTCTTATTCCAAAGAAAACAGGAGGACACAGACCCATCTTAGACCTCAGAAAATTGAACAAATATCTGTTCCAAGAGAAGTTCAAAATTATCTCTCTAGGAACTCTTCTGCCATACCTTCAAAGTCGGGATTGGCTTTGTTCTCTAGATCTAAAGGATGCATATACACATATTCTCATCCATCCAGATCACAGGAAATTCCTATGGTTTCTTTTCCAGAGAAAACACTTCCAATACAGGGTTCGTCCCTTTGGTCTGGCTTCGGCACCAAGAGTATTCACGAAATGCATGGCAGTAGTAGCTGTATTCCTGCGAACCCTAGGGATATTAGTCTTCCCTTACTTAGACGACTGGCTCATTTGAGCCCCCACGGTTCCAGAGGCCAGCTCTGCACTGACTCGCACAACGCGAATCCTTCAATACTTGGGATTGGTCATAAACCTCCCAAAATCCCATCTTGCTCCGTCTCAGTCCCTGGAGTTCATAGGAGCTCGTTTAGATACCAGACAGTCAAGGGCTTTTCTCCCACAACCCCGCTGTCTTCGCATAGTGCAGCTAGCTTCTCAAACAGCTGTGAAGTCTTCCCTAACTGCTCGAGAACTGCTACAACTATTGGGACATATGGCATCCACGGTTCATGTGGTTCCCTATGCTCGCCTTCATATGCGAGCAGCCCAGTGGACACAGGCCACAGGACATCTGTCGGACAAGATATCAAAATCACGATGACTGATTTTTGGCCCTCCAATGGTGGCAATCACTGGAAAATCTTCTAGTGGGGTCTCCTTTCCAGCAACCCCTATTCCAAGCCACCCTAACAACAGATGCATCACAGCTGGGATGGGGAGCATACCTGCATCATCTCTCTACTCAGGGTACCTGACTCCACAGGAGGCTGGTCTTCACATAAACCTCCTAGAACTCAGAGCAATCTATCTAGCTCTTCGAGTATTCCATGCCCAGATCAGCTACAAGATAGTCCTAGTCCAAACTGACAATCAAGTAGCCATGTTCTACGTGAACAAGCAGGGCGGAACAGACTCTCTGTCATTATGCATCAAAACTTTACGACTATGGGCCCTCGCCAGAGAGCATCAAATTCACCTTCTCGTGGTATATCTTCCAGGCATTCAAAACCTTTGGGCAGACAAACTCAGCCGAGTACTGCTGCCTCACGAATGGTCTCTCCAGCTAGACCAGGTGGCCAAGATATTTCAGATCTGGGGAACCCCAGACGTAGACCTATTTGCAAATCCACTGAATGCCAAACTTCCCCAGTTCTGTTCCAGAATTACGGCTCGAAATTGCCAGGCAAGGGACGCTTTCCTCCTTCACTGGGGTCACGACTTCCTCTATGCCTTTCCATCCATTCCCCTCATACCCAAAACACTCTTCAAGCTTCAGAGAGGCAGGGGTCGTTTGATCCTCATAGCGCCACAGTGGCCACACCAAATGTGGTATCCCCTGCTTCTACATTTCTCTGGAGATGTACACCTCTGGAGTTAGGGTGTGCCCCAGATCTTCTCTCCCAAGAGAACGGGATGCTATGGCACCCGAATCCCCAATCCCTGCATCTCAGGGCCTGGTTGCTGAAAGCGTAGACCTTCAGAATCTTAACCTTTTCCAACAGGTAAAGGATATCCTTCAGGCTTCTAGAAAATCTTCCACAAGACGCTCTTACGCCGTCAAGTGGAAACGTTTTACTGTATGGTATTCACAGAGGGGGTTAAACCCCCTTATGATACCTTTGGAATCGATACCAGAGTATCTACTTCATTTATCAAATTCTGGTCTAAAGACCAATTCAGTAAGAGTCCATCTTAGTGCAATTGTAGCTTCCTTTAAACCTCTAAATGGACAACCAATTTCCTCTCATCCACTCATATCACGATTTATGAGAGGTCTTCTATTAACAAAGCTTCCCATCAGGCCACCACTGGTGGCATGGGATTTAAACCTAGTTCTCGGGCAGCTCATGAAACCGCCCTTTGAACCTTTAGCCACTACAACCCTAAAGCTTTTGTCCTGGAAGGTCATCTTCCTAATTGCAATCACCTCTGCACGTTGCATTAGTGAATTGCAAGCTTTAGTCGCTGATCCTCCTTATACTAGGTTTCACCATGATAAGGTTGTTCTCAGAACTCATCCACACTTTATGCCAAAGGTGATTTTGCCTTTTCATTTAAATCAATCGATTTATCTTCCTGTATTCTTTCCGAGGCCTTGTGCCTCTAATACAGAAAGGAAACTTCATACTTTGGATTGTAAAAGAGCCTTGGCTTTTTACCTACAAAGAACACAGCAACATAGAAGGTGGTCTCAACTTTTTATTGCTTTTGATTCTAGTCATTTGGGACTTCCAGTCTCCAAAAGAACTCTATCCAAATGGATTGCACAATACATATCCTTTGCTTATGAGAGTAAGAGTCTTCCTCTTCAAGGCCATGTCACAGCTCATAATGTGAGAGCCATGGCAGCCTCTATGGCTAACCTTCACTCTGTGTCTATTGATGACATTTGTCGAGTAGCCACCTGGGCTTCGTTACACACATTTACAGCCCACTACTGCCTAGATAAAGCCTCCCATCGGGATGCCTTCTTTGGCCAAGCTGTTCTTCAAAATCTCTTTCAGACCTAATTCAACTCCTACCCACCAGCCCTGGTGGGATGCCAGAGATCCATGGGAGGAAGCATGGCCCACCTTACTATAGGTGTCAGCTTCCTGGGGCTATCTCCCTGGCATCTTCAGCTAGGGAAATCCCATATGTGAAGACTACATTCCTGCTTGTTCCTGGAGATAGCGTAGTTACTCACCTGTAACAGGTGATCTCCGGGAACAGCAGGAATTTAGTCTTCACAACCCACCCACTTCCCCTAGGAGCTGTCTCTCTCTCTCTCTCTGTCTGTCTCTTTCCTCTATCCCTCTATCCTTTCACTCAGCTACAAATTTAACTGAAGAGGGACAGTTGGAAAGGTGGGAAGGCATGTGCTGAGGGATGCTCCCAAAAGTGTTCCTATTGGATGCTGGGGAGCGATCCTACACAGGCTCTGTCGGTACTGACGATACCCATATGTGAAGATTAAATTCCTGCTGTTCCCGGAGATCACCTGTTACAGGTGAGTAACTATGCTTTCTCTGCTGCCTATGCTGCTTCTTCTTTCTCTGACCACAACAGCTCAACAACATACTGAGGAACAAAGACCAAATACACAAAATCTATCACCAGGACCCTGAAGTCCAATTTGAACTTCTGCTTGGTTTAAATAATTTAAATGTTATGTATGAATAGTTTGGGTACACTAAGCTTTGAAAATGTAATGTGTGTTTGCTTTTTACAAACACATCCCAGAAATGCCTGTAATATGTGCACCAACAAGTCGATGTAGAAAGCCGGCACTGAAGTTGTGTTATCAACTTTTTATGCCTATTTGCAGCGCACCAATACCGCATGACTTCAGCATGGGCATGCAGAAAGGGGATTATATGCAAATTAGCCACATATTAGCCATTCATTAAATTGCGCAAATAGCAGTATTAAACTGGGAGAGCAAGCCAAACACATGCGCAGAAGAAGTCTGCACTAGATTAGCATGCTATCCCAGAGAAAGAGGGGCACCATGTGGCTAATTTGAATATGAGCCCCAACAGTATTTTAATAGCATCAGGGGCTTTCTACAATGCTAGGCTCATCTGAGGGGAAATGATGATCCAGGCATGGTGGAAAGCCCCCGATGCCATCAAAATATAGTGCCTTGCAAAAGTATTCATACCCTTGGTTTTTTTTCCTGTTTTGTCGCATTACATTCAACCTGGTATGAAAATGGAGGTTCATTTGGATGTTTGGTAGTGGAGGAGTAGCCTAGTGGTTAGAACACTGGCTTGGTAACGAAGCAACCAGGGTTCGATTCCCACTAACACTCCTTGTGGCTTTGGACAAGTCACTTAACCCTCCATTGCCTCAGAAGAAAGGCCTGGCAATTTACTTCCAGTCACACTGCCAAGAAAACCCAGGAGCTTCTGGGTCACCAGGAATCAGGACTGACTCGAAGGCACACATTGCATTGCATTGGATGTTTGGTAATGGACCTAACAATATAGTCCAAATTGGTGAAGTGAAATAATAAAATACCTTGTATATATAAAAAAACAACTAAAAACTGTAAAGTTGTGAGTGCATATGTATTCATCCCTTTTGCTATGAAACCCCTAAAAAAATCTGTTCCAACCTGTCAAATGATGCCTGTATAAATATACCTGTTCTGAAAGGCCCCTGACTCTGCAACACCACTAAGCAACCAACATGAAGACCAAGGAGCACTCCAAAAAGGTCTGAGACAAAGTTGTGGAGAAATATAGATCATCGTTGTGTTATAAAAATATTTCTCCAGAACAAGCAGGAAGTCAGTCCTCATATATGGGTGACGTCGGTGCCGACGGAGCCCTCATGCGGAGCAATTCCCCAGCTTTCAAAGAAAGTCTTTGGGATTGCATTGCGCATGCGCGATCCCTTTCCCGCCCACGGGTGCCATCTTGCTCAGTCTCCCTTTTTCCGCAGAGCCCAACGGACGTAGTCCATCTTCCCTCATGGAAAAAGTGCATCAAAACTCCAGAAGATTTTTTTCCTTCAGCTCGGTTCAATGACGGTTCCCCTTCCCACCTCGGATTCGGTACACCGGTATCGAGTCCAGTCTTATTTTCATTTCTGTCCTTCGTGACTAGCATTCGCGCTTTTTTTCTTTTTCACTGGCAGCTCGGTCTTTCGACCTTGCAGGAGCCCTATTTCCCCTGATGGCTGCCAGCAGGTTTAAGGAGGAGGAGGAGTAGCCTAGTGGTTGGGGCAAGGTACTTCAGGCCGGAAGGTCGGGGGTTCAAATCCCACTAGAGGACAGCAACCTTGGGCCGGAAGGACTGGGGTTTCTAGTCCCACAGATGCTCCTTGTGGTCTTGGGCAAGCCACTTAACCCTCCTTTGCCCATGTTCCCTGTAAGTATTAGTGTATGTGTCTCATATCCCCGCATGTTAAATGTATCCCCCAATTGTGTTGTGACCGCTTTGCTTGAAGGATAAGGCGGTATACAAAACTGTCTAAATAAATAAATAAATAAAAATAAAAAGTGTGATCGGTGTAAAAAATTAATGTCTCTCACCGACACACATGACTGCTGTCTCCGCTGCCTCGGGGCCGGCCATAACCCAAAGGCCTGTGGCCCGTACAGCAAAATGTCCTCTAAGGCACTTAGAAGTAGGCAGCAGCAGCGTGAAAGGATTTTCTCAGAGTCTGAATTCACCCGGGCGATACGCCTAGCTCTTCAGACCTTCTCTCATGTTCTTTCACATCAGTCTGTCCTAGTACAAACAGACAACCAGGTAGCTATGTTCTACGTGAACAAGCAGGGAGGGACAGGGTCCCGCATCCTGTGTCAGGAGACACTGGACCTCTGTTCCTTTGCAATCCGACAAGGTATGTCAAAGCAGTTTACCTGCCGGGTCAGGAGAACTACCTAGCGGACAAACTAAGCAGAATTCTCCAACATCACGAGTGGCAACTGAATCCGGAAGTAGCCCAGCAGATCTTCCAGTGCTGGGGACATCCAGTCATAGATCTCTTTGCCAGTCTGCAGAATCATCAGTTGCGCAACTTTTGCTCCAGACAGCCACACCCCCAACGGATGGCTGCAGATGCTTTTCTGATTTCCTGGTCCGTAGGCCTCCTGTATGCGTTTCCTCCCACGCCTCTGGTGGCCCGTACTCTATTCAAAATCCTTCGAGACAAGGCCTCGGTCATCCTGGTAGCCCCAGATGGCCACGACAACCTTGGTTTCCGCTTCTCCTCCAGCTGGCAGTAGAAACCCCACTCCCTCTGAGGACGCATCCGGACCTGTCCCAGGAGCAGGGCTGTATCTTACACCCCAACCTCAGGTCCCTCAACCTGATGGGCATGGCTGCTGAAAGGGTAGTGCTGGCTTCTCTCCTCCTGCCTAAGAATGTGGAAGAAGTGCTACTGGCTTCAAGAAGGCAGTCCACTAGGAGAACCTATGCCTTTAACTGGCATAGGTTTGAAGTATGGTGTAACCAGCACAACAAGAACCCTTTCTCTTGTCTAGTACCATTAGTATTACAGTACTTGCTTCACCTCTCAGAATTAGGCCTCAAGTCTAACTCTGTCCGGGTCCACCTGAGTGCTTTGTCGGCACACCACTCTCCAGTGGAAGGACAACCTCTGTCGGTTCACCTCTTGGTGTCCAGATTCCTCAGAGGTCTACTTCTACTAAAACCGCCGGTTCGTCCCCCAGCAACCAAGTGGGATTTGAATGTGGTCTTGCAACAGCTTACTCGCCCACCTTTTGAGCCAATGTCTGCTTGCCATCTGCTCTTTCTCTCCTGGAAGGTGTTCTTCCTGGTGGCACTCACATCTGCCAGACGAGTGAGTGAGCTACATGCTCTTGTGTCAGAAAGACCATACACACGGTTTTATAGGAGCAGGGTGGTCCTGCACACCCATCCCAAGTTTCTTCCAAAAGTGGTCTCTCCATTCCACCTCAACCAAGAGGTGGTTCTTCAGACATTTTTTTTCACAGACCGCATGCCAGCCGGGCAGAGGCAGTGCTGCATACCCTTGATTGTAAGAGGGCACTAGCCTTCTACCTGGAATGTACGTGGGGGCATTGAAGGGCTACCCAGCTCTTCGTCACTTATGACCCCAGTAAACTGGGGCTACCTGTCTCCAAGCGCACGTTGTCCACCTGGGTGGCAGACTGCATTGCCTGGGCGTACAGGGCGGCTGACCTCCCGTTGCAGGGTCGAGTCACGGCCCACTGTGTCAGGGCTAAGGCTGCTTCAGTGGCTGACTTCCACTCTGTTTTGCTGGCAGATACCTGCCGGGCTGCAACCTGGTCTTCAAGCCAGACTTTTACAGCCCATTACTGCTTGGATGGAGAGTCCCAACGGGACAGTGCTTTTGGCCAAGCGGTACTCTGTAACTTATTTGAGGTTTACGCAACTCCTACCCTCCGGCCCTCTGGTGTCAGGCTACCGGGAATGTGGCGTCTCCGCTGAATTCCTATCACAGCTGCTGCGGCTCTTCTAGAGGGAGCCATTTTTCAGCTAGGGGTTCTCGGTAGCCTATAGCTAGGGAGTCCCAGATGTGAGGACTGACTTCCTGCTTGTTCCTGGAGAAAGCATAGTACTCACCTGTAACAGGTGTTCTCCAGGGACAGCAGGAATCCAGTCCTCATGACCCTCCCTCCTCCCCTGGAGTTGCAGTCCTACCATTGATTTTTATTCATTTTGCTGTCTTTTTAGCTGTGTCATTTGACTGAGCAAGATGGCACCCTTGGGCGGGAAAGGGATCGCGCATGCACGATGTAATCACCTGTTACAGGTGAGTAACTACATTATCCCAAATTCTGAATATCCCAGGGAGCACCATTAAATCCTTTATAACAAAATAGAAAGAATATGGCACAACTACAAACCTTACAAGAGAAGGTTTCACCAAAACTCACAGACCAGGCAAGGAGGCCGTTAATCAGGGCCTAGTAACAGCAAAGTACTTTTAGTTTAAATTTAAAACACAGAAGAGAGCTTTCTGGTTACATTTGGAACCCAGCAGAGAGCGTGTAGTTTACATTTAATAGTCACTCAGGGCCTAGCATCAGCAAAGTACTTTTAGCTTAAATTTAAAACACAGAATAGAGCTTTCTGCTTAAACCTAGTACCCAGCAGAGAGCTTGTAGTTTAAATTTCATAAGAAGTTAGAGCCTAGCAGCAGCTAAGAGCTATAATTTAAATCAAATCAGAATATATCTTACCTCAGCAGCACAAGACAGGGTACTGTGTAGCAGCCCTCTTTTAATAAGTGTTATTTCCCTCCCTCCCCTGGGATAATCGTAGCTTTATAGGTACTTACACATCTTACAAGACAGGAGGTGCTCTCAGGTGAAGCTCATTACCCAAATCAGTCATACACTAAGGACCTGAGATTAGTTAAGCTTCAGGTGAACAAGGTATATTACATGTATTAGGTACAGTTTTATTAGTATAAATATCCATAGCAACCCTTAGTAAGTAAAGAACTTAGATCTAAACACAAACTTAAGACTAAGATGCAGACAGCATTCCAGCAGCGGGATGGGGGCTTTCCAGTCTTTTGCATTGAGTGTCACATGTATGATTTTCTCCCAGTTGGTGAGAGGTCTTACGTGTGCACTAGGTGCAAGGAGCTCTTTGCTCTCAGGGAACAAGTCCGTTCTCTAGAGGCTAAAGTAGCAGACTAGGAAAGCATAAGAGAGACAGAGAGGTACATAGACGAGACCTACAGGGATATAGTCCTGAAGTCCCACCTCCAGTCTGGCAGCATCCCTGTTGCCATGGAGGAGAGAGGTCACGTGACAGGAGAGCATCACCCTGGTGTGGCAGGAAGTGATCCTGTAACTAGGACCTGTCCTCCAGGTGATGTAAAACCCTCTCACACCGAGGAAGTTTCTCCAGGGCCATGTGCCCATGAGGGAAGGGTTAGGACAGCCGTTATAGTTGGTGATTTGATCATTAGGCATGTAGATAGCTGGGTGGCTGGTGGATGTGAGGATTGCCTGCTAACATGCCTGCCTGGTGCGAAGGTAGCGGACCTCACACGCCACCTAGATAAGGTCTTAGATAGTGCTGGGGAGGAGTCTGCTGTCTTGGTACATGTTGGTACCAATGACATAGGAAAATGTGGTAGGGAGGTTCTGGAGGCTAAATTTAGGCTTTTAGGTAGGAAGTTGAAATCCAGAACTTCCAGGGTAGCATTCTCTGAAATGCTTCCTGTTCCATGCGCAGGACCCAAAAGGCAGGCAGAGCTCCGGAGTCTCAATGCGTGGATGAGACAAAGGTGCAGAGATGAGGGTTTTGGATTTGTTAGGAGCTGGGGAACATTCTGGGGAAAGGAGGGGCTCTTCCGAAGGGATGGGCTTCACCTTAACCGGGATGGAACCAGGCTGCTGGCATTAACCTTTAAAAAGGAGATTGAGCAGCTTTTAAACTAGATATTAGGGGAAAGCCGACAGTCGCCCAAGAGTGGATGGTTCGGAAGAATGTATCTTTGAAGGATACTACCAAAAGCAGAGAGGTTCCACAAAAGAGTAAAGTAGCCCAAATGCCCTCAAGTATGGAGCAGACAGAGCTTAAAGATCCTAAATTACCCATGTATAACAATAGCCAAATTAATATGAATAAAATACATTCTCTAAAATGCTTGTATGCAAATGCTAGAAGTCTAAAAAATAAGATGGGAGAGTTAAAATATATAGCACTAAATTAAAGGTTAGATATGATTGGAATATCAGAGACATGGTGGAAGGAGGACAACCAGTGGCACACTGTGATACCTGGGTACAAACTATATAGTAATGATAGAGCTGATCAAATTGGTGGAGGGGTTGCTCTCTATGTTAGAGAGGGCATTGAGTCAGAAAGGATTAAAGTTTTGCAGAAAACAAAATCTTCTGTAGAATCTATATGGATTGAAATCCCATGTAAAAGGGGGAAGGCAATGGCAGTGGGGGTGTACTAGCGAGCGCCTGGCCAGAATGACCAAATGGATGATGAAATGCTCAAAGAAATCAAGGAAGCTAACAAACGTTACAGCACAGTAATAATAATGGGTGATTTCAACTACCCCGGTATCAACTGGGTCAGTGTCACGGCAGGACATGCTAGGGAGATAAAGTTCCTAGATGAAATAAATGACTGCTTCTTGGAGCAGCTGGTTCATGAACCGACCAGAGGGGAAGCCATATTAGACCTAATCTTTAGTAGAACACCAGATCTAGTGCAAGAGATAAGGTTGTTGGGGCCACTTGGCAATAGTGATCATAGCATGATCGCCTTTGATTTAATTAGTGGAGGAGGGATAGTAAGGAAATCCACAGTCCTACCTTTTAACTTTCGAAAGGGAGACTATGATAAAATGAGGAAAACAGTTAAGAAAATACTAAAAGGAGCAGTTGCAAAGGTTAAAGACGTACATCAGGCTTGGCTGTTGTTGAAAAATACTATCTTGGAAGCACAGACCAGCTGTATTCCACGCTTTAAGAAAAGTGGAAGGAAGTCCAAAAAACTGCCAGCATGGTTTAAAGCTGAGGTCTGAGAGGCTGTTGTTGCCAAAAAAGCATCTTTCAGGAAATGGAAAAAAGAGCCAAACGATGAAACCTGGAAACAGCACAAGCACTGGCAAGTCAAATGCAAGGCATTGATAAGACAGGCAAAGGGAGAATTTGAGAAGAAGCTTGCTGCGGAAGCAAAAACGCAAAGTAAAGACCTTTTCAAGTACATTCGTAGCAAAAAACCTGTGAGAGTCAGTTGGTCCATTAGATGATAAAGGGGTTAAAGGAGCACTAAGAGGCGACAAGGCGATAGTGGAGAGACTGAATGAATTCTTTGCTTCAGGCTTTACTGAGGAAGATGTAGGGATGTTACCCATGACTGAAGTGGTATTTAAAGGTGCGGAAGAATTGAAGGAAATATCGATACATCGGGAAGATGTATTACAACTATTAGATAAACTGAAGAGTAGCAAATCACCTGGGCCAGATGGTATACATCCAAGGGTGTTGAAAGAACTGAAATACGAGATTGCAGACCTGCTATTAGTAATCTGTGAACTATCATTAAAATCATCTCTAATACCTGAAGATTGGAGGATCGCCAATGTAACACCAATTTTTAAAAAAGGTTCCAGGGGTGATCTGGGAAACTACAGACCGGTGAGCCTGACATCAGTACCGGGAAAAATGATAGAAACCATCATAAAGAATAAAATTACTCAGCATGTAGATAGTCATGACCTAATGGGAGACAGCCAACATGGCTTTAGACAAGGAAGATCTTGTCTTACTAATCTGTTATGTTTTTTTGAAGGAGTGAATAATCAGGTGGACAAAGGTGAGTCGGTTGATATTGTGTATCTGGACTTTCAGAAAGCCTTTGACAAGGTCCCTCATGAGAGACCTTTGGCAAAACTACAGAGTCATGGGATAGGAGGCAGTGTACTATTGTGGATCAGGAACTGGTTAAAAGATAGAAAGCAGAGGGTAGGGCTAAATGGCCAATTTTCCCAATGGAGAAAGGTGAATAGTGGTGTACCCCAGGGATCTGTGCTGGGTCCGCTGCTTTTTGACATATTCATAAATGACCTGGAAAGTGGAATAACGAGTGAGGTTATCAAATTTGCAGATGACACAAAACTATTTAAAGTTGTTAAAACCCAAGAGGATTGTGGAAAATTGCAAGAGGATCTTGATAAATTGGAAGACTGGGCATCAAAATGGCAGATGAAATTTAATGTGGACAAGTGCAAGGTTATGCACCTAGGGAAGAACAACCCAAACTATGGTTTCACGATGCAAGGTTCCACATTAGGAACCACCACCCAGGAAAAAGATTTAGGCGTCATTGTGGATACCATGTATGATAAGGAAAGGAATGGAAAATAAAACAAAAGATATTATAATGCCTCTGTATCATTCCATGGTGAGACCGCACCTTGAATATGGTGTGCAATTCTGGTCGCCGTATCTTAAAAAGGATATAGCGATTTTAGAAAAGGTTCAGAGAAGAGCCACCAAAATGGTAAAGGGGATGGAAGGATACTCCTATGAAGAAAGGCTAAAAAGGTTAGGGCTCTTTAACCTGGAAAAGAGATGGCTGAGGGGAGATATGATAGAAGTCTATAAATTAATGAACAGAGTGGAACGGGTAAACGTAGATCGATTGTTTACCTTATCAGAATATAGAAAGACTAGGGGACATGCAATGAAGCTACAGGGTAAACTATTTAAGACTAATAAAAGAAAATATTTTTTCACTCAACGTGTAATCAAACTCTGGAATTTGTTACCAGAGGATGTAGTAAAGGCTGTTAATGTAGCTGGGTTTAAAAAAGGTTTGGACAAGTTCCTGGAGGAAAGGTCCATAAACCATTATTAAGAAGGGACCCAGGATATCAATGCTTGAACCAATACAAGCATTGTGGAACCTGTGTCCCTTGGGGAAACTGCTAGGTACATATGACCTAGATTGGCCACTGTTGGAAACAGAATACTGGGCTTGATGGACCTTGGTCTGACCCAGTATGGCATATCTTATGTTCTTATGAGTATCTATCTATAGGACCCTGTAAGCCATACACTCCACAGAGTAGGGCTTTATGGAAGAGTGGCCAGAAAAAAAATATTGCTTAAGGAAAGAAATAAGAAAACTTGTTTGGAGTTTGCACAACAGCATGCGGCGGACCCCCCAAACACATGGAAGAAGCTTCTCTGGTCAGATGAGATGACAATTGAACTTTTTGGCCATCATGGGAAACGCCATGTGTGGCACAAACCCAACTCTTCCCATCACCCCACGAACACCATTCCCCATGCTGTGGGGATGTTTTTCGTTGGCAGGGACAGGAAAACTGGTCAGGATTGAAGGAACGATGGATGACACTAAATATAGGTTAATTCTTGAGGAAAACCTGTTTCAGTCTGCCAGAAATTTGAGACTGGGGCGAAGTTTCACCTTCCAGCAGGACAATGACCATAAACATACTGCTAAACCTGGTTTAAAGGGAAACATTTAAATGTCTTGGAATGGTCTTGTCAAAGACTAGACCTCAATACAATTGAGAATCTGTGGCATTACTTGAAGATGCTGTACACCAATGTAACCCATCTAACTTGAAGGAGATGGAGCAGTTTTGCTTTAAGGAATGGGTGAAAATTCCAGAGAGTAGATGTGCTATGCTAATAGAGACATACCCCAGGAGACTTCCAGCTGTAATTGCAGCAAAAAGTGGCTCTACAACGTATTGACTTGGGGGGGGGTGTGAATACAAATGCACACTCCTTTCAGTTTGTTTATTTTTTTTTTTTTTGTCTTAATTATTGTTTGTGTCACGATAAAGGATATTTTGCACCTTCAAAGTCATAGGTATGTTGTGTATATCAAATGGTGCTATCCCCCCAAAACTCCATTTTAAATTTCAGGTTGTAATGTGACAAAACAGGACAAATACAGAGGGGATGAATACTTTTGCAATGCACTGTACTGTCAGAGGCCGGTGCCACTGACAGCAATCCCCCTTCTCAACTAAAAATTAACCTGGTGACCCAGCGGCCCTGGTTCCTCCACCCCCACCCAGTACCTTTAGAAATGAGCAGGAGCGCTGCCCATGTGCTCCTGCTCTTGCTCCTCCATCTTGAAAACTGGTGGCACCTGGCCCTGCATGGTACATCCAGGTACACCACGCGGGGCTAGATTCCACCATTTTTCAAGATGGCAAGACGAGCAGAAGCATGTGGGCAGTGCTCCCACTCATTTCTAAAGGTACTGGGAGGGGGTGTGGGTGTTCAGGGCCACTGGGCCACCAGGTTGACCTTTATTTGGCAGGGATGGGGGGTTCGAGGCTGCTGGGCCATCAGGTTGATTTTTAGTTGGCAGGGGTGGGGGGCTTCGGGGCCGCGGGCCACCAGGGATTTGCTTTCTGTTGAGGCACCGGCCTCTGACACTATTTTGATGGCATCGGGAGCTTTCCCCAATGCCTGGATCTTCTTTGATATTGCCTGGAGGAGAAATGTCAAAGATGATCCAGGCATCAGGGAAAGCACCCGATGCCATCAAATACTGTAGGCAGACCCAGGCATTAGAAGAGATTGGCGCTAAAGTTGATTACAAAATCCTCTGTTTCTCTACATTGGGCACGGCCAATATTTGCATACCAGTTTGAGATG
This sequence comes from Ichthyophis bannanicus, assembly GCA_033557465.1. Classification (NCBI taxonomy): domain Eukaryota; kingdom Metazoa; phylum Chordata; class Amphibia; order Gymnophiona; family Ichthyophiidae; genus Ichthyophis; species Ichthyophis bannanicus. The sequence goes on along the minus strand of CM066036.1, from coordinate 340,998,201 downwards.
CAGCTCATTTAAATTCTCTTTGTGTTAATTGTGTGCTAGTTTTTCCATTGCTGTTTACACTCACACTTACTGTTACCGTCAAATGGAGAAAACAGTAAGTGTGCTTAAAAAGTGGCGTTATCTGTGCTTAAAGGCTATGCTAGTTTTCTGCATCGGCCTGTAACTTAGCCAGTAACTGGAAGTGCATAGACTATTTATACAATGTGCCTTAATCCTTATTTCACCTGCATTAAACACATCTAAGGTGTTGATAGTTGCTTCCCAGTTTGTGGAATGATTTGTCTCATTTCACTTTTTCTTGGCTTGGTAGAAGAAAAGCAATCTAAATGAATCTATTAGTAAGATTTTGCATTTAGAAGGTAACTTCATGAAGTCATGTGGGTTGCCATGCACCTTTTGTGTCTGTTTTATAAGGTCAAATACGTTCTTACTGAACTTTATAAAATAGCAGTATAAATAATGTTCTTCGAAGGCAGGGTTCTTAACCCTGTCCTTGAGACACACCTATTCGGTCAAGGTTTTAGAATAACCACAATGAATATACATGAGAGATGTGCATATAATGGAGGCAGCATATGCAGCTCTCTCTCTCATGCACATTCATTGTGGTTATCCTGAAAATCTGGCTGTCTAGGTGTGTCTCGAGGTCTGGTTTGAGAACCACTTTTCTAAGGACTGGTGGCTTGTGTGCAAACATTTCCACTGGCCAAATTTGTGAGCAACTATGTGTGCTGAAGTGGAAGATATTAAATATCAAAATCATATTGATCAAGTTTGCCATGCATGCTGCAAAGAGCATTAATGTTATTATAGTAAGAGAGATGCACTCTTTCTGATAACATTTGACACTGAGAAAAAAGTGGTATTGACAGATTGGTCTGATTTTCCCTTGAAACATCAATCTGCTCTAATTAGACATACCAAACATTTCATGGGGATATCCTGTCACACAATTATGCAATCATTTACCAGGAAAATGTAAAGATACCAGGTAAATACCAATTGTGATTATTTTTTCACAGCATTTCTCCTTGATTTCCCTACCCTCTTCCCCCAAATTTCAGCATCTCCCCTTCCCTATCCCTTATTTTCAAGTTTTCCTTGACAGTATGTATCACTATACTGGTGGTATTGACAGATTGATGTTTCAAGGGAAAATCAGACCAATCTGCTCTAATTAGACATACCAAACATTTCATGGGGATATCCTGTCACACAATTATGCAATCATTTACCAGGAAAATGTAAAGATACCAGGTAAATACCAATTGTGATTATTTTTTCACAGCATTTCTCCTTGATTTCCCTACCCTCTTCCCCCAAATTTCAGCATCTCCCCTTCCCTATCCCTTATTTTCAAGTTTTCCTTGACAGTATGTATCACTATACTGTTGCCTCAGGATCTTTATTAGAAATTGACTTTTGGTTTGAATTATTTGTATGATGTAGCTTGCTGTAAGCACTTTTGGCAGAAGGGAGAACTATCAAGTCCCAAACACTATCATGGCAAGTTCTTTAAAATTACAAATTTAATAGATTATTCTCTGCCAGAGAATTTTCAGCTCTCAATAACAGGGCATTCTATCAAGCAATACAATAGAAAGGTCAGTTTGGTAATAGTTATGTACATGTGTCAATTGTTAAACAGCATACTGCACCAGTCTGCAGCTTCTACACAAATCTCTTCCAGAAGTGTTCAAGGAAAGCACCACAGATAATTTTTTTTGCATCTTTAAGAGGCCAAAATAATAAAACTAAATTAAAAAGTATGTAGCATATTTTCAGAAAAAAGCAGGAAGTCAGTCCTCATATATGGATGATGTCTGTGTCGATGGAGACCTTGCGGAAGCATCTCCCCAGCTTTCAAAGAAAGCCTTTGGGAGATGCCACCATGCATGTGTGGTCCCCTTCCTGCCCAAGGATGCCATCTTGTTCAGTCTCCTTTTTTCCACAGAGCCCAACAGACGTCTATCTTATTTCCCCAGAAAACGTTGATTAATTTGTGTGAAAAATCCTTTTTCTTTTTCTGGTTGCTACTGGTCCCTTTCCCACCTCTGAGCTTGCTTGCCTTGGCATCGTGTCTCAGAACCATTTCTAGGTTGTTTCCCTCCCCTCCCCTCGTGCAATTTGCGCCTTTTTCCATCTGCTGGCTGCTTCAAGGGTCTTTGACCTCACCAGGGTACATTTTATTTTATTTATTTATTTAGACGGATTTAGTATACCGCTTTATCATTAAATCAAAGCGGTTTGGCACATCAAAAAATCAAAGTTATTGTGTGGTCTGTAGCATGCAGTGGAGGATTTGTGCAGTGTGATGGATTTTATCAGTGAGCTATATACATAGCAATATATTGTCATGGTGGCGCCCCTGGTGGCCATCACACTTATTTTCCAAGGAGCATGGGGTATTTTAAGGCCAAAATGGAGATTGGTCTTTAGGTATTTCAGCTTCATGTGAGAACACAATGATTAAGCCACGAGTGTAGGGAAACAAGGCTTTTATTTCCCCTCTGGTGCAAGGGTTCATTAAGACCATGGAAATCAAAGAATGTCCTTTGTTCATAAAGGCTCCAGTAATAAGCAGATAAAACCAATTGTTAATATCTTCACAATTAGTTGAAAGGTTAAAGGGAGGAATTCAATTCATTCCTGGGTAAACAACTCAACAAGGCTTCTTCTTCTTTACAATGTCGCTATGGATTCCAGGCTAGTAGCCATACACAAACTACAATCCATAGCTTCCTCTTGAGGAATGGGAATAGTGTTTGCATTTTCTATTTCCATAAATTCTGCCTCACTACTTTCCCCCTCAGAGCACACGCTGTCCCTGGCAGTTACAGCTTTACATGGACTGTCTCTGGTATCTTGCCTCCAATAAGACTGTGCTTTAAAGTCTCTTGGTAGTTCTTCAAACCACTCTGGTTTCTTTCCACTTCTTATAAAGTGAGTTTTAGTCTTAGCAGTGCTTTTAGGAATTAAGCTTTCATTTAGCAGGAATAAAACTTTCATACCTTGAGTTTCTGTAGCTTGAAGCTCTGGAGCCTTCTCTCTCATGAACGTCTGTGTGACAACAGGTTTTCTGTCGGTAGCTTCTGGGCAGTGCTGGACTTCCTGAAAGCTTAGTAAAACCTGGTGTGGATTCTCCAGCTCTATGCTTCAGTGACACAGTAGCTTTGTTAGAAACTCCTTCCCTTTGGGTACCTGGTAAAGCTTGTTCAGCATACTCCAATGCTTGCAGGCTTTCCTCCAAGCCTGGCGCTCTGGCTCTCTGTATATGTCTCTCATCTTTGGACTCAGGAATGTTGCTTAAGCAGGGAGTGTCATAGCCTCCAGCCTGACTGCTTTCCTTAGCAGACTCCCTCTGAACAGCGGCTCTCGTAGCTTGGCCCCTCTGAACTCTACCTCTGTGAATTCTGTCCTTTTGGGCTTGCTCAGGGAGGATTCCTTCCTTCAGGTCTCTCCCTACTTCTTCAGCCGTAATCCTTGTTCCTTCTCCTTCTGCTGTTCTTCCTGCTGCTTCTGCTGTGCTAGCATTAAGCTTCCGTTTATAAAGGGATCTTCCCTTTGAATCTCCCGGGCTCATTTCCAGGTGCAACTGGTTAGCTCTCCTAGCCTCATTAGCTTCTGTAGAGTCAATCCTGCCCCTCTAGCTGTGCTTTTAGGTAATTGCACACATAGAGCTCTGTGAAAAACAGAGTTTCTTTTCAACTCTGCACCTTTATTGGCACCAGCATCATGACAATATACATATATACAAGCATGGTGTCATGATCTGGTATTGGCTTGAATTGGAGTCATTTATTTGAGGTCCTTGAAATGTTCTGTAAATAGAGCAGTTTTAAGCTTTTTCACCCAATAGCCGAGCGGGTTCAAGAACTGTGATCGGTGTTCAAAAAACATGTCACTCACCGATACACATGATTGCTGCCTCCGGTGTCTAGAGGCTGACCATGACCCGGAGGTCTGCGTTCTCTGTAAAAAGATATCCGCAAAGGCCATCCAGTGTTGTCAGCAGAAACAGGACAATATCTTCCATAGGTCAGACTTTATCCTGGTATTCCCAGTAGCCTCACACTCCAAGACCCCCACACAGGTCCTTAGAGTTGCATAATGTCTCTGTGATGCCGACTGGGACCACAGGCACTCTGACAAGGGTTCCCAGAGCAGGAACATGAAAAGAAGAAATCCTCGAGGACCTCATCCTGGGACTCAAACACGCCGGGCAGGTCCCATGCTAGGTGTCCTGCAGCCCACAGAGAGAACCCGAGGAATATGTGCAGGAGCAGCCAGCAAAGGTTCCCCAAATGGACATGGAGACTTCTGGCAACAGGACCTGGACCTTCGAGGCCTGTCTCATCAAGGACTCCCTCATCAATGCCTAAACTAGTGACCCCAGTGTCTGCATCAAAGACCACACCTCCTGAGTGGGAAAGCAAGATGATGGCGCTGGAGCATAGTTTCACTGCCTTCCTTGCCATGTAGCAGGTGCCGACATCTGGCCTCACTAGTGCATCCGCCGAGACCATAGGAACCTCGTTATCGAGGACTCCCCCCCCCCCCCAGTCACCAAGCCAATACTCATGAGCCCAAAGCCTCAAGTTGATCCTCGGCCAGGGTCTCTGTCTTGCTCCTGCTCCTTGGGACCGAGATCCTCCCCGGCGAGTGCTCATGGCTCCGGCCACGTAACTGCTGCAGGCCACTGGGCCTCTGACCCATGTCCTGCACCTTAGGTCCGGTCAGCTACCGAGTCCTCCACTGACTACTCTGACTGGGAGTCCAAGGATCAGGCATCCCCGGAGACACGGAAGCACCGCGACCTCCCATCGACCCTTCTCCCCCAACATCGCAGTATCAGTCCCCGACAGAGGACACATCGTTCCTCGAGTTTGTTCTGGATATGTTGAAGCTTTTGTCCTTAAACACTTAGCCGGAGGAAGACTCTCACACAGAGGACCTCAAAATCCTCCAATACGAGGCCCCAGCCAAGGAGACCGTGACTCTTCCTGTCCTTCCATCTTCGGGTGGCTTCTCCTTCATATGTGGGAGACACCGGCGTTGATACCCATAGTCAGCCAATGCCTGGACACCATGTACCGAGTCCAGCAATGCCTTGGCTTCTGAAAATCGCAACTGCCACACACCGCCATCATGGTAATGTTGACTATCTGCCAGCAGAAGAGCCAGAAGACACACTCCTCTGTGTCCCTGGGCAGGGAGTCTCACGCACTTGACGCCCTTGGCTGCAAATGCCACCAGGGCTCGATGTTGGCCTGTCAACTCCAAGTCTACCAGCTGCATATCAGCATTTATCTTTGGAACCTGGCAAAGGAACCTGTAGGTACCTCAGTGGGCCTCTGAAGTACATGTCTTCAGCTGCCTACGATGGCTTAGAATCAAATATGAGGTTAGCTGACGTGGGTATCGGTGCTCGACACCAAGCCTGGCTCCAGGCATCGGATCTTGAGCAGTGGGTTCAAGAGAAGCTCCTTGACTTCCCCTGCCTTGGTGAAAACGTATTTGACAAGCCAATGGAGGAAAAGGCGGCAGAGATTTATTTATTTTATTTATTTAACATGTTTTTATATACTGCTTCTTCTCAAGATCAGGGGTGGTTTCAGTGAACATCAAAGGAATAACTTATGTACATTCAACTTATAAGGACTATATTTCAACAACTGTATGCATTATATCAGCAGATATAATCTTGGTAACTTTATTACATTAACTGTATACAATGTTGCATTAGGTATAGGCTTGGGAGCAAAATAGTGCAGGGAGAAATTAATTAGGTTGATCTTGGGGTAGCTCCTGGATGATGCCATAATACTCAATGAATAACTGAGTCTTTAGTTCTTTGCGGAATTATTTGTAAATCTTTTATAGCTCTTAGATTATCAAGCAGGGCATTCCATAATACTGGGGCAATGTATGAGAAAGCCCTTGAGCTTGTAGATTGGTTAATGGTACGGAAGTGGTTAGGTATGGCTAAGGTGTTTTGGGAGCAGTGCCTTTTTATTCTGGGTATGTGGGGGCCATAAGGAGTGAGGATAGAGTTATAATGGCTATTTTGTTGTGGTGTTTGAAAGCAATCATTAAGTATTTGTATTTTATCCTTATTACAATTGGTAACCAGTGCAGGTTATAAAGAATTGGGGTAATATGATTAGTTTGTTGTGCCGTGCATGCAATACATTCAGCAAGATTTTGGGCTAGCTGGAGCTGATGAATAGTTTTCTTGGGTAGGCCATGGAGGATACTGATACAGTAATCAAAATGTGGGGTTATTAGCACTTGTAGGACTGTTCTGAAGTCTTGTTCTTCTAACGGGTCTGAGATGTTGAATCACGTGTAATTTGAAGTATATGACTTTAGTGACAGCTTTTATATGGGCGACCATAGCTAGCATCTGGTCTAAGATAATACTGAGAGAGTTCATCTCCTTTTTGACCTCAATTTCCAAAGCTTGTATCCGGATTTTATTTGGGGGGATGAAGTTTGGATTTCTAGAGACATAGTCAGGGGCAGCTCAAGGCAATCTGCTGCCTGAGGCGAAGAATTAGAGGGTGCCCCCCCCCCCCATACACACCTTAGAGGGGGACGGGGCTTTTTCAGAAATCCAATCAGAGACTGAACCAAACCAAAAAGCCGATTAGATTATATGGAGGAAATGCAAAATGTTTGCACACAGGGCCATAACGAGCTGCAATCACACCCTGTGTGACTTGCAGCTCAGGCACACGCCACCCCCTCTCCCCCCCCCCCCCCCATACCTCCATCCAGTGCTGCCGGACCTTTCCCTGTTGCTGCTGCTACCACCGCCCTCTGTTTTTTTTCTTTCTTTCTTTCAAGGTGGTGCTGGCATAGACATCGACAGTGAGTGGGCATGGCCCCAACAGCAGGGGCTTGGTGTGTGTGGGGTGGGTGGGGTGGGGAGGGGGCCTGTGGCATTGTACAAGTACTGTTACAAGTGTGAAACAGCTGTTATATGGCAATACCATGCATAGTACAGACACGGAGGAAGACATCCCCTGCCTAGGCAGCCCACAATACAAAGGACAACCCTTCAGATGAAAAGATTAGGAAGGACATCTGAGCAGAAAGGGCTATAGGAGGAGGAACACAAGGGTGGGTGATAAGATACCATGGTGGTCCCAGAGAGGTGGGTACAGTGTGTGGACCTGCGGTGGGCAAAGGAAGAGATGTGATGAAGAGACAGGGGCAGGGTGGCACAGCTAACCTGAACAGTGGGGTGGAATTAATGAAGCCTCAAGCACACAGAGGAAGAGTATGACAGTGAGAGAGGGAGAGGAAGGCAGACCACAGTGAGTGGTATGAGGAGAGAGGGGAGAGAAAAGGAGCAGCACAGTGAATGCATCTATATGTCACGATACATAGTGTGAAATGAGGGTGGTGATGGATAGGGAGAAGGGGACTATGTGTGTGGGACAGCAGGACGATATGTAATGCCAACCCTTCCCCCACAGGGAATACAGAGTCAGGAGGACCCTAGAAGCACTGAAGTGCCATTTCCACACAATGCAATGACAGTGACTGGAGGAGATACAGTGCCTCAGGGAGGAGGTCACAGCAGCAGCAGGTAGATGGGGTGCATGCAGGGGGCTCTGTGTAAGCCCCCATTGGACAGCCCAGTACATGCCTGTAGGTGCCCTGTGTCACACACCTAATGCCCCCAAAGCCCGTGAGGATGAGCCAGAGCACCAAACTGCCAGTAGTGCTGCAGCCGCCCCAGGACCAGCAGGCAGACTGCCACATCCATCCACTGGTGCTGCCACAGCAGCAACTCCAGGTGGCAGGAACGAACACGGAGCACAGACAGCAGGCAGGCATGACCGGGTCACAGTGAAGATGGTGGAGGTGTTGGAGAGCAGCACAGAGGACAACAGCAGCAGTATGGCAGAAGGAGGGGAAGGAGAAGGAAGAGTGGAGGGGGGGGGAGGTGGAAGTGGCAGCAGCTACAATGGAGTGTGGGCACAGACATGATGGAGGCAGAGCTGTTAGGCGGGGGTAGGCTGGGTATGGGGGAGGGCATGGTGCAGGCAAGTGAGTAGCTGGAGGGGCAGGGGGGATGCAGGCAGTGGTGTGTGGGTGGTGCTGGGGACAGAACGGCAGGGTAGGAGGGGGATGTGTGCATGGCGGTAGTGTGTGTAGTGGGGGCAACAGGTTGTGGAACGGGGGCAGTGAGGGCAGGATGGCAGTGGAGGGGGGTTGAGGGTACAATGGCAGAGGCAGCAGGGGTCTGGGGGAGGGAATGATGAGCAGGGGGAGCTGCAGGAAGGGATAGTGAAGGAAGAGGGATTGGAGGAGGTGGAGGAGGAGGCGGTGGCAGAGGAAAGAAGGAGGGGGAGGTGGAGGCTGAAGGAGGAGGACTGGTGGGAGGAGGGGGAGGACTGGGAGGAGGGAAGAGTTGGAGGGGAAGGACATGGGGACAAGGGAGGTGAGGTGGCACAGGACCAGGAGGCTGGTGAGGGGGTCAGTGGAGGGCACTGTTCCCTCTAAGCTGTGCGCGTGTGCGCGCGCACACACCTGGCCGACCGAGCGCACATACTTTACAACAGAGCGCACAAAAATTTTGGTTCTGATTCTGATAGAAAACACAGACGTCTTAAAATTTAAAAGTTGTTGTGTATTTACGGTTTTCACAAGTTCTACAATATTTTCTAGTGCAATCAATATGGTGTACATACTGTATTCTGACGTGTAGTCAAATTTTAAAGTATATAACTCCGAGTGTCGTTATGTGGCGCACAAAACTTTAACCTTTCTTCAAAAGCTGCACAGCTGATATTTTATGCGCACACAGCCTACAGAAAATTAGAGGGAACATTGGTGGAGGGCAGGGGGCAATGGCAGGTCCGTGAGAGGGTGGAAGTGGGCCCCCTAAAGGCAGGTGTGTAGGTGCCAAAGGAGGAGATAGCAGATGCTATGGCAGAATCCACAGTGCAGATCACCCATGGCCCAGCCTGGGAACACTAGGCAGCCTGCAACTGCAAGATAGAGCTGGGGGGCCTGCTGTGGGATGTCTGATGACGGATAGAGACCTATGCCAGCACCCCATGGTCACAGATGCTACACCGGCACAAGGCCCACATTGCCAGGCCACCTCAACAGGCCCACTTGTGGATATGCAGGAAGCACTGGCCACCCTGCTCCAGGAGATACGGCACCTCCGGGAGGCAATGAGGTACTCAGCCGCGGTACTGGTGTATGACCTACAGTCTGTCATGGCGGCCATGCAGAGGTGTATGGAGGGCCCTCCTGGACCATGACTTCAGAGCACCGTTGGCCCAGGGAGTGCCAGTGTATGTTGGTTGCAGTGGTGTACTTCATAACTTTAAAGAAAAGACTTCAGCAAATCTAAACATATTGCAACATTTTAAACACAGTCAGCGAGTGAGAGCCTCAGAATCAACTCACTGATAAAACCAAATCAGGAGTATGAATAACATCAACGGTTCTCACTCGCTATACACCCATCATCCAACTTCACGATATTATAATCACAAACAATTTTCCATTAAAGCATAATTTAACATCATCACATCTCCAAAGGTTTTAGAATATCACCACAATCACAAATCGTGAGTAAAGATGGAATTGAGTGTCCCCGACGCCTCTTCAAGACATCTTATGTTAGCGTTTCGCTACAGCTGTTTCAAGGGGATCCAACTCTAAAAAATAAAAAAATAGCTTAAAATAATGCCGCAACCCATGAAAAACTCCTTATACACACTGCACCAAGATCCTAGACACTTACCAAGAGTTGCTTCAAACACCAGCAACCATTTCAAAAACGGTTCATCATCTCTCATCAGAGCTGAACTTAAAGACCGCCATTCACTACCATACATCAATGCTGGTATCGAGATAGCATATACTTCCGGACACATGATATATACCCGGAACTCCCCCACAGCTGTCACAATCAACTGAAATACTACCCAACCAAGCAAAGCAACTAATATCTCTCATTGAACTGAACTGAAAGAAAGAAAAACCTCTTTCCCATTCAACTTATCTATCATATACAATTACCGTTGATCCAGACCCAAACTCTCCATTCTAATTAAACAGATCAAAAACAAACTCCCCATTCAATACAGGAATTTAAACCTTTAGGAGAAACTGTTTTTCAATGAAAAATCCACCATTGTTCCCTATATAGGAGAAACCGATCACGTGACATACCCTTCGAACCATTCCGAATGTGTTGAATCACAAAACATTGAAGATCACTAAATTTATGCTGAAGAGTTAAACAATGTTCAACTATTGGTGCTTCCTTACGCTGACAATGAAGCTTACTTTTATGTTCAAGTAACCAGATACGAAGGCACCTAATTGTCTTACCTATATAGAGAAGTCTACATGGACAGAAGATTCCATAGATCACAAAATCTGAATTACACGAAGTGTTATCTCTCAAATGAATTAACTGACCATTATACACAAAACTATCAGTCTCCCACATCACCTTACAACAAGAACACTCTCCACATTGTCGATGTCCATAACTGTCCAAAGATATACCAGACGAAAGCCGTAAAGAAGAAGGGCTCAAAATATCTTTTAAATTTGGGTTACGTTGCCATACACAAGGTAGTTGTTTAGATTCCAACCCAGGGACTATACCCAAAACATGCCTGTGTTTCTGTAAAATTGATTGAATCTGTCTACTATAAGGGGAATAGCGAGAAATCAAATTCACTTGATCACTGTCAGTCAACACCCTCGGTCTGGGAGATAACAACCAAGATCTGTCGTTATAAAGTGCCCGTTTATAGGCACGATTTACTACCTTTAAGGGGTAACCACAATCTAAGAAATCCTGTTTAAGACGCACCGCATTAACTTTATAATCCTCAACTGACGAACAGTTACACCTAAACCGTATAAACTGAGAAAATGGTAACCCTTTCAACAAACCTTTAGGATGTACACTAGAGAAGTGTAAATACGTATTCCTGTCAGTAGTTTTACGAAAAACTGTTGTACCCCAAGAGTCTGATTGCCGAAACACTTTAACATCCAGAAAAACTATTTCTTGGACACTATAATTCATTGTGAATTGTATATGAGGATCTAACGTATTTAACCAGGTATGAAAATCCAACAAAAGATTAGAAGGACCATCCCACAACAAAAAGACATCGTCTATATACCGACGCCAAATCAGTATATGAGACCAAAAAGTGGAGGATTGCAACCACCTTCGTTCATAAAGACCCATAAAAAGGTTAGCAACAGAGGGGGCGAACGACGCCCCCATAGCAATGCCGCCTATCTGTTGAAACAGCTCACCATTAAATGTAAAATAATTGCGACAAAGGGCCAAATTTGCACATGCCATTAAAAATACTAGCATGTCCTCATTTACATCACCCCGTTGTAATAAACAGGGTCAGAATGGTCATCGGATGACTCATCCGATTCACAATTGCAAGCATCACGTGGTAATTTTTTGGAAGATGGCAGACAAAAACGAGAGAAGAAAAAGGACAAACTGAAAGACAAATAGGTCTTATGTCAGATTCTGCAATTGTTAATTTGTCTTCTTGTGTCTTGACCACTGCACATAAGTATGTTTTATGTAAAGGGTTTTCTTTTGTTCCACGATCATGTTATGATTCCTTTCAGTTTCGCATTGATTTTGAGAAGTTTATTAGAAAACTTATTCTTAAAAATTTTTTTGTAGCAGCTGATAACAGTTTAATATATATTTATTTATTTATTTAACACTTATTTATATACCGCATCTTCCAGCGATCAGTTGCGGTGTACAATTAACAACAGTTAACAATGCAGAGCTTGTTTTACATGGAACAAAATAACTTTTTACATAGAACATCTTAACATGCACACATAGGTTTAAATACTAAGCAGAATAATTCAACTAACACAGATTGTGTAACAATTTAAACAACGTACTGACTCTACCGTATAGGCAGGTCATATCAGTTTCAACTATATACAAGTAGTTTCAACTATATACAAGTAGGGTATCAGTGCATAGGAGTGGATTGTTCATTCGATTTTGTTTTGTATGTTATCCCTTGAAGAAGGGAGTATATGCTTGATGTGGGGAGGTTCATGTTTAGCCTTTATCTAAGTTGAGTGGAATGTTTTCTATGGAATTATAGTGTTTAGTGAATAGATATGTTTTCAATTTTTTTTTGAATTCTATTATCTCTGTTAGTGATCGTAAGTCCTCTGGTAACGAGTTCCAAGTTATTGGAGCTATGTGGGAAAAGGCTCTATTATTTGTAATTTTGTGAGATCTTATATATTCTTTTGGAATCTTTAGTTTATTTGATTGTCCTTTTCTATGAGTGGACTTAGATGGTTCTTTGCTTATTAAATTACATAGTGTCTTCGGGGCCATGTCGTTTAGGGCTTTGAATGTAGTTATTATTGTTTTGTAGGTTATCCTGCTTTGTATTGGTAACCAGTGCAGGGAAGCTAGTATTGGTGTAATGTGTTGGAGTGAATTTATCTTTAATATAATTCTAGCTGTTGCATTTTGTGCGAGTTGGATTCTTTTGATATTTTGTTTTGGAATGCCTATAAGTGTTAAGTTAGCGAAATCGAAGTGGGGAGTAATGGTGGCCTGTGTTATGTTGATAAAATCTTGCATAAATACCAGGGGGCGCAATTGTTTGAGGATTTTAAGTTTGAAGTAGATTTTCTTTAAGGTGTTTCTAATGTGAGTTTCCATAGAGAGGTGTGTATCTAAAATGACTCCTAGATATCTTATTTCATTTTTTATTTTAATTTCTTGGTTTTGTAGTGTTATGTGGGTTGGGGGAATAAATGATTGGTTTTTTGTTACGATCAAAACTTCGGTTTTAGCATGGTTTATATGGAGGTTTTGGGTTTTTAGCCAGTGTGTAATTTCATTGTAGCAGTCTGATAGAAGTTGAATCGGTAGGTTAGGAATCGTAAAAGGTATGTACATCATAATATCATCCGCATAAAGGTGATATTGTATTCTGAATTTTTTAAAGATGTTGCAGACCGGTTTTATATAGATATTGAAGAGTAGGGCTGAAAGCGCTGAACCCTGTGGTAATCCTATTTCTTGTTTGTATGTGTTGGATGTTTGATTACCTGTTCTTACATTTTGTGTTCTGTTATTTAAATATGAGGTGAACCATTTATGTACGGTAGAATTTATGCCTATCTGTCGTAGGTTGTTGAGCAAAATTGAGTGATGCACGCTATCAAAAGCTGCTGATATGTCAATGAAAAGTAAGATGAACGCCTGTTTATGATTGTCAATTCCTTTTAGGAGTGTATCTATTAATACTGTTAGAAGTGTTTCTACTCCATGGCGGGGCCGGAATCCATATTGTTGATCATCTAGTGGGTAAGATAAGTCTATAAATTCCTGTGTCTGTAGTTGCACTACCTTTTCAATTATTTTGGCCAAGAATGGTATGCTAGAGATGGGCCTATATGATGTAGGGATGTTTTATCTAGTTTGCTGTTCTTTAAAATTGGACGTATTTGTGCATGTTTGAGCGGGGATGGAAGGTATCCTTGGGTAAGTGAAAGATTTACTATTGGGAGAATAAAGGATAGTAGCGTTGGTAGCGTGTTTTTTATCCATGATACAGGGCATGGATCTAAATACGAAGTTGTGGTATTTAGGCCGGAGATGATTGTTTTTAATGACACTTTTGAAATGGGGTAAAATTCTGACCATTTATCTACAGATTGATAAGAGATGTTGATATTTTCTAAGGGCATGGCGGGTTTCTTTGTCTTGTTTTGATAGTGGTTAGCTAGGGTTTGAACTGAGATGTCTGTGATTTCATTGTTAGAAGTTTGCTCATTATTGGTTAATTTTCTGACTATGGAAAATAGCTCTCTAGGTCTATTGTATGATTTTGCTAAGGTTGCTGCGTAATAATTTTTCTTCGTGCTGTCTATTGTTTCCTTGTATTTTGTTAGATAGTTATTGTATATTTCCTTGTGTACAGACAACTTGGATTTCCTCCATTTCGTTTCAAGTTTTCTTAGTTCTTTTTTCATTAGTCTTATAGTGCTATTAAACCAAGGTGAATTATTTGTTTTAGTGTATATGGTTTTTTTATTTGGTTGGTTATTTTTAGCTGCATTATTAATAGTGTCATTCCAGTTGTTAACAGCGTCATCCAAATTTGTTGTTGATAAGAAGTAGGGGATTGTAGAGTCAAGGAAGTCTGTTTCATTAAATTTTTTGAATTTTGAAGTGGGGGTGCTTCTTGTGAGATTATTGGTGCTAGGGATGGGATATGTGAGATTTATTTTGATAATAGAATGATCAGACCAAGGTGTCTCAGTGCATTCAATGGAATTTGAGTTACCTAGTTTGAAGAGTATCTCAGGAAGAAGAACCAAATCTAATGTTCCTCCTTTGATATGTGTTGCTGTTTTAATTATTTGATGGTACTGTATGTCTGCTATGGTGTCTAGGAATAGTTTAGAGTCTAGTGTTGGTAGGGATGGAAGGTTAAAGTCGCCTAGCATGATTACAGGATTTTGATCAGTAGATGAGCTGAGGAGTTCAATAAGAGAATCCAGGCCATCTGTTTTATTGTCTGGGGGTCTATAAATTAAGCAAATTTTTATGAGGCCGATTTTTATTAATAGTGTGTCCATGTTATTATTGAAATTTGATTGGATTGGCTTGGCGTTTAATGTTTTTTTAGTCATCATTAGAACTCCACCACCTTTTTTGTTGGATCTATGTTTGTAGAATGTGTCGTAGTTCTCTTTATCAAGTTGATTTAGATAGACTGTATCTGTTTCAGAAAGCCATGTCTCTGTGACACATAAGATGTCAGGTTTTAAGTCAGTTATCAGGTCATTAAATATGGGTAATTTATTTTTCATTGATCGTGCATTAATTAGGATACATGATAGGGAGGATGAGTAGATGGAGCAGATTTTCTTGTCCCTTTGTTGTGTATTTGTTTGTTGTATGTGTATTAGTCTATGATAACACAGGTACACTACCAAAAAACTGCCTCCAGTTTTGCAACTGATTCCTATAGATTTTGGGGTGCTGAATCCAGGAAAAATAGCCAAAATGTTCCATCACGTCACGTTTTCTTGCAAAATTAGATTTCTTACCCATATAAGGAATGTTCACATAATTTCTTTTTATCCAACTGCAGTTTATTTTCTTGGCCCAAAATAGAGGTTGTAATGGTTAACTAACTAGAAACACTACCTCATGATATTTTAGAGTGTTTTGTATTCATTTTATACATTAACAGGACAATTGGGAGGCGGGGGGCTAAATCCAGTACTCGCGCTGGCGCATGTTCTTTCCTGTTCGCCTCGCCTCGTTCGCTCGCTCAAACACGGTGGTTGCGACATGAACGTTCCTGTCAAATTTCAGTTTCTTGCAAGTTCATTATTACCTTTTGTTTGCTCAGTCATAATCCAGCTTTATTCCGAAGTGGTTCACTACAGTTGTAGTTTGCAGTGCTGTGTATTTGTGATGGCTCACAGAGCCAGAGGTTGCGTCAACTCTCCGGACAGTTTTTGTTTTATTTGTGGGGAATATACCGTGAAAAAGCGGCAGAGGAACATTTCTGCATTTATTAAAAAAGTATATTTCGCCTATTTCGGTTTGAAGTTAGGCGATCAAGACAAACCGTGGGCTCCTCACAAAGTGTGCAAGACATGTGAGGAAGATCTACGCTTATGGATGAAAGGTAAAAAACAAGCATTTCGTTTCAGAATACCTATGATGTGGCGTGAACAAAGAGACCACAGCAGTGACTGCTATTTTTGCTCTTGCATTGTGAAAGGATACAACTTAAAAAATAAGAACGTAATAAGTTACCCCAACCTTCCCTCAGCAATTAGGCCTATGCCTCATAGCAACGAAGTACCTGTGCCTGAACCACCAAAATCTTTGGATCATATTTGTGTGGACGGTTCTGATCATGATGAGACTCATCAGATGGCTTTTCCCGATGAGTCCAGTACTTCCGAGTTTGAAACTGAACCAGATCCGAAACCTGAACTTTTCTCTCAAGCTGAATTGAATGATTTAGTCCGGGATTTAGGACTCCCAAAAGATGCTGCCCAACTGCTAGGTTCTCGGCTTAAACAGAAAAATCTATTGTCACCAGGAACAACTTTTTATTGGTACCGCAACCGCGAGACACAATTTTTGAAGTATTTCAGCAAAGAGGAAGATTTGGTATTTTGCAACGATATATACGGAGTGATGGAAAAGTTTAAACTCAAGTATGATCCTGCTGAATGGCGGCTGTTCATTGATTCGTCAAAAGACAGCATAAAAGGTGTTCTTCTTCATAATGGCAACACATTCGCTTCAGTTCCTATTGCTCACTCTGTTATTCTCCAAGAAAAATACGAGAATTTGGCCCTGATTCTTCAGAAGATTCGTTATGATGAGCATAAGTGGATGATTTGTGGAGACTTTAAAATTCTATCCATGCTATTAGGGCAGCAATCCGGTTTCACCAAATATCCCTGCTTCCTTTGCTTGTGGGATAGCCGGGCCCGCGACCTACACTGGGGGAAAAAAGACTGGCCAATTCGGGAGTATTTGAGACCCGGTGAGAAAAATATTCTTCATGAGAGCTTGGTACCTCGTGATAAAATTCTATTACCACCTCTCCACATTAAGTTGGGTCTCATTAAGCAATTCATCAAGTCCCTTCCAAAAGATGGTGAGTGCTTTCGGTACCTTTGCTCAAAGTTCCCCCGACTTTCTGAAGCAAAGCTAAAGGAAGGAGTGTTTGTTGGCCCTGATATAAGGAAACTCATTTCAGATGGAGCATTCGCTGAAACGATGTCTGAGAAGGAAAAAGAAGCCTGGGATTCCTTCAAGGATGTTGTTCTCAAATTCTTGGGGAACAGGCAGGATGAGAACTATAAGGATATTGTTGCCAGGATGCTCAATGCCTTCAAAGAACAAGGCTGTAACATGAGCCTGAAAGTCCATTTCTTGCACTCCCATGTGAACTACTTTCCCGAAAACTTGGGGGCGTACAGTGAAGAACAAGGTGAAAGGTTTCACCAGGACATCAAGGACGCAGAGAGAAGGTACCAAGGAAGATGGAAACAACTATGATGGCTGATTTCTGCTGGTTGCTGCTGCGGGAAACCCCAGATGAAAAATACGCCAAGCAGCGCAGCAAGAGAAGCATTCGGGGAAGAAGAAATGGGCCCACCAGGAGATTGATTGACCCAAGAATGACTTTAAATCTAAACTGTGTTGACAAATATCGTGTTTTTACTAAACTTTGAAATAAAAATTTGCTAGTTATTACCACAGTGTCGGATCTCATTTATTAGAATTTTATTTTCACACCATCGGGTGTTTGTCTTCATGTATTGCAATGGTGCGGTTTGCGTTTTCTATTCTTACATACATACCTGTACAACATTTTTTGCACATTTCTTTGCTTTGCTTTGTGTCTAACCTCGCTCTTATATGCTCAATGTTTGTGCACATGTATGTGGCTGTTTTAAGTGCAGACAATTTTGCTACCATCACAGTGTATTTTGTTGACATTACTCTATTCTTATGTGCTGCCTTGTTACAATTTTCTTTATTCTTATTTGAATAACTACTAAACAATTAGTATAAAGAATTCATCCAAGAAACTTTTATCTCGATCGCACTCAATCTGAAACGTTCACCTCAAACTGCTAACCCAATGTAGCAAAAAATCTGTACGTGATGGAGCAAATTGGTTACCAGATTTGGATTCAGCGCACCAAAAAACGTAAAAATCAATCAAAACATTAGAGGCAGTTTAAAAAAAAATGTTTTTAGTGTACCTGTGTAATTAATTTTTGGGTGGAATTCATGAGAGTATCTCATATGGTAGTCATTTCGAGTATGTGTGTGTATTATAGGTATAGTCATGTGATTTTTATAGTTTAAACATGTGGATAGATCAGTTATTATTATTGCTAATAATATACAGGTGTATGATATTCGCAAGAGCATGTTGTTAGGGTGAAGCATTTTCTGTATTTGGCTCAAGGACTATTGTGTAAGGTCGTGATAATGTAGTTGTATGTCAGCAGTGGTGAATTCTGATAAGAGTTATGTGGCAGTTTTTGGCAGTTTTGAAAGGTGTTATTCAAAGTGAGTTACTGTCAACAGTAAGGCTAGATAATTACTGACGACAGTAAATCCAATGTACAATACTGACAACAGTAAAACCAAAGTACTTCACTATCTATACTAAATCCACAGTGAGTTACTGACAACAGTAAGATCAAGGTAAGATATTAACAATAGTTTAGGACAGGATATTGGTAGCAGAAAAGAGTCTGTGAAATACTAACAGCAGAAATATGAAGTAAATTTCTTATTTCTGCTGTTAGTATTTCACAGACTCTTTTCTGCTACCAATATCCTGTCCTAAACTATTGTTAATATCTTACCTTGATCTTACTGTTGTCAGTAAGGGAGGATGTGGTTTCTGTAGGTTCTCAAAATGGGGGTGCGTATGGGCGTGTTGCTCTTCCATTTAGATCCTTTTGGCTTCCTCCAGGTCCAGTGCACCCTAATATAACCGTATTTAAGCAGTTAGTGTTACATGACATTGATGAAATGGAAACTCAGAAGAGATTTTCTGCTCGTAATGTTTTCACACGGGCAGAATATGTGGCTATGAATGATTTAAGAAATAATACTGAGATAGTACTTAAACGAGCAGACAAAGGGGGAGCGATTGTGGTGTTAAATCGCACTGATTACACAGGTACACTAAAAAAAATTTTTTTAAACTGCCTCTAATGTTTCGATTGATTTTTACGTTTTTTGGTGCGCTGAATCCAAATCTGGTAACCAATTTGCTCCATCACGTACAGATTTTTTGCTACATTGGGTTAGCAGTTTGAGGCGAACGTTTCAGATTGAGTGCGATCGAGATAAAAGTTTCTTGGATGAATTCTTTATACTAATTGTTTAGTAGTTATTCAAATAAGAATAAAGAAAATTGTAACAAGGCAGCACATAAGAATAGAGTAATGTCAACAAAACACACTGTGATGGTAGCAAAATTGTCTGCACTTAAAACAGCCACATACATGTGCACAAACATTGAGCATATAAGAGCGAGGTTAGACACAAAGCAAAGCAAAGAAATGTGCAAAAAATGTTGTACAGGTATGTATGTAAGAATAGAAAACGCAAACCGCACCATTGCAATACATGAAGACAAACACCCGATGGTGTGAAAATAAAATTCTAATAAATGAGATCCGACACTGTGGTAATAACTAGCAAATTTTTATTTCAAAGTTTAGTAAAAACACGATATTTGTCAACACAGTTTAGATTTTAAAGTCATTCTTGGGTCAATCAATCTCCTGGTGGGCCCGTTTCTTCTTCCCCCGAATGCTTCTCTTGGTGCGCTGCTTGGCGTATTTTTCATCTGGGGTTTCCCGCAGCAGCAACCAGCAGAAATCAGCCATCATAGTGGTGTTCCATCTTCCTTGGTACCTTCTCTCTGCGTCCTTGATGTCCTGGTGAAACCTTTCACCTTGTTCTTCACTGTACGCCCCCAAGTTTTCGGGAAAGTAGTTCACATGGGAGTGCAAGAAATGGACTTTCAGGCTCATGTTACAGCCTTGTTCTTTGAAGGCATTGAGCATCCTGGCAACAATATCCTTATAGTTCTCATCCCGCCTGTTCCCCAAGAATTTGAGAACAACATCCTTGAAGGAATCCCAGGCTTCTTTTTCCTTCTCAGACATCGTTTCAGCGAATGCTCCATCTGAAATGAGTTTCCTTATATCAGGGCCAACAAACACTCCTTCCTTTAGTTTTGCTTCAGAAAGTCGGGGGAACTTTGAGCAAGGGTACCGAAAGTACTCACCATCTTTTGGAAGGGACTTGATGAATTGCTTAATGAGACCCAACTTAATGTGGAGAGGTGGTAATAGAATTTTATCACGAGGTACCAAGCTCTCATGAAGAACATTTTTCTCACCGGGTCTCAAATACTCCCGAATTGGCCAGTCTTTTTTCCCCCAGTGTAGGTCGCGGGCCCGGCTATCCCACAAGCAAAGGAAGCAGGGATATTTGGTGAAACCGGATTGCTGCTGCCCTAATAGCATGGATAGAATTTTAAAGTCTCCACAAATCATCCACTTATGCTCATCATAACGAATCTTCTGAAGAATCAGGGCCAAATTCTCGTATTTTTCTTGGAGAATAACAGAGTGAGCAATAGGAACTGAAGCGAATGTGTTGCCATTATGAAGAAGAACACCTTTTATGCTGTCTTTTGACGAATCAATGAACAGCCGCCATTCAGCAGGATCATACTTGAGTTTAAACTTTTCCATCACTCCGTATATATCGTTGCAAAATACCAAATCTTCCTCTTTGCTGAAATACTTCAAAAATTGTGTCTCGCGGTTGCGGTACCAATAAAAAGTTGTTCCTGGTGACAATAGATTTTTCTGTTTAAGCCGAGAACCTAGCAGTTGGGCAGCATCTTTTGGGAGTCCTAAATCCCGGACTAAATCATTCAATTCAGCTTGAGAGAAAAGTTCAGGTTTCGGATCTGGTTCAGTTTCAAACTCGGAAGAACTGGACTCATCGGGAAAAGCCATCTGATGAGTCTCATCATGATCAGAACCGTCCACACAAATATGATCCAAAGATTTTGGTGGTTCAGGCACAGGTACTTCGTTGCTATGAGGCATAGGCCTAATTGCTGAGGGAAGGTTGGGGTAACTTATTACGTTCTTATTTTTTAAGTTGTATCCCTTCACAATGCAAGAGCAAAAATAGCAGTCACTGCTGTGGTCTCTTTGTTCACGCCACATCATAGGTATTCTGAAACGAAATGCTTGTTTTTTACCTTTCATCCATAAGCGTAGATCTTCCTCACATGTCTTGCACACTTTGTGAGGAGCCCACGGTTTGTCTTGATCGCCTAACTTCAAACCGAAATAGGCGAAATATACTTTTTTAATAAATGCAGAAATGTTCCTCTGCCGCTTTTTCACGGTATATTCCCCACAAATAAAACAAAAACTGTCCGGAGAGTTGACGCAACCTCTGGCTCTGTGAGCCATCACAAATACACAGCACTGCAAACTACAACTGTAGTGAACCACTTCGGAATACAGCTGGATTACGACTGAGCAAACAAAAGGTAATAATGAACTTGCAAGAAACTGAAATTTGACAGGAACGTTCATGTCGCAACCACCGTGTTTGAGCAAGCGAACGAGGCGAGGCGAACAGGAAAGAACATGCGCCAGCGCGAGTACTGGATTTAGCCCCCCGCCTCCCAATTGTCCTGTTAATGTATAAAATGAATACAAAACACTCTAAAATATCATGAGGGAGTGTTTCTAGTTAGTTAACCATTACAACCTCTATTTTGGGCCAAGAAAATAAACTGCAGTTGGCTAAAAAGAAATTATGTGAACATTCCTTATATGGGTAAGAAATCTAATTTTGCAAGAAAACGTGACGTGATGGAACATTTTGGCTATTTTTCCTGGATTCAGCACCCCAAAATCTATAGGAATCAGTTGCAAAACTGGAGGCAGTTTTTTGGTAGTGTACCTGTGTTATTTATGGGAAGCCCACCGTCAGTTATCTGATGAGACAAATTATATTAAGTTATCTTTAGACCCAACACAGGAGTTGCAAAATCAAATTAAAATTCTAACTAGGCAAGCCTATCAGTCACATATTATCTCCAAAAAAGAACAGCAATTTTTGAATAGTATTTTTCCCTCAGTCCCACAATTGTATTTGTTACCTAAAATACATAAGAGTTTGGTTAGGCCTCCTGGACGGCCTATCGTTTCTACACGGGGGTCGGTCTTGGAGCCATTGTCACAGTTTGTAGATTCTTTTTTGCGTCCGTTATTAATCACCATTCCCTCATATCTTCGGGACACGATGCATTTTTTACAGATTATAGCTGAAGCTTCGGACTGGGCAAAAAAAGATTCTGTACTTTTGGTAACACTTGATGTTGTAGCACTATATACGAGTATCCCACAGGAGGAGGCGCTACATGTTATTCGGGAAGGTTTATTACAACGGGGTGATGTAATGAGGACATGCTAGTATTTTTAATGGCATGTGCAAATTTGGCCCTTTGTCGCAATTATTTTACATTTAATGGTGAGCCGTTTCAACAGATAGGCGGCATTGCTATGGGGGCGTCGTTCGCCCCCTCTGTTGCTAACCTTTTTATGGGTCTTTATGAACGAAGGTGGTTGCAATCCTCCACTTTTTGGTCTCATATACTGATTTGGCGTCGGTATATAGACGATGTCTTTTTGTTGTGGGATGGTCCTTCTAATCTTTTGTTGGATTTTCATACCTGGTTAAATACATTAGATCCTCATATACAATTCACAATGAATTATAGTGTCCAAGAAATAGTTTTTCTGGATGTTAAAGTGTTTCGGCAATCAGACTCTTGGGGTACCACAGTTTTTCGTAAAACTACTGACAGGAATACGTATTTACACTTCTCTAGTGTACATCCTAAAGGTTTGTTGAAAGGGTTACCATTTTCTC
This sequence comes from Ichthyophis bannanicus, assembly GCA_033557465.1. Lineage (NCBI taxonomy): Eukaryota > Metazoa > Chordata > Amphibia > Gymnophiona > Ichthyophiidae > Ichthyophis > Ichthyophis bannanicus. Next base: position 340,975,634 of record CM066036.1, on the reverse strand, counting down.
AGGTTATACGTTTAGGCGTAACTGTTCGTCAGTTGAGGATTATAAAGTTAATGCGGTGCATCTTAAACAGGATTTCTTAGATCGTGGTTACCCTTTAAAGGTAGTAAATCGTGCCTATAAACGGGCACTTTATAACGACAGATCTTGGTTGTTATCTCCCAGACCGAGGGTGTTGACTGACAGTGATCAAGTGAATTTGATTTCTCGCTATTCCCCTTATAGTAGACAGATTCAATCAATTTTACAGAAACACAGGCATGTTTTGGGTATAGTCCCTGGGTTGGAATCTAAACAATTACGTTGTGTATGGCAACGTAACCCAAATTTAAAAGATATTTTGAGCCCTTCTTCTTTACGGCTTTCGTCTGGTATATCTTTGGACAGTTATGGACATCGACAATGTGGAGAGTGTTCTTGTTGTAAGGTGATGTGGGAGACTGATAGTTTTGTGTATAATGGTCAGTTAATTCATTTGAGAGATAACACTTCGTGTAATTCAGATTTTGTGATCTATGGAATCTTCTGTCCATGTAGACTTCTCTATATAGGTAAGACAATTAGGTGCCTTCGTATCCTGTTACTTGAACATAAAAGTAAGCTTCATTGTCAGCGTAAGGAAGCACCAATAGTTGAACATTGTTTAACTCTTCAGCATAAATTTAGTGATCTTCAATGTTTTGTGATTCAACACATTCGGAATGGTTCGAAGGGTATGTCACGTGATCGGTTTCTCCTATATAGGGAACGATGGATTTTTCATTTAAAAACAGTTTCTCCTAATGGTTTAAATTCCTGTATTGAATGGGGAGTTTGTTTTTGATCTGTTTACTTAGAATGGAGAGTTTGGGTCTGGATCAACGGTGATTGTATATGATAGATAAGTTGAATGGGAAAGAGGTTTTTCTTTCTTTCAATTCAGTTCAATGAGAGATATTAGTTGCTTTGCTTGGTTGGGTAGTACTTCAGTTGATTGTGACAGCTGTGGGGGAGTTCCGGGTATATATCATGTGTCCAGAAGTATACGCTATCTCGATACCAGCATTGATGTATGGTGGTGAATGGCGGTCTTTAAGTTCAGCTCTGATGAGAGATGATGAACCGTTTTTGAAATGTTTGCTGGTGTTTGAAGCAACTCTTGGTAAGTGTCCAGTGTGTATAAGGAGTTTTTCATGGGTTGCGGCATTATTTTAAGCTATTTTTTTATTTTTTAGAGTTGGATCCCCTTGAAACAGCTGTAGCGAAACGCTAACATAAGATGTCTTGAAGAGGCGTCCGGGACACTCAATTCCATCTTTACTCATGATTTGTGATTGTGGTGATATTCTAAAAATTTTGGAGATGTGATGATGTTAAATTATGCTTTAATGGAAAATTGTTTGTGATTATAATATCGTGAAGTTGGATGGTGGGTGTATAGCGAGTGAGAACCGTTGATGTTATTCATACTCCTGATTTGGTTTTATCAGTGAGTTGATTCTGAGGCTCTCACTCGCTGGCTGTGTTTAAAATGTTGCAATATGTTTAGATTTGCTAAAGTCTTTTCTTTAAAGTTATGAGGTATCATTTGTAGGCTTCGATATAGGCTTTATAGTTTTGCAGTGGTGTACTGGCAAGGACATAGCAACAATGCACTAGCAAAATGTTGGCCATCCACAACTATTGGCCAACTGTTGGCCAGCTCCCTGGGAACTACTGAACGTATGCTCAGGGAAATTGTGCCTCAAACATGTTCTTTTTGCCTGACATGTTAAATCACAGGCTCATGTACGTGCAGGGCCTATTATACAATAAAAGGTGTTGTTTTGATCTCCCTGTGTTGTCATTGCTGACATCTTCTTGGGTGCTGGCCACAGCATCTGTCATGCAACTGTGCATGCTGTATGTGGCTCCCTAGTTGTGGGTGAGTGAATGAGCAGGACACATGTGGTCGGTTGGCTGCCCAGGGCCGTCCGCTGCCATAGGGTTGGGTCCTGGGGCATGTGGTGCGGGCTGGGGGCTACGGATGTTGCAGGACAGGGCAGGGTTTGCCCTGGGACACCCCACTTGGGTAGCCGGGCAGCAGAAGGCACGGAGCACTACAGCTTGACCACAGCTGTATATGTATGTTTGTATGTATATGGCTATTATGGCCTATCCCCCACACAACGGTCAGTACAGTTTACAGATACCCTCCATACCATACACCACGTTTGCAAGGCAACGGCCATCCCTGTACATTAGGCTGAGGGGGTGGGTGGCTTATATTACCTATGTCACTGGCAATGAACAATGTGCATGATCCTGTAGCATCTGGTCCCCACTGCAACACAGATAGGATATTTCGGATATGGGGGGGGGGGGTTAGGGGTGGGAGGTAGTGGGACCATCATGAAGGGTGCATAGTGCGACGTCCTTGCTACCTGGGCCCAAGAGCTTACAGGTAGGGACGGCCTATTGTGTCCTTTAGGAGTGAAGCTCTAACACTTGGCCCCAGGAGTTCTGGGATATGTAGTTGCTTGGCCTCCTGTGAGACTGAGTTGTAGTTGTAGCTCGAGTAGAAAAAGGCATGCAAGAATATTTATTTTTAAGAGGGTTTATTCCAGCGCATCAAGATTCAGTATCTCAGACGCAAAAGAATGCCAATTCCAACATAAGGGTTGAAAATAAACACACACAAAAGATGCAACAAAACGGCTCAGCTCTACTTGGCTGTTTCACAGTTCCTTTAGTCTCAGGCTAGGCAATCATGTGATCCTTCAGCAAATTGAAACAGGTGCTCTTTCTTACGGCACGGCTTCTCCATTTACCATGTGATTAAGCTTTTTAAACAAGGCATAAGGTTTTCTCACAGTGGCTGCAGGTATGGCAAACCTTATACTATATTACTTCATATAGCTTTCAGTGCTCATTAACCTGGTTATTCTCAATTACACAAGTTGAACAATCCATAGGTGAATCAAGCTCTCCTGAAGGCAGACAAATGTCCAGTTGCATAGCTTCCTCAGAGTTACTGGAATTCTGGTCAGGGTTGTTATTCTGCTCTGCCCTTTTCTCCAGAAATTCCTTAAACTGACTTAGAAGTAATTCAGCTTGCTTGTGCACGTTTTCAGACTGATAGCCTTCCTTCTTCTCTAACAGACGTTTACTTAGGACTCCCAGCTCATGGTAATCAGCTATCCTGCCTTTGTCAAAGGAACAGTTCTCAGTAAATCCCTTCCCCCACTTATTATTAACTGAATATGCTGGGTTTGTTCTCAGGAGGTTAACACATGCAGGAGACTTCTTAAACAAGGGGTTATGGAATGAGAGCAGCCTTACCTGGGAGCTGGCGCGGTGTCTTACAGCTTGCCGTGGAGCAGTGCAGCAGGTCGGAGCTGGTAGCCTGCTGGGTCAGCTGCAGGCGCGGGGTGGATGACCCAGGCGTGGAGGACCCCCCCCCCCCGATCCCTACAAAGCCTGGTGGGAGCAGAGCTTTGGTGAAGGAGAGCAGCCTTACCTGGGAGCTGGCACGGTGTCTTACAGCTTGCCGCGGAGCAGTGCAGCAGGTCGGAGCTGGTAGCCTGCTGGGTCAGCTGCAGGCGTGGGGTGGACGACCCAGGCGTGGAGGACCCCCCCGATCCCTACAAAGCCCGGCAGGTATTACACGCGGCCACGTGTTCGCGGCCGGTGTGGTCGTGTCTTAAGGGGTGTGTCACAAGGGGCAGGACGTGCCCCTTTGACGCCCCTTCGACGCTTCTAAGCCAGCTGGAAGTTGATCGTGTTTGCTTATGGGGAAACGGAAAGCGAAATCTACCACTTCAACGATAACTCGAGGTGGTGTACATGGAGTTAAGGTGGGCCCCATGGACAGACATGTAACTTCTCTGCAGCCTGTTAATCAGTCACCGGATGGGGATCCGGTCACCACCTCCTCTCCCTCAATTTCCACTTTCATCTACTTTTGTGGATATTCCTGAAATGGAGGAAATTCCCACCCTTCGCCCAGTGGATCCGATTGTGTCTGAGGACTCGGTTCCCTCTCCTTCTCGGGAGGTCACCCTTACAGATATTTGGACTGCCATACAGAAAATCGATGTTCGTTTATCTGGTACTGTTTCTTCCCTGTGTACATTCTCTCATGATGTTGTCGGTAAAATGAAAGTGGTTGATCAGCACCTTCATTCCTTAACTAGGTCCACGGCTTCGGACGTGTCTTGACAATAATGTCGCTTTAGTTAAAGAGCTTTCTGCTGTTTCTTATCGTCTAGAGCTAGTGGAGAATCAGTCTCGGGCCCGAAACCTTTGTTTCCTTAATTTTCCTTCTACTCATTTACTATCTTCTGATGTGTTACTCAAAAAATATTTTGTCGAGATACTTCAATTGCAAGAAACTTTAGAAGTTGTCCAAATGTTTTCTTTTTCAACTGCCCTTCGAGTGGCGCCAACTGCTGAGGGGGATTTACCTCCACCTCAGGACTTGGTTGCCCAGAATCTGACTGCCTTTTTGGAAGACTCCTTAGATGTTATCCCCAAGTGTTGCACCTTGGTGGTAACATTCTGCTCGGAGTCTGATAAATTAAGGGTATTGCGTGCTTATTTTAAGCACAAGGATGTGGTGTTTTGTGGGTTTAAGCTTCAAGTGTTTCCAGACATCGGTCGGACCACTCAGTGGCGTCGTAAGCAATTTTTGGATTTGAAAACTAGGGTGACGGCGTTGGGAGCTTCCTTTTTTCTCAAGTTTCCCTGTCGATGTCTTATAACGTTAGAAGAGCAGAATTATGTCTTTACAGAGGTGATTCAGCTCCAGAAATTTCTATCTAGTAAGGAAACTGTAGGGAATTAAAAGGGTGGGATGTTTATATAGCGCTCCCTTTTTTGGGACTGGATATATCAGACCCTTTTTGCTTGAAAGTTTACTTTTTTGATAATGGGGCTACTCTCCTTTCTTAGATGTGGTCTCGTGTTATGTGATTGTTCTAATTCTTGAAGTTTGTATTCTTAGTGGTGTAGTAATCTACTTTTCTTGTTATTGATTATTGTATTCAAGAAAATGCTAAATAAAGAATTTAAAAAACAAAACAAAAACAAGGGGTTATAACAAGAAATGTCAGCTTTACCTTTTCCAAGGTCTTTTAGATAAGCATTGGTACCTTTTCTCCTGTTAATTCTCAGGCTTTGTACTTCAGCTTTCTTATCCTTACTTCCAGTGCCTTGCAGGTAAATGTCAGGCTGAACAATTTCCTCATAGCTTTCTCTGAAACTGTCTTGGCTTTTACAGCTGTGAGTCCGGCTGCCCTTATTCCAGGTATCTGGCCTGCTGGCTCCCTTAACCAAAGGCTCTACCTTGCAGTTAGACTTCCTCCAAGGTGAATCCTTGCACCAGTGTTCAGTGCTCCCAGGTTCTGCTCGGGTCTCAGATTCTAGCTGACTTCTCCTCCAAGCAGCTCTCTCAGCTGTTCCAACGTTTTCCCTTCTGCTGCTCCTGACCTCGTGCTTGCACTCGCTCCTCCTCCTCTCTTCCTCTCTCCTCATTGCTTGAGTATTTAACAAAACACAAAAACAACCCAAGTTTCAAACCTCCGTGTATAACGTTAAAACCCAAAAGTGCAATTCATTTTCATATTCTTTTTTCTTTTTGTCGGAAAAGCCGATCAGAGGATACAGGAACTGTCACCCGTCCCCCACCACGGTCATTCCATTTTAATCATTAAATGCTTGAAAACACTTCACAGCGTTACTTATCTTGTTTGACTTCAGCCAATGAGGAATTCAAAAGACACAACGTGCCACGTTTCGAGCCCTCCAACAATCACCGGCTCTGCATCAGGTGGAAAACCAGAATCCCGTAAAAATGGCCGGCGCGTCTGACTTCAGCTCCAAAGAGAGAGCTGCTACAGGGGAGGGCAGGCTCTGCCGTGCACAGGGGGGCCCCGCGGCACGCTCGATTCTGCCGCGGCGGCCCCGACCGCGGCAGCAGACAGGTTTTCTTTTTTTTTAATTTTGGCTTGGCTGGGGGGGGTTGTTAGGACTGCTAATGGGCTGGGCTGGGCTGGGCTGGGGGGGGGGGTTGCTAGGACTGCTAATGGGCTGGGCTGGGCTGGTTGTTAGGACTGCTAATGGGCTGGGGGGGGGGTTGTTAGGACTCCTAATGGGCTGGGGGGGGGTTGTTAGGACTGCTAATGGGCTGGGCTGGGCTGGGCTGGGGGGGGGTTGTTAGGACTGCTAATGGGCTGGGCTGGGCTGGGGGGGGTGTTAGGACTGCTAATGGGCTGGGCTGGGGGTTTGTTAGGACTGCTAATGGGCTGGGCTGGGGGGGTTTGTTAGGGCTGCTAATGGGCTGGGCTGGGGGTTGTTAGGACTGCTAATGGGCTGGGCTGGGGGGGGGTTGTCAGGCCTGCTACTGGGCGGGGCTGGGGGTTGTTAGGACTGCTAATGGGCTGAGCTGGGCTGGGCTGGGGGGGTTTGTTAGGACTGCTAATGGCTGGGCTGGGGGGGTTGTTAGGACTGCTAATGGGCTGGGCTGGGCTGGGGGGGGTTGTTAGGACTGCTAATGGGCTGGCTGGGGGGGTTGTTAGGACTGCTAATGGGCTGGGGGGTTGTTAGGACTGCTATTGGGCTGGGGGGGTGTTAGGACTGCTAATGGGCTGGGGGGGGTGGGGGTGGGTTAGGACTGCTAATGCTGTGGGGGTGGGGGTGGGTTAGGACTGCTAATGGGCTGATGGGGAGGGGTTAGGACTTGAGGTGGGCTGATGTGGTTAGGACTGGTAATGGGCTGTGGGCTGATGGGGGGGTTTAGGACTGGAAATGGGCTGATGGGGTTAAGACTGGAATTGGGCTGATGGGGGGGTTATGACTGGTAATGGTTTATAGGGTGGGCTTTAAACTGAAAAAGGGTTGATTGGGGATAAGGACTGGAAGTGGATTGATGGGGGGCTAGGACTGGTAATGGGTTGGGTGGTTGCTATGACTGGACATGGGCTGAGTGGAAGGGGAGGCTTGAACTGCAAATAGCTGATGGGGAGGGAGCTTGGAATGGAAATGGGCTGTGAGGGAAGGGAGCTAGGACTGAAAATGGCTGATGGAGCAGCTAGGATAGGACTGGAAATGGGCTGTTGGGGGGAGCTAAGATTGGAAATGGGCTGTGGTGGGGGCTTGAATTGAAATGGACTCATGGAGGGGCTAGAACTGAAAGTAGGCTCATGGGGGGGGGCTTGGACTGGAATTGGACTGAGTGGAGGGGAGCTATGATTTGACATGGGCTGATGGGGCTAGGAAATGACTAGAAATGGGCTGATGGGGGCTAGGATTGGAAATGAGCTGATGAAGGGACTCAGACTGAAAATGGATGGGGGAGCTAGGACTGGAAATGGGTTGATGGTGGGCTAGGACTGGAAATGGGCTGATGCAGGGACTAGAAGGGAATGGATGCTGGGTGAGACTGGAACTAGAAGGGAGCTGATGTTGGGGGAGGATTAGAATGGGATGGGGCTGGGAGAGTAAAATGGAGAGGGACAAATATTTTGTGTGGGAGGGATGAAAATCTACAATTGGCCTGGTATTGGGAGAATAAGTGGGGATTGAGGATGGAGGGGTAAAATTGTGTGGATGAAATAGGATGAGGAAAGAGCAAAAGGAGAAAGATTAGTATGTTAAAGCAGATGTAAGAGAGAGAGAATGGAAAAAAAAACTAGAACAAATGGACAGCAGACGATGGACAGTTAGCAGAAAACATGAAGAAACCAGAAGAAAGTGGCTGGAACAATTGCAACTGAAAAAAAATGCACAAAAGGTAGAAATATCTCTTTATTTTGAATTTATTAACTGGAATATGAAACCTCTAGGAAATGTGCATCATTAACGTCTGTGCTTTGTTTGGTACAAGAGGAAATTAATTTATAGTTTATTTCTACAGTGTTGTTGTACTTCCAAGTTTGGCTTTTGGGGTTCCCAGTTTAATTATTGCCTTCCTGTTTCTAAATTGTGATTCCTTGTTTGGTGATGGTCTATGTTCTGCATGTGTAACTGAGCTGAGGTATTCTGTTTATGTAATTCCTATTTGACATTGCCACTTGTTCTCTTTCCCCAGTATTCTCTGAAATGAATTGGTTAATATTTGCAGTGTTGCCTTTTGATAGGTAGGGTATGGTGCTTTGTGAGTCCTGGTAATGCTGTCAGGATACGGTGGGTTTGCTATGGGTTCTAAATGGGCAGCGTTTGTAGTGGTTCCTAATGTGCCTGGCGGTTGGCACTGGATTATAGTAATGTAGAAATCTTTTAGTCTTTCTTTATCCATACACTCATTAAAAGACATGTTTACTAAAAGTTAGTGTATGGTAACATTATGCAAATATTTATGCAAATAAGGCCACTTATGCAAATGAGGCCCCGCACTGAGTCTCCGCACATGGCCCCGCACCCCCCTTGGGCCGCCCCTGGGTGTGCCCAATCATTGAACAGACCTGTCTCCTCCCCTGAGTTGAGGTGTGGCTTTAGATCATCAACTGGCTGTGTTTTTATTCCTGAGGTGAAAATCCTGTTTGTCAGTGCAGTATTGTTTACCTCATCAGGATTTTCTCCTATTTCCATCTCTTCATGAGGGGCTTCCTCATCACAGATCCCTCCCTTAAGATATCACGGGCTGGCCTAGTATCGCTGGCACAGCACGTGATACAACACAAGGGCTCTGTACTATTTTGTCCCTGTTTGGGTTTTCCTCCAGCCGCGACTACTGTGGCCAGCTGAGCTAACGCTACCCTATCATGCCAGGAGGGAGGAGTGGTCTAGTGGTTAGGACAAGGTACTTCAGGCCGGAGGGCCGGGGGTTCAAGTCCCACTTGGGGACAGCAATCTCAGGCCGGAGGGACTGGGATTTCTAGTCCTATAGGCACTCCTTGTGGTCTTGGGCAAGCCACTTAACCCTCCATTGCCCATGTTCCCTGTAAGTATTAACGTATGTGTGTCATATCCCCTCGTGTTAAATGTATCCCCCAATTGACCGCTTTGACCCGGTGAAAAGCGGAATATAAATACAGCTAAAATAAAATAAATAAAATAAATGCCAAGGCTTTAGAACATTGACATGGTAAACTTGGCGGCGACCTTTCCTATTTTCGAACAAATAGGAAACTGGTCCTACCGGTTGCACTATTCTATAAGGCCCTTTCCAGTGGCTCTCGAATTTTGACTCTGGACCTGTTACCATCACAATAACTTTTTCGCCTACAGTCAAATGGCGGGGCTTTGTGTTCCGATCATAATAGGACTTTTGCTTAGTTTGGCTATGCTTTAAATTAATCTCCGCCACTTGTGAGGTGCGGTGTAAACGTCCCTTTAAATCTTTTAAGAACTCGGGTAACCCTACCTCTTTCAGATCCGGTTCTACCCACTGTTCTCTTAGAATATCTAGTACGCCACGGGGAGAGCGACCGTACATTAATTCAAATGGTGCGGTTCCTAGCAATGCTTGCTTTCTCTCCCGGCAAGCATATAAAACAAATGGCAGCATTGTGTCTCGGTTGGCCATATCACCCTCCAAACTACGGCGTAGCATTCTTTTGAGGGTCTGATTTTGTCTCTCCATTAAACCGTTTGTTTGGGGATGATATGCTGCAGTCTTAATGTGGCGGATGCCGAATGCATCCCATACTTGTGCTAAGTATTTTGACATGAAGTTGCTTCCTCTATCAGTGAGAACTTCACGCGGAAAGCCCACTGCACAAAATAACTTTATGAGCTCACCTGCTACGACCTTCGCAGATATGGTGCAGAGCGGCATGGCCCAAGGGAATCTCGTGGCATGGTCCACAACCACCAATATATATTGGAATCCTCGGGTCGTTTTTGTCAAGGGTCCAACAATGTCTAGAGCAATTCTATGTATTGGCTCCATAATCACGGGTGAAGATATCATGGGCACGTCTCTGGGATAAGCTGCCGAAACCCATTGGCAGGCCGGACAGGCCTCACAAAACCGAGCTGTCTCCTTAAAGACACCTGGCCAATAGAATCTCGCCAAGATTTGGTCAAGGGTCCCTTGAATGCCCTTGTGTGCCCCAATGGGCTGGTTGTGTGCCAACCGTAGAACTATGTTTTTAAATGTTGCTGGCACCACCAACTGTTTTCGGTTATTCCCCGTAAAGGGGTCTTTACTCTCTCTATAGAGTATCCCTGTATCCATAAAGAACTTGGGTAGAGTATCCTTATTACTCTGGGCCCACTTAAATGCTTGGGTAAGAGCGGGATCAGCTTATTTCTTCTTTGGGAATGTAGGGAATTTTTCCATTAACTCCCCCGGTACCCATGGCAACCCTTGTCCTGCTTGTACCTCTGCCCTATGGCGAGAGCTAGCCTGTCTCTCCCTACGCTTTTCCCCTTTTTCTTTTTTAACTTTATTTCCTGGGGTAGTTATCAAATCCTCATGTGAGGGAAGATTTTCTATGGGATCCTCTAAAGTTTCTTCATTATTTTCTGAAGCTGCTAATTGGGCTCTTGTGGATACCATAGCTTCTTTCGCCTGTAATCCCTGTTCCATACCCCTATGGAACTGTGGCCAGTCTCTCCCCAAAATTACTGTATGAGGCAGGTTAGGTACGACCGCTATGGGAATAGTTCTGTTTGCCCCCAACTCTTTTACTTGGAGACTATAAACAGGATAGATGGACGTACCCCCATGAATACACCGGATTTTTACTGTGCTCACAGGCTGAATTACTTCTCCATTAACTTTGGCCTCAATCTGCTGCCAGAGCTCTTTTGAGAGCATGCTCTGCTCAGCCCCCGAGTCCAACAACGCTAGGATTGCAATTCCTTGCACCTCTACTGAGAGTAGAAAACCCTCTCTCTTCTTTTGAGGATTTTCTGCTATCAGTGCAGTCTTTACAAAACAATTTCTCTGAAGATGTCCCTCCTTACCGCATTTAAAATATCTTCTTTTGTTTACAGAAGTTTTCAATACTGACATACACATTCTTACAGGCTCATCCTTTATCCTCCACCTCCTTTCTGATACGCTGTATGGTGCCCCCTTTGAAGCACTGTTACCTTCCTGGGCAGTTAATTCCGCCTCCATAAAACGTTCGGAGAGCGTAACAGCTTCTTGCGGGGTTTTACAGTTTTGTAGGATCAGGAAGGTGCGGATCTCACTAGGTAAAGCATTCATATATTGTTCTAAGACTAAACTATCCAAAATAGATTCTACAGATCTCCTTTCCGGAGTTAACCATTTATTTACCAAACTGTGAATTCTATGACACAGGGCTTTAGGGGTCTCATTTGGCCTTAGTTTCACCGCTCTCAAACGGTTGTGGTAAACTAATGGAGTGAGCCCTAACCTTTCTCTCACTGCCCTCTTGAGCTCATCGTAGCTTCCTGCGAGCATGGGTGGCATGGCTCGATAGGCGGCCAAAGCTTCCCCAGTAAGGGATGCCGCAAAACGTATGGCCCAGTGCTCCTTAGGCCAGGCACTAAGAAAGGCGACCCTCTCAAAACTTTCAATGTAATCATCAATGTCATCTCTGTCCGTGAGCTGACCAAAATTAAACATTGCTCCTGTTTGTAAACCAACAGCACTTAAAGAAGCTGGAGTGGTGGAACCTGGTGGAGTTACTGGTGGCTCAGTCCGCTTCTTCTGGTCTGTCAACCACGCCTCCATCAGTTCCAGAAGTGGTTTCTGTTGAGCTTGGACGCTCGCGACTGCTCTCTCTTGTGCCTCTAAAGACAAGTCCCTTTGGCGTTCAAATTGCATTGCCATCCACTTAAACACATCTTGCGATTCAAGCATCATCCTGGAACTCTGCAAACACAAAAACACAAACCCAAATGCGATACCACAATACCAGACTTTTCCCTTTTTTTTTTTCTTTCAATCAGTCAGTTAGACCTAGGCTTCACCCTTGCCCTGGTATCCTAAGCTTCCCCGAGTGGATACCCTTTACCTGGCTTGGGTGGTTTTCACGCTTATCACCAGTGAAAGATCCTGTAGCCTTCTTGCAGTACCCTTCCTCCGCCTCCTCGGCTGGTCCTCAGCTGGGCTCCTCAAGGAAGTTGTTTTCTGCAGTTTGTGGTGTGGCTACTTCTTGCGCCTGCGCAGTATCCTGCCAACTACGCCACTTGCAACGTCCTTGCTACCTGGGCCCAAGAGCTTACAGGTAGGGACGGCCTATTAAGTGTCCTTTAGGAGTGAAGCTCTAACACTTGGCCCCAGGAGTTCTGGGATATGTAGTTGCTTGGCCTCCTGTGGGACTGAGTTGTAGTTGTAGCTCGAGTAGAAAAAGGCATGCAAGAATATTTATTTTTAAGAGGGTTTATTCCAGCGCATCAAGATTCAGTATCTCAGACGCAAAAGAATGCCAATTCCAACATAAGGGTTGAAAATAAACACACACAAAAGATGCAACAAAACGGCTCAGCTCTACTTGGCTGTTTCACAGTTCCTTTAGTCTCAGGCTAGGCAATCATGTGATCCTTCAGCAAATTGAAACAGGTGCTCTTCCTTACGGCACGGCTTCTCCATTTACCATGTGATTAAGCTTATTAAACAAGGCATAAGGTTTTCTCACAGTGGCTGCAGAAATGGCAAACCTTATACTATATTACTTCATATAGCTTTCAGTGCTCATTAACCTGGTTATTCTCAATTACACAAGTTGAACAATCCATAGGTGAATCAAGCTCTACTGAAGGCAGACAAACGTCCAATTGCACAGCTTCCTCAGAATTACTGGAATTCTGGTCAGGGTTGTTATTCTGCTCTGCCCTTTTCTCCAGAAATTCCTTAAACTGACTTAGAAGTAATTCAGCTTGCTTGTGCACGTTTTCAGACTGATAGCCTTCCTTCTTCTCTAACAAACGTTTACTTAGGACTCCCAGCTCAGGGTAATCAGCTATCCTGCCTTTGTCAAAGGAACAGTTCTCAGTAAGGGTAAATCCCTTCCCCCACTTATCATTAGCTGAATATGCTGGGTTTGTTCTCAGGAGGTTAACACATGCAGGAGACTTCTTAAACAAGGGGTTATAACAAGAAATGTCAGCTTTACCTTTTCCAAGGTCTTTTAGATAAGCATTGATACCTTTTCTCCTGTTAATTCTCAGGCTTTGTACTTCAGCTTTCTTATCCTTACTTCCAGTGCCTTGCAGGTAAATGTCAGGCTGAACAGTTTCCTCATAGCTTTCTCTGAAACTGTCTTGGCTTTTACAGCTGTGAGTCCGGCTGCCCTTATTCCAGGTATCTGGCCTGCTGGCTTCCTTAACCAAAGGCTCTATCTTGCAGTTAGACTTCCTCCAGGGTGAATCCTTGCACCAGTGTTCAGTGCTCCCAGGTTCTGCTCGGGTCTCAGATTCTAGCTGACGTCTCCTCCAAGCAGTTCTCTCAGCTGTTCCAATGTTTTCCCTTCTGCTGTTCCTGACCTCGTGCTTGCACTCGCTCCTCCTCCTCCCTTCCTCTCTCCTCATTGCTTGAGTATTTAACAAGCCTTCACTTCCTTGCACTCCCTGACTCTCCCTTGGGTGTGCCCAATCAGTGAACAGACCTGTCTCCTCCCCTGAGGTGAGGTGTGGCCTTAGATCATCAACTGGCTGTGTTTTTATTCCTGAGGTGAAAATCCTGTTTGTCAGTGCAGTATTGTTTACCTTATCAGGATTTTCTCCTATTTCAATCTCTTCATGAGGGGCTTCCTCATCACAATAGGTGGGGCCAGAGGTGGTCAAGGGTTGGCACCACTTGCCTTTTCCTACTGCAACTGAGCCAGGGGGGACAGGGCCACAAGCACACCTGTCCTGAGACATGGCTGGAGTGTGCAGCCAGCATGTCTGGGGCACCAGGTTCCCATGCAATGGCACAGTCCCGGCACTGCCATCTGCCCATGTTACTCCATTCACCAGCGTACAGTGAGCCATGCATTGGCCACATTTGACAGCACATGCACATGGTGCATCCAGAGTGTGCCAATCCCATGGGCTGACACCCTGGCTGTCCTTTGCACTGCTGGTCATGGAGCATGCGCCCCTGTCCATGTCCACTACCACCCCTGTGGGGTGGATAGCTACTGTTACCCCCATGGATACCTATGCGTGTGGCCAGCCCATGGCTGGTGGGATGCTCTGCCTTGGGCCTAGCTCTGCCATGGGACCTTGCACTGGCCACTCTACCACCCACCCCTGCTATTGTGTGGGCTTGCAGCAGTCCACACACACACATGTGGAGCTACATGGGCATTGTGGGCAAACACAGAACACGTATGTTTGCTGTATAGTACCCACCCATGTATGGTCCTTAACAGGTACAGTGCCTACCCGGGTATATCCACCCGCCATGCCTGGTTATGATGGCATGCTGCACAGTTATATTCTGCATGCACGATTCAGGCGCGGAGTGGGCATATTGCATGTCCATGCTTTGCAGTCCCTGTCCGCTTACCATTCTGGATATCCTTGCTTAATCTGCTGCCCGACTAACGTTGGCACCGGCGCACAGCATTGTCCACCATGTCCATTTTCCTGCATTTGTTTTCTCTGCAGGTAATACATGTAGCTTTGTGCGGGGTGTGGTTATGTTAGGATGTCATATCCATGTAGCCAGCTAATGGTATGCAGTTAGTGTCATGTCCCTATTCTCTCTGCCAGATGCCATGGCTCAGGCAATGAAGAGAACATGTAAAACTAACTTCTCACCCTTGGAGTCCAGCATGGCCCTGGGCCTCATAATGCACAGCCATGCTATCTTCTTCTCCTCTGTGGATGCCAGTACACAGCAGCATGGCTGGCAGGACATAGTGCACAGGGTTAATGCAGTACACCACCACAACAGGGACGTAGAAGACCTCAAGAAGAAGTGGCGGGTTGTCCGACAGGCTGCCAAGGAGAAACGGGCATGTAATAGTAGGCTGGCACCTGAATGTCAGCAGCCCCTGGGCACCCTGGAGGAGCAGGTGCTCCATTACATGGAGGGTGCCATTGTCTCGGGCATTGCAAGCTATGACAGCAGCACCACCACAGCATCGCAGGGAGGTGAATGGCCCATGCATGCTAATATATGCCAGGCAAGGGCCGCACATGAGCTGCATGTACCACTGCAGCCAACCACACCGCAGCACCTCTGGCACACTTCTTATGGCCCCACACCTATGGTATGGTTTGTCTTATGTGAACCTGGGCATTGCTCCCTCACAATTGCTGTGCCACTGTGTCCCTGTGTGCAGAGGTGTGCGGAACTGCATGCCACATGTACGTGTAGGGCTGCCATCCCCTGGGCACCGGCAGCTTTGGGGTGGGTTTGGGCCATGGTTTGTACCTCTCAACCTGTGTCATGGCTCGTTTGACGTACTGATGTGGTGGCATGCGTCCTCCGTGCACACATGCATTTGGGACAGTGGGCCGGGTATGCTCATAGTTTTGTGGTCTTGCTTGTTCAGGGCCTCTGAGATGTCACTGCAGGCTCACTGGTTGTTGTGGGCCTGCACCTGTACCTGCAGCACACTGGGACTGGGCCTGGGGGACACCACTGGTGGCAGGGTATGGTTCATGTGTCATGGTTATGGCTGCAGCACTGCATCTGTGGTTGCTGAGCCACCTATGGACATGCACCATGCACCATGCCACCCTGTGGGGGTGGCTGCACCCTTACATATTCACTCTTGCTCTCCCACAGACCAGCTGTTAATGGGACATCAGCTGCCACAAATGCTGAGGTTGTGGTGGCTCCATAAACTGCTGATACAGCAGCTACATAGCAGAAGGAGATAGGCAGACAGGAGCCACCTGTGGATGACCCTGCACTGCACCCAGATGAAGACAGCCCTGCACTGGAGTTTCCTGTCCCTGAGGATGTGCCAGTCAGTAGGCCAGATGAGGTGGACCAAGAGCTTCTGACAGAGGGGGTGCAGCTCATGTAGTATACAGAGGACATCCATGAGGAGCTGCAGATCACAAATGAGCACCTGCAAGCAATCAGCAGCAGGGAACAGCACTACCAGAATGGGCAGTTGCGGCTCATGCAGGTACTGGCAGTGTACATTGCAACAATTTCTGGTGCATGTCAATACATGATGGCAGTACAGCAGGATGCAGTTGATGGGCAGGGGCCTCTGCGGTCAATGTCCCCTGGTTGGACAGCATCAGCTGAGGCAGGCTATCACTCTGGGGATGATGCTCTAAGCATGCCTTCTGACATAGCCCCTCTGCGTCACAGTTCCTGTGTCACAAGGCACCCAGGGCAGGAGCATGGGCAGAATGGTGGTGGTGGTGATGGTGGTGTAAGCACCATGGTGTGTATATGTTCTGTTGAATAAAGTTATTTCACAGCACTAGAAGCTCTCCCATATCAGTCTATTCCTAGTGGCAATTGCTTGGCTTAGCTGGCCTTGGCTTCTGCCCTGCCCCCTGCCATCAGTGTCAGCATCTGCCACAAGTTCCTCAGGGATGGGGATGTAACGCTGCACTGTTATATTGTGAAGGATGCAGCAGGCAGTAAAGATGCGGCACACCCTCTCCGGCCTGTACAGCAGCTCTCCCCCACTTAGGTCTATGCAGCTGAACTGACTCTTCAACACCCCTATGGACCTCTCCACCACAGTCTGGGTCCTCTGGTGTGCATCATTATAGCGCTCCTCCTGTGGTGTTTGTGGGTTGTGCACAGGTGTCATCAGCCATCTCCGCAATGGGTATCCAAGGTCACCTGTGGGCCAGAGGAGACAGCCATGCGGCAGCTTTGCTATTGTACATGGCTCGTCAGGGCTGGCAGGGACATTGCCCATTATGGGATCTGTGGGGTGTCAGCACCCAGATGCTCTGGGACACCTCCCCAACAGCCCTGCCTGGTGGACTAGACCTTACAGGCACACATGCATTAACACTGGGGATTGCAACAGCAATTCACATACACTATTCCCATCACTACACACCAACATGCATCCCTGTCCACTTACCCAGCATTCAGGCATCCCCGAGGCTTCCCCTGTCTACAGCCTGTCAAAGATTAGACTGGCCTAGTATGTAGGCATTGTGGTAGGCACCAAGGAATTAGGCGTACACATCCATGATGGCCATATCTGTATTCACCACCTCCTGCATGTTCATGGATGCATAGTTGTGATGGTTACAGTAGGCCCTCTGCTCTTCTCACGGTGCCTATGGTGCCACATGCATCCCTCAATGATACCTAGGACTGATGGGAAGCCACCAAGGTCATAGAATGCCTGTATTGTGTCCTGTCACTCCTGTGGGCTTCTGGGGAAGGCAATGATGTGTTCTAGCCTTCGGAACAGGGCACTGGTGAATCCATCAATGAAGTGGCATGCTGCTGACTGTGTGATGACTGTTGTTGCACTGATTACATGCTGGAAGCTGCCTGTGGCTAGGAAGCCAAGGGCTGTGATGACCTGTACCACCACTGGTAGGGCCTGGCTTTGGCTGGTAGCTGGCTCCATGTCACGGCTCAGGATGCCACACAGCTCCGTGATGGTGGCACTGTCCAAACGATACCGCTTGTATACCTCAGCTGGAGGTAAGTCATCCTGGACCTGAACACCCTGGGCGTACGGTAATTGCGTTGGTGGCACTAGGATGCTGCCTGCTGATATGGCTGCATAGCTTGTCACCTTCTCTGCTGGACTTGTGCCCATCGGCGGCATGTATGCCTTTGAACCAACATGTGGTATCTCCACATTACACAAGTCTCTCCTAGTATACAGGACTCTTACACAGGTTCTGCGTTGTTGTTCCAGGTGTGCTAGGCATCTATATCCCTGGCCTAGACTTGTTAAGTTTATGGGGTCTGGGACTGCCACCCAACGCTGTGCAAAATCACTGTTTGCCGGGTATGCAGCGTCCCCGCACCTGCCATGCCCCATTACATCCCGTTACGCCCTCGCAGATGTCTGGTTAATCTTATCCATATTAATGCAATTTTTCTATTTATATTTTTATTGAATTTGTCATGAATATAAAGTAAACATTTAGAAAAGAACATTCCCTTTGTATAAAACACAGAAGAAAATTACAAATTCAAATATTTTTCAGAGGGAACAATCTCAAAAAACTACATTAAATGAGACAGCTAGCTGAGCATACCAATTATCAAGACCTCAATTTACTTCCCAACTAAACCACTCAAAGAACAATATAATAATCTTATTGCGAGTTCTTACCTACCAAAAACTGTTCTAACTGTGTGACACTTCAGTAAATACATATCTATTCCCAGAATAAGTTTCAAAACATTTACAAGGAAATTTTAAATAGAACTGACCTCCCAAAGCAAGGACCCTAAATTTCAGCTGCAAAAAAGCTTTCCATCTGAGCTGGGTAACTTTGGCAACATCAGGAAACATCATTAAAGGATTCCCACAAAAGGAAGCATCCTTCTTAGCAAAATATTTCATAATAGCAACCTTTTCGCTCTCAGAAGAGAAGGTAAATGCTCGAGGCCGCGGGCCGGGTCCCGCGGCCGTCAGTAACCTGGGCCCGGGCCCGGCCTCGGCCTCCAGCATGGGACGGGGAGCGGGGGGGGGGTGAGTGAGAGGAGGCCATGCTCGCGGCATCCGAAATCGCTCCGTCATGATGGCGGAGCGATTTCATTGGCCGCGGGCTGAAGAGGGGGGGGCGGTGCAGTGTCTGCGAGGAGCCGCGTGGCCGTCTCCTTCTGGCCGCGGCTCCTCGGGAAACGGACGCGTTGCGGCGGGTCCGGTGAGTGGGGTAATCGGGGGGGGTTGTTCTGCTCGGGGGGTGGTCGGGGGGGCGATTTGGTCGGGGGGCGCTCTGTGCGGCGGGCGTTTCCGGCGGGAGCAATTTTCTTTTCTCGCCGGGGGTTGGTGGCGGCGTCCGGCAGCTTGGCGGGCAGCTGCTATGCAGGGATCGATCGGGGCAGGAGCACTCTACCTACCGGAGGGGGATCAGGGCACGGCCAGTAGGAGCCAAAAGAAAGGGGGTTTCGGCTGGACGGGCTGGGGGGGAGCTCAAGGGGGTCACGGGGTGTGGGCTCCGCATTGGGGGCCGGAGCAGGCAGTGGGAGTTTGCGGAGGGGGGGGCAGGTAAGAGGCGGGGAAGCATGGGACGGGGGCTGGGGAAGCGGGGGTCTCTACCTGCTTCAGCAGCCAGGTTGCGGGGTCCGGGGGGGCGGTGGGGCCCTGGCTGGGGGTGGGGGGGCCTGGGGGCGGGGGGAGACTGATGGGTGGAGGGGGGGGGTGGTGGGGTGAGGGGTGTGGCGGACAGGGGCATTGCATTCGGGATCGTGGTGCCGGGGGCTGGTAGGGGACGGGGGAGCGGATGGGCTGCAGGGGGGGTGCTGGAGGGGCTGGAGGGGGGGATTTGATGGGCTGGGGGGGGAACGGATGGGTGGGGGGGGGTTCCGGTCACGGGGCGTTTGCCCTGCGGGGGGCTGGCCTGTGCGTTGGGCGGCACGGGAGCCTAGGGGCCCGTGTCGCAGGGGATGGGGAGGCCGGGTTTGCATGGTGGGGAATGGGCGGCCTGGTCCCCGGTGTCGGGGCAGTCGATGGGTGTGGGCCCATGGGGGGGGGGGGGGTGGGGGGGCCGGTTGCCAGGGAGGCGGAGGGCTGCTTCCCTAGGGAGCGGCGGCTGGGCAGCCGGGGGGTTGGGGTCTTCGGGGGGGGGGGGTTGGGGGGCCTCAGGGGATGGCTTCTCCGGGGGTTGGTGCACCTCCTTCCCCGTGTGTTGGTTCTCCTCCTTCCCCGTGTGTTGGTTCTGCTCTCCCTCTGCAGGTTCCCTGGAGTGCAAGGGCGGCAGCAGGCGGTGTGGGAGTCGGCTCGACGGAGATGTCGCGGAGCTGGTGCCGGACCGATCTGACCACTGTGGAGCTGGCGGGGTCCACCTCGGTAGTGCAGGGAACAGCGGCGCCGGCGGCGCTAGGTGAGTGTACCGGGAATCTGTTGGGGGTGTTGTCATGGGTGAGGGTGCGCCGCGGGTACGTAAAGCCTAAGCGTCGTGGCTGCACCGCAGCGTCTTAGGCGGAGTGCGTCGTCTTCGTCGTCGTGGTCATCGGCTACTTCCTCGGCGGCCTCCGCAGTCGGGCCGCAGGCGGGTGAGGGGGTCCTCGGCGGTGTGGTATGCGGCGTTGTGGGAGGGGCTCCTGCGCAAGTTGTGGTGGCGGATCGTAGAGCGGCATCACGACGATATTTTCCGGCGCCTCGAAGGGGGTGACGCTCGGGGGAGGGTCGCGAGGAACGGAAGGAGGATGAGTAGGCGGGGGGTGCGTAAGGTGTCCTGGAACGCCTTCAAAAACTGAACCTGGGGCCTTTTTTCGTGAATGGCGCGCGTAGGGTGCCTGTGGACCCGAGTCGGTACGGTGAGCTGCAGGCTGGAGCCGACTTACGATGGGGAGTTTCGGGATTGGATGGGGAATGCGGCCATTGTCGAGGGGAATGTAGGAGTTTAAGCGTCGGCTGCAAAGGTCGGCCAGGAATGGTGGGGTGGGGTGGGGGGGGGTGGGGGGGGGGGGGCCGGTCAGGTTAGGGCATCGGGTGATGCAGCTTTGCGGGCCTTTCAGTCCTGTTAGCCAGCGGGCCCGGGGCCCGATTCGAGCTGCCCATTTCCGGACTGCAATTTTCGGCGCGCCTGCTTGCTTGGTGGTGCCGGTCGCGTGGCTGTTAAGGGTAGTCGACGGACAGTACAGGGGGCGCCGGCGGCGGGTAGGTGTAGCGGGTAGCGGGGGGCTGGCGCCTACCCCCCCTTCGGTGTTAGGGTATCAGGCACGGTGCGGCGGGAATATGTTGGGGGCGGGGGGGGTTTTCCGAGGCTTTCCTATCCCAGTTCAGGAGGAAGTCCGGGATGTGGCGGGGGGGGGGGGGAAGGCTAGCTCGGTGAGGCTGATGGCGGAGGTGGCCCACGCGATGATCGCGGAGGAGGGCTCGCTGGGCTGGGTCGCAGGGTCATTTGACTGGCTGCCCGGTGCGCTGGCTATGGTTTCTCCGCTGTGGGTTCTCCTGAAGGAGGAGCCGGGCGTATCGGCGGATACCCGATCTGTCTTGCCCCTTGGGCCTCGGTGAACGGCCCCATCCCGCGGGAACTGTGCTCAGGGCGCTATTCCTCCTCCGTGCGGCCCTAGGATCTGGTGCGCCAAGGTAGAAATGGGCTTGGCTGGGGAGTCGGACATTGGATTAGCCACTCGGCTTTGGCCGGTTCAACCTCCTGCCTTCCTCTGGCTGGGAGTTCGTTTCGGGCTCAGTATTATTGCTAGGGGTTGGGGCGAACTCACGTGCTTACTTCGTGGCCATCAGCTCGTTTTGCACTGGATATTGGTGCGGAGGGCGGGGTGCCGGGTACCGTGCAGGATCTCGACACGGGTGGTCGTGGGGCCCGCGCGGTCCGCAGCGGGCGGGTCCTTGCTGGGGCGTTTCCTGGGGCCTAGCAGAGGGGTGGGCATCCCTTTGGCAGTGGGGAAGACATTGGGGCCGGTGACATGTCGTTCGTTCTTGGGGATCGAGATCGACTCAGTGGAGTAGAGCGGCGGCGGCGGTTGGTGGCAGAGGTCGGCTCCACCTCGGAGGTGACGCTAACGATCTTCGGAGGCTGTCTCGGCCACTCGAATTTTGCTGGTCGAGTCATTGCCAAGGGGAGGCCGTTGGCGTGGCGGCTATCCTTCGCCGGCGGCCAGTGTGTGCGAGGGGCATCATTGTATCCGGGGATGCGAGCCTACTGGCAGGGGTGGGTTGCTGTTTGGGGAGGTATATGGGCTGCGCGGGGTTGCGGCCTGTGGTATTATCCCACCGTGACTTGGAATTGTTGGCGGCGGCGGCCTGTAGGTTGGGTATGTGATGGTACTGCCCGGGTTTATGGGGGCGGCGCCGTGGCCGGCATCCTGGACGGCGAAGGGGTTGACGCGTACCGTGGCGTTCCTGGCATTGTTCCCCCATTATGGTGGTCTTCTGGGTAATGGCCTAAACGGTGCGGGGACAGGCGGGTGGTTTTCCTGGTGCGACGCCGCCGCGGTGGTGCAAGTCATCCATCGGCATCCGTCCAAGTGCCCGCGGGTAGCGGCGTTGATGCGTGTGTGGTGCTGGCCCGTCTTCGTCTCATTATTCCGGCTCGGGCTCGCTCGTGCGGGGTGATCTGAATGCTATTGCTGTTGAGCTGTATCGTGTGCAATGCGCTTCTTGTTGCGGTCCTGTGGGGAATGGGCTGGAGAGGCGGTTGAGTGGGGGATGTTCCGGCGGTTTTTCCTTTATAGCGTGGGCCAGAGAGTCTGGCGGTCCGGTCGGCGGTGCAGGCGGCGGTGGCCGGTTCCTCCTTGTTTCGGCAGGGCGGCGGGCTGGGGCAGTCCGGGTGCCCTTATGTGGTGAGGCGGCTATTGGCTGGGTGGCGCGAGCGCAGCCAATGGTCCCGGATTGGCGCCGTCCTGTGCTTCATGGAGGCCTACGGGAGGCACGAGTGCGGATATTTGTGTCCCATGCGGAGACCGACCCGTAGGGCCGGGGGCGGTGTGCTGCGGTGGGCAATACCGGGTCTGGGATCCTGTCCGGCGCGGAACTTGGCGTCTCATGGGCGTCAGCGACCGGATCTGGCTGGAGGTTTCTTCTGTCACCCGGACTGGTGGTGTGGTTCTCCAGTTTCCATTCTCGGTGGTGCTCCGCCTGGCCTGGCGCGGCTGGGCTTGGATGGACGAGAGTATGCGTCTCCATTCCTTCCGGATAGGGGCGGCGACGTGCGCGGCTGCAGCTGGTCGGGGGTGAGGTGGTGTTCTCGGACCGGGCGTTGGCGATCCGGGGGCCTATGCAGGCTATGTGCGCCTGGGACCAGTTGTGAGTTGGGCGCTGGGGGGGTGGGGGGGGTGCTAATGCTGTGTTCTTTTCAGGTACTGCAGGGGGGGCCTACAGGGGCATGGACAAGTTGTGTGGGGGGTGGGGGGTGTGGTGGGGGGTGCTAATGCTGTGTTTCCTTTTTCAGGTGGACGCGGGGCCGGTCTACAGGGGGTAAGGCACGGGCCCGCCGATCATCTGGGCGGAGCGCAGAGCCTGGATCGACTGCTGGGTCCGCACCTGGGCATGGTGTCCGGCAATTCCCAGTCGGTTTGGCTGGGCGAGTGGGACAAGCGTCAGTGGCAGCTCCTTCCAGGGATTCGGGAGCGTGCGGAGCGGCGACAGCGGCCCGTGGGATTTGTTTTTTGAGGACATCTGGGTGGGCACGATCTCTCCGGTGGGACGTGCCAGCAGCTCATTCGAGCGGTGCCTGGGGTCCTTGGTGTGCTGCAGGAGCAGTGGCCAGACGTGCAATCGTCTGGTCGGACATCATCACGCGGTCGGCCTGCCTGCCTCAGCGACGGTGGTTGAGAGGGCTAGCGCAGATCGACAGGGCTTGGCTGTTGGTTGCAGCAGGCCGGAGGGGGGGGGGGGCAGGTCCGGCGTCCTGGGGCGGACCCCCTGTGTGCTGGACTGTACCGTGCTGACGGGGTACACTTGTCCCCGGTTGGACAGGACTTCTTGCTTAATGATGGGCAGGAAGCATTGGAATTGATGGGTCGCAGCTTTATGGGGGGGGCGGTGCGAGGATAGTGAATACCTCGCACCGGTGGCGGGGTACAGAGCCAGCGCTCGCAGGAGCGGCGCGGGCTTGAACTGTTTTACGAGCAGTGGGGGCGAAGTGCTCCTCGGGGTGGGGCGAGACAGCCCGGTTGGGGGTCTCGGCCCGTAGTAGCGGGGGGGGGGAGCCGGCCTTTGCTACTAGTAGGGCGAGGCAGGCGGAGGGGTTTGGGGGGGAGAGGATGCTCCGCCTTGCTACTAAAGATGGCGGGTGGGGGGGCATCCTCCGGCAATGGGGTGTGGGGCTGGGTTATGTTGGATGGTTTTATATTCAGGCCCGTGTTGTTGGCCGGTTGTTACAGGTGTAAATAAAGCTGCGACCAAATGTTTGTACCAAACTACAGTTGTTTGTGAATTTGTGGGGGGAATATTATTGTGGGATGCTAAGACTGGTGATGGAGGCGAGGAGCGGCCTCCGGGTTACCAGAGTTAATGCTCGAGGCCGCGGGCCGGGTCCCGCAGCCGTCAGTAACCTGGGCCCGGGCCCGGCCTCGGCCTCCAGCATGTGACGGGGAGCGGGGGGGGGGGGGGGAGTGAGTGAGTGGAGCCCATGCCCGCGGCCGCCGACCTCGCTCCGTCCTGAGGGCGGAGCGCTTTCATGGGCCGCGGGCTGACGAGGGGGGGCGGTGCAGTGTCTGCGAGGAGCCGCGTGGCCGTCTCCTTCTGGCCGCGGCTCCTCGGGAAACGGACGCGTTCCCGCCCTCCCACCCATTATGGAGGTGGTTTCGAAATGTTGCCGCTGGCGGGGGCGGGGTACAGAGCCAGCGCTCGCAGGAGCGGCGCGGGCTTGAAACCTGGTTTACGAGCAGTGGGGGCGAAGTGCTCCTCGGGGTGGGGCGATACAGCACGGTTGGGGGGGGGTGGGAGCC
Source organism: Ichthyophis bannanicus (assembly GCA_033557465.1). Classification (NCBI taxonomy): domain Eukaryota; kingdom Metazoa; phylum Chordata; class Amphibia; order Gymnophiona; family Ichthyophiidae; genus Ichthyophis; species Ichthyophis bannanicus. The sequence goes on along the minus strand of CM066036.1, from coordinate 340,951,285 downwards.
GGCCTTTGCTACTAGTAGGGCGAGTCAGGCGGAGTGGTTTGGGGGGGAGGAGTATGCACCGCATTGATACTAAGATGGCGGTTGGGGGGGCATCCTACGGCAATGGGGTGTGTGGTCTGGGTTATTTTGTATGGATTTATATTCAGGCCCGTGTTGGGCCGGTTGTTACAGGTGTAAATAAAGCTGCGACCAAATGTTTGTACCAAACTACAGTTGTTTGTGAATTTGTGGGGGAATATTATTGTGGGATGCTAAGACTGGTGATGGAGGCGAGGAGGGCCTCCGGGTTACCAGAGTTACTAATAAGGTGGCCCTCTTGGTCACCTTATCTAGAGAGGTTTCTAAAAATTGAGTTAAATCTAGTTGATCCAAGCTCACCTGCTCATCAGCCTCTCCCTCTTTAGCTAGCTCACTACCCCCCTGGGATAGATAGTAAATGGAAGTAATATTAGCCACATCAAATGTTAACTATAATAACGTATCATGGACATATTTTTTAAATAACTCTAATGGAGAGAGAAGGCGTACCATCGGAAAATGTAAAACTCTAAGATTATTTGCTCTAGACAGGTTTTCTAATTTTTCCAATCTATTTTGAAGCGCAGTGCGTGTCTGAAGGGGCGTGTTTCAAGGGGTAGTTTAGGCCCCTTGTGAGCCCCTTAGGAGCACCTGGGAGCTTCTGGGAGTTTGTGTTCCTGTGTCTTTGAATGGGTAAGCGAAAAGCCAAGAACAAGGGCTCAGTTGGGGGTCAGGTGGTGAAGGACCCTATGGATACCCACCTGATTAGTGCTGCTGCTTCATGAATACCAGCTCCTCAGGACCCAGGAGCAAGGTCAGTCCCAGAAGCTTCATTAAGTTCAGGGGATCGTACCCCTCCTCCCAACCTAACTTTGGTGAAAAAATGCACTCTCCAAATTAACACAATTTTTGAGAGTGTCCATGTTGTTGGAGATTCACATTGCCCAGTTGTGCTGGTCACACACAGGCAAGTCACCATTTATGGTGCACATGGGGCGCCTACGGTTTCCAATATCGGGCCCATCATTATTAAGCATTGGGACATTTTGTCTATCCATTTGTTTTTTCAACAACATCCTAGGTTTGCAGTCACACGTAGGATAATTCTATGGGATTATTTGGTATATGCAGCTTCAGCCTATGTTCCAGCTTCATCTATTGAAAATTATGGCCATTTTCGATGTGATTCCTGTGTGGTTTGTCAATATGCTATGGAAATAGATATTTTTATCCTCAATTACATGCCCATTTTCATTTAAACGGTCGGACTGACTGTAATTCCTGCAATGTTTTTTATGCCATTCTATGTCCTTGTTACAAACTGTATATTGGCAAAACTATATGCAAAATCAAGACAAGAATTATTGAACACTGTTCGGCAATATGCACTGTAAAATTGTCTGCCCCTTTGGTACAACATTGGGTGGTTCATTCACACCAGTTGCACAATTTGCATTTTTTTGTCATTGAGCAAATGCAAAGTGTTGCAGGAAGCAATCCAAATAGACTTCTACAGCGTGAGCAGATATATTTTTCCTTGGAGTACAGTGGCCCCTCATGGTCTTAATTTGGAGATTGAATGGATACATTTTCTTTAGTATTGATTTTTTTATTTGATTTTTTTTTAATTTGACGAATTATAAAGCTCATTGACTGTGATTTACGTCACTATTTTTATTGTGCTGATAGCTTTTTATAGCGCATGCGGCAATGTGTTCAGCCAATTTTACTCCACCTTGGCTGTACTGCTGGCATTTCTAGGCGATGTGGCTACTTTGTATATGTTTACTTGGTAACAGCTCTTATATGTATGTCAAAGTTACTTTTTATTCTTGTCGTTTGCAGTATAACCCTGACGAAGCCCCTGGTAGGGTGGAACCTAGCGGCTAGGTTGGAGTAGTTTGTGATTCTTTGTGACACAGCCTTCAATATGGTGGAGCATACATATTAAGATAAGTGAATTTTTTATTCTACATTCCAAAGTTATAAATATGAAATTGATATTGTGAAGTTTGAGATAATGAAAGCATGTGATGGAGCAATGTTGAAAGATTAAGCTGTTGTGGTTTTTTATACATTTCATGAAGAAATTTGAGTTCCTTGCTTTCATTAGTTTTACCTTATGGTTCCTGCAGTGTGTTGGGTGTACATTATGTTATGATAATCTCTTGCTTTTTGGTTTTATTGATTATATTTTTTGCAAGAGTTAACAATTTGCTGGTAAAATAACTTTTTATTAGTTATCTGTGGTATATACTTATTTGTTTTCTGAAAATAATCAACCATTTACCTATTCAAGGTAGATTCTGATAGCTTACAACTGGAGACATACAAAAGAAGTTTTCAGGTCAGAGATGGACAGATGTAACAGACTGGTCACTGTTGTTAGATGCCATTGAGTCAGTGCTGACTCATGGTGACCCTCTGGATAGTTGTCCTGAGCTGTGTTCGGTCTTCATTCATATCTGCTGTTATTATATCTATCCATCCCATTGCTGGCCTTCCTCTTTTGCACTGGCCTTCAACCTTGCCAAGCAAGAAGTCTTTCTAGAATGTATGATGTACCCAAAGTAGGAAATTCGAAGTCTTGTCATCTGACCTTCAAAAGAAAGCTTAGGTTTTTTTCTCCTCTAGTACCAACTGATTTGTTTTTCTGGCAGTTTTCTTCGCCAGCACCATAATTTAAGGCATCGATTTTCTTCCTGTCTGTCTTCTTCACTTTCCAACTTTCACATCCATATGACGTTATTGAAAATACCATAGCTTGGACAAGTCTCTGCACTTGAGAATCTTGTCTAGATCCTTCATAGCCGTTCTGCCAAGAGCAATGTGCCATTGGATTTCTTGACTACTTGTCATTTCTTTATTGATTATTGATCCAAGCAGGTTAAAGTTGTTTACTGTTTCTATTTCTTCTCCATCAAGGATGAAATTATTAATTTTGCCAGTTGTCAGGATCTTTATCTTCTTCATGTTAAGGTGCAGGCCCATTTTAAGACTATGGGCCCGATATTCATTTGGGCAGGCAATGTGCCGCTACGGCGCATAGCCATACCCACTGACCTTTAACCCCAGATATTCAATGCCAGGGTCATATGCAGCTCGGCATTGCATATCCAGGTTTGCCGCACATACCTTGAAGCCGCAGTAGCTAACCAGGCAGCAGCAATATTGCATGCTGCCCGGTTAGCTCCTGTGGCTTAAAGATAGGCGAGGGTTTTCCTCGCCTATCTTTAAGCCACAGATCGCTAAACAGGCAGCATGAAATATCGTTGCTGCCCGGTTAGTGATTGTTGCCACTTCAGTTCTTCCCTGGAATGCCTCCGACACACCCCATTGCTAAGCAGTTAGCATCGCGGCGCATAATGGAGAAGAGAGGGGATATTCAGCGGCACTAACTATGTTAAGTGCCATTGAATATCCTGTTCTGTGGCAGTTATACGGTTTACAAATCTGTAAACCATGTAACTGCCTTTCGAATATCAGGCTCTGTGTTTCTTGATCTAGAGAAACAAATGTTATAGATCGTCTTTACTTCCAGCCAGTAATGTGCTATCCTCAGCATAGTGAAGGTTGTTGATGAGCTTTCCACCAATCTTCACACCTTGATTGTTTTCATACTTTCATACTGCTTCTCTGATGATTTGTTCAGCATATAAATTAAACAGGTAGGGGAAAAGCATGCAGTTTTGTCATACACCTTTGCTGATATTAAACCATTCTGTTTTGCGGGAGTGGCCAGTACTGTGCTCCATGCTTAACTGTCTGCTAATGGGGAAGTGCAAAGGCAAATCTGGGAACAAGACCTCAAGAACCTAGCAGCCACAATCTCAGGATCCAATGGACCAATTTATTGATCACGGAGTGGCAAAGGCTGAGGTACTTGGGGAATCTTCAGCTATCTCTATGCCGAGGTCTGTGGATCCAGCATTGGCTTTGGAGTCTAAAACCTCTTTATTCCCAGACGTTCCCCTGGACATCTGGGATGGAATCGGGCATGGATGTCGGGGATGGAATCAGGCTCTAAATGTTTAATTAAATATGAGGGGAGATATGATAGAAGTCTATAAATTAATGAACGGAGTGGAACGGGTAAACGTAGATCGATTGTTTACCTTATCAGAATATAGAAAGACTAGGGGACATGCAATGAAGCTATAGGGTAAACTATTTAAGACTAATAAAAGAAAATATTTTTTCACTCAATGTGTAATCAAACTCTGGAATTTGTTACCGGAGGATGTAGTAAAGGCTGTTAGTGTAGCTGGGTTTAAAAAAGGTTTGGACAAGTTCCTGGAGGAAAGGTCCATAAACCATTATTAAGAAGGGACCCAGGATATCAATGCTTGAACCAATACAAGCATTGTGGAACCTGTGTCCCTTGGGGAAACTGCTAGGTACATATGACCTAGATTGGCCACTGTTGGAAACAGAATACTGGGCTTGATGGACCTTGGTCTGACCCAGTATGGCATATCTTATGTTCTTATGTCAGTTAACTATATTTTCTTTTGACCAAAAGATCTAGCTTGATTTTGAAGCTTTAGGATTCCATCTGAGAATCCACTAGTCTCTCCAGTGGCCCAGTAAAACTCTCTTTGTATAAATAACAGCCTGTTGATCACCACTATAGTCAATAAAAAAAAACATATAGATATCCTTTTTGTATTCTTTTGTGTTTTTTTAATATTTAAATTTTTATTAACAACCATTGTGAAGACATATCCATATTCATATATCCATCATACACAAGCAAAGATACAAAGAAGGGGATAACAGCATATGCCTCACTTGCTCTAATGTTGCACCATACCCCCAAAAGCCTATTTTATATTGTTTATGATATCATGGTTATGCAAAGTAATAGTTAAAAAAACATTTTTATCCATATTCAACTGTGTTCCTGTCTTTTTTCAGACTTACTAATGGTATGACACAATCACCGTACCACTCTTTTGTTAAATATCTTAACCCTCCACATTAGAATATTTCAAACTCTCCATTTCAGCCAAGTTTTTTGGTGATATAAATCCTCCCCAAACCCTCCCTCCCTCCCCCTAAACCCTTCCCCCTCCTTCACACCCAGCTAAGATATCATAATATTACCCCCACTCTTTCTCAAAGCACTCCAGATGTTGTCTGCAGTGCGCCATCATCCTTTCCATGAATACCACTTACCTCAACCTTCCTTCACAATTTTCGAGGGTGGTCGACCTGTTTCCACTTATATGCTATTTTACATTTGGCCACACATAAGCATGCTATAACCTATTTCCTGTTCTTCCGCAGTTCCCCAAATCTCCCCCCACCCAACAAATATATGCAATGATCCAGCCCTACCACCACACCCATTACATCAGATATCCACCTTTTTACCTTCTCCCAAAATTGTGCCACTTTAGGACATATCTACCATATATGATAGAATGACCCTTCCCCACCACATTCCCGCCAACAGCTCTTAGACTCCCCTGGGAACATACGATATAGCCAGAGAGGAGTATAATACCATCTCCTGAGCACCTTACAACCATTCTCCCGAATTGCTACAAGTATGTGTGCCCTCCTATCTTGGTCCCAGATGCCCTTCCATTGTTTCATATCCATAGCCACCCCCAGATCGCTCTCCTATTCCACCATGTACCGATGTTGCAGCCCAGTGGTCCCCCTTACTGCCCTATAAATTGCCAATATCAGCCCCCTAGATTTCCTCCTCCCATACCAAATGACCTCCAACTCGGTATAATCTCTTCCCACACTTTCTCTTCCCAATTTGTGATGCAGGTAATGAGTCATTTGCCAGTATTGGAGAAAATCCTCCTTAGGCAGCCCATACTCCTCCTGCAACTCCACAAACAATACCTACTCCCCCTCATCTATCATTTGGTAAAATCATTTCAAACCTGCTCGCTCCCAGTGATGATACCCCTCCCCCCCTCTTCAACCCCGGGCCTAAACTCCCTTGTATGACAAAAAGTCCACATAGTGGAAAACTCTCCAACTCCCCAGTCTTCCATTTTCTTATGTACCTTATCCTAGACCTGCAGGATGTGACTCACATATGGGTTTCCCCCTTTTGGAAGTGCTCGCTCATCCTGATTTAGCCATGGAAGACTTCACATTGGGCAAGTCCCAACCGCCGCCTATTCCATAGTCACATAATTCTTCCTTTCCCCATCCTCTCTCCAATCCATTAAGTGGCATATTTGTACTGCAAAACGTATGCTTGGAAGTCCAGGATCCCTAGCCCCCCTCTTCCCACGCTCTATATAGCACTGTTCTGGTTACCCTCGGGGGCTTTTTTTTTACGTTATAATTCCCGTAATCTCCCTACTGGAACTGCAATCGGCAAAACTTGAAAGTAGTAAAGCACTCTCGGGAGAATATCCACTTTAAAAGTCATGATTTGTCCTAACCAGGATATCGCCAGCTTTATCCACTCCCTGAGGTCCCTATTTATTGCCTGCCACACCTCCGGATAGTTAGCAGCATATAAGGTGTCTGGACTTTCCATAATGTGCATTCCCAAATACTTAATAGACTTTGAAGCCCATTTAAAGGGGAACTGAGACTTCAACTTCTGTACCATCCCCGGTCCAAATTAATATTCAATGCCTCGGTCTTATCGAGATTCATTTGGAATCCCAAAACTGCCCCGTATTGCTGTAAAACGTCTATCACTCTGGGCAATATCAATGCAGGTCTGACCTTCATTAACATAATATCATCCACAAACAATGAAATGTTTCCTCCCCGCTACATCCACCCCCTGAATGTCCCTCCTCTCCCTAACAATCTGTGCCAATGGCTGTATCGCCAGGGCAAACAGTAATGGTGACACGGGGTATCCCTTAATATCCATCAAAGTCCCTCTCCCATTCATGACACATCATTGGTCTTTGATGTCTCTGACTCCTTACCCTAGGATAACCTCTTTAGTCTTTTGCCCTTGGTTGCAACTCATTGCTACTGCTGTCTCGTGGTCTTCGAAGGACCTGCTACCACTTCACCCCGCATGCCAGATGAGCCTTCAGGTATATTCTCAAGCCCTAGATCTTTCTGATGCTGCCATGCCTCTGTTGTTCTTTTGGCATGTCTTGATATCCATTTCACTGTGAATAACAATCCAAATGGAAAGAGCCATCTGTATCTTAGGCCCTCTCTCCACAGATATGCTGCTACTGCCCGCATTTCCTGTCTCTGCTGTCAAGTTCCTGCGAACAAATCATTGTATAATTCCACCATGCCACCTTCCCACTTCAGAACACTATTCTTGCGGGATAAAATTAACAGTCTTTCTTTCACTGAAAAGCTACCCATACAGGCCACAATGTCCCAGGGTCAATTTGTGTGTGCTGGTCCCAAGCTCCTATGTGCTCTGTCCATCTGTAGGAGCTCAAATGCTACCATGGTCTTTCTTCCCTCTAAATTCAATAAAGCCCGAAAGACTCATTGTAGTACCCCCATACAGTCTTTCTGCTGCAGATCTCCTGGTATACCCCCAATCTTAAATTCTTGCACCTGGCCCGGGCCTCCAAATCCTTCAACTTTTCTTTGAGTTGCTCCTGTTCTTGTTACATCTTATCCCAGCCAGTTTGCAGCTCTGTGATTAGTTCCTCATGCTGATCCAAGGAGCCTTCTACTTCTTCCATACGGTAGCCCAGAGCCACCACCTCCTGCCATACCTCTCCTAGCGCTGCTTTTAGTTCCTGCTTAGTCCCATATATTTCCTCTTTTATATAGTCCCTTTTATATAGTCTCTCCCAGCCAATTTTTTAATGTTTTGGCTGCCCCTAAACCCCACGCTGTGTTCAGCTCTAACTCCTCTGCTTCTCCCGTGCACCCATTGGCCATCTTGGGCACACTCTCCTCATCCCTCGCTGGATGAACTGCCACATATGCTGATCTGAATGTCGCCAGGTGATTCCTCACCGACATCCGTCGGCCGCCCCTGGAAGCATTGGGTGGGTTTTATTTATCTTTCATGCCTCTCTTGCCTCCGATTTTGCAGGATTGGCCCAGAACTCAGGTAAGCTGCGGCCATCACGTTTGTTGATGTCACTTCCTCTCTATTTTGACTTTTTAAAGATCCATCTTACATCCATGTGTCTCATCCCTTACCTTTCCTAAATCCTGCCTACACTTCAAGCAGTTCTCGGTCCAAATATATTTGTAATCTCCACTGAATGATCTTGAGTAGAATCTTGCTGGCAAGGGATATTAGAGCGATTGTGCGATAATTTCCACAGTCCTTTCAATCAACTTTCTTCAGTATTGATTTCTGATCTTTTCTGGTCAGTTGGCTATGATGATGTTGTCCAAATTTCCTGCAGAGCCTTGTAAGTATTGTAACAGCTGCATCTGATAGCTATAATACTTTAGTGGGAATGCCATCAATGCCTAGTGCTTTGTCCTTTGATGCTTTCAATGCTAATTCAACTTCTTTCATCACCAATGGTTCCTGATCATAAGGTAGAGGTTGAAATGGCTGTTGGTCCACTTGACCTTTATGGTATAATTACTGTGTATCCTTTCCACCTTTTTTTGATCTTCTCAGCATCATTCAACATGGATCCATGAGCATCTTTTAGCATTTCAATTTGAGGCTGAAATTTTCTCTTTAACTCTCATAGCTTTAGGAAAGCTGATCTTGGTGTTCCTTGAATAGTTTTTGATTCTATTTCCTTGCATGGGTCATTGTAGTACTTCTCCTTGTCTTGTCTGGTCATGCTGCACGTTGGAAACCTCTGTTATTTATTTATTTATTGACAAGATTTGATATACCGCCATTCAGAAGCACATCAAGGTGGTTTACAAAAACCAATGCTTCATAAACACTACACAAAACATATCACAAGACAAGGAAAGGCTGAATAGCAAAAAGAAGAGAAAACCTGTGCGAAATGCCACGTGCAGAAACACTAAGCCCCCCAAATGCCTTATCTAGAATCTACTCTCTAAGACCCAGCTTAAACTTCATAGATGACCTCTCCATACGCAATTCAAGAGGCAAGGAGTTCCACATTACAGGCGCCGTACAACTATAAGCTACCACCCAGTCTTCTCCAGTTTAAACCAAACTGGTGATGAAACCACAAGATAAAGCACCTACAAAGACTGAAGTGTTCACTCTGGGCAATAGGGAGTAACCAATGCAGTCAAATTAAAAGAAGATCCTGTATCCTTATGTAGCAACAGGGGGACTTTGTATTGAAGCCTCCAGAGTAATGCAGCTCCTGCAATAATGGAGAAATGTGTTCCCTCCAGCTGACTTGAAATAAGATTCTAGCAGCGGTATTCTGAAGCAACTTAAGCCTCTTAATACCATAAGCAGGAACCCCAAGCAAAAGAGAATTACAATAGTCAATTTTGGAAAAGATAAATGGATGCACTAACACATTAAGATCTTTAGCTATCAGACAATAATGCAAAGAACCAACCAACCACAAAGAGGCAAACACCTGCCTCACCACAGTGGAAATATGGACCTGAAAAAGACAACCACAAGTCTAACCAAATCCCCAAAGAATGAATACATTCTGTCACGGGTATAGAAATACCAGCCACCACTGGCTGAATGGAAGGTAATGAATCGTTTCTGGAAAGCCAAAGCGCCTCTGACTCGGCAACCTTGAGCAAATGCTTATTTTGAACAAGCCACATCATAATTGCTCTGAAAGCCTGATCAAACTGAAACGAGCTGTTCCAAGATGAGTGACTGATTAGGATTTGAATATCTGTGAAAACAAAAAGGACTAAAACCAAAATCCTGGATTAAATTCCCTAAGGGGGCCAAGAAAATACTAAAAAGCAAAAGGGCCAACTCTGACCCTTGAGGAACCCCAGATTCAAGAAGATAGTGCCTTGAGGAATGAGCCTCCATAGAAACTATAAAAGATCGGGAAGAAAAATAAAAATCCTCACTGAAATGTCAAATTAGTCACACCAATTTCCTGCAGCTTGCCAAGCATAAGACCATAATCAATGAGATTGAATGCAGAGCTCAAATTCAACTGAATTAGCAGGACCACCAGCCCCTTCTCCCAATAGGAATACACCTCATCAAGCATTGCCAACAGTGCTGTCTCAGTACTATACCCATGCCAGAAACCTGACTGTCTTGGGTGCAAGGCATCAATAGCCTCTACAAAGTCCAATAACTGCTGGAATACCACCTCTTCAGTAATTTGAGCCAAAAACTTCAAATTAGAAATGGGCCAATAATTGGAGGGAAGGAATGGATCCAATCCCCACTTCTTAAAGAGAGGCTGGACATTGCTTTCCTTCCAACTAGCGGGCAGCACACCCTCAGTAAGGCTAGAGTTAACCAAAGTCAGAATTTGAGGAGCCCCAAGAAAGAGGTGACCTTTTTCCAAAGCCTCACTGCAAGGCAAGGGGGAGAAGTCAATCCGTGTTCACCGAAGAAAGAAGATTACACAACCTAAACTCTGACAAGGGAGCAAATCCTTTCAAATGACTCTGAGGAGCCAGGGAAGAACTCAAAACCAAGGACAAACACTTACCCACAGCAGCTGGCAACGAGGCAGCAGCAACAATGGAAGAGCCCACATGCAACCTCTGAACCAGGTTGAAAATGTGAGTCTGCATAAAAGAAGCAAATTAATCTGGCCAAAAGGAATCAGAAGGAAGCATGAGGACCCCACAAATTGAGAAAGCCTGTAAAAGCAGTCAAGAGTGAGAACCATTCTCCTGAACCAGGTGAGAAGCATAATCCTTCTTCGCTTTCCTAATAACCTCTTTGATTACCTCTCTTTCTCCTCTGGCTTTTGCATTTTTCACATTTCTGAGCAATTGTCAGAGTTTTGTCAGAGATCTATTTTGGCCATTTTTGCTTTTTCACCTTTTGTAGAGATTTCTCATTTTCTTCAAACACAGGTTTCTTGATATCATCCCATAACTCTTCCTGTGCTCTGTCATTTGTATCCAAATTGGCAGATCGATTTTGCAGGCAGTCTTTAAGCTCTGGTGGTATATTTTCAAGATCATATTTTGCTACATTCATGAGTGGTTTGCTTTTTTTCAGTTTTAGCTTGAGTTTTCATACTAATAGCTGGTGATCTGTACCACAGTCAGCACCAGGTTTCGTCTTTGTTGATGTTATTGAGCTTTTCCATTGTTGTTTTCCACAGATGTAGTCCATATGGGCCCGATATTAAATTGAGCCGGCTGTGCACCGCTACAGTGCATAGTTCTCCCCGCCAACTTCTAACCCCGGATATCCAATGCCGAGGTCATATGTGACACCATCATTGAATATCTGGGATCGCCACTCATGCCCCAGAGCCACAGAAACTAACTGGGTAGTGGCGATATTGCATCACTGCCTGCTTAGTTCCTGCGGGTAAAACTAAGCCAGCTTTTGCTTTGCCTAGTTTTACTTGCAGGTCGCTAACCGGGTAGCAGTGTAATATTGCCACTACCCATTAGTAACTGTTACTGCTTCTGCTCCACCCTGGAATGCCCATGACATGCCCCGATGCTAAACGCTTAGCATCGGGGCATGTAGGGGAGATAAAATCGGGGATATTCAGCAGCATTAGAAAGGTAAATAAATGTTAAAGGAAAAGGAGGTCGCTATGGTTCTCAAAACAAGTAGCTGAAAAGGTGAAGAAAAAAAGGGAGGCCTTCATGAAATACTAGATATCACAGAGAGAGGAAGACAGGCATCTATATTTGGTAAAACTTAGAGAAACTAGAAAAGTAGTCAGGAAAGCAAAGGTACAAAAAGAAGAAGAAATAGACAATGCAATAAAATGCGGGGATAAGACATTTTTCAGATATGTTAGTGAGAGGAGGAAGGGCAAAAGTGGTATTGTCAGACTCAAGGGTGAAGGGGAGGAATATACAGAAATGGATGAGGATAAAGTGAAATTGCTTAAGAAATATTTCTGTTCTGAGTTCACAGATGAAGGTCCAGGAGCAGGACCTCAGAAAACACCCCAAAAATAGGAACAGAAATGACAGGGATCTTGAATGATTTTCAGAAGACTATGTTCATGAGAAACTAGTTAACTAAAAGTAGACAAAGCGATGGGTCCAGATGGGGTACATCCAAGAGTGCTGAGGGAACTTGGGGTTGTTCTAGAGGCTCCACTGTCTGACCTTTTCAATGCCTCTTTGGAATCAGGAATAATGCCAGAGGACTGAAGAAAGGCACATGTGGACCCCTTTACACAAAAGCGGATGTAAAGATGACATTGAGAACTACAGGCCGGTTAGTCTAACCTCTTATTGGAAAGGCTACTAAAAGAGAGAATAATGAGGTTTCTTGAGTCCAATGGATTGCAGGATCCAAGGCAGCATGAATTCACCAGAGGCAGGTCTGGAAAGACAAATTTGATTGATTTCTTTGACTGGGTGACCAGGGAGTTGGAGCAAGGGAGAGACCTAGATGTGGTGTACTTAGATTTCAGTAAAGCCTCAAGAGTAATATGTGGAAATATTCTTCACGGAAAGAGTGGTAGATGTATGGAACAGTCTCCCAGTGGAGGTGGTAGAGACAGGACAGTATTTGAATTCAAAAAAGCATAGGACAAATACAAAGGATCTCTAAAGGAAAAAATGGGAGTACTGTAGTTGATACGGAAGAGCAGACTAGATGGGCTATGTAGTCTTTTTCTGCCATCATGTTTCTATGTTTCTTACAGGTTTGTAAACCATGTAAATGCCTTTAGAATTTGTACAATCCATTGGGTGAAGTCCAAGTGTACAGTCATAAGAACATAAGAACATAAGATATGCCATACTGGGTCAGACCAAGGTCCATCAAGCCCAGTATTCTGTTTCCAACAGTGGCCAATCTAGGTCATATGTACCTAGCAGTTTCCCCAAGAGACACAAGTTCCACAATGCTTGTACTGGGTCAAGCATTGATATCTTCGGTCACTTCTTAATAATGGTTTATGGACCTTTCCTCCAGGAACTTGTTCAAACCTTTTTTAAACCCAGCTACACTAACAGCCTTTACTACATCCTCCGGTAACAAATTCCAGAGTTTGATTACACGTTGAGTGAAAAAAATATTTTCTTTTATTAGTCTTAAATAGTTTACCCTGTAGCTTCATTGCATGTCCCCTAGTCTTTCTATATTCTGATAACGTAAACAATCGATCTACGTTTACCCGATTAAGTCACTGCTTGTGTTGCTGGAAGAAAGTGTTTGAGATGAATAGATTGTTTGTCTTCATTTCTGTTGCCAAGCCCATATTGTCCAACCACTTTGCCTTCTTAGTTGCCAGCTTTAGTGTTCCAGTCAGCCATGACTATCAGGATATCTTGTTTGCATGTTCTCTCAGTTTCAGCTTGTACCGGTTCATAGAACTGATTCCCTTCTTCCTCTTCTGCAGCCGTTGATGGCTCATATACCTGAATAATAGTGGTTGGAAGGCACTCAACAGGCTACTGGGAATGAGCTGAAGACTTTTCAGAGTAAAGCCAGCATTTATGATGTGGTTGGATAAAGCCCTTGGGAAGTCTGACTACTGATATAACTGTGCATGAAATGAGTCAGTAGCTGCAAAGATGTCTTACATATTGAAACATGGAACATACCAAGCATGAACCAAGGGAAGTTAGAGGTAATCAAGAATGAAATGGAATGTCTCATCTACATTTCGATCTGTTAGGTGTCAGTGACATCGGGCAATTTGAATCTGATCATCACATGGTATACTATGCTGGAAATGAAAGACAAAGAAGAAATGGCGTTGCATTTATAATTAAGAATTAACTTGCAAGATTGGTCAGTATTCATTAAAAAATACTGCGGCTTTATTTGGCAGCTTGACTCCTAGAAGTAATTTAGCAAGGGTACCGCAGGGTCTTGAGAAGTGCCATTTTGAACCCTGGTATCTGAAGGGCAGAAGCGACTGGGAATCACTCTACTTTCTCCTGCTAGACCCTAGGGAAATCCATGCAGGGCCAGCTCATCCATTGTGCAGGAATGTTGCCCGCACATGGCCCCATGCCTGGGGGGGCACCGCACCTGCCTGCCTGTCTTCAGAGGTTGCTGGGGAGTCCCAAAGCCCAGCGCCCTGGCTCACCTCTGCAGAGCTGCGAAAAAGAACGGCGCTTTCCTTCTTTCCCGCGGTTCTGTAAATGTTGACCCGCCAGCATGCCGAGTATCGAGAGGGTAAACAGGAGCATTTTCCTGTCTCACACAAGACAGGAAATATCCTCATTTAACCTCCCAGCATTTAGCGTGCCAGTGGGTCAACTTTAACAGAGCCGTGGGAAAGAAAGAAAGAGTAGTTACTCACTTGTAACAGGTGTTCTCCAGGAGCAGCAGGAATCAGTCCTCACATATGGGTGACATCGACGTCGATGGAGCCCCCATGCAGAGCATTGCCCCAGCTTTCTAAGAAAACCTTTGGGAATACACCCACGCATGCGCGGTCCCCTTCCCGCCCAAAGGTGCCATCTTGCTCAGTCAGATGACATAGCTAAAAGACAGCACAAAAAACAAATGAATTATGTACAACTGCAACTCCCAGGAGAGGAGGGAGGGTTGTGAGGACTGATTCCTGCTGCTCCTGGAGAACACTTGTTACAGGTGAGTAACTACTCTTTCTCCAGGACCAAGCAGGAAGTCAGTCCTCACATATGGGTGACTCCCTAGCTCTGGGCTACCAGTAACCCAGGCTGAAAAAGAAACTCCCTCTGTGAAGCCGTAGCATGAAGGAAAGAATTTCACTGAGACCAGAACCCCTCGGTAGCCCAACAAGAGGGCAGGAGGGTAGGAGATGCCTAAACCTCAAAGAGATTCTGGAGTACTGCCTGACCAAAAGCACTGTCCCTACGGGACTCCCTCTCCAGGCAGTAATGGGCTGCAAAAGTCTGGCTTGAGGACCAAGTTGCAGCCCTACAGATGTCTGCCAACGGTACAGAGCGGAGATGAGCTACTGATGCAGCCATGGCCCGGACACCGTGGGCTGTAACTCGATCCCGCAAGGGAAGGTCTGCTGCCCTGTAAGCCCAGGTGATACAGTCCGCCACCCATATGGACAAGGTACGCTTGGAGACAGGAATCCCCAAGTTGTTTGGGTCAAAGAAGACGAAGAGCTGAGTAGCCCTTCTATGACCCTTAGTATGCTCAAGGTAGAAAGACAAGGCCCTTCTACAGTCCAGGGTGTGGAGGACTTCTTCAGCCCTGCTTGCATGGGGCCTAGGGAAGAATGTGGGAAGAACCACCTCCTGGTTGAGGTGGAAGGAGGAGACTACCTTCGGTAGGAACTTAGGATGAGTCCTAAGGACCACTCTGTTCTTATAGAAACGAGTGTATGGCCTGTCACAGACCAGGGCCTGAAGTTCACTCACTCGCCTGGCCGAAGTCAGTGCCACTAGGAAGAGTCTTCCAAGAAAGGAAGCGAAAAGGGCACGTAGCCATAGGCTCAAAGGGTGGGCGAGTAAGCTGTTGCAAAACCACATTCAACTCCCACTCAGGGGCAGGTGGACGGAGAGGAGGCTTTAGCAGGAACAAGCCTCTGAGGAACCTGGCCACCAGGGGGTGAACCGACAAAGAGCGCCCCTCCGCCAATGAGTGGTGGGCTGCCACAGCAGAGAGGTGTACCCTAACCTAATTGGACTTAAGACCCTGATTAGACAAGTGCAGCAGGTACTGAAGCACCACTGGCACAGGACAGGAGAAGGGGTTTTCCTGGCGCTGATCACACCACAGGGAGAACCTCCTCCATTTCAGGGCATAGGTCTTTCGGGTGGATTGCTTCCTTGAAACCAAGACAACCTCTTCGACTTCCTGAGGCAAGCCCCAGGGAGCCAGCACTACCCTTGCTGCTTCCAGGCCATCAAATTGAGAGCTTTGAGAGTGGGGTGCAGAAGGGATCCCTGATCCTGAGAAAGAAGATCGGGTTGAAACCCCAGAGGAAGAGGGGTGTCCACCGCCAGTTGTAACAGGAGGGGAAACCAGGGTTGCCTGGGCCATCTGGGGGCCACCAGGATGACCGAGGCCCTGTCCCTCAGAATCTTGAACAAGGCCCGAGCCAGCAGGGGCGTGGGAGGGAACGCATACAGTAGGCCCTGGGACCATGAGATCAGGAAGCCTAGTGGTTGGGTCAAGGTACTTCAGGCCGGAAGGTCGGGGGTTCAAATCCCACTAGAGGACAGCAACCTTGGGCCGGAAGGACTGGGGTTTCTAGTCCCACAGGTGCTCCTTGTGGTCTTGGGCAAGCCACTTAACCCTCCATAGCCCATGTTCCCTGTAAAATAGTTCTCTGTGTGCTGTGCTTTCCTGTCTAATCAATGTGTTTATACCTCAAAATTTCCTGTCATGATTTGACAATTTCCAATCTGTAATCAAAAACCGCTGCTGATCGCTGGAAGTAGCGGTATACAAATGTATACAAAATAAATAAATAAAAAATAAATCCCAAAAGATTGCCTGGAGCAGAACAGAGGCAGCTGCCGGTTCAGGGGGGCTGGCATAGAGGTTGATAGATGGAAGTCCCCACCTCAGAAAAATGGTCTGGACCACTAAGGGGTGCAGTTGTCACTCGTGAGGTTGTAGAACCCTGCTCAATTTGTCTGCCAGAAAGTTTTCCTGGCCAAGAAGATAGGCAGCCCTCAGCAGCATGCTGTGTTGAAGGGCAAAGGAGCAGAGGGCCTGAGTCTCTCTACACAGGAGCCTTGACCCTGTGCCCCCCTGCTTGTTGACATAAAACATTGCCACTTGGTTGTCGGTCTGCACCAAGACAGCCTGGTGGGCCAGAGTATGGACGAAGGCCTTGAGGACTAAACGTATCGCTCTGAGTTCTAGCAGGTTGATCTGCTGAGTGGCCTCCCATGGGGACCACAGGCCTTATGTGCACTTGTCCAGACAATGTGCACCCAAGCCCTGCAAGGAGGCATCGGTTGTGAGTACCACTGTGGGGACAGGTACCTGAAAAGGGATCTCCTGTAGCAGGTTGGGGGAGTGTAGCCACCACTGCAGAGAGTTCAGGAAGGGTGTGGATACCCTTACTCTGTCTCTGAGGTGTCCTGTGACCTGCCTCCATTGAGTTCTGAGACACCACTGTGCAGGCCGCATATGCAGGCGAGCATTGGGGGTCACATGCACTGTCGATGCCATATGGCCTAGGAGCCATAGGCAAAGCCTGGCGGAAACCCATGGGTTGCTTATGAACTGGTTGGCCAAGCTTATCAGCCTTTCCGCCCTGTCCTCTGGCAAATAAGCCTTCGCTTGTAGGGAGTCCAAACTTGCCCCTATGAACTCCAGGTTCTGGGAGGGGAGCAAAGTGGACTTTGCGAAGTTTATGACAAAGCCTAGTTGCTGAAGGAGAGAGACAGTACGGAGGGTGGCTTGCCTGGCCTCCTGGAGAGTCTGACCCCTGATGAGCCAGTCGTCCAGGTAGGGGAAGACAAAGATACCCTGGTTTCTCAAGTGGGCCGCCACCACAGCTAGGCACTTTGTGAAAACTCGTGGGGCGGAGGTTAGGCCAAAGGGTAGTACCCTGTACTGAAAATGGCTTCCTGCCACCACGAACCTGAGGTACTTTCTGTGGTCTGGATGAATGAGGATGTGAGTGTATGCATCCTTTAGATCTAAGGAGCATAGCCAATCTCCCTGCTGGAGGTAGGGCAGTAGTGTTCCAAGAGTTAACATCTTGAACTTCTCTTTTTCCAAGAACTTGTTGAGATTTCTCAGGTCCAGAATGGGCCGGAGACCTCCAGTCCGCTTTGGCACAAGAAAGTACCGGGAGTAGAAGCCTTGTCCTCACAGATTTGGAGGTAGAGGCTCTACCGCCCTGTCTTGAAGCAGACCTAGCAGTTCCTGGAGAAGGAGTTTCTGATGCAGAGGAGGCCGTGGAGGCTCCCCTGGGAAGTAGGTAGGGGGTACCTGATTGAAATGGAGCAGATAGCCCTGTTGGACTAAGCTCAGCACCCAAGCATCCCTTGTGATGGGTGGCCACTGGTGGGCAAACAGGACCAAGCGACCCCCCGTGCTGAGGTGGGCCAGCAGGGGTGGAGAGGCTATGCAGAGGAAGTCAAAAGCCCCCTCCCTGCTGGGTAGGAGCAGGAGCTGGAGGCTTGGGGGCTTTCTGCCTACAGGGCCCTTGGCCTGCTGACCCTGCTGGGGAGCTGGGGAGGCCTGATAATGAAGGAAAGGTTTGTAGGCAGGCGCCTTCCTCGGGTAAAAGGTCTTCTTTTCCCTGAGCCCTTCTTCTTATGAGAAGGGGCAGAAGTTTTCCCGACAATCTTGTCCTCGTTAGAGTCTCAGTCTCGAGCTCAGCGGCTTTTTCGGCCATGGGCTTGCCGAAGAGGTTTTCACCCCGGCATGGGACATCGACCAACTTGTCCTGCACCCATGGCTCAAGGTCCGATGACTGTAGCCATGCCTGGCGTCGAGCAGCGATGCCGGCCGCCGCTACATGAGCCGAAGCCTCGAAGCCATCGTAGGCCGCCCGGGAGATGAATTTAGAACATTCACGGACCCCCGAGGACAAGGATTGGAACCTCTGCAAAGGTTCCCCGGAGAGACCAGCCGAGAACCTGGCTACCTCTTTAGCTAGGTCCCGCAAGTACATGCCCCATGTACAGCTGGTAGGTTTGGACACGGCAAGCAAGCATCGAGCCCTGGAAGCACTTTCTGCCGATGGCATCTAGGCTTCGGGCCTCCCTGCTGGGGTGCACCGCAGAGTGCATCTTCTGACTCTTCAGACGATGCATGGCCGATTCCACAACCATAGAATGGTGCGGCAGCTGCGCCTTCTGAAAACCAGGGCTCTTCCGGACTCGATACATGGAATCGATCCGCTTGCTCAAAACCGGCGCCGAGGCTGGTGCCTCCCACATTCGGAAGAGGAGCCGTTCCAGCATCGGAGGAACTGGTAGAGTAAAGGCCTCCCTCGGGGGAGAGTCATACTGGAGGGCATCGAGCTCTTCAGCTCGAGGCTCCTCCTCGAGGTCGGCAGGAACATTCAAGGCCTTGGCCATGTCCTTAACGAACTCTGAGAACCGGGTATCCTCTGGAGGGGACCTACTCTGGGGTTCGGACTGCGGCGAGTCCGAAGGGACACACCGAGTCTGAAAAGTATCGGGGGACTCCTCGTCCTCCGTCTCCCATGCAGACTCATCTGAAGAAGAGTCGAGGGGCTCCGACCGCGCGGGTTCCGGCAACACCCGCCCCGACGCCGGGGCCATCGGCGTCGATGCCCTCGGTCCCGAACGGGAGGTCGAGGGAGACCGTGACCGAGACTGGACTTGGGTCTTCATGGCTTTGAGAACTGGCTCTGTCTCTGGGGTCTACCTAGACGTCGATGTCCCGGTGGTCGGGGCAGATGCACCAGTCAGGCTGGCCATCAGCACCCGCTGCTGATCCATGAAGGCAGACAATCTGCACTCCAAGGCTGTCAGCCTGAGTCCAAGCTCAGGAGACTCAGCAGCCACCGACTCGGGCCCCGGCGGCGGCTCCCTAGGAGGAGAGTCCTCTAGGACAACAGGACTTACGTGCTCGACAGACTCCGGCTCTACACGGGATACCTTAGTTGGCTTCTCCAGCTCCAAAGGCCCGGGGCGGCGGTCAGGGGTCCAAGATCTGGCCTTCGAGGAACCAGAAGCATCCTCCGCCGCCGCCCTCACGAGCTTTCTCTTCCTCTTATGCTCCCAACTGGGGGACCCCCTTTCAGAGGAACCCCAACAAAGCTCGGGGTCCGACTCCCCAGACGTCGAGGCCTCTGACGAGGTCCGGGCCAGTCCGGAGGCCGAGTCCGAGAAAATCCTCTCCTTCTGATGCTGCCGGCTCCTGAGTGCCTTGGTGGACATTTTGCCACATGGGACACAGACCTTGGGATCATGGTCAGGCCCGAGGCAGCGCAGGCAGCAGTCATTTGTGTTGGTAAGAGAAATGAGTTTCTTACAACGATCACACTTCTTGAAACCACTGGAGGCCATCGGGGAAAAAAGGGCCCCCGCGAGGTCAAAGGACCGGCCCTTCAGGGAAAAGAAAAAAAGATCGCGAACGCGTGCCACGAAGGGCAAAAAAACAAAAAATAGAGATCGGGTCGATACCGGCGTACCGAACCCGGGCGGGAAGGGGAACCGGCGTCGAACCGGACAAAAATAGGCGCGAGAATCGCAGAAAAAAATCCAAATTTTTTCATGGAACAAGGACAGACGTCCACTGGGCTCCACGGAAAAAGAAAGACTGAGCAAGATGGCACCTTTGGGCAGGAAGGGGAGGAAGGAGTAGCCTAGTGGTTGGGGCAAGGTACTTCAGGCTGGAAGGTTGGGGGTTCAAATCCCACTAGAGGACAGCAACCTTGGGCCGGAAGGACTGGGGTTTCTAGTCCCACAGATGCTCCTTGTGGTCTTGGGCAAGCCACTTAACCCTCCATTGCCCATGTTCCCTGTAAGTATTAGTGTATGTGTCTCATATCCCCGCGTGTTAAATGTATCCCCCAATTGTGTTGTGACCGCTTTGATTGAAGGATAAGGCGGTATACAAAACTGTCTAAATAAATAAATGCGTGGATGTATTCCCAAAGGCTTTCTTAGAACGCTGGGGAAATGCTCCGCATGGGGGCTCCATCGACGTCGATGTCACCCATATGTGAGGACTGACTTCCTGCTTGGTCCTGGAGAAAATGCCATTCTTTCTTGCGGCTCTGCAGAGGTGAGCCAGGGCATGGTCCTTGGGCCTTCCTGGCGCCCTCTGAAAGTCAGGCAGGCATGGGGCTCTTCTGGGGGGGGGGGGTGGCGCTGTGACTGGAAATGGACTGATCAGAATTGGTTAGGATTGGTAATTGGCTGATTGGGGGGAGGAGCTAGGACTGGAAATGGACTGATCAGTTGGCTTGGACTGAAAATGGGCTGATGGGGGGCTAGGACTGAAAATGGTCTTATTTATTTATTTAACAGGTTTATATACCACTTTATCATTTCAATCAAAGCATTTTACATTGAAACTTAAACTTTGTAATATACATTAAACAGGGACATTGATAACTTGGATTTTTCTGAGGCAATGGAGGGTTAAGTGACTTCCCCAAGGCCACAAGGAGTGCTAGTGGGAATTGAACCCTGGTCTCTGGGTTCCCAAGCCAGTGTTCTTAACCATTAGGCTACTCCTCCACTAGGAGGGTTAAAACAGGAAATGGGCTGATGGGGTGGATTGGACTGGAAATGGGCTGATTAGGGTGGGCTAGGACTGGAGCTGATTAGAGGGGCTAGGACCGGAAATTAGCTGATTAGGGGGGCTAGCACTGGAAAGGAGCTGATGGGGGGCTAGGACTGGAAATAGGCTGATTAGGGGGCTAGCACTGGAAATAGGCTGATTAGGGGGCTAGCACAGGAACTGGGCTGATGGGGGGCTAGGACAGGAACTGGGCTGATGGGGGGCTAGGACTGAAAGTTGTCTGATGGGGTGCTAGGACTGGAATGGGCTGATTAGGGAGAGCTAGAACTGGTAATGGACTGATGGGTGGGTTAGCACTGGAAATGGGCTGATGGGAGGGCTAGGACTGGAATGGGCTGATGGGGGGGGCTAGGACTAGAAATGGGCTGATGGGGGGGCTAGGACTGGAATGAGCTGATGGGGGGGGCTAGGACTAGAAATGGGCTGATGGTGGGCTAGGACTGGAAATGGGTTGATTAGGGGGGCTAGCACTGGAAATGGGATGATGGGTGGCTAGGAATGGATATGGACTGATGAGGGGCCAGGACTGGAATAGGCTGATAGGGAGATAGGACTGGAAATAGGCTAGGACCGGAATGAGCTGATGGGGAGAGGACTAGGACTGGAATGGCTGATGGGGAGAGAAGGAGAGAGCTGCTAACCCTAGAAAAAAACTGGGGCTAGGGATACAAATGGGCTGATGGGGGGAGGGATGGGAGTGCTGCTGGCTTTGGAAGAAGACTGGGGGCTAAGACTTCAAATGGGATGATGCAAGGGGATGAGAGAATGGGACTGAAAGGGAGTGAAAGCTGAGAGGGGCTGGAACTAGAAGGGAGATGATGTTGGAGGAGGACTATAAGGGGATGGGGCTGGGGGAGTGAGGATGGAGAGGGGAAAAGATATTTTGTGTGGGAGGGAAGAAAAATCTACAATTGGCCAGGTACTGGGAGAGTAAATGGAGATTGAGGATGGAAGGGTGAAATTTGAGTGGATGAAAAAGGAATAAAGAAAGAAATGGAGGAAAAACCAAAAGGGGAAAAATCAGTATGTTAGAGAAGCAGTAGAGAGAGAATGGGAAAAAAAACTAGAAGAGAGAAGAAAGGACAAATGGAGAGCAGACAATGAAGAGTTAGCAGAAGATACGCAGAAACCAGAAGAAAGCGATTGAAAAATAAAATGCTCAAACAACAAAAGGTAGAAAAGTACTTTTTAAATTTGAATTTATTAACTGGAAAATGTAAGCTCTGGGAAAAATGCATTGCTAACATCTTTGAGTTTTGTTTAGTTACAAGAGGAAATTAATTTATAGTTTTATTTCTCTAGTGTTGTTGTACATTCCAAGTTTGGCTTTTGGGGTTCTCAGTTTAATTATTGTCTTCATATTTTTAATTGTGATCCCTTGTTCTATGTTTGGTGATGGGCAATGTTTTATATGTGTAAACGCGCTGCGGTATTCTGTCATGTAGTTTCTATGTGACACAGTCCCATTTGTTCTCTTTTCCCAGTAGGAGATGTATTGGTATTCTCTGAGATGTAGTGGTTTAATATTTGCAGTATTTGATAGGTAGGATTTGCTGCTTTGTGAGTCTTGGTAGTGTTGTTATGATACAGCGGGTTTGTTATGGGTTCTAAATGAGCAGGGTTTATAGTGCTTCCTAATGTAACTGGCAGTTGGCACTGGAGTATAGTAATGTAGAAATCTGGTAATCATTCTTTATCCTCACTGCCCATGCAAATGGTATTCAGACACTCATTAAGAGGCATGTTTAAAAGTTAATGTGTATTCACAAATGCTAATGTGCACTAAATGCAGGAACATCCATTTATTTCTATTGGTGCAGTGGTACTTAACGCACATTAATATTTAATAAATATTCCCCTAAGTCATTGCCAGGACAAAAGAGAGGCTTGTGAAGGACTCCTTTGAAAGCCACCTAAAATTTAAGATGGCAATATATACATTTTAAAATAAAATAAAATCAATTTATGCAAATGAGATCCAGTGGATATACAAATGAGTCCCCTCAATGAGTCTCCACACTTGGCCCCGCACCACTCTTGGGCTGCCCCTGGGGAAGGTTGGTTATGCCTGTGTTAAGAGATCTTTATTCATATGCAGTGCAGATTGGGGAATTTCCTCAGTCTGTCTTTTGTAGGAGAGCCAACACTGCCTGCTGACATCGCAATGCCATAAATCTTTTGCACTTAATAGGTGAGCCTATCTGCCCCACATTCCAAGTCACTAATACTTTCTCAGCCATAACCCCCACCCATAAGTTTGCATGATCTCACCTTGTCCTCGTGTAACTAACCCCCAATTAAAGTGTTGCCTGAATCAAAAGAATACCCCCCCCCCACAGCTCGAAACACAATCCTTGCACAGAATCTCCAAATCCATGATCACTCCCCTCTACCCCAACTCTACCCCACCAAACTAACCCCATCCCCACCCATACTTCCCACATTCACCCAACCCTCATCAGCCTTCCAGAGCCAAGGGACACAGAGGAAAGATCAGCCCAACAACAGCCCCAAATTTTAATCCATGTTACCAAATTCCATCCCATCAGATGTAACATGATCATTCCCCCCCATTTCCCCTTCCCAAATGCAGAACTGCCAAGTCAACCAGTTCCAGGAGTGAGATTTTTTGCCAGTTCTGGCTTTTAGTTTGCATTACAGTGCAACATGGTATTTGTAGTCTCTGATTTTGCCCATTGGAATCAGTGCTGCAGGTCCCATAATGCACCAGGATGAGATTGTCAATAATCCAGGACAGGCTTCAAAACTCACTCCTGGCACTGGCTAACTTGGCAATGCTGCAAATGTACAAACATTTCAAATTCTTTCCAGCTCATACAGGTAATCCCGACTGTACACTGACTCCCTTCCCCCAAAAAAGAGGGGAGCTTCTCTGTAGTCCTTGGCATCTTCTTTTTATCCCCTTCTCTTCTTCTCTCTTCTAGTCCCTTTGCTTTGGAACCAAATCCTGAAGCACCCAAAGAATCCCTTTTAATTATTGCCAATCAAACATTTCAGCTCCACCACATTCTCAACCCGGAAATCAATCCAATTTTCCCTCAGATACCCCCAAAAGACTCCACTTTTGCAAAACACAGTAATCAGCCTTCTAGCCCCTTCTTCTGTGCTTGGAGTACTGGCTTATCAGAGAACTGTCTCTTAAGATGTTGGCTGGCTCCTAACACCAGCTGCCATCGTGGAGTTGCAGAGCCAGCCTGTGTCAGCGGCGGAGCCCTTGGAGGTCATTCCTTCATCAGGCTTCAACAAGGCCTACCAAGCATCAGGCTTCAACAAGACCTACCAAGCATCATCCAAAGAGTGCACCTGGTAAGTAGTGCCTGCTGACGAAAACAGCAAGCCTGCTGACGAAAATAGATCTAAAAAGTTCACCTCTGCTTTCTGCAGGACTAAAGTCACCTCCGTAAACGCCCAATGCCGTTGAAGTGTTATAGATGAAAGATTCCCAAAGACTTCCACTTTATGGCCATCCAACATTAAATTAGCACGTTTTCTAGCCAGGCCAAGATCTTCTCCTTTAAGGGGTAGCGAAACAAAGAAGTGATGATGCTCCTCGGTAAAACTGGTCTTTGACAATCCAAGCGCTCAGAGATTCTGATTGAGCAAGCTCATCTGCACTGATGAATCTTGCTCAACCTGCAATACCATAATGAACTCTTGACGGGCCATCTCCTCCCCATCTGCGTAGTCCTCTATTTCAGGAACATGTAAAATTCGTAAATTAAATTGTTGCCTGAAGTTCTCAGGGTTTTACACCTTTGCCTGCAATGCATCCTGGGTCTAGCATGTGGAAGATGTTGTGATGTTCTTCCCATAACATGATGTGGCCATACCCTGGTCAAGTTGAAGGTGCATTTGAGACAGATGGAGAGGGGCTTGCAGTTCTGGAAATTGAATAACTCTCTGCTAGATAATGCTCAGCACTACTGTCATATTGGTAAGAGTGTGGGAGTATTTTGAACTTAATGATGATAGTGAATGTTCAGAAAGAGAATGCACTGGGATGGATTTAAGGCAGTTCTTAGGGGACAGTTGGTGGCCTTGGCTTCGCAGCAGAAACAGCAGAAAGACGAGCAGGCTGCCATTCCTTGTGATTTTGGGCAAGTCATTTAACTCTCCATTGTCTCAGATACAAACTTACATTCAGGTATAATAGGTATTTTTCTGTGCCAAAGGGCTTAGAATCTAACTCTTGAACGTCTGAGAAAAGGCTTGAGCTAAATCCAGTTTCCCAGTCCCAGTTTCCCAAAGCAGTTAAAAGAAAAAATAGTGAAATTGGAACAAGCCAAACAACATTTTTCTAAAGACCAGGAGACATCTAGCACAGGCAAGAGCTGAACTTAGTGCCTTAAAAAGTTCAGAAATTTGTATTTAAATTTGGCGCCGCTCAGACAGCTTCATTTTGAATATGGCAATAAAGCAGGCACAGTTTTGGCCTGGCACCTTGAAAAAAAGAGAACAGAAGCAGATTTAAGAACATAAGATATGCCATACTCGGTCAGACCAAGGTCCATCAAGCCCAGTATCCCATTTCCAACAGTGTTCAATCTAGGTCACAAGTACCTAGCAGTTTCCCCAAAGTACAAAGGTTCCACAATGCTTGTATTGGGGCAAGCAGTGTATATTCTGGGTCGACTTTAATAATGGTTTATGGACCTTTCATCCAGGAACTTGACCAAACCTTTTTTAAACCCGGCTACACTAATAGCTTTTACTATATCCTCCGGTAGCAAATTCCAGAGTTTGTTTACGCGTTGAGTGAAAAAATATTTTCTCTTATTAGTCTTAAATAGGTTACCCTGTAGCTTCATTGCATGCCCCCTAGTCTTTCTATATTTTGATGGTGTAAACAATCGATCTACGTTTACACATTCCACTCCATTCATTAATTTATAGACCTCTATCATATCTCCCCTCGGCCGTCTCTTTTCAAGGTTGAACAGCTTTATCCTTTTTAGGCTCTCTTCATAGGGGTATCCTTCCATCCCCAAATATTCAGAATGGGCTGGGTCAATTGGTTTATAAGGGAGATTTTTTGTGAGAGGGTTTTGGTTGTTCTACCAAATGTTCACCTCTCCTGAATATAACAAGACAGTGGAAGAGATTCAGGCCTATCTACTTGATTATGGTATGGGGATACAGGCTGAGAATGAAGTAGCAAAATTAGGGCCACTTCGAAGAGGTAAGTTAGGGAGGCTGATGCCTCCTTTAAAAGACCTTAAAGTACCTGGGCTAGATGGATTTACAGGTAAATATGACAAAATATTTAAACGTATTTTGGCGGATCCCATGCAGAAAGATATTCCTGACACAATGAAGACTACAGATATGACCCTGATTCCCAAGCCAGGGAAGGATGCTAGCCCAGACCAGATGTATTCCATGCTTTAAAAAAGGTGGAAGGAAAGCCAAAGGACAGCCAGCATGGCTTAAAGGTGAGGTCAGAGAGGCTGTTATAAGTAACAGAGAATCTTTCAGAAACTGGAAAAAAGAGCCAAAAGAAAACAGGAAAAAGTATAAGTACTGGCAAGTTAAATGCAAGACATTAATAAGGCAGGCAAAGATAAAATTTGGAAAGAAGCATGCCATGGAAGCAAAATAGCTTAATAAAATTTTTTCAAGTATATTCGTAGCAAAATACCTGTGAAGGAATCAGTTGGATCATTAGATGATGGAGGGGTGAAAGGTGCAATGAGAGAGGACAATGCCATAGTGGAGAAAGCAACTGAATTTTTTGCTTCAGTCTTTCAGTCTTTTATTGAAGATGATGTAGGTTACCCATGCCAGAAATGATATTTAAAGGTGATATTGAAAAATTGAAACAAATCTCGATAAATCAGGAAGATGTAATAAAGCTAATTGATAAATTAAATAGCAGCAAATCATCTGGACTGGATGGCATACATCCCAGGTTGCTGAAAGAACTGAAATATGAAATTGTAATATGTGATCTGTCATTAAAATCACCTGTGCCACCTGAAGATTGGCAAGATTTTAAAAAATGCCAATTTTTAAAAAGGGTTACAGGGGTGATCCGGGAAACTACAGACCAGAGAGCCTGACATAAGTACTGGGCAAAATGGTAGAAACCATTATAAAAAACAAAATTATTGAATATGTAGATAGTCATGGTTTAAGGGGAGAAAGCGAACATGGATTTAGCCAAGGAAAGTTTTATCGCATCAATCTTATATCTTTTTGAAAATGTGAATAAACAGGTAAAGATGAGCTGGTTGATACACTATGGGGTCTATTCCGAAACACGAATTACGGGAATGTATGCCCTGCTTGGACATGCATCCCTGCTATTCGTTCCCCTTGCCGTCCCCGTGCAAGGCTCCCTGTATGAACAGCAGAGTTGTAGGTAGAGCTTTAGACAGGGGCAGGAGGGGATGGATGGAAGGAGGAGTGAGGGCAGTGCGTGGGTGAGCCATCACCCTGGAAGTACAGGTCCGATTCTGAGTTTGGCCCTGTACATCCAGGGTATGCTGGTTAGACGAGGGACCTATTCCACATCAGAGGTGGAATAAGTCCCCCTGGATGCAGAGTAGCAGCGGCGGCTAGCGGAGACAGAGCAGGGAGGCGTGCAGCAAGTTCTCCGCAGCCAGACCCTGGCCATGGGAGGCCATATCAGGAGTCTGGCTGTGAGGAAAAGACCATCTTGTCAACGGACAGCGTTCATAGCTCTGTAATGACACCATGGCACTGCGGCTCTATTATGGAGCCAGACTGAGAGATGAGTATGCGGCTGGGTGTACGGCCAATCAGAATTGGAGCCGCCCTACACGTCCAAGTCAGTAAACCAGATTCTGATCCTGCAGGGGCTAGACGCCCCCGCGGGAACAGAATTGTATCTACCGCTGTACGCTCCGATTCTGCCCGGCCGCATAAGGGGCTGGACATCCATATGTGAATAGGCCTTCACATTTCAGTTTTCAGAAAGCCTTTGACAAAGTCCCTCATGATAGACTCTTGGGGAAATTAAAAAGGCATGGGATAGGAGACAATGTGCTATTGTGGATTAGGAACTGGTTGAAAGATAGAAAACAGAAAATAGAGCTAAATGGCCAATTTTCTCATTGGAGAAAAATGAATAGTGGAGTACTCCATGGATCTGTGTTGGGCCCATTGCTTTTTAACATATTTATAAATGAACTGACACAGGGAATAATGAGTGAGGTGATCAAATTTGCAGATGATTTCAATTTATTCAAAGTTGTTAAAACACCAGAAGATTTTGAAAAATTGCAAGAAAACCTTGATAAATTGGGAGAATGGACATCTAAAGGGCAGATGACATTTAATGTGGACAAGTGAAAAGTTATGCAGTTAGCAAAGAACAACCCAAACTACAGTTACAAGATGCAAGGTTCCACATTAGGAGCCACCATCCAGGAAAAGGATTTAGGCATCATCGTGGATAGTATGTTGAAACTCTGCCCAATGTGCAGCAGCGGCTAAGAAAGCAAATAGAATGCTGGGAATCATAAAGAAAGGAATGCAGAATAAAACAGAGGATATTATAATGCCTCTGTATCGCTCTATAGTGCAACCACACCTTGAATATTGTGTACAGTTCTGATCACCATATCTTAAAAAGGATATAGCAGAATTAGAAAAGGTACAGAGAAGAGCAACAAAAATGGTAAAGAGGATGGAAAGCTATCCCTACAAGGAAAGGCTTAAAAGGTCAGGCTCTTCAATTGAGACGGCTGAGGGAAGATATGATAGAGGTCTATAAAATAATGAATGGAGTAGAATAGGTAAATGTAGATCGATTTTTGCTCCTTCAAAAAGTAGACTAGGGAACACTCAATGAAGCTACAATATTAGCACATTTAAGACTAATCGGAGAAAATATTTTTTTACTCAATGCATAATCAAACTGGATTTTATTACCAGAGAATGTAGTAAAAGCTGTTAGTATAGCTGGATTTAAAAGAAGTTTAGACAAGTTATTGCAGGAAAAGTCCATATACCACTATTAAAGAGGTCTGGGAAAATCCACTGGAGAAGCACCATGAAACCTGACAGGAACTTGTGACCTGGGATGGCCACTATTGGAAAGAGGATACTGGTCTTGATGGACCCATGGTCTAACCCAGTATGGCATATCTTATGTTCATAATAGTATGCCAGGATTCCTGATTGCTGGATGAGAAATACTGGAGGGGAAAGAAAAATATTAAAAAGGAGTGGGGCCAAGACTGAACCCTGAGGAGAGATAAGCCTGTGCATAGATGAGGAGAGACCAGACTGTGCATAGATGAGGACATGCAGTTCACTACCCAGGTGGACAGGGCATGTCTGCTTGGGGTCAAAGGAGATGAAGAGCTGTGAAGAGTGACGATGGGCTTTCGTCCTCTCAAGATAGAAGGCCAGCACCCTTCTATCTTGAGAGGCCAATAATCGTGAGTGTGGGGTGCAGCTTCCACCCGTCTCGTGTGAGGTCAGGTTAAAAAAGGTAGGAAGGCCCACCTCTTGGTTTAGGAACCAGGGATGCATGCACAAGACAATCCTATTCCTGTGAAACGAGCATGCGCCACAAATGCCTGCAGCTCACTGACCCTGTATCTCTTATTCTGTCCTATCTAATTAATGGTGTTCTTTTCATATTTTCTGTAACTTTTATGTAATATTGTTAACCGCTCTGATGCTTTGGCTTGAGCAGTATATCAAATGTAATAAACATAAACAAGAGAGGTATTACAGGTGACACAAGGCCAGTGGCTTGAAGGGCGGAGCCATAAGCTTACCCAAAAGCACATTTAGGTCCCAAGCTGTCACCATGGAATGAATGAAATTGAAAAAAAAAGATTGAATGGGAGGCCGCATGAGCAAGAGACTCCACATAAAGTGGCCCACTAGCGGATGGAAGGACAGGGGCTGCCTGTTCACCAAATGATGGTGCACTGCCAGCGCACTGAGGTGCACGCTAATCGAATTGGATTTCACGCCAGCTTGGGAAAGGTGCAGCAATTACTGCAACAACATTGGTACTAATGAGGAGAAGAGGCAAAAGTCCAGAGATGAATCACCTCCTCACACAAGAGGTACGATCCAGTATCTCCCTGTTTGTTGATTATCCGTTTTAACCAGATTGACCTGGTTCGATAAGAGGTGCTGGAATGCTTGCAGAACATATGCAATGGCTCGGAGTTCGAGGAAGTTGATCTGATGGAGACACTCCTCCATGCCCTTGGTCCATAGACCACCATAGTGGGCCCCCTTTCCCAGTCTTGAGACATCTGTCATGAGGGTCATCTGAGGGGAAGGAGACTGAAAAGCCATCCCCGCCAGGGGGTGCTGTGACTTCTGCCACCAATCGAGGGATGATACCAGTGATGGCATCACCCAGACCCAGTCATGGAGGTGGTCCATTGCCTTGATCGATTAGGAGCTGAGGGTTCACTGGGCTGGACGCATGCCGAGGTGGATGTCGACTATGATGTGCATGGTCAAGATCATGTGTCCCAGAAGACGCAACATCAGGCAAGCCGGAGCCATCATGCAACCCTGCAGGTCATTCGCCAGGACTGCCAGGCTCCGAACACAATCTTTGAGAAGAAAGGCCTTGCCCTGAACCATGTCTAGGATGTCTCCTGTGAACTCCAGTTGCTGAACAGGCTGCAGGTGGGACTTGAGGTAGTTGATGACAAACCACAAGCGCTCCAGGACAAGAATGGTGCAGCGTCCCACCTGATGGACCTCATCAGTGGAGCCGCCCCTTATAAACCAGTCGTCCAGGTAGAGGAACACAAACACCCCCAGAGGTATAGGTGAGTGGCGACCACAGCCAAGCACTTCGTGAACAACAAGGGGGCAGACACCAGCCCGAACTAGCAAGAAGGAGGTTGCAATAGTCTAGATAGGAGGTGACTAAAGAGTGAATAAGTTAGTAATGTGTGCAGAAATGAAGGGACAAATTTTGCCAAAGTTATAGAGAAAGAAGCGACAGGTTTTAGCTATCTGTTTGGATATGTGCAGAGAAAGAGAGAGTAGAGTCAAAGATGACCCCAAGGTTGTGAGCTGAGGAAACAGGGAGTAGTATAGTGTTATCCTCAGAAATAGAGAAGGGAGGAAAGGGCGGTGGCTTTAGGGGGAAAGATAAGGAGCTCAGTTTTGGCCATGTTCAGTTTCAGATGGCGGTGAGACATCCAGGCAGCAATGTCAGATAAGCAGACAGAGATCTGGGCCTGGATTCCTGGAGAGATTTCAGGCACAGAAAGGTAGATAGGTTAAGTGGCAGAAGAAAGATGACCTATAGTGACAGAAAACAGCGGTCAGATAAATGAGAATGAAACCATTGTAAGATCATGCTCTGTAAGCCAATTTTATGGAGACAGGAATGAAAAATGCTATGATTAACCAAGTCAAATGCCGGTGACAGAACTAGGAACATTGCAAGAGAGATATTACCTTTATCAAATGATTGGTGCATTTTACCAAGAAAGGAGCGAATAATAGTTTCAGTGCTGTGACCAGTACAGAAGCCAGATAAAGTAAAGATGGTCAAGAATGAAGGATATTGGTGTATTCCAGATGTGTCATGAGTTGTGAGAAAACCAACTTCTCCAGAATTTTGAAAAAGAAAGGTAGGTTAGAGATAGGTCTATAGTGGGCAGAGATAGCCTAATTCAGGGAGGGGTTCTTTAGGATG
Organism: Ichthyophis bannanicus; assembly: GCA_033557465.1. NCBI lineage: Eukaryota > Metazoa > Chordata > Amphibia > Gymnophiona > Ichthyophiidae > Ichthyophis > Ichthyophis bannanicus. The sequence continues at coordinate 340,919,420 of CM066036.1, read as the reverse complement.
GGACAGACTACGGCTTTCTTCCATGAGAAAGGGAAGATACAGATGCCAGACCATTGTTAACAATGGAAAGAATTTGGGTAAGAACCAGGGACTCCTTGGGGATCAAAGAGGAGAGAATAGTGTCAAGTGGGCAGGTTATTTTGCATAAAGAGAAAATAAGTTTAGATAACCGAACTAGCTATATCGGGCTAAAAGAACTCCACATGGATTACCAAAAGGGACTGCTACAAGGAAATAGATTTACACCTGTGAGTATTAATCTTCTGAAATTAAATCTTGGGGGAAAAGGGAATTCTTTGGTTAAAACGGATGGATCTGTGTATTTTAGAATTCAGTGTTTTTATTGAGTCAGTCAGGTCTTAGTACCACCAGAGAGCTTTGTATTTAAGTCAAAGCAGAGTATAGTTTAACATAGAAAGTAAATTAAGAATAAATAGACTCTGAAACTTGTTTCTAGAGAGCTTTTTATTTCAATCAAATCAGAGTATATTTAAACATAGAAAGTTAATAATAGTTACTGAAATAAAGTTGTTTCTAGAGAGTTTTTTTATCTAAATCAAATCAGAGCATAGCTTAGCATAAAGGTAGAATAGTCCTGAGTAGGAAGAAATAAACTTGTTTCTAGTGACCTTTACAAAGAGACCTTCCAGTTAGGAGGCAAACAACTGTGAAGTTGTCTTAGATAGTGCTGGGGAGGAATCTGCTGTCTTGGTACATGTTGGTACCAAATGCATAGGAAAGTTTGGTAGAGAGGTTCTGGAGGCCAAATATTAGGCTTTTAGGTAGGAAGTTGAAATACAGAACTTTTAGGGTAGCATTCTCTGAAATGCTTCCCGTTCCACGCACAGGACCTAAAAGGCAGGCAGAGCTCCGGAGTCTCAATGTGTGGATGAGACAATGTTGCAAGGATGAGGGTTTTGGATTTGTTAGGAACTAAGCAACATTTTGGGGAAAGGAGGACCTTTTCCAAAGGGATATGCTCCACCTTAACTGGGATGGAACCAGGCTGCTGGCATTAACCTTCAAAAAGGAGACAGAGCAGCTTTTAAACTAGATAATAGGGGAAAGCCAACAGTGAACCAAGAGCGCATAGTTCGGAAGGATGTATCCTTGAAAGATACTAGCAAAAGACTGAAGTTAGGGCATATCGATAGAGAGGTTTCAATAAAGACAAAAGTAACCCAAATACCCTTAAGTACAGAGCAGACAGAACTTAAAGATTCCAAATTAACCCTGCCTATCAGTAACCAGATTAATATGAATAAAATACAGCCTCTAAAATGCATGAATGGAAATGCTAGGTGAAAAAATAAGATGGGAGAGTTAGAATATATAGCACTAAATGAGAATTTAGATGTGATTGGTATCTCAGAGACATGGTGTAAGGAGGACAGCCAGTGGGACACTGAGACCTGAGTACAAATTATATTGCAATGACAGAGTAGATCAAATTGGTGGAGGGGTTGCGCTCTATGTTAGAGAGGGCATTGAGTCACACAGGATTAAAGTTTTGCAGAAAACAAAATACACTGTAGAATCTCTATAGATTGAAATTCCATGTGAAAAGGGGAAGGCGATGGCAGTGAGTGTGTACTATTGACTGCCTGGCCAGGAAAAACAAAAGGAGGATGAAATACTCAAAGAAATCAGGGAAGCTAACAATATTTACAGCACAGTAATAATAATGGGTGATTTCAATTACCCCGGTATCGACTGGGTCAGTGTTATGGCAGGATATGCTAGGGGGATAAAGTTTCTAGGTGAAATAAATGTCTGCTTCTTGGAGCAGCTGGTTCATAAACTTACAAGAGGGGAAGCCATTTTGGACCTAGTCCTTAGTGGAACACAAGATCTGGTGCAAGAGATAATGGTGTTGGGACCACTTGGCAATAGTGATCATAGCATGATCACGTTTGATTTAATAAATTGAAGATGGAAGTCAAGGAAAACCACAGTACTACCTTTTAACTTTCAAAAGGGAGACTATGATAAAATGAGGAAAACGGTTAAGAAAAAACTAAAAGGAGCAGCTGCAAAGGTTAAAGACTTACATCAAGCTTGGGTGTTGTTGAAAAATACTATCTTGGAAGCCCAGACCAGCTGTATTCCACGCTTTAAGAAAAGTGGAAGGAAGTCCAAAAAACTGCCAGCATGGTTTAAAGGTGAGGTCAGAGAGGCTGTTGTAGCCAAAAAAGCATCTTTCAGGAAATGGAAAAAGGAGCCAGATGATGAAAACTGGAAACAACATAATCACAGCAGGTTTGATGCAAGGCATTGATAAGGCAGGCAAAGAGAGAATTTGAAAAAAAGCTTGCTGTAGAAGCAAAAATGCATAATAAAACCTTTTCAAGTACATTCATAGCAAAAAACCTGTGAGAGAGTCAGTTGGACCACTGGATGATAGAGGGGTAAAAGGGGCACTAAGAGTGGACAAGGTCATAGAAGAGAGACTGAATGAATTCTTTGTTTTGGTCTTTACTGAAGAAGATGTAGGGAAGTTACCCATGCCTGAAATGGTATTTAAAGCTGATACAGCGGAAGAGTTGAAAGAAATATCGATAAACAGGGAAGATGTATTACAATTATTTGATAAACTGAAGAGTAGCAGATCACCTGAACCGGATGATATACGTCCAAGGGTGTTGAAATAACTGAAATATGAGATTGCAGACCTGCTATTACTAATCTGTGAACTATCATTAAAATCATCAGTAATACCTGAAGATTGGAGGATGGCTGATGTAACTCCAATTTTTAAAAAGGTTTCCAGGGGTGATCCAGGAAACTACAGACAAGTGAGCCTGACGTCGGTACTGGGAAAAATGGTAGAAACCATTATTAAGAACAACATTTCTGAACATGTAGATAGTCATGGTTTAATGTGAGACGGTCAACATGGCCAGGGAAGGTCTTGTCTTACTGATTTGTTATATTTTTTTGAAGGTGTAAATAAACAGGTAGATAAGGGTGGGTCAGTCGATGTAGTGTATCTGAATTTTCAGAAAGCCTTTGGCAACGTCCCTCATGAGAGATTGGATAGGAGATTGGAAAGTCATTGGATAGGAGGCAGTGTACTAATGTGGATCAGGAACTGGTTAAAAGAAAGCAGATGGTAGGGCTAAATGGCCAATTTTCCTAAAGGAGAAAGGTAAATAGTGGATTACTCCAGGGATCTGAGCTGGGTCCACTCCTTTTTTACATATTCGCAAATGACCTGGAAATGGGAACAACAAGTGAGGTAATCAAATTTGCAGATGACACCAAATTATTCAAAGTTGTTAAAACCCAAGAGGATTGTAAAAAATTGCAAGAGGATCTTAATAAATTGGAAGACTGGACGTTCAAATGACATGAAATTTAGGGGCTTGTTTACAAAGCCGCAGTAGCGGTTTCCGATCATTATCATTTCGATCATTGATTTCATTGGGGCCGCTGCTCCGTTAATGATCAGAAACCGCTACCGCGGCTTTGTAAACAAGCCCCTAAATGTGGACAAGTGCATAGTTATGCAACTAGGAAAGAAAAACCCAAACTATGGTTACACAATGCAAAGTTTAACATTAGGAACCACCACCCTGGAAAAAGATTTAGGCGTCATCATGGATAACATGTTGAAACCCTCTGCCCAGCGTGCAGTGGCAGCCAAGATAGCATATAGAATGCTAGAAATCATAAGGAAAAGAATGCCTCTGTATTGTTCCATGTGCGACCACACCTTAAATATTGTGTGCAGTTCTGGTCACTGTATCTTATCTTAAGAAGGATATAGCATAATTAGAAAAGGTCAAGAGAAGAGCCACCAAAATGGTAAAGGGGATAGAAGGATACCCCTATGAGGAGAGGTTATAAAGGTTAGGGCTTTCAAACTGGAAAAGAGACGGCTGAGGGGAGATATGATAGAGATTTATAAATTAATGAATGGAGTGGAACTGGTAAACATAGATTGATTGTTTACGCCAGGGGTGTCAAACTCAAATACACAGTGGGCCAAAATGTAAAACTTGAACAAAGTCGCGGGCCAGCATTGAACAAATGAACCTTTTAATATGGACCCAAACAAGATTTGCTTTAACATTGAATATGAAGCAACACTTATTACTATACAATTTATAACTTAATAGTTCAGATATGCAAAAACCAATTTCAAATAAAAAAACATCAATGACATTCATTTATTAAATAAGATTTAAATAATAATAAATAATAATTTTTAAAATAAAATAACAATAATAAAATTAATCAACCATTCAAGCCCATGTCTTGGAGTAGCAAGAAAAAGTGCATAAAGAAAATGTTAATTATTGCTCAGTTTGCTGCACACTGATCTAATCTGATGTGCCCAAGCCAGATACCTGGCATCTCTTCTTGGATGATAGTTCATCAATGTCTGGGCTCAGGCTTTGAGCTGAGGAAATCCTCAGTATTGAGCGAAGGTGTTCATCAGTCAGACGTCTCCTGTGAGATGTTTTGGTCATCTTCATCGAGGAGAAAAGTTGCTCACATAGATAAGTGCTGCCGAACATGGAGAGCATCTGAGCAGCTTGGGTGCGGAGCTGAGGCATTGTGTCAGGGATGAACTGTGGAAACTGGGCGGCGCCCGCAGCATCATACTTTGACTTCAGCGTGTCATTACACTGGAGTTCAATTAGCTCCATTTGGAGGTTGGTTGGTGCGTTTTCCACATTAACTGCAAAGGGATTACTGAGCAGTTCAAACCTACATTTCTGGACATCAAAGTCGTCAAATCGCCGGCTAAACTCAGCGCCGAGTACACTGAGTTTTTCAGCAAACTGTGCGCATGGGAACAAGTTGGTAAAGAACTGCGTTTTCATGGTTTGGCAGCAGGGAAAATGGCCAAGGTTTCCTTGCAGCATCTGATTCTCCCACAGGCACAGTTTAGTTTTAAAAGCCCTCACTGCAGCGTACATGTCTGTGATGATGCGCCCCCGCCCCTGAAGCTGCAGGTTCAGCGCATCGAGATGGCTCGAGATGTCACACAGAAAGGCCAGCTCACACAGAAACTTTTTCTCCCGAAGCTCTGCTGTGTCCTTCCCTTTGCTTTCCAGAAACTGACATATTTCCTCATGCAGCTCAAAACATCTATTCAGTACTTTTCCTCGGCTTAACCATCTCACCTCTGTGTGATACGGCACGTCTGCGTATTCCGAACCACACTCCTCCAGAAAAGACTTAAACTGGCGGTGATTCAGACCTTTGGCTCTTATAAAGTTAACTACTTGTGTTACTGTGGTCATAACATGTTCCATCTTTAGGGCTTTGCCACACAATGATTCCTGATGTATGATGCAGTGATAAACAGTTAGTTCACCTGCACAGTTCTCTTCCTGCATCTTCTCCCGGACCCTGCCCACCAGTCCACTTGTTTTACCGCACATCGCTGGCGCACCATCTGTCGTTAATCCCACGAGTTTATCCCACGGCAGCTTTATTTCAGTTACGCATTTGGAAACCTCCTCAAAAATTTCCTTTCCTGTGGTTGTGCCATGCATTGATTTGAATCCCAATAGCTCCTCCGTAACACACATATTTGAGTCCACTCCATGGATGAAGACTGACAGCTGAGCAGTATCAGATGCGTCGCTGCTCTCATCCACAGCAAGGGAGAATGCAACGAAATCTTTTCCCTTTTCCAAAAGCTGGTCATACAGATTGGTGGCAAGATCACATGTGCGATCAGCTACTGTGTTTCTGCTCAGGCTCACGTTTGGAAAGGCTTGCTTTTTCTCTGGGCACACGATGTCACAAACTTTCAACATGCACTTTTTCACAAACTCTCCCTCATTAAAGGGCCGGGCTGATTTTGCGATCTCTGCTGCCACAATATAACTAGCCTTTACAGCAGCCTCACTTTGTGATGTGGCTTTTTTGAACATATTCTGTTGTGAAACCAAACTTCTTTTCATCTCCTCCACTTTCTGGCTCCTTTGAGTCATGTCCAGGTCCTTGTACTTGTCATGGTGTTTTGTTTCATAGTGTCGTCGAATGTTATACTCCTTAGTTATAGCCACGTTGACTCCACAAATCAGACAAACAGGTCTGTCTTTTACATATGTAAACAAATATTCTGTCTCCCACCTGTCCAGAAAGTTCCTGTTGTCTGCCTTTCTTTTTGCCATTTTTGGGAAGGGGTTCCACAGTGACAGTTGTAGCTTGAGATCGCTATGACTTCTGTCACACAGGAGAGGGCGTTTCTGGGACCTGTCCTGATTGACGCGCCAAAACAACAGCAAGGCATTATGGGATTTGTAGTATTAGCGATGAATGAATGCGCTGTATAATACCGGCGGGCTAGCTCTAGTAGTCATTTGGTATAGCTCGCGGGCCAAATATAATTACACTACGGGCCAAATTTGGCCCGCGGGCCAGAGTTTGACACCTATGGTTTACGCCATCAAAATGTAGAAATTTTGTAGCAAAGATATAATTTTAAAGTTACAGGGCGCTTTGCATAGTAGGCTGAACATAGAAGTAAAAGTTTTTTATTTATTTATTTATTTAACACTTATTTATATACCGCATCAGTTTGAATATTTCAGTTTCCATTGTCTGTTACAAGCCTGCTTCACAGGGTGGGGCTAATTGAATCACCTCCACAGCCTTTCCATATGTACCTGATCAACTCTAGTCTTCACAGCTTCAAGAGATTCCACACAGCTAAGCTTTCAGACTTTACTATTGCCTGTTTTTTTCGTAATACAGATTTTAACTGTTGGATATATGTTTTTTAGGAATATTCTGACTGCCTATATTCCTTGCATAGCCTTTAATTCAGATATCTGAGTGAGCCCTCAGTTCATGTAAGGCCTACTGGCGAGGGACACTTAGCTTCCTGCCCATCCTACCCCACCCCACCCCACTCCACTTCACCCACCCACCCCAGGGCTACATTGCCTATATAGTCATCAAATTGACTATACAGTCATTGCCTATATAGTCATCAAAATAGCGTGGTATATATAAAACCAAATAAATAAATAAATATACATTGACATCTATCTTTTTAATTAGATATTACACCCACCTATTCTCCTTCTCCTAGGAACACTTAATCAGCATGTCATGTATTCAATGCAATAACTGTGGTGCTTTTATTCTGAGAAGAATCATTTGGAACCTAAGAACCTGTCCTATATGCCTCAGGTTAGCTGCTATGCATAAAGAATTGACTCTACTAAGGGAAGAATTAGCTGCAATTAAACACACAGGACCCGATTTTGATCCTGACGTTCATCTCTTTTGTATGTGCAGGTTGAGCCAGATGTACAAAGGAAATCGCGATTCTGATCCTGCAGGGCACTCAGGGCTTTTAAATGGAGCTGCAGTGCCATGGCGTCATGTTGCCATGGCGCCGCAGCTCCTTTTAAAACCCGCGATGCCAGCCGCCGCAAAATAGAGTTAATTCCCCACAGCCCGACCCCCGATTCAGCCTCCTAAGGCCAGGGTCGGGCTGCGGGAAATTAACTCTTGCCCCTCCCCAGCCCCATCCGTGCTCTGGAGCTGAACAAAAGAAACGTCCAGGGAAGTAAAAAAATTGTGGATACCTTCCAGGATGCATTACTTAGACAAATGGTAATGGAACCGACCAGGGAAAGCTTGATACTGGATTTAGTGCTCACCAACGGACATAGCGTGTCGAATATCCGGGTGGGTACCCATGTGAGCAGCAGTGTTCATCACACAGTGTGGTTTGAGATAAAAGCCAAGGTGCAGTCCAATCACAGCAAGCTCAAAGTCCTAGACTTCAAAATTACTGACTTCAGTAAAATGGCCAAGTACCTGAAGGAGGAGTTGGCAGGGTGGGAAGGGATAAGGGAAATGGAATTGACTAAACTAAAGGAGGCAATAAAAGGGGCAACAGATACATATCTAAGGAAATAAATAAAAACAAGAGGATAAGGAAACCTATTTGGTTCTCCAAAGATGTGGTTGCTCTAATAAAGGCAAAAAGCACAGCTTTCAAAAAATTCAGAAGCTCGCAAACAGAGGAACACAGAAAGGAATACAGGATCAAAATAAGAGACAAAAAGAGAAATAAGGATAGCAAAATCAAAGGCAGAAGAAAAGATTGCTAAAGATGTGAAGTGTAGCGACAAAACTTTCTTCAGGTATATTCTGGAGAGGAGGAAAATCAGAGGTGGAATTGCAGGACTCAGAAGTGCTGGGAACGGACTTGTGGAAAGTGACATTGAAAAAGTGAAAATGCTAAACAAATACTGAAACTCTGTTTTTACTGAAGAAAATCCTGGAGAAGTACCACCTGTGATTGCCAAATATAAAAATGGGAATGGAGTAGATACCACATCGTTCACAGAAGGTGATGGGTTAGAACAGCTTGCAAAAGTAAAATGGTATTTAAAGCTGATGTATGCCATGGGACTGGATGGCATAAATCCCAGGATACTGAAAGAGCTCAGAGAGGTTCTTGCAGGACCGTTAAGGAATGTTTTTAACAGATCCTTGGAGACAGGAGAAGTTCCACAGGACTGGAGACGGGCTGATGTGGTACCTCTTCACAAAAGTGGTAACAGGGAAGACATGACAAACTACAGGTCAGTAAGCCTTACCTCAGTGGCAGGAAAAGTAATGGAGGCACTCCTGAAAGAGCGAATAGTGGACTTTCTCGAAACCAACAGGTTGCATGATCCGAGGCAACATGGTTTTATCAAAAGACGATCTTGCCAAACAAATCTGATTGAGTTCTTTGATTAGGTGACCAGAGAACTAGATCAAGGGCATGCGATGGATGTCATCTACCTGGATTTCAGCAAAACCTTTGAAACTGTTCCTCATAGCAGACTTATCAATAAACTCAACAGCTTGGGGATGGGTCCTAAGGTGGTGAATTGGATCAGAAATTGATTGACTGACAGACGACAGAAGGTGATGGTAAATGGAACTCACTCGGATGAAAGGAAGGTGATTAGTGGTGTGCCCCAAGGTTCATTCCTGGGACCGGTATTATTCAATGTATTTGTGAGTGATATTGCTGAAGGACTGAATGGAAAAGTCTGTATTTTTGCAGATAACACAAAAATTTGCAACAGTGGACTCCCCTGAGGGAGTGGAGAACATGAGAAAAGATCTACAAAAGCTGGAAGAATGGTCTAATGCTTGGCAGTTAAGATTTAATGTGAAGAAATGCAGTGTCATGCACTTAGGAAGCAGAAATCCAAGGGACTTGTATGCGATAGGGGGCGAGAGGTTGGTGTGCACGGACCAGGAGAAGGACCTCAGTGCGATTATTTCTGAGGATCTCATGGTGGCAAAACAGTGCGACAAGGCGGTGACAAAAGCCAGAAGGATGCTGGGTTGCATGCAGAGAGGAATTACCAGCAGAAAGGAAAAGGTACTAAAGCCACTATACAAGTCGCTGGTGAGGCCTCGCATTGAATATTGTGTTCAGTTTTGAAGACCATATCTCACAAAGGATATAAAAAGACTGGAAATGGTTCAGAGAAAGGCGACCTAAATGATTTGGAGCCTATGTCAGAAGACTTATGAGAAGAGACTTGAAGACCTAAATATGTACACTCTGGAGGAGAGGAGGGACAGGGCAGATATGATTCAGACCTTTAAATACTTAGAGTATTAATGAAAAAACAAACCTCTTCCAAAGACAGGGAAGCTGTAAAACTAGAGGGCATAACATGAAGCTGCAAGGGGGTAAATTGAAAGGCAGGAAATACTTCTTCACTGAAAGGGTGGTGGATACTTGTAATGCCCTCCCAATGGAAGTGGTGGGGACTAATACAGTGACAGAATGCAAAATGGCATGGGACAGACACAGCGGATCTCTTTATAGCAACAGGATAAAATCAAAATAAACTTAATTATCTCTTACATCTCAACAAATAGGGGTGACCTACATGGAGCGATGGTTACACCCCTAAACAAAGGCACGGGGGGGGGGGGGGGGGAGACCAACCCGCACAGAGCGGCAAGTACATCTACTCTTGCCGCCTTGCTGGGCAGACTAGATGGACCATACTGGTTTTTATCTGCCGTCATATGCTATGTTACTATGATACTAGGGGACATGCAATAAAGCTACAGTGTAACCCATATAAGTCTAATAAGAGAAAATATTTTTTCACTAACGCATAATCAAACTCTGGAATTCTTTACTGGAGGATGTAGTAAAGCGTAGTTTCTCATCTGTAACAGGTGTTCTCCAGGGACAGCAGGTGTCATCATCACATATGGATGATGTCGGCGCCGATGGAGTCTGCGCAGAGCATTTCCCCAGATTTCAAAGAAAGCCTTTAGGAATGCCATCATGCATCCAAAAGGGTGCCATCTTTTTCAGTCAGATGACATAGCTAGGATGGTAGTAAGAATAAAGCAAGGTAGGGAGGCAACTCCCAGGGGAGGACGGAGGGTTGTGAGGACTGAATTCTGCTGTCCCTGGAGAACACCTGTTATAGGTGATTAAGTACGCTTTCTCCAAGAACAAACAGGAAGTCAGTCCTCATATGGGACTCCCTAGCTCCAGGCTGCCAAGGGCTGAACCATGACAGCACCAATGGTGACCAAGTCGTTTAGCAGTGAGTTGCAGAAGGAGAGTCCCCACTGAGAGATTCTGCAGACCCTAGCGTCCAGCGACACTATCACTCCAGTAACCTGAACACAGAAGAATAGGAGGGCGGGAGTTTTCTACGGAGTACTGCCTGGCTAAAGGTACTGTCCAAGTGGGACTCACTCTCCAGGCAGTAGTGAGCTGCAAATTTATGAATTGAAAACCATGTGGTGACCTTGCAAATCTCTGTCACCAGCACTGAGTGGAGGTTGGCCACCGTCCATCACCCTCATGCGATGCACTGCGAACCGGTGCTTGAGGAAAAAGCCAGCTCACTTGTAGGCGAGGGCAAGACAGTCCGCCACCCAAGTGGATAGAGTACACTTGGTCATGAGAAGCCCCAGTCTGCTGGGGTCATAGGACACAAAAAGCTAAGGATCTTTGTGATGGACCTGCATCTGCTGCAGGTAGAAGGACAGGGCCCGCTTGCAATCTAGAGTGTGAAGTATAAGAACATAAGAAATGTCATACTGGGCAGACAAAGGTCCATCAAGCCCAGTATCCTGTTTCCAACAGTGTCCAATCTAGATCATAAGTACCTAGCAGTTTCCCCAAAAGACACAGGTTCCACAATGCTTGTATTGGGTCAAACAGCGATATCTTTTATCTTTATCTTTATTCCAACACTTTATATACCGCCCTTGTCGAAAAATGAGAGCGGTTCACAATGAAAACATGCTAACGCTATAAGAAAAAAAAGGAACTCCATTATAAAACAGAAAGGGATAGATTAACAGTATAGGCACTAGAGACAGAACAGGGAAGCAGTAGCTAAGCAGAGCTGTTACAGGGAAGGTCGAAAGCCTGTTGGAATAAGTGAGTTTTTATACATTTTTAAAACTTTGGTATGAGGGTCCCAGCCGGAGGGAAGATGGTAATATGTTCCAGAGTGAGGGTCTGAGGAAAAAGAATGCAGCATGACGGGTTTGTTCTAAGTAAGCCTGCGATGGGGAAGGCAAGGAAAGTCGGTTAGCGTGTAATGAACAAAGTTGACGGTAAGGTGTGTGGAGAGAGATGAGCTTTGCTAAGTAGAGTGGGTTCGATGTGTGGATGACCCTGTGTGTCAGAATGAGAAGCTTGTATTGGAACCTATAATGGAGTGGCAGCCAGTGAAGACGAAGAAGGGAGAGGCGTGATGTGATCGGATCTCCGAGCATGAAAGATAAGATGGGCGGCTGTATTCTGCAATAGTTGGAGACATTGGGTCCCTTTTAATAATGGTTTATGGACCTTTCCTCCAGGAACTTGTCCAAACCTTTTTTAAACCCAGCTACACTAACAGCTTTTACTACATCCTCCGGTAACAAATTCCAGAGTTTGATTACATGTTGCGTGAAAAAATATTTTCTCTTATTAGTCTTAAATAGTTTACCCTGTAGCTTCATTGCAGGTCCCCTAATCTTTCTATATTCTGATGACATAAACAATTGATCTACGTTTACCTGTTCCACTCCATTCATTAATTTATAGACCTCTATCATATCTTCCCTCAGCCGTTTCTTTTCCAGGTTGAAGAGCGCTAACCTTTTTAGCCTTTCTTCATAGGGGTATCCTTCCATCCCCTTTACCATTTTGGTGGCTCTTCTCTGTACCTTTTCTAATAACGCTATATTCATTTTAAGATACGGCGACCAGAATTGCATGGGGCTGCGGAAAGAAGGTGGAGAGAACCACTTCATGGTTGAGGTGGAAGGGAAATACCACCTTTGGGAGGAACCTTGTATATGGTGGCTCCGCCACCAGGGCCTGGAGTTTGCTGACCCTATGTGTGGACAATGAGGGTCACCAGGAAAGCCACTTTCCAAGACAAGTATCTCAGTTGACTAGAGGCTCGAAGGGTGGCTTAGTGAGCTGGAAGAGTACCACATTGAGGTCCCACTCTGCTGCCAGAGGGCGGAAAGGGGGCTTTGATAACAGAAGGCCCCAGAGGAACCTGGAGACCAGGGGCTGACTTGAGAGGGTGTCCCCTTGATAGGGTAGTGGTGCACGGCTGAGGCGCTCAGGTGTACCCTCACAGAGTTGGATTTCAGCTCGGTGTGCCACAGGTACAGTAGTGTCGCGAGCACCGCCCTGGCGTATAAGCAGCGCTCGGACATAAAAATTATGGGGAGAAGATTGGCCAGTAATCCTGCGGCCTACTTCACTTTTGGCCTCATTTGTTTCCTGGTCCTAATCTTCAAAGAAACATATGCACGAGTGGTGGGAAAAATAAAGGCGTTTATTTCCCTTTACGCTAGGGTCCAAAGGATTGGTTAACAACAAACGCAAAAGTCCTTCATTCAGGTAAGAAAAGTGAAACAAAAAGCTTAAAGACACACTGTTATCTTCACATTAGCGCTGGGCTTCATTCAAACACTATCCTAGGCAATAATTCATGCAGCATACAAGTCTGGCACAGACTCCAGGCTTCCACTAGTACAATATGTGCAATCCATTTCGTTATCCGAAGCCTCACTGGCCAGGTACACTTGCATTTGCTCGTAGGTGGACACCTCGGACTCTGAGTCCCTGGGTTCAGGTATCCTATACTCAGGCTCTCTGTATATCTTTTCCAGCACAGCCCAATGTTCTGGATTATTCTTAGGGCGTCGGCTTCGTGCTATTCTAAATGGAGAAAAGTTCTCTCTCCTTGGAGCTTTTGTGGCAGTCTTATACAAACATCTATTATCCAAGCCTTTCTTATCATACAAGCTTTTTCTATATCTTGATTCAATAAAAGCTTTACCTTGGGAGCTTGGCCTCTTGGACTCCAGCGAAGGTTGAGGCCTATACCAGTCTCTCCTTTGGCTGGCCTGTTTAGCACGTCTTAGGGCTTCCTGCTGTGACCCTGTGGATTCTGGACAACAACTGCAGTAATGCCTTGACCACTCTGGACAAACAGCTTTTACCTCTCTAGGGACTGAAACCTCCTCCGGTTCCTCCTTAGCTCTCAGACCCTCACCTTTCCCTTTAGGTGATCTTTTAGCAAGGGGATATTCAGGTTTGCATTCCAACCTTCCCTCTGTCTTGCCTTGCTTCCAGCTGTACACAGTCCTGCTGCATTTACTCTTGCTGTTTCCTCTCCAGCCGTCACTCCAACTGTCTTCACAGCTGCCTTTCCATCCGCTGCCACTTCCTCTCTTGCCACTACCGGTCTTGTCACCGCCGCTCTTGCTGCCCTTGCCACCTCTGCTCCCTCTGCTGCCTCTGCTCCCCTTCCTGTCTTCTAGAGCCTCCTTAAGAAGTTCCTCTGTGCACCTGGATTGGAAGCTGGCTGGCATTACATCATGCTCAGTGGGGCGTGGTTCTATAGTGGCTCTGGAGTCTCTCTGGCTCCCTCTACCTGGTTCCTCCAGATATTGCGGCTTATATGCACTTTTTCCTTCATTTAAAACACTTTCCCTTCTCTCAACCAGGTCTGCTGGGTGACAGTAGATACTGGAAAACTAGTTGAATGTAGGGTTGCCAACTTTTTCACCGAGAAAAACCCGACACCTGTGGCTCGCCATGCTCCACCCATTCTCCGCCCCTAGTCCCACCCCTTCCCCGCCCCCAGCCCCACCCACAAAAATTACCGAGGATTCAGTCACACTCACCCCCCTCCCCTCAGTGCTGGTTCACTCACTCACCCCCCCCCTGCTGACTCACTCACCCCCCTCCCCTGCTGGTTCACTCACTCACCCCCCCTCCCCTGCTGGTTCACTCACACCACCCCTCCCCTCCCCTCCCTGCTGGTTCACTCACCCACCCCCCTGTCACTCACTCACCCCCTCCCCTGCTGGTTCACTCACACCAACCCCCCTCCCCTGCTGGTTCACACCAACCCCCCTCCCCTGCTGGTTCACTCACACCATCACCCCCCCTGCCCTGCTGGTTCACTCACACCACCACCCCCCCTCTTGCTGGTTCACTCACACCACCACCCCCCTCCCCTTGCTGGTTCACTCACACCACCACCCCCCCCCCCTTGCTGGTTCACTCACACAATCACCCCCCCCCTTGATGGTTCACTCACACCATCACCCCCCCCCTCTGCCCAAGCCGCTGCTTCTGCTTTGTACAGAGCAGCGGCTGCAATACACTTACTTTGAAAAGTAAAGACAAACTGTGTAAGGAGCCCTCCGGTCATCGCAGAGCCCGAGGAAGTGATGTCATGGGGGCGGGCTCCTCACAGGTTGTCTTTCCTTTTCAAATTAACTTTATTGCAGCTAAAGTTAATTTGAAAAGGAAAGACAACCTGTGAGGAGCCCGCCCCCATGACATCACTTCCTCGGGCTCTGCGATGACCGGAGGACTCCTCACACAGTTTATCTTTAGTTTTCAATGTAAGTGTATTGCAGCCACTGCTCTGTACAAAGCAGAAGCAGCGGCTGCACTGCTATGGGGAATCGCGTTTGCGTTCGCGCCGCAGACTTCGGCACAAAAGCCGGTTTTTTGCTCTGGCTGCTCCCGATCTTGCGGCCAGAGCAAAAAAACGGCTTTTCAATGGCCGGTTTTACATCTGTGCCGGCAGCCGGCCTGGCCATGGAAAAACCGGCCAGGCCGGCTGAAAACCGGCCAGTTGGCAACCCTAGTTGCATGTGACAGGAGAAGGGATTCTCCTTCTTCTCCACACACCATACAGAGAATCTTCTCCACTTAAAGGCGTAAGCCCGTCTGGTGGAGCGTTTTCAGGAGGCCAGTAGGATCTCCTCGACTTCCCCTAGAAGGTTGAAAGGGGCCAATGCTACCCTTTCAGCAGCCACACCTCAGTGTTAGGGACCCCAGATTGGGGTGTAGAAGGGAGCACTCCTCCTGGGACAGGAGAGCTGGAACTGGGATCCAGTCAAGCAGGACTGGGAGCATGACCAACAGGGAAAGCAGCAGGGGGATCCAGGGTTGCCTGGGCCTTCTGGGTGCGATCAGTATCACTGACGCCCCCTTGCTCTGGACCTTGAAGAGGGTCTTGACGATCAGGGGGGTCAGTGCAAGCACATAATGTAGGCCCTCCGAACACAAAATCAGGAAGGCATCTGCTGCCACTCTCCCCGGGTGCGATTGGCGCGAGCAGAAGCGAGGCAGCTACACGTTGTTCGTGGAGGCGAACAGGTCCATCATGGGTCTGCCCCAGTGGTGGAAGAGTTGCTGCATTACCCTGGGGTTCAAGCACCTCTCGTAAGGGGCAAAGACCCTGCTCAGCCTGTCTGCTAAGCAGTTGTCCTGGCCTGGCAGGTATACTGCTTGCATGAGCATGTTGTTTTGCACTGAAAGGAGAGGAGGGCTACTCCTCCTGGCAGAGGGAGTACAAGCCCGTGCTCCTCTTCTTGTTGATGTAAAACATTGCCACCTGGTTGTCCATCTACATCAGCACAGGTTAGTGCCACAGGTGGTAGTGGAATGCTCGCAGGGCTAAGAAGATTGCCATGAGTTCCAGGAGATTGCTCTGTAAGAACGACTCCTCCTGGGACCAGCTGTTTGGCATGCGGTGGTCCCCACAATGTTCCCTCTAGCCTAGGAAGGAGGCATCTGAAGTCAGGGTCCTCTGCAGTGCGAGTGCCTGGAATGGCATTCCCGCCTGGAGGTGGCACAAGATTTGCCATCAGGTGAGGGACTCCGCCAGCTGGCAGGTGACTCTAACCCTGTCCGCAGTCCGTCCGAGGCTTGAGTCCACTGTGAGCAGAGACACCATTGCGCTGCACGCATGTGGAGGCGGGCTAAATCCGTGATGTGGACCATTGAGTCAATGTGGCCCAACAGGCGGAACAGGAGGCGAATTGGTACCGACTGGCGATTTTGCACCTCTCCTGCTGAGGTGTTCTGCCCTTTCTCTTGGAAGGATGGCCTTAACCTGTAATATGTCCAACTAAGCCCCATGAACTCCAAACTTTGGGTTGTGGCGAGATGGTATTTGGGGTAGTTGATGATGAACCTCAGGTGGTACAGTAGGAGGTTTGTATGCTCTGTGGCCTGCCTGACCTCTGAGGCCATGCCGCCTCTGATGAGCCAGTTGTCCAGGTAAGGGAAGATGAAAGCCCCTTGTAGGCGCAAGTGGGCGGCTATCACCACCAAGCACTTGGTAAAAATCCTTGGCAAGAAGGCCAGGCCAAAGAGCAGCATACCATACCAGTAGTGCCCTCCTTCCACCAAAGATCTTAGGTATTGCCTGTGGAAGGGGTGGATCAGGATGTGGATATACGCATCCTTTAGATCCAAGGAGCACAGCCAATCTCCCTGGTGGAGGTAAGGCAGAAATGTTCCAAGATTTCACAGATCTAGTATGGGCCTGTCCCTGAGTAGGCCTGCGAGCTCTGAGAGCAGCAAGGTCTGGTGAAGGAGAGGTCGCACAGGCTCTCCCGGGAAGAGCCTTGGGGGTACCTGCTGCAGGCGGAGGAGGTACCCCTCCTTTATCACCTGCAGAACGCACTAGTCTGAGGTGACCTCGGCCCACCTGTGGGCAAAGAGTGCCAGACAGCCCCCTGTGGGCTGGGGAGGGTTTCCCAGGGGAGAGGAGGTCCTGCTTTAGGAGTCAAATCTCCCCCCTGGGTTGGGTGGGAGTTGGAGCCTTGGGCTTCTGGAGTTTCAGCTTCCTGGGTCCAAAGCCCTGGACCTTAGACTGAGGTCCTTGTTGTTGATGACCTAAGAAGGACTGGTAGTGACCTTGGTGGAAGGGCCCCTTTGTCCTCAGGAAAAGGGGTCTTTTCCCTGTTGGTTTCTTGTGGGGGAGGGCTGAGGTCTTCTTGGAGAGCCTCTGCCTACTCACAATCTCAGTCTCTATCTCAGCTGCCTTGTCGGCCATGGGTTTGCCAAACAAGTTTTCCCCAGTACAGGGGATGTCAAACAATTTTTCTTGGACCCATTGCTCGAAGTCCGAGGTCTGTAGCCAGGCCTAGCACCAGACACCGATGCCAGCCACCACCACTTGGGCTGCTGACTCAAAGCTGTCATAGGCAGCCCGGGAAAGCAACTTAGAGCAGTCGTTTATTCTGGGTGTCAGGGATTGGAACCACTGGAGAGGTTCCCCGGCGAGCCCAGCTGAGAAGCTGGAGAGCTCCTGAATCAGGGCCTTGCCTGTGTATAGTTCATAGGCCTGAATCCGGCACCCAAGCATGGAGCCCTGGTAATATTTGCGCCCAAGGGTGTCAAGGACCCGAGCCTCTCTGCCCAGGGGGGACAGAGGAGTAGTTTTTCTGGCTCTTAAGCTTCTGCATGGTTGACTCTACAACCATTGAATTATGTGGGAACTGAGTCTTGTGGAACCGGGGGCCCTTCTTGATGCGGTAGATGGCGTTGAGGCATTGGCTGACCACCGGCAATGAGGCTGGGGTCTCCCACATCCTGAGAAGCAGCCGTTAGAGGATTAGCTTTACCGGCACCGTGGGACTCTCTTTGGGTAGGGACTCATACTGGAGAAATTCCAGTTCTTCGGTGCGCAGGTCCTCCTCTGACTCTGTTGGAATTGACAGAGCCTGGGCCATAACCCAAATGAAGTCGTGGAAGGCCACATCCTCAAGGAGAGAGTAGCACCGAGTTGCCGGTGGAGACGGCTTGGAGGGGATGTCTCGGTGCTGACAGGTTTCTGGGGAGGCCTCAATGTCAGACTCCCACTCAGAGTCAGAGGGTGTCGATGATTCAGAAGCTCTGCAGTCTCATGTTTCAAGACCATCCCTGAGGAGCCAGGACCCTCCAGAGGACCTTGGGTCCGATTCACAGAAACTGGCCAGGGAGGACCGGATACCTGAGGAATGGGACCGAGACCTTGACTGGTGGCACTCGGAGCATGGCTCGATGCCCAGGGACTCTACTGCCATCAGGGGCTGGTTGTCAGGGCAGACGATGCGGATGAACCAGTCATGAACATGTATATAATGTATATAGTTTTTACTGTTATGTTCTGCTCAAGCTTAACATTTGTTGTTTACTTATAATATTCTTTGTTATTTGACGTTACATGTAAAACAAACGCTGCTTTGTTAATTAGTTGTTTATTGTGAACCGCAACTGATCTCAGGAAGATGCGGTATATAAATGTTTGTTAAATAAATAAATAAATAAATAAATAAATCGTTGCCTGCTGCAGGGCCAGGATAGCAGAAATATTTTGTTCCAGGGCTGCCATTCTGGTTTTGAGGCCAGAAGGCTCCGCAGCTTTCATCGTGGGCACTGAGGACATCAGGCCTGACGCCGGCACTCTCGTGAGTGTGTCCTTGATGAGGACCACGACCTCGAGGAGCTTTGCATGGTCTCCACTGGCCGAGGACTTCTTCTTAGAGTCCTTAGTGGGGTGTTGCTTGGAACTGCCTGAGTCCTTCAGTGGGAATTTTCTGGGTTTCACCGGTGGAACCTCGATGGGCTTCGATGATTTTTTCTTTTTTCTCTTGAGGTCTAGGGTCTTCTCAGAGGAGCTGCCGCCATGGGACTCTGAGGATGCCCGGGCCTCACGAGAACTGCTGGACTTGGAGCTCGGCGCTGGCGAAGCCGGTGCCAAGTCAGACCTCGGGAACATGCTCACCTGCAACTCCGACCTTTTCTTGTTGGTTTTCAGAGTCATGGCCTGGCACAGGACACAGATGTTACTATTGTGGTCCTGGTCCAGGCAGCCTAGGCAGCAGTCGTGCGTGTCTGTAATAGACATGGTTTGACTGCAGTGGTCACATATTTTGAACCCACTGTGGGTCATGGTGGGAGATACCTGCCGGGGTCAATGACCCCTGGGCGAAAAAAGGCACAAACACCGATCGAGGCAAGCCTCGATCATAAAGAGGGGAGGAATCGAGAACAGGCCCAGAAGCAGCACCAGCTCGAGACAGGAAGAGGAACCGGTATGCAACCGGGAAAAAAAACCACTTTTAAGGATGTTTTGGAAGATTTTTTTCCAAGGAAACAGGATGAACGTCCATTGGGCTCTGTGGAAAAAAGGAGACTGAGCACCCTTGGATGGAAAGGGGACCACGCATGCATGGTGGCATTCTCAAAGGCATTCTTTGAAAGCTCGGGAAATGCTCTGCGCAGGCTCCTTTGGCACCAATGTCACTCATATGTGAGGACTGATTTGCTGCTTGTTCCTGGAGAAAAGCTGTTAGTGTAGCTGGGTTTAAATAAGGTTTGGACAAGTTCCTAGAGGAAAGATCCATAAACCATTATTAAAGGGGGCCCTGGAAATCCACTGCTTGTCCCAATACAAATATTGTGGAACCTAAGTTTTCTGGGGAAACTGCTAGGTTCTTGTGACCTAGATTGGCCTCTGTTAGAAACAGGATACTGGGCTTGATGAACCTTTGTTTGACCCAGTATGACATATCTTATGTTCTTACGTTCACATATGCATCTGTACCTGAGGGTCATAGATGGAGATGGTGACAGGAAAGATAAAGAAACCAAATCAAGAGGAGAGAGGGCAAATAGGTAGAAGGAAGGTGTGAACGGGCAGATAGAGAGGACAAGCAGGCAGATGGAGAGAATGTTACCAATGTCTGCGGTGAGGGAGATACAGATAGTTTATGCTGGAATTTATTGATCCTCCCATGAAAGAATGAGGCAAATTTCTTGGATTCAGTGGATGCCATGGGTTTCAAACAAATAATTCAACAACCAACTCATATTAAAGGAAACACTCTAGACCTCATATTTATCTTTCAAGAGATGTCAAGCAATATTTCTGATTCAAATGTACAGATACAACATATTCATTAGTCCGATCATCACATTATTCAGTTTAACATCGCCTTCCTTCCCAGTAGATCAAATACAAATCAGTGTTCCTATCAACGTTGAAAATTCCGCAAATTTGACAAGGATCAATTTTTGAAAGAAATTCTTCCTCAACTTCAAATTGACTCCAGGGATACTGATTTACTCATTAACAGATGGAATTCATCGTTGCTTCAAGCAGCTTCAGTTTCCAATATCTTTGAATCTCATAAGACTCGTACAAGGGTTGGAGTAGTTTGGTATACAAAATAGGTTCGTCTATTAAAAAGAAAACTTAGAAGGTCAGAAAGGAAATGGAGAAAATATAAGAATTTAACAGATAAAATAACTTTCTTCAATATTCTCAAAGAATACAAAGCATTGTTAAATAGTAAAAAATGTGATTATCATATGAAATTGATTATGACTGCTTTAAAAAAACCAAGAGAATTATTTGACATAGTTAAAAAGTCAACAATCATTCCAAAAGAAGTCAAGTCTATGCTTGCCCCAAATGCATCTACAATGGCTAAATTTTAAAAAAGAAAAGGTGGGCATCTCTAAATCACCCTTGTTTCATTTTAATTCTTCTACTTTTTCCATTATTCAAGACTAGAATAAATTCACTACTATAACCATTAGACAATTGGATGATTTAATAGCCATTAAATACTACAACATCTGCTTTGGATCCTTGTCTAGCCACTTGGATTCGGTTGTCTCGTGATTGTCTGGCTCCCTATATCCTGAATCTAATTAACTCATCAGTTGAACAAGGATACATTCCAGATACCCTAAAAACCGCCTCTATTCGTCCTCTTTTCAAAGGTAAGAAGCTTGACATTTCCAAACCAATCTCATACAGACCAATCTCAAGCTTACCTTTTTTGGCAAAAATTTTAGAAAAGGCAGCTCCACTACAATTCAAACTCATGTAGACAGCTTTGCCCTGCTTGATCCTCAACAGCATGGTTTTAGAATTGGGCACGGCGTTGAAATTCTTCTTTTGTCATTAATGGATAGGCTTCTTAAAGGAATTGAAAAACCTAATTCCGGTTTCATTTTAATTTTTCTTGATATATCAGCGGCTTATGATGCCATCTTACATGATTATCTTTTATTTAGATTGCAAGAAATTGGTTTAAAAGATAAAGTTTTTTTCTTGGTTTAAATCATATCTATCAAATCGATCGATCCAAGTAAAGATGGGTAATACTATTTCAAAGCCATTTTTTTCCAAAAATAGGCATTATCTTCATGTGACTTTAGAAGAGTAATTTGAGCAATGATATCTCCTCGTTTGGATTTCTGTAACATTTTGTTTATGGTACGTCCTAAGCAAATTATTAATAGGCTCCAACTAGTTCAAAACACGGCAGCAAGAATTATTTTACAAGTACCAATTAAAGAGCATATTAAGCCAATTTTAAAACTTCTACATTGGCTTCCTATAGAGAGTAGGATTAAATTCAAAGCCATTCATATAATATTTAATGAATTCATTCAGAATCCTCCTCTTGCCTGAAAGAATTTATCCAAATTATTCCTGATAATAGAGCACGGAGAAGTATATCTAAGAATCTGCTGGTTACTCCCTCTGAATTTAAATCTTGCAGTGTATCTACTTCATAGAGGGCTTTTTCTCTTTTTGCTCTTTCTTTATGGAATTCCCTTCCTCTTTTAATTAGATCTTCAGATGATCCAAAGTCCTTTTGAAAACTTTTAAAAAGTTTCTATTTAATGACTATTTTGGCGATGTAAGTTCTTAAATACAATTATAATAAATTTAATTTAGGGGCATGTTTACTAAACCTTCTTAATGTGCACTCTGTGACGTTATCGTGCGCTAAGGTACCTTAGCGCGCGATAAGGGCGCTTTAGCAGGCGCTCAGGTACCTTAGCGCGCAAATGAGCGCTGAAGGCGGGGAAAGGCTCCCGGAGGGCGGAGAGAAGGGTGGAGAGTGAGAAGGGAGAGGCTCCCCGCACACTAACCTGTGAAATCCGAGGCACAAAACTAACGCCAGTGAAACCCTGGCGTTAGAGCTGATTTAAAGGGAAGAGAAACCATTTCTGTCAGCAATGTACAGCAAAACCAGGGAAACCTACAAAAAAGTGATAAGTGTGATACATGTGCAGGGAACAAAAGGGCAAATAAACATTGAAAATGACCCCAACAAAATATAAAAAAAACATAACCAAGCTGGGCAATAGTGATAGTAATGGGAAACATCAAAAAGCACTCCCGAGAAAGCTCCAAAAAAAAGATATGAATATTGGAAGGGTCTACGCTCCGTCCCCATACAAGGTGAATGATCCCACAGTGCAATTGCGCTCATCAGGATTTCCCTCTCCATTGGACAGGTTTCCTATGGCGTGCACATGTTCCACAACAGCAGGGCGGGCATGTCGGAATGGGCAACTGGACAGATGCTGGGAAAGGGGGCACAGAGGGCTGCAGACGGCACATGCTGTACTGCAGCTGGGCCACAGTGCGGACTAGGGTGATGCCTAGGTGGCCCATAGGAATGCCGAAACAGTACAGCAGCCAGACAGCAACTGATGAGGGCCCAGCATGGGCACGAGTGTGCTTCCCACAGTGTCACAGGGGACAGTACCCAGTAGGGACCCCCAAGGGCACAGAACAGTGGCAAGCGGTGCTGGGGGGAAGCGTGGACATCTATGCAGGCACCCCTACCCCAGAACCCACACCATAGGCAGCTGCCTACCCGCACACTGGATGGCCTGAGACTGCGCTCCACCAGCACCACCAGCAGAAGGGCATGTCAGCAGGGTGGCAGAGGGGCACTGGTGGTGGAGGGGGCAGTGGCAGCTGCCCAGAGCAGACCGTGGCCTATCCCTGTGTAGGTGGGTGCCATGCACTGCAACAGACAGGCTCTGTCTGATGAACAGTCATGGTATCCCCAGGGAATGTACTGTCTCTGTGGCAACACAGTGGTGCAGTGCACACAGCCAGTGTGTTCAGGTCACAGGTTCAAGTCCCAGCTGTGGTTCCTGCCAACCCAGCCCCCATATTTTACCCACTACTAAAACGTGCTAATACAGACAGAACCTTTATTGCAGATGATGTAAACATGCCCAAAACACCTACATTTTGCCCTACAGAGCACAGACACCATAAACAGGCTCATTACCTAGAGCAGAGTCTCCCAAATGCAGTCCTGGAGGGCCAACACCATTCAGGTTCCATGCTGCCTCTAATAAAGATGCCTGTGCTGCATTTCTATGTGCCGCCCCCATGGAATGCAGATGTATCTCATGCATATTCATGAGGGACAGCATGAAAACCCGAACAGTGTTTGGCACACCAGGACTGGAGTTGGGAACCTCTGCCATAAAGCAGCAGCCAACAGGGGCAGGCACACCCGCACCCATAGGCTCCATTAGCCAATGCCTTCTGGAGAGGCAGGACATTGGGCCCTGCGTGCATCTCCCAGTACTAGCACTTGCATACCTAAGCAATGCAACCCTAAACCTGGGAATACGGTACACAGCTATCAAAAGGTTGCTATGATTACTGGCAGATAGCAATTCCTAAGTGAAGCACAATTTGCTGATTGAGCTGCATCATGGCAACCTTTCTGATGTCTGTGGAGTGTGCTTCAGGTCTGGTGTCTGACAGTGTTTACCACCCTGGGGAGTGACCCTAACAGTATTGCGTACCATATCCATGCCTGCACTGTGCTCAGGACTGGTGTGGTGGCCAGGGCTGCCAAACACCTCTATAGTAGCACAATGCTGGCATAGGTGTGGGAGTGTGTATCTGTCTATCCAGTGTGTGGTGGCTGCAAACACCCTCCACAGCCCACACTGCCAGCACTGTTGCCAGTATTGGTCTGCCAATGTGCATAATGAGGAGCAAGGTACCATGGATATAGCCCGGACAGGGTGGCCTGGCCAGGATGCATCTGCACAGGGCATAGGGCAATGGCTGGGACATTGTAGTGCCCAGCCACCACCTGCACAGACAGGGTGGCCACAGCATGTCCTGCTGGGAGATCACTCTCACCCTGAGTGAGCAGTGACCACGGCATGGCTAGGTTTCCCCATAGTGCTATATAGTGTTTCTCTCATGTGATATTTATGGGTTCCCTTTTGGGGCCCAGTCACTGACTTATCTGCTTAGTGTGTATGCTGACATCCCAGTTCTGGGTGCACGCATCTCCACCAGGAACGTGCACTATGGACTAGCTAGCAGACTGTCTGCAGCTGGTATGTGTCTTGCTGGAACACCTTGCAGGGTGCAGCGGCTGAAGGCTTGCTGCAGGAGAATATCAGATAGTGGTGGGGTGCAGCTTAGCATTTCCAGGCCTAATGTCTGTCTGCTATTGCTTTATGGATGTGTACAGAGCTGCATTGACTGCCCTCTAGGGTGTCTGTTCCCCAGCAGGACTGGGGTTGATGGTCCCCTCTACTGCCACCATTGCAGGGAGGTAGAATGTGGATCTGTTGGTGGGAGACCCTGTTTCCCACCCTCAGCCCCAGAGGGTGGGGTGGTGGTACATAATTCTCCTATGGGTCCATAAGGGCTAAACCTGACTGAGAAATACAGATGTATCCAAGGTGTGTCTGCAGAAACTACCTATCTCACACACTAGCACTACTGAGGACCTGCAGCATGGCCTGTTTCTGCCATGGAAGGTGCTGTGGACCTGGTGCTGGGCGCCCCACCTCACCCTCAGGGTGAGTACAGTACCCGCACAATGTGACGGTGTGTAGCTTCTCTGTGCCAGTAACACACACGGTCAGTTCCCCCTACCAGGCCGAGGTGCTGTGGGGGGTGCATACCCCATCTTGTGATCATCTGTAAACTGCTGATTTGCATGTGCAGTGCATCATGGGTACGGTGAGGTTAACCCTATCCTGGTAACCACAGCAGACAGTTTGTGTGGTGACCTGCAGTCCTTCTGTAGCCAACCAGCAGCTTGTTAGCAGCTGTAGCCCACTGGTTACTTCACTGCCTGTGGAGCCAGAGATCATGGGTTTGATCCCACAGTGGGGTTATTTGATAGGGCTGTCTGAGGCATTTTCTTTTTTAATTTAAATTAGTGCTGCCAGCAAAAGCACCCTCAGAGTACTGTAACCATAAGGTGCCTCAGAAGGCGCCCTATAAAGCGCCTTCTGAGGCACCTTATGGTTACAGTCCGTATAAGGTGCCTTATAAGGTATCCTATGGAGCGTCTTATAGGGTGCCCTATAGGGGACATTATAGGGTGCCGTGGCGGACAGTGCACTTTATAATGTGCCCTATGGAGTGCCTTATAGGGTGCCTTAGGCAGCACCTTAGGTTACGGCACGTGAGGGTGTGTTTGCTGGCAGCAATAATTAAAATACAAATAAAATGCCTCAGGAAACAATACTTACATGTCAAAGCTGATGCCTCAGCCAGCCTTATGCATTAGGCACACTGGGGGATTGAACTCATGACCCCTGTATCATCAGTCAGTGTATTAAACATTGTGCTACACTTCTGTTTCTATGTTTGGATGTCTGTGCGCCTACTTAAGATTACCGCGCGGTAACGCGCTTAGCGGCGCTTCGCCCGATAATGTGCGCAGCAGCGCGCGTTATCGCGCGCCAATCCCGTTTTGCTACTTTAGACTGAAACGCCCACTCCTTATATGGCATCCTGCACACTAATGCTGGGCGCACGTTAAGACGGTTTAGTAAACATACCCCTTAGAGAGTTTTATTACTCTTCATTTAACATTTGTTTCAACTTACTCTGTATTTTATTTTAAATTGTTACGTTTTTATTGTATTTTTCTCTTATTTTCAAGTTTTAATGTAAACCGCTTTGATTCTCGAAAGGCGGTATATAAGTTCAATTAAATAAATAAATTGGTCAGCAGATAGAACTTCTGATGAGGACTCAGTGGATGGTGGCTGTGATAATCACAGTACTACAGAGTCTTGAAGGACTGGAAAGGGGGGCTGTTACTTCTGGAGAGAAATCTGAAATTGTGAGTATATACTTCTGGGAATTTTTCTGAAAGGAATTTTTTTTCTTTTAAAGCTAATTAATCTGTGAACCCACTATTTTTTTTGTTAAATCAGTCAGGGCCTAGTAGCAACAGTTTAAGATTCAATTTAAAAACACAGAAGAGAACTTTCTGGTTACCTTTCATACCCAGTAGACAGCTGTAGTTTAAATTTCATAGTCACTCAGGGCCTAGCATCAGCAAAGTACTTTTAGTTTCAAATTAAAACACAGAAGAGAGCTTTCTGGTTAAATTTAGAATCCAGCAGAGAGCTTGTAGTTTAAATTTCATAATAGGTTAGAGCCTAGTAGCAGCAAAGAGCTATAATTTAAATCAAATCAGAATATAGCTTAGCACAAGAGGCAAAACAAGGTCAATTCTCCTTGAGCAGCATATAAAGTCTTCTAGAGACCTTTACAAAGAGGCCTTCTACCTAGTGGGCAAGCAACCTGTGAAGCTTTTTCAATAGGTGTTAACACCAGCTGGCAGTTCAAAAGGCCATTTTGAAAGACTCCTTCTATCCAAGCAAGGACTGTTAATTACCCAGGAAGTAGGTCACTGCTTACATCATCAGCACAAGCATAAATAGCTCAACCAGAGCTCTGTGACCCTGTCTTGAAGGACTGGAAAGGGGGGCTGTTACTTCTGGAGAGAAATCTGAAATTGTGAGTATATACTTCTGGGAATTTTTCTGAAAGAAATTTTTTTTCTTTTAAAGCTAATTAATCTGTGAACCCACTATTTTTTTTGTTAAATCAGTCGGGCCTAGTAGCAACAGTTTAAGATTCAATTTAAAAACACAGAAGAGAACTTTCTGGTTACCTTTCATACCCAGTAGACAGCTGTAGTTTAAATTTCATAGTCACTCAGGGCCTAGCATCAGCAAAGTACTTTTAGTTTCAAATTAAAACACAGAAGAGAGCTTTCTGGTTAAATTTAGAATCCAGCAGAGAGCTTGTAGTTTAAATTTCATAATAGGTTAGAGCCTAGTAGCAGCAAAGAGCTATAATTTAAATCAAATCAGAATATAGTTTTCCTCAGCAGCACAGGACAAGGTACTGTGTAGCAGCCCTTTTTTAATAAGTGTTATATCCCTCCCTCCCTCCCCACACCCACCCTCCCCTGGGAAATTCACAGCTTTATAGGTACTTGCACAACTTAAAAGACAGGAGGTGCTCTCAGGTGAAGCTCATTACCCAAATCAGTCATACACCAAGGACCTGAGATTAATTAAGCTTCAGGTGAACAAGGTATATTAAACTTCTTAGGTACAGTTTTAGTGGTATAAATATCCATTGCACCCTTTAGTACATATAGAACTTAAAGATCTAAACACAAACTTAAAACTAAGATGCAGACAGCAGTCCAGCAGCGGGATGTGGGCTTTCCAGTCTTTTGCATTGAGTGTCACATGTATGATTTTCTCCCAGCTGGTGAGAGGTCTTACGTGTGCACTAGGTGCAAGGAGCTCTCTGCTCTCAGGGAACGAGTCCGTTTTCTAGAGGCTAGAGTAGCAGACTTGGAAAACATAAGACAGACAGAGAGGTACATAGACGAGACCTACAGGGATATAGTCCTGAAGTCCCACCTCCAGTCTGGCAGCATCCCTGTTGCCATGGAGGAGAGAGGTCACGTGACAGGAGAGCATCACCCTGGTGTGGCAGGAAGTGATCCTGTAACTAGGACCTGTCCTCCAGGTGATGTAAACCCCTCTCGCACCGAGGAGGTTTCTCCAGGGCCAAGTGCCCATGCGGGAAGGGTTAGGACAGCAGTTATAGTTGGTGATTCGATCATTAGGCATGTAGATAGCTGGGTGGCTGGTGGACGTGAGGATCGCCTGGTAACATGCCTGCCTGGTGCGAAGGTAGCGGACCTCACACGCCACCTAGATAAGGTCTTAGATAGTGCTGGGGAGGAGTCTGCTGTCTTGGTACATGTTGGTACCAATGACATAGGAAAATGTGGTAGGGAGGTTCTGTAAGCTAAATTTAGGCTTTTAGGTAGGAAGTTGAAATCCAGAACTTCCAGGGTAGCGTTCTCCGAAATGCTTCCCGTTCCACGCGCAGGACCCAATAGGCAGGCAGAGCTCCGAAGTCTCAATGCGTGGATGAGACAATGGTGCAGAGATGAGGGGTTCGGATTTGTTAGGAACTGGGGAACATTCTGGGGAAAGGAGGGGCTCTTCCGAAGGGATGGGCTTCACCTTAACCGGGATGGAACCAGGCTGCTGGCATTAACCTTTAAAAAGGAGATAGAGCAGCTTTTAAACTAGATAATAGGGGAAAGCCGACAGTCGCCCAAGAGCGCATGGTTCGGAAGAATGTATCCTTGAAGGATACTACAAAAAGCAGAGAGGTTCCAAAAAAGAGTAAAGTAGCCCAAATGCCCTCGAGTATGGAGCAGACAGAACTTAAAGATCCCAAATTACCCATGTCTACCAATAGCCAAATTAATATGAATAAAATACAGTCTCTAAAATGCTTGTATGCAAATGCTAGAAGTCTACAAAACAAGATGGGAGAGTTAGAATATATAGCACTAAACGAGAGGTTAGATATGATTGGAATATCAGAGACATGGTGGAAGGAGGACACTGTGATACCTGGGTACAAACTATATCGAAATGATAGAGCTGATCAAATTGGTGGAGGGGTTGCGCTCTATGTTAGAGAGGGCATTGAGTCAGAAAGGATTAAAGTTTTGCAAGAAACAAAATTTGCTGTAGAATCTCTATGGATTGAAATTCCATGTAAAAAGGGGAAGGCGATGGCAGTGGGGGTGTACTATCGTCCGCCTGGCCAGAATGAACAAATGGATGATGAAATGCTCAAAGAAATCAAGGAAGCTAGCAAAAGTTACAGTGCAGTAATAATAATGGGTGATTTCAATTACCCCGGCATCGACTGGGTCAGTGTCACAACAGGACATGCTAGGGAGATAAAGTTCCTAGATGAAATAAATGACTGCTTCTTGGAGTAGCTGGTTCATGAACCGACCAGAGGGGAAGCAATATTAGACCTAGTCCTTAGTGGAACACCAGATGTAGTGCAAGAGATAAGGGTGTTGGGGCCACTTGGCAATAGTGATCATAGCATGATCGCCTTTGATTTAATTAGTGGAGGAGGGATAGTAAGGAAATCCACAGTACTACCCTTTAACTTTCGAAAGGGAGACTATGATAGAATGAGGAAAACAGTTAAGAAAAAACTAAAAGGAGCAGTTGCAAAGGTTAAAGACGTACATCAAGCTTGGGTGTTGTTGAAAAATACTATCTTGGAAGCCCAGACCAGCTGTATTCCACGCTTTAAGAAAAGTGGAAGGAAGTCCAAAAAATTGCCAGCATGGTTTAAAGCTGAGGTCAGAGAGGCTGTTGTTGCCAAAAAAGCATCTTTCAAGAAATGGAAAAAAGAGCCAAATGATGAAACCTGGAAACAGCACAAGCACTGGCAAGTCAAATGCAAGGCATTGATAAGGCAGGCAAAGAGAGAATTTGAGAAGAAGCTTGCTGCGGAAGCAAAAACGCGAAATAAAGACCTTTTCAAGTACATTCGTAGCAAAAAACCCGTGAGAGAGTCAGTTGGTCCATTAGATGATAAAGGGGTTAAAGGAGCACTAAGAGGCGACAAGGCGATAGCGGAGAGACTGAATGAATTCTTTGCTTCGGTCTTTACTGAGGAAGATGTAGGGATGTTACCCACGACTGAAGTGGTATTTAAAGGTGTGGAAGAATTGAAGGAAATATCGATACATCGGGAAGATGTCTTACAACTATTAGATAAACTGAAGAGTAGCAAATCACCTGGGCCGGATGGTATACATCCAAGGGTGTTGAAAGAACTGAAATTTGAGATTGCAGACCTGCTATCAGTAATCTGTGAACTATCATTAAAATCATCTCTAATACCTGAGGATTGGAGGATCGCCAATGTAACACCAATTTTTAAAAAGGGTTCGAGGGGTGATCCGGGAAACTACAGACCGGTGAGCCTGACATCAGTACCGGGAAAAATGGTAGAAACCATCATAAAGAATAAAATTACTCAGCATATAGATAGTCATGACCTAATGGGAGACAGCCAACATGGCTTTAGACAAGGAAGATCTTGTCTTACTAATCTGTTATGTTTTTTTGAAGGAGTGAATAAACAGGTGGACAAAGGTGAGTCGGTTGATATTGTGTATCTGGACTTTCAGAAAGCCTTTGACAAGGTCCCTCATGAGAGACTTTTGGCAAAACTAAAGAGTCATGGGATAGGAGGCAGTGTACTACTGTGGATCAGGAACTGGTTAAAAGATAGAAAGCAGAGGGTAGGGCTAAATGGCCAATTTTCCCAATGGAGAAAGGTGAATAGTGGTGTACCCCAGGGATCTGTGCTGGGTCCGCTGCTTTTTGACATATTCATAAATGACCTGGAAAGTGGAATAACGAGTGAGGTTATCAAATTTGCTGATGACACAAAACTATTTAAAGTTGTTAAAACCCAGGAGGATTGTGGAAAATTGCAAGAGGATCTTGATAAATTGGAAGACTGGGCATCAAAATGGCAGATGAAATTTAATGTGGAGAAGTGCAAGGTTATGCACCTAGGGAAGAACAACCCAAACTATGGTTACACGATGCAAGGTTCCACATTAGGAACCACCACCCAAGAAAAAGATTTAGGCGTCCTTGTGGATACCATGTTAAAACCCTCGGCCCAGTGTGCAGCGGCGGCCAAGAGAGCAAATAGAATGCTAGGTATGATAAGGAAAGGAATGGAAAATAAAACAAAAGATATTGTAATGCCTCTATATCGTTCCATGGTGAGACCGCACCTTGAATATTGTGTGCAATTCTGGTCGCCATATCTTAAAAAGGATATAGCAATTTTAGAAAAGGTTCAGAGAAGAGCCACCAAAATGGTAAAGGGGATGGAAGGCTACTCCTATGAAGAAAGGCTAAAAAGGTTGGGGCTCTTTAACCTGGAAAAGAGACGGCTGAGGGGAGATATGATAGAAGTCTATAAATTAATGAACGGAGTGGAACGGGTAAACGTAGATCGATTGTTTACCTTATCAGAATATAGAAAGACTAGGGGACATGCAATGAAGCTACAGGGTAAACTATTTAAGACTAATAAAAGAAAATATTTTTTCACTCAACGTGTAATCAAACTCTGGAATTTGTTACCGGAGGATGTAGTAAAGGCTGTTAGTGTAGCTGGGTTTAAAAAAGGTTTGGACAAGTTCCTGGAGGAAAGGTCCATAAACCATTATTAAGAAGGGACCCAGGATATCAATGCTTGAACCAATACAAGCATTGTGGAACCTGTGTCCCTTGGGGAAACTGCTAGGTACGTATGACCTAGATTGGCCACTGTTGGAAACAGAATACTGGGCTTGATGGACCTTGGTCTGACCCAGTATGGCATATCTTATGTTCTTATGTTCTTATGTACAGTTTCTTTGAATGATTAGTGGCTGAAGCAATAATATTGGCATAATAGTTCTTCTTAGTTATGGTAACTATAGATCTATAATGATGTGACAGTTAGTGAAAATAGATAAAGACTCTGGGGATCATATTTTCCACTAGTATCTTTCAGCTCTACGGAGCTGTAATAGAAGGAGGTGCAATCCAGAATGGAACTATGGGTGTCCACTTCTGTATGTGGGATGCTATGGCTGTAGAGGAGCAACCTATTCCAGTGCTGAGTGAAAGCAAGAAAACCATATGGTAGCTTGGTCATTAAGATGGAGTAAGTCAAAATCCACTGGCAGGAGTGTATCAGAGGCCAGAAAAGCAGAAAGTGCCTCTGGAGTAATATGACGGATAGAGATGAAGGAGGAAGTTGCTGAAATATCAGAAGGAGGAGGAGCGGTAAACAAAAGTGAGAAAAAGACAAGAAGATGGTCCATCCATGGGAAGGAGCAAGTAGTGACCATGGAAAACAGGAAGGGGAAAGCAGCTGTGTTAATTACCATGTCAAGGGTGTGCCCTGCTACATGGATGGGAGAGTCTACATGCTGGGTGCCAGCTTTATCAAGAGAGATGAGAAAAGCTTATCATACAACCTCGTCAATTGGTCATAATGATATTGAAGTCCCCAAAAATTATGAGATTATGGTAGTGGATGGTGGCTTCCAAAATAGTGTGTAATAAAGAGTCTTATAGAGGGAGGGAAAGGGCAGGAGGGGCGTTAAGGAGCAGAAAGTAAACTGAAGGGGATGAGTGTTTGTGAAATAGAAATGTTTCTGGATATTGCAGAGCAGCAGAGGATATTTCTGAGAGAGAGAAGAGGACCTATAGATCAGGGCTGGGTATCACTAGGCAAACTAGGCGGTCACTTAGGGCAGCAACCTCTGGAGGGCAGCAAAGGCGGGAAGGCAGAGCCACTGGAAGGAGCTTTATTGAAGTGGATCCACCCAATAAAGCTCGCTTCCTTTAAGTGGCTTTGCCTTCCTGCATTTCTTGTGTCTGGCTGCACTGCAGGAGGAGTGCTTTTCAGTTCCTCTTTTTGGGCAGCAAAAGCAGGCCATTCAAAGCTAAAAGAGAAATTAGACTTACCTGCTAATTGTTGTTCCTTGAGGAACTCCAGTCCAGTCCCGCATCTCTGGGTAGTGTACTTCTTCCAGCAGCTTACAGACTGAGCATGTCATCTTTTGGATGACACTAGTGTACATATGTAGCTGGCACTGCCCACCAGCCCCATTACCTATTGATATAGCAGACTCAGAGGAGCAACAAATAAGTAGTTAAATATGCAACAAACACTTCTACATCTAAATAAACTAGTACCCCTTCCATCCCCTGGAAAGGATACCCCGTCCCCCCCTCCAGGATGGGGAGACCTACCTGTTGAGCGCCTGAGCAACTCAAACCAGTGGGAAGCGAGCAACCAACAGTTCTTCTGGTCCGCCCCTTCCCCAAACACTGATTACACACCCCTCCCCGGCTCCCCCTGGCCACTTCCTCCACCAAGGGAACCAGCTTCAGGACCGGGGTGTGCATAGATTATCACAGAAAGCACTCAGGGAGGGTTCTGGGACTGGACTGGAGTTCCTCAAGGAACAACAATTAACAGGTAAGTCTAATTTCTCTTTCCTTATCGTCCCTCCAGTCCAGTCCCGCACCTCTGGGATGTATCAGAGCAGTTAAACTAATGGGAGGGATCTGCACAACCAGCCTGAAGCACTGCTGATCCGAAATGAGCATCCCCCACCGCCTGGACATCCAGGTAAAAATGTTCAGATAAAGTATGCCGCCCTACAGATCTCCACCGGCAGAACTAAACTGTACTCTGCCCACGAGGCTGCCTGAGGCCTCGTGGAATGCGTCAGCAACCCTGCCAGTACTACTCTACCCTTCAAGATGTATGCAGACGTGATTGCCTCACTGATCCATCTGGAAATGGAGGCTTAGCTGCCGCCTCACTTTTGCGCGACCTGCCAAACAGAATCAACAAATGGTCCGATCTCCGAAAGGATGATGCCCTTTTCACATACCTTCGCATCCAAGTGGCATAGCTGTGGAGTGGCAGAGCCTATATCTGCTCTCGCCCACATCCGCACTCGCCAGAGCCAGTAAGGAAATGGCCTGATTTACATGAAATGCTCACACAACCTTGGGCAAAAATGAAGGTACCGGGCGCAGGACCACTTTCTCCTTGGAGAAGGAAAGGAATGGCTCCTGGCATGACAGGGTCCGAAGCTCTGAAATCCTGCGTGCCGAGCAAATCGCCACCAGGAATACCATTTTCAGAGTCAAATCCTTCAGGAAAGCTCGACTTAATGGCTCAAAGGGTCCCCCAGACAGCACCATCAGCATCAGATTGAGATTCCAAGGCGGTACCACTGCCCTCTTTGGCAGATGGAGGTGGCTCACTGCCCCTAGAAAGCTCAGCACGTCTGGGTGTGTACCCAACGGCACCCCGTGGACTTTCCCACGATAACCGGAAATTGCCGCCAGTTGCACCCTCAAGGAACTGGCAGCTAGACCCTTATCAAAACCGG
The DNA here is from genome assembly GCA_033557465.1 of Ichthyophis bannanicus. Taxonomy (NCBI): domain Eukaryota; kingdom Metazoa; phylum Chordata; class Amphibia; order Gymnophiona; family Ichthyophiidae; genus Ichthyophis; species Ichthyophis bannanicus. The sequence goes on along the minus strand of CM066036.1, from coordinate 340,885,187 downwards.
ATTGCAAGAACGCCAAGATGTCCGGGACGGAGGCAATGGAAGGGTGCGCCTGCCTCTCTCTGCACCATAATTCAAAGATGCGCCCTATGCAGATGCACGCCAGGTTCGTAGACCACCTCTGGGCCTGTAGCAAGGTCTCTATCCCCGAGCCTGATTATCCTTTCTTCTTCAACCTCACCCTTTCAAGAGCCATGCCATAAGCGAGAATTTATCCACCTGGGGCATGCAAAGCGGTTCCTGTGTCGAGGTCCTTCCAACCGGAAGTCACCACAGTCAATCCGCCAGTATCCGAATCAGGTCAGCATACCACGGGCACCTCGGCCAGTCTGGTGCCACCAGAATAACAAATCCCTGGTGCGCCTCTAGCCATTGCACTAACCGGCCCATGGGGAAAAACAGAGAAGACCCTCTTCGAGCCACTGCTGAATTAGAGCATCCAGGAACTTGGACTTCCTCTCTTCTTCTGCTGAAAAACCGGCAGGCCTTGGCCGACTTGAACATTTGCCATTAGGTCCATGACCGGTGTGCCCCATCGGTGGACTACCTGCTCGAACACCTCCTGATTGAGCTGCCACTCTCCGGGGTCCATGCACACTCGGCTGAGGTACTTTGCCATCACACTGTTAACTCCTGCTACGTGTGCCGCCGATAACGCCTGGAGATGAATTGCTGCCCATCCGAACAGCCTTTCGGCTGCCTCCTTCAGGGCTGCATTGCCCATGCCTCCTTGCTGGTTGATGCAAGTCATGTGGTCACATTGCCGAGAGGACTTGGACCACCTTCCCCTGCAACCTTAGCTCGAAACTTTCTAGCGCCAAGGTCACTGCTCGATTCTCGAGCCTGTTGATTGACCACAGGGCCTCCTGCAGACTCTTGTCCCTGAACAAAGCGTCCTTCGCGATGGCTTCTCCAACCCAACAGGCTGCCATCAGTCATCAGAGGAACCCACACCGGGAACTCCTTCCATGCTCCCCACACGCAGCCATCAACTGAGGGCTCTCCTGGCACTCCGCGGGCAGGGGAGTACTTGGGACAGGGGTTGACTCTGATGGGACCATCGACTGAGCAGAGCCCTCTGCAGCAGTTGCATGTGTGCCCTTGCCCATGGGACTAGCTCAAGAGTGGCTGCCACGGTCCCCTGAACCTGCAGATAATGCCACTCTGATGGTCTTGCCATCTTCAGGACCTGCCAATCCACTGTCGTAGCTCCTGCACCCGGCAAACCAGCAGGAAAATCCTACCCACGCAGGTATCAAAGCACGCTCTCAAATACTCTAGCTCCTGGGCTGACGGTAACTGACTCTTGGCCAGATTGACCCCAACCGAGACTTTGAAGGAACTCTCCAACCCGCGCTGTTTCTCTTTTCGCTATCATCCCTGGACTTTGCCTAGATCAGCCAATCATCTAGGTACGGGTGGACGAGAACCCCTTCCTTGTGGAGAGCTGCCGCCACCACCATCATGACCTTGGTGAAGGTATGGGGGGGTGGTCACCAGACCGAAGGGCAACGCTCGAAACTGGAAATGGCCCCTTGGCACCGCAAAGTGGAGAAACTGCTGATGTTCTGGATGGATGGGAACGTGCAAATACGCCTCTGCGAGATCGAGAGTTGCCCAAAATTTCCGTTTCCTACCGCCATTATTACTGTGAAAATGCGGTACCCGGAGACCATAGTTCATGCCCTCGAAATCGAGAATTGGGCAAAAGGAACCTTCCTTTTGGGCACCATGAAATACATGAAGCATTGACCACAGACATACTGGTCTCGCGGAACCAGTCCATGGCTCTCAGCTACAGGAGACAAGTCAAGGTCTCTTCTACTGCTGCCAACACTGCTGCGCCCACTTTGGGTGATCAAACGAGCTCGTTCTTGCTCTGGCAGCAGGTATAGGCATGTCATGGATTGCACCCCTTTAATACCAACCTCCGGCAGATCCCACTCATCCTGGATCATCTGTCTTACTACTCCATGTACTGGTAAGACTTTCTGCGATTTCTGTACCACCTGGAACAGTGGATCTTACCGCGCCTCTTCCTCTGCCGGGAGGTTAGCAAGCATATTCAGTGCCTTGAGGGTCTCCAAGGTACACATAAAATGTGTGAGCCCTTTGGGGATGAAGAATTCTATCAGTACCTGCTTGTAGTGATTGTAAACCATTCTGATGGCCTTTGGCCTTGGCGATATATCGAGAAATTGCATAAACACAAGCATAAAGATGAGCGCTGGTAGCTCCTCCCGGCAGAAAACCCGAAGAATCTGGGCCTGATCCTCCTGTTCAGGGCTCTCTCCTTCTTCCAACTCCTCCTGCAGATCTAGCTCCATGTCAAGGTCTTCCCCATCCAGCCCCTCTGACAACGGCGATTGCTGCCACTCCTCTAAGCCTCTAGCCTGCTTAGATGCCACTGCTCCTGACTCGTGCTCTTTTGCATCTGACATCCTCTTAGCCCTGTGTTTCGGGGCTGAGGAGCCACTTGGTAGGCAAAATGCCTTATGCAAAAGTCAGACAAACTCAGGTGAGAACTCCCCCGGGAGCCCTACTGCTCCCTGGGCTTGAGGGGGTGGATGGTCCGGGCATCGTGCAGGGACAGGGGGCCGGATCCGTTGAAGGTAACATGGCACCCCCCGCTCCCAAGGTCTCTTGCAACCGGGAGGGATTCTCCTGCCTCATCTCATCCTGCAGGTCCTGCTCCCATGACAGCCTCTTGCGTGCAGTTTAGGCAGACGCCTGCCTCCGAGACCACACCACATCGGGGACTGCATATTGTGACACCGAAGTTCTACCTTATACCTGTAAGACACAGAGAGATGCAGAGTTCAGCACAATTTCTGACAGGCAGGGAGAGAAAAAGCTTCCAGGTTGCCATAGGCAACAAAGGCAGGCTGAGACACGAGATCTGAGAGCACGCCCAGAGAACAAACACTCCCCTAGCAATCAGCAGAACAGTGTGCACATGAGCAGGAGAACGCCCCTAAACCTGAATAAAAAGCATGTTAGGCAAACAGAGTTAGAATTGGATTCTCATGGTTTGGATGTGGATTCTGATCCTGACGGTGATTTGTTTGGTGAATGCTCAGAAGCTGAGAATGACTGGGAGACTTGGCAAGTAAAAGATAACTTGAAAGTTTCAAACAGAAGGTCAGGATATTCTCCAGCTGATTCTGTTGTGTGTGAGCCGTGGAACAGAAAGCCCAGGAAGGATTCAAGGAGGGACAGAAAGCTTGTTACAAACAGAGGGATTAACTGGAGGAAACCCTCACCTGTGACGCAGGAAGAATTTCCTAGACACAGAGTGCCGTGGAGGGAAAGGAGAGCAGCTGATAAGGTTCCCTGCTTATCTGAAAGACAGAACCACCAGAAGTACTTACAGCCTTGGGAAAAGGAAAGAAACGTAAGTCAGGACATTTGTATGAGTGAAGAAGATGATTGCATGTTTGTAAAGCCTTACAAGAAACTGCAGAAACCTGTTAGGAACAGAGCAAGGCAGTTCTATGAGCTCTCTGATAAGTACTTGCCATATCATAGAGAGAGTTCTGACGAAGGTTCTGAAACTGAGTTAAGAACATTTCAGACCCTCTGTCCACAAGATAATACAGTTGAAGAACCCATGTGTACAGATAGTATATGCCTTATGAGGAGGACATGGACTGCTCTCTAGTCATAACTAATGAGAGTTCTCTACGCTAGCTAAGCATAAAGGTGTCGTGCACAAAGCTAGAAGAATACAGAGAAAAACTGTCAGCATTTATTTCACCTGGTTCCTGTTTTGTTACTGATTTTGTACAAGCAAGAAGCTGTTTTCATTTCACCATTTTGTTTGCCAGAAGTATGGCTACCTCTTAATTTCATACTGTGTATTACTTTGAAAATCCTGAAACCCTGGGAGGGGAATAAAGCCTGTTTTCAACCTGACACTCCATTGCAACTACAATTTCTTACCTGGAAGGGTCAGGCCCAGCAGTGTAAGAACATAAGAACATAAGACATGCCATACTGGGTCAGACCGAGGTCCATCAAGCCCAGTATCCTGTTTCCAACAGTGGCCAATCTAGGTCATACGTACCTAGCAGTTTCCCCAAAAGACACAAGTTCCACAATGCTTGTACTGGGTCAAGCATTGATATCCTGGGTCCCTTTTTAATAGTGGTTTATGGACCTTTCCTCCAGGAACTTGTCCAAACCTTTTTTAAACCCAGCTATACTAACAGCCCTTACCACATCCTCCGGTAACAGATTCCAGAGTTTGATTACACGTTGAGTGAAAAAATATTTTCTCTTATTTGTCTTAAATAGTTTACCCTGTAGCTTCATTACATGTCCCCTAGTCTTTCTATATTCTGATAGCGTAAACAATTGATCCACGTTTATCTGTTCCACTCCATTCATTAATTTATAGACCTCTATCATATCTCCCCTCAGCCGTCTCTTTTCCAGGCTAAAGAGCCCTAACCTTTTTAGCCTCTCTTCATAGGAGTAGCCTTCCATCCCCTTCACCAATTTGGTGGCTCTTCTCTGTACTTTTTCTAATAACGCTATGTCCTTTTTAAGATACGGTGACCAGAATTGCACACAATATTCAAGGTGCGGTCGTACCATGGAGCGATACAGAGGCATTATAATATCCTTTGTTTTATTCTCCATCCCTTTCCTTATGATACCTAGCATTCTGTTTGCTTTCTTGGCCGCCGCTGCACACTGGGTGGAGGGTTTTAACATGTTATCCACGATGACTCCTAAATCTTTTTCCTGGGTGGTGGCTTCTAATGTGGAGCCTTGCATCGAGTAACTATAGTGTGGGTTGTTCTTTCCTAGGTGCATGACTTTGCACTTGTCCACATTAAATAGCCATCTATACCTAGTTGGGCCACTGCTGGTGACAATATCTTGAGGATTTTTAGATTGCGCTGCAGTGTTGTATCTTAAAGATATGAAATGGACCTTGCCCTGATCCAATCAAACTGACACGTTTTCCGAGTAAAGTTTACGCTTTTATTCTAATACTACAAATGGCTATAAGGGAGTACAGCTTCCCTTACAAGCAATATTACAGATTTAATAGGTACATAATCTGGGCTAAGAGACAAGAGATGATCATGTCAGGTTACTCACTGACCATAGGTAAGCGGTGACAAAGATACAGGTAAAATGGTGTGATGATGGCAGATGGGAAGACGTGTGTATGAGTGGTGAAGCTAGCTTCTAGAAGGAGCTGGGGAAGTCTCCCACATGGAAGTTCTGTCGGTGACGTCACCCCATATGTGAGGACTTTATTCTGCTTGTCCACAGAGAATGCTTTATTTTTATTTATTTATTTATTTATTTGTTAATTTTTTATTTGTATTTGTTACCGCCTTTCGTGAATCAAAGCGGTTTACATAGAACTGAACATTTACATTAAACATAGTTAACGGTATTATACATTAAACATTAAACAGTTTTACATGGAGAAACTGGTAACTTGGGGAGAAAAGGGGAAGGGAAAAAACTTTTTAGCAACTGCTAATGTCCTCTCATAACTATTTATAGGAATGTGGCAATCTCATCAGTGGTGGTACAGTATATTCTCAATGGTCATCTTGTAGTCTGAGTGTGTATATTTCTTATTCAATTTATTTATTTGTTTGGAGTGGTTATTTTATAGGGTTTTTTCTGTTTAGGTAATTAGTTTCTCCAAAATGTTTGTTGAATAAATATGTTTTTAGAAGCTTACGGAAGGCTACTGGATCCTTAGTGGCTCTTAAATTTTCAGGAAGAGAATTCCATACTTGTGGTGCGTATAGTGGAGAAGGCTCTCTTGGAAGTAGTAGATTTGCAATTCTTAAATTCAGCTGGTACCATGAGGAGTTCTTTGTTGTTGCTTCTCCTTGGTCTGTTATCCGGGGTGAGTGTCATCAGCGTCTTCAGATAGGTGGATGACTCAGCTTGGAGGGATTTAAATATCGTGTGGATAACCTTGAATTTAATTCTGCTCTCTATTGGGAGCCAGTGAAGAAGCTTCAATACTGGTGTGATGTGTTCTTTAATTGGTACTTGAGCTATTACTCTAGCCGCTGTATTTTGGGCTAGCTGTAGTTGGTGGATTGTTTGTTTTGGGAGACCCTTTAGTAGTGCATTACAAAAATCTAGGTGCGTGAAGATCATTGCCTGTACTGCTGTTCTGAAATCGCTTGTGGGGAGGAGAGGTCTTAAATGTTGGAGCATTTTTAGCTTGTTGTATATGGCCTTTACTATGTTACTCACATGCTTGTTGAAATTGAGCTGGTATTCAAGTGTGACTCCCAAGTATCTCACCTTTTTAACCTTGAAGCTTTCTTTGTTTAACATAATTGAATCCGGTGGAGTGAAGGAGCTGTCATAATAAATAGAATTTCTGTCTTAATATTTAGTTGGCGGTTGTGGTTTGTCAACCAGGTAGTGGTGCTATTGAGACATTCTTCAATTTTTTGTAAATTTGGCTGTTTAGTGTTGATTTGAGTGCATAGCATTATATCATCAGCATATAAATGATAATATATGCCATGCTCTTTGATTATGCTGCAAATAGGTTGGATATATAGGTTAAAGAGAAGCGATGATAATGCGGATCCATGGGGTATACCTGACTTTTGGTAAAATGGTTTTGATATGTTACCGATTTTAACTTGGATGCTTCTGTTTGTTATGTAGGAAATAAACCATGACAAAACCTTGTCTGTGAGTCCAATTTCTTGCAATCTGTGGGTGAGATAATCATTTGTTATGGAGTCATATGCCGCTGAAATATCTAGGAATATTAAAATAAAACCGACATTGTTTTTTTCAATGCCTTTTAGCAGCTTGTCTGTTAAGGCCATAATGAGGGTTTCCACTCTGTGTCCTAATCTGAACCCGTGTTGTTGAGGGTCAAGTGAAGCGTGGCTGTCTACATGGTTTTTGGAGTTGGTTTTGTGCTGCTTTTTCTAGGATTTTTGTCATAAAAGGCATGCTTGAAATGGGTCTGTAGGAGCTTGGTTAAGCTTTCTCCAATTCCTTACCTTTGAAAATGGAGCGAATAGAGGCGGTTTTTAGTTCCATTGGGATATTTATTTATTTATTTACATTTCTTATATACCGCACTATTTGACATCAGCGCGGTTTACATTGAACACAAAATTCAGTACAAAAACATGTGTCTGAGTTACAGTAAACAAGGTCATAAAACTTGGATAATAAGGTAATTACAAATAACAGGACATTAAACTTGGATTGCAAGGAAAACTATTGACATCTTTAAATTATAGCACAAATGAAATGTAATTAATGGTCATTGGAACCTTATAATTAATGGTCAGTGGAACCTTATTACGTGGGGTATTCTGACTCACTAGGTGATTCGGAGTTCCTATAACTAACGGAGAGGGGACGTGCTTCTGCACTCACCGGGAAGTATTTAAGGAATAAGTAATGTTTGAGGGCCTTTCTAAATTGAAACAGGTTGGTGATTGCTCTAATATCTGTTGGCAAGGCATTCCAGAGTTTGGGGGCACAGAGACTGAAAGCCCTGTTTGCTGCTGATGAGGTGCAACTTGTAAGTTCATGAGGGACCATTAGCATATTTAGTGCCGTTGATCTTCTTGATCTATTCAGGGGTATGGGTTTGATGAGATCGGTTAATGATGTGGAGGAGAGACTATTTACCGCTTGAAGGTAAGTAGTAATGTCTTGAAGATAATCCTGGCCTGTATAGGAAGCCAGTGTAACTGCTTCAGAAGGGGCGACACATGCTCACTCCTAGATGCCCCATAGAGAACCCTTGCAGCGCTATTCATTGCGAGCTGTAAGGGGTTCAAGGTGGATTGATGGAGGCCTAGTAAAATGACATTAGCATAGTCAAAGTGAGGCATGATCAGAGCCTGGTAGATGGTACGGAAATCCTCAGGTTCAAACAAGGGGCGAAGATGTCTGAGTGATATATCCTTGTTCTAATGAGGAGTTAATTAGCTTCAGTATAGGCGGAGATAGGTGGTCACAAGTCAGTCGAATCCAAGTTGCTGGACAAGGGTCTAGTACAGATGTTGACGTGTTAAGATATTTAATTATGTCTTCTAGCTGTCTTTCGTTGATAAGGGTGAACGTTTTCCAATTTTGATTGGTAGTGAGGATGCTTGTTTTGAATTGATAGTTAGTTGCTGCTATCGTGCCCACCTTTTCTTTGTAGTAGCTAGCCATGATGCTGGTGTGAATGTAGAACTATCTTCCTTTTGGTTGATAGTAAGGGATTTGACAATGTCAAACATTTCTCTTGGATTGTTTAGTGCCGACTTGATTAGTTTGGTGTGATAGTCTCGATTGTTGTTGTTAATTAATGATTTGTATTCTTCTAATTTGTTGAAGTAGGTTATTTTATTGGCAAGACTTTTTGATTTCCTCCATTTCCTTTCGATCCTTCTTAGAAGCCTTTTTATGTCGCGTACTTCTTTTGAGTACCATACTGCATTTTTCCTGGATTGATGTTTGGAAGTTGTGGGTCTATTAGGTATGGTGGCTGCTTGGCTTATTGTCGTGTTCCATCTGCTTATTAATATGTCAGTGTTTATGGTGTCCAGTTGAATTTCAGGTAATACTTCTTTTAAAAATTGATACTTGTTGAATTTGTGGTACTTTCTTTGTTGATAGATGACTTGATTTGTATTAGATTTACTGGGTAGGGATGGTATGCTGAATTTGATTGAATAATGGTTGGACCAAGGAATTTGTTGGATCAGTAGTTTTTGATTGAATATATCACTTTGAGAGTCGTGTGGGAGGAAAATGAGATCCAAGATATTTCCTTTAGAGTGTGTAGGATTTTGCACTATTTGCTTAAAGCCCAATGCGTCTATTGTCTCTGTAAATCCTTGTGCTTGATAGGTTGTGGTAGATGGTAGATTTAGGTCTCCTAGAACAATTGTGTACCTGTTAGGAGTGATTTTGCTGCAAAGGTAATCTGTGATGTTAACAAGTTCTTCTTCTTTCAATGATGGAGTCTGTAAATTAGGTAAAGAGTCATATTTGAGTTTTCAACTAGGAGAACATCCATGGTTTGAGTGATTTCAATTGTACCTTCTGAAAGTTGTAATTCTTTTTTTGCTGGTATGGTTACCCCTCCTCCTCTTTTGTTTGGTCTTTGATGATTAAAGATGTATCCTGCTGGTTTTAGTTGGTTGATCAACACTGTGTCATTTGTTGCGAGCCATGATTCGGTTATGAATAGGATGTCCAGGTTGTCATCTGTGATGTAGTCTGTTATTAGAGGTATTTTGTTTCTGATGGAGCGTGGATTAATGAGTGCACATTTTAAATTGGGTGTTACTCTGCTGAGCGTGAAGGTGAAATTAGACTTACCTGCTAATTGTTGTTCCTGGAGTGGAACCAGTCTAGTCCCGGAACCTCTGAGTTGCCTATCTCATCCAGCAGCTTGGAGACTGAGAAACTCCCACTTTTGTGACATCACCAGTATAACTCTCCGGTGTCCGCCTCCCGCCATCAGTATCCTATTGACAAAGCAGACTCACCAGAGAAACAAGTAAGCATTTAACTTAGCAACATTAGAACTACGTAGAGGAGAACAAGAAACACCCCCTCAACACTGTGACTGAAAACCTTGAACAGGCCAAGCCCACCTCAGAAAGAAAAGGGAGACAGGAAGACCCAACCGAAGAAAACGGTGGAACCCACCCCCTCTTATAATCGTTTTTCTGTTATGATATATTTCTGTAATCTAACAGACCTTAGCGAAAAGTAAACAAAAAATATGTCCTATCTGTAATCCACAGAGATACTTCAGGCTTCTGTTTGCCTGTGCATGCTGGGAGGGATACGGGACTAGACTGGTTCCACTCCAGGAACAACAATTAGCAGGTAAGTCTAATTTCACCTTCCTGATCGTGTCCCCAGTCTGGTCCCGGAACCTCTGGGTCAGTACCAGAGCAGTAAGAAATTCAAGAACGGGAGGGTCCCGGCAAACCAGCCTGAAGGACCGCTCTACCAAAAGAGGCTTCTTCTCCCATTTGAACATCGAGACGATAATGCCGAACAAAGGAGTTCAAGGTCGACCACGTTGCCACCTTACAAATCTCAACCGGCGGCACCAATCGAAGTTCTGCTCAGGACGCAGCCTGAGCCCTAGTGGAATGAGCCCTCAAACCGTCCGGCACTACCCGTCCTTTCAGCACATAAGCCGACACAATGGCTTCTCTGATCCACAGAGCGATGGAAGCCTTAGACGCCGCATCCCCCTTTCTCGGCCCCGCAAACAGCACAAACAGCCAGTCGGATTTTCGAAAAGACTCTGTTCCGTGGAGATACTTCTTTAATGCTCTCCGCACATCCAGCAGATGCAGCTTCCTAGAGGAAGAACCTGGAGTCTCCCCAGAAAAAAACGGTAACACAATTTCTTGGTTCAGGTGGAAAGACGAGACTACCTTTGGCAAAAAAGCCGGGACCGGTCGTAGAACGACTTTGGCTGCAAAGAAGGAGAGACAGGGCTCCCTACAGGACAGCGCCTGAAGCTCTGACACCCGACGCGCCGAGCAGACCGCCACCAAGAATACCGTCTTCAGGGTAAGGTCCTTAAGAGAAGCCCGCGCCAACGGCTCGAACGGCTCTCACTCTAAAGCGTCCAGCACGAAGGGAAGGTGCCATTTAGGAAAAATATGCCGAGAAGGAGGCCGAACAAGTGTTACTGCTCGCAAAAAACGTTTCACATCTCACTGGGCCGCAAGCGACCGACCCGCTAGACTGCCCCTGTAACAGGACAAGGCCGCTACCTGAACCAGAAACAAGGCTGCCGCCAGACCCTTGTCAAAACCATCCTGCAAAAAATCTAAGATCTGGGGAACAGAGGCCTTCAGAGCCTCACACTTCCTATCCCTGCACCACGCTTCAAAAATTCTCCAAACTCGCACATACGCTAGGGACGTAGAATGCTTCCTTGACTTCAATAATGTAGCAATGAATGCCGGCGAGTACCCCCGGGACCTCAACCGAGCCCTTTCAAGAACCAAGCCGTAAGCGAGAACCGAGCCACGTGTGGCATGAGGAGAGGACCCTGGGAGAGAAGATCCGCTCTGCAAGGAAGCCGCCAGGGCTGCGCCACCAGCAGCCGCACCAGATCTCCGTACCAGGGACGGCACGGCCAATCCGGCGCTAACAGAATTACGTGACCTCGGAACCTCTCTACCCTTTGCAGGACCCTTCCTATCAGGACCCACAGGGGAAAAACATACAGGAGCTGACCCACCGGCCAAGCCTGCATAAGGGCGTCCAGACCTTCCAACATTCTTTCCCGACGCCTACTGAAGAAGCGACTGGTCTTTGCGGACTCGAAGGTCGCCATCAGGTCCATGACCGGGACCCCCCCATCTGTGAACAATCATGTCGTAGACTTCGGGATGCAGGACCCATTCTCCCGGGTCCACCCGCACCGTGCTGAGGTAATCGGCTTCCACATTGTCCACTCCTGCTACATGAGCCGCCGACAAGTCTGAGAGATTTGTTTCTGCCCAGGCACACAGGGCTGCGGCTTCGTTCTCCAGAGAGGCGCTGCTGGTGCCCCCTTGCCTGTTGACATAGGCCACCGCCGTCGCATTGTCGGACAATACCCGGACCGCCCTTCCTACGAGGGAGGAGTGGAACCCCTGCAAAGCCAGGAACATCGCTCTTAACTCCAGCCTGTTGATCGGCCACTCTCTCTCTGGAGCACTCCAGCGGCCTTGTACAAAGCTGCCCTGACAATGGGCCCCCCATCCCAACAAACTGGCATCTGTCATAACTGCCACCCATACCGGAGACTCCAAGGATTTCCCCCACTCCAAGGACTCGGGAAGCAACCACCAGTGCAGGGCCTGCCGTGCCTCCTTCGGGCAGACCAGTTTCCGGGATAGGGGATCCAACTGATGTGATCAGCGGCGCAGCAATGCCCTTTGCAATGGTCTCATATGAGCTCGGGCCCACAGAACCGTCTCGATCGATGCCGCCATGGTGCCCAACAACTGCAGGTAATGCCATGCCGAGGGAGCCCTGAACTGCAGGAACCTGCCCACTACCTGGCGCAGGGCCTGAGCTCGCTGTGCTGTGAGAAACACTTTCCCCCTCTGGGTGTCGAAGCGAGCTCCTAGATATTCCAGGTTCTGGGAAGGTTGCAGGTGACTCTTCACCACATTGACTATCCACCCCAGGCTCTCCAAAAACGTCACCACTCTGGTCATCACCCTCTCGCTCTTGGCTTGAGACTTTGCCCGAATGAGCCAATCGTCCAGATAAGGGTGCACTAGGATACCCTCCTTGCGAAGTGCTGCCGCTACTACAACCATGACCTTGGTGAAGAACCTCGGAGCCGTGGCCAGACCGAAGGGCAACGCTTGGAACTGAAAATGCCCAAATGGCACTGCGAACCTGAGAAACTTGTAATGGTCCGGCCTTATAGGGATATGAAGGTATGCTTCCGAGAGGTCCAGGGATGTAAGAAATTCTCCACGCTGCACGGCCACTATAACGGCCCTTCCCCTTCCTTTTCTCCCCTTCCCGCCCTACTGTCCCTCTTGCCCCTACTGGGCTCTTCCCCCTTTCTATCTTTAATCTGTCTCTTCCTTTCCTATTGGTTTTTGGCATTCCTTTCTGACTTTGTTTCCAGTAGCCTGTTGTTGTATTGTACACCGCCCTGATGCTTCGGCCTGGGCGGTTCATCAAATATGCAAATAAAGATAAAGATAAAGAACGGAGCGCAGAGTTTCCATGTGAAAATGTGACACCCGCAGACAACGGTTGACTCCCTTGAGATCCAGGATCGGATGAATTCCGCCATCTTTTTTCGGGACGACGAAGTAGATAGAGTAACGACCGCAGCCGCACTGGTCTGATGGTACAGGGGCGATGGCCCTGAGATCCAGCAACCTTTGCACGGTCTCCCACAGCGCCCAGCGTTTTGCAACTGATCTGCCAGGAGACCGAACAAAGGCGTCTCTTACTGGGCGCAAGAACTCCAGAGCATAGCCTTCCCGGTTGACTTCCAGCACCCATTGATCTGACGTGATTTGGACCCAGGCAGGATAAAACTCCTGCAGATGCCCCCCCCCACGGAACGTAGAGGAACCTGGGTCCTCCTCATCTCATTGCGACTTTTTGAAGCTATTCGAGGAAGAGGGACCGAAACCCCGTCCTGCTCCCCGAAACCCCTGGTTTTTATTGGGGAAACGCCCCTGCTGACCCTGAGCGAACCTTGGGGAGCAAAATCGGCAAAACTCCCGCAACTGACCTCTACCTCCCGGAGCACCGCGGGACCCTTTAGGTTTATCCTCTGGCAATCTCCCTCCTTTAGATTCACCTAGGTCCTTAACCAACTTCTCCAAATCCTCGCCGAAAAGTTGACGACCCTTAAAAGGCAGTTTACTTAGTCTAGATTTCGAAAAACTGTCCGCCACCCAATTGCGGAGCCACAAATACCGACGCGCAGCTACAGCCGAAGCCATACTTTTTGACAGACCTCTCATAAGATCATAATGTATATCCGCCAGATAGGCTGCCCCAGACTCCAAACGGGCAGCCTCTCCCACCAGTGGACTCAGCTGTCCCTCCTGCACCTGCTGCGGCCACCGAAGACAGGCTCTGGCCACCCACGCTCCACAAATAGCCGCCTGCAGCGATATGGCATTGACATCAAACACCTGTCTCAACAGGACATCCAACTTCCTATCCTGACCATCCTTGAGGGCCGTACTACCTTCTACCGGGATAGTCATTTTCTTAGTCACAGCCGAGACCGCCACGTCCACCTTAGGTGACTTAAAGACTTCTTTATCTTGATCCATTAATGGATACAAATGACCCATAACTCTGGAGCCTTTCAGCGGCGCCTCCGGGACATTCCACTCTTCCTGAATCATCTCCTGGAAAACTCTGTGAACCGGGAAGGCCCTTTGAGTCTTTCTGAAAAGTTGCAACAAAGGGTCTTCTAGAGATTCATCCTCTGCGGCCCCCGGGACCGGCATATTTAGTGTCTTCAGCGTTTCTACAATGAGCGCTGGAAGCTCATCTCTCCTGAAGACTCTCACCACTCTGGATTGATCTTCTCTCTCCGAAATCTCACCTTCTTCCAGCTCCTCATCAAATGCCATACTGTGGCCCTCCTCATCTGACAGAGGGTCCACAGAAGCTCTGGACTGCTCCCAGGGCTCTCCTTCCGTGCGGGCTTTCTTGCCTCCGCCCGGAGAGAACTCATCCCGAGGGGACGCAGAGTGCTTTCTGGCTCCACTAATATCTTTTGCCAGCTGCTGTTGCAAAGAATTCCCAAAAACGGTCTGCTGAAGTAAAGCCACAAACTGCTGGGAAAAAATGGATGACAGTTCTGTAGGCAATGCCGCCTGAGAGGGGGGAGCGCCTGAACTGGAGGAAGGACCCGCCACCGGCTCGGGCTGAGCCACTGTAGACCCCAACGAGGCCGGGGCATCTAACACTGTCCCCGGGGCCCCCTCGAGCTGTTCTTGGACCTGTCCCAGCTCTGTAGATCCCCCAATACAGGCCTGGCAGACCCTGGTGCTAGCGCTCTTCCGAGAACCGCACACCATGCACAAAGGCTTGGAGGGCATTGTGAGAAGGAAATTACCTCTGCGGCCTCTTGAAAGACTTTCCCGCTGAAGAGAACCTCTAAAAAAGGTAACCCCAACCGCTCTGGGAAGGGAAAGAACTGCACCACGCTCCCTTTAAGAGAAAATACAAAAGGGTAAAGAATATCGCGAAAACGCCCTGTGGGTTTTTTTTTTAATACTCTATAAACTAAGGATTTAAACAGACCCTAAAATATCAGGAAACGTTTTCCCCCTTGGGCCAGAGGGCCTGCCATGCTGCTACCACGCGGCAGGGCCTACCTCTCCAAAAGCGCGCCAAAAACGCGCTGAGGCAATAAGACTAGGGAGGGCAGCGCTTACCTCGCACAGCTTCAGGAAGAGCTATGAACTCCGCTGCGATAATTCCGCCTGCAGCCAGTTCCTGGAGCACTCGACGACCCCGGCCCCGATTTCACACTGTGCTGCCCAAGCAGGTTGACAGCTCCGTGCAGAGGGGAGAGCCGCCAGACGCACCGGCAGGCAAGGCCTTCTGCATGGCGTCGGCTGCACTCGGATCTGAGCTCTCCCACAATCGGGCACTTCCTCGCTGCTCACAGACACCGCTGAACTCAGGGCAACGGCATCTGGGCAAAGCAGGACACTCTCTCCTCAAATCCCCAAGGTAACGGAAAGAAATCGAAGAGTGAGGGGGGGGGGGGGGGAAAGGAACAAGTCAGCAGAAAAAGCCGAAAGTCAAAGAAAGTTAAAGAAGAGACAAAGAAAAAAGGGGGGCTGGACTGAGACAAGATTTAAAGGTACAGACCTCCAAACCAAGACAAACAGCCCTGCAATTTTAAGCCCTAGTCACCAAAAGAACACTAACTGAAATTCTCAGCTGCTTGGAGACTGAGGTAACTGATGGCGGGAGGCGGACACCGGAGAGTTATACTGGTGATGTCACAAAAGTGGGAGTTTCTCAGTCTCCACGCTGCTGGATGAGATAGGCAACCCAGAGGTTCCGGGACTAGACTGGGGACACGATCAGGAATTTAGTATTATTCGCTTCGCTTATATTGATTTGAATGAGGCGTTGTTTGTGCTGTTTTGTTTATAAATGGTTCATACGCTCTTGCTTCGGTGGCTGGTCGGTGGTATGTGTGTATGGCAGGTATAGGATAGCCAGCTGGTGATAGAGCCTGAGATGTGGTGAATACTGACAATGCTATTAATAGGCCAAGGGCCATTACTGAGTGCAATGGTTTCATTTTTTTCTTTTGTTTATATGGGTTTAATCAAAGGTAGTTTCTCTTCTTGTGCTCTTTCTTTCTTAGGTCAGTATTGTAGCCTTTTGAAGGGAGGATGTTTAGGTCTGTAGACTACATATTAACTGAACATTGGTTAGTAATATTAGCAATTTTTGGCTATGAAAAGCTGAGGGCTAGAGTAGTTGCTATGTATGCAAAAGTAATTGGTACCTCTTAAAGACTGTTAACTGTAGTGTCTCCTAGTTTCAGTGAAGAAAACGTAGCTTTTCCAGACTATGAAATCCAGTGCTTCGTTGGTAGCTTTTCGACTTAAGGCTGTGCAGGGGCCGATTGGTGGAGCTGGATTACTCAAGCTGTTAAATAAGCATTTGTTGGGTTGTGTGTGGGTTCTTCTATTTTTTTGTAGATTCATGCTTTGTAGAGCCAGATCGGGTATTTATTGTAGTGCTTCTGGTCCACGCCAAAGGGCCCATGCCAACTTTATGATATCATCACCCATTCTTGAAAGTGCCTTGCTACTGTAATGTGCCTTTGATGCTGTAAATCTGCATTAGAATAATGCATAGCTGCATGATGCTGTTAGGTCATTCACATCAATGCTTCATTTATTTCACATATTTTAATAGATATTGGAAGTGTTTTTAGCAGGAGATTACAAAATATGCACTGTCAGGCACAATACCAAAGATTGAATTCCGTCCCCAAAATGAGAAATTTTATATTTTTAAAATCAGAACATTTTAAGCTACCTGGTAAAAACAATGAGTGAATTTAGTATCTTTTCAGATTAATAAAACTAAATATTTAACATTTTAATCTAAACCAAATGTTAAATTCCAAGCAATATCAATGCACAAGAAAGGTTCATACATCTAAGTAAAGCTCTCATTTTACTAACATAAATGTGGGTAGTTATTGCTCATTTAAAACAAAAACAAAACAATTTTGTTCATAATAGTAATCAATCTCAATGTGCAACAATAATCTTGAGAAGCAGAAGCTGTGATATCCACAATCGTGGTTCGTGCCACTGCTACCACCAGCTTTCACTGTGTGAGACCATAGCCATGAGAGCACACAGCTATGAAGGTACCGGGGTCTCTGATTAAAATTATGAATTTCTTTTTCCATGCTCAAAAAAGTAACATGTTTTAAATTACAATCATAAAATGACAAATTAAAATGTAAAACAATATATAACCCCCCCCCCAGGAAATTACAAATTAAATCTTTCAATGTTTAATGCATATTACAAATGTTCATGTTCAATTACAACCTGGTATCAGCATGAGTCTGCTTTTAACAGTAATACTTTCCCTTAATAAGGAAAAAAAAGGATGCAAGGTCAGTGACATCACTTAGATGGACACCACAGCAACCCTTGAAAAACTAAAACTGAGACATGGAGATGCCAATATGGCAGAATAAGAATAAAAAGGGGTGCAACTGACTATACCACCCTATTGCATAGGTCACTCACCCAGTGGGTAATTTTCTCCTAACAAGCACACTGTATCAATTGGTAGAATAATTCCCTCAGGCAAAGGCACTTGCTGCCTGTAGATATCCTAGTCAACAGAAGCTACTATTTAATTATAATGAACATGTGAAGTGGCATTTTAGAAGGGAAATCTAGGAAGAATCTGAGACATCCATAGCACAGTCTCAAAATTTGGGAAAGTAGCAGCAGAGAAGAGGTGTGTATAAGTGTCTTCTGAAATCGTTCCATCTCCACCCTGAAAGATAAATGTGACTTTAGCCACAGACTCACACAGCTAGCAAGACAGGTATGTGCATGGGTGTAGGCCATTTCACAAATGTTTGTGAGCATCCTTGAATTCCATGCCCACAGAACTGGGTCTTGGATGTACTAGCTAGGGTATTTCAGAAGGGGTGACTATGTTATGAGACTAGCATATCCTGGCCGGCCATTTCAGATAATCAGATATGTGAAGGCAGGCCAGTAATATGTTTGGAGTATGTATTTACATGCAGGCTTTTTTTTAGCCAAGAAATATTAACTATGGAGATGAAAGCTCATCTTGCTCTTTATCCTGGAAGTGTTGCAGCCATGAAATGAGCACCTGTTTGCACTTTATTTGTGGTCAGGAGTAGGTATAAGGATGGACACCTCAGCATTCAGGGCTTGAGGTGTTTGTGCAATTCTGAAGTCAAATCATGACATGCATCTCCCTTGCTTCGCCCAGGGCATGCTTCTACCACACCCTCCTGCTACATAGTCATACTCGCATTGGGGATGTTTATATACTTGGCTTTCTAAAAAGGCTCCAGGGACATCTTTATAATTTGAGTGTCAGAATGCCTGATTTCAGACATCCAACTCATGAATAGGGCTTCTAAAATGACCCCCTTACTCTAATAAGAACACTGAGGGTAGCAAGTCTCTGGGATAGTGTAGTTGCTTACCTATAATGGGGGTTCTCTGTAGACAGCAGGGGTATGCAGCCACACTCAAAGATGAAGTCCCCAGACTGAGCCTTGTGCTGGATCTCCCCCAGCTCAGAGAAGCTTTGTTGTTTCACTAGCATGTATGCCTGCCTGTGCCTGGAGAATCAGTTTGTACCAGAGCAGAGACAAGAAGTCTTCAGAGAGGTGCGCTGCAAAGATGCTGTGAGCAGTTGAAGCTAGTTCCTGGTTTTCCTTTTTTTTTTGTTTCTTTGTTGTCGAGAAGTTGGATGGGAGAGTGTAGCTGCATACCCCTGCTGACTTTGAAGAACAGCCGTTACAGGTAAGCAACTACGCTTTCTCTGGAGACAAGCAGGGGGATGCAGACACACTCAAAGGCGAGTCCAGAGCTGGGGGTCACCTTGTCATGTAGTTTTTGGTTGTCAGGATGTGCTCATAGTTGGGCAGCCCCCAACATATCTCGGGAGGAGAGAAATCAGGTAGCAAACAGATTCCGGACAGCTTGACAGAAGGCAGTCTGTCGTGGATGAGTGATCCAAACTGTAGTGATTAGTGATAATGTGGATGGACAACCAGACGGTTGCCCTGCAGATGTCCTGGGTGGAGACAGAAGCCAAACTGGCAATAAGTGTGACAGTAGCCCTGAGTTTGTTAGGCCAATTATAATTTCATAGCATAACTTATGAGGATGGTCTCAGACTATTACGGCATATCTTCAAGCTGTCGCCTGTAATTAAATGCCTTTTTTGCATCAACGACCATTCCTCATATCAAACAACAGATTTTAAACTCCCGGCTCTTTTTCTATTGCTTTTTCTTTTGCCCCACAGCTTTTAAACTCCATTAAAAAGACAGCCAATACAACTTCTGGCTCATTCCTTTTTCTTTGTCTTTAGCTAAAACAAATATTAATTGCTACTGCTATTAAGAGATAAAATCGAGTGAGAAGTTCGTTTAGATTTTGACAGTAAATTTTCACTCAGAAAAAAATACCTCAGAAGGGTTGAGTTTGTTAGGGGCAATATGCCCTGGAGAGGGGAGAGCAGCTTGCTCGTAGCAGAAGGCAATGCAGTCCACAATCCATGAAGATATGGTCGCCTTTGTCGCTGGATGTCCAGGGTTATTAGGATTGAAGGTCAGGAATAACTAGGACGACTTGAGAAGAAGCTCGGTATGATGTAGATAGTAGAGAAGAGTCCTTCTGTAGTCCAAAGTATGCAACTTTTCCTCAGGAAAGCCAGCAGGGATGTTTGGAAAGAAGGCAGGTAGCACAATGTGTTAGTTGATGTGAAAGTCAGAGACTATCTTTGAAAGAAATTTCGGATGGGTCTGGAGGATGACTTTGTCATGAAAAATAGCGTATTCAGTGGGTAATGCACCAGTGCTTGAATTTCCCTCAGCTGCCTGGCCAAAGTAATGGCAACTAGGAAGGCTGCTTTCCAGGTGAGATACTTGAGCGAAGTGGATAAAAGAGGCTCAAATGGCAGTTGCATCAGCTGAGATAAAACAAAATTGAGGTCCCTTGCTGGCATAGGAGGTTGGATAGGAGGACTGGTGTTCATGAGACCTCTCATGAATCAGAATACGACCGGATGCACTGAGATGGGATTCCCATTGACAGGTCGTGAGATGCACGATAGCCAAAAGATGAAAAAGCACTGAATTAATCTATAGGCCTGAGTGGGACAGGTGAAGGAGATAAGAAAAGATGTGACCCACAAAGCAGTAAACAGGATTGAGGCCATTCAATGTTGCCCAGTGTACAAAACGGGACCACTTGTGTTGATATGAATGCTGTGTAGATGGTCTTCGAGAGGTAGCAAGAATAGAAAGTACATCCTGTGGCAGTGAAGAAATCAACGCTTGGTACCATGCCATGAGGGATAGGGACTGAAAGTTGGGATACAGAAGGTGGCCCTGATGCTGAATAAGCAGGCCTGGCTGAGTCCCCTGGGAGAATCTTGTAGCAGCGCAAGCAGATGGGGGGGGGGGGGAACCAAAGCTGGTGGGCCATGGTGGCACTATCAGAATGACTGAGGCCCTGTCTTGTTTGATCTTGAGCAGGACTTGCGTGATGAGTGGGAATGGAGGAAACACATACAGGAGTCTGTGGGATCAGTTCAGTGCAAAGGCATTGGGCGCATGTCTCTGCAGGCATGGTTGGATGGAGCAGAAGATGGGACCCTTGTCTGCGGAGGTGAAGAGGTCCATCTCTGGCTCCTCCCATTGAGCAAAGATGTTTTGAAGGATGGCAGGATCAAGGAACCACTTGTGTGGGTCCAGTTGGTGACTCAATCTGTCGGTCGGCTGGTTTTGGGTCCCTGAAAGGTAGGTCGCTCGTAGCGTAGCATCTATGGAAAGGGCAAAAATCCAGAGTCACATGGCTTCACGACAGAGTCGAAGCAAGCCTGTACAGCTCTGCTTGTTGATGTAGAACATGGAAACCTGGTTGTTGGTGTGCACCAGAACAATCTTGTAATGCACCCAGTTGGCGAAGACTAAGAGAGCATAGTAGACCGCTCTAAGTTCAAGCATATTGATATGCAAGGATTGTTCCTGTTGAGACCATGTGCCCTGCATGGAAAGACTGAGCTCCCCAGTCATATGTGGAGGCATTGATAGTGAAGACAATGTGTTGAGGTGGAATCTGGAAGGGACACTCCACCAAGAGGATGGTCTGAATCATCCACCATTTGAGGCTGTTGAGAAGGACCACTCGCTGTGGGCCTTCAAGAGAAATTCTAGCCTGGAGAGGATGGGTGCATTGGTACCAGTTGAGTCTGAGATGCTTTTGCAGGGGGCATATATGTAGCCAGGCAAGTGGTACTACATGCACAGATGTGGCCATGTGCCCCAGTAGATATAGGAGTACATGGACCAGTGCTGACCGGCGTTTGTTAAGGGTGTTGCTGAGGGACCACCAAGGCTTAGGCCTTCTGGTCGGGGAGGCAAGTTTTGATTTGCAGAGTGTCCAGATGTGCCCCAATGAGATCCAGGCATTGCTGAGGGACTGGCTCAAACTTCTTCACATTGAGAACAAAGCTGAAGGTCTGCAGAGTACTGGCAGTGTCCCGCACAGCTCAAGTTGTTGTGTCCTGAGAGGTGCCCGAGATGAACCAGTCATCCCTAATGCTGAAGGTAGGCTGCCATAACCATGAGACACTTGGTGAACATGCGAGGGCGGAAGACAGCCCGAAAGGAAGAACTATGTACTGATGGTGGTTGTTGAGGAAGGTGAAGTGAGGAAACTTCCAGTGATGAGGGTGAATTGGGATGTGGATATAGGCATCCTTTAGATCCAGAGAGGCGAGCCAATCCCAAGGACTAAGAAGTATTGTGCTCAAAGAAAGCATAGTTACTCACCTGTAACAGGTGATCTCCGGGAACAGCAGGAATTTAGTTTTCACATATGGGTATCGTCGGTACCGACGGAGCCTGCGCGGGAACGCTCCCCAGCGTCCAATAGGAAAGCTTTTGGGAGCATCCCACAGCGCCTGTGTGCTGCCTTCCCCAACTGTCCCTCTCCAGTTGAGTTTAAAGCTGAGACAAAAGAGAGGGAAAGAGAGAGAGAGAGAGAGATAGAGAGATACAACTCCTAGGGGAGATGGGTGGGTTGTGAAGACTAAATTCCTGCTGTTCCCGGAGATCACCTGTTACAGGTGAGTAACTATGCTATCTCCAGGAACAAGTAGGAATGTAGTCTTCACATATGGGGACTCCCTAGCTGCAGATGCCAGGGAGATGGCCCCAGAAAGTTGTGTGCCCTTGTGAAAGGGCTCCACTTCCCCCCATAGATCTCTGGCATCCTACCATGGATGGTGGGTAGGAGTTAATTAAGTGTGGAACAGGTGTTGAAGAACAGCCTAACCAAACAAGGCATCCCGGCGGGAGTCCTTGTCTAAGCAGTAATGGGCTGTGAAGGTATGAACCGAAGCCCAAGTAGCTGCTCGACAGATGTCGTCGATAGACACAGAATGAAGATGAGCCATTGAGGTGCCATGGCCTTCAAGAGGAAGGTTCTTGCTCTCATAGGCAAAAGATATACACTGTGCAATCCAGCTGGTCAGTGTCCTTTTGAAGACTGGAAGTCCGAAATGACTAGGATCAAAAGCAACAAACAGTTGAGATGACTTTCTATGTTGCTGTGTCCTTTGCAAGTAAAAGGCCAAAGCTCCTTTACAGTCCAAAGTATGAAGATTCCTTTCTGCATTTGAGGCATGAGGCCTTGGAAAGAATACAGGAAGGTAAATCACTTGGTTTAAATGAAAAGGCGACACCACCTTTGGCATAAAGTGTAGATGAGTCCTAAGGACTACCTTATCATGATGGAACCTTGTATAAGGAGGATCAGCCACCAACGCTTGCAATTCACTGATGTGACGTTCTGATGTGATTGCATTAAGAAAGATAACCTTTCAGGAAAGGAATTTCAAAGAGGTAGTGGCTAATGGTTCAAAGGGCGGTTTCATGAGCTGCCCAAGTATCAGATTTAAGTCCCATGCCACCGGTGGTGGCTTAGTTAAAAGAAGGCCTCTCATAAATCTCGCTATGAGAGGAAATAGGCTGTCCATTTAGAGGCTTGAAAGAAGCTGCAATAGCACTCAAATGGACTCTCACTGAATTGGTCTTAAGCCCTGCATTTGATAAATGAAGGAGATACTCTAGTAATGATTCCAGAGGTATCGCAAGAGGGTTAAGATCCTTCTGCAAGCACCATATGGTAAACCTTTTCCACTTAAATGCATAAGAGCATCTTGTGGAAGGTTTCCTGGAAGCATAAAGGATATCCTTTACCTGCTGGGAAAGGTTAAGACCGTGACGTTCTAGGCTTTCAAAAACCAGGCCCTGAGATCCAGAGACTGGGGATTGGGATGCCACAGCATCCCATCCTCTTGAGAAAGAAGATCTGGAGCAGATCCTAACTCCAGAGGCGGAGCTTGAGAGAGATGTAGGAGCAGAGGGTACCACGGTTGCCGTGGCCAACGTGGAGCTATGAGGGCCATATGATCTCTGTCTCTCTGAAGCTTGAACAGGGTTTGGGGAATTAGGGGAATGGGTGGAAAGGCATACAGGAAGTCCTGACCCCAATGAAGGAGGAAAGCATCCCTGGCCTGACAACCCCGAGCCGGAATTCTGGAACAGAACCGGGGAAGTTTGGCATTCAGCGGACTTGCAAAGAGGTCTATGTCCGGGGTTCCCCAAATTTGAAAAATTTGGGCCACTTGGTCTGCATGGAGAGACCATTTGTGTGGAAGCAGAACTCGACTGAGTTTGTCTGCCCAAGAGTTTTGAATGCCTGGAAGATACACCACAAGGAGATGAATCTGATGCTCTCTGGCGAGGGCCCATTGTCGTAAAGCTTCGTTGCACAGCGACAGAGAGCCTGTTCCGCCCTGCTTGTTCACACAGAACATGGCTACCTGATTGTCCGTTTGAACTAGGACTGTCTTGTAGCTGAGCTGGGTGTGAAATACTCGAACAGCAAGGAAGATTACTCTGAGCTCCAGGAGGTTGATATGGAGATAGGCCTCCTGTGGAGTCCAGGTACCCTGGATAGAGAGGCCATGCAGGTGGGCTCCCCAACCCATCTGTGAAGCATCTGTTGTGAGAGTGGCTTGGGGTGGGGGTTGCTGAAAAGGAGACCCCATCAGAAGGTTTTTGGGTGACTGCCACCATTGGAGGGACAAAATAAGGCGATCTGAATTTGCTATTTTGTCTGACAGACAACCTGAGTCCACTGAGTGGATAAGGTCCTCTGGGCTGCCCTCATATGGAGGCGAGCATAAGGAACCACATGCACGGTGGATGCCATGTGGCCTAGAAACTGTAGCATTTCCCGAGCAGTGAGGTGAGGTTTTAGCACTGCTTGGGAAGCTAGCTGCACAATGCGAAGGCAGCGGGGCTGTGGGAGGAAGGCCCTTGTCTGTCTGGTATCCAGAAGAGCTCCTATAAACTCTAGGGATTGAGTGGGAGCAAGGTTGGACTTTGGGAAGTTTATGACAAGTCCCAAATACTGAAGGATGCGCATTGTGCGAGACAGAGCAACCCTGGCCTCTGGCTCTGAAGGGGCTCAAATGAGCCAGTTGTCTAAGTAAGGGAAGACGAATATTCCCAGGGTGCGGAGAAATGCTGCTACCACAGCCATGCATTTTGTGAACACCCTTGGTGCAGAGGCCAGGCCAAAAGGAAGAACCCTGTATTGGTAGTGCTTCCCTTGAAACAGAAATCAAAGGAACTTTCAGTGAGTTGGATGGATGAGAACATAAGTGTACGCATCCTTGAGATCTAGAGAACAAAGCCAATCCTGACTCTGAAGGTATGGCAGCAGAGTTCCTAGAGAATTCATTTTGAACTTCTCTCTGAACAGGAATTTGTTCAATTCTCTGAGGTCTAGAATGGGTCTGTGTCCTCCTGTTTTCTTTGCAATAAGGAAATAGGGGGAGTAAAACCCTGTACCCCGTTGGGGAATGGGTACCTCTTCTATTGCCCCTTGAGCAAGGAGCATAGTGACTTCTTGACCTAACCGGTCGTTGAGTGAGGTCTGAGAATTGAACTGTCTTACCATTGTAGGAGGGGCACTGTTCCCTCTAAGCTGTGCGCGTGTGCGCGCGCACACACCTCACCGAGCGAGCGCACAAACTTTACAACAGAGCGCACAAAAATTACGGTTCTGATTCTGATAGAAAACAACACAGACGTCTTAAAATTTAAAAGTTCTTATGTATTTACGGTTTTCACAAGTTCTACAATGTTTTCTAGTGCAATCAATGTGGTGTACATTCTGTATTCTGATGTGTAGTCAAATTTTAAAGTATATAACTCCGAGTGTCGTTATGTGGCGCACAAAAATTTAACCTTCCTTCAAAAGCTGCACAGCTGATATTTTATGCGCACACAGCCTACAGAAAATTAGAGGGAACATTGAGGAGGGGGCATGCTGAGGAAATGAAGCTTGTACCCCTCTCTTACAATAGACAGAGTCCAGTTTTCTGCTGTTATCTGACCCCATCTGGGGGCAAAATGACATAACTTTCCTGGGATGGTGGAGGGTTCTGGGCCATTCAGGGCCAAGAAGGCAAAGTTCTCTAGAAAGGAGTCAAAGCCCCTGTGGAGGCTGAGTCTGCTGAGCCAGTTGAGGCTTAGCTGCTTTTGGTTTCCTTTGTTGCCTAGGTTGTTGGTGCTGTTCCTTTTGGGCAGACTGACCTAAACAATGACTCTGCTGGGTATAGGAGGGATAAAACCTTTTCTTCTTGCTGAAGAATGGTTTCTTAGAGGATCGTTTCCTCGCAGGATGAGCTGTAGATTTAGACAATCTATCCAAAGTGATATTGTCAGCATCTATCTCATTAGCTTTTTCCTGCCAATTCTTGCCAAAGAGATTCTCTCCTGTGCAAGGTATATTCCCAAGTTTGTCCTGTATCCAGATTTCTAAGTCAGATGCCTGGAGTCAGGCAATTCTACGTGCACCTATGGCAATAGCAGAGGTTCTGCTTATGCATTCAAAGCAGTCAAAGGCTGCACGATTCACAAACTTGGAAACATCCTGAGCATGTTTATCAAGAGTAAGATAATCCTGCCTTTTATCATCAGGAAGGAGAGGGCTCATAAGCTCTAAGTCTCCTGTGACCTCCTTAAGGAACATTCCCATATACAAGATATAGGAACTGATCCTAGCAGAAAGCATGGAAGTCTGGAAGGATCGATGTCCAAAGGCGTCAAGAGTCCTACACTCACGTCCTGGAGGATTAGATGCATGCCTTTTTGAACTCTTTATCCGTCTCATGGCTGATTCCACCACCATGGAATGGCGTGGTAATTGAGTCTTCTGAAACCCAGGACAAGGAGGAACTCGATACATGGTGTCGAGTCTTCGAGAGTGAGGAGATGTGGTCAGAGGTGTTTCCCACATCCTTAACATAAGATCATGCAAGATCTCATGAATAGGTAAGGTAGCTGCCTCCTTGGGAGCTTTAGGGTATTGTAGGATTTCTAATTCCTTTGCCCTAGGCTCTTTTTCAGGAGCCACTGTGATGGAAAGACCTCGGGCCACATCTCGGAGAAAATCCTGAAAGGACATATCCTCTGGTGGAGACATCCTACGCTGAGGAGAAGAGGAATCCTCAGGAAGAAGTACTCTGGTATCGGCAGAGCTTTCAGAGTCTTCAGACTCATCCGAGGATTTGAAGTATCTCCGATCCGGGTGATCGTGCAAGGCACGGTACCGATCGAAGTCGGCATCTGAGTGGTCCGGTACTGACTTGTCGATGCCGGATAGAGGCGCATGACTTGGTCCCGGTAGAATACCTGCCGATGTTGATGCAGTCGGTGCCGGTAGCGGAGTCGGTGCCGGTTGAATTGTCTGAAGCGGTTTCAGGGGCATCGAGGCCATGAGAAGAGCCGCCAGACTGCGTTCAATAGCCAAGAATCTCTGGTCTATTGACACTGCCGATGCTTGGGTATCGGTGCCGGAACCCCAGAGCATGGCACCAGTAGTTCTGCCAAGGTTGAAGCCTCGAGAACATCCTGGAGCCCTGTTAGTGCTTTGGAAGCCGAAGCCTCCCGCTGGGGCAATTTTTCCGGTGAAAGTCCCTCAAGGGCAACGCCAGAGGCATCTCGATGTTTAGAAAGAGATCTACCCTTTGAGGACCGGCTAGATTTATGTTTAGTTACCTGAGATCCATGGGAGGAAGATGAAGCCCTGGAAGACGTCGATGCCACGGAAGCTGCATCGGAGGGAAAAAGGGTGCTAAGTTTAGCAGCTCGGTTAGAGTAGTTACTCACCTGTAACAGGTGTTCTCCAGGAGCAGCAGGAATCAGTCCTCACATATGGGTGACGTTGGCGCCGACGGAGCCCTCGTGTGGAGCATTTCCCCAGCTTTCAAAGAAAGCCTTTGGGAATTGCAGCGCGCATGCGCGGTCCTCTTCCCGCCCAAGGGTGCCATCTTGCTCAAAGACAGCAAAAAAATTAGCAAAAAGAAATCATATGACTGCAACTCCAAGGGGAGGAGGGAGGGTTGTGAGGACTGATTCCTGCTGCTCCTGGAGAACACCTGTTACAGGTGAGTAACTACTCTTTCTCCAGGACCAAGCAGGAAGTCAGTCCTCACATATGGGACTCCCCAGCTTAAGGCTACCGGAGACCCCAAGCGGAAAATGAGCTCCCTCTAGCTCATCAGCACAGCAGGAAGGAATCTTCTCTGAGAACGCCCCCGACCGGTAGCCCAACACCAGGGCCGGAGGGTAGGAGTTGCCTAAACCCCAAAGAGATTATGGAGTACTGCCTGTCCGAAAGCACTGTCCCTGCGGGACTCCCTCTCAAGGCAGTAATGGACCGCAAATGTCTGGCTTGAAGACCAAGTAGCGGCCCGGCAGATGTCTGCCAACGGAACAGAGCGGAGATGAGCCACTGACGCAGCCTTCGCCCTGACACGATGAGCCGTGACTCGACCCTCCAACGAGAGGCCGGCTGCCCCATAAGCCCAGGCGATACAGTCAGCGACCCATATGGACAACATACGCTTGGAGACAGGGAGCCCCAACTTATTGGGGTCAAAAGAAACGAAAAGCTGAACAACCTTCCGATGCTCCCGCGTACGGTCAAGGTAGAAGGATAATGCCCTCCTACAGTCCAGGGTATGCAAGACCATCTCAGCCCGGTTGGCATGAGGCCTGGGAAAGAAGGTCGGAAGAACCACCTCCTGATTGAGGTGAAAAGGTGAGACAACTTTAGGAAGAAACTTAGGGTGAGTCCGTAAGACTACCCTATTCCTGTAGAACCTAGTGTAAAGAGGATCAGACACAAGTGCCTGCAGTTCACTTACTCGCCTAGCAGAAGTGAGAGCTACCAGAAATAAAGTTTTCCAGGAGAGAAAACGGAGAGGGCAGGTAGCCATAGGTTCAAAAGGCGGACAAGTAAGCCGCTGCAAAACCACATTCGAATCCCACTCAGGGGCCGGTGGACGCAAAGGAGGCCCCTGAGGAAACGAGCCACCAAAGGGTGGTTGGAAATAGGCCTGCCGTCCACCGGCGAGTGGTGTGCTGAGAGAGCACTAAGGTGAACTCTGACAGAGTTAGACTTAAGGTCCAGATTGGAGAGGTAGAGCAAATATTGCAACACTACCGCTACCAAGCACAAGAAGGGATTTTCGCTGTGCAGAGCACACCATGCGGAGAATCTACGCCACTTAAGAGCGTAGGATTTCCTGGTGGATTGACGTCGAGAGGCCAAGACTACATCTTCCACCTCTCGAGGCAGTAGTAGGGGAGCTAGGACTACCCTTTCAGCAGCCAGGCCATCAGATGAAGGGACTGGAGGTTGGGGTGCAAGAGAGTCCCCTGATCCTGAGACAAGAGATCGTGTTGAAACCCCAGAGGAATAGGCGTGTCCACCTCCAGCTGTAGCAGAAGCGGGAACCACGGTTGCCTCTGCCACCTGGGGGCTATGAGAATCAATGAAGCCCCGTCCCTGAGGACTTTGAACAGCGTTCGGGACACTAGTGGTGTGGGAGGAAACGCATACAATAGGCCTGTGGACCACGAGATCAGAAACGCATTCGCTGCTACTCTGAGAGGATGCGGTTGCCTGGAGGAAAATCTCGGGAGTTGCCGGTTCAGAGGACTGGCAAAAAGATCCATGGTGGGGAGTCCCCACTTGAGAAACACCTGCTGAACCACCAATGGGTTCAATCTCCATTCGTGTGGTTGCAGGATCCTGCTCAGTCTGTCTGCCAGACAATTTTCCTGACCTGGGAGGTAGACAGCCTTGAGAAGGATTCCGTGATTGACAGCCCTAGAGCACAGCCGTTGTGCCTCCTGACAAAGAAGGAAGGAGCCTGTGCCTTCTTGTTTGTTCACAAAGAACATGGCAACTTGATTGTCCGTCTGGACCAGTACAGACTGGTGAGAGGCGAGGTGGGAGAAGGCTCTCAGAGCTAGGCGTATCGCCCGTAGCTCCAGGAAGTTTATCTGTTGAGTAGCCTCCCAAGGGGTCCAGAGACCCTGAGTACATGTCCCTTGGCAATGTGCTCCCCAACCGAGAAGAGAAGCATCCGTTGTCAGCACTTGAGTATGTGGAGGGGATTGAAAAACCACTCCGAGCACCAGATTCGGAAGATGAAGCCACCAGTGCAGAGAGGAGACCAGGAGGTCGGATATCTTTACTGAGTCCGCTAGGCTCCCTGTGGCTTGATGCCACTGAGTGCGAAGGCTCCACTGAGCAGGCCGCATGTGCAGGCGGGCATTGGGGGTGACATGAACCGTGGAAGCCATATGGCCGAGTAGTCTCGGGAAGTGCCTGGCAGAGACCAGGGAATTGCTGCGAAACTGGCTGGCCAGATCCATTAGCCCGTGGGCCCTGTCCACAGGCAGAAAAGCCTTTGTTTGAAGAGTGTCTAGCCTGGCCCCTATGAACTCCAAGTTCTGGGACGGGAGCAAAGTGGACTTTGCGAAGTTTATGACAAACCCCAAGTGCTGAAGCAGAGCCACAGTGCAAAGGGTGGCCTGGTTGGCCTCTTGGGAAGATTGGCCCCTTATGAGCCAGTTGTCCAGGTACGGAAACACAAAAAGACCCTGAAGCCTCAGGTAGGCCGCCACCACTGCCAGGCACTTGGTGAACACTCTGGGAGCGGAGGACAGGCCAAAGGGGGAGTACTCTGTACTGATAGTGGTTTCCTCCCACAACAAACCGGAGATATTGTCTGTGGTCTGGATGAATAAGGATGTGAGTATACGCATCCTTTAGATCTAAGGAGCATAGCCAGTCTCCCTGCTGGAGGTAGGGCAGCAGGATTCCAAGGGTAAGCATCTTGAACTTTTCCCTCTCCAGGAACTTGTTGAGGTTGCGCAAGTCTAGGATGGGTCTGAGGCCTCCTGTTCTTTTTGGTACCAGAAAGTACCTGGAATAAAAGCCGTGACCTCTCAGGTGGTGGGGCACCGGTTCCACAGCCTGATCCTTTAGCAGACCTGCTAACTCCTGAAGGAGTAGGTCCCTGTGCAGAGGGGGTCTTGGAGGCTCCCCTGGAAAATAGGAGGGAGGTACCTGGTGAAAATGGAGAAGATAGCCCTTTTGGACTATATAAAGAACCCAGGTATCTGAGGTGACGGCTGACCACCTGTGGGCAAAGTGGGCCAGCCGGCCTCCTGTGCTGAGAGAAGCCAGCTGAGGAGAAGAGGCTATGCTGTTTGAGTCAAAAATCCCCACCCTGCTGAGCAGGGGCCAGTGTTGGTGGCTTGGGGGCCTTCTGCCTACGGGGCCCTTGACCCTGCCCCTTGGCCTGCTGACCCTGTTGGGGAGCTGCAGAGGCCTGATAATGAGGGTATTGTTTATAGGCAGATGACTTCCTTGGGTAAAAGGTCTTTTTTCCCGAGCCCTTCTTCTTCTGAGAAGGGGCAGAGGTTTTCCTGGAAAGCCTAGTCCTGGTCAGAGTCTCGGGTTCTGCAGCCTTTTCAGCCATGGGCTTGCCAAAGAGGTTGTCACCTTGGCAGGGGACATCGAGCAACTTGTCCTGGACCCATGGCTCGAGGTCGGATGACTGTAGCCAAGCCTGTCGGCGGGCACCGATGCCGGCCCCGGCTACTCGGGCCGAAGCCTCGAAGCCATCGTAGGCTGCCCGAGAGATAAACTTCGAGCACTCTCAAATACCGGTGGACAAGGCCTGGAACCTCTGCAAAGGTTCCTCGGAGAAACCAGCAGAGAACCCAGCAATCTCCTTTGCCAGGTCTCGGAGGTACATGCCCATGTAGAGCTGGTAAGTCTGGACACGGCAAGCAAGCATAGAGCCCTGGAAGCACTTCTTACCGAGGGCATCCAGGTTCCGGGCCTCCCGGCCGGGAGGCACCGAGGAGTGCATCTTCTGACTTTTCAGTCGATGCATGGCCGATTCCACAACCATGGAGTGGTGCGGTAATTGTGCCTTTTGGAACCCGGGGCTCTTGTGGACTCGATAAATGGAATCGACCTGCTTGCTTAACACCGGCGTTGAGGCCGGGGTCTCCCACATGCGGAAGAGCAGCCGCTCCAGCATCGGAGGAACCGGAACAGTAAAGGCCTCCTTCGGAGGAGAGTCATATTGGAGGTCCTCGAGCTCCTCGGCTCGAGGCTCCTCCTCGGGATCCGCGGGGAAGGCCAAAGCCTTGGCCATATCCCGCACGAAGTCCGAGAACCGGGTATCCTCCGGTGGTGATCGTCTCCGAGGTTCGGACTCGGGTGAGTCCAATGGGACACACCGAGTCCGATGGGTGTCGGGTGACTCTTCGTCCTCCATCTCCCAGCCCGACTCCTCGGAGGAGGAATCGAGCGGCTCCGGCCGGACGGGCACCGATGCCCTCCGCCAAGGGAATCGGCGATGACGACCTCGGCCCCGAACGGGAGGTCGAGGGAGACCGTGGCCGAGGATCGACTCGAGCACGGATGGACTCGAGGATAGGCTCGGCCTCCGGGGTCGACTTAGATGTCGAGGTCCCAGTGGTCAGGGCAGATGCACCGGTGAGACCGGCGATCAATGCCCGCTGCTGTTCCATGAAGGCAGCGAAGCTGCTCTCCAAGGCCGTCAACCTGAGTCCGAGCTCAGGAGACCCAGCAGCCCCCGACTCGGGCCCGACGTCGGCTTTCTCGGAGGAGAGTCCACGAGGACAACAGCACTTACGTGTCCAGAAGATTCCATCTCGACACGAGGATGCTTGGCAGGCCTCTCCGACTCCGAAGACCCGGGGCGGCTATCGGGGCTATGCGACCTGGCCCTCGAGGAACCAGGAGCGTCCACCGACGCCGCCCTCGCAGGTTTCTTCTTCCTGCGATGTTCCCGCGAAGGAGACCCCCGCTCAGAGGAACCCCGACGCTGCTCAGGGCCGGAGTCCCGAGACGTCGAGGTCTCTGACGAGGTCCGGGCCCGGCCGGACGCGGAGTCAGAAAAAATACGATCCTTCTGGTGCTGCCGACTCCTCAACGCCTTTGAGGACATTTTGCCACACGGACCACAGATCATCGGGTCATGATCGGGTCTGAGGCAACGGAGGCAGCAGTCATGTGTGTCGGTAAGAGACATAAGTTTCTTACAGCGATCACACTTCTTAAACCCGCTGGTAGCCATCGGGGGAAAAAGGGCTCCTGCTAGGTCAAAAGACCTGGCTGCCAGGGAAAAAGAAAAAAGGCGCGAACGCCAGTCACAAAGGACAAAAACCGAAAAAAGAGAGAAGGACGCGATACCGGCGTATCGGTCCGAGCGGGACAAGGATCCGGCGTCGAACCGGAGAAAAATAGGGAAAATCAACTTTTTCCTTGGGGAAAAACAAACTACGTCCGTCGGGCTCCGCGGAAAAAAGAAGACTGAGCAAGATGGCACCCTTGGGCGGGAAGAGGACCGCGCATGCGCGCTGCAATTCCCAAAGGCTTTCTTTGAAAGCTGGGGAAATGCTCCGCACGAGGGCTCCGTCGGCGTCGACGTCACCCATATGTGAGGACTGACTTCCTGCTTGGTCCTGGAGAATTGCCGGCCCCTCTTCGACATCATCCCACAGGCAACACACTCTGAAATAGAGTGGTCAGGACCTAAACATTTGAGGCACCACTCATGGGTGTCGGTGACGGAGATGGTACCGCCACACTTAGAACACTTTTTAAAACCCGAAGCGGGTTTTTCCATTCTGAGGGAAAAAGTTGGGCCTAGTGCCCAAAATGGCGCGTGGCACCCGAGAAGAAAATTACTGGAAAAGACTCCAGAAACAAAGTTGTTTTTTTTTTTGTTTTTTTAAATAAAGAAAAGAAGAACCAGCGGTACCGGTATAGCATCGAGGGAAGGCAGACGTGACCACAAAAAAGAATAATAAGAAGGGAAATTTTCTGCGGTGACAGGATGTGTGACCTGTCGGCTCCGCGGAAAATGAAGAACTGGAGAGGGACATTTGGGAAAGGCGGGAAGGCAGCAAGCAGGCGCTGTGGGATGCTCCCAAAAGCTTTCCTATTGGACGCTGGGGAGCGTTCCCGTGCAGGCTCCGTCGGTACCGACGATACCCATATGTGAAGACTACATTCCTGCTTGTTCCTGGAGATTGAATTTTGAACTTGTTCCGCTTGATGAAAAGATTAAGATGGTGGAGGTCGATGATCAGTCAAAGGCCTCCGGATTTCTTGGGAATCGAGAAAAACCAGGAGTAAAACCTCTGACTCCTCTCAGAAAGTGGGACAAGCTCGTTGGCATCATTAAGGAGTTAGCTGAGTTATCTCCTGTGCCATTTGGGGTACATTCTGCTTCGGGGAATGGCTGGTTGGGGTCGGGGTCCGAGGAGGCGGTGGAACATCGAAGTAAAGCTTGTACCCTGACTGAACAATGGAAAGAATCCAGGAATCTGTGGTGATGGATTGCCATGTCTTTGTGAAATACCAGATGCATCCCTCTACCAGCAGTCAACCACCGGGGAAGGATTTGGGCAGAGACGTCTTCAGGAGCATCTGGGGTTTCCTCTCATGAGGGGCAACCACATTGGAGGTATGACTGGTATGGCTGGGCCCGAAGACAAGGAGGAAGCTGCTGCAAATAGGGCTGGTAGCGATGCAGTTGATAGAATTGTTGGAAGTAATGATAATGGAAAGGCCAGCAATAAGATGGCAGGTGGAGGAAAGTGCCTCAGCCAGCTTGACCTCCAAGACTGTTTCCTGAACCTTGGACCCAAACAGACTGTCACCCTGGCAAAGGCATCTGTCAGGCAGTCATGAAGGTCCTTACGGAGACCAGACACACAAAGCCATGCAGTCCGTCTGTCAGAAATAGCTGTAGCTGCAGACCGGGCCATGGAGTCGTAGATGTCGTACGTAGCTCATATGATGTGGTAGAGGGATTTGTGTAAGTCCACAGCCAAAAGAGCAGGATCCACCAAGAATGGATCATCTAGTGGCAGAAGGTCATGATGACAGTGTAGCATATGTAGTTGATGAACCAGGATGTACATGGCAAAGAGTACTGCTCTGATAAGACTTATACCTCACAGCAACTAGGGTCCACTGTTCCTTTCCTGGAGGCATCTGAGATGGCAGCTTAGTGCTCTTGGATTTTGTAAGGATTGCCTCTGAGACAACCAACTGATGAGGGAGTTGGGGATAATGGAATCCTGGAACCGGCAGGACCCTTGTACTTATGGTCAATGCATCGGGATGCAACACTGCCCGAAGATGGAGCCTTCCAGATGGAAGACTGAATATCCGGAAGGATCTGAGGGACAGAGAGAGCAGGGACCTCCTTGGGAATACCACAAGCCTTCAAAATAGAGTGGAAATCCCACTTGTTGATTGAGGTCTGCTAGTCACTAAAATCAAGAGCTCAGGAAAGTTTCTGGAGGAACTTTGGATAGGAAAGGTCCTCAGGTGGATCATCCTGGAGGTCCTGGTCAGGGGGGATTGGAATGAGGTCCTCCATATAGGACTCACATAGTTCCCAAGGGTAAGACGAATGTCATCATCGAGAGGTAAGGGCTTGTGCCAGTCAATGAGTGGGGGGAGGGACTATCTGGAGATCTGAGGGTGCAATAGGGCACATGTCGAGACTGTCAGGGAAGGCCTGCAAAAGATTGAAACTACCTTGAAGAAACCTTTGCAGGAAGGAGATAAGACTGAGAGGTCTGTGGGGCCTCCTGAGGGGGGGGGGCTATCAGGCATGGGGGATGTAGGGTTTCCGCTTCGCATAATGCTTACCTGATGACTACAATGGGGAAAGGAGCTGATGCTTATGCTTGGTCTTAGCCTTTTGATCCAATGTAGGCATGTTCTCCAGAGGGATAGGGGAAGACGTTGACACACTTGGAGTCAGTTCAGGAGGGGGAGAGGTACCGCCTGATGGCAGGAGTAGCTGAAGGGAACTGCCAGATCCCACAGCAGTACCTGGAGATGTTAAAAACGGTGTTGAGGCTGCCTTTAGAGATCCCCTCTTGAGCCTGTGCGTCGCCCATTGGGGGGGGGGGGAGAGGAGTCTGACATGAGAGCTGGCCCCACAGAGGTGGTAGAAGGCTGAGCAAGGCTTATCTCAAATGAAGTAAAAGGAAACAGTTCACTGCTCTTTATTTTTTATTATTTTTATAAGCGATGAAGGCGGCTGAATGGTGTTGAGGAGAAGGGCCGAGTTGCAAAAAAACACCTGCACGCAGTCGCATGGTGAGGTAGCAGGTAGGCATGTTTATCTTTTTTACTTTCTTTTCAGTCTCAGTATCGCGTGGCTGAAGAAAAAGGGCAGCAGAAGTGACACAATGTGAGAACCGAGCACCTTCATGCTGGAACAACCTACCAACCAACATCCGTGCCATAAACAACCTTCACCAATTCAGAAAGGCTTTGAAGCACTACCTCTTCCTGCAATGCTTCCCCAACTTAGAAGACATTACGTAGCCACACCT
This sequence comes from Ichthyophis bannanicus, assembly GCA_033557465.1. Lineage (NCBI taxonomy): Eukaryota > Metazoa > Chordata > Amphibia > Gymnophiona > Ichthyophiidae > Ichthyophis > Ichthyophis bannanicus. The sequence continues at coordinate 340,849,579 of CM066036.1, read as the reverse complement.
CATCCTTACCCACCATCCATCCAATCGCCCTCTCCGACCCTCCGTCCCTCCTCTCCCGGTTAATCACCTTAACTCTACACCTCACAATGGCCTTTAAATACATGCATAGATAGATTGAAGAGTGATGTACATAGTTTGACCTGTTCTCCAAGTTCAAATTCCTGTTTATTGTAAGTCCAATGTAGTTTTCCCACACTGGACATTTGTGTTACATGTGAACCGTGCTGATGTTAAATAGTGCGGTATATAAAAAATGTTAAATAAATAAATAAAATAAATAAATAAACAGGACAAAAAACCCCAGGAAAAATGCAGGCAAAAATGAAGAGGAAGAGAGACCCATGCAGGCTGCTGCATGGTGAGAGAAAAAGCTGATTATCCAGGCACAGGCAGGAAGGAAGCAGGCACACATGCTCAGTGAAGCAACAAAGCTGCTCTGAGTTGTGGGAGATCCGGCAGAAGGCTCAGTCTGGGGACTTCACTTTTGAGTGTGCCTGCATCCCCCTGCTTGTCTCCAGAGAAAATAACATTCCAGCTGAGGTTTCTGCAGTTTCTTCACCTCTTGATTTCCTCTGCTTTTGTCTTGACTGTCTCTCTTCCTTTTCAGCAATTACTATACCAGCTGATTGCATGTCTACCACTCTTTTAGCAGTTACTGTATGTTTATTACTACTACTTTTCTCCTTGTGTAGAGATCTAAAGATTTTGCTCCTCCCACTGGAAGACATTGGAGATGGCAAGAGTGAACCATTTGCTATGTCCATCCCTCTAGAAGTGACCACAATGGCCCTAAGTTTACTATGGTGAGTTACAAAATATTTTGGTTATTGGAAACTGTGAAGAGTTGGAACATGGAGAGAGGAAGTCACTCTTCTGAGTTCACAGTAGAATGAAATTGGTGCCACTTAGTTCCTGTGGTGGTGCTTTAGGCCTTTTTCTGTGTTTGTCTGTTCCTACATATAACAGCTGGAGTGCAAAGTTTCCTGACATTGAGGGAATAAATCTTTCACTCTTGGGTTTGTTATTAGGGGAAGAAAACTCTAGTTTAAGTTCAAGTACATCTGAAATCCTGTCCAGTGAACAGAGTTTTGGAGTATATTTTGGATATGGAACAGAGGAGATCATATCCCACTGCTGGAAAACAGAGCTATCCCACTGATGTTTTATCCAGAGTCAGAACAGAGGAGAAAGGAGCAGAAATTCCAGCATTTGACGAAAAAGACTCAAGTCCTTAGGGAGTCAGGCATCCAGCACCACCCCAACAGAAGCATAAATTCTAGAAGAGTATCCCAAAATGGCTTGCAGAGAAGGATCATAAACCTCTTTTCACTGACTTCTGTAGTTTATTTATATTAATTGCCCTCCTTCACCTTAGCATTTTATTGCTCGTCTCTATTCTATATTTCCTCAGCAGTCACCGAACCTCCTCTTACTAATCCCAGTTTTCCCTGCCTGACTTTCTCTTGCTTCTCCATAGCTCATGTATTTCTCTCTACTACTTCTGCTTTCAGTGCTCTGAATACCCTGATCATTCAAACAGGCTACTTGTTCTAGGACTACTAGATAAGTCCAGGTCACTGGATGCAAGCTGTGTCAATCCTGGCTTTGTCTCAACCCAAACAGGCACTTGAAATTCAGCATTTCATAAGATGAAGAGGTGCATTTTTCCTAGAAAAAAAGTGTCAGTACTCATATGCAGGGTTCTTTCATTAATTCATAGGGATCAGGGGTCAAATTTAGCAGGCAATGAAAAAAGTGCTTCTACTCCATACCATTGCGTACCCCCTCAAAGAAAGCTCTGAATATCCACAAGACAAAACCAAATATCCCATCCCACTGAGACAGCCTGAAAATTGGTTATTTTGAATTTTGTTTATCCAGCATAAGAAAAGGTAATAGAAGTCAAACCGTCAGGTATTGAGCCTGTTTTGTGGTCACTTGGTGATCTGGTCTGAATGTGGTGACATACTGTTAAAAAACCCCAATTTTAGTATTAGCAAGATTAAAGCCATATTGATTCTCACTGTTGACTCTATTTGGAATTATTTTATAATACATTGTACGAAAAGGACTTGGACATTGTGGCCATTACAGAAACATGGTTTAATGAATTGCATGATTGGGATATAGCCATACCTGGCTATAATCTATTCAGAAGAGACAGAGAAAATGGAAAAGGGGGAGGAGTAGCCTTGTATGTCAAATCCAATATTAAAGCTACTGAAATAAAGGGTGCATGGGGAAAAGAAGAAGCGCTCTGGATAGTGTTGGAAGGAGGAGATGGCACTGTCATCCATACTGCTGTAATCTACAGACCTCCAACTCAAATTGAAGAGAGCGATAACGAATTGATTATAGATATTGCCAAGATAGCAACAAAGGAGGAAGCAATCATATTGGGTGACTTTAATCTACCTGATGTAGATTGGATTACTCCTTCTGCAAATCTGGAAAGAAGCAAAAAAATTGTGGACGCTGTCCAAAATGCCTTACTTAGACAAATGGTGATGGAACCAATCAGGGAAAGCTCAACGCTGGATTTGGTGCTCACCAACAGTGATAGCGTGTCAAATGTCTGGGTGAGTGCCCCTGTGAGCAACAGTGATCATCACACGGTGTGGTTTGAGATAAAAGCCAAGGTGCAGTCCAATCGTAGCACGCTCAGAGTCCTAAACTTCAAAGACACTAACTTCAACAAAATGGCCAAGTACCTAAAGGGTGACAGGGTGGAAGGGGATAAGGGAAGTGGAATTGCAATGGGCTAAACTAAAAGAGGCAATAAAAGGGGCAACAGATAAATATGCAAGAAAAGTAAATAAAAACAAGAGGAGAAGGAAACCTATTTGCTCAAATAAGGGCAAAAAACACAGCTTTTGCAAAATTCAAAAGCTTGCAAACAGAAGAACACAGAAATGATTACAGGACCAAACTCAAGGAGACAAAAAGAGAAATAAGGATAGCAAAATCAAAGGCAGAGGAAAAGATGGCTAGAGATGTTGAGTGCGGCAACAAAACTTTCTTCAGGTATATTTGGGAAAGGAAAAAGATCAGAAGTGGAATTGCAGGGCTCAGAAGTGTTGGGAACAGACTCATGGAAAATGACATTGATAAAGTGAAATTGCTAAACAAATACTTCTGCTCTGTTTTTACTAAAGAAAATCCTGGAGAAGGACCACCTGTGACTCCCAAATATAAAAATGGGAATGAGGTAGATACCACACCATTCGGAGAGGATGAGGTGTTAGAACAACTTGCAAAACTGAAAGTGGACAAGGCCATGGGACCGGATGAGATACATCCCAGGATACTGAAAGAGCTCAGAGAAGTTCTTGCAGGGCCGTTAAAGGATGTTTTCAACAGATCCTTGGAAACAGGAGAGCTCCTCAGGACTAGAGAATGGCTGATGTCGTACCTCTATACAAAAGTGGTGACAGGGAAGAAGTGTCAAACTACAGGCCCATAAGCCTTACCTTGGTGGCGGGAAAGGTAATGGAGACGCTCCTGAAAGAGAAAATAGTGAACTTTCTCAAAACCAGAGGGTTACAGGATCCGAGGCAACATGGTTTTACCGAGGGACAATCTTGCCAGATAAATCTGATTGAGTTCTTTGACTGGGTGACCAGAGAACTGGATCAAGGACACGCGATGGATGTCATCTATCTGGATTTCAGCAAAGCCTTTGATACTGTCCCTCATAGAAGGCTTATCAATAAACTCAGTAGTTTGGGGATGGGTCCCAAGGTGGTAAATTGGATCAGAAATTGGTTGACTGATAGACGACAGAAGGTGATGTTAAATGGAGCTCACTCAGATGAAAGGAAGGTGATTAGTGGGGTGCCGCAGGGTTCGGTCCTGGGCCCGGCACTGTTCAATGTATTTGTGAGTGATATTGTTGAAGGACTGAATGGAAAAGTCTGTCTTTTTGCAGATGACATGAAAATTTGCAGCAGAGTGGACTCCCCCGAGGGAGTGCTGAACATGAGGGATCTGCAAAAGCTGGAGGAATGGTCTGATGCTTGGCAATTGAGATTTAATGCGAAGAAGTGGTAGCAGAAATCCAAAGGAAATGTACACGATAGGGGGCAAGAGGTTGGTGTGCACGGAGCAGGAGAAAGACCTCGGTGTGATTATTTCTGTAGATCTCAAGGTGGCAAAACAGTGCGACAAGGTGGTGGCAAAAGCCAGGAGGATGTTGGGCTGCATTCAAAGAGAAATTACCAGCAGAAAGGAAGGGGTACTAGTGCCACTCTGGTGAGGCCTCACTTGGAATACTGTGTTCAGTTTTGGAGACCGTATCTTGGAAAGGATGTAAAAAGAATGGAAGCTGTTCAGAGGAAGGCGACTAAAATGATTTGGAGCCTGCATCAGAAGCCTTATGAGGAGAGACTTGAAGACCTAAATATGTACACTTTGGAGGAGAGGAGGGATAGGGGAGATATGATTCAGACCTTTAAATACTTAAAGAGAAATAATGAACAAACAAACCTCTTCCAGAGACGGGGAAGCTGTAAAACTAGAGGGCATGACATGAAGCTGCAAGGTGGTAAATTGAAAGGCAATGTCAGGAAATACTTTTTTACTGAAAGGTGGTGGATGCTTGGAATGCCCTCCCGATGGAGGTGGTGGGGGCAAACACAGTGACGGAATTCAAAGTGGCCTGAGACAGACACAGTGGATCACTTTACAGCAAAAAGATTAAATCAAAATAAACTGAACCATCTAATTTCTCAACAAATAGGGGTGTCCTACATGGAGCAATAGGGGGAGGAGTGGTGGGTTCACCCCTAAACAAACAAAGATATGGGGAGGGGTGCACCTGCTCCTGGTGGGTGCACCACTAAGCAAAGACATGGGTAGGGGTGCACCTACTCCTGCCCTATTGCTGGGCAGACTAGATGGACCATGCTGGTCTTTATCTGCCGTCATTTACTATGTTACTATATATTGTATGTATGATGCAATGTAAAGTGAAATTAGGCCTTACCTGCTCATTTTCTTTCTTTGAGTCCCTACAATCCAGTCTATATGCATGAGTTTATGCACTCCTGATGGAGACTGAGAGCTACAAGTTTAATGATGCCTTCTTATAAGGGTCCTGTGCAGTCAGTTACCAACCAGTATTTCTGCAACAAAGCAGATCAAATTTAACCCAATTCACAAACAATATCAAGAAGGCCAGAACCCCCAAAACAAGCGAGGTCCAACAACTAATTGAAAAATCTAAAACCACACTGGGGAACTTGAAACTGAACAGGAAGGCAGAGCTTCCCTCTAGAGCCAGCTGCTTCTGAAAGAATACCTGTACGGCAAAAGGACAGACAAACAAGGAGAAATCATCTTCTAACACTCCCTGGGTGGGACGCAAGGAAAGAAAGTTAGCAGGTAAGGCTTAATTTCATCTTCCTCATCATTCCTCTAGTCCAGTCTAGCTGCAGGAAAAGTACTAAAGCAGTGCTTACAAATGGGAGGGAGTAACTAAGCCAGCCTACAAGACACTGGCCCCAAAACCCACCTCATGATGCATTTGAAAGTCTAACCTGTAATAACATACAAACAAGTGTAATAAAGACCAAGTGACCACCCTACAAATCTTATGAGGAAGAACGAGATCTGTTCCACTACGGAAGACTCCTTAATCCGTATAGAAAGAGCCCACAGTCCCAATGGTACATGGCAGTTTTTAATCAGATAGGCAGACAAAATAATCTCCTTTGACCCATCATGCAATTTAATGCCTCTGAGGCTGCTTTACTCTTTGGGTCCCAAAAAGCACAAAGAGATGCTTTCATTTAAGGAAAGACTTAGTCCTTTCCAATATGACTTCAAAGCTCTCCAGACATCTGGCTGTGACAAAGCCCGAGGCTCACCTTGACCATCTGGAGCATGAAAAACTGAAAGAGTAGCTGCCTGGCTTACATGGAAATCTGTTACTACCTTTGGACGGAACCGGCCTGATGACTATCCTTTCCTTGGAGATTATTAGAAAAAGCTCTTGGCAAGACAGCGCTCACAACTCCAATATTCACTTGACTAAGAAAACGATGATCAGGAAAACCATCTTTAAGGTCAAATCCTTCAGTGTGTAATATCCTACAGAGGCCTGAAGGACTTCGCCTCTAAGGCCGAAAGCACCAGATTAAGATCCTAAAGGGACACCATTGAACAACATGGGAACTGCAAATACTCTAACCCCCTTAAAAACTGAGCAACATCTGGATCTCTAGCCAATAAGTGCCTCTGTATCCTGCCCTTATAAAAGGACAGCACTGCTATTTGAACCTTCAATGAATTCAGTGATAGAGTAGTTACTCACCTGTAACAGGTGTTCTCCAGGAGCAGCAGGAATCAGTCCTCACATATGGGGTGACATCGGCGCCGACGGAGCACCCGTGCGGAACATTTCCCCAGCTTTCAAAGAAAGCCTTTGGGAATTGCAGCGTGCATGCGCGGTCCCCTTCCCGCCCAAGGGTGCCATCTTGCTCAGTCTGATGACATAGCTAAAAGACAGCAAAAAAATTAGCAAAAATAAATCATATGACTGCAACTCCAAGGGGAGGAGGGAGGGTTGTGAGGACTGATTCCTGCTGCTCCTGAAGAACACCTGTTACAGGTGAGTAACTACTCTTTCTCCAGGACCAAGCAGGAAGTCAGCCCTCACATATGGGTACCAACGAAGTAGCAGTTATCCACGTGCCAGGACAAAGAACCAAACCAAACCGTGGATCTTGTTGGAAGAACTCGTTTATTGATTATAAACCAGCCAGGCCCTTGTTGGAAGAACTCGTTTATTGATTATAAACCAGCCAGGCCCTTTGTAGGAAGAACTCGTTTATTGATTATAAACCAGCCAGGCCCCTTGTTGGAAGAACTCGTTTATTGATTATAAACCAGCCAGGCCCATTGTTGGAAGAACTCGTTTATTGATTATAAACCAGCCAGGCCCTTGCTGGAAGAACTCGTTTATTGATTATAAACCAGCCAGGCCCATGTTGGAAGAACTCGTTTATTGATTATAAACCAGCCAGGCCCCTTGTTGGAAGAATTCGTTTATTGATTATAAACCAGCCAGGCCCATATGGGACTCCCCAGCTTAAGGCTACCGGAGACCCCAAGCTGAAAAAATGAGCTCCCTCTAGAGCATCAGTACGTAAGGAAGGAATCTTCTCTGAAAACGCCCCCGACCGGTAGCCCAACATCAGGGCCGGAGGGAAGGAGTTGCCTAAACCCCAAAGAGATTATGGAGTACTGCCTGTCCGAAAGCACTGTCCCCGCGAGACTCCCTCTCAAGGCAGTAATGGGCCGCAAAAGTCTGGCTTGAAGACCAAGTAGCGGCCCGGCAGATGTCTGCCAACGGAACAGAGCGGAGATGAGCCACTGACGCAGCCTTCGCCCTGACACGATGAGCCGTGACTCGACCCTCCAACGAGAGGCCGGCTGCCCCATAAGCCCAGGCGACACAGTTAGTGACCCATATGGACAAAGTACACTTGGAGACAGGTAACCCCAATTTATTGGGGTCAAAAGAAACGAAGAGCTGAACAGCCCTCCGATGCTCCCGCGTACGGTCAAGGTAGAAGGACAACGCCCTCCTACAGTCCAGGGTATGCAGAACCGTCTCAGCCCGGTTGGCATGCGGCCCGGGAAAGAAGGTCGGAAGAACCACCTCCTGATTGAGGTGGAAAGAGGAGACAACCTTAGGGAGAAACTTGGGGTGAGTCCGTAAGACTACCCTATTCCGGTAGAACCTAGTGTAAGGGGGATCAGACACCAGCGCCTGAAGCTCACTTACTCGCCTAGCAGAGATAAGAGCTACCAGAAACAAAGTTTTCCAGGACAGAAAACGGAGAGGACAGGTAGCCATAGGTTCAAATGGCAGACAAGTAATCCGCTGTAAGACCACATTTAAATCCCACTCAGGGGCCGGTGGACGTAAAGGAGGCTTAAGCAGGAGGAAGCCTCTGAGGAAACGAGCCACTAAAGGGTGGTTGGAAAGAGGCCGCCCGTCCACCGGCGAGTGGTGCGCTGAGAGAGCACTGAGGTGAACTCTGACAGAATTGGACTTAAGGCCTAGATTGGAGAGGTGAAGCAAATATTGCAATACTACCGCTACCAAGCACGAGAATGGATTCTCGCTGTGCTGAGCACACCATGTGGAGAATCTACGCCACTTAAGAGCGTAGGATTTCCGGGTGGATTGCCTTCTAGAGGCTAAGACTACGTCCTCCACCTCTCTAGGCAGTAGAAGGGGAGCCAGAACTACCCTTTCAGCAGCCAGGCCATCAGATGGAAGGGACTGGAGGTTGGGGTGTAAGAGAGATCCCTGTTCTTGAGACAGGAGATCTTGTTGACTCCCCAGAGGAATAGGAGTGTCCACCGCCAGCTGCAGCAGAAGCGGGAACCACGGTTGCCTCGGCCACCTGGGGGCTATCAGAATCATCGAGGTCCCGTCCTTGAGGACTTTGAAGAGAGTGTTCTGGACACTAGTGGCGTGGGAGGAAACACATACAGTAGGCCTTTGGACCACGGGATCAGAAACGCATCCGCTGCTACTCTGAGAGGATGCGGTTGTCTGGAACAGAATCTCGGGAGTTGCCGGTTCAGAGGACTGGCGAAAAGATCCATGGTGGGGAGGCCCCACTTGAGAAAGATTTGCTGAACCACCAATGGATTCAACCTCCATTCGTGTGGTTGCAGGATTCTGCTCAGTCTGTCCGCCAGGTAATTCTCTTGACCTGGGAGGTAGACGGCTTTGAGAAGGATTCTGTGATTGACGGCCCAGGAGCACAGCCATTGTGCTTCCTGACAGAGAAGGAAGGAGCCTGTGCCTCCTTGCTTGTTCACGTAAAACATGGCAACTTGATTGTCCGTCTGGACCAGTACAGACTGGTGAGACGTGAGGTGGTCCTCAGAGCTAGGCGTATTGCCCGTAGCTCCAGGAAGTTTATCTGCTGAGCAGCCTCCCAAGGGGTACAGAGACCCTGAGTACATGCCCCTTGACAATGCGCTCCCCAACCTTGAAGAGAAGCATCTGTCGTCAGCACCTGAGAATGCGGAGGGGACTGAAAGATCATTCCGAGCACCAGATTCGGAAGATGAAGCGACCACTGTAGAGAGGAGACAAGCAGGGCGGATATTCTTACTGAGTCTGCAAGGCTCCCCGTGGCCTGATGCCACTGAGTTCGAAGGCTCCACTGAGCAGGCCACATATGCAGGCGGGCATTGGGGGTTACATGAACAGTGGAAGCCATATGGCCGAGAAGCCTCAGGAATTGCCTGGCGGAGACCAGAGAATTGCTGTGAAACTGCCTGGCTAGATCCATCAATCTGTGGGCTCTGTCCACGGGCAGAAAAGCCCTCGCCTGAAGAGTGTCCAGTCTTGCTCCTATGAATTCCAAGTTCTGAGACGGGAGCAAAGTGGAATTTGCGAAGTTTATGACCAACCCCAAGTGCTGAAGCAGAGCCACAGTGCGAAGGTTGGCTTGACTGGCCTCCTGGGAAGACTGGCCCCTTATGAGCCAGTCGTCCAGGTATGGGAACACAAAAAGACCTTGAAGCCTCAGGTAGGCTGCCACCACCGCCAGGCACTTGGTGAATACCCTGGGGGCGGAGGTTAGGCCAAAGGGTAGTACTCTGTACTGGTAGTGGTTTCCTCCCACAACAAACCTGAAGATATTGTCTGTGGTCTGGATGAATAAGGATGTGAGTATAAGCATCCTTTAGATCCAAGGAGCATAGCCAATCTCCCTGCTGGAGGTAGGGCAGCAGGATTCAAGGGTAAGCATCTTGAATTTTTCCCTCTCCAGGTACTTGTTGAGGTTGCGCAAGTCTAGGATGGGTCTGAGGCCTCTTGTTCTTTTTGTTACCAGAAAGTACCTGGAATAAAAGCCATGACCTCTCAGGTGGTGGGGTACCGGTTCCACAGCCTGGTCCTTTAGCAGACTTGCTAACTCCTGAAGGAGTAGGTCCCTGTGCAGAGGGAGTCTTGGAGGCTCCCCGGGAAAATCGGAGGGAGGTACCTGGTGAAAAGGGAGAAGCGAGCCCGGTTGGACTATAGGGAGCACCCAGGTATCTGATGTGACGGCTGACCACCTGTGGGCAAAGTGGGCCAGCCGGCCTCCTGTGCTGATATGAGCCAGCTGAGGAGAGGAGGCAATGCTTTCTGAGTCAAAAACCCCCACCCTGCTGAGCAGGGCCGGTGTTGGTGGCTTGGGGGCCTTCTGCCTACGGGGCCCATGACCCTGCCCCTTGGCCTGCTGACCCTGTTGGGAAGCCGCAGAGGCCTGATAATGAGGGTATTGTTTATAGGCAGATGACTTCCTCGGGTAAAAGGTCTTTTTTCCTGAGCTCTTCTTCTGAGAAGGGGCAGAGGTTTTCCTGGACAGCCTAGTCCTGGTGAGAGTCTCTGTCTTGGGTTCAGCAGCCTTTTCAGCCATGGGTTTGCCGAAAAGCGTAGTTACTCACCTGTAACAGGTGTTCTCCAGGAGCAGCAGGAATCAGTCCTCACTTATGGGTGACGTCGGCGCCGACGGAGCCCTCGCGGAGCAATTTTCCCCAGCTTTCAAAGAAAGCCTTTGGGAATTGCAGCGCGCATGCGTGGTCGTCTTCCCGCCCGAGGGTGCCATCTTAGCCAGTCAGATGACATAGCTAAAAAGACAGCATAAAAAATTTGCAAAAAGAACATAAGCAGACGATTGCAACTCCAAGGGGAGGAGGGAGGGTAGTGAGGACTGATTCCTGCTGCACCTGGAGAACACCTGTTACAGGTGAGTAACTACGCTTTCTCCAGGACCAAGCAGGAAGTCAGTCCTCACTTATGGGACTCCCAAGCTCAAGGCTACCGGAGACCCTAAGCACAAAAAATGAGCTCCCTCTAGCTCAGCAGCACAGAAGGAAAGAATCTTCGCTGAATTATCACCCACCGGTAGCCCACATCCGGGATGGAGGGTAGGAGTTGCTCAGACCTCAAAGAGATTACGGAGGACTGCCTGTCCGAAAGCACTGTCCCTGCGGGACTCCCTCTCGAGACAGTAATGGACCGCAAAAGTCTGGCTCGAAGACCAAGTAGCGGCCCGGCAGATGTCTGCCAGCGGAACAGAGCGGAGGTAAGCCACTGACGTGGCCTTTGCCCGAACGCAATGAGCCGTGACTCGACTTTCTAAGGAGAGTCCGGCTGCCCCATAAGCCCAAGAGATACAGTCCGCAACCCAGATGGACAGAGTACGCTTGGAGACCGGGAGCCCCAATTTATTGGGGTCAAAAGACACAAAAAGCTGAGCAGCTTTACGGTGCTCCCGCGTACGGTCAAGGTAGAAGTTCAATGCCCTTCTACAGTCCAGGGTATGGAGGACCGTCTCAGCTCGGCTGGAGTGTGGTCTGGGAAAGAAGGTTGGAAGTACCACCTCCTGAGTGATGTGAAAAGGGGAGACCACTTTAGGCAGAAATTTTGGGTGAGTCCGTAGGACTACCCTATTCTTATAGAACCTAGTGTAAGGGGGATCAGACACGAGGGCCTGCAATTCACTCACGCGTCTAGCGGAAGTGAGGGCTATCAAGAACAGTGTTTTCCAAGACAGAAAACGGAGAGAACAGGTAGCCATAGGCTCAAAAGGCGGACAGGTGATCCGCTGCAAAACCACATTCAGGTCCCAGTCAGGCGCTGGCGGGCGCAGAGGTGGTTTAAGTAGAAGGAGACCTCGGAGAAACCTCGCCACGAGAGGGTCATTAGAGAGAGGTCTGCCGTCCACCGGTACATGATGTGCTGAAAGAGCACTGAGGTGAACTTTGACGGAGTTGGACTTAAGTCCCAGATTAGAGAGGTGGAGCAAGTACTGCAAGATCACCGACACCGGGCAGGAGAAGGGATCCTGAGACTGTTGGGTACACCAGACTGCAAAGCGACGCCATTTAAGGGCGTAGCATTTGCGGGTAGAAGGCCGTCGCGAAGCCAAGACGACCTCCTCCACCTCCGCCGTCAGGAGAAGGGGAGCAAGGACTACCCTCTCAGCAGCCAGGCCATGAGGTTGAGAGACCTGAGGTTGGGGTGCAGGAGGGACCCCTGATCCTGAGTGAGGAGATCCGGTTGTACCCCCAGAGGGATTGGATCCTCCACCGCCAGTTGCAGCAGGAGCGGAAACCACGGCTGCCTGGGCCAGCGAGGGGCCACCAGGATCATGAAGGCTTTGTCTCGGAGAACCTTGAAAAGAGTCCGAGAGACCAGCGGGATGGGAGGGAAAGCGTACAGAAGGCTCCCCGACCACGAGATCAGAAAGGCGTCCGCCGCCACCCGAAGGGGGTGTGGCCGACGAGAGCAGAAGCGAGGAAGCTGCCGGTTGTGAGGACTGGCAAAGAGATCCACCGTGGGGAGACCCCACTTGAGGAAGAGCTTCTGAACTACCAAGGGATCCAGACACCACTCGTGCGGCTGGAGGACCCTGCTGAGTTTGTCTGCAAGGCAATTTTCTTGGCCCGGGAGATAAACTGCCTTGAGGAGAATGCCGTGACTGACGGCCCAAGAGCAGAGCTTCTGTGCCTCCCGGCAGAGGAGGAAGGAGCCCGTGCCCCCCTGCTTGTTCACGTAGAACATGGCAACTTGATTGTCCGTCTGGACAAGGACGGACTGTTGGGAAGTCAGGTGGGAGAAAGCCTTGAGAGCCAGGCGGATCGCCCTGAGCTCCAGGAAGTTGATCTGCTGAGCAGACTCCCACGTGGTCCAGAGGCCCTGAGTACGTGCCCCTTGGCAATGTGCTCCCCAGCCCAGGAGGGATGCATCGGTGGTCAGCACCCGGGTCGGCTGAGGTGACTGGAAAGGCATTCCGAATATCAGGTTCGGCTGCCGGAGCCACCACCGGAGAGACGAGACCAGCGGCTCGGAAACGCGCACTAGGTCTGCCAGGCCGCCCGTGGCTTGTCGCCACTGCTGGCGGAGACACCATTGAGCAGACCGCATATTCAGGCGGGCATTGGGGGTCACATGGACGGTGGAAGCCATATGGCCGAGCAGTCTCAGGAAGCGCCTGGCGGAGACCTGGGGCTGGCTGCGAAAGCGGTCGGCTAGGTCCTTGAGCCGTTGAGCCCTGTCGAGCGGTAGGAATGCTCGCGCCTGAGGAGTGTGCAGCCTTGCGCCGATGAACTCGAGATCCTGTGAGGGGAGCAAAGTGGACTTTGCGAAGTTTATGACAAAGCCCAAGTGCTGCAGCAGAGTCACCGTGCGGCACGTGGCGTTGGTGACCTCCTGAGCGGACGCTGCTCTGATGAGCCAGTCGTCGAGGTATGGAAAGACATAGAGGCCGTGAAGCCGGAGATGGGCCGCCACGACCGCGAGACATTTTGTGAAGACTCGCGGTGCGGAGGACAGGCCAAAGGGCAGTACTCTGTACTGGTAATGATTTCCGGCCACCACAAACCGTAGGTATTGGCGGTGGCTTGGGTGGATGAGGATGTGCGTATAGGCATCCTTTAGATCCAAGGAGCATAGCCAATCTCCCTGCTGGAGGTAGGGCAGAAGGATTCCAAGGGTAAGCATCTTGAACTTCTCCCGCACAAGGAACTTGTTGAGGTTGCGCAAGTCCAGGATGGGTCTGAGGCCCCCTGTTCTCTTTGGTATCAGAAAATACCTTGAATAAAAGCCTTGACCTCTCAGGTGGTGTGGCACCGGTTCCACCGCCTGTTCCTGCAGAAGACCTGCTAACTCCTGAAGGAGCAACTCCCTGTGCAGAGGGGGCGCGGAGGTTCTCCCGGAAAATAGGAGGGAGGGACCTGATGGAAGTGGAGAAGATAGCCTTCTCGCACGACCTGAAGCACCCAGGCATCTGCGGTGATGCTGGACCACCTGTGGGCGAAGTGAACCAGCCGGCCTCCGGTGCTGGAGGGAACCAGCGGGGGGGGAGAGGCTATGCTTAGCGAGTCAAAAGCCCCCACCCTGCTGAGCAGGGGCTGGTGGTGCAGGCTTGGGGGCTTGCTGCCTACGGGACCCGTTACCCCGTCCCTTGGCCTGCTGGCCCTGTTGGGGAGCTGCAGGGGCCTGATAATGGGGGTATTGTTTGTAGGCAGCCGCCTTCCTCGGGTAAAAGGACTTTTTCCCCGAGCCCTTCTTTTTCTGGGAAGGGGCGGAGGTCTTCCTAGAAAGCCTGGTCCTGGTGAGAGTCTCAGTCTCAATTTGCGCAGCCTTTTCCGCCATGGGCTTGCCAAAGAGGTTTTCGCCTCGGCAGGGGACATCGACCAACTTGTCCTGCACCCAGGGCTCAAGGTCTGACGACTGAAGCCAAGCCTGTCGGCGGGCACCGATGCCGGCTGCGGCCACTCGAGCTGAGGCTTCAAAGCCATCATAGGCTGCTCGGGACATGAACTTTGAGCATTCCCGAATGCCAGTGGACAAGGCTAGGAACCTCCGCAAGGGCTCCTCGGAGAGACCAGCGGAGAAACCGGCTAGCTCTTTAGCCAGATCCCGGAGATACATGCCCATGTATAGCTGGTAAGTCTGGACACGACATGCGAGCATAGAGCCCTGGAAGCACTTCTTGCCAAGGCCATCCAGGTTACGGGCCTCCCTGCCAGGAGGCACCGAGGAGTGCATCTTCTGGCTCTTAAGACGGTGCATGGCCGATTCCACTACCATGGAATGGTGTGGCAGCTGTGCCTTTTGAAAGCCAGGGCTCTTGCGGACTCGATAGATAGAATCGACCCGCTTGCTCAGGACCGGCGAGGAGGCCGGACTCTCCCACATGCGGAAGAGTAGTCGTTCCAGCATAGGAGGAACCGGCACAGTAAAGTGTTCCCTCGCGGGAGAGTCATACTGGAGGGCGTCGAGCTCTTCGGCTCGAGGCTCCTCCTCGGGATCCGCAGGGAAGGCCAAAGCCTTGGCCATATCCCTAACGAAGTCCGAGAACCGGGCATCCTCCGGGGGGGACTGCTTCCGAGGCTCGGACTCCGGTGAGTCCGATGGGACACACCGAGTCCGGAAAGAATCAGGTGACTCTTCCTCCTCAGACTCCCAGACCGACTCCGACGAGGACTCGGTGGGGTCGGCCCGGGCAGGGTGCGGCGCCAGCCGCCCCGACGCCGAGGGAGTCGGCGTCGGCGACCTCGGTCCCGAACGGGAGGCCGAGGGCGACCTCGACCGAGGATCGACTCGAGTTCTCATCGACTCGAGGATCGGCTCGGTCTCCGGGGTCGACTTGGACGTCGACGTCCCGGCGGTCGGGGCAGCGACGCCAGCGAAGCCAGCGAGCAGTGCCCTCTGCTGGTCCATGAAGGCAGACAGTCTGCTCTCCAAGGCCGTCAACCTGAGTCCGAGCTCAGGTGACCCAGCAGCCCCCGACTCGGGCCCCGACGGCGTCGGGCCCGACGTCGGCTGTCGCGGAGGCGAGTCCAGAAGGACCACAGGACTTACCCGGGCAGGCATCTCCGACTCCAGGCGAGGTCGCTTCGGGACGTGTTCCTTCTCCAAGGACCCGGGGCGGCTGTCGGGGCTATGCGACCTGGCCCTCGCGGAACCAGGAGCGTCCACCGACGCCGCCCTCGCGGGTTTTTCCTTCCGACGATGGTCCCCGGAGGGAGAACCCCGGTCGGAGGAGCTCCGGCGACGGTCCGAGCTGGAGCCTTTCGACACGGAGGCCTCCGACGAGGTCCGGGTACGGCTGGGGTCAGCGAAGATTCTCTCACGCTGATGCCGCCGACTCCTCAACGCCTGTGAGGACAGTTTGCTGCAGGGCCCACAGATCAGTTCCTCATGATCCGGGCCCAGGCAGCGGAGGCAAAAGTCGTGTGTGTCGGTTAGTGACATATTTCGGTCACACCGACCACACCGCTTAAACCCACTGGCAGCCATCGGGGGAAAAAGGGCCCCTGCGAGGTCAAAGGACCGGGCTGCCAGGGAAAACGAAAACGAAAGCTGACTAAGTCAGAAAAACCGAAAAAAGTAAGAGGACTCGAGACCGGCGTCGCGAGTCCGGGCGGGAAAACGATCGGCGTCGAACCGAAAGAAAAAAGGATAAAATAAAGAAGAAAATCAACTTTTTCGCGGGACAAGACGGGGACGTCTGTAGGGCTCCGCGGAAAAAAGAAGACTGGCTAAGATGGCACCCTCGGGCGGGAAGACGACCGCGCATGCGCGCTGCAATTCCCAAAGGCTTTCTTTGAAAGCTGGGGAAAATTGCTCCGCGAGGGCTCCGTCGGCGCCGACGTCACCCATAAGTGAGGACTGACTTCCTGCTTGGTCCTGGAGAAAGGTTTTCACCTCGGCAGGGGACATCGACCAACTTGTCCTGAACCCATGGCTAGAGTTCGGATGACTGTAGCCAAGCCTGTCGGCGGGCACCGATGCCGGCCCCGGCTACTCGGGCCAAAGCCTCGAAGCCATCATAGGCTGCCCGAGAGATAAACTTCGAGCACTCTCGAATACCAGTGGACAAGGCCTGGAACCTCTGCAAAGGTTCCTCGGACAGACCAGCAGAGAACCCGGCAATCTCCTTTGCCAGGTCTCAGAGGTACATGCACATGTAGAGCTGGTATGTCTGGACACGGCAAGCAAGCATAGAGCCCTGGAAGCATTTCTTACCGAGGGCATCCAGGTTTCGGGCCTCCCGGCCGGGAGGCACCAAGGAGTGCATCTTCTGACTTTTCAGTCGATGCATGGCTGATTCCACAACCATGGAGTGGTGCGGTAATTGTGCCTTTTGGAACCCGGGGCTCATGCGGACTCGATAGATGGAATCGACCCGCTTGCTTAACACCGGCGTCGAGGCCGGGGTCTCCCACATGCGGAAGAGCAGCCGCTCCAGCATCTGAGGAACCGGAACAGTAAAGGCCTCCTTCGGGGGAGAGTCATACTGGAGGGCCTCGAGCTCCTCGGCTCCTCCTCGGGATCCGCGGGGAATGCCAAGGCCTTGGCTATATACCGCACGAAGTCCGAGAACCGGGTATCCTCCGGTGGGGATCGTCTCCAAGGTTCGGACTCCGGTGAGTCCTATGGGACACACCGAGTCCGATAGGTATCGGGTGACTCTTCGTCCTCCATCTCCCAGCCTGACTCCTCGGAGGAGGAATCGAGTGGCTCCGGTCGGGCGGGCACCGATGCCCTCTGCCCCGACGCCGAGGGTACCGGCATCGACAACCTCGGTCCCGAACGGGAGGCCGAGGGAGACCGTGGCCGAGGATTGACTTGAGCCCGCATGGACTCGAGGATCAGCTCGGCCTCCAGGGTCGACTTGGATGTCAATGTCCCGGTGGTCGGGGCAGATGCTCCGGTGAGACCGGCGATCAATGCCCGCTGCTGTTCCATGAAGGCAGCGACGCTGCTCTCCAAGGCCCAGCAGCCCCCGACTCGGGCCCCGACGGCGGCTCCCCTGGAGGAGAGTCCACGAGGACTACAGTACTCACGTGCCCAGGAGACTCCATCTCGAGACGAGGTTGTTTGGCAGGCCTCTCCAACTCCGAAGACCTGGGACGCCTATTGGGGCTATGCGACCTGGCCCTCGAGGAACCAGGAGCGTCCACCGACGCCACCCTCGCGGGTTTTTTCTTCCTGCGCTGCTCCCGCGAAGGAGACCCCCGCTCAGAGGAACCTCGACGCTGCTCGGGGCCAGAGTCCCGAGACGTCGAGGCCTCTGACAAGGTCCGGGCCCGTCCGGACGCGGAGTCAGAGAAGATTCTATCCTTTTGGTGCTGCCAACTCCTCAAAGCTTTTGAGGACATTTTGCCACACGGACCACAGATCATCGGGTCATGATCGGGTCCGAGGCAGCGGAGGCAGCAGTCATGTGTGTCGGTAAGAGACATAAGTTTCTTACAGCGATCACACTTTTTAAACCCGCTGGCAGCCATCGGGGAAAAAGGGCCCCTGCGAGGTCAAAAGACAGGGCTGCCAGTGAAAAGAGAAAAATGGCGCGAACGCTAGTCTCGAAGGACAAAAAATGAAAAATAGAGAGTGGGCTCGATACCGGCGTATCGGGCCCAGGCGGGAAAAGGATCCGTCGTCGAACTGAAGAAGAAGAACAAAAAACAGGGAAATCAACTTTTTCCTTGGCGAAAAATGAACTACGTCCGTCGGGCTCCGTGGAAAAAAGAAGACTGAGCAAGATGGCACCCTTGGGCGGGAAGGGGACCACCGATGCACGCTGCAATTCCCAAAGGCTTTCTTTGAAGGCTGGGGAAATGCTCCGCATGGGGGCTCCGTTGGCGCCGTCACCCCATATGTGAGGACTGACTTCCTGCTTGGTCCTGGAGAAAATCTTTTTCCAGACCTGAATGCAAGAAGGCTAGAATATCAGGTAGAGACTCTCTGCCTCTAGTGGCTGCTGCAAACTCCTCTTCAAACACCAGCTCTCAAAAATTCCCTAAAGCTTCACATAAGTTAGCAAAGTCAAACTCTTTTGAGCATGGGTAGTGCCTTTCGAAAATCCCGGATAAGTCCCTAACGTGCCCAGATGCTAAGCGATTAGCATTGGGAAGTGTTAGGGGCATTCTGGGGCGGAGCGGGGGCAGAGGCATAGAGGGCTAAGTGGGTAGCATCGAAAATCGTTGCTACCCGTTTAGCCTTGGCAGCTGCCGACGCATCCAGACAAACCCGGATTTTCACTTCTACCACCATGGAAGTGAAAATCCAGGTTAAGGAGTCTGTGGGCAGGCTATGTGCTGCGGCGGTGCATAGCCTTTCTAATTGAAAATTGGGTCCCTTATCTTTATCTATCTTTCTGCAGAAGAGCCTTCCTTCCCTAAACGCGCCCTCTTAAGAGCCAAGCCATAAGCGAGAACTTATTCACATCTGGCAATAGAATGGGAACCTGGCTCAAGAGATCCTGCATCACCGTCAGAGGCAAAGGATCCTCCACTACGAAATGGACAAGGTCCACATATGAGTGCAGCCAGTTCAGTGCCACCAGCACTATCAGACTGGATGAAGCTCTATCTACTGAAGTACCCAGCCTATCAAGGACTACAGAGGAATGACATAAAGAAGACCATCTGAAGCAACCACTGTACAAAAGCGTCAAGGCTTGATAGATGACTGAAAAATCTGAGGTAACACAAAAATATACACTTTCTTCTTATTTACCTTGTAATCTCAAATAAATATACAGGGTGGCCCAAAAAAAGTGAGAACATCTCGTAGCATATAAGTTATTTAAAAATTCAAAAAGACAGATGTAAACGATTGACAAATTTTAAAAAAAAAGATGGCGACTGGAAATTGTCAAAATAAAGACGTTATATAGCTAAAAAAGGTAAATAAGTAAACTATTTAAGTTTTTAATTTACGAGATGTTCTCACTTTTTTTGGGCCACCCTGTACATATTTGCAAGGGTCATAAATAATCATCCTTGAAGACAAATCAAATGTTCCTTCCTTCAATGCTCTATAAATAATGAATTATTCCACAACATCATTATCATCTTAATAGGAAATGAGAAACAGAGTTCTAATATCTTCATGGCATGAATAAATGAATCACTGTTGACTTATGTATTCATCATCGCTCTTAAAAAGTTACAGTCCCATGACGCAAAATTAACTTTAGTGTACTTGTAATATGATAATGATGTTGCAGAATAATGAATTATTTATAAAGCACTGAAGGAACATTTGTTATTTATTCAAGACTGGCCACCATGGCATTTTGAAGTCACCATCAGGCCTTTTACTGGCATTCCCCAATGTTGCACTATCAGGTTGAATGCCACACCCCTGGTTTCAGAACGTTCCTGCTGATAAATGGCCTGCATTCTCCTTTTCTAACACATGGGCGGCCAGCAGTGCTTATATATGACTTTCCATCCAGTCTAGCAGCAGTGCTATTTCCAACACTATGAGATCACGTCTTGTGTCTCCCTGTCAACTGATGTATACTACCGTTGTGTTATGTGAGAGGATCTGTACCACTCTGACATGAACCAATGGGAAGAAAACCTTGGGAGCCAGAAAGATCGCCTTCATCACTAGATGGTTGATTGACCACCATGACCCTTCTTGGGACCACCACCACAGAGCCACTTGGCCCTGGCAATGGGCCACCCATTGTCTGGGGTTGTAGTTACCAACAACCACTCTGGTGACTTTAGATCCATTCCCCTGGAAAGACTGGATCTGCTCAGCCACTTAGCCTAACCCTAGCAAGGCAATCATACACCCAAGGGGCGAGTTTGTGCTGACCAATGAGACAGCAGGACTTCTGCAATGAATGCATGTGAATCTGAGCTTACAGCACAATATCCACGGTCACTGCCATCAATCCCAAGCTCTTGGGCTGGTCATCGACAACTGGTTCTGTACCTGAACCTGCAATTTCAAGAGCCTCTCTCTGGTCAAAAACACTTTGCCTAAAAGGGTGTCAAAGAGAGTCCCCAAATATCCTAAAGACTGAAATGGTACCTTACTTTTCACAAAATTGACCTCCCAGCCCAACTGTTAGAGAAAACCGATTACTTAGAAGTAGATTCCTGACTTTCCCAGACAGAGTTTGCCTGAATTAACCAACTGTCCAGGTAAGGATGCATTGGAATCTCTCTTCTCAGTAAGGCCACTGCCACCAAAAGGCAAGGCATGAAACTGGAAATCACCTGAGGGAACTGCAAAGCAGAGATACCACTGATGTTCCAAGCTGATAGGAATATGAAGATATACCTATGTGAGGTCAAAGGCAGTAAGAAATTCCCCCAATGCTCAGCCACCATCACGGAACACAACATTTCCATCTGGAAAGACATGTGTGAAGCCTTGTTGACTTACTTCAGATCAAGATTTGCCCCTTCAAAGGTACAGGCACCACCACCTCAAGCTGCAGCAGTCTATGCAATGTCTTGAACTGCTTGATCCTTTCCTGGTGAACAGCAGGGCGTTACCACAAAAGCATTGGAGAGAGGCTGCAACAGCTTGGATCACCTTGACAACCTACCAGTCAGCAGTAATACAGACCCATGAGTGGTAAAACCATCACAGATACCGCCCACTGGCTGCATCACCACATGGGCCTCCAAATCCTCATTGTGAGGGCTTGACCCCAGATGTCTGATTGGAAGCAGTCTTTCCAATCACTCTACAACCTCCATTGGCCAAAAACCTCAACCTCTTAGAAGCCACCAGCCTGTTAATATGGTATCTCCTAAAATGGCTCCAAGAGGAGGCAATACATCCTGCCTCCGAGTTTTGTCCTTAAAAAGTATGGTCGCCTTGTACTCACCCATGTCCTTCACCAATTTCTCCAGAGTCTCTACAAACAGCAACTTCCTCTTAAAGGAAGCTTGCTGAGATGTGTCTGGGAGGCTGCGTCTGCCAATTGGTTCCCCAATTATAACTGCTGATGGGCTTTTACTGCTGTAACTATATTCTTCACTGAAGTATGAACCAAGTCATAGAGGACATCCACCAAAAAGGCAGCCCCTGACTCTAAATGCACTGCCTATGAAAAATAATCCAATCTCGCAGGGGACTCTTCCGGGAGTTAATGCAACTCTCTCAGACAGGCCCTAGCTAAGCTTCCCAGACTACAGCCTGCAAGGCTAAATGTGGAAACTTCAAAGGACTGCTTAAATAGTGCCTCCATGCACCTATCTTGAGCATCCTTCAAAGCAGCACCACCTTCCACTGGAATAGCAGCATCTTGCTGACCATTGAAACAAAGCATCCACTTTGGTAAATTGTAACCTTTTCTTCTCTTTCACTGGCATGGGATAAAACTTGGCCCTAGATCTTCCCACTTTCAAACCAGCATCTAGAGTATTCCACTCTGCCTCAATCATATTCTTTATCTTTTTATGAAAAGGAAAGGTCTTTGGAGGTCTTCAAATACTCTTGAGTAGTGGATGGTTCTTTGGATGACAAATTCTCCTCTACGATGTTTAACACTGTCAGTGCCTGCATAATCATGGATGGTTAACTCATCGCTATGAAAATATGAACAACCAAGAGTTCGTCCTCTGAAGGGATTTCCCCTTCCTCCAGATCAGGCTCCGGCTCCTCTGCCTGTAAGCAAAAGGGGCCTTCCAGAGGATCTGAGGAACACACTGACTCCACTGAGACTGTGTCCTGTGGGATCTCTCTAAACTCTCTGAGCCCTCTTAGCCCTAGAAGAATCCCCTGGCATCTTAACAGTAGCTGCAAGGGGCAACAGCCACTTCCGTTCCCAAGCAAAAGCAATTAAAATCAGAGGTGGTGGAAGCATGAATGGCACAGCAGTACCAGAGGTGAAGGTAACTACGGTACTTCAGTGCCATTTTAAAAGTATTGCTGCTGCTGCACATCCCAGAGAAGGGCGGCAATGGCAATAATGGGCACTCTCAAACCATTGGTGATCTCAGCAACTGCCTAGTTCACCTAATGACAGCACTGGCCCTGAACAGCTGAGAGCCCTGTGAGAGGTTGATGGACCCCAGCACCAGCTCTTTCTTCATACAGAAGGCTTAGTGCAACACAGCACAAACGTAAGAAAAAGAGGCACCCCCTGCTGGAAAAACCACCCTCTGATAGAGCTTGGAACCTGAGCTTGAGCCTCCCCTGACATTGGTCACCGGGCTTAACTCTGGAGGGCTTTCGCCAAAGTCCACTAACTGACTTGGAACTAACCACCAAAATCAAACCAACCACCAATGCTGGTGGCAAAGAAATTGATGCTGCTCCACCATCTCTGCTTGCATAGTCACCCTCTCCTGACACTGAAATCCCCTCCCACTCGTAGTTGTGGCACCAGCTGGCTACACTGAGGCCGCACGGTTTATTTTATCATTTGTTTTAGGATGTCCTTCCTTTTCCATACTTTTTTTTTTTTCATTTTATTTTACTTGTATAATTTTGTTGTTTTTAACTTGTATTGTTTGTAGTAAATATTATTGTATAACTTGTTTACTGTTAATATCTTTTAGAGGCTTGTATCCGTGATGAAGGCAGTGCCAAAACACGGCCGTGTCGTGTCCTGTGGGTTTTAGCAATACACTTCAATAAATTTGCTTTGGTTATCACCTCGCTTCTGACTGGTCTCCTCTCAAGAGCCAGGCTGTAAGCAAAAATTGATCCATTTGCGGCAGAGAATTGGACCATGCGACAACAGACTGTTCAGCACAGGAAGGCGCCACGAAACACTACTGTTAGCCAGACCAGATACACATACCGAGGTCTTCAAGGCCAATCCAGAGCTATGAGAATCACAAGTCCCTGATGCACTCCAACTTTCTGTAGAAGTCGCCGGATCAGAGGCCATGGAGAAAGCATGAAAAGAAGGTTATTCTTCAGCCACATCTGAGCTAGAGCGTCCAGACCTTCAGACATTCATTCCCTCTGTGGCTGAAAAACCTGTCCACTTTGGCATTGGCTGCCAATGCCATCAGATCCATGATCCATGACCCCAGCACCAGACTATGCTGTGAAATACTGAGTCCTTCAGAGCCCATTCCACCGGATACAGTTGATGCCTACTGAGAAAGTCAGCCTGCATCTCCTTTCCGGCTATGTGTGCTGCTGATAGCACCAGTAGCTTTGCTTTGCCCACTGAAGAGGCAGAGCTATTTCTTCCACCAGAGCTGTGTTTCCTGTGCCACCCTGGCAATTGATGTACGTTGCCATGGTCACACTGAGAAAATTCTCACTGCTCTGTGGTGTAGAAGTGGGAGAAAATACTGTAGAGCCAGAAACACTGCGTGCATCTCCAAGCAGTTTATGGACCAGGAGCTCTCCTCTGGAGACCAAAGACGCTGCGCCACTTGGGAAAGACAATGCACCCCCATCTAGACAGACTGGCATCAGTGTTCACCACTATCCAATTGGGCGGTTCCAATGGCACTCGCGCCAACAGTTTTGTGGGATCCAACGACCAGTGGAGGCTCATCTTTGCCTCTAGAGGGCATGGTAACCATCTCGAGAGCAAGTGAACCTGAAGTGACCAACGTGACAGAAGAGCCTTTTGCAAAGGACGCATATGCGCTCTGGCCCACCGAACCAAATCCAAGGTGGCTGCCATGGAACCTAGTAACTGGAGGTAATGCCTTGCTGAAAGAACCTGCATCTGTAAAACACTCCAGATCTGGTCCTGAACCTTCCTGGCTCACTCTACTGCCGAGACACCAGATCTCTCTTCATGTTGAAATGCACTCCTAGGTAAATGAGATCCTGCAATGGAGCCAACTTACTCTTGCTGAAGATGACAACCAAACCTAGCCTTTGAAGAAATGATATCACATTCTGTGTGACATTGCCATTTTCCTGTGCTGACTTCACCCTGATCAGCCAGTCATCCAGGTACAGGTGGATCAACACCCTTTCACTGCACAAAGTGACTGCTGTCACCATCATCACCTTCATGAAGATCCACGGTGTCATCGCCAGGCCGAATGGTAGAGCTCAAAACTGAAAATGTCCCAGCAATACGACAAACCATAGGTAACGCTGATGCTCTGGATGAATGTGAATATGAAGATATGCCTTGGGGGATACCTAGGGAAGTCAGACACTCACCTTTTCTCACTGCCACTATCACTGATCGCAACATTTCTATGCGTAAGTGCGGCAGCCGCAAGGCTCTGTTGATGAACTTGAGATCAAGAACCGATCGAAAGGATCCCTCTTTTTTGGGAACTACAAAATAGATGGAGTACCAACCTCATCTGCACTGGTCTGGAGAAATGTCGAACACTGCCTGAAGTTGTATTAGCCTGTTAAGCGTATCCGCTACCTTTCTTGCCTTGATCTGAGCCTTGCAAGGAAAGAATATAAAAGCATCTGAGAGAGGATGAGCCAGCTCCAGAGTGTACCTGTCCTGAATAGCTTCTAAAACCCACTGATCACAAGTAATCTGGACCCAAGCGTTGTAAGTGTTGCAGCCAATCTCCTATGGGAATCAACTCCTCCTGGGTCCCCTCACTTCATTGCAACTTTTTGGGTGCCCTCTTGGCTCCCGAATAAAGCACAGTTACTTACCTGTAACAGGTGATCTCTGGGAACAGCAGGAATAAGTCTTCACATATGGGTACGTCGGTACCGACGGAGCCTGCGCGAGAACGCTCCCCAGCTTCCCAAAAAGGAAAGCTTTTGGGAGCAACCCACAGCGTCTGCGCGCTGCCTTCCCGCCTTTCCTAACCAACTCTCCTCAGTTCGAGTTTAAAGCTGAGACAATAGAGAGAGGAAAGGAAAGATAGAAAAGAGATACAACTCCTAGGGGAGGTGGGTGTGTTGTGAAGACTTATTCCTGCTGTTCCCAGAGATCACTTGTTACAGGTAAGTAACTGTGCTATCTCCAGGAACAAGCAGGAATGAGTCTTCACATATGGGGACTCCCTAGCTGAAATGCCTGGGAGATCCCCAAGGATATGAGACCCTGAAAGGGGTCTGCATCCTCCTATGGATCTCTGGCATCCATCAAGGGAAGGAGGGCAGGAGTGTTTAAAGAATGGAACAGGTGTCTGAGGACAGCCTGACCAAACAAGGCATCCCGGCGGGAATCCTTGTCCAAGCAGTAATGGGCTGTGAAGGTATGAACAGAGGCCCAGGTGGCTGCTCGACAGATCTGGTCGATGGACACAGAATTTAGATGAGCCATAGAGGTGGCCATGGCCCTCACATTATGAGCTGTGACATGGCTCTCCAGAGAAAGGTTCTTACTCTGGTAGGCGAAATAAATACACTGAGCAATCCAATTGGACAGTGTTCTCTTAGAGACTGGAAGTCCCAAATGAGAAGGATCAAAAGCAACAAAAAGCTGGGAAGACTTTCTATGTTGCTGTGTCCTATGTAAGTAAAAAGCAAGAGCTCTTTTACAATCCAGAGTATGAAGATTCCTCTCTGCACTGGATGCATGAGGAGCTGGAAAAAAGACAGGTAGATATACCTCCTGATTAAGATGAAAAGGTGAGACCACTTTAGGCATAAAGTGTGGATTTGTCCTAAGGACTACCTTGTCATGATGGAACCTTGTATAAGGTGGATTAGCCACTAAGGCCTGCAGTTCACTGATGCAGCGAGCAGAAGTGACTGCAATGAGGAAAATAACCTTCCAGGATAGAAATTTCAAGGAGGTAGTCGCTAAGGGTTCAAAAGGTGGCTGCATAAGCTGACCAAGAATCAAATTTAAGTCCCATGCCACCGGAGGAGGCCTAATGGGAGGTTTAGTTAAAGTTAGGCCTCTCATGAATCTTGAAATAAGAGGATGAGAGGAGATAGGTTGTCCATTGATGGGCTTAAGGGATGCTGCAATAGCACTCAAATGGACTCTTACTGAATTTGTTTTAAGTCCTGCATTGGAGAGATGCAGGAGATAATCTAACAAAGAAGTTAAAGGTAGTGCTAGAGGGTCAAGACCCTTTTCAGCACACCAAATGGAAAATCTTTTCCACTTAAAAGCATAGGAACGCCTGGTGGAAGGTTTCCTGGAAGCATGGAGGGGATATCCTTCACCTGCTGAGAAAGATTCAAGTCTTGAAGGTCTAGGCCTTCAGTAACCAAGCTCTGAAGTGAAGGGACTTGGGGTTTGGGTACCACAAAGTCCCTTCCTCTTGAGACAGAAGGTCTGGAGCAGCTCCCAAGTCCAGGGAGGGGGCTTGGGAGAGATGCAGAAGTAGAGGGTACCACACTTGGCGTGGCCAGCGTGGAGCTATGAGGATCATAGATCCTTGATCCCTCTGGAGTTTGAACAGAGTCTTGGGAATCAAGGGAATGGGTGGAAAGGCATACAGGAAGCCCCGACCCCAATGAAGGAGGAAGGCATCCTTGGCCTGAACCCCCTGACACGGAATTCTGGAACAGAACCGGGGAAGTTTGGCATTCCACGGACTTGCAAAGAGGTCTATGTCCGGGGTTCCCCATTCTTGAAAGATTCTGAGTACCTGATCCATGTGCAGGGACCATTCGTGTGGAAGCAGAACTCGACTGAGTCTGTCTGCCCAAGAGTTTTGGATTCCTGGGAGATATACTGTCAGGAGATGGATTTGATGCTGTCTGGCGAAGGCCCATAATCTTAGAGCTTCGTTGCAAAGCGACAGAGAGCCAGTTCCTCCTTGCTTGTTTATGTAAAACATGGCTACCTGATTGTCCGTATGAATAAGGACTGTCTTGTAGCTGAGGAGGGTATGAAAAACCTTGAGAGCTAGAAACACTGCTCGAAGCTCCAAGTGGTTGATATGAAGAGAGGTCTCCTGTGGGGACCAAGTGCCTTGGGTGGAGAGGTCTTGTAGATGAGCTCCCCAACCTGTTTGAGAGGCATCTGTTGTGAGGGTTGCTTGGGGCAACAACTGTTGGAAGGGGGACCCCAGCAACAGATTTTGAGTGGACATCCACCATTGGAGAGACCAAAAGAGACGTTTGGAGGTTGCTATTTGGTCTGAGAGAGCTCCTGAAGCTTGAGTCCACTGGGTGGACAAAGTCCATTGAGCTGCTCTCATGTGTAGGCGAGCATAGGTTACCACATGTACTGTGGAAGCCATGTGGCCTAGCAGTTGTAGCATCTCCCTGGCAGTTAAGTGGCTCTTTGACTGAATCTGGGAGGCTAGCTGCACTAGACGTTGGCAACGGGCCTGAGGAAGGTAGGCCCTTGCAGTGGTGGTATCCAACCAGGCCCCTATGAATTCCAGGGACTGAGTAGGGATGAGCTAGGACTTTGGGAGGTTTACTACCAGTCCCAGATACTGCAGAATGCGCCTTGTGCGGTCCAGGGAAATCTGGGCCTCTGATTGAGATGGAGCTCGGATGAGCCAGTCGTCCAGATATGGGAAGACAAATATTCCCAGAGTGCGTAGAAATGCAGCAACTATTGCCATGCATTTGGTGAACACTCTCGGAGCAGAGGCCAGACCAAAAGG
The DNA here is from genome assembly GCA_033557465.1 of Ichthyophis bannanicus. Lineage (NCBI taxonomy): Eukaryota > Metazoa > Chordata > Amphibia > Gymnophiona > Ichthyophiidae > Ichthyophis > Ichthyophis bannanicus. The sequence continues at coordinate 340,821,808 of CM066036.1, read as the reverse complement.
AAGGACTCTGTATTGGTAATGTTTTTCCCTGGAAAAGAAAACGTAGGAATTTTCTGTGAGTTGGATGGATGAGTACATGTGTGTACGCATCCTTGAGATCTAGAGAACAAAGCCAATCCTGACTTTGAAGGTATGGAAGGAGAGTGCCCAGAGAAAGCATCTTGAACTTCTCCTTGCATAGAAATTTGTTCAATTCTCTGAGATCCAGAATGGGTCTGTATCCCCCTGTCTTCTTTGGAATGAGAAAATAGGGGGAGTAGAAACCTGACCCTTGTTGAAGAAGAGGAACTTCTTCTATTGCCCCTTGGGCAAGAAGGGTAGATATCTCCTGACCTAAAAGGTCGAGAAGAGATGTGGGAGAATTGAAGTGTCTCACCATGGTGTGGGGAGGAAGGTCTGAGAAATGAAGTTTGTAGCCCTCTCTTATGATGGAGAGGGTCCACTGCTCTGATGTGATTTGCTCCCATCTGAGAGCAAAATGAGTTAACCTTCCTGGAATGGTGAGAGATTCTGGCTGTGTTAAAGCCAGAAAGGCTAAGTTCTCTAGCATCAAGTCAAAAACCCTGAGGGGGTTGGGACTGCTGGGTTACAGCAGCCCCTGTAGACTTAGGCCTGGCCTGCTTGGGTTGCTGACGCTTAGCGGTAAAGCGACCTGTAGAAGATTGTTGGCCAGACGTGGAAGGAAACCTGCCCTTTTTGAAAAAATACTTTTTAAAAGTCTTTTTCTTGGCAGGAATGGAGGTAGACCTTGAAAGTCTATCCAGAGCAGAATTCTCTGCATCCATTTGAGTGGCTTTAATTTGCCACTCTTTGCCAAACAGATTTTCACCTGTACAGGGCAGATTTCCTAAGCCATCTTGAACTCAGGGTTCTAGATCAGAAGCCTGGAGTCAAGCAATTCTGCGAGCAGCTATGGCAATGCCTGAGGCTCTACTGGCACCTTCAAAGGATTCAAAGGCTGCCCTGTTTGAAAACTTGGAGATGTCCTGAGTATGCTTAAGCCACATGCGGAATTCTTCCCTTTTATCTTCTGGAATAAAAGGGAGGTAAGTGTGCAGCTTTTCTGCCACTTCTTTCAGAAACATACCCATATGAAGGCTATATGAGTTGATTCTGGCAATAAGCATACTGGCCTGGAAGATTTTCCTACCAAAAGCATCCAAGGTCTGCATTCTCTTCCTGGAGGAGCAGAAGAGTGTCTCTTTGTACTCTTTATCCTCTTCATAGCTGACTGCACCACAATGGAATGGTGAGGAAGCTGAGTTTTTTGGAACCCAGGACAGGGAGGGACACAATACATAGTGTCCAACCTGCGAGAATGAGGAGAGAGAGTGAGAGGAGTCTCCCATAAATCAATCATGTGTTCATGAAGAATCTCATGAATTGGTAAGGTGACTGCCTCTTTAGGAGCTCTAGAGTATCCTAAAATATCTAATTTTTTTGCTCTAGGCTCTGATTCAGAGGTTACTGAAATAGAGAGTCCTTTAGCTACTTCTCTTATGAAGTCTTGAAAGGACAAGTCCTCTGGAGGAGACATTCTTCTTTTTGGAGAAGAAGTCTCCTCAGGAAGGGCTATGGATACTTCAGGAGACTCATCTGATGTATCAGAATCATCAGAGGAATCGAAGTATCGCCTGTCAGGGTGCTCTTCTAACGCTCGATACGCGTATTGAGCGGTATCGACATTGGGCGTCCCCGGTACCGGATCGGTACCGAGAAGTAGCCCTGGACAAGGAACCGCAGCAGTCGGTATCCTGGTCGATGTCGATGCCGTCGGTACTGGCATCGGTGCTGGTGCCGGTACCGGAGCCGATACCAACAACGGATCTCGTTGCGGTACCACCAGCGTCGCAGCTTGAATGAAGGCTGAAATAGCCTGCTGCATGGACAGAACATTCTGATCCATCGACGCCATGAATGCCTGGAGGTCGGTACCGGTAGATTGTGCCGGTACCCCAGAGCATTCTAACAGGTGATCGGCCGAGGCCGTGCCATCAATGTCAACCTGTAACCCCATAGGAGGAGCTTTGGAAGCCAGAGCTTCCCGCCAGGGTTGTTTGGCTGGTGCAGGATCCTCGAGGGCAAGCCCGGAGGCATCTCGATGCTTAGAGGGAGATCTACCCTTCGAGGACCTGCTAGGTTTATGTTTGGTTACCTGAGATCCTTCAGGAGAAGAAGACCTGGAAGATGTCGATGCAACTGCCGGTGCCTCAGTGGGAAACAGGACATGGAGCTTAGCTGCTCGGTTCTGTAACCCCCGTTTAGACATTAGGGAGCAGGACGGACAATCCGGAATGGAGTGTTCAGGACCCAAACATTTACGACACCATTCGTGGGTATCTGTAACAGAAATAGTACCGCTACACTTAGTGCATTTTTTGAACCCGGTTGGTTTTTCCATGAGGGAAATTTTCTTGTGGGCCCTGAGGCCTTAAGAAGAAAAGTACACCAAGTGAGGAAAAAATATCGATATATATATATATTTTTTTTTTTAAAGAAAGAAAGAAAAGACCGGCGGTACCGGTCCGGAGTCGGGGAAGGCAGACACGCGACCAAAGAAATAAAATAAAATAAAGAACTTCTTCAGCGGTGACAGGGCTCGACCTGCTGGCTCCGCGGCAAAGAAGAACTGAGGAGAGTTGGTTAGGAAAGGCGGGAAGGCAGCGCGCAGGCGCTGTGGGATGCTCCCAAAAGCTTTCCTTTTTGGGAAGCTGGGGAGCGTTCCCGCGCAGGCTCCGTCGGTACCGACGTACCCATATGTGAAGACTCATTCCTGCTTGTTCCTGGAGATTAGACTTTACCTGTTCCCCTAGTGGCCTTACTGAAATGGAGCAAAGCGGTCAGCTCAAAACCTCCGGAAATCTCTGACCCGTCCCCTCAATGAAACTGTAGATTTAGTACTCTTAGACTTGTCCTCTAAAGGTCTGGCACCATTGGACTCACCCAAATCCTTTACTAACTTGTCTAACGCTTCTCCAAAAACTAGTTTACCCTTAAAGGGAAGCTTAATGAGGCGAGTTTTGGAGGAAACATCCACAGACCAATTATGCAGCCAAAGAAAATGGCAATCTGAGACCACTGATGCTATGCTCTTGGTGGAGGTCCTTACCAAGTCATAGAAAGCATCTGCCGAACCCTATTCTAAATTTGTCACCGGTTCTGAATCTGGTATGCTCTGTGCCCACCTTAAATCTGCCCGAGCGATATATGCCCCACAAATTGAAGCTTGCAAGGCCAAGGCATTGACTTCGAAGGATTGCTTCAACAAAGTTTCAAGCTTTCTATCGTGGGCATTCTTCAACTGGGATAGCTATCTTTTTGGTAACAGCTGAAACTAGAGCATCCACCTTCGGTAACTTGAGGAGATCCCTCTCTACCGATGGAATTGGGTACAAATGGGATATAGCCCTTCCACCCCACAAACTAGCCTCCGGCAACCCCATTCTTTCTCAATCATTTCCTTAATAGCCAATTATACCAGAAAAGACCTCTGGGACTTTCTTATACCCTGTAACAGCAGATCTTCTAGGGACGTCTCTTGCACCAGGAACTCTTGTGGAATATTTAGTGCCGCTAAGGACTGAGTAATTAATGTAGCTAACTCTTCCCTACGGAAAACTCTAATAACACTGGGATTCTCCCCTGTTGGGATTTCCCTTTCCTCAATATCAGCCATTGAAGCGTCACCCCAAAACCAAAACAGACCCTCCAGTGGATCTTCTGAAGCCCTGGAGAGAATGAAAGCTGGCTCTTCCCAAGTGTCACTATCCAAACGACACTGTTTTACCATGGGTTCTAACACTTCTATATCTAGTGAAGGTGACTTTCTCACTGAACTGCCAGAAGCAGCCTTTTGCATTGGGACATCCATCAGGCACTGCTCAATGCAGTAGGCCTAATGTAATAGTAGAACAAAATCTGGAGAAAAAGGACAACCTGTTTAGTTTCTCAACTCAAGCTCCCTTAATCTGTGCCCCCCCCCCCCCCAACGGTGCAGGAAAGGAATCTTGTAACTTTGAAATGTCTCCTGTGAGAATATTCACTGGAGACAAAATGGCCATGGTTCCCACCAAAAGCGCGGGGTCTCATAGCTGAGGGGAAACTCTAGAATCACTCTCCGCGGCTACCTGAATGCCCCTGAAGTAAATTTAGCGTCTTCAGAGCCACTCTGTATGCATGTGTGGCAAAGGCCCATCGACGACACTGACTCCCGATGGTTGCTGCAAGTCTCACATACCACCTTAATGAATGACATTGCAGTAGCACGGCTGTTATCAATGTTAAACTCCATTGGGAACAGAAAATATTAAATTGCTCACCTGGCCAGCTCACAAAGTCAGTATAGTCACCCGGACAAATGATCGGTGCCGAAGCCCCCTCAGCACCCCTGCCTCAAGCAGTTGAGCTTCTCTTCTCTTTATTTTTTTAAATTGTATTCAGAGATAAAAGGGGAAGGCTACAAAAAGAGTGCAAATAACAGAATCAAATCTGAAGTATGATGCCAGAGGGAGCCAAGCCAAGCCGGATGAGGGACCTGGACCACCAGATAATGCACCCTTAAAATCACCAAAAGCTGACTCAACAGCTCTGGTTCTCTAAGGAGTAGTACTCCTTCCCTGAAATGCTCCTTTCTATCACTCTCTCTCTTTTTTTTCTACTTCCTTTCAGTGGAGTCCAGACTGCACAGAAGCTCATCACCATCTGCTGGAAACAGAGAAACACTGGAATGAGAGTATGTGCACAGAACCCTTAGTGTGACATCATCAAAGCCTGCTGGTGTCTGGACTGGACTGCTGTACTCTGCTTTGGACAGTCATGTGTTTGTATTTGGTGGGGTACAAGAAGAGAAATGGAAACTGAGTTTAAAAAAATGCAGTGGGAGATGGCAATAAAAAAACAGGACTACTTTAGCCTCAACCTAGTAATATGGGTCTTCTCCCCAGCAACAGTATCAGCAACACATCATGAACATGAAAAACAATAATATATAGGCAGCAAAATTGTTATACAGATAGATTGAAAAGTCATTATAAAACTGTTTGTGAGAAGCCTAAAAGCACCATGAAGATGGCAGGAGCAAACAGTGCTGCAGCATGAGAAGGCCTCAGAGGGCAGCTGGGTTCGGAAGTGTTTTTGCCAGCTGAGGCAACTTTGCCCTCTCCAGATCTGTCCTGGGAGGAGTAGACTGTTCGCCCTCCGATTCTCTGAACAGGTCGAAAATTGTTTTGTATCAGGTGAGCCTCACTTCTATTGCCAAAATAGAGTTGGGAAGAAATCTCTGGGACCTGACAAGAAATAAATGAGAAGCAGGGTTAAAAAAATGAATCAAAGTCCTCAAGAATAGGCTGATTTTACCGCCACTGTCTCTATGAAATTATAGTTCCTGTTTTTCTAAGATAAACTGGAACTAAGGGCATATATACTAAGTGCAGTAAGCACTTAGCATGGGTTTTAAGGCTTAGTGCAGGCCCACCCTAATGATTACCATACAGTAAAAACCCACATTAAGTGCTTAGCATGGTTTGGAGTGGGAATTGGATGGATTTGCAATTGAGATAGGGCATAACTGCCACAAACAAATAGCATGCACTATGTTACCGTGCATTAGCTGTCAGAACTGCTGACAGTATGGCTGCACTTAATGCCACCTGAAGAGAAGCATTAAATGCAGCTATGCTATTGGCAATCAGTTAGCATGGCAGCTTCCATTGGCTTGTTAAAAAAAAAAAAAAGGTAACAGCTATGGTGGCACAACTGGATTCTCCACCATGTCGATCAAGACTTCTGCCCAATGAGTTCCCTCCAAACAGAAAACCCCTTCCCAGAACAGAATCTCAACTCAGGTCATACACGTGCCTCTCCAAATCATTTTGAACCCCTGCGGTACTCACCTTTAGGTTTCCCTGGTCATCTAATTAACCAGGACAGAAGCGGTCCCTCTCAGTTCCCTCCCCAGAGCCGCAAGGCCTCAAAATGACAGCTATGATCCTTAGCAGTAGCACTGCAAGACTACCAACAGGTGTCACAGTCACCTTTCTGAGATTGGCAGTTCTGGGGTAGGAACAAAGGGGGGATAAACTGTCCTGTCCCGGGGCCACTAGACAACCAGAGAAATCTCTATGTGAGTCTCAAAAGGGGGAGGGGTCAATGAGGTTTTGGTATTGTCTTTAGGCTCTGTTTGATCCTGGGAGCTTCTGTTAGGGGGGGTTCTATTCTTGGGGGAGGGGGAATGATTGGGGTGGGCATGGGTCTGATCGGCATTGGGGGGTGGATGGGGAGGTCAGGGTGCACTATGACAAAAACAGTTTTTGCACTGGAGCCTGAGTTACATGCCTCGGCAGAAAGCATGGGTGCACCCACTACTACTACTACTACTGATCATTTGTATAGTGCTACAAGGCATACATAGCACTGTACAGGCACATGTAAAAGACAGTTCCTGCTTATCAGAGCTTACAATCTAGTAATGCTATCTGCTGTCATGTAACACAGTTTCATGAGGTCAAATGTCTGCTAGGTACGGTAAATACAGGGTAGATATTGTGTATGTCCCCTGCATTTTTACCACATAGACTTTATGCTTACTATGCTTTATTTTTACATATAAAGTGCGGTAAATGCAAAACTTTACTGCATTTTAGTAAACGGGCCACTAAAATTTTCTATGGGATTGGATCAGTCAGAGTCACTTGCTAACTTCTCATGGGAAACTCACCAAAGTGAAAGGAATGAGGATAGGCTCCAAGAACACTGTCCAGACAGCAGACTCTTCACATGGGGGAGTGGTCACAGATCCTGGGTAGCGGAAATATTTGGATCTGCCTGATTTGCCCAAGAAAGCTTTCAGGGTCCAGTGCTGAGCTGCTGGAACAGCAGAATCTGAAAAAAACAGTATCATAGGGTGCAGAGACAGCTTTTATTAATTGTTTTGGTGACTATGGGCCCGATATTCATCTGTGATGGCTATGTGCCTCTAAAGTGCATAGCCATCGCCGCTGAGCCTTAACCGTGGATATTCAATGCTGGGGTCATATCTGGTCACTGGCATTGACTATCCGGGTCTGCCGCACGACGCTGCATGGTGCAGAAGCTAACTGGGCAGCGTCAATATTGAGCTGCTGCCCGGTTAGCTCCCACGGGTAAAGATAGGCTAGCTTTTCCCGCGCCTATTATTAATCGCAGGTCGCTAACCGGGCAGCAGTTCAATATCAGCACTGCCCAGTTAGTGACAGGTGCCACCTCTGCTCCACCCCAGAATGCCCATGACATGCCTCAATGCTACACGGTTAGCATCAGGATATTTAGTGGCGTTACTTGGGGATATTCAGTGGCGCTAACCATGTTAGTGCCGCTGAATCTCTCTCTAAGCAACATTTGCATGATTTACAGGTCTATAAACTGTGTAAATGCCTATGAATATTGAGCTCTATATTTTTAAATACAGATATTTGCTCTTGCAGTTAGATTTTATTAAAAAACTGCCCTTCCCCTATTTACAAAATCAATTTAGAGAAAAGGAAGATATATTTGGAATACAATTTGTTTTTCTTTTTCCACCTTTTCCTTTTGTGGCCAAAAAAAACAATTTTTTCCCTTCTTCCTACAATTGTTCTTATGTACACAAAACAACATCTTTGTTAGTGATAGAGCGGAAGGGCTGTCAGGTAAGGTTTGCCTCTTTGCAGATGATACCAAAATCTGCAATAGAGTAGACACCCAGGAAGGTGTAGATAACATGAGGAGGGATCTAGCTAAGCTTGAAGAATGGTCTAGAATTTGGCAGCTGGGATTTAATGTTAAAAAATGTAACGTCATGCATTTGGGCTGCAGCAATCCAAGGGAGCAATACAGTATAGGAGGTGAAGTACTTTTGTCCACTAAAGAAGAGCGGGACCTAGGCGTGGTTTTGTCTGATGATCTTAAAGTAGCTAAACAGGTAGAAAAGGCGACGGCAAAAGCTAGAAGGATGCTTGGGTGCATACGGAGAGGAATGGCTAGCAGAAAAAAGGAGGTGATAATGCCTCTGTATAAGTCTTTGGTGCGACCTCATTTGGAGTATAGTGTGCAATTCTGGAGACCGCACCTTCAAAAGGATGTGAACAGGATGGAGTCGGTGCAGAGGGTGGCTACTAAAATGATTAGTGGGCTTCATTGTAAAGCATATGAGGACAGACTTAAGGATCTTAATATGTACACCTTAGAGGAAAGGCGGGATAGAGGAGATATGATTGAGATGTTTAAATACCTCCGTGGCATAAATGTTCAGGGAGAGAGCCTCTTTCAATTGAAAGCAAGTTCTGCTACGAGGGGACATGGGATAAGGGTGAAGGGAGATAGATTCAGGAGTGATATGCGGAAATATTTCTTTACGGAAAGAGTAGTGGATCCGTGGAATAGTCTCCCAGTGGAGGTGGTAGAGATGAGGACAGTAACTGAATTCAAAAAAGCATGGGACCAACACAGAGGATCTCTAAAGGTAAAAAGTGGACTGTTGTGGTTGTTGATATGGAAGGACAGACTAGATAGGCCATGTGGTCTTTTTCTGTCATGATGTTTCTATGTTTCTATAAATATATAAATCTATCTTTTGTTAAAATCTTAAGTTAGTATCTAGCTGCTTTCACTAGCCTGCAAATCTGTTTTGGTTCCAAAACTCCAACTGGCCTGATATTTATTTAAACATTGCAGTCAGTGGTTTTTTAAACTGTGGACACAGTGTATAAATAAAATTTAATACTTCTGTAGAAATGGGTAAAAGGGGTAACATCTGGAAAGCAGTGTGCATTAATGCTCGTAATATGGGAAATAAGATCCCAGATGTTTATGCTTTAATGGAAGAGGCTGACTTGGATTTAGTGAAGGTTATAGAGACTTAGTTCACAGACAACCATAACTAGGATGTAATTATTCTCCAGGACCAAGCAGGAAGTCAGTCCTCACATATGGGTGACGTCGGCGCCGATGGAGCCCTCGTGCGGAGCATTTCCCCAGCTTTCAAAGAAAGCCTTTGGGAATTGCAGCGCGCATGCGCGGTCCCCTTCCCACCCAAGGGTGCCATCTTGCTCAGTCTTCTTTTTTCTGCGGAGCCCGATGGACGTAGTTAGTTTTTCCCCGAGGAAAAAGTTGATTTTCCCTATTTTTCTCCGGTTCGACGCCGGATCCTTTTCCCGCTCGGACCGATACGCCGGTATCGAGTCCTTTTCTCTCTTTTTTGTTTTTTGTCCTTTGTGACTGGCGTTCGCGCCTTTTTCTTTTTTCCCTGGCAGCCCGGTCTTTTGACCTAGCAGGGGCCCTTTTTCCCTCGATGGCTACCAGCGGGTTTAAGAAGTGTGATCGGTGTAAGAAACTTATGTCTCTTATCGACACACACGACTGCTGCCTCCATTGCCTCGGGACCCGATCATGACCCGATGATCTGTGGTCCGTGTGGCAAAATGTCCTCAAAGGCGTTGAGGAGTCGGCAGCACCAGAAGGATCAAATTTTTTCTGACTCTGCGTCCGGCTGGGCCCGGACCTCGTCAGAGGCCTCGATGTCTCGGGACTCCGGCCCCGAGCAGCGTCGGGGTCCTTCTGAGCGGGGGTCTCCTTCGCGGGAACATTGCAGGAAGAAGAAACCCGCGAGGGCGACGTTGGTGGACGCTCCTGCTTCCTCGAGGGCCAGGTCGCATAGCCCCGATAGCCGCACCGGGTCTTCGGAGTCGGAGAGGCCTGCCAAGCATCCTCGTGTCGAGATGGAGTCTCCTGGACACGTAAGTGCTGTTGTCCTCGTGGACTCTCCTCCAAGGGAGCCGCCGTCGGGGCCCGAGTCGGGGGCTGCTGAGTCTCCTGAGCTCGGACTCAGGTTGACGGCCTTGGAGAGCAGCTTCGCTGCCTTCATGGAACAGCAGCGGGCATTGATCGCCGGTCTCACCGGTGCATCTGCCCCGACCACTGGGACCTCGACGTCTAAGTCGACCCCGGAGGCTGAGCCGATCCTCGAGTCCATCCGGGCTCGAGTCGATCCTCGGCCATGGTCTCCCTTGACCTCCCGTTCAGGGCCGAGATCGTCGTCGCCGATTCCCTCGGCGTCGGGGCGGAGGGCATCGGTGCCCACCTGACCGGAGCCGCTCGATTCCTCCTCCGAGGAGTCGGGTTGGGAGACGGAGGACGAAGAGTCACCCGACACCCATCGGACTAGGTGTGTCCCATCGGACTCACCCGAGTCCGAACCTCGGAGATGATCCCCACCGGAGGATACCCGGTTCTCGGACTTCGTGTGGGATATGGCCAAGGCTTTGGCCTTCCCCGCGGATCCCGAGGAGGAGCCTCGAGCCGAGGAGCTCGAGGCCCTCCAGTATGACTCTCCTCCGAAGGAGGCCTTTACTGTTCCGGTTCCTCCGATGCTGGAGCGGCTGCTCTTCCGCATGTGGGAGACCCCAGCCTCTACACCGGTGTTAAGCAAGCGGGTCGATTCCATTTATCGAGTCCGCAAGAGCCCCGGGTTCCAAAAGGCACAATTACCGCACCACTCCATGGTTGTGGAATCGGCCATGCATCGACTGAAAAGTCAAAAGATGCACTCCTCGGTGCCTCCCGGCCGGGAGGCCCGGAACCTGGATGCCCTCGGTAAGAAGTGCTTCCAGGGCTCTATGCTTGCTTGCCGTGTCCAGACTTACCAGCTCTACATGGGCATGTACCTCCGAGACCTGGCAAAGGAGATTGCCGGGTTCTCTGCTGGTCTCTCCAAGGAACCTTTGCAGAGGTTCCAGGTCTTGTCCACCGGTATTTGAGAGTGCTCGATGTTTATCTCTCGGGCAGCCTACGATGGCTTCGAGGCTTCGGCCTGAGTAGCCGGGGCCGGCATCGGTGCCCGCCGACAGGCTTGGCTACAGTCATCCGACCTCGAGCCATGGGTCCAGGACAAGTTGTTCGATGTCCCCTGCTGGGGTGAAAACCTCTTTGGCAAGCCCATGGCTGAAAAGGCTGCAGAACTCGAGACCGAGACTCTGACTAGGACTAGGCTTTCCAGGAAAACCTCTGCCCCTTCTCAGAAGAAGAAGAAGGGCTCGGGAAAAAAGTCCTTTTACCCAAGGAAGTTGTCTGCCTATAAACAATACCCTCATTATCAGGCCTCTGCAGCTCCCCAACAGGGTCAGCAGGCCAAGGGACAGGGTCAAGGGTCACGTAGGCAGAAGACCCCCAAGCCACCTACACCGGCCCCTGCTCCGCAGGGTGGGGGTTTTTGACTCAAACAGCATAGCCTCTTCTCCTCAGCTGGCTTCTCTCAGCACAGGAGGCCGGCTGGCCCACTTTGCCCACAGGTGGTCAGCCGTCACATCAGATACCTGGGTTCTTCATATAGTCCAAAAGGGCTATCTTCTCCATTTTCACCAGGTACCTCCCTCCTATTTTCCAGGGGAGCCTCCAAGACCCCCTTCTGCACAGGGACCTGCTCCTTCAGGAGTTAGCAAGCCTGCTCAAGGATCAGGCTGTGGAACCGGTGCCCCACTACCTGCGAGGTCACAGCTTTTATTCCAGGTACTTTCTGGTACCAAAAAGAACAGGAGGCCTCAGACCCATCCTAGACTTGCGAAACCTCAACAAGTTCATGGAGCGGGAAAAGTTCAAGATGCTTACCCTTGGAATCCTGCTGCCCTACCTCCAGCAGGGAGATTGGCTATGCTCCTTGGATCTAAAGGATGCTTATACTCACATCCTTATCCATCCAGACCACAGACAGTATCTCAGGTTTCTTGTGGGAGGAAACCACTATCAGTACAGAGTACTACCCTTTGGCCTGTCCTCCGCTCCCAGGGTCTTCACCAAGTGCCTAGCAGTGGTGGCGGCCTACCTGAGGCTTCAAGGTCTCTTTGTGTTTCCGTACCTGGATGACTGGCTCATAAGAGGCCATTCTTCCCAAGAGGCCAACCAGGCCACCCTTCGCACTGTGGCTCTGCTTCAACACATGGGGTTTGTCAAACTTCGCAAAGTCCACTTTGCTACCATCCCAGAACTTAGAGTTCATAGGGGCCAGACTAGACACTCTTCAGCAAAGGCTTTTCTGCCTCTGGACAGGGCCCACAGGCTAATGGATCTAGCCGGCCAGTTTCGCAGCAATTCCTGAGACTACTCGGCCATATGGCTTCCACGGTTCATGTCACCCCCAATGCCCGCCTGCACATGCGACCTGCTCAGTGGAGTCTTCGCACACAGTGGCATCAAGCCACAGGGGGCCTAGCGGACTCAGTGAGGATCTCCGACCTCCTGGTCTCCTCTCTGCAATGGTGGCTTCATCTTCCGAATCTGGTGCTCGGAGTGGTTTTTCAATCCCCTCCGCCTACTCAGGTGCTGACAACCGATGCCTCTCTTCTCGGTTGGGGAGCACATTGCCAAGGGACGTGTACTCAGGGTCTCTGGACCCCTTGGGAGGCTACTCAACAGATAAACTTCCTGGAGCTCCGAGCGATCCGCCTAGCTCTGAGAGCCTTCTCCCACCTCGCCTCTCACCAGTCTGTACTAGTCCAGACGGACAATCAAGTTGCAATGTTCTATGTGAACAAACAAGGAGGCACAGGCTCCTTCCTTCTTTGTCAGGAGGCACAGCGACTGTGCTCTTGGGCTGTCAATCACGGCATCCTTCTCAAGGCTGTCTACCTCCCAGGTCAGGAAAACTGCCTGGCAGACAGACTGAGCCGGATCCTGCAACCACACGAATGGAGATTGAACCCATTGGTGGTTCAGCAGGTCTTTCTCAAGTGGGGGCTCCCCACCTTGGACCTTTTCGCCAGTCCTCTGAACCGGCAACTCCCGAGATTCTGCTCTAGACAACCGCATCCTCTCAGAGTAGCAGCGGATGCGTTTCTGATCTAGTGGTCCACAGGCCTACTGTATGCGTTTCCTCCCACACCACTAGTGTCCAGAACGCTGTTCAAAGTCCTCAGGGACGGGGTTTCATTGATTCTCATAGCCCCCAGATGGTCGAGGCAACCGTGGTTCCCGCTTCTGCTGCAACTGGCGGTGGACACACCTCTTCCTCTGGGGTTTCAACACGATCTCCTGTCTCAGGATCAGGGGACTCTCTTGCACCCCAACCTCCAGTCCCTTCATCTGATGGCCTGGCTGCTGAAAGGGTAGTCCTAGCTCCCTTACTACTACCTCGAGAGGTGGAAGATGTAGTCTTGGCCTCGCGGCATCAATCCACCAGGAAATCCTACTCTCTTAAGTGGCGCAGGTTCTCCGCATGGTGTGCTCAGCACGGTGAGAATCCCTTCTCCTGCTTGGTAGCGGTAGTGTTGCAATATTTGCTCTACCTCTCCAATCTGGGCCTTAAGTCTAACTCTGTCAGAGTTCACCTTAGTGCTCTCTCAGCACACCACTCGCCGGTGGATGGCAGGCCTCTTTCCAACCACCCTTTGGTGGCGCGTTTCCTCCGAGGCCTTCTTCTGCTTAAGCCTCCTTTGCGTCCACCGGCCCCTGACTGGGATCTGAATGTGGTCTTACAGCGGCTTACTTGTCCGCCTTTTGAACCTATGGCTACCTGCCCTCTCCGTTTTCTCTCCTGGAAAACTTTATTTCTGGTAGCTCTCACCTCTGCTAGGCGAGTGAGTGAACTGCAGGCCCTAGTGTCTGATCCTCCTTACACTAGGTTCTACAGGAATAGGGTAGTCCTACGGACTCACTCTAAGTTTCTTCCTAAAGTTGTCTCACCTTTTCACCTCAATCAGGAGGTGGTTCTTTCGACCTTCTTTCCCAGGCCGCATGCCAACCGAGCTGAGATGGTCTTGCATACCCTGGACTGTAGGAGGGCGTTATCCTTCTACCTTGACCGTACGCGGGAGCATCGGAAGGCTGTTCAGCTTTTCGTCTCTTTTGACCCCAATAAGTTGGGGCTCCCTGTCTCCAAGTGTACGTTGTCCATATGGGTCGCTGACTGTATCACCTGGGCTTATGGGGCAGCCGGCCTCTCGTTGGAGGGTCGAGTCACGGCTCATCATGTCAGGGCGAAGGCTGCGTCAGTGGCTCATCTCTGCTCTGTTCCATTGGCAGACATCTGCCGGGCCGCTACTTGGTCTTCAAGCCAGACTTTTGCGGCCCATTACTGCCTTGAGAGGGAGTCCCGCAGGGACAGTGCTTTCGTGCAGGCAGTACTCCATAATCTCTTTGGGGTTTAGGCAACTCCTACCCTCCGGCCCTGGTGTTGGGCTACCGGTCGGGAGCGTTCTCAGAGAAGATTCCTTCCTTCTGTGCTGACGAGCTAGAGGGAGCTCATTTTTCCGCTTGGGGTCTCCGGTAGCCTTAAGCTGGGGAGTCCCATATGTGAGGACTGACTTCCTGCTTGGTCCTGGAGAAAGAGTAGTTACTCACCTGTAACAGGTGTTCTCCAGGAGCAGTAGGAATCAGTCCTCACAACCTTCCCTCCTCCCCTTGGAGTTGCAGTCATATGATTTGTTTTTGCTAATTTTTTGCTGTCTTTTAGCTATGTCATCAGACTGAGCAAGATGGCACCCTTGGGCGGGAAGGGGACTGCGCATGCACGCTGCAATTCCCAAAGGCTTTCTTTGAAAGCTGGGGAAATGCTCCGCACGAGGGCTCCGTCAGCACCGATGTCACCCATATGTGAGGACTGATTCCTGCTGCTCCTGGAGAACACCTGTTACAGGTGAGTAACTACTCTTACCGGGCTATACTTTATTCAGGTAGGAAAAAGGAGAGGAGGAGTGGCATTATATGTAAAATATTAAAGCTATAGAATTACAGGACTTACAAAAGAAGGAAGAGGCACTGTGGCTTAAACTAGAAAGAGGGAATGGGGAATCCCTTTGCATTGGTGTGATATACAGATCTCCTTCACAGGCAGAAGAAGCCCACAGAGATTTAAATGAAGACATTCACAGTATTGCCGTTAAAGGAGAAGTGCTACTGATGGGTGATTTCAATATGCCAGATGTTGATTGGCACATTCCTGCTGTGGTGTCATTTAGAAGTAAGGTATTCCAGCAACTGGTAACAGAACCTACACATGAAGGGGCACACTTTCCCATTGGTGCTTACCAATGGGAAAGTGTAGGAGATCATCTTTCAACACAGTCCAAAACGTGATGTGGGTGGAAAAACACTTTATTATTAAACAAGGACCTAAAGACAACCCGACACAGGCCGTGTTTCGAATACCTTCGTCAGGAGTTGTTCGGGTAGGTACTAAAAACATAAAAACATATCATAAAATTAAATTGTAACAATCGGGCAAGAACAAATTAAAAATAGAAACATAAATATATACATATTAAATAAATAAATACAACACCTCATGTAAAAATTATATACAAAAAGAATACTAAAAAGTGTGGAACGCAATTATAAACTCTAAAAAATGTAACAAGCAATACTATTATAAACAAATATAAGCAAATAATATAAAATAAAATAAAATAAAACCAATGGTCAAGCAACATGACTGAGATAGAAACAAAGCTAATAGGGGATGTAGCAAGAGATATTGTAACACCTGAAATACCTCTATTGTAGATATGATGGACATGTAGCCCTCAACAGGAACAAGGTTATAAAGCTAAAAAGGAGAAAACAAATACAGGCATATGTATACATTGGAGAGATTAATAATAATCATACATCTGAACAAATAAAATAGTACATAATAAATGTAACATATAAATGTTAAAACAATAGATAGATAAATAAACATCAGAAGGAACTAAAAACCTTTATTAAAAATAGATATAAATTAAAACAGAGGAGGCAGCAGGAGCGGAATACATGTGCCAAAGGTTGAGAAGGGAGGAGGTCAACCTGAGCACAAAAACGGCAAAACTTCTCAACGTGAATATTATAGGACTTCTTCATAAATAAAAGTATAATGGAGAAGGGGAGACTAATACCCTTAAATAAGATAAACTTTGTATGGAGTTAAAATTAGATAACTATAATAAAATCCAGCGTTAAAAACTAAACTTCTAAATATGCAAGACATTCTGAGTGCTTAGAACAAAAAGACCGGGACAACACAAATGAGAATTATAAATAACCACCCTAATGTAATGTCTAAAAATGTATAAAAATTCTCTCCAAAAAACAGATAATATAAAGAACTAACTAAAAACAATATGTTAACAAAAGCGCCGGACCTCCTGATTGAAAACCGCCGACGTCTGCATAAACCTTTCAAACTTCAGCGAGAAATAAAAGGAGAGATGGCATGGCAGAATCTAAAACATCAGTAAGCCACTACAGTTCATAGCTGTTCTAAAAACGTACTATATTATATGCTTGTCAAATGTTTCTGCATTTCGAAGCAAGCAGCTCGTCTCCAATAGCGCCGGAAAACTTCTGGCTGGAAAACGCCGACGCATGCGCAACCCTTTAAACCTAATTGCAAGCGGGAAACTGGAAGGGGGAGGAGCACCGAGGGTTATACATTCACAACAACGTATCAATTAACCGTTGTAACTCCTGGATATTACATCATCTTCAATAAAAACTATCTCTGGACTTGTGCCACTAAAACTGAATTAAAAAAATAAATAACACAATACAATAAAATAAGGTACAAAGTAACCTCGTATACACAAGCTCAAAAATGTTTATATAATCAAAGTCAACCATAGCACCATTATATGTATTATAGTTGAAATCTAAAATATCAGTGAGCCGCTATAATTCATAGCTGTTCTAAAAACTTACTATATTATATGCTTGTCAAATGTTTCTGCATTACGAGGCAAGCAGCTCGTCTCCAATAGCGCCTGAAAATTTCTGGCTGTACCACGTCCACGCATGCGCAACCCTTTAATCCTAATCTCAAGCAGGAAACTAGAAGGGGGAGGAGCACCGAGAGAATACCTTCACAACAACGTATCAGTTAACCGCTGAAACTCCTGGATATTATATAATCTTCAATGGAAGCTATATCTTAACTTATGCCACTAAAACTGAATTAAAACAATAAATAGCACAATAAAATAAAATAAGGTAAAAAGTAACCTCATATACATAAGCTCAAAAAAGTTTATATAATCAAAGTCAACCATAACACCATTATATTTATTATTGTTGTATTACAATATATTGAATTAACCATAATAAAAACCAACAGAAACTAAAAAGCAAACCTAATGATATATACCTTCTCACAATTACAAAAAAACAGAAAAATCCTGATCTGAGTTAAGGCCATTGGGAGCCAGAGTATTTAATAAAAATATGTATCTCTGTTCTAATCTTAAAATAGTTTTATTAATATCACCCCCTCGCCAATTGGGTTTCACTTGCTTAATGACAAAAAATTTTAAATCGGTGACTTTATGGTGAAACGCTTGCCAGTGAGAAACCAGAGGTTTATCTTCTACATTCCTCCTAATGCAACTCTTGTGCTTCATAATCCTGACCTTGATGTTCCGAGTAGTTTTCCCTACATAAAGCATTTTGCAGGGGCACTGTATCACATAGATCACATTATGTGTGTCAGAATTAGCGAAGTCATTAATCTGAAATTTCTTATGAGGTAGGGTGAATAAATGTGTTCCTAACAGGTAACACATTGAGAGAGACCGAACATCTCCCACATTGGTATTGACCTTTGTAACGTGTCAAAAGTCTCTTCTCAGTGAGTGCTGAGGGTACAAGAAGATTACGGAGATTGATATTGCGCTTATGTGCGACAATAAGTTTCTGATCTTGGAAGGCCGGCAAAGATTGAAGGATATGCCATTCTTTCTTAAGAATACCAGTAATCTTTGCCGAGAACTGAGAATAGAGAAGGGGACATACTAGCCCCTTATTAATTTTCTTCTCTTTAGGTTTCAAAAGTAATTCTCGTGGTGTATTTTTAGCTCTCCTGTATGCAGATTCAACATGCTTAATAGGATAATTCTTCTCTAGAAACCGTCTTTTCATATCTATTGCCTCTTCTTCAAAATCATATGGATCAGAGCACACTCTCTTGACTCTAAGGAATTGGCTCACAGGAAGATTATTCTTCAAAGATAAATTATGGAAGCTACTGTAGTGTAAAAAATGATTCTTATCTGTAGGCTTCTTATAAAGTGTTGTCGAATACCCAAATTCTTCTTTCTTTATCATAGACATATTTTTACGGCCCTTTATTAAAGACATGTGGTCATATGTGCGAGACTCAGCGCATGTTATAGAGATTTTATCTACTTTTGATACTTGCACTGCGGATATTATTCTAGTAACCCTAGATGTCGAGTCACTCTATACTAATATATCTCAGAAAGAAGCTTTAGACAGGTATATAGATGATATTTTGATACTTTGGAAAGGTACAGAAGAATTGCTGTTTCAGTTTAATGAATGGATTAACCAGCTAGACACTAACTTGCGGTTTCAGATCACCTATGATTTTCACAAGATCCCGTATTTAGATCTTTTGATAAAGAAAGAAGAATTTGGGTATTCGACAACACTTTATAAGAAGCCTACAGATAAGAATCATTTTTTACACTACAGTAGCTTCCATAATTTATCTTTGAAGAATAATCTTCCTGTGAGCCAATTCCTTAGAGTCAAGAGAGTGTGCTCTGATCCATATGATTTTGAAAAAGAGGCAATAGATATGAAAAGACGGTTTCTAGAGAAGAATTATTCTATTAAGCATGTTGAATCTGCATACAGGAGAGCTAAAAATACACCACGAGAATTACTTTTGAAACCTAAAGAGAAGAAAATTAATAAGGGGCTAGTATGTCCCCTTCTCTATTCTCAGTTCTCGGCAAAGATTACTGGTATTCTTAAGAAAGAATGGCATATCCTTCAATCTTTGCCGGCCTTCCAAGATCAGAAACTTATTGTTGCACATAAGCGCAATATCAATCTCCGTAATCTTCTTGTACCCTCAGCACTCACTGAGAAGAGACTTTTGACACGTTACAAAGGTCAATACCAATGTGGGAGATTTATTTATTTATTTAACACTTATTTATATACCGCATCTTCCAGCGATCAGTTGCGGTGTACAATTAACAACAGTGAACAATGCAGAGCTTGTTTTACATGGAACAGAATAATTTTTACATAGAACATCTTAACATGCACACATAGGTTTAAAAACTAAGCAGAATAATTCAACTAACACAGATTGTGTAACAATTTAAACAAAGTGCTGACTCTACCGCATAGGCAGATCATATCAGTTGCAACTATATACAAGTAGGGTATCAGTGCATAGGAGTGGAGTGTTCATTCGATTATGTTTTGTGTGTTATCCTTGAAGAAGGGAGTATACGCTTAATGTGGGGGGGTTCATGTTTAGCCTTTATCTAAGTTAAGTGGAATGTTTTCTATGGAATTATAGTGTTTAGTGAATAGATATGTTTTCAATTTTTTTCTGAATTCTGTTATCTCTGTTAGTGATCGTAAGTCCTCTGGTAACGAGTTCCAAGTTGTTGGAGCTATGTGGGAAAAGGCTCTATTATTTGTAATTTTGTGAGATCTTATATATTCTTTTGGAATCTTTAGTTTATTTGATTGTCCTTTTCTATGAGTAGACTTAGGTAGTTCTTTGTTTATTAAATTACATAGTGTCTTCGGGGCCATGTCGTTTAGGGCTTTGAATGTAGTTATTATTGTTTTGTAGGTTATCCTGCTTTGTATTGGTAACCAGTGCAGGGAAGCTAGTATTGGTGTAATGTGTTGGAGTGAATTTATCTTTAATATAATTCTAGCTGTTTCATTTTGTGCGAGTTGGATTCTTTTGATATTTTGTTTTGGAATGCCTATGGGAGATGTTCGGTCTGTCTCAATGTGTTACCTGTTAGGAACACATTTATTCACCCTACCTCATAAGAAATTTCAGATTAATGACTTCGCTAATTGTGACACACATAATGTGATCTATGTGATACAGTGCCCCTGCAAAATGCTTTATGTAGGGAAAACTACTTGGAACATCAAGGTCAGGATTATGAAGCACAAGAGTTGCATTAGGAGGAATGTAGAAGATAAACCTCTGGTTTCTCACTGGCAAGCGTTTCACCATAAAGTCACCGATTTAAAATTTTTTGTCATTAAGCAAGTGAAACCCAATTGGCGAGGGGGTGATATTAATAAAACTATTTTAAGATTAGAACAGAAATACATATTTTTATTAAATACTCTGGCTCCCAATGGCCTTAACTCAGATCAGGATTTTTCTGTTTTTTTGTAATTGTGAGAAGGTACATATCATTAGGTTTGCTTTTTAGTTTCTGTTGGTTTTTATTATGGTTAATTCAATATATTGTAATACAACAATAATACATATAATGGTGTTATGGTTGACTTTGATTATATAAACTTTTTTGAGCTTATGTATATGAGGTTACTTTTTACCTTATTTTATTGTGCAATTTATTGTTTTAATTCAGTTTTAGTGGCACAAGTTAAGATATAGCTTCCATAGAAGATTATATAATATCCAGGAGTTTCAGCGGTTAACTGATACGTTGTTGTGAAGGTATTCTCTCGGTGCTCCTCCCCCTTCTAGTTTCCTGCTTGAGATTAGGATTAAAGGGTTGCGCATGCGTGGACGTGGTACAGCCAGAAATTTTCAGGCGCTATTGGAGACGAGCTGCTTGCCTCGTAATGCAGAAACATTTGACAAGCATATAATATAGTAAGTTTTTAGAACAGCTATGAATTATAGCAGCTCACTGATATTTTAGATTTCAACTATAATACATATAATGGTGCTATGGTTGACTTTGATTATATAAACATTTTTGAGCTTGTGTATACGAGGTTACTTTGTACCTTATTTTATTGTATTGTGTTATTTATTTTTTTAATTCAGTTTTAGTGGCACAAGTCCAGAGATAGTTTCTATTGAAGATGATGTAATATCCAGGAGTTACGGCGGTTAATTGATACGTTGTTGTGAATGTATATCCCTCGGTGCTCCTCCCCCTTCCAGTTTCCCGCTTGAAATTAGGTTTAAAGGGTTGCGCATGCGTCGGCGTTTTCCAGCCAGAAGTTTTCCGGCGCTATTGGAGACGAGCTGCTTGCTTCGAAATGCAGAAACATTTGACAAGCATATAATATAGTACGTTTTTAGAACAGCTATGAACTGTAGCGGCTTACTGATGTTTTAGATTCTGCCATGCCATCTCTCCTTTTATTTCTCGCTGAAGTTTGAAAGGTTTATGCAGACGTCGGCGGTTTTCAATCAGGAGGTCCGGCGCTTTTGTTAACATATTGTTTTTAGTTAGTTCTTTATATTATCTGTTTTTTGGAGAGAATTTTTATACATTACATTAGGGTGGTTATTTATAATTCTCATTTGTGTTGTCCCGGTCTTTTTGTTCTAAGCACTCATAATGTCTTGTATATTTAGAAGTTTAATTTTTAACGCTGGATTTTATTATAGTTAGCTAATTTTAACTCCATACAAAGTTTATCTTATTTAAGGGTATTAGTCTCCCCTTCTCCATTATACTTTTATTTATGAAGAAGTCCTATAATATTCACATTGAGAAGTTTTGCCGTTTTTGTGCTCAGGTTGACCTCCTCCCTTCTCAACCTTTGGCACATGTATTCCGCTCCTGCTGCCTCCTCTGTTTTAATTTATATCTATTTTTAATAAAGGTTTTTAGTTCCTTCTGATGTTTATTTATCTATTTATTGTTTTAACATTTATATGTTACATTTATTATGTACTATTTTATTTGTTCAGATGTATGATTATTATTAATCTCTCCAATGTATACATATGCCTGTATTTGTTTTCTCCTTTTTAGCTTTATAACCTTGTTCCTGTTGAGGGCTACATGTCCATCATATCTACAATAGAGGTATTTCAGGTGTTACAATATCTCTTGCTACATCCCCTATTAGCTTTGTTTCTATCTCAGTCATGTTGCTTGACCATTGGTTTTACTTTATTTTATATTATTTGCTTATATTTGTTTATAATAGTATTGCTTGTTACATTTTTTAGAGTTTATAATTGCGTTCCACACTTTTTAGTATTCTTTTTGTATATAATTTTTACATGAGGTGTTGTATTTATTTATTTAATATGTATATATTTATGTTTCTATTTTTAATTTGTTCTTGCCCGATTGTTACAATTTAATTTTATGATATGTTTTTATGTTTTTAGTACCTACCCGAACAACCCCTGACGAAGGTATTCGAAACACGGCCTGTGTCGGGTTGTCTTTAGGTCCTTGTTAATAATAAAGTGTTTTTCCACCCACATCACGTTTTGGACTGTGTTGCTTGACATCACGTGATTTCCTGCCTATCTGGAGATCATCTTTCATCCAGTGATCACCAGATGGTGTGGTTCAGTATTAGGACTAGGGCTGAGAAAGTCCATTCAAAAGTGAAGGTCCTAGAATTTAGGAAAACTAACTTTGCCAAGATGGCAATATACCTCAAGGAGTCGTTAGTGAGAGAGCTATACCTTGGCTCCTCCTATGCTGCCTGCCCTTTCCCTGCTGTCTACACTTTTCCTGCTGCCTGCCCTTTCCCTGCTGCCACTTTTCCTGTTGCCTGCCCTTTCCCTGCTGCCTGCCCTTTCCCATGCTGCCTGCCCTTTTCCTGCTGCCTCCGCTTTTCCTGCTGCCTGCCCTTTCCCTGCTGCCTCCACTTTCCCTGCTGCCTCCACTTTCCCTGCTGCCTCCACTTTCCCTGCTGCCTGCCCTTTTCCTGCTGCCTCCACTTTTCCTGTTGCCTGCCCTTTCCCTGCTGCCTCCACTTTTTCTGCTGCCTGCCCTTTCCCTGCTGCCTCCACTTTTCCTGTTGCCTGCCCTTTCCCTGCTGCCTCCACTTTTCCTGCTGCCTGCCCTTTCCCATGCTGCCTGCCCTTTCCCTGCTGCCTGCCCTTTCCCTGCTGCCTCCACTTTTCCTGTTGCCTTGGTGGCAGCGGTGGTAATGGCAGCAGCAGACATCCAATTTTTTAAAAAGTGGGTCTTTTCAACTCCGCGCTTGTATGCAGGTCTGATCCCCCCTTCTTCTGTGCACATCAAAAGAGGGAGGGACTAGACCGGCTATTCAGGTGCAGAGTTGCAAAGACCTGTGTTTGAATGGCTGGTCTGGTCCCTCCCCAATCCAATGTGAGCATACATCAGAGGAGGGAGGGATCAGACCTGTATGCAAGTGCATAATCTGAAAGACCCGCTTTTCTTTTTTTTAAATTGGATGTCTGCTCTGCTGCTGCCATCGCCGCCACCAAGGCAATGTGAAAAGCGGTAGCGTCTGGCCAAGGGCAGGCAGCGCGGGGGAGAGCCGGCTGGATATGGAGGTAAGATGGGGAGATGACAGGCGTGGGGCAAATGACAAACCTGTGATTGGGTGGGGGGAGGTGCGCCAGATGTGCAAGTCACACAGGGTATATTTATGGCTTGGTATAGTCCTGGTTAGTGGGATGGGAACAGTTGGGGGATGTATAAAAGCAACGGGCAAAACTGAAAGGAAATATTTTAAGGGCAACAAACCTTTTTGTTAATAAGGTAAATACGGTAAATGTAAAAGGAAAAGGAGGCCACTATGGAAAAGGTGAAAAAAAAGAGCGTGGCCTTCATAAAATACAAGAGATCACAGAAAGTCTGTGCTTGAAGCTCTGAAGAAGAATCAGGAATCTGAAGCTCAGAAGCGATCTGAACAATTAGAGGCAGAATCTCTTCCCTATGAAAAAGCTGGACTATGTGGGATTTGTTGTCATCCTCAGGAAGAGAAATTTCCCTTTCCTCCAGATTGGATGCGCTAGCAGCGGAGTCATCCAGCAGCCCCTGATCACCCTCATCTCCATCAAAGCAATCCATGCTACCATCTTGCACAAACTGTCAGAACCGCAGTCTGAGTCAGCTGACCGGGAACACTTTCTGCTCACCTTCGCTCAGAAGGGCATCACAGGCAGAGGCAGTGGGGGCAGGCTTTGGGGAAGGAGATCTCCTTGACATCCCTTCCACAATGACCATGCACGTTGAAAAAGCACAGCAAACTCCAGTGTCATTGGATCTGGGGCTCGGATCATGTGCTGTTGCTGACTACCTCCTCCTCCGGACTGGGGAATCAGCAGAGTAGGGGAAGATTCACCCACCTGAAGAGACTGAGCAGCCTGTACTGAGGACTCTTGAGCGAGGGAGCTGAGAGATGGGCCTCTGGAATCACAGAGTTAATCAGAGGCTCTGACAATAAAGAGGCCTGCACCACGTGAGAAGGCAAAATTGCTGTGGAGGCTCCCCAGAATCGACTGCATAAGTGGTGCACAAGCAATCTAAGAGAAATTGCCATCACTTGCCAGAGCCGAGGTACTGGGGGAAAGAGGAAGGCATGTCGGTCCTAATGATTGCTTGCGTGGGCATGCCGAAAATCAAGTGGGAAAGAAGGGCCTCAGGTCATTTACCACAGCTGCAGTCTCCATTAGTCCCTCTATGCCAAACAGCCCCCTGAATGCAGAGTACTCACTGCCCCAATATTGCAGTGCTCTCCGGACTGCTCTCCAATGCTACCGAAGGAGGGTGAAGAGAGAAGGAATATCAGCCAGGGCCTTAAAGGGCCTGCATCCAATTCTTCCTAAGTGGATTTACTTTAAAATTTAGTTTAGCCAATGGAATTAACATTGTTGTTGTTAAGTGACATCGAATTGGTGTCAACTTATGGCGACCCTCTGAATAGTTGGCCCAAACTGTGTTCGGTCTTTAGTCAGGCGGCTCATAATTGATAGAGTGGCATCCATGGCTGCTGTATCAATCCATCTCATTACCAGCCTTCCTCTTTTACGTTGACCTTCTACCTTGCCAAGCATTATGTCTTTCTCCAACTATCTCTCTCTTTGCATGTTGTGTCCAAGTATGAAAGTCAAAGTCTTGTCATCTGAGCTTCTACGGAAAGCTTAGGTTTGATCTCCTTTAGTACTGACTGGTTGGTTCTTCGGACAGTCCATGATATACACAATATTCATCGCCAGCACCATAATTCAAAGGCATCCACTTTCTTCCTGTCAATCTTTTTCACTGTCCAACTTTCGCATCCATATGACTTTATTGAAAATACTATGGCTTGGACAACTCAAATCTGTCTATGGAGAGAGACATCTCTGCACTTGAGAATCTTGTCTAGGGCCTTCATAGCCATTCTGCCAAGTGCAATGTATCGTCAGATTTCTTGACTGCTTGTTCTTTCTTTATTGATTGTTGGTCCAAGTAGGTTAAAGTTGTCCACTATTTCAATTTCTTCTCCATCAATGAAGAACTTATTGATTTTGCCAGTTGTTGGGATCTTTATTTATTTATTTAGCTGTATTTATATACCGCTTTTCACCGGGTCAAAGCGGTGTTACATGGGGGTGGGGGAATTAAGTACAAGGGTAGGGCCATCACCGGGGAGGCAACATTGATGATTTTGACATAGGAAAGACTTTGGACATAGGACAAACGTTGGACATAGACAGGTTAGGGTAGCTTTGAGTTAGAGGTTCATTGTGGGTGAGTTCAGGGGTTTGTGGGTTTTTCGGTGGGGTTCGAGTTGAAGTATTCCTGGAAAAGGATGGTTTTTAGCTGTTTTCTGAAAGATATTAGGTCGGCATTGCTTCTGAGATAGCTCGGTAGAGAGTTCCATAAGGACGGAGCATAAAGTTCGAAGGCTCGATTGCAGGTCCGTTGCGAGCATTTGGTTCTTTTGTGAGGGAAGGTGAGGAAAATGCTGGAGGTTTGTCTAGTAGATCTGCCGTGGGCTGGACGAGCCAGTAGGGTGCGAAGCTGGGTGTCTTGTGTTTGATGGATAGCTTTGTGGGTGAGTAGGATGGCTTTGTATTTTGTCCGTGCTTCGAGGGGGAGAATGTGTAGTTCTTTCAGAATTGGGGTGATATGGTCGGTTTTCTTTGCCCTCTGAATGATTCTCGCAGTGGTGTTTAATGCAGTTCGGAGGGGGTTGGTGTGTGTGGCTGGAAGGCCATGGTAGATTATGTTGCAGTAGTCTAGATGTGGGAGTGTCATGGCTTGCATCACTGTTCGGAAGTCTTGATGTTCCAGGAGGGGTCTGAGACGTTGCACTGTTCTTGCCTTATGAAATATAGTTCCGGAGGTTTTAGTGATCTGTTGCTTTAAGGTGAGGGCTTGGTCAATAATAATGCCCAGGTATCTTATCTGTGGTTGTATTCGGATGCTTGTAGTTCCAATGATGAGGTGTGTGGGTGGTGTGAAGTCAGGGTCCTTTGTCACTATGAGGGCTTCAGTTTTCTTTATGTTGATGGATAGGTTGTTTGTTTGTAACCAGTCAGAGACAGCTGTGAAGCAAGCTGATAGGTGGGTGTTGTAGGGTGTGTGGTTGTAATGGGGGCGTAGAGCATGATATCGTCAGCATAGATGTGGAAGCTGACGTTGTGGGTGCGTATGACTGTGCAGAGTGGCTGGAGGTAAATATTGAAGAGCATGGCTGATAGTGTGGATCCTTGGGGTACTCCCTCGTGCTGTTGGAATGGGGGGGAAGTTGAGGTGCTGGTGCGGATGAGTTGTTGTCTGTTTGTCAGGTAGGATTGGAACCACTTCAGCACGGTGTCCTTGATCCCAATAGTCTGTAGTCGGTGTATGAGGATGTTGTGGGAGATGGTGTCAAAGGCTGCAGATATATCGAGGAAGATCATGGCGTATCCGGATTGTCTCCCTTGAGGTCCTGTGAGGAGGGTGTTCATCAGCGTGGTCATGAGGGTCTCGACTCCATGTAGCGGGCGGAAGCCATGTTGTTGAGGGTCCAGTATGTTGTTAACATCCAGGTGTTCCTGAAGCTGCTGCTGGACGATCTTCTCGATTATTTTGGCTGTGAAAGGTAGACTTACTATGGGTCTGTAGGATGTAGGGTCAAGAGGATCCAGGTTTTGCTTTTTCAAGAAAGGTCGGATGATCGTGGTTTTGAGTGCGTCTGGCATGTGTCCTCTGGAGAAGGATTCTTTGACGATACGGGTTAGTGGTGTGCTCAGTTCGTTTTCGATTTCTTTATCCAGTCAGTGGGGCATGGGTCCAGCGGTGAGGTGGTGGTGTGGAGGCAGGAGATAGTGGTTGAGATTTCTTCTGTTGATGTTTCTTTGAAGGTGGTCCAGTCACTGTGCAGGTTGGGGTGGAGGTTCTCCGTAGTTGACTGTGCGGTTAGCTGCGGGTTTTGTGGTTGTTGTAGCTGTTTATATTGACGGGCCAGTAGTTCTGGTGGGATCTGCGGTAATTGGTCAGAGCTGTGTGGTGTTTTTGTCAGCCTTTTGATTATCTGAAAGAGCTCCCGAGGTTTGTTTATGGAGGTATTGATGATTTTCATGTGGTAGATTTTCTTTGCTTTGTCAGTCTCATAGTGATATGCGTTGAGTTCGTAAAGGTATTTTATTTTGTCATTTTCGTTGTTGGTTTTTCTCCATTTTCTTTCAGTTCTCCTGAGTTTTGTTTTTAGCTTGAGGAGACTGGGAGTATACCATCTAGCCCTTGTGGAAGGGGGTCTGGTGCTGGTTATGTTTGTTAACGTTAAGGTGCAGGCCCATTTTAAGACTATGTTCCTTGATCTTGAGAAGCAAATGTTTCAGATCATCTTCACGTTCAGTCAGTAATGTGGTATCATCAGCATAGCGAAGATTGTTGATGAGTCTTCCACCAATCTTCACACCTCGGTTGTCTTCATACAGTCCTGCTTCTCTGATGAGTTGTTCTGCATATAAATTAAACAGGTAGGGGAGATCACGTGATGTGGTGAGCTTGGGGAAGACGTGCCTTCGCTGAGCTCCGGGCCCCACAGCTCCAAAACGGTCATAAAGTGCCTCATTTGAGGTGCGAAAACGGCATTCTCAACCCCAACTAGCACCGTAGACCGAGGGGACCTACCGGCTGACGACCGGGGAGGATGGCTACAACAGCGAGAGGGGTGAGGAGAGAGAAAGATCGCATGGCCGGAGGCCAGAAAATGGCGGAGTCACCACCTCACCCGGCGGCGTCGCACATTCCGCCCCCAGCGGTCTCACCGGAGGAAATTTCAGTGGCGGTCACAGGGGCGCTTTCCGCTCAATTTGATACCTTGCGGAGTAAACTGGACATGTTGCAGACGTCGGTGGATGCGTTCGGTACCCGAATGCAGGAGGCGGAAGGCCGCATTGCCCATACAGAAGGGGAGGTGGAGAAGCTCTCCCAAGAGCTGCAGCATCTGCGGACAACGCTCCGGGCCCATGATGAGAAGCTCGAGGACCTCGAGAATCGCTCGAGGCGCAGTAACCTACGATTCCTGGGCATCCCAGACTCTGTGGGGGACAGAGACTTAAGGCAGTATGTGGCAGCCCTCTCGGCCTCGCTTATAGGGGGGTCTGGAGAAACTGCCTTGGTGGTTATTGAGCGGGCTCATAGAGTGGGCCCGAAAACTTCGACGGATCCACGACCCCGAATAGTGCTGGCGAAGTACCTGCAATTTCAGCAGAAGGAGTCTGTTTTGCGAGAGGCTCGGAAGAGGGGCATTGTTGAGCACGACACTGCCAAGATTAGAGTTGCCCAGGACTTCTCCGCGGCAGTAAATAAAACGCCGCAGGGCATATGCACCCTTGTGCCAAAAACTTCTCTGAGCTAATATTAAGTTCTCAGTGCAATACCCAGCCCGGTTACACGTGCTGCAGGAGAACGGTCGGCGGAGGAGGCGGCACCTTACATTGATCAGCTTGTGAGGCAACTTTCTCCTTCGCGACAGGGGCCTACATGAGAGCCTGGAAGGCTCAGAGAAGGAGATTTCTCATCTGTTGGTGACTGCGGCTTGCCCTGGGGGAGCGGATTAGCAGCGGTGAAACACAATCGGGCCTGCTCTTTGACTCTCACACTGTACTATATCTTCTTGTCATTGAAGAGAAGGGAGTCATGATCTCCCTGCATCGAGTGATAATCACAGTTTGGTTATGATTGCTGTTTTAGAGTATTAAGTCTGTTGATGTTGGATACATGAATATGAACACTTACTGTTGTAAGCCTAACTTAATTGCACGATCATGGGGGTTGGAGCCTTGTATTTAGTTTATGGGGAGTTGTGGGGCTTGGTCACATTTACAGTGATTATGAGGAGGGGGGGCCTACAGATTCTGGGAGGTTTTTGTTGGGGGGAAAGGGAGGTGGGGCAGAGGGGGGGGTTGGGGGAGGAGGAGGGGGGGAGGGGAGGGGAGGGAGGGGGTATTAACATGAGCCTTGTGAGGAATAGCTTTATAAGGGAAGGGGACTGCACCCTTGGAATCCAAAGCGGGCAGAGACTGGGTGGTGATGAGGACACATGGGGGGGCTCTAGGCTGGGGGGGCCCTACCCATATCTGCAGAAGAATTTATTATCGAAGTTTAGTTCTGTTAACACAGCTCCACTCTGAAGATCATATCATGGAATGTCTGTGGGCTGGGGAGTCCAGTGAAGAGATATAAAATACTAAAGGCTTTGGCCAGGCAGCAATGTGACATTGCACTCCTGCAAGAAACTCATCAGACAGCCGAAGAACATACTAAATTGTGTAGGGATTGGGTGGGACAAGTATGGGGAGCCCCGGCGGTAGGAAAAAAGGGAGGAGTGGCCATACTGGTACATAAATGGGTGCGGTTCACGTTGGATAAGGTGGTCGCTGATCCCGGCGGGCGCTTTGTGCTGACACAAGGAGAATTAGAGGGTAAGGCGGTCATTCTAGGTGGCCTATATAGTCCTAATACCCTGTACCAGGAATTATATCATCGCCTGGCAGCGAAAGTGGAGCGATTAGCCGAGCTGCCGCTGCTCCTGGGGGGGGACTTCAATGGGGTTTTGGATGTTGACTTGGATACCTCCAGGGGGTTTGGGTCGCGGGAACGGAAGGTGATTGCCCGTGTGCTGCAAAATTTCCGCGATCGACTTGGATTGGTAGACCCTTGGAGGCTGCTCCACCCAACTGAACGGGATTTTACCCATTTGTCACGTGCACATGGTACTAGTGCTAGGATAGATTACTTATTGATCTCGGAGACGCTCTTCACCTTTGTAGTAGAGGCACGCATCGGGCCCACAGAAATTTCCGATCACGCCCCGATCTGGTTGGATCTGCACTGGTTGGGGGAGGGGATGGTCCCTATACCCGCATTTGGCGGTTTCCCATAGATTTATATAAGGATACTCAATTTATTTGTTTTCTCCGCCAGCGTTGGCAGGAATTCGAGGCGAATCATCAAGGCCATTTAGATGACCCGGAATTGATGTGGGAAACCGCCAAAGTGGTTCTGAGAGGTGATATTATTGGCTATGCAGCCCGCCGGAAGAGATTAATGACTGAGCAGATTATTAAATTAGAAAGATCCATGACAAAGGCAAGGCGAGCCAACGCCCAACATCCCAATGCCCAGAATAGGAAGAGGCTCTGGGAATTGCAAACGACGCTTAATGAGCTCCTACATAGCCGAGCGAAAAAATCGCTGATGTATTACCGATACAAATTACACTGTTTTGGCGATAAGCTGGGTAAAATACTGGGACGGTGTTTGAGGGGCCCAAAGGCTGGGAGAACGGTGGCGGCCATAAGGGATGCTCAAGGTGTCCTCCAGAAGGATAGGGGTGCCATAGTGGCTGTGTTCAAAGAGTTTTTTCAGAAATTATATACTGCTGATGGGGGGTCCCCTGTCCGGATGGAGGATTACCTGAAGGGCCTTGACTTGCCTCAGTTGAGCGTGGAGCAGGGGAAGCACTTGGGGCACCCGATATCTCTTCAGGAGGTCTGCCAAGTCATTTCGAAAGCGAGCTGTTATAAATCTCCGGGACCCGATGGGTTCGGGGCTGAATTCTATAAAATTTTATCAGAACTACTGGGCCCCTTATTAGTCGCAACATTTGACCAACGCAGGGGGGAGGGCCCCCTGAGGAGGGGGACCAACCAAGCACATATTGTTCTGATACCAAAGCCGGGGAAAGATCTCACTCAGGCTGCCTCCTACAGACCTATTTCATTGTTGAATTTTGATTCAAAGTTGTTGGCTAAAATACTCGCGGAGCGTCTAGCAGAGGTGTTGGGGGATCTTGTTCATGATTCTCAAGTGGGCTTTGTCAGGGGGAGATACGCGGTGCGTAACGTGAGGAAGGTTGTGGCTTCCTTAGAGTGGGTTCAGGAGCATCACTTGCAATCGTTACTTGTTAGCTTTGATGCTGAGAAAGCATTCGACAGGGTTAATTGGAATTATCTTCACTATCTGCTGTCTATGTACGGGCTTGGGGAGCCCTTCTGTGAAATGGTGCAGACTTTATACTTAGACCCGACAGCTCGGGTGCTGTGTAATGGGGTGCTCTCTGAGCCTATTTCCTTGGGGTGGGGCACGAGACAGGGATGCCCACTATCCCCCCTATTGTTCGTTCTTTCGTTGGATCCTTTAATCCGGCGGATGGAACTGGATAATGGTATCAGGGGTGTGGCGGTTGGCAGACAGGGATTTAAGGTCTCGGCTTTTGCAGATGACCTCTTGGTCCACTTGCTAGATCCAGGGAAGTCTCTCCCTCGATTGTTGGCGGAATTCACTTTGTTTGGCAGTTTCGCCGGGTTCCGTATTAACAGAGATAAATCGGAGGCCTTGGATGTCTCTGGCAAACTCCGAGAGAGCTGGGGAGGGGAGTTTCCGTTGAAATGGGCCGTGAACCAGTTTATTTATCTAGGCATAGTGATTACCAGGCTTCCGCAAGAGCTATATGCTCGTAACTTAGACCAAGTCACATCTAGACTGCGTGCTCAATTGAATGCCTGGCACTCTCTGCCGTTATCTTTATTGGGCCGGGTGGCCGCGGTGAAAATGGTGATACTTCCACGGTTACTATACTGGCTGCAAACTTTACCGGTTTGGTTGTTGAATAGGGATTTGCACGGGTTAGAAAAGGAAATACAACGATTTCTTTGGAAGGGGGCTAGAGCCCGTATTCCTCTGTGTCGGCTGGTGGGTACCTGGAAGACGGGAGGGGTTGGTTTCCCGGATTTTCGGCTCTATGCGTTGGCCTGTCAGGCACGACATTTGGCGGACTGACTGGGCGAGACGGAGACTTACACCCCTAGGGCGTTGGAAGAAGCCCTGGCGGCTCCCCATGCTCTCCTGGCAGTTTTACATATGGAGAGTGACAGTCTGCCTATGCATGTCAAGCGCAGTGGACTGTTGAGCTCCCTGCGTCGTGCCTGGCGGCAACTAAACCATTACTGGAAACGAAACTGGCGGGTCTCTAGCTGGCTGCCGATCCAGGGAAATGTGAGGTTTTCCCCGGGCTCAGAGTCGAGCATGTTTTACGCTTGGACGGCACAGGGCCTCCGACACTTGGGGCATGTGGTTGACTTGGCCGGAAAGTGTAAAACGTTTTCGCAGATTCGGGGGGAATACGATATACAGCCGAAATACTACTTTGCTTATTTCCAGTTGGCTCACTACGTAGCCACACTGCCCGCAAAGGAGCTCGCGGTTGACCGCTCTGCACAGATTTTGGAATTTTTTGATCTTGGGGGGGAAAATCGCCCGACCATAGCTATCCTGAGGGCACGTTTGGCGCTCTATGGAATCCTACCGGACTATGGAGCTGTAGAACGGGCCTGGGCTATAGAACTGCGACAAGAGGTCCCACCGGGTTCCGTAAGGGAGGCGCTTAGGCGAATACCAGAGCTGGCTGAAGGGGCCAGATGGAGAGAGATTCAATTTAAATGTATCATACGGGCTTATTTTTCCCCTAGAAGAGCTTTGCGTAGTCATATTGCCACAGCTGATGGGATCTGCCCTAGATGTGCGAAACCACTGGCTACCCTGTTGCACATGTGGTGGGAGTGTAAATATATCCGACCATATTGGACACGGATAGCTTCCTGGATTGCCGGTTGTATACGGCAAAGGGTTCCCTGGTCAGGCCCCCTGGTGGTGTTAGATCAGTTAAACCCCTTTCTCCCCCGGGGAAGGTGGGTGCGGCTGTGGGTTAGAAAAGCATGCCTGGTGGGGAAGGGGCCCATACTCCGGAGGTGGCGGGACCAGCAACCACCATCCTTTTGGGAGTGGCGGAATAGTCTCCATCAACTGATGTTGGCAGAACGATGGAGAGCTAGGGGTAATGTGAAGAGGTGGTCCCATTTTTTGCTAATTTGGGAATCTTATATCCAAAATCTGGGCCCACTCAGCCGCAATGAGATATTGAATGTTGGGTGTTAAGTTGCTGACAGGGAGCGGGTGACATCCCCGATGGCAGTAGTCTGCTATGGGCTAACATGGGACGATAGGATTCCAAGGGTGGGGAGGGGGGTGGGGAGCATAGGGGGGGAGGGGGGACGGGGTGAGCTGGGTTTCCACAGTAAATCAAGGACACAAAAGAAAAAAAGGAAACTGTGTTTGAAAGATTTCTGTTTTTCTATTGCCAATGTTTTATGGTTTGGTAACCTTCGCGGGGATAAGAGTTCACCCCGCGGAGGCCTGCAGTTCCCTGTTGTTGGCATGTGTTACGTATGAATAAATAAAAGAAAAAAAATTAAACAGGTAGGTGGAAAGTATACAGCTTTGTTGTACCCCTTTGCTGATTTTAAACCATTCTGTTTCTCCTTGTTCTGTTCAAACTGTTGCTTCTTGATCAGTAATAAAGGTTGTGTAAGAGAACTATCAGGTGTTCTGGTATACCCATGCTTCTTAATGTGGCCCATTTTCTCATGGTTTACACAGTCAAAAGCCTTGCTGTAGTCAATAAAACACATATGGATATCTTTTTGGTATTCCTTTGTCTTCTCAAGGATCCATCTCACATCTGCAATGATGTCTCTCGACTGACGCCCTTTCCTGAACTCTGCTTGCACTTAGGCAGTTTTCTTTCCAGGTATGGTTGTAGTCTCTGCTGAATGATCTTGAGTAGAATCTTGCTGGCATGTGGGATCAAAGCGATTATGCGATAATTTCCAGTCAGTCGGGTCACCTTTCTTCAGTATTGGTATAAACACAGATCTTTTCCAGTCAGTTGGCCATGAATTTGTTTTCCAAATTTCTTGGCAGAGCCTTGTAAGTATGGTAATGGCTGCATCAGATTGCTGTAATACTTCAATGGAATGCCACCAATGCCTGGTGCTTTGTTCTTTGATAAGGCTTTCAATGTGCTTCGACTTCTTATTTCATCACCAATGGTTTGTGATCATAAGGTATAGGTTGAAATGGCTGTTGGTCCACGTGATCTCTATAGTATAATGACTCTGTATATTCTTTCCACCTTTTCTTGATCGTCTCAGCATTATTCAACATGGATCCTTGCACATCTTATAGCAATCCAGTTCTAGGCTGGTATTTTTTTCTTTAACTCTTGTAGCTTTAGGACAGCTGATCTTGTTCTTCCTCTAATAGTTTCTCATTCTGTTTCCTTGCATGCATCATTGTAGTACTTCTCCTTGTCTTGTCTTGCTACAAGTTTAAAATCTCTATTGAGTTCTGTGATTCTCTCTCTCCTCTGGCGTTAGCTTCTCTGCGTTTCTGGGCAATTTTCAGTTTCTTCAGTCATCCATTTTGGTCATTTTTGCTTTTTAACCTTTTGCAGAGATTTCTTGCTTTCTTCCAACACAACCTTCATGTCATCCCATAACTCTTCTGGAACTCTGTCATTAATTAACATTAAATAAACTAAGCTAAAATAAAACAAGAAGTAGGCCAGGCACCCCCACAGAGGAACTCTCTCACTAACTTGTGATCCTCGTGCCAATAGTTGCCACCAAGACAGACCAGAGGGGTATCTCAAATATACCCCGGCATCCACAAACATAACGCTGAACCGGCAGGCATTCTCATGATGGCTCGCAGGAGCTTGAGGCCTAAGCTGCACTAAAAACCAACCACCATCTGCTGGAGACAGAGAAAATATTGGAGAGTGCCCCTTGCTGCACTGGGTTTTATGCTAGTGATGATGTCATGGCACTGTTTTGCTTTTTTCTCTGTCTCCATCATCTGCAGGTAGGGGGAGATAACCCACTAGTCTGGTACTCCTTTCATTTGCAAAGCAAACAAAATGCATATCTTTCCAAATTTATAGCGCAAATGAACCATGAGAAAAACTTCACACATTAGCCTTCAGTCTCACTCATTGGGATGGGCCACCCTTGGAATCTTTGTATCTCATGCATATTCATAGCGGTAATCCTGAAACAATACTGGCTAGGTGTGCCTCCAGGAGAGAGTTGAGAAGCACTGAGCTAGTAGATCAATAAAGGGTGCAAAGGGAGCTTTAGTATAAGTTATCCTCTACATACTTGCCCAGCTATTTCTACAGATCTGGGCACTAGCACGGACTTCAGTCCATAAAGCCTTGGAATTTCAAACGCTATTCCTGAGAATGTTAAAGGGTAACTGCCAGAAATGGGACTCACCTTTAGCTGCAATACCTGGAAGCAGAGCCATCAGATCCCTCCAGGGTCCTGTTTCAGTCACGTTTGTTGATCCCTGTAAGGCGAGAGCAGTTTATTTAATATATTACTCAGCTATATCCATGAAAAGCTCATCAGCATTGATGAGAAATCAAAACTTTCAAATTTTAACAAGTCGCTGTGCGATAGTCTTATTTTCATACAGATGTCACACGCAATTAAATGAATATTTTTATAAACTGTCATTATTCAACCAGAAGTCATGTTTTAGGTTGCTGGGCTTATTGGGGGTAATTTTATAAGGAGGTACATATGTTATATAGTCAGGTTTGTGCCTGCTCTGTCAGTGTTTTAGTCACTAATGTGCATATGTAGGCACATATGTGCATTAATGGCCTCTTATAAAATATCGATCAGTGTAAAAGTATGTGCCTTCACACAATGGCATGTATTTTAGCAGTAGACATACACATGGTTGGAGTTTGGGCAGAGTGCAGAGGCAAGGATGTAGACTATAGAATACTATAATTTATGCATATACTAGAAAGTTTTAGCCATGGGCATTTACACTACGGCTGGTATAAATGTCCACACCTTCAGTTAAAATGCAATCTCTGTCACTTATGCTAGTATTTTATAAAGACAAGTGCCTACATGTCTTTATAAAATAGTACCCACATAAGTACCTATGTAGGTGCCTACCATTGTACCATTACCCCCATTTTGTATGCATCAATCTCTCAGAAATACAGAATGGCAGAAAACAGTGATATGGCCTATTCAGTTTGCTCATCCAAAGTAAATGCCTAGTCTTTCAAGCTGGTGCAAGGGTATTAGGCACCCTAGCCAAACCTTTGGCTTGTGCCCCTGCTCTCCGCCTCAAATTAACTTTCAGAGTCCTAGTCTCCTCCTGAAACTTGAATAACTCAAACTAACCGTCATGACCACCCCCAATGCAAGCCCTCCCAGAATGTTCCCATGAAAATGCAAAATTGGACATCACATTTTTAAATATTTGTTTCATATCCATATAACTCAAATTAACCGTCATGACCACCCCCAATGCAAGCCCTCCCAGAATGTTCCCATGAAAATGCAAAATTGGACATCACATTTTTAAATATATTTGTTTCATATCCATATATATATATTGAGAACAATTTCTAAAAGCTATTATCCTGTTAAATGGGCTGTTTGAAAACTGCCCATTCTCTCTGTGGGTGAAAGTATGTGCCAATGCTTCTTTCAGTTCATAGGGCTATCAGGACCGATTGTTTTGCTTTGACTGCAGCTGCTCTTTGCTGCTCCCATAAACTGCTGCAATAAGCAACAGTCCAATCTTCCAAATGGTTAAGCCAGACCTGGAGTCTCTATGCCTTCCTCCTCCTGAGAAATCCTATGTTTGTCCCGTGCTTCTTAAGTTCAGATATAGTTCTTATCTCTCTACCTTCTCCACTGGCAGGTTGTTCCACACATCCACTACCCCTTCTATAAAAAAATCTTTCCTTCTTGCCTCAGTAACATAGTAATATAGTAAATGACGGCAGATAAAGACCAGTGTGGTCCATCTAGTCTGCCCAGTATTCAGTTTATTTTGATTTTATCCTGTTGCTATAAAGGGATCCACTGTGTCTGTCCTATGCCATTTTGAATTCCGACACTGTGTTTGCCCCCACCACTTCCATCGGGAGGGCATTCCAAGCATCCACCACCCTTTCAGTGAAAAAGTATTTCCTGACATTTCCTTTCAATTTACCACCTTGCAGCTTCATGTTATGCCCTTTAGTTTTACAGCTTCCCCGTCTTTGGAAGAGGTTTGTTTGTTCATTATTTCTCTTTAAGTATTTAAAGGTCTGAATCATATCTCCCCTATCCCTCCTCTCCTCCAAAGTGTACATATTTAGGTCTTCAAATCTCTTCTCATAAGGCTTCTGATGCAGGCTCCAAATCATTTTGGTCCCCTTCCTCTGAACAGTTTCCATTCTTTTTACATCCTTTGCAAGATATGGTTTCCAAAACTGAACACAGTATTCCAAATGAGGCCTCACCAGAGACTTATACAGTGGCACTAGTACCTCTTCCTTTCTGCTGGTAATTCCTCTTCGTATGTAGCCTAACATCCTCCTGGCTTTTGCCACCACCTTGTCGCACTGTTTTGCCACCTTGAGATCTACAGAAATAATCACACAAAGGTCTTTCTCCTGATCCGTGCACACCAACCTCTCGCCCCCTATCGCATACATTTCCCTTGGATTTCTGCTACCCAAGTGCATGACACTGCATTTCTTTGCATTAAATCTTAATTGCCAAGCATTAGACCAGGGGTCTCAAACTCAAATTGCTTTGAGGGCCAAATGAGGACTTGTAAAGTAACCCGGGGGCCGCATAAGACGCGGGGCCTCATTTGCATAAGGGGCCTCATTTGCATAAATATTTGCATAATGTTACCATACA
This sequence comes from Ichthyophis bannanicus, assembly GCA_033557465.1. Classification (NCBI taxonomy): domain Eukaryota; kingdom Metazoa; phylum Chordata; class Amphibia; order Gymnophiona; family Ichthyophiidae; genus Ichthyophis; species Ichthyophis bannanicus. The sequence continues at coordinate 340,784,070 of CM066036.1, read as the reverse complement.
CTAACTTTTAGTAAACATGCCTCTTTAATGAGTATGGATAAAGAAAGACTAAAAGATTTAGAAACAAGAAGACAATAATTAAACTGGGAACCCCAAAAGCCAAACTTGGAATGTACAACACTGTAGAAATAAAACTATAAATTAATTTCCTCTTGTACTAAACAAAGCGCAAACATTAATGATGCACATTTCCCAGAGCTGACATATTCCAGTTAATAAATTCAAAATAAAGAGATATTTTTCTACCTTTTGTGCATTTTTTTTCAGTTGCAATTGTTCCAGCCACTTTCTTCTGGTTTCTTCATGTCTTCTGCTAACTCTCCATCGTCTGCTTCCATTTGCCCTTTCTTCTCTCCTAGTTTTTTTTTCCATTCTCTCTCTACATCTGCTTTAACATACTAATCTTTCTCCTTTTTCTCTTTCCTCATTCCTATTTCATCCACTCAAATTTTACCCCTCCATCCTCAATCCCCACTTACTCTCACAATACCTGGCCAATTGTAGATTTGTCTTCTCTCCCAGACAAAATATTTTTCCCCTCTCCATTTCACTTTCCCAGCTCCATCCCATTCTAATCCTCCCCCAACATCAGCTCCCTTCTAGTTCCAGCCCCACCCAGCATCCGCTCCCTTCTAGTCCCTGCATCAGTCCATTTCCAGTCCTATCCTAGCCTCACCATCAGCCCATTTCCAATCCTAGCCCCCCATCAGCCCATTTCCAATCCTAGCTCCCTCCCCTCACAGCCCATTTCCATTCCAAGCCCCCCTCCCCATCAGCCATTTGCAGTTCAAGCCCCCTTCCACTCAGCCCATTTCCAGTCCTAGCAACCCCCCCAGCACATTACCAGTCCTAGACCCCCCATAGCCCATTACCAGTCATAACCCCCCCTGCCAATAGCCCACTTCCAGCCCTAACCCCCATTACCCCATTTCAGTCAGCCCCTCCATAGCTCATTACCAGTCCTAACTCCCCGCAACAGCCCACCTCCAGTCCTTCCTAACCCCCACCTGCCCATTTCCAGTCATAACCCACCCCCCCTGCCAATAGCCCATTTCCAGTCCTACACCCCCCCTGCCAATAGCCCATTTCCAGTCCTACACCCCCCCAGGTAAATAAAAAAACAACCTGGCTTCTGCTGCTGGCTTCTGCTGCAGCAGAAAATCAGCTGTCCCGCGGCCCCTTTCCCTCTGCGCGAGAGCCCTGAGTGTGCTTCCTCTGCGGCATGCTTTTTAAGCCGCGAAGAGAGTATTTCCCTCTCGCGCGGCTTAAGCCTATTCACTTTTCAAGCCTCGCGAGAGGGAAATACTCCCTTCGCGGCTTGAAAAGCACGCCGCAGAGGAAGCACATTCAGGGCTCTCGCGCAGAGGGGAACGGGCCGCAGGACAGAGGAGCAGAAGCCAGTTTTTTTTTTTTTTTAAATTGACCGTCGATTCGGCAACGGCAGCAGCAGAAGCCGTCGCGGGCCGCGTGTTTGAGACCCCTGCATTAGACCATTCTTCCAGCTTTTGTAGATCTTTCTTCATGTTAATCACTTCCTCGGGGGAGTCCACTCTGTTGCAAATTTTTGTGTCATCTGCAAAAAGACAGACCTTTCCATTCAGTCCTACAGCTATATCACTCACAAATACATTGAACAGTGCCGGGCCCAGGACCGAATCCTGTGGCACCCCGCTAATCAACTTCCTTTCATCCGAGTGAGCTCCATTTACCATCACCCTCTGTCGTCCGCCAGTCAACCAATTTCTGATCCAGTTTACCACCTTGAGACCCATCCCCAAACTACTGAGTTTATTGATAAGCCTCCTATGAGGAACAGTATCAAAGGCTTTGCTGAAATCTAGGTAGATGACATCCATCGCATGCCCCTGATCTAGTTCTCTGGTCACCCAGTCAAAGAACTCAATCAGATTTTTTGGCAAGAATGTCCTTCAGTAAAACCATGTTGCCTCGGATCTTGCAACCTGTTGGTTTTGAGAAAGTTCACTATTCGCTCTTTCAGGAGGGCCTCCATTATTTTTCCCACCACCAAGGTAAGGCTCATGGGCCTGTAGTTTAACACTTCTTCCCTGTCACAACTTTTGTGTAGAGGTATGACATCAGCCATTCTCCAGTCTTGAGGAACTTATCCTGTTTCCAAGGATCTGTTGAAAACATCCTTTAATGGCCCTGCAAGAACCTCTCTGAGCTCTTAGGGCTTCCACAGCTTTCATGATCATGACCACAGAACTTATATCTGAAAGTCGCTTATAAGTCAATTTTCAAAGGGATTTCACTGGTTATGTAAGTATTTAGCTGGTTAGATCAAAGCCTTTGAAAACTGTCTGGATTAATCAAATAAATTTAGTCTCCTATGTTTCAGTAGGTAGCTGAAATCAGATGGCGACATTATGGCCAGGACAAGCTGGGGTGGAGGAACCAAAAGTTAGGTTAATTTGAATAGATAAATCTGAGTACTGCATGCACTTCTCACAAAAGACAGAAGAGTTGGAAGAGGGTACCCCTGGCCAACCTTCTGGCTTTTTTTTGAATAAGAAAAAGGAAGGTGATTCTTGCAAGATTTCTTTTTTTCTTTTGCAGCAAGGAGGGGAGATAGGTCACAGGGAGTTTGTTTTAATAAAATTTCAGTTAGGAGGCATGGAGAGCATGGGGATTAGGATATGCGAATTTAAAAAAAAATAGGAGAGAGGGTGCGAGACTTGGGTCATGGGGAATATAAGACTATTTTTACATAAGGAATGGGGTGATAACTGGTTTGGTAAGGAGAGACTTTAATCATACCAGATAAGGTGACATTTTACTTACCAGATAAAGCGTAGTTACTCACCTGTAACAGGTGTTCTCCAGGAGCAGCAGGAATCAGTCCTCACATATGGGTGACGTCGGCGCTGACGGAGCCCTCGCAGAGCAATTTTCCCCAGCTTTCAAAGAAAGCCTCTGGGAATTGCAGCGCGCATGCGCAGTCCTCTTCCCGCCCAAGGGTGCCATCTTGCTCAGTCAGATGACATAGCTAAAAGACAGCAAAAAATTAGCAAAAAAACGAAAGCATAGAACTGCAACTCCAAGGGAGGGTTGTGAGGACCGATTCCTGCTGCTCCCGGAGAACACCTGTTACAGGTGAGTAACTACGCTTTCTGCAGGACCAAGCAGGAAGTCAGTCCTCACATATGGGACTCCCAAGCTTAAGGCTACCGGAGACCCTAAGCGCAAAAAGGAGCTCCCTCAAGCTCAGCAGCCCAGAAGGAAGGAATCTTCTCTGAATACGTCTCCAACCGGTAGCCCAACATCCGGGATGGAGGGTAGGAGTTGTCTATACCTCGAAGAGGTTACGGAGGACTGCCTGTCTGAAAGCACTGTCCCTGCGGGACTCCCTCTCCAGGCAGTAATGGGCCGCAAAAGTCTGGCTTGAAGACCAAGTAGCGGCCCGGCAGATGTCTGCCAATGGAACAGAGCGGAGGTAAGCCACTGACGTAGCCTTCGCCCGAACATGATGGGCCGTGACTCGACTTTCCAACGAGAGGCCGGCTGCCTCGTAAGCCCAAGCGATACAGTCAGCAATCCAGATGGACAGAGTACACTTGGAGACAGGGAGCCCCAACTTATTGGGGTCATAAGAGACGAAGAGCTGAACAGCCCTTCTGTGCTCCCGCGTACGGTCAAGGTAGAAGGTTAACGCCCTTCTACAGTCCAGGGTATGCAGGACCATCTCAGCTCGGCTGGAGTGTGGCCTGGGAAAGTAGGTCGGAAGCACCACCTCCTGGTTGATGTGAAAAGGGGAAACCACTTTGGGAAGAAACTTAGGGTGAGTCCGTAGGACTACCCGGTTCTTGTAGAACCTAGTGTACGGAGGATCAGACACCAGGGCCTGCAGCTCACTAACGCGTCTAGCAGAAGTGAGGGCTACCAAGAACAAGGTTTTCCAAGAAAGAAAACGAAGAGGACAGGTAGCCATAGGTTCGAAAGGCGGACAGGTAATCCGCTGTAAAACCACATTGAGATCCCAGTCCGGGGCTGGTGGGCGCAAAGGTGGTTTAAGGAGAAGGAGGCCTCTGAGAAAACGAGCCACCAGAGGGTGGCTAGAAAGAGGTCTGCCATCCACCGGCATGTGATGCGCAGAAAGAGCACTGAGGTGGACCTTGACCAAGTTGGACTTAAGTCCAAGATTGGATAGGGAAAGCAAGTACTGCAAGACCACTGATGCTGAACAGGAGAAGGGATCTTGAGACTGCTGAGCACACCAGGCGGAGAACCGACGCCACTTAAGAGCGTAGGACTTCCGGGTGGAGGGCCGCCTGGAGGCCAAGACGACCTCCTCCACATCTGGAGGCAGGCAGAGGGGAGCAAGGACTACCCTTTCAGCAGCCAGGCCATCAGATGAAGGGACCGGAGGTTGGGGTGCAGGAGAGTCCCCTGATCCTGTGACAGGAGGTCGGGCTGAAACCCCAGAGGAAGAGGGGTGTCCACCGCCAGCTGCATTAGAAGCGGGAACCAAGGTTGTCTCGGCCACCGGGGAGCCACTAGGATCATCGAGGCTTTGTCTCTGAGAACCTTGAAGAGTGTCCGAGACACCAACGGCATGGGAGGAAAGGCATATAAGAGGCCTGTGGACCATGGAATCAGAAAAGCATCCGCCGCTACTCTGAGAGGATGCGGTTGTCGAGAGCAGAATCTGGGAAGTTGCCGGTTCAGAGGACTGGCAAACAGATCCATGGTGGGGAGGCCCCACTTGAGAAAGATCCGCTGAACCACCAGCGGATCCAATCTCCACTCGTGTGGCTGGAGGATCCTGCTTAGCTTGTCGGCCAGGTAATTTTCTTGACCTGGGAGATAGACAGCTTTGAGGATGATGCCGTGGTGGACGGCCCAAGAGCATAGTTTCTGTGCCTCCTGACAGAGAAGGAAGGAGCCTGTTCCGCCTTGTTTGTTCACGTAGAACATCGCAACCTGATTGTCTGTCTGTATCAGCACCGACTGGTGAGAAACCAGGTGAGAGAACGCTTTGAGTGCTAGGCGGATGGCTCTGAGCTCCAGGAAGTTTATCTGCTGAGCAGACTCCCAAGGAGTCCAGAGACCTTGAGTACATGTCCCTTGGCAATGTGCTCCCCAACCGAGGAGAGAAGCATCGGTCGTCAGGACCTGAGAATGCGGAGGGGGCTGAAAAGTCACACCTAGTACTAGGTTTGGCAGATGAAGCCACCATTGTAGAGAAGAGACCAGCTGGTCGGATATCTGTACGGAGTCCGCTAGGCTCCCCGTGGACTGATGCCATTGTGTGCGAAGGCACCATTGAGCAGGTCGCATGTTCAGGCGGGCATTGGGGGTCACATGGACCGTGGAAGCCATATGTCCGAACAGTCTCAGAAATTGCCTGGCCGAGACCAGGGCATTGCTGTGAAAGTGGCCGGCGAGATCCATGAGCCGCTGGGCCCTGTCCAGAGGGAGGAAGGCCCGCGCCTGAAGAGTGTCCATCCTGGCGCCGATGAATTCGAGATTTTGAGAGGGGAGCAAAGTGGACTTTGCGAAGTTTATGACAAATCCCAAGTGCTGGAGTAGAGTCACAGTGCGATGAGTGGCCTCTTGGGAAGACTGGGCTCTGATGAGCCAGTCGTCCAGGTAGGGAAACACAAAAAGGCCTTGAAGTCTTAGATAGGCCGCCACCACTGCCAGGCATTTGGTGAACACTCTGGGGGCGGAAGATAGGCCAAAGGGCAGTACTCTGTACTGGTAATGATTTCCTCCCACAACAAACCTGAGATATTGTCTGTGGTCTGGATGAATAAGGATATGAGTATACGCATCCTTTAGATCCAAGGAGCATAGCCAGTCGCCCTGCTGAAGGTAGGGCAGCAGGATTCCAAGGGTAAGCATCTTGAACTTTTCCTTTGCCAGGAACTTGTTGAGGTTTCGCAAGTCCAGGATGGGTCTGAGGCCTCCTGTTCTTTTTGGTATCAGAAAGTACCTGGAGTAAAACCCTTGACCCTTCAGGTGATGGGGCACCGGTTCCACCGCCTGTTCCTGAAGGAGACTTGCTAACTCCTGAAGGAGTAAGTCCTTGGGCAGAGGGAGTATCGGAGGCTCCCCTGGAAAGTAGGAGGGAGGTACCTGGTGAAAGTGAAGAAGATAGCCCTTCTGAACTATGTGAAGTACCCAGGTATCTGTGGTGATGTTGGACCACCTTTGGGCAAAGTGGACCAGCCGGCCTCCTGTGCTGAGAGAAACCAGCTGAGGGGGAGAGGCTATGCTGATGAAGTCAAAAACCCTCACCCTGCTAAGCAGGTGGTGCAGGCTTGGGGGCTTGCTGCCTACGGGACCCATTACCCCGTCCCTTGGCCTGCTTGCCCTGTGGGGGAGTTGCTGAGGCCTGATACTGAGGGTAGTATTTATAGGCAGCCGCCTTTCTCGGGTAAAAGGGCTTTTTCCCCGAGGCCTTCTTCTTTTGAGAAGGGGCAGAGGTCTTTCTTGAGAGACGAGTCCTGGTGAGAGTCTCGGTCTCGATCTGTGCAGCCTTCTCATCCATGGGCTTGCCAAAGAGGTTTTCACCTCGGCAGGGGACATCGACCAACTTGTCCTGCACCCATGGCTCGAGGTCGGACGTCTGAAGCCAAGCCTGGCGGCGTCCACCGATGCCGGCTGCGGCTACTCGAGCCGATGCCTCAAAACCATCGTAGGCTGCTAGAGAGATAAACTTCGAGCACTCTCGAATACCAGTTGACAAGGTTTGGAACCTCTGCAAAGGTTCGTCGGAGAGACCAGCAGAGAACCCGGCTATTTCTTTAGCCAGGTCCCGGAGATACATGCCCATGTAGAGCTGGTAGGTCTGGACTCGACAAGCAAGCATAGAGCCCTGGAAACACTTCCTACCGAGGGCATCCAGGCTTCGGGCCTCTCTACCGGGGGGCACCGAGGAGTGCATTTTTTGACTCTTAAGTCTATGCATGGCCGATTCCACCACCATGGAATGGTGCGGTAGTTGTGCCTTTTGGAAGCCAGGGCTCTTGCGGACTCGATAAATGGAATCGACCTGCTTGCTTAATACCGGCGACGACGCCGGGCTCTCCCACATGCAGAAGAGAAGTCGTTCCAGCATTGGAGGAACCGGTACAATAAAGGCCTCCTTCGGGGGAGAGTTATATTGGAGGGCATCGAGTTCTTCGACTCGAGGCTCCTCCTCGGGATCCGCGGGGAAGGCCAAGGCCGTGGCCATATCCCGCACGAAGTCCGAGAACCGGGTATCCTCCGGGGGGGGGACCGTCTCCGAGGTTCGGACTCGGGGGAGTCCGATGGGACACACCGAGTCCGAAAAGAACCAGGTGACTCTTCGTCCTCGGATTCCCAGGCCGACTCCTCGGAGGAGGACTCGAGCGGCTCCGGTCGGGCGAGCATCGATGCCATCCGCCCCGACGCCGAGGGAGTCGGCGTCGACGACCTCGGTCCCGAACGGGAGGCCGAAGGAGACCGCGACCGAGGATCGACTCGAGCCCTCATGGACTCGAGGATCGGCTCGGTCTCCGGGGTCGACTTGGAGGTCGACGTCCCGGCGGTCAGGGCAGAAGCACCGGCGAGGCCAGTGATCAATGCCCGCTGCTGGTCCATGAAGGCAGTCAGACTGCTCTCCAAGGCCGTCAACCTGAGTCCGAGCTCAGGAGACCCAGCAGCCCCCGACTCGGGCCCCGACGGCTCCTTTGGAGGCTAGTCTACGAGGACAACAGTACTCACGTGAGCGGGCAAGTCCATCTCGAGACGAGGATGTTTTGAAGGTCTCTCCACATCCGAGGACCCGGGACGGGAATCGGGGCTATGCGACCTGGCCCTCGAGGAACCAGGAGCGTCCACCGATCCCGCCCTCGCGGGTTTCTTCTTCCGATGATGTTCCCAGGTAGGAGACCCCCTTTCAGAGGAACTTCGACGATGCTCAGGACCAGAGTCCCGAGACGTCGAAGTCTCTGACGAGGTCCGAGCCCGGCCGGAGTCAGAGAAGATCCGTTCCCGCTGATGCTGCCGACTCCTCAATGCTTTTGAGGACATTTTGCCACACGGACCACAGATCATCGGGTCATGATCGGGTCCGAGGCAGCGGAGGCAGAAGTCGTGTGTGTCTGTAAGAGACATGAGTTTCTTACAGAGGTCACACTTTTTAAACCCGCTGGCAGCCATCGCGGGAAAAAGGGCCCCTGCGAGGTCGAAAGACCGGGCTGCCAGTGAAAAAGTAAAAAGGCGCGAAATCTGTCACGAAGGACAAAAAACCGAAAAATAAAGAACGGACTTGCTACCGGCGTTGCGAGTCCGGGCGGGAAAAGAACCGGCGTCGAAACCGAGAGAGAAAGAGAAATAAATCAACTTTTCTGCGGGGATTCACAAACAACGTCTGTAGGGCTCCGCGGAAAAAAGAAGACTGAGCAAGATGGCACCCTTGGGCGGGAAGAGGACCGCGCATGCGCGCTGCAATTCCCAGAGGCTTTCTTTGAAAGCTGGGGAAATTGCTCCGCGAGGGCTCCGTCGGCGCCGACGTCACCCATATGTGAGGACTGACTTCCTGCTTGGTCCTGGAGAATGTTCTTTCCTTGATCCTGCTATACCAGTCCAGGCAAGTGGGTTATGTTCCCCTAGCAGCAGATTGGTGGAGACAAAGACAAATGAAAAGTCCAGGTTTGAAAGATGTCACTCCCATGCCTCTATCTGATTCAGCCACCAGAGGTCCCTTCAGTATTCATCCCAAAGCATTTGGGAGATACAGAGCAAGCTTCACACAACCCCAATGTGGGTAAACAACGAATACTCAACAGTAGTGAACTATGTATAGGAAGGTAGAACAGAAGGCTGTCAATAGAAGATGAGTCTGCAGAGCCAAGTATAAAATCATAGCAAACCGAAGGTAACTGCAGCAGAACAGAGCAATACAGTTTCAGGAGTGGGCCCTGAACTGGTCTAACAGGACTTAAGGAAAGGACATTATCTGGTAAGTAAAATACCACCTTCCATATCGTTCTGCTAGACCAGTCCAGACAGCATAGTTACTCACCTGTAGCAGGTGTTCTCTGGAAATAGGAGGAATCAGTCCTCACATATGGGTGATGTCACTGATGGAGCCAGTGTGGGAACACTACCTAGCTTCCAAAGGAAGCCTTTGAAGTGTCCTTCATGCATGCATGCCCGTCTTCTTGCCTGAAGAAATCATCTTACCTCAGTATGATGATATATCTTAACGAAGCCCAAAAATAAAAAATAACTCCATGGGGAGGAGGGGAGGGTAGGTAGGACTAATCCCTGCTGTTCCCGGAGAACAGCAGCTACAGGTGAGTAACTATGCTTTCTCTGGGACCAAACAGGAAGTCAGTCCTCACATATGGGACTCCTTGGCTACAGGCTACCGAAAAACCTTGGAGTCAGCCCAACGGAGCAACCAGAAAAAATGAACTGAGCAAACAGTGGGAAATGCTGAAGTTCTGAGAGTCAATACTAGTCCCAGGTAGACTCTCCAGTATCTTGGACAGACAGAAGGGCCAGAGGGAAGGAGTTGCATTAATTCCAAAAGAGGTGCCAGAGTATGGCTTGGCCGAGGGTGATGTCATGCCAGGAATCCTGATCCAGGCAGTAGCAGGCTGCAAATGTATGAACAGAAGACCACATAGCAGCCCTACAAATCTCCATTGTGGAGACAGAGCGCAAGTGAGCCACTGAGGCTGCCATAGTACAAACATTGTGCACCATTACATGGTGCTCTAGGTAAACCCAGCTTGGGCATAAAGAGTAGTTATTCACCTGTAACATGTGTTCTCCAGGAGCAGCAGGAATCAGTCCTCACATATGGGTGACGTCGGTGCCGACGGAGCCCCCGTGCGGAGCATTTCCCCAGCTTTCAAAGAAAGCCTTTGGGAATGCAGCGCGCCTGCGCGGTCCCCTTCCCGCCCAAGGGTGCCATCTTGCTCAGTCTTTCTTTTTCCGCGGAGCCCAACAGACGTGAGTTCATGTCACCCGGGAAAAGTTGTTTTTTTAGGCGATTTTCACGTTCTTTCATCTGGTTCGACGCCAGTTCCCCTTCCTGCCTTGGCTCGGTACACCGGTATCGAGTCCGGCCTTGTGATTTTCGTTTTTTGTCCTTCATGATTTGCATTTGCGCTCTTTTTGTGTTTTCACTGGCAGCCTGGTCATTTGACCTTGCAGGGGCCCTTTTTCCCACGATGGCTGCCAGTGGGTTCAAAAAGTGTGATCGGTGCAAGAAACGTATGTCTCTCACCGACACACATGACTGCTGCCTCCGATGTCTCGGGCCCGACCATGACCCACTGGCCTGTGGCCCATGTGGCAAAATGTCGTCTAAGGCACTTCGGAGCCATCAGTATCAACGTGAGAAAATATTCTCCGCATCTGGCCGGGCCCGGACTTCGTCAGAGGCCTCGACATCTCGGGAGTCCGACCCCAAGCGCCATCGGGGGTCCTCTGAAAGGGAGTCTCCCTCACGGGAGCACCATAGGAAGAAAACGCTCGTGATGGTGGCGTCGGAGGCGCCTGGTTCCTCGAGGGCCAGGTCGTGTAGCCCTGACCGCCGCCCCGGGCTTTCGGAGGCGGAGAGGCCTTCCAAGCTACCTCGTGTGGAGCCGGAGTCCCCGAGTCACGTAAGTGCAGTTGACTTCGTGGACTCTCCTTGGGGGGAGCCGATGGCGGGCCCGACGCCATCGGGGCTCGAGTCGGGGGCTGCTGAGTCTCCTGAGCTTGGACTCAGGTTGACGGCCTTGGAGAGCAGCTTGGCTGCCTTCATGGAATAGCAGCGGGTGCTGATCGCCAGTCTGACCGGTGCATCTGCCCCGACCACGGGGAGCTTGACGTCTAAGCACCAAGGCCCACACAGCCAGAGCCGCTCAACTCCTCCTCAGAGGGGTCGGAGTGGGAAACGGAGGACGAGGAGTCCCCGGATACCTTCCGGGCCCGGTGCGTCCCTTTGGACTCACCGGAGTCCGAGCCTCGGAGAAGGTCCCCCCCCAGAGGATACCCGGTTCTCGGACTTCGTGAGGGACATGGCCAAGGCCTTGGCCTTCCCTGCGGACGCCGAGGAGGAGCCTTGAGCCGAGGAGCTCGATGCCCTTCAGTATGAATTTCCTCCGAAGGAAGCCTTTACTGTACCGGTTCCTCCGATGCTGGAACGGCTGCTCTTCCGTATGTGGGAGGCATCGGCCTTGACGCCGGTTCTTAGCAAATGGGTCGATTCCATTTATCGAGTCCATAAGAGCCCTGGGTTCCAAAAGGCACAGCTACCCCACCACTCCATGGTTGTGGAATCGGCCATGCACCGTCTGAAGAGTCAGAAGATGCACTCCTCGGTGCCCCTCCGGCCGGGAGGCCCGGAACCTGGATGCCCTTGGTAGAAAGTGCTTCCAGGGCTCTATGCTGTCTTGCCGTGTCCAGACCTACCAGCTGTACATGGGCATGTACCTACGGGACCTGGCAAAGGAGATTGCCGGGTTCTCAGCTGGCCTCTCCGAGGAACCTTTGCAGAGGTTCAAGGCTTTGTCAACAGGGATTCGAGAGTGCTCGAAGTTTTATCTCTCGAGCAGTCTATGATGGCTTCGAGGCTTCGGCTCGGGTAGCTGTGGCTGGCATCGGTGCATGCCGTCAGGCCTGGCTACAGTCATCAGACCTGGAGCCATGGGTGCAGGACAAGTTGGTCGATGTCCCCTGCCGAGGCGAAAATCTTTTCGGTAAGCCCATGACTGAAAAGGCTGCAGAAATCGAGAATGAGACTCTCACCAGGACAAGGCTGTCCAGGAAAACTTTTGCCCCTTCTCAGAAAAAGAAGGACTCAGGGAAAAAGCCCTTTTTCCCGAGGAAGGGTGCTGCCTACAAATCCTACCCTCACTATCAGGCCTCTCCAGCTCCCCAACACGGCCAGCAGGCCAAGGGGCAGGGGCATGGGCCTCGTAGGCAGAAGACCCCCAAGCCGCCAGCTCCAGCTCCTGCACAGCAGGGAGCGGGATTTTGACTCCCACAGCATAGCCTTTTCTCCACGGCTGGCTCCACTCAGCACAGGAGGTTGGCTGACCCTGTACGCCTACAGGTGGCCAGCCATCACAGGGGATACCTGGGTCCTCAGCATAGTCCGACAGGGTTACATGCTCCGCTTCCGCCAGTTACCCCCCTCCTACTTTCCAGGGGAGCCTCCAAGACTCCCTCTGCACAGAAACCTCCTACTTCAGGAGTTGGCAAGTCTTCTAAAGGAACAGGCGGTGGAACCGGTGCCTCACCACCTCAAACGTCAAGGCTTCTACTCCAGGTACTTTCTGGTACTGAAAAAGACAGGAGGCCTCCGGCCTATCCTAGACTTGCGAAACCTAAACAAGTTTCTGGAGAGGGAAAAGTTCAAGATGCTTACCCTTGGGATACTGCTGCACTACCTCCAGAAGGGAGACTGGCTGTGCTCCTAAAGGATGCTTATACTCACATCCTCATCCATCCAGACCACAGACAATACCTCAGATTTGTGGTGGGAGGAAACCATTTCCAGTACAGGGTACTTCCCTTTGGCCTGACATCCGCCCCCAGGGTTTTCACCAAATGCCTGGCGGTGGTGGCGGCCTATCTCAGAAATCAGGGAATTTTTGTCTTCCCATACCTGAACAACAGGCTCATCAGAGGTCAGTCTCTCCAGTAGGCCAGACAAGCCACTCTTCGCACTGTCTCTCTTCTTCAGCATCTGGGCTTTGTCATAAACTACGCAAAGTCCACTTTGCTCCCCTCACAGAACCTAGAGTTTATAGGGGCAAGATTAGACACCCTGCAGGCAAGGGCTTACTTGCCCGAGGACAGGGTCCACAGACTGATGGACATGGCCAGCCAGTTCCTAAGCAATTCTCAGGTCTCGCCAAACACTTCCTGCGGCTCCTGGGCCACATGGCGTCCACAGTACATGTGACCCCGAATGCCCGTCTGCACATGCGGCGGCTCAGTGGTGCCTCAGAGCTCAGTGGGCGTAGGCCACAGGTGACCTTCGAGACAGAGTAAGGGTGTCCAAACCACTCTTGGAATCCTTGCAGTGGTGGCTACATCTCCCAAACCTTCAGGGGGGTACCTTTTCAGGCCCCAGCACACACAAGGCTGCTGACGACCGATGCTTTTTTGAAGGGCTGGGGTGCACATTGTCAGGGCATGTGCACTCAAGGCCTCTGGTCTCCTCGGGAGGCCACACAGCAAATCAATCTTTTGGAGCTGCGAGCAATCCGCTTGGCTCTACAGACTTTTTTTCATGCCCTCTCCCACCAGTCTGTCTTAGTTCAGACAGACAATCAGGTAGCAATGTTCTATGTGAACAAGCAAAGGGGCACAGGGTCCAGACTCCTATGTCAGGAGGCGCATGTCTTTTGCTCCTTTGCAGTCAAACAAGGCATGTTTCTCAAAGCGGTTTATCTGCCTGGTCAGGAGAACCTTTTGGCAGACAAACTAAGCAGGATTCTCCAGCCTCACGAATGGCAGTTGAATCCACTGGTGGTTCAGCGCATCTTTCTACGATGGGGACTTCCATCCATCGATCTCTTTGCCAGTCCACTGAACCGTCAGCTGCCCAGGTTTTGCTCCAGACAGCCGCATCCCCTGAGGGTGGCATCAGATGCTTTTCTGATCAATACTAGTCCCAGGTAGACTCTCCAGTATCTTGGACAGACAGAAGGGCCAGAGGGAAGGAGTTGCATTAATTCCAAAAGAGGTGCCAGAGTATGGCTTGGCCGAGGGTGATGTCATGCCAGGAATCCTGATCCAGGCAGTAGCAGGCTGCAAAAGTATGAACAGAAGACCACATAGCAGCCCTACAAATCTCCATTGTGGAGACAGAGGCAAGTGAACCACTGAGGCTGCCATAGTACAAACATTGTGCACCATTACATGGTGCTCTAGGTAAACCCAGCTTGGGCATAAGCAGCTGTCCGAGGATGACACTGGTGGTGGCCGATTAGGGGGGAAGAAAAAGCAGAAGGCCCCGCATAAAGCATCCTAAGAGTGGATGAGCAGAAAGGGGTCAATCATCAACATTGCAGTGATATGCTGAAAGAGCACTCAGGTGCACCCTGACAGAGTTAGACTTCAGTCCAGAGTTGGAGAGGTGAAGCAAATAAGTCAGCAGCATCTCCATCGAGCAAGTAAAAAGATTGAGGGACCGCATACCAGACCGAAAATCTGCACTACTTGAAGGTATATGCCCTTCTGGTGGAATCCTTACAAAATGCCAGGAAAATGTTCTCAGTACAATAGTACAACATTGTATTGCCACAGGGCATATTTTTGAACAATTGAGGTGCTTTTGTATTGACAAAGTAGAGTCTGGATCTCAGGGGAAATCGTTGGAGCAAATCCTTTTGATTAAAGAACAAAGATGGATTTTTACATTGGACTCTGTGGCACCCACAGGGCTCAATGCTATCGATTGGTATGCATGTATTGGATAATTTCCATAAAGGAGGAGTGTTGATAGCATAATTCTATGGTTTCATAATTGAAAGGAGAAGAATAAAATCTACTGTCACCAAGTTGGGGAGTGCTTACAATTATGATGGGAGGGGTTTGAGATGCTCCAATGAGTGAAGGAAGAGGCGAATTTAAAAGTATGACGAAGACCCGTAGCTCGCATGCATGGCGTTCTTTTGAGGAAGCTGTTTTCATAGAGAGAAGCCTCTTGGAAACTTCAAGTTTAGCGGTTTAAAGACGTGGGCAGCATTGATTATAACTCTGGTAGGACTTTGTGTTGTCCGATCTAGTTAATGTGGTGATTTTAATATCAAAAGAAGGAACATTGAGCTTTTCAAAGCCGTTAAAAATTATTTTTTGTTATGATAGAAAACGAATTGTGATCCCCTGAGGAAACTATACAGTGCCGATAGAGGGCGTTGGGATCTGCAAGCCTGAGCGAAACATGAAGGATCAACAGGCCTTAGTGAAGTACTATTGGCTGTGAAGATTGTTTTAAGTTAAGTACTTTTTTGAGATAAGGACCTGTCGGAAGCCATTTCAAAGAAGTTTTTCACTTTGTGTTATGCAAGGAAAATATCACTGGGGAGTCATTGATGCTAAATGAGCACTATTGGTTGGGCATTTAAGAAGTCCATCTTTGGAGTGCGCAGAAGTCTGAGATCCCCTCTGATCTTTATTGAAGAACTAGAGTATGCAATATTTAAGCTTATAAGTTCCATGGAAAATAGATTGAGCGCATATTTTTGTGTTTTTACAGGAAAATGTTCTTGACATCCATGGGCAGATGGAACTCTTCCATAGCTACCCACTCAGCAGCCAAGCCATGAGCGATAGGGAGCAGAGGATGGGATGCAGGAGGGTGCCTTCCTCCTACGAGACAGGTGAAGGGGCGGTGCTCGAGACAGACGTAGTAAGAGGGGGGTACTGGGGCCACCATGGGGCAGCGAGTATTAAGGAGGCCCTGTCCGCATGGACTTTGAAAATGGTCTTGGCCACCAGGAGAGTAGGTGGGTAAGCATAGAGGAGGCTTTTGCTCTAGTCCAGGAGAAAGGCATTGGATGCCACCTGACTGGGACAGGGCATCCAGGAGCAAAAGAGCAGCAGCTGAACATTGAGAAGAGAGGCGAAGAGATCCTTCCCCACGTCTCAAAGATTTGGCGGATCACTTGGGGATTGAGAGTCCACTCATGTGGTTGGAGGACTCTGCTGAGCCTGTCCACCATGGCATTGTCCTCTCTCAGGAAATATACTGCCCAGAGGAGCATGTGCTGCTTCATGGCAAACTTCCAGACCCAGACTGTCTCCCAATAGCAGATGTACGAGCCCGTACCTCCTTGTTTGTTGATGTAGAAAATTGCTACCTGGTTGTTGGTCTAAATGAGAATGACCTGGCTGGTCAGATGCATCCAGAAGGCCCGCAATGCGTTTGCAATGGCTCGAATTTTGAGGAAGTTGATCTGGTGGAGGTTCTCGTTCTCCAACCAGAGGCCTTGTGTGCAGAGGTCGCCAAGGTGAGCGCCTCAGCCAAGCTTGGAGGCATCTGTTGTCAGCACCTGTTAGTGCAGGGGTGCTTGAAAGGGCAGGCCTGCCAGAAGATGCACCGACTGCTGCAACTATGAGAGGGAAACGAGCAGTGGTGGAGTAATGCGTACTCTGTCAGATAGATGACCTGATGCCACTGAGTGCAGAGGGTCCACTGCACCTGCCACATATGCAGATGGGCAAACAGAGTGACAGACTGTGGAAGCCATGTGGCCAAGGAGGTGAAGCATCTGGCAAGCAGACATCATCGAACAGCCCTGTACGTGGTGCACCAGAGAGATGAGTCGGTGGGTCTGGTAGGTTGGGAGAAAAGCCCTGGCCACTGAAGTATCCAGAACAGCCCCAGTGAACTCGAGACACTGAGCGGGTTGCAGGTGAGATTTTGGGTAGTTGATCATGAAGCCCAGCTGCTCCAAGACCTGGGTGGTATGCTGTGAGGCCTGATGAAACTCGTCCAGAGAGCCTCCTCTCACCAACCAGTCATCCAGGTAAGGGAAGATGCAAATCCCCTACATGAGGAGAAGAGTGGTCATGACCGCCATGTATTTTGTGAACACTCTGGGAGCAGACACGAGTCCGAAGGGAAGACCCAGTATTGATACTGCTAGCAGAGGATGAAAAGGTATTGCCGGTGCAGGGGGTGAATGAGGATGTGGGTGTAAGCATCTTTCAGATCCAAGGAGCACAGCCAATCTCCCCACTGGAGGTAGGGCAGCACCATCTTAAACTTCTCTCTGACTAGGAAACGGTTGAGATCACGAAGATCCAGAATGGGTCAAAAGTCACCCATTTTTTTGGGGACCAGGAAATATTGGGAGTAGAACCCCCTTCCTGTCTGAAATGGTGGAACCATTTTCACCACCCTGGCCTCCGAAAGGTTGGCCACTTCCAGTTGAAGAAGTTTGTGATGCTGAGGATCAAGAGGGTATTCCCCTGGAAAGAACGAAGGAGGAGTCTACTGGAAGTGCAGAAGGTAACCCTCCTTCACTATTTGCAATGCCCAAGTGGTGATGCTCAGCCAGTAATGGGCAAAGAACTAGAGATGCCCCCCAATGTGCTGGGGAACTGAGCTTGAAAGTGGATGAAAGGCTGTGGTCCGGGAGTCCAAAAGCCCTCCTCAGGTTGCGGCTGAGGTGCCAGTTGGGGCTTTGGGGCCTTACACTTATGCTGTTGTCTTGGCCTGCTGTCCCTGTAGGGGCACCTGGTAAGAGTGATATGGGGGTTAGGAACTATAGGCCTCCTTCTTCTTTGGGTAGAAGGAATTTTTTCTTGAAGCCTTCCATCGGGAAGGATCAGCAGTCTTCCTGAAAAGCGTGGTCATGGTGAGTTGTTCAGTCTCTAAATCAGCAGCCCTTTCCATCATGGGTTTGCCAAAGAGATTCTCTCCTGGCATGGGACATCAGCCAATTTGTGTGGATCCATTGCTCCAGATCCAAGGACTGTAGCTATGCCAGGGGGCAGGCACCAATGCCCACCACAGCTACTCTGGCCACGGACCCGAAGCCATCATAGACTGCTCAAGTCATAAATTTGGAGCATTCCTTGGTTTTACTGAGCAGGCTATGGAAGTGCTCAAGATGGTTACCAGAAAGTCCAGCCAAGAACCCAGCAAGCTCCCCTGCCAGGTCTATCAATTACATGCCCATGTACAGCTGGTATGCTTGTAGATGGGCCACGAGCATTGAGCCCTGGTAATACTTTCTGCCAAAGCCATCCATGGTGTGGGCCTTCTCACCTGAGGGCACTGAGGAGTGCGCCTTAGTGCTCTTGATGTGGCACATGGTTGACGACTCCACCATGAAGTTATGAGGTAGTTGCATTTTCTCAAAGCCCCGGCTCTTATGGACTCGATACATGGAATCAAGCTGCCTGCTCATGGTGGGCACCATTAGCGGGGTTTCCCACATCCTCAGAAGGAGCCGCTCCAGAATGTGGTGAACAGGGACCATAATGGCCTCTTTTGATGGGGTGCGATATTGGAGGATTTCAAGCTTCTCCACTCGAGGTTCCTCTTCTGCCTCCAGGGTAAAAGGCAAGGCCTTTCCCATATCCCTCACAAATTCCAGGAAGGAAGGATCCTCGGGAGGTGACCTCTGATGCTCTGGAGGAAGGGAGGGATCTGCTGGCACATCTCAGTGCCTTGCAGCCTCTAGAGACTCATCCTCAATCTCCCAGTCAGAGTTGATGTCACTGAGGAAACTGAAGTACCGACAGGATCGAGAACTCCATCGATGACATGAAGGGGTCCTTGGTTCTTGATGTTTGGAACCGGAGACATCGAAGGAGATGGGCTGCACTGACCAGGACTAGGAACGGTCTGGAGATCCTGAGGAAACTGCAAAGCTTTTGAGGTCATTTGCACTTCAATCGGTGAGGCCTCCGCCGTGGACGGCGCCATCACCAGCGCTGAGGAACCAGAGTGACCCAGTCCTCAGGGAGAGGGGAGGTTGCAGCATACAGGCTAATGCAGAGAAGAATTGAAAGAAATATCGATAAATCGGGAAGATGTATTACAACTATTTAATAAACTGAAGAGTAGCAAATCACCTGGACTGGATGGTATACATCCAAGGGTGTTGAAAGAATTGAAATATGAGATTGTAGACTAATCTGTGAACTATCATTAAAATCATCAGTAATATCTGAAGATTGGAGGATGGCCAATGTAATGCCAATTTTTAAAAAGGGTTCTAGGGTTGATTCGGGAAACTACAGACCGGTGAGCCTGACCTCAGTACCGGGAAAAATGGTAGAACCATTATTAAGAACAAAATTTCCGACCATGTAGATAGTCATGATTTAATGGGAGCCAGTCAACATGGCTTTAGCCAGGGAAGGTCTGGTCTTATTAATCTGTTATATTTTTTGAAGGTGTAAATAAACAGGTAGACAAAGGTGGGTTGATTGATTTAGTGTATCTGGATTTTCAGAAAGCCTCTTGAGAGACTCTTAGTGAAATTAAGAAGTCATAGGATAGGATATTGTGGATCAGAAACTGGTTAAAAGATAGAAAGCAGAGGGTAGGGCTAATTGGCCAATTTTCTCAATGGAGAAAGGTGAATAGTGGAGTAACCCAGAGATCTGTGCTGGCTCCACTGCTTTTTAACATATTTGTAAATGGACCTGGAAATGGAATAAAGAGTGAGATAATCAAATTTGCAAATGACACAAAATTATTCAAAGTGGTTAAAACCCAAGAGGATTGTGAAAAATTGCAAGAGGACCTTAATAAATTGGAAGCCTGGATGTTCAAATGGCAGATGAAATTTAATGTAGACAAGTGCAAAGTTATGCACCTAGGAAAGAACAACCCAAACTATGCTTACACGTTGCAACGTATTACATTAGATACCACCATCCAGGAAAAAGAATTAGGCATCATCCTGAATAACATGTTGAAACCCTCTGCCCAGTGTTTATTTTATTTATTTATTTAGTAAACACTTATATACCGCTACTTCCAGCGATCAGAAGCGGTTTGATTACATCTTTGGGATTTGTCAATAATCAAGACAGAAATGTTGGGGCATATATACATAGTTCAGAGGTAAAACACAGCACACAGAATAGGGTCTAAAGATTGGCCTTAACATATTTACATAATTTTACAAAAGAGATTGTACTTTACATATTTACATTTTTACATATAACTAATCACTTCATCTTTTATCCCTCTGGTGCAGTGGTGGCCAAGAAAGCAAATAGAATGCTAGGAATCATAAGGAAACGAATGGAGAATAAAACAAAGGATATTATAATGCCTCTGTATCGTTCCATGGTCCAACCACACCTCAAATATTGTGTGCATTTCTGGTCCCTGTATCTTAAAAAGGATATAGCAGAATTAGAAAAGGTCCAGAGAAGAGCCACCAAAATGGTAAAGGGGATGGAAGGATACCCCTATGAGGAGAGGCTAAAAAGGTTAGGGCTCTTCAACCTAGAAAAGAGACGACTGAGGGGAGATATGATAGAGGTCTATAAATCAGAGTGGAATGGGTAAACATAGATTGATTGTTTATGCCATCAAAATGTAGAAAGACTAGAGGACATGCAATGAAGCTACAGTATAACCCCTATAAGACTACTAAGAGAAAATATTTTTTCACTCAACATGTAATTAAACTCTGGAATTCGTTACCGGAGGATGTAGTAAAAGCTGTTAGTGTAGCTGGGTTTAAAAAAGGTTTGGACAGGTTCCTGGAGGAAAGGTCCATAAACCATTATTAAAGGGGACCCGGGAAATTAACTGCTTATCCCAATACAAGCATTGTGTAACCTGTGTCTTCTAGGGAAACTTAGGTACTGTGACCTAGATTAGTCAATGTTGGAAACAGGATAATGGGCTTAATGGACCTTGGTATGACCTAGTATGGCATATCTTATGTTCTTATGAGATCTAGCATCTGTTCCGTGTGGGCTCTGCAGCCACCGGTGTTGGCATTGGCGTGGTTCCTTCAGCAGGGACTCCACAAGGGTTATAACCTCAAGATCTCCATGCTGAGCCTCCAAAGGCAACTCCTCCCATCGGGGTAGCTTGGAGAGCCGCTCCTGGCCTTTGCCCTTGGAATTGCTTTGAGGGCTCTGATGCCAATGCCCATGGGTTTTTGGAGTCAGCATCGCCCCTTGACACCGACTCAGAGGATTCCGATGCCCCATGACCTAGAGGCTCGGAGGCCACTCTGTTCCCCTTTGGCTGCTGGTTGGATTTGACATGGCTGGGAAGACGGCTTCCACCAAGTCAAAGGACTCCAATGTCCACATCAACCAGGGGGGTGCGAGAAAGCGTAGTTACTCACCTGTAACAGGTAATCTCGGGGAACAGCAGAAATTTATTCTTCACATATGGGTATCGTCGGTACCGACGGAGCCTGCGCGGGAACGCTCCCCAGCGTCCAATAGGAACGTTTTTGGGAGCATCCCTCAGCACATGCGCGCTGCCTTCCCGCCTTTCCAACTGTCCCTCTTCAGTTAAGTTTGTAGCTGAGTGAAAGGATAGAGGGAGAGAGGAAAGAGACAAAGAGATAGAGAGACAACTCCCAGGGGAGGTGGGTGGGTTGTGAAGACTAAATTCCTGCTGTTCCCGGGGATCACCTGTTACAGGTGAGTAACTACGCTATCTCCAGGAACAATCAGGAATGTAGTCTTCACATATGGGGACACCCTAGCTGAAGATGCCAGGGAGATAGACCCAGGAAGGTGCCACCCTAGAAGGTGGGAATCCTTCCTCCCATGGATCTCTAGCATCCCACCAGGGTTACATAAGAACATAAGATATGCCATACTGGGTCAGACCAAGGTCCATCAAGCCCAGTATCCTGTTTCCAACAGTGGCCAATCTAGGTCATACGTACCTAGCAGTATCCCCAAAAGACAAAGGTTCCACAATGCTTGTATTGGGTCAAGCATTGATATCCTGGGTCTCTTTTTAATAATGGTTTATGGACCTTTCCTCCAGGAACTTGTCCAAACCTTTTTTAAACCCAGCTACACTAACAGCTCTTACTACATCCTCCGGTAACAAATTCCAGAGTTTGATTACACGTTGAGTGAAAAAATATTTTCTCTTATTTGTCTTAAATAGTTTACCCTATAGCTTCATTGCATGTCCCCTAGTCTTCCTATATTCTGATAGTGTAAACAATTGATCTACGTTTACCCGTTCCACTCCATTCATTAATTTATAGACCTCTATCATATCTCACCTCAGCCGTCTCTTTTCCAGGTTGAAGAGCCCTAACCTTTGTAGCCTCTCTTCATAGGAGTAGCCTTCCATCCCCTTTACCATTTTGGTGGCTCTTTTCTGTACCTTTTCTAATAAGGCTATATCCTTTTTAAGATACGGTGACCAGAATTGCACACAATATTCAAGGTGCGGTCGTACCATGGAACGATACAGAGGCATTATAATATCCTTTGTTTTATTTTCCATTCCTTTCCTTATGATACCTAGCATTCTATTTGCTTTCTTGGCCGCCGCTGCACACTGGGCGGAGGATTTTAACATGTTATCCACGATGACTCCTAAATCTTTTTCCTGGGTGGTGGTTCCCAATGTGGAACCTTGCATCGTGTAACCATAGTGTGGGTTGTTCTTTCCTAGGTGCATAACTTTGCACTTGTCCACATTAAATTTCATCTGCCATTTGGATGCCCAGTCTTCCAATTTATCCAGATCCTCCTGCAGTTTTCCACAGTCCTCTAGGGTTTTAACAACTTTAAACAGTTTTGTGTCATCTGCAAATTTGATAACCTCACTCGTTATTCCCTTTTCCAGGTCAGTTATGAATATGTCAAAAAGTAGTGGACCCAGTACAGATCCCTGGGGTACTCCACTAATTAACCTTTTGCCATTGGGAAAATTGGCCATTTAGCCCTACCCTCTGCTTTCTATCTTTTAACCAGTTCCCGAGCCACAATAGTACACTGCCTCCTATCCCATGACTTTTTAGTTTTGCCAAAAGTCTCTAATGAGGGACCTTGTCAAAGGCTTTCTGAAAGTCCAGATACACTATATCAACTGACTCACCTTTGTCTACCTGTTTATTCACACCTTCAAAAAAACATATCAGATTAGTAAGACAAGATCTTCCTTGTCTAAAGCCATGTTGGCTGTCTCCCATTAGGCCATGACTATCCACATGCTGTGTAATTTTGTTCTTTATGATGGTTTCTACCATTTTCCCCGGTACTGATGTCAGGCTCACCGGTCTGTAATTTCCTGGATCACCCCTGGAACCCTTTTTAAAAATTGGCGTTACATTAGCGATCTTCCAATCTTCAGGTATTACAGATGATTTTAATGAAAGTTCACAGATTACTAATAGCAGGTCTGCAATCTCATATTTCAGTTCTTTCAACACTCTTGGATGTATACCATCCGGTCCAGGTGATTTGCTACTATTCAGTTTATCAAATAGTTGTAATACATCTTCCCGGTGTAGTGATATTTCTCTCAATTCCTCTGCAGTATCACCTTTAAATACCACTTCGGTCTTGGGTAACATCCCTACATCTTCCTCAGTAAAGACCGAAGCAAAGAATTCATTCAGTCTCTCTGCTATAGCCTTGTCTCCTTTTACTGCCCCTTTTACCCCTCTGTCATCTAATGGTCCAATTGACTCTCTCACAGGCCTTTTGCTACGAATGTACTTGAAAAAGTCTGTTTCGTGTTTTTGCTTCTGTAGCAAGTTCCTTCTCAAATTCTCGCTTCGCCTGCCTTATCAATGCTTTGCATTTAACTTGCCAGTGCTTGTGCTGTTTCCAGTTTTCTTCGTTTGGCTCTTTTTTCCATTTCCTGAAAGATGCCTTTTTGGCAGCAACAGCCTCTCTGACCGCACCTTTAAACCATGCTGGCAGTTTTTTGGACTTTCTTCCACTCTTCTTAATGCGTAGAATACAGCTGGTCTGGGCTTCCAGGATAGTATTTTTAAACAACGCCCAAGCTTGATGCAAGTCTTTAACCTTTGCAACTGCTCCTTTTAGTTTTTTCTTAACTATATTCCTCATTTTATCATAGTCTCCCTTTCGAAAGTTAAAAGGTAGTACTGTGGATTTCTTTACTATCCCTCCTCCACTAATTATATCAAACACTATCATGCTATGATCACTATTGCCAAGTGGTCCCACCACCCTTATTTCTTGCACCAGATCTGGTGTTCCACTAAGGACTAGATCCAGTATGGCTTCCCCTCTGTTCGGTTCATGAACCAGCTGCTCCAAGAAGCAGTCATTTATTTCATCTAGAAACTTTATCTCCCTAGCATGTCCTGCCGTGACACTGAGCCAGTCGATACCGGGGTAATTGAAATCGCCCATTATCACTACTCTGCTGTAACTTTTGTTAGCTTCTTTGATCTCTTTAAGCATGTCATCATCCATTTGTTCATTCTGGCCAGGCGGTCGATAGGACACCCCCCACTGCCATGACCTTCCCCTTCATACATGGAATTTCAATCCATAGAGATTCTACAGCAAATTTTGTTTCCTGCAAAACTTTAATCCTTTCTGACTCAATGCCCTCTCTAACATAGAGCGCAACCCCTTCTCCAATTTGATCAGTTCTATCATTACGATATATATATATATATCTATATATGTTTAATTAAGTAGTATACTTTTTGTGTATTTTTCATATCTCTACTTTTCAATGATCTGGTTTTTATGTATTGTTAACTCTTCTTTGTACATCTATGCTTTTCTGGATAACATATGTTTTTTCTGAATGATGTTTTTTCTGAATGATGAATGTATCTTTTACTTATCTCCGTATAGACTTGGAAGAGTGGTGTAGTCCACCTTGTTCTGGGTGTTTGTTTGCTTGTCCATGGTAACGTACTCCTCTATACTTTTTTACATTGAATGTATATGTTTTGTTTTAGATTTGTTTTATTTTATTTGATATTGTATGTTGATATTTGTCTGTTTTTAGACCCCTGAGGAAGGCCTCCGGCCGAAACCGTTTGAGTTGGGTCTGTTAATAAAGGTTATTTTACATCATCCTCTTGTGATGGCCGTGGTCATTAGCTTCCGCTCTGCTCCACTGATACTCCTGCGGAAGATTCTCTTCTCCTGCCTCCCCTCAAGTTTATTACCGATCCCAAGTATTGGAGGATTCGCATTGTATGGGGCAGTGCAGTGCTGGCCTCTGCAACTGTAGGGGCTCGAATGAGCCAGTCGTCTAAGTAAGGGAAGACGAAAATCCCCAGGGTTCATAGAAATGCAGCTACTACTGCCATGCAATTCATGAATACTCTTGGTGCTGAAGCCAGACCAAAGGGAAGAACCCTGTACTGGAAATGTTTTCCCCTGAAAAGGAATCGTAAGAATTTCCTATGATCTGGATGGATGAGAATGTGAGTGTATGCATCCTTTAAATCTAGAGAGCAAAGCCAATCCTGGCTTTGAAGGTATGGCAGAAGAATTCCTAGAGAAATCATTTTGAATTTCTCTCGAAACAGATATTTGTTCAATTCTCTGAGGTCTAGAATGGGTCTGTGTCCTCCTGTTTTCTTTGGAATAAGAAAATAGGGGGAGTAGAACCCTGCACCCCGTTGAAGAATGGGTACTTCCTCTATTGCCCCTTGGGCAAGAAGTGTGGAGACCTCGTGATTTAGCAGATTGTCTGCAGAGGTTTGTGAACTGAATTGCTTTAGAATTGTAGGAGGGGGCATGCTGTGAAAATGAAGCTTGTACCCCTCTCCTACAATGGACAAAGTCCAATCTTCTGCTGTTATCTGATGCCATCTGTTGACAAAGTGGCATAACCTGCCCGGAATATTGGGGGGTTGGGGACCCCTCAGAGGCAGGGAGGCAAAGCTCTCTAGGAAGGAGTCAAAGCCCTTGAGGAGGCTGAACCTGGATAGCTGGTTGGGCTCTCGGCCTTTTGGCTTCTTTTGCTGTCTAGTTTGTCCCTTTTGGGCAACCTGGCCTGGAGTTTGACTCTGCTGGGTATAGGAAGGATAAAACTTCCTCTTTTTGCTAAAAGAGGGTTTTTTATAAGGCTTCCTTTTGGCTGGAGTGGCTGTAGACTTTGACAATCTATCTAAGGTAGAATTGTCAGCATCTAACTCGTTAGCCTTTTCCTGCCAGCTCCTAACTCGTTAGCCTTTTCCTGCCAGCTCTTGCCAAAGAGATTCTCCCCCGTGCAAGGAATGTTGCCTAACTTGTTCTGTACCCAAGTCTCCAAGTCTGATGCCTGTAGCCAGGCAATCCGTCGTGCGCCAATGGCAATAGCAGAGGTTTTGCTAATGCATTCGAAGCAGTCAAAGGCTGCACGATTAACAAACTTGGAGACATCTTGAGCATGCTTAACTAGAGCAAGAAAATCTTGTCTCTTGTCATCTGGGAGAAATGGGCTCATAAGTTCCAAGTCTCCTGTGACTTCCTTGAGGAACATTCCCATATATAGGATATATTAACTGATCCTAGCTGAAAGCATGGAAGTTTGAAACGTTCTGCGCCCAAAAGCATCCAGAGTCCTGCATTCACGACCTGGAGGATTGGATGCATGCCTCTTTGCACTTTTCATCCTACGCATGGCTGATTCCACTACCACTGAATGGTGTGGCAGCTGAGTTTTCTGAAATCCAGGATATGGCGGAACTCGATACATAGTATCAAGTCTCCTAGAGTGAGGAGAAGTAGTCAGAGGTGTCTCCCACATTCTGAGCATCAAGCTATGCAGAATTTCATGGATAGGCAGAGTGGCTGCCTCCTTAGGAGCTTTAGGATATTGGAGAATTTCCAATTTCTTTGCTCTGGGTTCCTCTTCAGGAGCTACTGTGATTGAAAGACCTTTGGCCATCTCACTGATGAAATGCTGAAATGACATGTCCTCTGGAGGTAACACAGTACAAGAACGTAGCAGGTGTAAGTTCTCACCAAAACTTTATTAGTCCATACATGTAAAGGGAGACCTGACCCGACACAGGCCGTGTTTCGATAAAATCTTCTTCAGGGGCTGGCTCACCTTATACTAAAAACGTATCATAAATAAATAAAAACCACAATTATAAAAAACTAATCATATATAAAATAAAACATCATAAAGGAACGCAATACAAATATATAATAAGCAATAAATAAATAAATAACAAAGTTTAAAATTATAACATACAAAACTTGTTATTCATAAACTTATATTGGTATATGTAATCCCTATAAAAACATGTATAAAACAAATAAAACTCAATAAATATAAATAAAAGATTATAAAAAAACCTAAAATAAACATAATTAACTAACCGAATCACACCGGCAAGTGTATGCTATCCAAACCATAAAAGGAAGTAGTGACTTATTACAGATAATGACCGTGCTACATAAACAAGAATACATAAAACATATAAATGTGGCACGAGGATTTTAAGCCATGAGAACAAACAGAGGAGAAGAAGACAGAGATAGCACTATGTAAAAACTTCTTTTGTTTTAGAGATATATACTATCAACAAGTTAAGGGGGTGGCTATGGGGTCGTCTATGGCACCAGATGTGGCCAACTTGTATATGTATAAATTCGAAAATACTTTTCTTAAATCTCATCCTTTTGAATCTAAGATTAAATTGTGGATTCGATATATCGATGACATTTTTATCATATGGGAGGGTTCTGTGGAAGAGTTGTCCGTTTTTAATATATGGATAAATGGTTTAGACCAAAATTTACGCTTTCAGTTAACATATGACCCGAGTAAAATTCCATATTTAGATTTGATTATTCAAAGAGAAGGCAAAGGATTCATCACTAAACTATATAGGAAACCCACTGACAGGAATCAGTTACTTCATTATCATAGTTTCCATAACCCTGCATTAAGAAATAATTTACCGGTCGGACAATTTCTCAGAGTTAGGAGGAACTGTACGAGTGATAATGACTTTGAATCACAGGCTAAAGACCTTAAAGAAAGATTTGCAGTTCGTCAATATCCCAGGCAACATATCCATAAAGCCTATGTTAGAGCGCGTAACCGTTCACACACAAAGGAATATCACCGGTTGAGAAAATTAATACAGATACCAAGATGGTTTGTCCACTCTTATATTCATTACAGTCCCAACGGATTGTTAATATTCTTAAAAAAGAATGGCATTTAATTCAAGCCATTCCCGGTTTTCAAAATATTCAGATAATGGTGGCACACAAACGCAACATTAACCTCCGAAATTTATTAGTGCCCTCTGCCTTTACTGAAAAGAAATCTCTTTCCAAGTATAAGGGACAATATCAATGTGGTCACTGTTCTGTCTGTTTAAATGTTTTACCCGTGAGAAAGGCTTTCATACATCCAATAACACAAAAGCGGTTTTACATAGATGATTTTTCAAATTGTGATACCACCCATGTCATCTATATCATACAATGTCCATGCAGGCTTTTATACGTTGGCAAAACCAAACGGCATATCCGAGTGTGAATAGTAGAACATAAAAGCTGCATTAGGAGACGGCAGGTGGACAAACCGTTGGTGCAACATTGGATCGTATAGAGAAAACACTCCTCCAGATGGAACAGAAATATATTTTTGATCTTAATACTCTTGTTCCGCATGGTCTAAATGCTGAACGTGATTTTTCCGTTTTTTTGTGATTTGGATGCTACAATGTTTTATAGATAGTCCTATGGACTATTTTATATTTATAATTTTATATTATCATATTTTAAGGTACTTTTTTGGTTCCCCTTCCCTCATCTCATATTTAGTTATTCATATTTTACTTACGCACATAGTGTATATTTCATTTAAGGTACCTATCAGCAGACTAGTCTGTGATTCTTTAATGTAAGTTGGACGGTTTTATTGAACAATGACAGAGTAAGCATGTTTTGACAGTTCCCCAGTGTCATGCTAGGCAGAAAATGTCCTAGTATAGTATCAAGTTCACTTTAATTTTGCCTCACAAGCCTTTTGGCCACCTTTGAAAATTGACTTCATAGTCTATTTTATTTTATTTTGTATATTCGGGCATTATAAGTAGGTTTTTATCGTTTGCAGGCACGTAATGCCTTGACAACTTTGGGTTTCCTATTTCTGTGGTCCCCGTTGTGAAGCAAGGTGAAAATGAGGCGCACTAATATGCAGAAGGTGATCTTCAGCTTTACCTTACAGGATTTTGGCCACATTTTAAAATTGATGTCATAGTGAGCTTTGTATGATTAGGCACTGCGTTTTTTTGTTCCTATGTTTGGAAGCACACAATGTTTTCAATAAACCGAGATGTATTGTTTATGAAGATCGTTTTGATTTTTTCATCTCTCCTGTTTATATTTACCATATTTATTTATTTATTGTTTTAATATTGCACATAGTGTACAGTCAGTTGAGTTTGAGTAGTGATTTTTTAATGTGGTTATTATTTAATGACGTATCAAACACATTTTGAAACCTTTGGCTCTCGTCATCTGTGTAGTTCCTGGTCGGAGAGCTAGGCGAAGGTTCTATATTTGTTTATTTTTAAGGTCTACAGGCTCCTGTTTACGATTGAAAATTCGTTTTCATCATTACCTTTGAGTAATTAGATGCTGTAAGTTGGATCAATACTTTAAGGTAGACAGTAGTTTTTAAGTTGGTATATATTGTGTTATTATATAAAACAGCTGAGGAGTTGCATCAGACACGTGGGTCCTTTTGCGCGCTTGAAAGTGGCATAAAAGCCGACCCGCATCCGCCGGCGTTTTTCAACTAAATGAGATGGTGTTTTTGACTGTCCGACGCTGTTTTCAAGATTTTTGATATCTACCGGCCAAATATGTAAGTTCAATGCGATATTTATTTATAGCCGTTTTTTCGGCAAGGTTTGGCCATTCATTTCTTCTTACTCTTCTAAAATAATTCCTGTTATTAAACTAGGCGGTGGCAACTAAAGGTACGCACGAGCCTTTACAGTTGCCTTTTTCATTGCATCTGTAGCAACGGGAGTATTATATAGATACATTTGTTCACACAGTGGCCTTTAAACAATTTTGCACGGTGCATACTACCAGTCTAGTTGATTTCTTTTGACGTTAGTAAGATATATTATACCAACGTAGCAATAATATTAAAATACGACGAAAGTACCAACGCACTACCATCCGATTTAGGAATAAATATGATGGGGTAACATTCAATGCATCATAGTAATGATTCAAATCAACTTTTTTTAAGTCTATCCTCTATAGGTCAAAAGTTTTTATATGGTTTGGCATAAATAATAATGTATGTTTTTCCCCCTCTTTTATAACACATTCCCTCGGTTATGTTTTTAGTGTCAGCAAATGCATAATATGTCCTCAAACATGGCCCTAGCCATGTCAGGCGGTTTTAATATATAAAATAGTCTTCCCTAAGGTTTACAACAAATTTCCTCGGTAATATTTTCAGTGTCAACTAATGTATTAAATGCCCTTAAGCAAGGTTCTTGCCATGCTAAGTGGTTTTAATAATTGAAACAGTTTTCCTCAAGTTTTAAATATATTACAGTTTTTAGTATTTTTGAAAAAAATCATGTATCCAATAGACAGAATCACTAATGCAAAGATGTTTTTTTGCTTCTCTCATACCCTCTAGCTACCCAAGCTGGTATCATTTTCAACGTAACTGTATTAGCTTGGTCTAATACGTTTTTTCAGGTAATATTTGGTTCACTCCTGCTCCTTAGTCTTCTCCTCTGTTTGTTCTCATGGCTTAAAATCCTCGTGCCACATTTATATGTTTTATGTATTCTTGTTTATGTAGCACGGTCATTATCTGTAATAAGTCACTACTTCCTTTTATGGTTTGGATAGCATACACTTGCCGGTGTGATTCGGTTAGTTAATTATGTTTATTTTAGGTTTTTTTATAATCTTTTATTTATATTTATTGAGTTTTATTTGTTTTATACATGTTTTTATAGGGATTACATATACCGATATAAGTTTATGAATAACAAGTTTTGTATGTTATAATTTTAAACTTTGTTATTTATTTATTTATTGCTTATATATTTGTATTGCGTTCCTTTATGATGTTTTATTTTATATATGATTAGTTTTTTATAATTGTGTTTTTTATTTATTTATGATATGTTTTTAGTATATGGTGAGCCAGCCCCTGAAGAAGATTTTATCGAAACACGGCCTGTGTCGGGTCAGGTCTCCCTTTACATGTATGGACTAATAAAGTTTTGGTGAGAACTTACACCTGCTACGTTCTTGTACTGTGTTGCTGATATCTACGTGGCAGTGTGCTGCCCTTGGTGTCCATGTCCTCTGGAGGTGACATTCTGCATTGGGGAGAAGAGGGATCTTCTAGAAGAAACCCTCTAGTGCCAGCAGAATTGTAAGAGTCTTCGGAATCGGAGGAATCAAAGTATTCCTGACCCCGATGCTCTTGCAAAGCACAATCCCGATACCGATCAAAGTCGGTACCGAGCTGACCCGGTACTGCTTTGTCAATTCCAGCCAGAGATGGCATGGGAAGAGTTCCCACCAGGGCCGGTACCATCGGTACCGGTATCGTCAGTGTCGGTACCGGTGTCGGTACCGGCATCGGTGTCGATGTCGGTACCGGTGCCCGTGGGACCACCGGTACCGCAGCTGAAAGAAGAGCTGCGATGCTGCGCTCGTTAGCGAGGAACCTCTGGTCTATCGACGCTGCCGATGCCTGGGTGTCGGTATCGGTAAGGACGGCCGGAACCCCTGAGCATGGCACAGGTAGTTCTTGCGAGGTTGAGGCCTCGAGAACATCCTGAAGCCCCATCGATGCTTTGGAAGTCGAAGCCTCCTGCCGGGGCTGTTTTGCCGGTGTGGTTCCCTCAAGGGCAAGGCCAATGGCCTCTCGATGCTTAGCAGGAGTGCTACCCTTTGAGGACCGGCTTTTATGTTTAGTTACCTGAGATCCATGGGAGGAAGAAGAGGCTCTTGACGATGTCAATGCAATGGATCTGGCATCTGAAGAAAAGAGGGTACCGAGCTTTGCAGCCCGGTTCTGTCTTCCTCTTTTAGTCATCCCCATACAGGAGAGACATTCAGTTGGAGAATGTTCAGGTCCTAAACATTTTAGACACCAATCATGGGTGTCAGTGACGAAAATGGTACCGTCACACTTAGTACATTTTTTAAAACCACTAGTTGGCTTTTCCATGTTTTAGGAATATGGGGCCTAGTGCCCAAAATGGCGCCTAGCACCAAAGAGAAAATTTTCTGAAAAGAAACAGTCTAAAGCCTAAGGTTTTTGGGGGGGTTTTGTATGAAAAGAAAAGAAAAGAACCGGCGTTACCGTTAGGCATCATGCGGTAGGCAAACGCGACCACAAGAAAAGAAATTTAAAGACGGAATTTTCTGTGGTGACAGGGAATAGATCCTGTTGGCTCCGTGGAAAACGAAGAACTGAAGAGGGACAGTTGGAAAGGCGGGCAGGCAGCACGCATGTGCTGAGGGATGCTCCCAAAAACGTTCCTATTGGACGCTGGGAAGCGTTCCCACGCAGGCTCCATTGGTACTGACGATACCCATATGTGAAGACTACATTCCTGCTTGTTCCTGGAGATAATACCTACACGCCGAAAAAGAAAAGGAATAAAGACTTGATGAAAAAATGCAGTGCTGAGGCACAAATGGTGGTCGGGACCAACGAAGACGGGAAGGGCGAAGCGAATTGAGAGAGATGCAGTACCAGAATGGCAAAAAACAATGGTGAAAAAGACAACTTATCTCTTGGAATCGAATGGACAGATGGAAAAAAGATGGCTCCTTTGGGCGGGAATACCGGCAGGCAGGGCCTTACTGAGTGTAAATCGCGCCATGTGCGACTTGCACATCAGGTGCGCCCCCACCCCCACGGCGGGATAGAAGAGGCACACCCGATGTGCAAGTCGCTGGCATGCTAAGCACATCTGTCCCTCCCTGCAAGAGCAGGGAGGGACAGATCTGCTTAGCATGCTGGCGAGAAGGCTTAAGAGGCACATTTTAACTGTCTGTTGTTGCCTGCCGCCGCTGAGAGAAGAAAAAAGTGGCAGTGGCAGGCAATGGCAGACAGCTGATATGCGCCCCTTAAGCCTTTGCACCCTGTGCGGCCGCACCGCTCGCACAGGGCTAGGTATGGTCCTGCCGGCAGGCATGCCTGGAGGACACTCCAAAAGTTTCCTTTGGAAGCAGGGAAGTGCATGGTAATGTCCGTCAGTGACATTACCCATATTTGAAGACTGACTTCCTGCTTGGTCCCGGAAAAAAGTGGGATGTACCAAAACTACAACCCTGCTGGGCAGGAAGAAGACACAGCAGCTCGCAAAACTCTTGATCGGAAGGTTGTTTCCTCCCATGCGTGGACATCCAAGAATGGACTCCGCCCAAGAGGTCTGTGCTCTGCAGAGTGAAGTATCAGCAGAAAGAAAGAAGTACTAATGCCACTGTACAAGTTGCTGGTGAGGCCTCACTTGGAATATTGTTTTCAATTTTGGAGACCATATCTTGCAAAGGATATAAAAAGACTGGAAGCAGTTCAGAGGAAGGCGACCAAAATGATTTGGAGCCTGCGTCAGAAGACTTATGAGAAAAGACTTGAAGACCTAAATATGTACACTCTTGAAGAGAGGAGGGACAGGGGAGATATGATTCAGACCTTTAAATACTTAGAGTATTAATGAACAAACAAACCTCTTCCAAAGACGAGGAAGATGTAAAACTAGACGGCATAACATGAAGCTGCAAGGGAATAAAATGAAAGGCAATGTCAGAAAATACTTTTTCACTGAAAGAGTGGTGGATGCTTGGAATGCCCCCCCCCCCTGGAAGTTGTGGGGACAAATACAGTGACAGAATTCAAAATGGCATGGGACAGACACAGTGGATTCCTTTATAGCAACAGGATAAAATCAAAATAAACATAACTATCTCTTATATCTGAACAAATAGGGGTGACCTACACTGAGCGGTGGGTACACCCCTAAACAAAGGCATGGGGAGGGGTGACCTGCACAGAGCAGCAGGTGCGCCTACTCTTGCCACCTTGCTGGGCAGACTAGATGGACCATACTGATCTTTATCTACCATCATATACTATGTTACAGTGTAACTTGACTCACTCCTTAACGTGATTACTAGATAGAAGAGACAATGCTCTTAACAAACTCCATAGGCCAGTGGACATGATCTCTTGCCAGTAGTTTCCTTGAACTGCTGAGGAGGACTTAAGAAGGTCTGATCGATGGGAGGATTGAGCAATTGCTTTAAACCTGAGCAATACCCTTAATATGTCCACCTGGCACTGTGACAAATTCATTTGAAGATACTTCTCTTGTGTGGGAAGGCAGGACCACAGTTTGTTCAAGATGATAAAAAAGATGGACAGCACCAATGAAGGAATGATGGCATAGGCTTTCAAGCAGAAGTGGCCACTGAAAAAGACAGATGGGTGTGCTACAAGCCAAGGCTGCAATTCAGGTTCCACTTGTTGGATGCTAGAGTCACCTGGAAGGGTTCATAACCCAACCCACTAAGAAAGCCTTACACATCAGTCCAAGGAAGGATCCTATCAGGGCCCCCTATCTTAGAAGCTCACTGAGATCCAACAGATGACTCAGGCAGACAGTACTGCTTCATTCTTATTAAAAGGCCAATGCCAAAATATACCCCAAGGAATCTTTTGGAGGTGACTCCTGTAGTAGAACCAGACTGCCACTGGAACCCTGAGAGTTCAAGGCCAAGCCCTGGTCTAGGATGAACTGCTAAAACATTTGATCTTTGACTACGGGCCTAGAGGCCCACCTGGTCCCAAACAGGGAGGTTACCACTGTTCCCAAGCAGTTCAGAATGACCATCTTGTGCCTGCAAGGGCCAAGCTGAAAGCGAGAAGGCTCCAGAAAACTGCCTTAACAGGAACCCCCACCATATATGTTATTGTAGGCCCATATTTTGAAGAGCAAGAAAAATGCCATGCCATCTGACTTACAGTTATGGCAACACAGTGCACAAGGCCAATCCATGGCCCCTAAGATCAATAGTTCCAGACAGACCCTTAACCCAAGCATTAGATGGCTTATCCAGGGAGAGAGAGGGAGACATATGGCATCCCTTCCTTAGGCTATTCCTAAGAATTTCCTGCATCTGACATAGCCCCTAATCCAGCAACTGTCTGAGTGGCCATCAAGTGGAGACTGTAATGCCCCATCTTCGCACCCAGAGGTCACGCACGAGAGGACTAAGTTCTTATTGCAGCTGGACTCATGGAGTTTCAACACAGAAAGTCAAATAACTTGCTATTGAAGCTTGTGATATGCATGGCAGCTAGGGCAGTTAGATGTTCCTCTGCACCACAGCAGCACTGCATGGCTGTGGGAACCATTCCGGACCCATTTGACCATCTAGGCAGTGTCCTAGAAATAGAAATTACACTTACCTGGTAATTGTAGTTCCTGGAGGGTCCAGTTTAGTCCTCCACATCAGGGTAGTGCACCTCCTCCTGCAGCAAGGAGACTGGACCAATCAAATCTTTCCCCTATCAGGATGTATACTGCCGGAGCTCCCATCAGCCCCCCAGTGAACTGTAACAAAGCAAACTCAAAGGAGAAATAGACATGTACTACAGAAAAAAGACCCCTCCCCTAAAGAACCCGACTTCCTCCCCAAACGAGGGAGTCAGAACTGTGCACATCGCATCCACCTGAACAAGCGAGCCTAATCAAAGGCAGCGCCGCACCGCGACGAAGGCAAGCGACCAAAAAAGAGAGCGGAGATCCTCAAATGTGAGAACCATAGAAAAAAATCACTTAACCAGCTCTCTCGCACCCCACAGTAGCGCGCCGACAGGAAAAAAACTCTCGGGAGGGAATGAGGACTAAACTGGACCCTCCAGGAACTACAATTACCAGGTAAGTGTAATTTCTATTTCCTGAGTGGTCCTCCAGTTTAGTCCTCCACATCAGGGATGTAACAGAGCAGTAATCAACGGGAGGGACCAACCCAACCGGCGCGCAAAACCGCCGAACCGAAGGAAGAATCCCTGGAGGCCAGGACATCCAGCCGATAATGCTTACTAAAGGCATGCAGCGAAGACCACGTAGCCGCCCTGCAAATGTCCACAGGAGGGACCAAACTATGCTCCGCCCATGACGTCGCCTGCGCCCGAGTAGAATGAGCCCGCAATCCTGGCGGAACCGCACGGCCCTGTAGAATATACGCCGACGCAATGGCCTCCTTAATCCAACGAGCAATGGAGGACTTCGTCGCCGCCTCTCCTTTTTGCTTACCCCCAAACAGGACGAACAGGCGGTCCGTCTTCCGAAAAGACTCGGTAGTTCTCAGGTAGTGGCGGAGAACCCGCCGAACGTCAAGACGATACAATCCATCAGCAGACGCGCCCGTCTCCGAGGAGTTAAAGACCGGGAGAAACACGGCTTGGTTCACATGAAAAGGAGAGACCACTTTAGGAAGGAAAGAAGGAACAGGCCTTAAAACAACCCTGTCTCTAGAGAACGATAAGAACGGCTCATGACAAGAAAGCGCCTGCAATTCCGAAATTCGACGAGCCAAACAGATGGCCACCAAGAAAACAGCCTTCAACGTGAGATCCTTCACGGACGCCAAGCGAAGAGGCTCAAAAGGCTTGTGGACCAAGGCCTGTAACACCAGATTCAAATCCCACGGAGGAATCGTGACCCGGCGGAAAGGACGCCGACGGAATACGGCCCTCAGAAAACGTTGCACATCCGCGTGAGCCCCCAGGGGAACCCCCAACACCTTACCCCTGTAACACGCTAGGGCCGCCAATTGAACCTTCAGAGAACTGGCAGCAAGCCCCTTGTCAAAACCGTCCTGCAAAAAACTGAGAATGGCTGGTACTGACGCCTTCGCGGCCCGGATAGCGTGTCGCGAACACCAATCTTCAAAAATTCGCCAGACGCGCACATACGTGAGTGAAGTAGATGCTTTTCGCGCTCGCAGAAGAGTGGCAATGACCGCTGAAGAATAACCTTTGCGCCTCAACCGAGCCCTCTCAATGGCCATACCGTAAGCGAGAACCGATCCACCTGCGGCATTCTCAGCGGACCCTGAAGCAAAAGATCCCTCAAGGTCGGCAGCCGCCATGGCTCGCCGTCGAGAAGCCGAATCAGATCCGCATACCACGGACGTCGGGGCCAATCCGGCGCCACCAGAAGAACTTTCCCCCGATGCGCTTCTATGCGTTGAACCACCCGACCGATCAACGCCCACGGAGGGAAGACGTACAGGAGCTCGCAGCTCGGCCACGGGCGAATGAGAACGTCTATGCCCTCCGACATGCGTTCCCTTCGCCTGCTGAAAAACCGAGCGGTTTTGGTCGACTGAAAGGTCGCCATGAGATCCATGACCGGAGGCCCCCATCTGCGGACAATTTGAGCGTACACTTGTGGGTGGAGTTCCCATTCCCCGGCATCCACCTGCACTCTGCTGAGGAAATCCGCCATCACATTCTCCTTCCCGGCGATATGCCCCGCGGAAATGGCCAGCAGTCGAGGTTCCACCCACTGGAACAACATGTTGGACTCTTCCTCCATCGCTCTGCTTCCTGTGCCGCCCTGACGATTGAGATAGGCAACGGTCGCCGAGTTGTCCGAGAGGATCCTCACGGCCCGGCCCGTTACCAAATATTCGAACGCCTGTAGGGCCCGCATCACCGCTCGGAGCTCGAGGCGGTTGATCGACCAAGAGGCTTCCAGAGTAGACCACTCTCCCTGCGCGAAACGACTGTCGCAATGAGCCCCCCAGCCCGTCAGACTCGCGTCCGTCAGCACCGGCAGCCAGATCGGCTGCTCTAGAGGAACTCACGCTCGCAACGCCGTCAAGCTCAGCCACCAGCATAACGACAGCCGAACTCGCTGCGGACAAGGCAACCGCTTGTTCAGGGAATCCGTTTGATTCGACCAACGCCGTAAAAGGGCTCGTTGCAGCGGACGCATGTGAAACCTGGCCCAGGGGACTACATCGAGAGTCGCCGCCATCGTTCCCAACACACGAAGGTACCACCACGCCGACGGAGTCCGGAACGCCAAAAACTTGCGAATCAGAAGGCGCAAAGCTTGCGCCCGGCGATCTGGCAGAAACACTAACCCGTTCGCCGTATCGAAGTGAACTCCGAGATACTCGAGGGACTGAGTTGGCACAAGATGGCTCTTCTTCTGGTTCACCACCCAACCGAGACTCTGTAGGAGAGCTACCACCCTGTCCGTGGCTTGCAAGCTCTCTCGCTCTGTCTTCGCCCGAATTAACCAATCGTCGAGATAAGGGTGAACCAAAACACCTTCCTTCCGCAAGGCCGCCGCGACCACCACCATGACCTTGGTGAAAACACGGGG
Organism: Ichthyophis bannanicus; assembly: GCA_033557465.1. NCBI lineage: Eukaryota > Metazoa > Chordata > Amphibia > Gymnophiona > Ichthyophiidae > Ichthyophis > Ichthyophis bannanicus. The sequence goes on along the minus strand of CM066036.1, from coordinate 340,746,289 downwards.
AGCCGTGGCCAGGCCGAATGGCAGCGCCTGAAACTGGTAATGACCCCAAGGCAGGGCGAATCGTAGAAACTTTTGATGAGCCGCCCGGATCGGAATATGTAAGTAGGCCTCCGAAAGATCGAGAGACGTTAGGAACTCTCCCTGACAAACCGCAACTAAGACGGATCGCAGAGTTTCCATGCGAAAATGAGGCACCCGCAGGCAACGGTTCACGCCTTTGAGATCCAGGATAGGACGAAGAGACCCGTCCTTCTTTGGCACCACGAAATAAATAGAATACCGACCCGTACCGAGATCAGACTCGGGAACAGGCACCACTGCCCCTAAGGCCAGCAGACGGTCTAATGTCGCGCGAACGGCTAACACTTTTTGAGGACCCTTGCAGGGTGACAGAACGAAGACATCCCGGAGGGGACAAGCCAGTTCCAGAGCGTACCCCTCCCGAATGACCTCGAGGACCCACTGGTCTGAAGTGATCTGGACCCAGGAAGAAAGAAAATGACGAAGCCGACCTCCGATCACCTGACTTCCCCCGGGGTCCGCCTCGCTTCATTGCGGTTTGCGACTAAAGGAAGAGGAGGACGAAGGGGAGGAAACCGAGAATCCTCTACTCGCTCCTCGAAATCCCCGGAACCCCGAGGATCTAGTAGCCAGTCGTCCGCGCTGGAAACCCGCAAGTCTGGAGGACCGGAACCTGCGAAAGTCCCGAAAAGTCGCTCTAGCCGAAGAGCCACCCCTATTCTGTCTGGGCTTATCTTCCGGGAGCCTTCCGCCTTTGGACTCACCGAGGTCCTTGACTAACTTATCCAGGTCGTCACCGAATAACAGCTTGCCTTTAAAAGGAAGCTTGCTGAGACGCGCTTTGGAAGAACCATCAGCAGCCCAATTTCGAAGCCAAATAGTCCTGCACGCCGTGACTACAGAAGCCATGCTGTTAGCCAACATCCTAATCAAGTCATAATGAACATCCGCCAGATATGCCGACCCCGATTCCAAGCGGGCCACCTCCAACAGACCGGGCTGGTCCAGGTGGGAGTCCTGTCGCAAACGCTGCGCCCATCGCAAACAGGCCCAAGAGACCCAGGCTCCACAAATCGAGGTCTGTAAGGCCAAGGCATTAGTCTCAAAAGCCTGCTTTAACAAGCCATCTACCTTCCTATCTTGAGTGTCCTTCAAGGCTGCACTGCCTTCAACCGGAATCGTTGTTTTCTTAGTCACCGCCGAAACCGCCGCGTCGACCCGTGGCGAACGAAACTTCTCTTTGTCTTTGTCCGCCAGAGGATAGAGGCGGTTCATCGTCCGGATACCTTTCAATCCGGAGTCAGGCTGATCCCACTCAGCCTGAATCATCTGATCGACCACCCTATGGATCGGGAATACTGTCTGGGAATCGCGCACCGCCTGAATGAGAGGATCTTCCAAAGCCTCCTCTTCCACGGGACGCCCGACCGTCAAGTTCAGGGCTTGCAGAGATTCAGTGATCAAGGGAAGCAATTCGTCCTTGCGAAATACGCGAATGATACGAGCCTGATCTTCAGGCTCCGGAATCTCTCCTTCCTCCAATTCGTCGAGCCTGTCCTCGTGCTCTCCATCAGACCACTCCTGCTCCTGCCATTCCATATCAGCGTGTTCGATTTCGGAAACCCGGGACCTTTTGGCTGCCTTGGGAGATTCCCCTCTCTCCGCCCCGCTTTTGAGAGACGGTGGAGCCTGCGCCATCGCGGTCCGCTCAGAAACCTGTCCGAGGTGGCCCTTCAGGAAAGCTTGATGCATATAAGGAGAACAAAATCAGGGGAAAAAGCTCCCCAACACGCTTCGCCAGACCCAACTGATTGCAAGCCCCCTGGCGCAAACGGAGAAGGAGACGAGGACGGAAGAAGGGTCCCTGGAGTGAACTCCTCCGCAGCGGTAACAGGTGGATCCACAGGTTCCAGAGGCACACCGGACTCCATCTGTTGGGGAAGATCTGGCTGACTGCAAGCGCAGCCTTTGCAGACACCAGCTTCAGAAAGAGAGCCTTTGCGGGACCCACAGATCACGCACTGCGCCCGCCGAGACATGGGAGAGCAACCCAGAAGGAGAGCACAAGAAAGCAGGCCAGAGTACAAACAGGCCAGCAATAATCAACAGCTCCGCGGCTGACTCTGCCTTTTCTGAGCCCTGGGAGGTTTTTTTTTTTTGTTTTTTTTTATTCAAGTATCCTGGAGCACAGCAGTGCAAGGAAAAGAGCAACTCTGGTGAGGCAACAGCCCCGGACCCCCGCAGCTCGGCCCGACGAAAAAAACGCGGGAACAGAAAACAGAAAATGGCCGCCGGCACCACAGCACGGGATAAAGGCGCAAAAATAAAACAAAGGCAAAATCAAAGAAAGGAAATAAAGCGCACCGAGATCGCCGCCCCGAAATAACCGGGAACCCCAAAAACGAGCAAAAAGGCACTCACCCCGCAGACGCTGCGTTTTGGGATCACGGAGCTGAGATGAGCACAGTGCAAAGAGCCAGAGCGCCACGGAGAGATCACTCACCGGACGGAGGGAAGAGCGTGCTGGGACCTCCCGAGCAACGGGACAGCCGGTCAGAGAAATTCACCCAATAAAGAAAGTGGTGAACAGAGCCTGATTCCTCCTCCGTGCTTTCTAGGAGGGGATATCAAAGGCCACAGACTGCACCCGATGTGCCGTTAGGCAATAGTAGGCAGACGGGCAGTGCACACTCTACCTCCTCAGTCAGAGGATTTAAAGAGACAGACGCTAACTGAAGAAAGGAAAAGTAAAGTAAAGGCAATCAAACAAAAAAACCCCAAAACTAGAGATCTAAGCCCCAAAGTGAGCCCCGACCCGGCTCACACCGCCTCCTGCTGCAAGGAGACTGGACACACTGGGGGGCTGATGGGAGCTCCGGCAGTATACATCCTGATAGGGGAAAGATTTGATTGGTCCAGTCTCCTTGCTGCAGGAGGAGGTGCACTACCCTGATGTGGAGGACTAAACTGGAGGACCGCTCAGGAACATACAGTCTGCTATTTCCACAGAGGAGGCATGAGTCTCTCCAGGGTCAAACTGATTACTCTGGCCTCCAGGCAGAAGATCCCCCAGGGGCCTCCTAAGGGTGACAAAGTCCCCAGGACCACTGCACCAGGCCTCACATCTTTGGCCTCACCAGCTGTTATCCAAGATGCCAGGCATCCCCTTTGGTGCTTCCAGTGGATGGTGGAACTGCAACCACTCCTGGGGGAGAGGAAAGCCTGGACGAATGACAGGGAACATGGAGACCAGAAGATTAGACAGTGCCTCTGAAACAAGTGTGTCAGGGGAGTGGAAGGCCTTTTTCTTTGGGGAGGCCCAAGCATCACCCCAAGCACTGTCCTAACTCCGCCTCACACTCTGCCCCACGAGCAGAGACCCTTCCTGTTCTGCCCATGGGGATCTGATCTCCCACGGGCAGACAGGAAGGGTCTTTGCTATGATCGCGGTTCCTCTTCTGCCTCTGGGGGATGAGATCCCCATGGGCAGCCTGCTGCCTGCAGGTCCTGATTTTTGGTGGGGCGAGAGCCTGTGTTGACCACCCCTTTCTGATGCCTATGGAGTATGCCTGCTTACTAGATCAAGGATCAAATCAGAGCTCTAAACTGGCTGAGGCTTGAATGAACCCTCCATTGTGAGAAAACTCAGAGAAATAGAAAATGACCCCCAGGAACTCAAAATTTTGGGAGAGAACCAGGCCGCTGTTAGGACAGACACTTCCCAACTCCAGCCAGTTCACCAGGCCTGTGTCTTAGTTGGTCCCAAAGACACCAACTAGGACAGCACAACATCCGGATATGGGCAACTGAGCCCTCTGCATGCTGAGAGTTGCTGCTACCATCACTATTACCTTGGTAAAGGCATGGGAAGCCACGTCTAGGTCCAAGGATAGGTCCAGACTCAAGGAGGTGGCATAAAACCCAAAGTGGAGAAACAGTTATTGCTGTTCACAGTGGGAAAGTGACAAATGCCATGGTGAAGCATAGGAGGCAGAGGCATCCTCTGCTTGACTGACACAATGACAGCTACAAAGGACCCCTTGCAAAACTGAGAGACTTGGAATCCGAAGAAAACTGACTCTAGGTCCAGAATATGCTGGAAAGGACTTCCCTTCCTGGATATGCATGTATCAGGGGGAACATCCCTTACCCTGAATAAAACAACCTCTTATAGTTGGAAGTGCTAACAGTGACCACAAATGTCCCCCACCAGAACAGAGAACTGCAGGGAGATTCTCTCAGGGAGTTATTTAAACAGTGTGCATCAGAAAGCCCATGCCTGAATCAAAGGGTCCGATATTCAAAGGTATTTACATGGTTTACAGACCTGTAAACCATGCAAATGCTGCTGAGCAGGATATTCAACAGCACTAACAGTTAGTGCTGCTGAATATCCCTAATTATCTCCGCTAAATGCCCGATGCTAACTGCTTAGCATCGGGGCGTATCTTGGGCATTCTGGGGGTGGCACCACGCTAACCGGGCAACTGCGATAATGCACCATTGCCCGGGTAGCACCTGCGGGTAAAAAACATACATAGCAAAAGCTGGCCTATCTTTACTCGTGGGAGATAACTGGGCAGTGGCTCAGTATCACCACTGCGCAGTTAGCTTCTGCAGACTTGTGGGCTGTTTATTTTTATTTATTTATTTAACCAGTTTTCTATACCGCCTTATCCTTCAATCAAAGCGGTTTACATTATGTATTCACTACAAACAGGTACTGGATACATTCCCTTGTCCTCAAAGGGCTCACAATTTGTGTACCTGAGGCAATGGAGGGTTAAGTGGCTTGCCCAAGGATATTCAATGCCAGGGCTGCATATGAGACTGGCACTGTATATCTGGGGTTAAAGGTTGGCAGTGACAGCTATGCGCCATCCAAAAGAATATCGGGTCCAAAAACTTTAGGGATAGAAGACAGGCAACTATTCAAAAGAGCTATGAAAACTCCAAACTTGCCTAAAGGCCCTGAAACTCAGTTTAATGTGGTACAGGTGTGCTCAGAAGGAAAAAACCAAGATACATCCCCACAGACTGCCCCTCAGGAGGGGTTGTCTGCCTAATACCAGTTGAGAGAGACCCTGCATAAACATTAACGCACAGGAGCCAACTAGGCGGGCAGCTGTGAGTGTCCTAGCATCCAAGGAGACTGGGCTAAAAGACCATTTGACCAACCCGCTAGGGTGGGTGGGAGCGGGGAGGAAAGTATAAAGCTAAGCGGTGACTCCAGGATACTGCAAAGGCATCTGGCACCAATCTGTGTTTGCACAGGAAGACAGAGCAGGAGAGAGGATATTTTGCACTTTCCTTCAGTGCAAACAGGTCTATCGCCAAAGTGCCCCACTTCTAGAAAAGACGATGAAGTACTGTTGGGCCAAGGGACTATTCGGGAGGATCTAAGCATTTGCTAAGAGTGTTCGCCAGCTGGTTTTGATCTAGGGTTGCCAACGTTTTGAAAGAGAAAAACCCGCTACTTGTGGCTAGTCACGCTTCACTCATGCCCACCCCAACCCCGCCCTGCCCCGCCCCCACCCCACCCCACTCTTGCTCCACCCCCTGTCCCCCAAAAAATTGCAGAGAGGGCAATGTGCAAACTGAACAAGCAAGATTTCTACACATTTTCACAGAAATTCTATACTGACAGAATACGCAGCATTGGTTGTACACACACACACACACACAAAATACAGACAGGTCTTCATCAATAAATGAGCACAAAAAAAGAGAAATATATAGACAAAATTAAACTGAAACCCCAAGAAGACAGACTCTGCATGCAGTGCAATATCAGATAAGAGATACAGTTCCCCATACTGTGTAAAATATAAAGATAGTACAAAGTCCAGTCATTAAATTGAAAATAAAATTATTTTTTCTACCTTTGTTGTCTGACCATTTTATTCTCTGATCATGCTGGTTCCTATCTGAGGCTTCCGTTTTCCTGTCTTCTCTTAGCTCGTTTTCTATGGTCTGTAGTCCATCTGCCTTTTCTTGTCTCTTCTTTTCTTTCCTTCACTTCCTTAGCCTATTTCCAGTCCCAGTAACCCTCCATCAGCCCCCTTTCCAGTCCTGTCCTCCCATTACATTCCAATGCCAATCCCCTTGTGTTCCCAGGACTGCCAGTGGCATCCATTCCCTTCTAGTCCCCCTCCTTCCTCACTGTCCAGCCCCTTGTAGTCCAAATACATTTGTAGACCAGCACATTTTGAATATAATTAAGGAGATTTAACTGCTTTTTCTCTGAAAGGACAGCTGGGAAACCGGCTGGTACTTGGGAGATCTCTCTCTTTTGCTTTAACAGATACCTAAGCGCCACGAACAGAACAATGGCTGGGAAAAATCGTATCGCTAAAGCTGTTGCCCCCGTTACAGCTTCTGCCTCGGTCCAGACAGAGGTCCTAATGCCAGTTGAAGGACTGGTTCCATGTGCAGGGTGCCTGCATGCTGAAGCTCTGAGGAAACAAGTGGAGGAACTCAGAGAGGAGGTGGCGAGGCTGAGGAGCATTCAAGACAGTGAGAAGTACATTGATGAGATGCTTCTTGCAGCAACCAAGCTCTCCAGAAGAGGAGAAGATGGGTGCCAACAGAATGTCGATGGTTGGACACAAGTCACCAGGGCCTGCAAAATCACCAATCCAACTTCTCCAGCCCTTTAAATGAAGAACCATTATGCAGCCCTGGAAGTGGAGGAGGTGAAAGCATCCCTGGATAGGGAAGAACCAGAGCTCAAGTACCCCAAAGTTGCAGAATCAGTGACCACAAGGAAACGAAGGGTAGTGGTGGTTGGAGACTCTCTTCTGAGGGGTACTGAGGCGTCCATCTGCTGACCAGACTTGATGTCCAGAGAGGTATGATGTCTGCCTGGTGCCAAAATCCAAGATGTTACGGAGAGTTTGCTGAGACTCATCAAGCCCACTGACTATTACCCAATGTTGCTAATCCATGTTGGAACAAATGATACTGCCAGGTATACTTCGGAACTTATCAAAAGTGACTTCATGGCTCTGGGACAAAGGGTGAAGCAGTTAGGTGCACAGGTGGTGTTCTCTTCAATCCTCCCTGTTGAGGGTAAAGGCCAAGGCAGAGAGGTCGCATCCTGGAGATGAATGCATGGCTGCGTGGATGGTGTCATTGAGAGCGCTTTGGTTTCCTAGACCATGGGATGCTGTTCCAAGGGTTGCAGAGCAGAGATGGCATCCATCTGTCCAAGAAAGCACAGTTACTTACCTGTAACAGGTGATCTCTGGGAACAGCAGGAATTAGTCCTCACATATGGGTACGTCGGTACCGACGGAGCCTGCGCGGGAACGCTCCCCAGCTTCCCAAGAAGGAAAGCTTTTGGGAGCATCCCACAGCGCCTGCGTGCTGCCTTCCCGCCTTTCCTAACCAACTCTCCTCAGTTCAAGTTTAAAGCTGAGACAATAGAGAGAGAGAGGAAAGGAAAGATAGAGAGAGATACACCTCCTAGGGGAGGTGGGAGGGTTGTGAGGACTAATTCCTGCTGTTCCCAGAGATCACCTGTTACAGGTAAGTAACTGTGCTATCTCCAGGAACAAGCAGGAATGAGTCCTCACATATGGGGACTCCCTAGCTAAGATGCCTGGGAGATCCCCAAGGGTATGAGACCCTGAAGGGTTCCTCGTCTTCCTATGGATCTCAGGCATCCATTCAGGGAAGGAGGGCAGGAGTTGTTCAAGAATAGAACAGGTGTCTGAGGACAGCCTGACCAAACAAGGCATCCCGGCGGGAGTCCTTGTCCAAACAGTAAGGGCTGTGAAGGTATGAACCGAGGCCCAGGTGGCTGCTCGACAGATCTGGTCGATGGACACAGAATGAAGATGAGCCATAGAGGTGGCCATGGCCCTCACATTGTGAGCTGTGACATCGCCCTCCAGAGAAAGGTTCTTACTCTGGTAAGCAAAAGAAATACACTGAGCAATCCAATTGGACAGTGTTCTTTTAGAGACTGGAAGTCCTAAATGAGAAGGATCAAAAGCAACAAAAAGCTGGGAAGACTTTCTATGTTGCTGTGTCCTGTGTAAGTAAAAAGCAAGAGCTCTTTTACAATCTAGAGTATGAAGGTTCCTCTCTGCACTGGATGCATGAGGAGCTGGAAAAAAGACAGGTAAATATACCTCTTGATTAAGATGAAAAGGTGAGACCACTTTAGGCATAAAGTGAGGATTTGTCCTAAGGACTACCTTATCATGATGGAACCTTGTATAAGGTGGATTAGCCACTAAGGCCTGCAGTTCACTGATGCGGCGAGCAGAAGTGATTGCAATAAGGAAAATAACCTTCCAGGAAAGAAATTTCAAGGAGGTAGTGGCTAAGGGTTCAAAAGGTGGCTTCATAAGCTGACCAAGAACCAAGTTTAAATCCCATGCCACCGGAGGAGGTCGAATGGGAGGTTTAGTTAAAGTTAGGTCTCTCATGAATCTTGCAATAAGAGGATGAGAGGAAATAGGTTGTCCATTGAGAGGCTTAAGAGATGCTGCAATAGCACTCAAATGGACCCTTACTGAATTCGTTTTAAGGCCTGCATTGGAGAGATGCAGGAGATATTCCAATAGAGAATTCACAGGAAGTGCCAGAGGGTCAAGACCCTTTTGAGCACACCAAATGGAAAATCTTTTCCACTTAAAAGCACAGGAACGCCTAGTGGAAGGTTTTCTGGAAGCATGGAGGATATCCTTCACTTGCTGAGAAAGATTGAAGTCTTGAAGATCTAGGCCTTCAGTAACCAAGCTCTGAGGTGAAGGGACTTGGGGTTTGGATGCCACAAAGTCCCTTCCTCCTGGGACAGAAGGTCTGGAGCAGCTCCCAAGTCCAGGGAGGGGGCTTGGGAGAGATGCAGAAGTAGAGGGTACCACACTTGGCGTGGCCAGCGTGGAGCTATGAGGATCATAGATCCTTGATCCCTCTGGAGTTTGAACAGAGTCTTGGGAATCAAAGGAATGGGTGGAAAGGCATACAGGAAGCCCTGACCCCAATGAAGGAGGAAGGCATCCTTGGCCTGAACTCCCTGACACGGAATTGTGGAACAGAACCGGGGAAGTTTGGCATTCCACGGACTTGCAAAGAGGTCTATGTCCGGGGTTCCCCATTCTTGGAAGATTCTGAGTACCTGATCCATGTGCAGGGACCATTTGTGTGGAAGCAGAACTCGACTGAGTCTGTCTGCCCAAGAGTTTTGGATTCTTGGGAGGTATACTGCCAGGAGATGGATTTGATGCTCTCTGGCGAAGGCCCATAATCTTAGAGCTTCGTTGCAAAGCGACAGAGAGCCAGTTCCTCCTTGCTTGTTTATGTAAAACATGGCTACTTGATTGTCCGTATGAATGAGGACTGTCTTGTAGCTGAGGAGGGTATGAAAGACCTTGAGAGCTAGGAACACTGCTCGAAGTTCCAAGTGGTTGATATGAAGAGAGGTCTCCTGTCGGGACCAAGTGCCTTGGGTGGAGAGGTCTTGTAGATGAGCTCCCCAACCTGTTTGGGAGGCATCTGTTGTGAGGGTTGCTTGGGGTAACAAAGGTTGGAAGGGGGACCCCAGCAACAGATTTTGAGAGGACATCCACCATTGGAGAGACCAAAAGAGACGTTTGGAGGTTGCTATTTGGTCTGAGAGAGCTCCTGAAGCTTGAGTCCACTGGGTGGACAAAGTCCATTGAGCTGCTCTCATGTGTAGGCGAGCATAGGGTACCACATGTACTGTGGAAGCCATATGGCCTAGGAGCTGTAGCATCTCCCTGGCAGTTAAGTGGCTCTTTGACTGAATCTGGGAGGCTAACTGCACTAGACGTTGACAACGGGCCTGAGGAAGGTAGGCCCTTGCAGAGGTGGTGTCCAACCAGGCCCCTATGAATTCCAGGGACTGAGTAGGGGTGAGCTGGGACTTTGGGAGGTTTACCACAAGTCCCAGGTATTGCAGAATGCGCCTGGTGCGGTTCAGGGAGATATGAGCCTCTGACTGGGTTGGAGCTCGGATGAGCCAGTCGTCCAGGTATGGGAAGACAAATATTCCCAGAGTGCGTAGAAATGCAGCAACTATTGCCATGCATTTGGTGAACACTCTTGGAGCAGAGGCTAGACCGAAAGGAAGCACTCTGTATTGGTAATGTTTTCCCTGGAACAGAAAACGTCTGAATTTTCTGTGAGATGGATGGATGAGGACATGAGTGTACGCATCCTTGAGATCTAGAGAACAAAGCCAATCCTGACTCTGCAGGTATGGAAGGAGAGTGCCTAGAGAAAGCATCTTGAACTTCTCCTTGCATAGGAATTTGTTCAATTCTCTGAGATCTAGAATGGGTCTGTATCCCCCCTGTTTTCTTTGGAATGAGAAAATAGGGGGAGTAAAACCCTGACCCCTGTTGAAGAAGAGGAACTTCTTCTATGGCCCCCTGGGCCAGAAGGGTAGTCACCTCCTGATCCAGAAAGTCGAGGAGAGATGTGGGAGAATTGAAGTGTCTCACCATGGTGTAGGGAGGAAGGTCTGAGAAATGAAGTTTGTAGCCCTCTCTTATGATGGAGAGGTTCCACTGCTCTGATGTGATTTGCTCCCATCTGGGAGCAAAATGAGCTAACCTTCCTGGAATGGTGAGAGGTTCTGGCTGTTGTAGAGCCAGAAAGGTTAAGTTCTCTAGTATCAAGTCAAAAACCCTGAGGGGGTTGGGACTGCTGGGTTGTAGCAGTCCCTGCAGGTTTAGGCCTGGCCTGTTTAGGTTGCTGACGCTTAGTAGCAAAGCGACCTGTAGAAGATTGTTGGCCAGAAGTGGAAGGAAATCTGCTCCTTTTGTAAAAAGGCTTTTTGAAAGGTTTTTTCTTGGCTGGAATGGAGGTTGACTTGGAAAGTCTATCCAGAGCAGAATTCTCTGCATCCATTTGAGTGGCTTTTATTTGCCACTCTTTGCCAAAGAGATTTTCACCCGTACAGGGCAGATTTCCTAAGCCATCCTGAACCCAGGGCTCTAGATCAGAAGCCTGGAGCCAAGCAATTCTGCGAGCAGCTATGGCAATGCCTGAGGCTCTGCTGGCACCTTCAAAGGAGTCAAAGGCTGCCCTGTTGGAAAACTTTGAAATGTCTTGAGTATGCTTAAGCCAAAGGAGGAACTCATCCCTTTTATCCTCTGGAAGAAAAGGGAGAAAGTTGTGCAGCTTTTGTGCAACTTCCTTTAGAAACATACCCATATAAAGGCTATATGAGTTGATTCTGGCAATAAGCATGCTGGCTTGGAAGATTTTCCTACCAAAAGCATCCAAGGTCCTGCATTCTCTTCCTGGAGGAGCAGAAGAGTGTCTTTTGGTACTCTTTATCCTTTTCATAGCTGACTGCACCACAATGGAGTGGTGAGGAAGCTGAGTTTTCTGAAATCCAGGACAAGGAGGGACACGGTACATAGTGTCCAATCTGCGAGAATGAGGAGTCTCCCATAAGTCAATCATATGTTCATGAAGAATTTCATGAATTGGCAAGGTGACTGCCTCTCTGGGAGCCTTAGAGTATCCTAAAATATCAATTTTTTTTGCTCTAGGCTCTGTTTCAGAGGTTACTGAAATAGAGAGTCCTTTAGCCACTTCTATTATGAAGTCTTGAAAGGACAAATCCTCTGGAGGAGACATTCTCCTTTTTGGAGAAGTAGGTTTCTCAGGAAGGGTAATGGATACTTCAGGAGACTCATCTGATGAATCAGAATCATCAGAGGAATCGAAGTATCGTCTGTCCGCTTCCAACGATCGATACGCGTATCGATCGGTACCGACATCGGGCGTCCCCGGTACCGGATCGGTACTGAGAAATAGCCCTGGACAAGGAACCAGAGTCGGTATCCTGGCCGATGTCGATGCAGTCGGTACCGGTATCGGCACTGGAACCGGTACCGGCGCCGGTACCGACAATGGAACTCGTTGCGGTACCGTCGGCGTCGCAGCTTTAATAAAAGCCATTACAGCCTGCTGCAAGGATTGAACAGTGTGATCCATGGACGCCACGACTGCCTGGATGTCGGTACCGGGAGAAAGTGCCGGTACCCCAGAGCAGTCTAACAGGTGATCGGTCGAGGCCGGGCCATCGATGTCAACCTGTAACCCCATAGGAGGAGCTTTGGAAGCCGGAGCTTCCCGCTGGGGTTGTTTGGCTGGGGCAGGATCCTCGAGGGCAAGCCCGGAGGCATCTCGATGCTTAGAGGGAGATTTGCCCTTCAAGGACCTGCTAGGTTTATGTTTGGTTACCTGAGACCCATCAGGAGAGGAAGACCTGGAAGATGTCGATGCCACCGCCGGTGCATCCGTGGGAAACAGCACATGGAGCTTGGCTGCTCGGTTCAGTAACCCTCGTTTAGACATTAGAGAGCAGGACTGGCAATCCGGAATGGAGTGTTCAGGACCCAAACATTTAAGACACCATTCATGGGTATCTGTAACAGAAATTGTACCGCTACACTTAGTGCATTTTTTGAACCCCGAGGCTGGTTTTTCCATGAGGGAAAATTTTCTTGTGGGCCTGGAGGCCTAAGAAGAAAAATACACCAAGTGAGGAAAAAATATATATATATTTTTTTTTTTTTTAGAAAGAAAAGAAAAGAAAAGACTGGCGGTACCGGTCCGGCGTCGGGGAAGGCAGACACGCGACCAAAGAAATAAATTAAAATAAAGAACTTCTTCAGCAGTGACAGGAACACGACCTGCTGGCTCCGCGGAAAAGAAGAACTGAGGAGAGTTGGTTAGGAAAGGCGGGAAGGCAGCGCGCAGGCGCTGTGGGATGCTCCCAAAAGCTTTCCTTCTTGGGAAGCTGGGGAGCGTTCCCGCGCAGGCTCCGTCGGTACCGACGTACCCATATGTGAGGACTCATTCCTGCTTGTTCCTGGAGATAGGTCAACGTGTCTTCAGTAGTAGACTGGCTAATCTACTGAAGAGGGCTTTAAACTAGATTCGTTGGGGATGGGTGAAGAAAGCCCCCAGGTAAGTGAAAGCCCCCAGGTAGGTGATACATTAAATAACTTTATGGAAATGGTTAACAGGGGTAACATATGGAAAGCAGTGTGTATAAATGCCCGTAGCATGGGAAATAAGATCCCTGATGTTGAAGCTTTGGTGGGAGTGACTGACTTGGATTTAGTGGCAGTTACAGAAACATGGTTCACAGAAAACCATGATTGGGATGTAACTATACCTGGCTATACTTTATTCAGAAAGGACAGGGTAGGAAGTAGGGGAGGAGGAGTGGCACTATATGTAAAAACTACTATTAAAGCTTTGGAATTACAGAGCTTAAAAGGGAGAGGGGAGGCATTGTGGGTTAAACTAGAAAAAGGGAAAGAGAAATCTATTTACATTGGTGTGATATACAGACCTCCCTCACAAGAGGAAGAGGTGGACAGAGAGTTAATTGAAGACATGCGCAGCATTGCTAAGAAAGGGGAAGTGCTACTGATAGGAGATTTCAATATGCCAGATGTTGATTGGCACATTCCTGCTGCAGTATCATCTAGAAGTAAGGAGATCCTGGATTCTCTACAGGGAGAATTATTCAGGCAATTGGTAACAGACCCCACACGTGAAGGGGCCATACTGGACTTGGTGCTTACCAATGGTGAAAGTGTTTCTGATATTGTAGTGGGAGATCATTTTGCATCCAGTGATCACCAGATGGTGTGGTTCAGTATTAGGACTAGGGCTGTTAGAATCCATTCAAAGGTGAGGATCTTAGACTTTAGGAAGACTAACTTTGCCAAGAAACATAGAAACATGATGACAGAAAAAGACCACATGGCCTATCTAGTCTGTCCTTCCATAACAACAACTACAACAGTCCACTTTTTAACTTTAGAGATCCTCTGTGTTGGTCCCATGCTTTTTTGAATTCAGTTACTGTCCTCATCTCTACCACCTCCACTGGGAGACTATTCCACGGATCCACTACTCTTTCCGTAAAGAAATATTTCCGCATATCACTCCTGAATCTATCTCCCTTCACCCTCATCCCATGTCCCCTCATAGCAGAACTTGCTTTCAATTGATGGGTGAAATTGATGCCAAGATGGGATGGGATGGGAACAGCTGGGGGATGTAGAAAAACAGTGGGCAAAACTGAAGGGATATTTTAAGGGCAACCAACCTTTTTGTTAAAATGGTAAATAAAGGTAAAAGGAAAAGGAGAACGCTATGGTTTTCGAAAGAAGTAGCTGAAAAAGTGAAGAAAAAGAGGGAGGCCTTCATGAAATACAAGAGATCACAGAGAGAGGAAGACAGGCATGTGTATTTGGAAAAACTTAGAGAAGCTAGCAAAGTAGTCAAGAAGGCAAAGATTCAAAAGGAGGAGGAAATAGCCAAAGCAATAAAATGGGGGGATAAGACATTTTTCAGATATATTAGTGAGAAGAGGAAGGGCAAGAGTGGTATTGTCAGACTCAAGGGTGCAGGGGAGGAATATGTAGAAGCTGATAAGGATAAAGCGGAATTGCTTAACAAATATTTTTGTTCTGTGTTCACAGATGAAGAACCAGGAGCAGGACCTCAGAAAACACCCACAAATAGGAACAGAAGCAAAAGACATCTTGAACAATTTTCAAAAGACTGTGTTCGTGAGAAACTATCTCAACTTAAAGTAGACAAAGTGATGGGACCAGATGGGATACACCCGAGAATATTGAGGGAACTTGGGGACGTTCTAGCAGCTCCACTGACTGACCTTTTCAATGCCTCGTTGGAGTCGGGAGTGGTGCCAAAGGACTGGAGAGAGCTCATGTGGTGCCTTTACACAAAAGCAGAAGTAAGGATGTGGTTGAAAACTACAGGCCGGTTAGTTTAACTTCGGTGGTGAGTAAATTATTGGAAATGCTGCTGAAAGAGAAAATAGTGAGGTTTCTGGAGTCCAGCAGATTACAGGATCCGAGGCAGCATGGATTCACCAGAGGCAGGTCTTGTCAGACAAATCTGATTGATTTCTTTGACTGGGTGACCAGGGAGTTGGACCGAGGGAGAGCCCTAGATGTGGTGTATTTAGATTTCAGTAAAGCCTTTGACACTGTTCCTCACAGGCAACTTATAAACAAACTGAGCACCCTAGGGATGGACCCTAAAGTTACTGCTTGGGTTAGAAATTCGTTGGGTGGGAGGCAACAAAGAGTACAAGTAAAGGGAGCTCATTCTGAGGAGAAGGATGTTATCAGTGGTGTGCCCCAGGGATCTGTCCTTGGTCCAATTCTTTTTAACATCTTTGTTAGTGATATAGCGGAAGGGCTTTCAGGTAAGGTTTGCCTCTTTGCGGATGATACCAAAATCTGCAATAGACTAGACACCCAGGAAGGGGTAGATAACATGAGGAGGGATCTAGCTAAGCTTGAAGAATGGTCTAGAATTTGGCAGCTGGGATTTAATGTTAAAAAATGTAAGGTCATGCATTTGGGCTGCAGCAATCCAAGGGAGCAATATAGTATAGGGGGTGAAGTACTTTTGTCCACTAAAGAAGAGCGGGACCTAGGTGTGGTTGTATCTGATGATCTTAAAGTAGCTAAACAGGTAGAAAAGGCGATGGCAAAAGCTAGAAGGATGCTTGGGTGCATACGGAGAGGAATGGCTAGCAGAAAAAAGGAGGTGATCATGCCTCTGTATAAGTCTTTGGTGCGACCTCATTTGGAGTATAGTGTGCAATTCTGGAGACCGCACCTTCAAAAGGATGTGAACAGGATGGAGTCGGTGCAGAGGGTGGCTACTAAAATGATTAGTGGCCTTCATTATAAAGCATATGAGGACATACTGAAGGATCTTAATATGTACACCTTAGAGGAAAGGCAGGATAGAGGTGATATGATTGAGATGTTTAAATAACTCCGTGACATAAATGTTCAGGGAGAGAGCCTCTTTCAATTGAAAGCAAGTTCTGCTACGAGGGGACATGGGATGAGGGTGAAGGGAGATAGATTCAGGAGTGATATGTGGAAATATTTCTTTACGGAAAGAGTAGTGGATCCGTGGAATAGTCTCCCAGTGGAGGTGGTAGAGATGAGGACAGTAACTGAATTCAAAAAAGCATGGGACAAACACAGAGGATCTCTAAAGGTAAAAAGGGGACTGTTGTAGTTGTTATGGAAGGACAGACTAGATAGGCCATGTGGTCTTTTTCTGTCGTCATATTTCTATGTTTCTAATTCTTGTTCGCATCTAATTAACCAAATAACCATGTATATAGTAGCCATGTATATAGTTTTTTTTTGTCTATAGTTACCCTGATTTTCACCAAGTTTATGTACCTTGTTCTATGTAAAAAACCAATGCTGCTTGTACCATTGTGTTTATATTTGTTCATATGTAAACCGCACTGAATTAAGAGCGCGGTATATAAGAGAAATAAATAAATATAAATAAATAAATAAACACCATCCCAGGTATCAGCTCACTTCCACTCCCAGTGCCTTTCCTGTGTCAGCTCCCTTCAAGTCACCCTACCCTCTTTCCATCCCCTTTCCAGTGCCATCCCCATGTTTCTGCTCCCTTCCAGTCCCAGTGCCCCCTCCCTTCCAGCCTCCTCCCCATTACCCAGTCACTTACTAGTACCATTCAGCTCCATTTCAGCCACCTCCTCACCACCTTTCAGCTCTCTTCCAGCCCTCACCTTCACCTGTCAGTCCCTTCTGCCACCTCTTTCCCTTTGAAGCCGCTGCTCCTACTTCTTACAGAGCAGCGGCTGCAATAAAGTTAAGTTAAAAATAAATTTAAACCTGTATGGAGCCTTCCACCCCCCCCCCCCCCACACAGTACAACTTCATCTTCCCTCCCCAGTACAGCTTCATCCCCCCTAGTAAAGCTTCACCTTCCCCCATCCCCCCCCAGTGCAGCTTCACCCCCCCCCAGTAAAGCTTCACCTTCCTTCCCCAGTAAAGCTTCACCCCCCAGTACAGCTTCACCTTTCCCCCTCCCCCCCAGTGCAGCTTAACCCTCCCTCCAGTGCAGCTTAACCCTCCCTCCAGTGCAGCTTAACCCCTTGCAGTCGCTGCGCCTGCTTCTTACAGAGCAGCGGCTGCAATAAAGTGAATTTAAAAGAAAAGAGAACCTGTGAGGAGCCCTCTGATCCTAGGAAACTCCTTCTGCAGTGCCTGGGCTAAAAAGGAAGTGATGTCAGAGGGGGCGGTTGTTGCAGAAGTTGTTGCCTAGGATCGGAGGGCTCCTCACAGGTTCTCTTTCCTTTTAAATTAACTTTATTATACAGCCGGGATCGCGATCGCAAAGCCGGTTTTCTGCTCTGGCCGCTTCTGATCTTGCAGCCAGAGCAAAAAACGGCTTTTCAAGGGCCGGTTTTGTATCTCTGCCGGCAACCGGCCTGGCCACAGAAAAACCAGCTGGTTGGCATCCCTATTTTGATCTCCCAGCAAGTAAGTTGCTCGCAACAGAGTATTCAAAGAACAGGTGAAGAGTCATAGCTTGATGGCTTCTCAGCACAGCTGTAGGGAGCTGGAACTCTCTTATTTGTTTATGTAGAATAGGGAGACTTGGTTTTCGATTTGAATCAATAGGATTTTGTTGTAAATCCAGTCTTTGAAGACAGTGAGAGCATGAAAGACAGCATGGAGTTCTAGGATACTGATGTGCTGTCTTTTCTTCCTCACCAACAATCTCTCTTAGGTGGAGAGATGCGGTAGATGTTCGTCCCATCGGTGCATGGAAGCATCAGTGGTCAGAGTTAGCTGGTAAGGTGGGGGCTGAAAGAGGCACCTGATTGTGAGTATTATTGCTCCACCACACTAGGAATTGTTGCAAGTGTTAAATTTTGGGCCCAGTGAGAAGAATACTTGTTTGAAGGGATTGACACTTTTGGTTCCAATGTAACTACAGGTGCCACTGCAGAGGACACATGAAGAGCTGTGTCAGCGGAATAATGTGAACAGCTGCTGCCATGTGGCCCAGCATTCAAAGAGCAGTGCATGCAGAGTTGATGCGCAGCTGGCTGAGCTGGATACTGAAGCATTGGATGACTTGACGCCTGTTGTTCGGCAAGTATCATCTGGAGGAACAAGTATCTATCTATACGTGCTCCAATGAATTCAAGGGTTTTCTATGGCACCAGTTCAGACTTTTCCACTTTCATGATGAAGCCCAGTATTTTGAGTACTTGTGTGGTGGCCTGTACTGTGGAGATAATCACGTCCTTTGAGGTAGCTGAGATATGCCAGTCATCCAGATGGGGATACACGCAGTAGGCCTGATGGTGTAGGTAGGTTGCCATTATTGTGAGGCACTTTGTGAATACTCTTGGTACTGATAGGTAATACCTTGTACTGGTAGTGCTGGTCTCTGAAGGTGAAGTGTAGGAACTGCTAATGCTGAGGATGTGTGTGTAGGCATCCTTCAGGTCCAGGGAAGCAAGCCAATAGTTTTGACAAAGGAGTGGGAGAATTGTGGCCAGCGAGTTCATTCTGAAGTTTTCTCTTTTGATGTATAAATTGAGGTTGCACAAGTTTAGGATTGGACGCAGGCCCTTTAACTTCTTGGAAATTAGGGAGAAGTGTGACTAGAAGCTTCAACCCTGTTGGTCCTGGGACATGGGCTTGAAGGCTTCGCTGTTCAACAGGGTGACGATCTCTTGCTTGAGGAAAGCGTAGCAGGTAATCTCTGGGAACAGCAGGAATCAATCCTCACATATGGGTGACGTTGGCACCGATGGAGCCTGTGCGGTAACTACTCCCCAGCTTTCATAGAAAGCCTTTTGGAGTTCTACCATGCATGTGTGGTCACCTTACAGCCAAAGGGAGCCATCTTACCACAGTATGATGACATAGCTTAATCAAGCAGAAAAGAAAAGCTCCACAGGGAGGAGGGAGGGTAGTGAGGACTGATTCCTGCTGTTCCTGGAGAACACCTGCAACAGGTGAGTAACTCTGGGAACAAGCAGAAAGTCAGTCCTCACATATGGGACTCCCTAGCTACAGGCTACCAAGATCCTGTAAAACCACAGGCAATGGAAAAAACGGACCATGAATGTCAACGAAGAGCTCTGAGAGGACAGAAGGTCAGAATACAGACCCAGCTTCAAGCAGAGAATCAATTCTCCAGTTGCCTAGACAGACTGAAGGGCTGGAGGGAGGAGTTGTATCAATCCCCAAAGAGATGCCGCAGCACAGCCTGTCTGAAGGTGCTGTCATGACGGGAATCCCCATCAAGGCAATAGTGAGCTGCGAAGGTGAGGGTCGAAGACCAGGTAGCAGTCAGACAGATCTCCAAAAGGGAGACATTTTTCATTGATAGTATCTTTAAAACTTCATAGCCCACATTGTGCAATGTTCCTTCCTGCCATCATTTTAGGCTCTTAGCAACAACTCATGTCCTCCTTGTCCCTCCTCAGTTTGTTGCACGTAGCAATATACATTATCACTGTCTTGTTTTCCTTGTTTTAACGTTAGTCTGATCCACAGCCTTTTTGGTTTTTAAAGGGTTTTTGATTTTTCAGATGGTGTTTTTATATAATGTTCTTATATATGGTTTTACAAAGGCATGTTGGTATTTAATTGTTTTATTCGCTTGTGTCTGTGTATTTGTTTTAGGATTTATAATTTATTTTTATTCTGTTTTAGATGATTGTATTTCCACATGAGTAGTTTTTTATGACTATTTTAACTTCTTTGTGTATTATTTTTGAGGCAAATATCCCCTGAAGAAGGTATTCAGCCGAAATGTATTGAGGTTTCTGAATAAAAGTTTCTAACCACCACTGTTTTGGTGCACCTGTTCTGTACTGCTCCAATCCTTCACCCACGTGTGTTTGTGCTCTGCTTTGATATGTTTTGCTTGAAGACCAGGTAGCAGCCCGACACATCTCCAAAAGGGAGACGGAGCATCAATGCACCACAAAAGCAGCATGGCCTGGACATTATGAACCGTCACATGATGCTCCAGAGAAAGACCAGACTGCTGATATGCAAATGAGATAGTCAGCCACCCAGGTAGAAAGGATATGTTTAGAGACCGCAACGCCGAACCTGTTCGGGTCATAAAAGACAAACAGCTGAGAAGAATGGTGGTGAGCCTTCGTTCGCTCAGTATAGAAGGCCAAAGCTCTTTTACAATCGAGAGTGTGAAGAGAGGCCTCAGCTCTGCTCACATTGAGACTTGGGAAAAAAGGTGGGCAGAACTACCTCCTGGTTGAGGTGAAAAGAGGAGATCACCTTAGGCAGAAACTTAAGGTGAGTATGAAGGACTACCCTATTATGATGGAACATGGTGTAAGGGGCATGAGGCACAAGAGCCTGCAACTTGCTGACCCTACGTGCAGATGTTAGCGCCATGAGGAAGACTACCTTCCAAGTGAGATACTTGAGAGGCAAGGGCTCAAAGGGAGGAGCAGTCACATTCTCAGACTGATCACTCGCAATCACACCTTCCCCTCCAACCACCATGAGAAACTTATGCAGTGCCGCATAACTCATTATATTGTTGCATAAAGTAGACTGTATTTATTCATCGTGTCTCCTTGTTAAGGGACTGGTTATTTATACCCTATTTTACCTGTTATACCTGCTTAATGCATACCCAAGTTTAATTTTCCTGTTTAATGTATACCCAAGTTATTATACCTGTTTCACTGTAAGCACAAATCACGAAATTGAGATGTGCAACTCTTATGTTCATTGTAAACCGCACTGATGTCGAATAGCGCGGTATAAAAGAGACTGCAAATAAATAAATAAAATAAATAAATCAGCTTTCCGAGAACCACATTCAAGTCCCACGCCACTGTAGGTGGGCAGATGGGAGATCACAAAAGTGGTAGCTCTCTCATGAAGTCGCCAATAAGAGGGTGAATAGGCAGGGATTGACCCTCAACCAGATGATGGTAAGCCGTAAGGGCACTGAGATGTACCCATACAGAATTGGACTTCAAACCAGTACTGGAGAGGTGGAGGAGGTACTGCAGGTCCTCCTGCACCAGGCAGGAGAAAGGGCCGATATCTCTATCTGCACACCAGATCGCAAACCTATGCCTTTTGAAGATGTATGCCCATCTAGTGGAATCTTTAGATGCGAGGAGGACATCCTCAACCTCTCAGCAGTCGGGTCCCTTACCCCTGCGAAAGCAGATCCGAGGTGCAGCCCAGGGGAATCAGGGGTGCCTGAGAGAGACAGAGCAGCAAGGGGAACCGTGGTTGTCTGGGCTAGTGAGGGGCCATAAGAATGACTGTGGCCTGGTCCGTCTGTATCTTGAAGACGGTCTTGGCTACCAGGGGGTGGGAGGGCACACATACAGGAGACCCTCTCCTCCAGACAGGAGAAAGGCATTGGCTGCTATCCGAGAAGGGCCGGAAGCCTAGAGCAGAAACAAGGCAACTGGGCATTGCTGGGGCTGACAAAAAGGTTCATTGTCGGGGTACCCCACCTGCCTGTCAAAAATGTGCTGGAGAACCTGCGGATTCAGCCACCACTAGTGAGGCTGGACTCCCCAGCCGAACCTGTCCGCTAAGGCATTGTCCTGTCCCAGGAGGTACACTACCCTGAGAAGCATACCCTGGCTGATAGTGAAGTTCCAAATGTGGACTGCCTCCCGAAAGAGGGGATACGAGCCCATTCCAACCTGTTGTTGAGGTAAAACATTGCCAACTGATTGTCTGTCTGTATGAGGATGATCTAGTTGGCTAGGTAGGTTTGATGCACCCACCAGGCCTTTGCAATTGCCCTGAGCTTGAGGTGATTGATGTGCAGCCGAGTCTCATTCTGCGACTAGACACCATGGGTCTGGAGACCCTCCCAATTGGCCCCCCCCCATCTGAACATGGAGGCATCCGTGGTGAGGATGTGCTGATGTGGGAGTACCTGAAAAGGAAACCCCACTAAGAGATTTGATGGCTGCTGTCACCAGATGAGGGAGTTGGCAAGTGACGGAGTCATCTGGATTGTGTCCTCCTGGCGCCCCATTGCCTGCATTCACTGAGCGAAAAGGCTTCACTGGGCCGCCGCTGCTAGAGGCAAATGTATGGGGTGACATGAACTGTGGAAGCCATGTGACCCAGGAGGCGCAGAATGAGGCGAGCTGAGGGGCTGGCTCGCACCATCCGGGCGAGAGCCATCAGTCATCGGGCCTTGTCGGTCGGAAGGAATGCTCTGGATTGAACAGTTTTGAGGACGATACCAATGAACTCAAGGCACTGCATGGGCTGCAGGTGTGACTTGGGATAGTTAATGACAACCCCCAAGTGTTCGAGTACAAGGATGATGCAGCCCATCACACGAGAGACCTCGTTGAGTGTGTTCCTGTGGATGAGCTAGTCATTCAGATACAGGAAGATAAAGATGCCTTGTATCCGCAGGAAGGCCGCGACCACCATTAAACACTTTGTGAAGAGCCTGGGAGCAGACACCAGTCCGAAGGGCAGGACCTGGTACTTGTAGTGGCAGCCTCCGATGATGAATCGGAGGTACTGCCGGTGCACGGGATAGATCAAGATGTGGGTATAAGCATCTTTTAGATCCAAGGAACATAGCCAATCTCCCCACAGTAGGTAGGGCAGCAACATTCCAAGGGAGACCATCTTGAACATGTCCTTCACCAGGAAGCGGTTGAGGACTCGCAGGTCTAGGATGGGCCGAAACCCTTCGGTCTTCTTGGGGACCAGGAAGTATCTAGAGTAAAATCCCTCTCGTATCTGAGACTGGAGGACGAACTCCACCGCCTCATCAAAGGGGGGAGACTGGCGAGTTCCCGCTGAAGGAGTTCTTGATGGAGGGGATCTATCGGGAACTCCCTTGGATAGAAGGGCATTGGCACGTACTCAAATGGAGGCAGTATTCATCCTTCACAACCTGTAAAGTCCAGGCATTGGTGGTGATGCTGGGCCACAGGTGAGCAAAGAACACCAGATTCCCCCCTGTGTGGAGCGAATGTTGACCCTCCCGAGAAGAATGGCTATGTCTAAAGAGTCAAAAGCCCCCACCAGGATGCAACTGAGGCACTGTTTGAGGTTTGGGGGCCCTAGGCGTATAGGAGCCCTGCCCCAGGGGGGAGCCTGATAGGCTGGATCCCGGGGGTACTGTCCATAGGCCGCCGCCTTCTTTGGGTAGAAGGACTTTTTCCCCAAAGCCTTCCATCAGGAAGAATCAGCGGTCTTCCATGAAAGTCTGGTCCTTGGTGGCCTTGTCCGTCATGGGCTTGTCAAAGAGGTTCTCTCCCTGGCATGGGACATTGACCAGTTTGTCCTGGACACATTGCTCCAAGTCCAAGGGCTGTAGCCATGCCAGGTGGCGGGCACCAATGCCCACAGCAGTCACTCTAGCCACAGATTCGAAGCCATCATAGGCTGCTCAAGTGACATACTTGGAGCAGTCCTTGACTGCTGTCACCAGGCTTTTGAAGTGCTGGAGGTGATCATCAGAGAGACCAGCTGAGAACCTGGCAAGCTCCTTTGCTAGATCTCTCAGGTACATTCCCAGGTGCAGCTGATATACCTGGATATGGGTGATGAGCATCGAGCCCTGGAAACACTATTTACCATAGCCATCCATGGTGCGGGCCTCCCTCCCCAGAGGCACCGAGGCATGCATCTTTTGGCTTTTGATTCAGCGCATGGCCGACTCTACCACCATGGAATTGTGTGGTAGCTGTGTCTTTTGGAACACTGGGCTCTTGCGGACTCGATACATGGAATCGAGCCGCTTGCTCATAATGGGAATCGCAACCAGGGCTTTCCAAATTCTGAACAGGAGCCGTTCCAAAATAGAGGGAACCGGCACTGTGAGAGCCTCCTTGGGAGGGAAATCATACTAAAGGATCTCGAAGTCTTCCGCCCGTGGTTCCTCCTCCGATTCGACCATGAAGGCCATGGCCTTCAACATGTTCCGGACAAAGTCCAAGAAGGAGAGGCCCTCAGGCGGGGACTGCTGGTGCTCCTATGGAAGAGAAGGGTCCGAAGAAGAATCTTGATTCCGAATGGTCTCAGGGAATTCATCCTCCATCTCCCAGTCAGAATCGGACTCCGAGTGGAATTAGAAACGCTGGTGGGCATTGCACTGGCCCAGTTGGGGCAGCTGAGGTTCAAGGCCCTTGGCACTTGGAACCTGATGCGCTCAGTGGGGAAGAATGGTCAGCAGACCAGGAACAGGATAGAGCCCTGGCATTGGAACTCGACCCGAACTGCTCCAACACCGGCTGCACCTCTGCCGACAATGTCCCCATGTTAGAGGGATCGGTGGCTGGACTCAAGGAACCGGATATGATGGGCATCAAGGCAGTACGCTGCTTGAGAAAAAATGCAAGGCTACACTCCAAGGAAGTCATCCTGGCCTCGAGGACCAAGGACCCCGCAGCCATCGACGCAGGCTCTGATGGACCCAACTCCAGTTCCCTCGGTGGGGACTCACAGATGGTGATGGCCTTGGTGGGCTTCTTATGGTCCTGTGAGGAAGAGAGAGTCTCCCTCTGCCAGGGCACCTATGAAGGCTACTCCCTGCCATCGCCCTCGGCATCGCGCCAAGGACTGCAGTGCAGGAACCGGCCTTCAACGTCGATTCACGTGGAGCCCACTCCTTCCCGGGATGATCCTCTATGGATGATTCCTGGTCCAATGCCACTTGAACCCGGAGCTCAGAGTGGGCACGGTAACCAAGCAAGGGGCGTTGATTCCATGGTTGAAGATGAGGCCTTGAGGCCAAACAGTGCCTCCTGCTGCCTTTCACTGTTCTTCTGACCCTTGCTCGTCATCTGGAAACAGAGAGGGCAAGTGGAGTCATCGTGGTCGGCTCCACATTTGACTTTATAAAATACAGGCATAAGTGTGCATAAACAGATGTAAATTTAAGGTGTAAATGCCTGCATCCAGATTTGTGAGGAATGCACATAAATTATAGTATAATTTACGCATGTAACTTTGCACACTGCTCATGCTCTGTCTAAACTCCACAGTACCAAGTACAAATGATCAAATGTGCGCGCACACACTTAAGAATCACAACCATATCAAAGTGCTCATTTATGGACCTATATGACTAAAATACCTAGATTTATGTGCATTGTTCCTACTTAAAATATAGGCAGCTCCTTATAAAGTTACTCCCTAAATCACAGCCAAAGAGGCAAAACACATACACATACAAGTACATATGCACACTGTACACATCTTTCTGTTTCTATACAAACATTTATTTCTGACTTTTGAACATTTTTCTTATTTAGAAAAACGCATTGCTCACCTGGATAAAGAATGCTAGGATAGCTAAGCCATAAGAATGCTGCTTGCTTTCGGAGATAGTCAGGTTATGTAAGGTATGAACAATCTGAAGCTGAAAGATGTGAGAAGCTTGGGTGAATCTTTATATACTTGTTAGAACAGATACTTCCTGGAACAGGAAGCTGCATAATCTACCAGTTTAAGATGCACCTGTTTTACTATAAGAAACTTCAATTATGCTTTCTATTAACTTTTATATAATAGGTATGAAGAAATTAGGCCTTACCTGCTAATTGTCTTTCCTTGAGTACTCTCCGGACCAGTCCAGGAAATCTTGGTGGTCAATCCGCTCCAGCAGCTGAGGACTGGAATCGGAAAGGTTTTCCTGACAGCCTATCCAGCTCCCCTAGGTGTCAGCTAATCAGTCTCGGTAACAAAGCAGATAAGCTAGCCCTAAAAATACTGACAACCGAAGCAAAAACAAGAAACAAAACCAAACAAAATAAGCGTGCCCGTAGAAAAAGCTTGATATGGAGACAGAGAGCACTCCACTCGCCCTCCTCCGTTCCAAGGACTATCACTGAAACTAACTGCCCCTGCAAGAGAAACAGCACCAGGAGCAAGAACCCTTGTCTTTGAAAGGTATTGGAATAGTATCCCACCTGTTGATTTATGACTGAATTTTTTTTTTTTTTTTTAAGTCTAACTGTTCTTTTCCTTTTCTTCTTCTTTTTTTTTTTCAAACCCGTTCCCAAGGGAACCTCAGTATCCTATACCACTGCATTGCACAGCTCCGCCTGCAACCAGAACCAACTGAACACACAGTATACGCCACCGAAACTCGCAGAAAAACACAAAGGGAGGGTCCTGGACTGGCCCGGAGAGTACTCAAGGAAAGACAATTAGCAGGTAAGGCCTAATTTCTTCTTCCTAATCGTCTCTCCAGGCCAATCCAGGAAATCTTGGGAAGTACCAAAGCAGTACTTAAATCCGGGAGGGTCCTGCAAGACCTGCAACAAGCGCCGCCGCACCTACTTTGGCGTCCTCCTGTGCTTGAACATCCAACCGATAGTGCTTTGCAAATGTGTGCAGACGACCACGTAGCCGCTCGACAAATGTCCACCGGCGGAATCAACGCATACTCCGCCCAAGAGGTAGCATGACCCCTGGTGGAATGAGCTCTGAGACCCTGAGGAACTGGCTTCGAGGATGCCTCGTACGCCACGCGAATAGCATGTTTCATCCAGCGAGCGATCGACGCCTTGGAGGCCGCCTTACCCTTCGCTGCGCCACCGTAGAGAACAAACAACCGATCGGACCGACGAAAAGACGCCGTCACCTTGAGATACTTACGCAACACACGGCCCAAGTCCAGCCGCCGAAGGGCCCGATCCAAGTCACTGGCTCCCAACCCTCCGAAGGTAGGAAGGGACACCACCTGATTGATGTGAAAAGGAGAAACCACCTTGGGAAGAAAGGAAGGAACCGGTCTCAACACCATCTTGTCCGCTGAAAAATGAAGAAACGGTTCCTTGCAGGAGAGCGCCTGAAGATCGGAATTCCTCCTCGCCAAGCACAAGGCCACCAGAAAAGCTATCTTCCAGGACAATTCCCTCAGGTGATCCGACTTATGACCGACAAACGCCGGAGCCGACAACGCCTGTAACACCAGGTTCAAATCCCAAGGAGGAACCACCGGACGCCGCGGAGGCCTAATGTTCTTAGCCGCCCGAAGGAAACGGAGCACATCAGGATGGGCAGCAAGCGGCCTGCCTTGCACTTTCCCTCTGTAACAAGCCAGTGCCGCCACATGAACTCGCAAGGTACTAAGCGCCAATCCTTTCTCCAAGCCTTCCTGAAGGAAACCCAATATATCCGGAATCAAGGCAGTCCCCGGCAAAGCTTTACGCTCAAAGCACCAAGCTTCAAACAAACGCCAAATTCTAATGTAAGCCAACGACGTAGATCGCCTTTTGGACTGTAACAGAGTAGCTATCACCGCGCTGGAGTAGCCCTTGTGTTGCAACCTGCGCCGTTCAAGAGCCAAGCCATAAGACAGAATCGTTCCACATCCGGCAGGAGTACTGGACCTTGTCGCAAGAGATCGCTGCGTGCGGGCAATCTGCGGGGAGGCGCTATTAGTAGTCGCATGAGGTCGGCATACCACGGACACCGAGGCCAATCCGGAGCCACGAGAATCACTGGACCGCTGTGGGCAGCTACTCTTTGTATCACTCTCCCCAAGAGCGGCCACGGAGGAAACACATACAGAAGCTGATGCTGAGGCCAAGGCTGCACGAGGCCGTCGAGACCTTCCGACATGCGCTCCCTGCGGCGTCTGTAAAACCGCGCGGCCTTGGCATTGGACTGGGTAGCCATCAGGTCGAGAACAGGCTGCCCCCATTGCCGAGTAATCTTCCGAAAAACTTCCTCGTCCAGTTCCCATTCCCCTGGATCTAGACGATGACGACTGAGATAATCCGCCTGCACACTGTCCTTTCCTGCGACGTGAGCCGCCGAAATGGCCACGAGATGGGCTTCCGCCCACTGAAACAAGAGCAGACATTCTTCCAGCAGCAGAGCACTGCCCGTGCCGCCTTGCCGGTTGATGTAAGAAACAGTCACCTGATTGTCAGAGAAAACTCGCACTGCCTGTCCGACCAGGACTTTCACAAAGACTAGTAGGGCGAGACGAAGCGCTCGGAGCTCCAAACGATTGATCGACCAGGACCGCTCCTCTGTCGACCACACTCCTTGTGTCACCTGACCCAGACAATGTGCCCCCCATCCGGAGAGGCTGGCGTCTGTCGTGAGTAACACCCAGTGCGACACCTCCAGAGGAACTCCTGCTCGAAGATGGGCTGGCGTCGCCCACCATTGCAAGCTGAGCCGTACTGCCTCTGGACAGACTAACTTGCGCGAGAGCGGATGCTCTTGAGGGGACCAGCGAGACAACAATGCGCTTTGCAGCGGCCTCATGTAAGCTCTGGCCCACGGCACCAAATCTAAGGCCGCCGCCATGGATCCCAGCAACTGTAGATATCGCCAAGCCGTCGGAGCCTGGATCCACAGAAAAGAAGTCACCTGCTGTAAGATCTTCTGCACTCTGTCTTCCGGAAGAAACACTGACGCTACGCCCGTGTCGAAGAGAGCCCCCAGATACTTCAAGCGCTGCACTGGTTCCAAGTGGCTCTTTGCATGGTTGATGACCCAACCTAACTGCTCTAAAACCTGCACTACTCGCGCCGTGGCTTTCACCGATTCCGCTTGCGACG
Source organism: Ichthyophis bannanicus (assembly GCA_033557465.1). Lineage (NCBI taxonomy): Eukaryota > Metazoa > Chordata > Amphibia > Gymnophiona > Ichthyophiidae > Ichthyophis > Ichthyophis bannanicus. The sequence continues at coordinate 340,717,845 of CM066036.1, read as the reverse complement.
GTGCTCTTATCAACCAATCGTCCAAGTAGGGATGAACCTGAATCCCTTCCTGCCGAAGCGCAGCCGCTACCACAAACATCACCTTGGTGAAAGTGCAAGGAGCTGTGGCCAGCCCAAACGGCAATGCCCGAAACTGGAAATGACCCATGGGCACCACGAAACGAAGATACCGTTGATGTTCGGCCCGGATAGGAATGTGCAGGTAGGCCTCGGTAAGGTCTATGGAAGCGAGAAACTCGCCTGGCCGAACCGAACGAATTACCGATCGTAAGGTTTCCATCTGAAAATGAGGGACACGCAAACACCGATTCACGTGCTTGAGATCTAGAATAGGTCAAAAAGAACTTTCTTTCTTGGGAACCACAAAATAAATCGAGTATTGACCTAATCCGCACTGGTCTGCAGGCACGGGGACCACTGCCTGAAGAGACAACAGACGGTGGAGCGTCTCCGCAACCGCCCACTGCTTTGCCTGCGGACCACACGGAGACAGGACGAACGAGTCCGGAACCCGTTGTGCGAACTCTAAGGCATAGCCGTCTCGGATAACCTCCAGAACCCACTGATCTGTGGTTATACTGGCCCAGGTGGAAAGGAACAGCTGTAACCGACCGCCAACTGGTACATCCACCTGGACCGGCCTCACTTCATTGGGACTTTTTGTTAGCGGCCTGCTGAGCAGCAAAGAAGCCCCTACCGAAACCTCTAGACCCCCGAAAGGAATGTCCTCTAGTAACAAATCGACCACGCTGATAAGGCGTGAAACGAGCGCCCCGGAATCTGCGAAAGTCCCGACCGTGACCCCGCTGCAAGGACCCCGGCTTCGAAGCTTGCGGACGGTCTTCCGGCAGACACCCCCCTTTGGAGTCCCCCAAATCCTTAACAATCTTGTCTATGGCCTCCCCAAATAACAACTTGCCCTTATACGGCAACTTACTAAGGCGCGCCTTAGAGGACGCATCAGCAGCCCAATTTCTAAGCCAAAGGAAACGTCTTGCCGCTATGATGGAAGCCATAGACTTAGTGGAGATGCGAACCAAATCATAAAAGGCGTCAGCTTGATAGGCAGCCGCCGACTCTAGCTTCGCCACATCCGCAGTAGAGTCCTCCACCCTCTCCGAAGATTGCTCTCCCTGCAACCAGCGGATGGAGGCTCTAGACACATAAGCACCACAAATAGACGCTTGAAGAGCTAAGGCACAAGAATCAAAGGCCTGTTTCAAAAGCGCCTCTAAACGGCGATCTTGTAAATCTTTGAGAGCCGCACCCCCTTCTACTGGGATGGTGGTCTTCCGAGTTACAGCCGACACCAAGGCGTCCACCTTGGGCATACGCAACAAGTCCTTCTCTTCCTGAGGCATAGGATAAAGCCGAGCCATCGAGCGCCCCCCCCCTGAGGGATGCTTCGGGGAACTCCCATTCGGCCTCATTCATCTGTTTGATAACGCGATGGACAGGGAAACACTTGTTCTCAGACCTGAACCCTTGAAGTAAGGGATCCTCTAAAGGCTCCTGCTGCACGGCTGGCAGCACTAAATTCAACGCCGAAAGAGATTGAGAGATTAAGGCCCCTAGCTCTTCCTTACAGAACATCCGAAAAACAATGGGATCCTCCCCAGGACCCAGCTCGCCCTCCTCCAAATCCCCAGACCAAGCGTCTAAGCCTGGATCAGAGATGAAATCACCTTCCTCCAAATCTGGGGAGGGCTCACTAGGCAGCTCAGTATGCTCCGTAGATTGGACCTTACCTTGCAGCACCGCCGAGCTAGATTCCCCCAAAGGAATAGCTGAGGGAGATGCCGCGGGCGAACTAAAAAGATTTTCAGAACCAGGAGGAAGAGAGACCTGAGCCTGTTTCAGAAGATAAGCCTGATGCACAGAAAGAATAAATTCAGGCGAAAAATAAGCACAAGGGGAGTCCTGCACTGCAGGACTAGGCTGAAGCTTCAGGTCTGGAACCACTGGCTGTTTCACAGACTTAGATTTTCTCTTGTGAGGCTTAGGGAGAGAAGCGGGAGCAGCGGTCTGAGTCGACAAAATGGCCGCCGTTCCCGCGCTTTCCCCTACATCAGAGGGCAAAATGAGAGCAGTCTCGGAGGGATTATCCTCCATGTTAGCCCAACGAAAATAAACCCCGTGAAGACCAAATGGCGAGCGCAAAAAGAGATCGCGGCACAATCGGAGTCCCCAAACCACACACAAACACCGCGTGTCCTGGGAAATCCCCGAAGCGAAACAAAGCCCCACGGACAGGAACAGTAAAGGCCACACTCCAAAGAAGTGCCCCAAAGGAGACTCACCACCGGGAGACTGCTCGGAGTCCTAGCAAACCTTCAAGCACTGCTGCACTGTCGCTAACGGGAAGTAGATGCGAGGATGCTGTGAAATGCAGGGAGAGGACACTGGGGCTCCCAGGCCTGCTTAACCGCTGCCGAATCGCAACGTCCTGAAAGAGGCAGGCTCTACTTTGTGAGGACGAAGCACCGGGGTCAAGAGGAGCTTCCCCGACCACTAGTGCTAGCACCGGAGCAGAACCCCTTCAGCTGCTGCTCTCTCAAAGTGCCCGGTGTAAGCGATTCTTGTCTGAATAAAGGATTTATTTTTTTGAAAGCTCAGCCCGGTATCTAAAACCTAAGGCTTTAAACCCCCCAAAAAATTTGATTTCCTAAGCAGAAAGAAAAACCTAGCCAAAACTCTGACCCTTTCCTAATCGAATCTCTGGGGAGCTGATCTAACAACGTCCAGCTCAGCTGCTGAGGACTGAAAGACTGATTAGTTGACACCTAGGGGAGCTGGATAGGCTGTCAGGAAAACCTTTCAGATTCCAGTCCTCAGCTGCTGGAGCGGATTGACCACCAAGATTTCCTGGACTGGCCCGGAGAGACGATTAGGAAGAAGACATTCGATGAAAGTATATCTCTCTACCATAAGATCTTCCTGTTTTGGATTTAGCTCATGCCTTTCTCGGGAATTCAAGGTAACTTGCATTCAATTATAGTAGGTATTTCCCTATCCCAGAGGGCTTACAATCTAAATTTGTACCCGAGGTGACAGAGGGTTAAGTGATTTGCCCAAGATCATAAAAAAAATATTACTTAGGACTCAATTCTCTCAAAATCTTTTTGACTTCAGAATGGTAAATACAGCCAACCCCCCAAGAATCAAATATAGTAATACAGGACTACATTTCTCACATCCCAACGATACAAATCCACCCTCCATACCCCCACCCACCTTGACATCACCACCAGCACACCCTAGGCAGGTTGAGGCAACTGCACTCAGCAGCCCAACTATCTAAAGTGTAAATATCTGACAATTCTGTACATAGTTATTAGAGCATGCCATGTCGCTACAACAGCTCAGTGACACAATGCTTAGCTTGTATATAGTTACCCCAGTTCTAAATCCAAGTTGCTATACCTGTTCAATGTAAGTCCAAAGCAGGTCCATCTTGCTTTGTACAAAGAAATGTTACTTGTAAACAGCACTGATTTTAAAGAGCGCGGTATAGAAAAGCTTTAAATAAATAAATAAATATGACATACTATATAAGGACAATAAGACCCATCTAGTCGGTCTCAGGCTCTCCATTCACTTCTTTGCAGCTAAGGATCTGCTGTACTTATTCAAAGCTTTAAAAAAAAAAATAATTGGGCCTGATATACAACTGTATGTAAAAAGTTAAGTACTGGTACCAGTGCTTACATTTATTTATATAATCAGCAGTGCTATCCTTTTAACTAGTGCCACTGAGAATATGTCAGACCAGCAACTTTTTTTTGCAGAGTAAATTTTAAAAGGATAACTTACCCATTTGGCTGCTAAATAACTGCTTCTAAATATATTAAGTACTGGTTACATCTCTGCCCCACCATAAAGCCATCCCCTTTTATATGGATAAAACTTGGCCATTTAGCAAGTTCAACTATTTTATCCATATACAGGTTGAAAATACATGTATAAATGAGTTAGGCATTCATCTTTTAAATGGGGGAAACCATTTAAAAGCTAAGCACTGTTTCACGTTTGAAAATATCAATAAAATAGAACAGCGTTGGGATAAGAAAGAAAATTAAATTAGTGATATAAGTACAGAGATCATTGATGCGAAAATGACGCACAGCCACTGGACATGTCAAAAGTCTGAAAGTTGGCATCTTTAAAAGTCTGAGATCTCTGAGTCACAAATTATCCAACATTCATTATCCTAGTAGTGAAAATATTAATTATGTATTGAGTAGCAAGAGGATTGACGACTGAAATTCAATATCACGATTCAAGAATATAAGTAGAGCGTTCACAAACAGAAATTAGACCTTACCTGCTAATTGTCTTTCCTGGAGATCTCTCCGGGCCAGTCCAGGAACAAGAGGGTTGTCAATCTTCTCTAGCAACTGAGGACTGAAAAACTGAAGTTTTGCAGAGCTGGTATCTGGCTCCCCCTGCTGGCTAACGCTCAGTCTATTCCTATCGAAGCAGTTGAAGAACATAAACCCAAAGCAAAGAAAAAAGAAATAAGTTGAAGCTATGTACTTACAAGCAGTGACGAAGAACATATAGTGTACTGTCACACCGCCCCCTTGGTGGTAGTGGCGGAACCCAACAGAAAGGGGGTGGACATGGAAGAAGAAAGTTTGTTTGTGGGGGAGCTTAGTTCAAGTGCAGGGCCCAGGTTCTTATAGGCCTGGTAGCCTTCTGGTTAACTAAGAGCTCCCAAGAAAATAACAGTCCGAGGGTAGGGAAATTATAAGGCTTTTATTTCCCACGTTGCAAATAGGTTCCTAAGCTCAGAATACAACAGCACACACAAAAGAAATGTCCTTGCTCCAGGTTAAAGGAAAAACATGAACTGAAAAATCTGTTAACTTCACAGTACTGTCAAAAACGGAATACAGCATCAAACTTTACATACAGGCCACAGCTATTCCTCTGCTAGGCTCAATCCTCTTGGTCAGGCAATAGCTACATTCCATCGGAATATCTGAGGGATCCTCCGGGAATTCCACCTGCATGGGCTCGCAGTCCGGAATGTCTGAGGACTCTCTTTCAGGCCTTCTGTGTAACGCTTGTATGATGCGCCAATGGTCAGCATTAAAAGGTAAGTCCTTGCATTGTATACTTTTATAACAGGAACAGTCTCTCCTGCAACCCTGTTTCTTCTCTAGCAAGTTTCCTGTTTAATGCAGGTTTGTATCTTGTCTCATGAATGCCTTTAGAAGGACAGCATTCTCTAGTGCCCTGCTCCTTCTGTATCACATCATTCCTAAAATCATAGTTATTAAAATGGCAATTACCTTTTCTTCTAAGGTTCTCAGATTGAGGTGAGGGCTGAGGCCTGCTCCTGCTGGGTCTTGGTTTCTCAGCTGTCCAGGTAGGCCTTTGGTTCTCAGGTCTGCCTGCTGCTGGAGTTAGGCCTTGTTTGTGCCACAGCTCCTTTCTCCCAGGGCTTTGAAAGTTACCCTTCACAATTCTCCTTTCACCTCCTTGTTTGCTATTCCTTGTTGCACCTTTCAACAGTGGCTGGCCCTTGTTACTCTCAGGCCTTGGACTTTCTGGTATAGTCCTCCTCCTTTCAGGGTCAGCTTCCTTATGGTATCTTTCCCTCCTGGAAAGTGTATCTTTTCCTCTTTTAACATTTACAGCAAGTTTCTTCACCTGGCTCTGCTGAGTCTGCTAGGCCGTTTCCCTCGATCAGGACTCCTATTCCTGGATCCTCCGAATATCCATGCAAAGCTGGAACTGGAACTCCATGCACCACTCCTTGGCAGTCTCCTTGCCAATCTGCTTGCGACTCTCTTTGGCACTCTCTTTGCCACTCTGCGTACCGGTCTGACTTCCTCCAGTCATCTGAGCTTTTAAAAGGAATTCTTCCCTTTCTACATTGGGTGTTGGCTGGTATTGCATCATTGGCTCTAGGGCGTGGTTCCTCAGTCCTCCAGAGGTCTCTCTGGCTCCCCCTATATGGCTCCTCGTGATGCTGCAGCCGGTGTTTACCTCTTTTTTCTGGGTTTAAAACCTTTTCTTCTGCCTGCAGCTGGTCTGCAGTGCCACAGTACCTATGCATATAAAGAAGAAATGCAATGCCAAAATTCGTTGTTTTTTTTTTTAAATGTTTTCTTTTTAAATGCATCAAACTAAAACTACCTCGAGGAAGCCCCAGAGACCAACCTGAGGGTAACGTAGTGAACCGTAACGAACGAGGTGAAAACGCAACTCTCGCTGACGTGCAGACTGATTGACCAATAGACGACGTCATGTACTCCACCTAGGCACTCGCATCACTAAGAAATCTGGCAAATGACACGGGTGGGTCCTGGACTGGCCCGGAGAGATCTCCAGGAAAGACAATTAGCAGGTAAGGTCTAATTTCTGTTTCCTTCTCGTCTCTCCGGGCCAGTCCAGGAACAAGAGGGAAGTACCAGAGCAGTATCTAACCACCTGCCAGGCCCGCTATGATGGCCGAAGCCCCAACATTTGGGTCAGCCCGGGCCCCAACATCCAATCTGTAATGCTTAGCGACGACCACGTAGCCGCCCGACAAATATCCGCAGGCGGAACTAAAGCATATTCGGCCCAAGAAGTGGCTTGGCTCCGAGTAGAATGAGCACGAAGCCCTTCTGGAGGCAGCTTTCCAACTGCTTGATATGCCGCCACTACCGCTTGTTTCACCCATCTAGCAATGGATGCCTTGGAAGCTGCCTCCCCTTTCCAAGGCCCTCCAAACAGCACAAACAACCTTTCTGTTCTGCGGAAAGGTTTAGTTCTTCTAAGGTATCTCTTGAGCAATCTACCCAAATCCAATTTTTCCAGAACAGCATCAATAGGGAGACCATCCATGTTTCTAAAGTTGGGAAGCGAAATAGCTTGATTGATATGGAAAGAGGACACCACCTTTGGAAGAAACGAAGGCACCGTCCGCAAAAGGACTCTCTCCTCCGAAAATTGCAGATACGGGGCCCTACAGGAAAGAGCTTGGAGATCCGAAATGCGCCTAGCCGAACACAAGGCCACCAGGAAGGCAACCTTCCAGGAGAGCTCTCTGAGCGAAATGTCCTTAGCTGGATGAAAAGGAGGTCGCGCCAAAGCCTCAAGAACGAGGTTCAAATCCCAAGGGGGAACCACGGGATGAAGAGGTGGACGAATATTCCGGATCGCCCTCAGGAACCGAAGAACATCTGGATGAGCCGATAGTCGAGACCCTTTCACAGGGCCCCTAAAACAGGAAAGGGCTGCTAAATGAACCCGGAGGGTACTAAGGGCCAACCCCTTATCCAGCCCATCCTGCAAGAAGGCCAATACGTGCGGTATGGAGGCACCGCGCGGACGGAGGTGCCGGCCTGCGCACCAAGTCTCAAAAACTCGCCAAATGCGGACATAAGCTAGGGACGTAGACCGTCTTCTGGCCTGCAACATAGTAGCCACAACCAACGTCAAATATCCTCTACGTATTAACCGGCGCCTTTCAAGAGCCAAGCCGTAAGAGAGAAGCATTCCACTTCCGGCATGAGCAGAGGCCCCTGAACCAGCAGGTTCGCTCGCGAGGGCAACTTTCAGGGACTGTCTATGAGAAGGCGAACTAGATCTGCATACCACGCTCTTCTGGGCCAACCCGGCGCAATGAGAAGTACTCAACCGCAATGACTCGCTATCCGTCGAACCACTCTGCCGACCATTGGCCATGGCGGAAACACATAAAGAAGACCCCTGCATGGCCACGGTTGAGCTAGGCTGTCGAGACCCTCCGACATGCGCTCCCTGCGCCTGCTGAAAAATCGAAGCGCTTTGGCATTGTCAAAGGTGGCCATGAGGTCCATCACCGGCTGACCCCATCTGAGGGTCAACTCGTGAAACACTGCGGCGTTCAACTCCCATTCTCCGGGATCCACCACATTGCGGCTGAGGAAGTCCGCTGTGAGATTGCCTCGACCTGCTACATGCGCCGCCGACAGAGCTACCAGATGCTCCTCCGCCCAGGACATCAGCTGTTGACTCTCCGCCAGCAACACTGCACTTCCTGTGCCGCCCTGCTTGTTGATATAGGAGACCGTTACCGCATTGTCGGAAAACACTCGCACTGCCTTTCGCTGGAGAAGAGGAAGAAACTCTCGAAGAGCCAAGGAAACCGCTTTGAGCTCCAACAGGTTGATGGAACAATCCTTTAACTCTGGTGGCCAAATCCCCTGAGAAAAAGTTGCCTGACAATGAGCTCCCCAGCCCGCGAGGCTGGCATCCGTAGTTACTAGCACCCAGTCCGGCTGGTGTAAGGGAACTCCCGCTCGTAAGTGAACGGGATCCAACCACCACTGAAGACTTAAGGTGACATTGGGTAAACTGGGCAACTTGCGGTCTAGAGGATGCTCCTGGGGAGACCACCTGGAAAGCAAGGCCTGTTGTAACGGCCGCATGTGGGCCCTTGCCCATGGTACCAGATCCAACGCCGCCTCCATGGACCCCAGGAGCTGCAGATAACGCCACGCAGTCGGGGCTTTGAGACGCCAGAAGTTCCGCACTTGCGACAAAATCTTCTGCACTCTGCCCTCCGGCAGAAAAACCGCCCCTAATGCGGTATCGAAAATTGCTCCCAAGTACAGAAGGCGCGTGACCGGCTGCAGCTGGCTCTTGGCTTGGTTTATCACCCAACCTAGCTGCTCCAGAAGGCTCACCACCCTCGCCGTGGCCGACAAGGAGTCCGACACGGATGGTGCTCGAATTAGCCAGTCGTCGAGATAGGGATGGACGAGAACGCCCTCTCTTCTCAAGGCCGCTGCTACCACCACCATCACTTTCCTGAAGGTGCGCGGCGCTGTCGCCAGGCCAAACGGTAAAGCCCGAAACTGGAAATGTCCCATGTGCACCGCAAAGCGTAGAAATTTCTGGTGCTCTGATCGTATGGGGATATGAAGATAAGCTTCCATGAGATCTATGGATGTTAAGACCTCATTCGGTTGGACTGACTGAATAACCGACCGAAGCGTCTCCATGCGGAAATGCGGAACTCTTAAGCAGCGGTTCACGCTCTTTAGATCTAGAATAGGTCGAAAAGACCCCTCCTTCTTGGGCACGACAAAATTAATGGAGTATCGACCGAACCCTAACTGGTTTGGAGGAACCGGAACAACCGCCTGCAGACGTACCAACTGCCGAAGGGTATCCGCAACCGCTGCTTGCTTTACCGCCGAACCACATGGAGACACCACGAAAGCATCCGCTAGCGGACGAGCGAACTCGAGAGAATAGCCGTCGCGGATAATTTCCAGGACCCACTGGTCGGAAGTGATGGTGGCCCAGACGGAAAGGAAGGCTTGAAGCCGTCCCCCCACTGGGATTTCCGCCTGGACCAACCGCACTTCATTGGGGTTTTTTTGCAGTAGTTTGCTGGGCTCTGAAATAACCTCTTCCGAAGCCTCGCGCTCCCTGAAAGGACTGACCCCTGGCCGCAAAGTGACCCCTTTGGTATGGGGCAAAACGGGAACCTCGGAACCTGCGAAAATCCCGAGAGGCACCCCTGTGCAAATTGCTGGGCTTTTGTGATTTTGGGCGGTCCTCTGGAAGGCGGCTGCCTTTAGAATCGCCAAGATCCTTGACAATCTTCTCCAACGCAGCCCCAAACAGCAGCGAACCCTTATATGGTAGCTTACTGAGCCGCGCCTTGGAAGAGGCGTCCGCCGCCCAATTCCTCAACCAAAGAAATCGCCGAGCCGCAACTACGGTTGCAATGGACTTCGCCGAAATCTGCACCAGATCGTAGAAGGCATCTGCTAGGTAAGCTGCCGCCGACTCTAGCTTTGCGCCTTTGTCCTGCTCCAATCGGGGGAGAGAGTCACCCTGGATCCAACGAATGGAGACCCGGGAGACAAACGATCCACAGATAGCCGCCCGCAGCGACAGTGCGGAAGAATCAAAAGCCTGTTTTAACAAGGTTTCCAACTTCCTATCCTGCAAATCTTTGAGAGCCGCACCGCCCTCCACAGGAATAGTCGTTTTCTTAGTGACCGCCGAGACTAAGGCATCCACCTTAGGCATCTTCAGTAACTCTTGTTCCTCGTGCGGCAAAGGATACAACCGGCCAATAGCTCGTGCTCCCCTCAAAGAAGCCTCCGGACATTCCCACTCAGATTCCACCATCTGTTTCATGACTCTGTGCACAGGGAAACACCTCTGCTCCGTCTTAAAACCCTGGAGAAGAGGATCCTCCAAAGGCTCTTCTTGAGCCGCAGGTAAAGGAATATGCAAGGCTGATAAAGTTTGGGCAATAAGTGGACCTAACTCCTCCTTTCTAAAAACCCTAAACAGATTGGGATCCTCACTGGAGCCTAACTCAGCCTCATCCAAATCAGCCGTCCAGTCCAAACCGGAATCAGAGAGGAGTTTGCCCTCCTCCAGTCCTGGGAGCTCCGAGACATGTTGAGCAGCCTTATCTGCACTAATCTCCGGGCCGTGTGCCAATCTAGAGGAACCTTCACCTGAATCCAAAGGGGGAGGCTGATTCTCTAAGCTTTGCCCAGTGCCAGTGACAGAGCCCTTCACCTGAGCTTGTTGCCACTTTAAACAATAGGCCTGATGGAGAGCCAAAATAAAATCAGCGGAAAAATTGATTCTAACCCTTTCTGAGCTTCAGACAGAGAAGGTGGAGGAGCTTCCCCCACCCGTTCTTGTCTTGTGGATTTGGCTCTCCTTTTCACAGGCTTTTCCTGAGCTGAGGGAATGGGAGCTGTAACTGTAATGGCTGACGTTCCCGCCAATTCTAAACCGCCCTGAGGGCAGCCCTCTGAGGTACTGTCCATCGCCCAACAGGAGAAACGAAAAGAAACAAGTACCTCAAAAACCGAAGGATCAATGAGTCCCCGAGAAGAAAAAAGCCGCAAAAACGGAAAAATAACCCGGCACAGAAGAAATCAGCGCCCGAGAAGAGGAAACGCTGACAACAAAAAAACCCCGCCGAACATCGCGTCTTGCCCGACAAGATTAAAATGCACCTGACATACCTGAAACAAAGCTTGGAAGGAAGACTTCTGCCAAGTTACTCTCCCCCACTGCTAGTGGACGAGGAAACTTAAGCCCGAGGTCGGCAGGATGGTTTCTGGGGCTCCCAGCACCTCACTGCTTCCTCTGCCGTTAACCGGAGCTGCTGTGTAAAGCAGGCTCTGCCTTAGCTCCGTTTCTGAAGTAAAGTCAGAGAACTAATTTGTGGGGGTGAACCCTGCTAGGGCTCTGTCCTCATTGTCACTGCTAGAAGTAAAAAAATAAATAAAGAAAGAAAAAATCTCTCCTCTCTAAGGGCTTTCTCGGGAGCCAGCCAGGATTCCGTCCGTTCCAGTTGCTGAGGACTGAAAGACTGAGCGTTAGCCAGCAGGGGGAGCCAGATACCAGCTCTGCAAAACTTCAGTTTTTCAGTCCGCAGTTGCTAGAGAAGATTGACAACCTTCTTGTTCCTGGACTGGCCCGGAGAGACGAGAAGGAATCAGGGTTTAAACAATTCATCTTCAGCTGGCAAATGCATAACTTACTTTGAATATCAAGCCCATTTACTTTTACTGTACCGCCATCATTTAATGGAGAGGTTAGTTTCTTCATCCATAAAGAAATATTTTCTAATGATACGCCCCCATTTATCCTCTTTGAGTCTTAGAACATGTCCTTTCTTTAGACACATTTCACACTAGCAATAGTGCCTGTTGAGGAGGGTCCATTTATCTGTTCATACGCATAAGTTTGTTTGCGCTTGCACAAACAAACCTATGTGTTCTAATAAAGAGATGCACAGGCATTGATAAGTTTAATGTGCTGTCAGGAATCCCATCTCCCGACAGCATACAAAAAGCCAGAGGTTGGGAAGCCCATCTCCTGCTGGCAAAGGAAGAGCTGAAGGCTGTGGCCAACCCATTTTCCTGCTGGAAGAGGAAGAGCAGAGGCCAATGCAAAGACCAGCATAAATGCCAGAGGGGAGCCCATTTCCCGCTGGAAGAGGAACGAATAGACCACGATAGTACAGCTCTTGGTAAAGATGTTACAGACTCTATCTGCATTCTGAGGGCAAGAAAAAAGATTACAAGATGGGGTAGGGGTAGGGAAGGAGATGGAAGGGAGGAAAGCTGCTATAGGAGGGAGAGGAATAGGAGGAGGGGCAGGGAGAGGATAAAAGGACAGAAGATAAATGCTGTAGGGGAGAGGAGAAATGGGGAGGCATTGAGGAGATGAGCACATTAGGGCAAGGGACCAAAATGCCTATGTGTCAAGAGGCACACCATCACCCCTCACCACAGACACATAACCACCTTTGTACCAAACACACGCATACATCCCTCGCAACTCAGAGACACTGATGTTCCTTTGTTGCCCTGAGGAGAGTGCAGCAGACAAGATACTAAGCCGGTGTTAACATGTGTGCTGAATATAAATGACTGTATCTCAAAGTAGCTCCAGCCCAGTTCAGACAAGATATGCTGGTCTGAGGTCGTGGTTCTGGGGCCAGGACCATACGAAATGTTAACTAAGAGCATTGGGCAGCTGTTAAGAGCTGGCCATACTGTAGTATTATTTGTTTGTTTTTGTTTTTCCCTTCCTTCCTTTTTCTTTTCTGTGGTCTAAAAGCTTTAGAAGACTATGGGAATAGCGTAGTTACTCATCTGTAACAGGTGTTCTCCTGGGACAGCAGGAATCAGTCCTCACATACAGGTGAAGATGGTGCCGACGGAGCCTGCGCGGAGCATTTCCTCAGCTTTCAAAGAAAGCCTTTGGGACATGCTACCATGCATGTGTAGTCCCCTTCCCGTCCAAGGGTGCTCAGTCAGATGACATAGCTAGAGCCAGCAAAAGAAGATGGCCAAAAAATGTATAGCAATTCCAAGAGGAGGAAGGAGGGTTGTGAGGACTGATTCCTGCTGTCCCAGAAGAACACCTGTTACAGGTGAGTAACTACGCTTTCTCCAGGAACAAGCAGGAAGTCAGTCCTCACATATGGGACTCCTTAGCTACAGGATACTGAGAACCTGTAGGAAAAACACGGCCCAGCCGTGAACAGTCACAAGCGTATCTGAGGACAGACTCTGAGGACCCCAATGCCCAGGGATAACCATGGTTCCAGAGCCTGAACAAGAAGGGTCAGAGGACAGTAGTTGCTTAAACCCCGAACAGATTATGGAGTATGGCCTGGCCGAAGGCACTGTCCTGTCAGGACTCCCTCTCCAGGCAGTAGTGAGCTGCAAAAGTGTGAACAGAAGACCAAGTGGCAGCCCGGCAGATGTCCACCAAGAGGACGGAGTGTAGGTTTGCAACGGAAGTTGCCACAGCGCTGACATCGTACGCCATGACTAGGCGCTCCAACGGCATCCCAGTCCAGTTGTGGGTTAAGGCAATGCAGTCCGCCACCCTGATGGACAGGGTGTGCTTAGTGACAGCTTCCCCCAAATGACTGGGGTCGTAAGAAACAAAAAGCTGTGAGGCTTTACGGTGGCCCTGAGTATGTTGTAAGTAGGACAGGGCCCTTTTGCAGTCCATAGTGTGCAGGACGGCTGCCGCCTTGTCGGCGTGGGGCCATGGAAGGAAGGTGGGGAGTATCACCTCTTGGATGAGGTGGAAGGTGGACAACACCTTAGGGAAGGAATTTAGGTGGGTGCGAAGTACAACCCTATTATTGTAAAACCTGGTGTAGGGTGGCTCAGCCACCAAGGCATGAAGCTCGCTGACTCTGCGGGCAGAGGTGAGTGCTACCAGGAAGACGACCTTCCAGGATAGATAACGCAAATGGCAGGTAGCCAGAGATTTGAAAGGCAGCCTGATAAGCTGCGTCAGAACCACACTGAGGTCCCATTCTGCTGGGGACGGTCAGATGGGAGGCTTAGAGAACAATAAGCCCCGCATGAAGTGGGTAATGAGAGGCTGAACAGAAAGAGGCTTGCCTCTATGGAGAGATGATGTGCGGAGAGCACACTCAGGTGCACTCTGACGGAACTGGACTTAAGTCTGGCCTGTGAGAGGTGAAGCAAGCATTGCAGCACCATGTGCACCTGGCAAGAGAATGGGTCAAGCCGTTGCTCCACACACTGGACCGAAAACCTGTGTCACTTGAAGGCGTAAGCTCACCTCGTGGAATCTTTACAAGAGGCCACGAAGACTTCCTCCACCTCCATAGGGAGGTTAAAGGGTGCTAGGGCAACCCATTCAGCTGCCATGCTATGAGTGATAGGGATCCCAGATTGGGGTGGAGAATCGAGCCCTCCTCCTGGGTCAGCAGTTCCGGGGAACTCCCCAGAGGAACCAGGAGCTCTGTCAAGAGGCAGAGCAACAGAGGGAACCAGGGCTGTCGGGGCCATCAGGATCATGGAAGCCCTGTCCTGCTGGACCTTGAAGAGGATCCATCCGATGAGAGTACATCGCAACCTGGTTGTCCGTATGGATTAGCACCGACTGGTGTTGCAGGCGGTGTTAGAAAGCTCTGAGCACCAGGAATATGGCTCTTAGTTCCAGCAGACTGATCTGCTGCTGGCTTTCCTGGAGAGACCAGACGCCCTGTGTGCACAGTTCCTCGCAATGGGCCCTCCAGTCTTATAGGGAGGTGTCTGTTGTGAGGATTTTCTGGAGGTTTGGCTGTTGAAAAGGCATACCCCTCTGCAGATGGTGTGCTCTGCCACCAGTTGAGTGACTCCACTAGTTGATGAGACACTGAGACCCTGTCCCGGAGCTTGCCCGTTGCTTGAGTCCACTGAGAGAGGAGACACCACTGAGCTGCCCACATGTGGAGGTGGGCATTGGGGACCATATGGACCGTGGAGGCCATGTGGCCGAGCAGGCGTAGCATGGGCCGCACTGACAGCGTGTGACGGTGCTTCACTTCGTTCGCCAGGGCTCTGAGATGGTCCGTCCTTTCCAAGGGGAGGAAGGCCTTGGCTTGGAGGGTATCCAGGTGAGCCCCTATGAACTCCAGGTCCTGCGCTGGAGCGAGGTGGGACTTGGGTGGTTTATCATGAACCCCAGGTTTTTTAGCACCTGAATGTTGCGGGCTGTGACCTCCTGCACTTCTGAAGCAGAGTCTCCTTTTATGAGCCAGTTGGCCAGGTATAGAAAGACGAAGGCCCCTTGGAGATGCATGTAGGCAGCCACCACTGCCAGGCATTTTGTGAAGACTCTGAGTGTGGAGGCCAGGCCGAAGGGAAGTACTGGTAGTGGTCACCCCTGACCATGAAAGCGTAGTTGCTCACCTGTAACAGGTGATCTCTGGGAACAGCAGGAATTTAGTCTTAATATATTGGTAACATCATGTACCAATGAAGCCCGCGTGGGAAGCTCCCCAGCTACCAATAGGAAAGCCTTTGGGAGTAATCCATTGCACCTGCGCTGCTGCCTTCCCGCTCTCCCAACTCCCTCTCCTTAGTTTTTGTAGCTGAAGAAAAGGAGTGGAAAAAACAAAACATAAAGAACCCTACAACTCCAAGGGGAGGAGGGCGGGTTGTGAAGACTAAATTCCTGCTGTTCCCGGAAATCTGTTATAGGTGAGTAACTACGCTATCTCCAGGAACAAGCAGGAAGTCAGTCCTCACATATGGGACTCCCTAGCTCCCAGATCTCTGAAGAGTTGGACTGGGTCACAATGTGGGACATGGTCATTTGAACCTAGACTTCCCCGCCAAGAAGATCTGGCAAGAAGTGGGCAGGGGGTAGGAGTTGTTTTTATGTTCCAAAGAAATGCTGAAGGACCGCCTGACCAAAGGCTGCATCCCGACGGGAGTCCTTGTCCAAGCAGTAATGGGCTGCGAAGGTATGGATAGAGAACCATGTAGCAGCTCGGCAAATCTCATCAGTGGCTACTGAATGGAGATTAGCAACAGAAGTTGCTATTACTCGGACAATATGAGCATTCACGTGTCCCGTGAGAGAAAGACCTGCTTTGTCATATGTGAAAGAAATACAGTCTGCTATCCATTTGTATAGTGTATGTTTGGTCACTGGAAGACCCAGGTGAGAAGGATCAAAGGAGACAAAGAGCTGGGAGGACTTCCTAATGTCTTCTGTCCTTTGGAGATAGAAGGCCAGAGCCCTCTTAACAGTCAAGTGTATGTAGGATGGCTTCTGCATGAGAAGCGTGAGGTCTTGGAAAAAAGATTGGTAGGGTTACTGACTGATTAAGATAGAAAGGTGATACTACTTTCGGAAGAAAGTGGGGGGGTGTATATGGAGCATGAGCCATTAAGGCCTGCAGCTCACTGATGCACCTGGCCAATGTCAGAGCTATGAGGAATAAAACCTTCCACGATAAATATTGGAGTTGTGTGGTTGCTAAGAGCTCACACGGTGGTTTGAGGAGCTGAGCTAGTACCACACTGAGATCTCATGCCACTAGTGGAGGTCGAATGGGTGGTTTGGTGAGGAGAAGACCCCTCATAAAGCATGCTACCAGAGGAACTGTGGAGATGGGTCTGCCTTCCACAGGCTTATGGAAAGCTGAAATAGCACTAAGGTGCACACACACTGAGTTCATCTTAAGACCAAGAGCAGGTAAATGCAAAATATACTGAAGGAGCGTAGGTACTGTTGCTTCAAATGGATTGTGACCATTTTGAGAGCACAATGAAGCATATCTATGCCATTTGAAAGAATAGGTCTTTCTGGTGGAGAGCTTTCTGGAGGAAAGGAGAATACAGTATGCTTTACAGCAATAGATAGTGGCAGGTCTTGGAAGATTACACTCTCAGCAGCCATGCTGTCAGTAGAAGGGACTACAGATTGGGCTGGAGAAGTGCTCCGTTGTCCTGAGAAAGGAGACCCGGCCTGGAACCCAGTGGGATTGGTGATGTTTGTGTCAGATGCAGCAGAAGGGGAAACCAGGGTTGACGGGGCCAGCGAGGGCCTATGAGAATCATAGAGCCCTTGTCTGCTTGTAGTTTGAGGATGGTCTTCGAGATGAGAGGAATGGGGGGAAATGCATTGAGGAGTCCCTTACCCCAGTTGATTATGAAGGCATCTGTCACTAGACTGAGTTTCGATGGAACCCTGGAGCAGAACTGAGGAAGTTGAGTGTTCTGTGGAGTGGCAAAGAGATCTATCAGTAGTGTTCCCCAGATGTGGAACAGGTTTGCTGCTGCTGTTTGGTCTAAACATAAGAACATAAGATATGCCATACTGGGTCAGACCAAGGTCCATCAAGCCCAGTATCCTGTTTCCAACAGTGGCCAATCTAGGTCATACGCACCTAGCAGTTTCCCCAAAAGACACAGGTTCCACAATGCTTGTACTGGGTCAAGCATTGATATCCTGGGTCCCTTCTTAATAATGGTTTATGGACCTTTCCTCCAGGAACTTGTCCAAACCTTTTTTAAACCCAGCTACACTAACAGCCTTTACTACATCCTCCGGTAACAAATTCCAGAGTTTGATTACACGTTGAGTGAAAAAATATTTTTTCTTATTAGTCTTAAATAGTTTACCCTGTAGCTTCATTGCATGTCCCCTAGTCCTTCTATATTCTAATAACGTAAACAATCGATCTACGTTTACCCGTTCCACTCCGTTCATTAATTTATAGACTTCTATCATATCTCCCCTCAGCCGTCTCTTTTCCACATTAAAGAGCCCTAACCTTTTTAGCCTTTCTTCATAGGAGTATCCTTCCATCCCCTTTACCATTTTGGTGGCTCTTCTCTGAACCTTTTCTAAAATCGCTATATCCTTTTTAAGATACGGCGACCAGAATTGCACACAATATTCAAGGTGCGGTCTCACCATGGAACGGTATAGAGGCATTATAATATCTTTTGTTTTATTTTCCATTCCTTTCCTTATGATACCTAGCATTCTATTCGCTCTCTTGGCCGCCGCTGCACACTGGGCAGAGGGTTTTAACATGTTATCCACAATGACGCCTCATATTTCAGTTATAAAGACCATTCCGGGGGGAGGGGTTGTAGGATACGACTTAGCTTGTCTGCTAGGAGATAGGATTCTCCTGGAATGTAAACTGCACAGAGGTGCATGTGGTGGAGGATGGTGACCTCCTAGAGTTTGCAGGCCTCTTGACATAGGGGAAGGGAGTCCATCCCCCTGTTTGTTTATATAAAACATAGCCACCCGATTGTCCTGACTAGGATTTGACTGTTTGAGAGGTGGAGCTGGAAAACCTGGAGGGCATTTGTGACTGCCTGAAGCTCAAGGAGGTTTACCTACTGCATGGATTTCTGGGTTGTTCACAGACCCTGTGTGGAGAGAGAATCCAGATGCGCTCCCCAACCCTGCTTGGAGGCATCTGTTGTCAATGTATACTGAGGTAGGGGTATCCGAAAAGGTGACACTATGAGAAGATTTGCTGGGGTGCATCACCACAGGAGAGATATGGCCATGGGTGGTGTTATCTGGATGACATCCCAAAGGCTCCCTGTGGACTGGGTCTACTGGGTTGAGAGAGTCTATTGCGATTGCCGCATGTGAAGTCTCGCATAAGGGACTACATGTACTGTGGAGGCCATGTGTCCCTGGAGGGATAGAAAGCATCGAGCTGTAGCTGTCTGTTGGCGCATGCGGGTAGCTAGTTGCACCAACCTGTTAATGTGATCCAGAGGGAGAAAGGCTCTGGGTTGGGTTGTGTCCAGAACGGCTCCTATGAATTCCAACCTTTGAGTTGAAGTGAGTTGGGACTTTGTGAAGTTTATCATAAAGCCAAGGTACTGCAGAAGTGCAAGAGGTTTTATCGAGATGAGCAGAATTTTCCAGGAAAGTCTGCCTTTATGATCCAGTCGTCTAGGTAAGGGAAGACAAAGACTTTGCTGTTCCGGAGATGAGCTGCTATGACGGCCATGCACTTTGTGAAGACCCTTGGTGCAGATGCCAGACCAAAAGGAAGGACCCTGTATTGATAATGGGTGCCCTGACAAGTGAAATGAAGATACTGTCTGTGGTCTGGATGTATCAAGATGTGAGTGTAGGCCTCTTTGAGATCTAGGGAACAAAGTCAGTCTTGTTCCTGTAGATAGGGAAGATGAGTTACCAGAGAAATCATTTTGAATTTATCTTTGATGAGGAATTTGTTTAGCTCTCTGAGGTCAAGAATGGGTCTATGGCATCTTGACTTTTTTTGGAATGAGGAAGTAGGGAGAGTAGAAGCCTTTGAACAGTTGGTTTGCTGGAACTGGTTCTACAGCTCCTTGGGAAAGGAGAATGTTTATCTCTTGCTTGAGCAGTGCATCCAGGTTTGGAATGAAGCTCTCCCTTGAAGTATTTTATTTATTTATTTAACCAGTTTTCTGTGCCTCCTTATCCTTCAATCAAAGCAGTTTACATTATGTAAACCGCTTTGTTGTAGTGAGGCGGAAGCTCTCAGAAGTTTAGTTGGTAACCTCTCTGGATTATGTTGAGAGTCCACTGTGGAATTGGCATGCCAGTGCTGAGCAAAGTGAGAGAGTCTTCCTGGGATGGTAGTGGGCTCTGGTATGTGAAGGAGAAGGCTGGCTGTGCTCCCTATGTAGGAGTCAAAAACTAGATGTAGCAGTAGTTGGCTGAGTGGCTGGCTTTCACAGGTTTTCACCAGTGCAGGGGATGTTACTCAACTTATCTTGGACCTATTGTTCCAAGTCAGAAACATGGAGCCAAGCCAGATGCCTTGCATCTATGGCAATAGAAGAAGCCCTGCTTGATGACTCAAAGGCATCAAAAGCAGCTCTATTCATGAATTTAGAGACATTTTGGCTGTGAGCCAAGACAGTTTGGAAAGCCGGACACTTCTCCTCTGGAAGAAAAGCGAGAAATCCCTCCCCGTCTTTATTAAGCTCTTTTAAAAACATTCCCATGTAAAGGATGTATGAATTTATCCTACTGGATAGCACTGATGCTTGGAAGGATCGATGGGCAAAGGAATCGAGATTCTTTGATTCCCTGCCCAGAGGAATGGATGCATGATTTTTACCACTTTTTATAAGGCACATTGCCGATTCCACTACCATAGAATGGTGTGGGAGTTGTGTTTTTTGGAAGCTGGGGCATTCAGGCACTCTGTACATGGTGTCCAACCGACGACTTATGGGAGAAACTGTAAGAGGGGTCTCTCACATTCTGAGCATCAGATTATGTAGACTCCGGTGTACCGGGAGGATAGCAGCCTCTTTCAGGGCTCTGGGGTACTGGAGGATCTCCAGTTCCTCCGCTCTCGGTTCCATTTCCAATGCTGCTGGGAAAGAAAGGCCAACTGCCATGTCTCGGATAAACTCCTGAAAGGACATGTCTTCAGGAGGGGATTTATGGCGAGTACTAATTGACAATGACGAGGGCTCCGAGACAATGTCTTGGAGGTCATCAGAATCAAGTGATTGGAATTGGACGTGTCTGGATCTGATGCCAGAGAGTATCACCGATGTCGACGGTGACATGAGTGGCGGTGATATTCCTCGATGTCCTCGGGGGCTATTTTTTGTGCAGACCAGGGAGGTTCCATGGTCGATGCTGACACCGGGCCTGGTACCGATACCTCGGTACTCAGTGCATGATGCATCGATGACAAAGGCAAGATCGATGCCGCCTGTTGCACCGGAATGGATGGAGTCATCAAGGTTGATGCTCCCAGCTGCATTCCTGGGGCTGTCAGTGCTAATGGTACCAAAGCTGCCAGGAGAGCCACTATGGTCCTTTCCAAGGACAGCATACGCTGATCCAGGGAGGTAGACTGTGTCTGGTCCAATGAAAGAATGGGGCTGGGCGCCACCGTACCAGAGCAAGACATCGGGGGCTCTGGAGGCCGAAGCCTCGGGTGCCTCCTGAATCCCAATTGAGGCTTTGGAGGACAAGTCCTCTCACTGGGGATGTCTGGACCGATGACCAGATTCAGAGGAAGTCCTGGACAATTTCCGTTGAGTCAAACGGGATCTTTCTCTGGATTCCCGAGACTTTCCCAAGGAGTCCTTGGACTTTTCTCTCATTTCCTTCAGTTTCTCAGAGGAATCTCGGGTTTTTGACTTATCCTTTGGACATGAGACCCGGCGGCTCTCGTGGTACCGGAGGGTCCTGTCCTTGATATCTCGGGGCTGGTGCCTGGCCAGCGCCAGAGACACTCGCCTGCGAGGACCTTGCTCCTGAGATTTGGAGCATGAAGGAGACCCTCGCTGAGGATCCGCACGAGGCATCTGGCTCTCAGGGATCACTTTGGCGGTCCAGAGAGCCCTCGGCATCGAGGTCCCTGCGATCTCAGGGTGTGTGCCGGTAGAACCAGGCAGTGATGCCTGCTGTGAGGCTAGGAATGCAGAAACTCTGCGTTGCACACCAGCATTCTGGTTTCACACTCAGGGGTCATAGCCTTTGACACTGACGTGACCGGGTCGGGTGTCAAGGAGGAGAGGGGGTCCTCTGTGGGACGAGCCTGGGGGTCCGGGATCCATTGCCAGATGCCTCGATGTCGGTCCTAGGTACCTTCGCTGGTTGCTCCCGCTCCAACTCCTCAGAAGCTCCTTGAGAGCTGAGGGACTGCGCATGGGACTTGCCCTGCTTGTCCACCTCCCAGGATGAGGTCCTTGAGGCCTCCTTTTTCTTACACTCTCTCTCCAGGGACCCTTGCCCGGAGTATCTGCGTGCCCTCTCAGGAACCGCATGGGCCTTATGCGACCCCGAGGATCTGTGGGGGGCCTTAGAGCACGAGGCTACCAGGGATACCGGGGTAGAGTCTGCCCTATGGAAGATGTCGTCCTGCTTCTGCCAGCGACTCTGGATAGCTCTTGCAGACATCTTTTTACATAGGGAGCACTCCTCCGGGTTGTGGTTGGCACCCAGGCAGCGGAGGCAACAATTGCATGTGTCGGTGAGAGACATGTTTTTGGAGCACCGATCACACTTCTTGAATCCGATGGCCATTGGGGCCAAAAGGTCCCCAGTGAGGTCAAAGACTCTTGACACGGCCAGCGGTTGAAAAAAGCGCAAAAGGTGCCGGATGGAAAAGAACCTAACAAAAAGGTTTCAAGGCCCATTGCTGAGGCAGCAGGGCTCAAAGGCAGGAAAGGAACCAGCGCTAGCTGGGGAAAAGGCAAGAAGTGCACAAAGAAAATAAACTTTTTTCCAGGGGGACAAGACAAACGTCTGTAGGGCTCCGTGGAAAAAGGGAGACTGAGCAAGATGGCACCCTTGGGTGGGAAGGCGACCACGCATTTATGTCCCAAAGTCTTTCTTTGAAAACTGGGGAAATGCTCTGCGCGGGCTCCATTGGCACCAACATTACCCATATGCGAGGACTGACTTCTTGCTAGTTCCTGGAGAAAGGTGAAATAAACCAGCCGATAGAGCCTGGCAAAGGATGTTTGGAGTGAAGGATAGTTAAAGTGCTAGAGGGTACTTGGTGTGGAGGAATATGCTCAAGGGTCCATGGATCCAACTATCCGAGTGTTTAAAGGTGGAATTTGTTACTGCAGGATGTAGTAAAAGCTGTTAGTATAGCTGGACAAGCTCCTGGAGGAAAGGGCTATAAACCATTATTAAAGAGGACCTGGGAAATCCACTGCTTGCCCCGGGACAAACATTGTGGAACCTGTGTGTCTTTTTGGGACTTTCTAGGAACTTGTGACCTGGATTGGCTACTATTGGAAACAGGATACTGGGCTTGATGGATCTTGGTCTGACCCAGTTTGGCATTTCTTTTGTTCACTTTCCGCAAATCCGTCTTCAGCACTTTTGAGTCTTGCAATTCCATCTCTGATCTTCCTCTACTCCTGAATATACTTGAAAAAAGTTTTATCTCCATGCTTCACATCTTTAGCCATCTTTTCTTCTGCCTTTGCTTTTGCTAACTTTATTTCCCTCTGTCTCTTTTAGCTTTATCCTGTATTTTTTCTATGTTCCTCTTTTTGAGGTCTTCTGAATTTTGTGAAAGCTGTGGGCCCGATATTCACTTGGGCAGGCTATGTGCTGCTACAGCGCATAGCCATGCCCTCCAACCCTTAACCTCCATTGAATATCTGGGGATCGCTGCATAGGCCAGAAGTCACAGTAGCTAACTGGGCAGCAGTGATATTGCATGCTGTCCAGTTAGCTCATGGTCGATGCTGAAACTGATGCTCAGAAGCATCAGAATCGAGAGACATGGCTGTTTGAGCCTGTTGGGTACCGAGAGTATTGGTCGTTTCCAGTGGAGGCATCGGGGCCGGTACACTTGGCTGTAGGCAGAGTGCCGAAGCCTGCACTGCTGGAGCTGTTGATACTGTTTGTACCGAGGCTGCCAGGAGTACAGCCAAACTCCTCTCGAGAGCCAGCATGCGCTGGTCCAGGGAGATGGCCACTGTCTGGTTGGAATCACCAACGGGGCTTTGAGCCACCATCCCAGAGCATGGAACTGGTAGCTCTCCAGAGGTCGATTCCTCAGAAGTGTCCTGGAGCCCCTTCTGTTCTTTGGAGGACAGGTCCTCCCACTGGGACTGTTTGGCTGGCCGGTCTGCATCGGAAACACCCCTAGGGGAATCTTGATGCTTATGCTGGGATTTTCGTCTAGTCTCTGTATCGGTCTTTGATGCCGATGCTGATGACTTAGTAGAAACCAGAGACTTACTTTTATGTTTGGACTCTGAAGAGACCTGAGACCCATGAGAGAAGGCTGATGTCCTTGATGACGTGGATGCCACTGAAATTGAGTCTGGGACGAACAGTGATCCATATTGTCTGGCTCTGTTCTTTAGGCCTCTCTTTGTCATTTGCTGACACAAAGAACAAGAATTTGGTAGATGGTCAGAGCCCAACATTTGAGGCACCAGTCATGCTTATCAGTGATGGATATAGTACCGGCACATTTGATACATTTCTTAAAACCACTAGTTGATTTCTCCATGTTTCAAAAGTGTTCTTCAAAATTGAAGACAAAGATTATGGAGGCCTAAAGGCCTAGTTAGGTGTGAAAACTGACAAAAAATAAAAGCAAAAAGAAATAGAAAATTTATAACTGAACAGAAAAATTTTATCGGGACCG
This sequence comes from Ichthyophis bannanicus, assembly GCA_033557465.1. NCBI lineage: Eukaryota > Metazoa > Chordata > Amphibia > Gymnophiona > Ichthyophiidae > Ichthyophis > Ichthyophis bannanicus. The sequence goes on along the minus strand of CM066036.1, from coordinate 340,693,928 downwards.
GTGTCAGATCTAACGGAAATGGTGTTGACGGAAAAGCAGAAGCATGGTATTTCACCAAAAAAGGAAGAGTTTTTTGGCGGTGACAGGATTGTACAACCTGCTGGCTTTGCAGAAAACAAAGAACCGAGGAGAGGAGTTGGGAAGGCAGGCATGCAGGCACAGTGGAGTGCTCCCAAAGGCTTTCCTATTGGACGTTGGGGACCGTTCCCATGCAGACTCTGTTGGTACTGACGTCACTCATAAGTGAAGACTGCATTCCTGCTTGTTCATGGAGATTATCCCTCTCAGCGGCAGTTGCATTGTTTACAGGATTGTAAACTGTGTAACTGCCCTTCAAATATCGGGCCCTGTATTTTTTGCCTTTATGTGTGCAGCCACTTCTTTGGAGAACCATAGAAGTTTCCTTTTCCTCTTGTTTTAATTTATTTTCCTTACATATATATCTGCTGCCCCTTTTATTGCCTCTTTTAGTTTAACCCACTGCAATTCCACTTCCCTTTTCTCCTCCTACCCTGCCAACTTCTCCTTCAGGTACTTTCCCATTTTACTGAAGTCAGCATTTTTGAAGTCCAGGACTTTGTTTGCTGTGATTGGACTCTGTCTTGGCTTTTACCTCAAACCACAATGTGATGATCACTGCTGCTCAAATAGGCAGACACCCGGACATTCAACACACTATCTCCATTGGGGAGTACTAAATCCAGCATCAAACTTTCCCTGGTCAGTTCCATCACCAGTTGACTGGGCAATGCTTCTTGGAAGGCATCCACAATCTTAGCTTCAATGGGTAAGGATAGGCCAGCTTTTGCAGCGCCTATCTTTTACCTGTAGAAGTTAACTGGGTAGCGGTGCAATATCGCTGCTACCCGGTTAGCCTCTGTTGCCACCTATGACATGGGGTGTGTAGAGGAGAACGGGGATATTCAGCAGCACTAACCATGTTAGTGCCATTGAATATCCTGCTGAGTGGCATTTACACAATTTACAGGGCTGTAAACTGTGTAAATGCCTTTTGAATACTGGGCCCACTGTTTCTAGCCAGTTCATTTGTACCCAAGTGGATAACAACATCAGTTTTAGAAAGCTTGTTTTCCTCACTGACTATGCTAAAAATGTGGTTTGTGTTCTTGCTGGCTGAAGAACCTGGGAGGCATTTGACCATCTTCTGTCCCTTAGACTATGTTCCCAAGTTAATCCCTCTGATGATGTAGTCTCCAATTAATAGCGTCCTGTTTTGTGAATTTTTGTTCACATTTGGGGCATTTTCAGAAGATTCGGTGTTAACCTTCCCATTTAAGGTCACGTCAGTTTCCACTAATTGGGCACTCTCATTTTCCATGGCAGAGAAGTCATTATGCAGAGATATCTCTTGATAGAGAGAGTGTCTCCATGTCATAACCTACTGTGATCCATTTGTCTTGAGATGTTTGATTCTTTGTGGGAGCAGTGGTGAGTTGTTTTCCATTTGTACCCGGAGGAAGGTGTGTTTCACTGAAACTAATTCTTCCCTTAATAGAGTCTATTCATAGCAGCTAGCTTGAGACATATAGGGCAAGCTTTGAGACTCCAAATGGGTCTTCTTAGAAAGCGTAGTTACTGACCTGTAACAGGTGATCTCTGGGAACAACAGGAATTTAGTCTTCACATATAGGTGATGTCGGTACCGAAAGAGCCCACACGGGAATGCTCCCCAGCGTCCGATAGGAAAGACTTTGGGAGCAACTCACTGCGCCTGTGTCACTGTCTTTCCACCCTTGGAACTCTCCTTCCTCAGTTGAGTTTGTAGCTGAGATAAAAGGAGAGAAAAGAGAAACCCTACAACTTCTAGGGGAGGAGGGTGGATTGTAAAGACTACATTCCTGCTGTTCCTGGAGATCACCTGTTACAGGTCAGTAACTATGCTATCTTCAGGAACAAGCAGGAATGTAGTCTTCACATATGGGACTCACTAGCTCCTAGATGCCAGAGAATGACCTTAGAATCGGTAGATTTGCCTCAAAGTAGGCATCAAGAGGTCATGGGTCCTCCATGGATGTCTGGTATCATTAAATTTCAGGACGGAGGGTAAGAATTTTATTAATTCTGAAAGAGGAGCTGGAGTACAGCCTGACCAAACATGGCATCCCGGAGGCAGTCTATGTCAAGACAGTAATGAGCAGCAAAGGTATGTACTGAAGACCAGGTGACTGTTTTGCAGGTTTCGTCAGTGGCCACAGACAGTAGGTTTGCTGTTGAGGCAGCAATAGTACGAACATTATGGGCAGGGACATGCCCTTCAAGAGATAGTCCTGCCCTAGCATAAGCAAATGAGAAACTGGGAGTCCCAAGTGACTAGGGTCAAAGGAAATAAATAACTGTGAAGCTCTGTGGTGCTCTCTATTCCTTTGAAAATAAAATGCTAAGGCACGCTTGCAGTCAAGTGTGTGGGCCGCCCTCTTCACACTACACATCACTTCACTCCGCCTCGCACATGCACTAACAGTACATCATAATACACCAATCCCCATAATCCACTCCCTCAGACACTCCAACATACATTACGCCCCTCCACTCCACACACATACCAGCTCCCACACTCTGATCTGTAAGCTCAAATTACTCCATATTAACCCAAACCTCATCTCCTACTCTCCCTCTGACAATTTCCACCCTCCCCTCAAATGTGCCCTAATCAACGTCCGCTCGGCTAGGAATAAAATCCCCTTAATTACTGACCTTATATCTGACCATGACTTGGACATCCTTTGTCTTACTGAAACCTGGCTCCAAGAATCGGACACCGTCCTTTTAAATCATTTATGTCCTAATACATACGCTATCAATGTCTGCAACAGAATATCCAGCAGAGGCGGAGGTGTTGCTATTATCTCACGAGCTAGCCTAAACCTCTCCACAGTTGAATCCCTCTCCACCCCAGGTATGGACTCCATTAGAGTCTCTAGTCCTACCATTTCCCTGCATCTCATTTATAGGGCACCTCAAACTGACCCAACCGATCTCTCTACAATACTTGAGACAGCTTGCTCCCACCAAACCTCCTCTCGCCCACTCATAATCCTAGGAGACCTAAACCTACACTCAACAACCCCAAAACAGTCCTCTTCATTCCTCCAAGCAATGGAGGCCCTTCACTTTACATAAATCCTTGAACTACTCACTCCAAAGGTAATATCCTCGACTTACTTTTTATCCCACAGCATACACTACCTTCTAAACAGATCCCACACACTATTCAACCTATTCCTTGGTCAGATCATGCCCTCATTCTCTTCTCAATCCCACACTCCCCACATAAAAAACCTCAAATAACTCCACACCAACATACCCGCAAATTCAAACAATTCAATGCTGCAACCTTCCTTGAGCAAATAATACCACCCTTAGATCTACTCAATAGAAAACACCAGAACCTAGACCCTCACATTGAGGAATGGAATGACATTCTCTCCACTGCTACCCTATTACCACCCAAACAACCTTCCCAAAACCAACGCAGAAAATCTCCCTGGTACTCTTCAAAGCTAAGAGACCTAAAAAGGGAACCCAGACGCCTAGAACGTCAGTGGAGACGCTCCCCTAACCCAAACACACAAGAGCTCTACAAAAGCAAACTCCAAATTTACTGCTCCGAAACTCTAAAACATAAAAGGGAATACAACGAAAACTTGATCCTACATTCTCTCAATAAACCGAGAGAGCTCTTTTCTATCGCCAATTCCTTAATAATGGAACCCCAACCCCAGGACTCGACTCCTAAGATAACCTCTCAAACTATAGCCAACCATCTTATCTCAAAATTCCCCCCACCCTCTTCCACAACTATCCCCCAACCAATACATGACCATAGTGCCCGACCTCCCACTCCCACCTCCTCAATTACCTGGAATGACTTTGAACCCCTCACTCTCAAAGACATATCCAACACCATCAAAGATCTAAATGCCTCAACCTCTGCCCTCGACCCTTGCCCTGTATCCTGGCTTAAGACCACTAATACCTCTATTAGCCCCTACATACTCCAAAATTGTACAATCTTCCCTCCAGACTGGCTCTGTACCTGCGCCCCTAAAACGTGCCTCTATCTGTCCCATCCTAAAAGGATCAAAACTTGACCCTACCTCCCCTACCTCCTACAGACCTATCTCCAGTATCCCCTTCCTTGCTAAAATAGCAGAAAAGCTAGTACAAAATCAGCTTCAAAACTTTATAGACAAGCACTCTCCTCTCAACTTACTCCAACATGGTTTCAGGAAGAACCATGGAGTGGAAACTCTCTTTGCCTCTCTCTTAGACTCACTGTACCGATTTACCCAGAATCCCACCCAAGGATGCCTCCTTATATTTCTAGACCTATCCTCAGTTTGACTCTCTTCCTCACCACCAACTCCTAGATAGACTCTATGAAATAGGATTGAGGGATACAACATTAAAATGGTTCCACTCTTATCTAGAAAATAGAACTCAACAGGTCCGTATAGGCAATGACATATCCCTCACATTCACCCTAAAACAGGGAGTTCCCCAAGGCTCCAGCTTATCTGCGCTTTTATTTAACATATTCCTCCAACCAGTCTGTAAAATTTTCCAAAACCATGGAATCTATTACCAATTATATGCAGACGACATTATGTGTTATACCCCTTTCAACTTAACAAACCCTAACTTTTCAAACCTAACTGAATGCATCACAAACCTGAAGACTTGGTTTTTAAATCACAACCTCATAATCAATCAATCAATCAAAAACTGAGGCACTTCAAGTATACACCAACGCTTCTTATACCCCACCCCCTACCCTTACACTTGGAGATATCACCCTCACCATAAAAAACCAAGTGAAATATCTTGGCCTTATCCTTGATCAGAACCTTACATTCCACGAACAGATTTAAAAAACTACTAACACAATATACATGAAACTACGTACTCTTCGGAACCTCCAACCGCTTCTAAACCCAGGCTCCTTCCGCACTGTCTGCCAGGCCCTTACCATCCCAACCCTTGATTACTACAATCTCATCTATCATGGTCTTCCTAAAAGCAGCCTACACCCTATCCAAATGGCACAGAACACAGTAGCCCGGCTCATCACGAATAATCCCAGGCGCTCACAAATAACCCCAATCCTCCTTGATTTACACTGGCTCCCCATTCAGTCCAGAACTAAATTCAAAGCAATCACCCTCATTCACAAAATCATTTCAAATGAATCTGCTCCCTGCCTATCCTCGCTCCTATCCAATTCCAACAACAGAGCACGCCGCACCTCTACCAAGAACCTTCTATACATCCCATCATCTAAGAGAAAATACAGCCAAACTACATGCAATCGGGCATTCTCCCTTTACGCCCCATCTATCTGGAATACCTTACCACATGAACTAAGGAACTGTCCCAATCACTCCGAATTCCGGAAGAAATTGAAAACTCATCTCTTCCAGGAACACTTCTCCCTACTTACATAAGCTTCCCCTAACCTCCTCTATAATTACCCATGTAAATAGTCCCTAAGCAGCCATGTAAATAGTTCTTAACCCCCCGTATTGAGTAAGTTCCTTGTTATCAGTTACGCTGTGTTCTAATGTTACAATGTATTCAGTTGAAAAATACTGTTGTTATGTTCCCTGTAAACCGTCTTGATTTGTAGAAAGTCGGTATATAAAAACTGTTAAATAAATAAAAATAAATAAATAAATTTGCCTCTGCCCTAGAGGAATGTGGTCTAGGGAAAAAGACAGGAAGGTAAACTGAGTGATTGAGATGGAAAGGGGACACCACCTTTAGCATGAAATGGGGGTGAGTCCTAAGGACAACCTTATCATAGTGAAACCAGGTATAAGGTGGATCTGCCACCAAAGCCTGAAGCTTGCTAATGAATCTAGCCAAAGTGAGGGCAATTAGGAAGATAACCTTCCTTGAGAGAAACGTTAGTGGGGTTGTGGCTAAAGGTTCAAAAGGTGGCTTGAGGAGCTGCCCTAAGACGACATTCCGATCCCATGCCACCGGTGGTGGCTTGATGGGAGACTTGGTCAATAAGAGCCCTCTCATGGAGCACGCTACAAGCGGTTGTGAGAAGATAGGCTGTCCATCCAAGGGATGATGAGAAGCAGCAATTGCAATGAGGTGAACCCTCACTAAGTTTATCTTGAGACCAGATGAGGAAAGATGTAGGAGATACTGAAGGAGAACCTCCACAGGAGCTGAGAAGGGATTAAGCTCCTTTTGGGAACACCAGGTAGAGAACCTACACCACTTGAACTCATAAGAACATCTGGTGGATGGTTTTCAGGAAGCTAGCAGGATCTTTTTTACTTTCTGAGTCAGGTTAAGATTTTGTAAGACTACGCTTTCAGCAGCCAAGCCATGAGATGGAGAGACTGTGGATTTGGATGGAGTAGCGTCCCTTCCTCCTGAGAAAGGAGGTTGGAAGCTGACCAGAGACACAGGGGGTGAGTCTGGGACAGACATAGCAGGAGAGGAAACCATGGCTGACGTGGCCAGCGAGGGGCTATGAGAATCATTTTCTCCTGGTTGCCTGAAGCTTGAAGAGTTTTTTGGGAATCAGGGGTATAGGAGGAAAGGCATGCAGTAAATCCTGACTCTAGGGAAGATGGAAAGCATCCACCTGTTGTAAGCTGGACATCAGGGCTCTGGTGCAGAAACAATTCATCACCAGAAACCAATCCTTTACCCCCCCACACACTTCGATTAAAGTGAGAGACGCTGAACTCCCGAGCAGACCCACCATCCGCTACTTGGGTATCACCTTAGACCAACAACTCGACATGAAAGCACATATAAGCAACACCATTAAGGCAATCTATCACAAAATACGGACTATCCGCCACCTATGACCCCTACTGGAGCCTGAGGACTTCCGGATGATCTTTCAAGCACTGGTAACCCCACACTTCGACTACGCCAACCCCATTCTGCATGGACTCCCAAAGAACCCACTACAACTAGCAATGAACACCGCGGCCCGCATCCTGCATGGAGCCTCCAGAAGAGATCACATAACCCCAATCTTGAAACACCTCCACTGGCTACCGATCCACTGCAGGCTCACTTTCAAAGTACTACTGCTGACCTTCAAAGCCATTAACAAACTGTCCTCCAACTCCCTCACAGACCTGGTCCACTCCGCCCCGCTGAACAGATCCAGGTCATTTGCTACCAACACACTCATAATCCCCAAGAAAATGACAAAATGCTCTCTTGCAACAAACAACAGAGCTTTTGTACTCTACGCACCTATACTCTGGAATGCCCTCCCAACTACTATCCGAGCTATTACTGACCTCATGCAATTCAGAAAGGCTCTAAAGCACCATCTATTCCTACAACATTACGCCCACATCGGTGACTTAACACAACCCAGTATATCCTCCCACCCATCATGACGACACCACAAGCACACAGACATCATATTGACGTACTTATAATGTAAATAGTTAACGGAGCATGTAATATCAACAGAAACATATCCGCGACATATCGCTCAGCTGTATATAGTTACCCCTGTTTGAACCCAAGTTGCAACACCTGTTCTCTGTAAAAATCAATGTATGTTTTGCAGCCTGCATTGTACAATTTGTTATTTGTAAACCACGCTGATTCTAAAGAACGCAGTATAAAAAAAGCGCTAAAATAAATAAATAAATAAGTAGTTTTGCGTTTTGCGGAGTGGCGAAAAGGTCTGTCTCTGGAGTTTCCCAGGTCTGAAAGATGAAGGAGATTGTCTCTGGATGGAGGGACCATTCGTTTGGAAGAAGGATCTGACTCAATCTGTCTGATAGGACATTTTGCTGTCCTGGCAGATATACTGCTTGGAGATGTATCTGATGAGTAATGGAAAAGAACTAAAGATGAAGAGCCTTCTGGCAGAGGGGCCAAGAGCCCGTTCCTCCCTGCTTGTTCATATAGAACATGGCTACCTAATTGTCCATCTAGACGAGAACCCTGTGGCCCTGTAGTAGTTGCTGAAATGCCTTGAGGTCATTGAAGATAGCATAAAGCTGCAGTAGATTTATCTGGAGCTGTGACTCCTGCTCCGTCCAGAGGCCCTGAATGGAGAGAGGGCCTAATTGGGCTCTCCAGCCCAGTTTGAAGGCATCTGTCGTCAGGATGCATTGATGAGAAGGCATCTGAAAAGGTGACCCTTTGAGGAGATTTGTTGGGGTACACCACCACAGAAGGGACTTGGTGAGCAGGTCTGTGATTTGGATCCGGTCCTTGAGGGCCCTGGAGATGTCTTTCCACTGTGATGCAAGAGCCTATTGAGCTGTTCGCATGTGCAACCGGGCATTTGGAACTACTGTACTGTAGAAGCCATATGGCCTAGAAGTTGTAGCATCTCTCTGGCCAAGAGATGGTCCCTCAGCTGCACTTGAGATGCAAGCTACAGTAGTTGAGTACAACAGTCCTGGGATAGAAATGCCCTTGACCGTCGAGTGTCTAGAAGAACGCCTACGAATTCCAGTGTTTGAAGTGGAAATAGATGGAATTTTGGAAGTTTTATCACAAATCCCAGATCTTGCAGTACCTGCATTGTTGAAGGAGGGATAGATGAACCTACTGTGAGGTCATCTAAGTAAGGGAAGACGAATATCCCGAGAGTACTTAGATATGCGGCTATGACCGCCATACACTTTGTGAAGACTCTTGGGGCAGAGGCGAGTCCGAAGGGAAGGACTCTGTATTGATAGTGATTTCCCTGGAAGATGAAGCATAGATACTTCCTGTGTTCTGGATGAATGAGGATAAGAGTATACGCTTCTTTTAGTCTAGAGAACAGAGCCAGTCCTGATTCTGGAGATAAGGTAGAAGGATTTCTAGGGAGACCATCTTGAATTTCTCCTGGACTAGAAACTTGTTTAGGTTTCTGAGGTCTAAGATGTGTCTGTACCCTGTGTTTTTCTTTGGTATGAAAAAGTAGGGAGAATAGAACCCCATTCCTTGTTGGGATGGTGGAACCTCTGTGATAGAAGAGAGGTGACCTCTTGCTACAGGATAGCAGTGAGAGGGGTTGAGGTTGATATTCCCCCACTAAGGTAGAGGGGGGTATGCTTTGTAAATGAAGCCTGTACCCCTTTTGCACTATGGTTAGTGTCCACTGATCTGAGGTGATGATATGCCACCTGTGGGCATAATGGCAAAGTCTGCCTGCTATGTGGAGGAGATGGGGGTTCTCCAGGGGCAGGGTAGCTATGTTCTCTAGGAAGAAGTCAAAAACCAGGTGCAGATTGGGTCTGTGCAGCTGGTTGAGATTTAGGGGCCTGAGGCTTCTTCTGTTGCTTGGGAGGCTGTTGCCTCTTCTGGGTACCCTGAGGTTGGTATTGAACAGCTGGGGGGTAAGACTGGTAAAATATTTTCTTTTTACGATAGAAAACCTTTTTTGCAGCTGCTTTCTTCTTGGCAGGGTTGGCAGTAGTTTTTTAAAGCCCATTGAGGGTGGTATTCTCAGACAATAATTGAGAAGTCTTATCCTGGTAGTCCTTCCCAAACAGGTTCTCACCGGTAGAAGGAGTATTACCCAGCTTGTCTTGAACCCATTGTTCAAGGTCTGATGCTTGAAGCCATGCAATTCTACGTGCACCTATGCAGATGGATGTTGCTGTGCTAGTGCACTCAAAACAGTCAAAGGTTGCCCTATTGACAAACTTTGAAACTCATGTCTGACTAATGTAAGATAGTCTGCTCTCTTATCATCTGGGAGAAAAGGAGCTATTGATTCCAGATCCCTAGTTACCTCCTTAAGGAACATACCATTGTAGAGTATGTATGAACTTATGCGGGCTGAAAGCATGGAGACCTGAAAGCACTGCCGCCCAAAGGCATTGAGGGTTCTTGATTCCTTACCTGGAGGATTTGGAGGAGTGTGTCTTAGAACTCTTAATTCGATGCATAGCTGATTTCACTACCATTGAGTAGTGAGGAAGCTGTGTTTTCTGGAAATCGTGACTTTCTTGTACCCAATACATGGTAGTGAATCGCCGAGTATGGGGGAAATGGTGAGGGGCGTTTCCCACATTCAGAGCATAAGATCCTGGAGTATACGGTGAATAGGGAGAGTAGCCGCCTCCTTAGGAGCTGTAGGGTACTGGAGGATCTCCAATTCCTCTGCTCTGGGCTCTTTCTTAGATGTAGGTGTAATGGAAAGGCCCCTCGCCATATCCTTGATAAACTCTTGAAAAGACATCTCTTTGGGAGGGAACATGAGTCACTGCGGATGTTATCTGTTAAGGAGAGATATAAAGAAAGAAAATGTTTTTGAATGGAAGAATAAAAATGAAGTATAGAGTAGAGAAAGTTCTGTCTGCTTTTGACCATGCATAAAGAAGACTGAAGGGGGGGGGGGGGGGTGCTGTTAGTAGCACCTGCTAACCAGGTAAATCTTACCAAAAGGGATATTTACTGGCACTATCCAGATAATGCCAGGGTGAAGTCTGTGGAGCAAGACATTGTCCTGATAAAAGTGATTTTCAGCACAGCTATCCCAATAACTATATGCATAAGTTGACCATAATAGTTGTCTTAAACTATCCAGAGATGCTATCAGGATAGCAGACTGAAAATTGCCACTAGCTGCACAGCACCAGATCTCATTCTGGATATTCAGCATTGGTCACTATCCGGTATTTCATTTAAATTCCATGGCCAGTGTTTATAACCCTCCTCCCCCAATTTCAGACTTTAAATATTGCCCCATATATGTCTATTACCAATTTTACAATGGAAATACATGAATAAGCATAAAGATTTCCCTTGTTGATTTTTGCACCTGCCCCGAAACAAGCATAACTGTCATATAAGTACTTGTTTCTGCCACAAATTATTACAAGGGATAGAGGACATTTATGCTCTTAATCTCCTGTTTTTATTTTTGCCTTTGAAGAGGGAAAAGAATATCTCAGAGCTTAGTTCCTTAACTGGCTCCACTTACACGTTATGGGGTAGATTCAGAGCCCGAATAGCGGAGTTGGATGTCCAGGATGGATGTACAACCCACGCTTAGCAGCTGTTCCCCAATTCTGTCCTTTGATCTCCCCACAGGTACAATCCTTTGTTCAGGGAGCACTGGATGGGACCCAGAGGAACCAGGCACACAGCCCTGCTGTTGGGCCAGGAAGGCAGTGAGGCTGTGTTCCAAGACTGCCATCCTGACCTCTAGGCCAGAAGGCTCCACAGCCACAGGCGTGGGTACCGAGGGTATTGATCCTGATGCTGGCTGTCAAGGGGGTTTCCTCAATGACAATGGCCTTGGAGGACCAGTGTCAATCCTCCGACACCGATAGAGTCTCCTCCCACCAAGGCAGCTTCGAAGGCTGTTCCCGGCCATCATGCTTGGTATCACACTGAGGACTCCAATGCCGGTAGCCAAGGTTCTTACCCAAAGTTCTGGCATTGGCCTTCGATGCCATCACAGGTGAAGTGCAATCCTTTCGGAGACAGCTCTCTGAGGACGATTCCTCGTATGATGCCCCGAGACCTTGGGGCTCCAAGTGGGTGTAACTGCTCGTAGAGTTCAAGGCCTCCACAGCGGCCCCCAAGGGTGTCAATTCTGCACTTGAAGCTGGGGCCGTAGAAGAGGTCTTGTGGCCATACTGCATCTCCCATTGCCTTACGATTCCTGTGACTCTTGCTCATCATCTGGAGACAGAGTTGGCAAACAGAGGCATTGTGATCGGCTCCAAGGCACTGCAGGTAGCAGTCATGTGGATCCGTGAGGGACATGGTGTGCCCGCAGCAGTCATACTGCTTAAATCTTCTAATCAGGGACATAGTGGGGAAAATGGTACCCACAAGATCAAACTTCAAGATAGGGAGGGGGTGAGAGAAAATCCCACGCACCCAAGAACGAGAAAATAAAGGGAACCCCAAAAAATGTGATGCTGAGGTGACATCAGTTCTGGGAACCGAGAAGGTGAAAAGAAGATGAAAAGAAAAGAAGAACCAATGGTAAAAGATGGCTACTTTTACCAGGGTGCAGATGAAAACGTCCGATGGGCTCCCCGAAGAAAGAAGACTGAGGTAAGATGGCACCCTTGGGCAGGAAGGTGACTGCGTATACGTGGTCTAACTCCCAAAGGCTTTCTGTGAAAGCTGGGGAGTGTACACCACGTGGGCTCCGTCACTGCAGACATCACCCATATGTGAGGACTGACTTCCTGCTTGTTCACGGAGAAAGCACAGTTACTTACCTGTAACAGGTGATCTCTGGGAACAGCAGGAATTAGTCCTCACTTATGGGTACGTCGGAACCGACGGAGCCTGCGCGGGAAAGCTCCCCAGCTTCCCAGGAAGGAAGCTTTTGGGATCTCCCACTGCACATGCGCGCTGCCTTCCCGCCTTCCTGACCAGCTCTCCTCAGTTCGAGTTTATAGCTGAGACAATAGAGAGAGGAAAGGAAGATAGATAGAAGATACAACTCCTAGGGGAGGTGGGTGGGTTGTGAGGACTAATTCCTGCTGTTCCCAGAGATCACCTGTTACAGGTAAGTAACTGTGCTATCTCCAGGAACAAGCAGGAATAAGTCCTCACTTATGGGGACTCCCTAGCTAAGATGCCTGGGAGATCCCCTTCCAAGGGTTCGCCATCTTCGTATGGATCTCAGGCATCCATCCTGGGAAGGTGGGCAGGAGTTGTTCAAGTATGGAACAGGTGTTTGAGGACAGCCTGACCAAACAAGGCATCCCGGCGGGAGTCCTTGTCCAAGCAGTAATGGGCTGTGAAGGTATGAACAGAGGCCCATGTGGCGGCTCGACAGATCTGATCTATGGATACAGAGTGAAGATGAGCCATAGAAGTGGCCATGGCTCTCACATTGTGAGCTGTGACATGGCCTTCCAGAGAAATATTTTTACTCTGGTAAGCAAAGAAAATACACTGAGCAATCCAATTGGAAAGTGTACGTTTGGAGACTGGAAGTCCCAAATGAGAAGGATCAAAAGCCACGAAAAGCTGGGAAGACTTTCGATGTGGCTGAGTCCTGTTGAGGTAAAAGGCAAGAGCTCTTTTACAATCTAAAGTATGAAGGTTCCTCTCTGCACTGGATGCATGAGGAGCTGGAAAAAAGACAGGTAGATATACCTCTTGATTAAGATGAAAAGGCGAGACCACTTTGGGCATAAAGTGGGGATTCGTCCTAAGGACCACCTTATCATGATGAAACCTGGTATAAGGTGGATGAGCCACTAAGGCTTGTAGTTCACTGATGCGGCGAGCCGAAGTGACTGCAATAAGGAAAAGGACCTTCCAGGAAAGAAATTTCAAGGAGGTAGAAACCAACGGTTCAAAAGGTGGCTTCATAAGCTGACCCAGAACTAGGTTCAAGTCCCATGCTACCGGAGGAGGTCGGATGGGAGGCTTAGTTAGAGTCAGGCCTCTCATGAACCTTGCAACAAGCGGATGAGAGGAGACAGGTTGTCCATTTATAGGTTTTAAGGATGCTGCAATAGCACTCAAATGGACTCTTACTGAATTCGTCTTAAGGCCTGCATTAGAAAGATGCAGGAGATAGTCTAGTAGAGAATTCAAAGGAAGTGCTAGAGGGTCAAGACCCTGTTGAGCACACCAAATGGAAAAGCGTTTCCATTTGAAAGCATAGGAACGCCTCGTGGAGGGTTTCCTAGAGGCATGAAGGATATCTTTCACTGGTTGAGAAAGATTGAAGTCATGAAGGCTTAGGCCTTCAGTAACCAAGCTCAGAGGTGTAGGGACTTGGGGTTTGGGTGCCACAAAGTCCCCTCCTCCTGAGACAGAAGGTCTGGCGCAGCTCCCAGGTCCAGAGAGGGTCCCTGGGAGAGATGCAGAAGCAGAGGGAACCACACTTGGCGTGGCCAGCGTGGAGCTATGAGGATCATCGATCCGTGATCTCTCTGGAGTTTGAACAGAGTCTTGGGAATCAAAGGAATGGGTGGAAAGGCATATAGGAATTCCTGACCCCAATGCAGGAGAAAGGCGTCGTTGGCCTGAGCCCCCTGACACGGATTCCTTGAACAGAACCGGGGAAGTTTGGCATTCCACGGACTTGCAAAGAGGTCTATGTCCGGGGTTCCCCATTCCTGAAAGATTCTGCGTATCTGGTCCATATGTAGGGACCATTCGTGTGGAAGCAGAACTCGACTGAGTCTGTCTGCCCGAGAGTTTTGAACCCATGGAAGATAGACTGCCAGAAGATGAATTTGATGCTCTCTGGCGAAGGCCCATAATCTGAGAGCTTCGTTGCAAAGCGACAGAGAGCCTGTCCCTCCTTGTTTGTTTATGTAGAACATGGCTACCTGATTGTCTGTCTGGACTAGGACGGTCAGGTTGACTAGGAGGGTATGGAAGACTTTGAGGGCAAAGAAGATTGCTCGCAGTTCCAGGAGGTTGATGTGAAGGGTGGTCTCTTGGGGAGACCAAGTACCCTGAGTGGAGAGGTGTTGAAGATGGGCTCCCCACCCTGTTTGGGAGGCATCTGTTGTGAGGGTTGCTTGGGGCAACAAAGGTTGGAAGGGGGTCCCCAACAACAGATTCTTGGTGGACATCCACCATTGGAGGGACCAAAACAGATGCTTTGAGGTGAGTATTTGGTCGGAGAGCGCTCCTGATGCTTGAGTCCACTGAGTGGCCAAGGTCCATTGAGCTGCTCTCATATGAAGACGAGCGTAGGGCACCACGTGTACCGTGGAGGCCATGTGGCCCAGAAGTCGTAGCATTTCTCTGGCTGTCAAGTGACTGCTGGATTGAGCTTGGGAGGCCAAGCACATCAGACATTGGCCCCGGACTTGAGGTAGGTAGGCCCTTGCAGTGGCGGTGTCCAACTGGGCCCCTATGAATTCCAGAGACTGAGTAGGGGTAAGTTGAGACTTGGGAAGGTTTACCACCAGTCCCAGATACTGCAGAATGTGCCTGGTGCGGTCCAGGGAAATCTGGGCCTGTGACTGAGATGGAGCTCGGATGAGCCAGTCATCCAGATATGGGAATACAAAAATTCCCAGACCTCTTAGAAATGCAGCCACCACTGCCATGCATTTGGTGAACACTCTTGGAGCAGAGGCCAGACCGAAGGGAAGTACTCTGTACTGGAAATGTTTTCCCTGAAACGGAAATCTTAGATATTTTCTGTGGGATGGGTGGATGAGTATATGTGTGTACGCATCCTTGAGATCTAGAGAACAAAGCCAATCCTGACTCTGAAGGTATGGAAGGAGAATGCCTAGAGAAAGCATTTTGAATTTCTCCTTGTACAGAAATTTGTTCAATTCTCTCAGATCTAGGATAGGTCTGAATCCCCCTGTCTTCTTTGGTATGAGAAAATAAGGGGAGTAGAATCCTGTCCCTTGTTGAAGAAGAGGAACCTCTTCTATTGCCCCTTGGGCAAGGAGAGAAGAGATTTCCTGACCCAACAGGTCCAGGAGAGATGGGGGAGAATTGAAGTGCCTCACCATGGTATGTGGAGGAAGGTTGGAAAAATGAAGTTTGTAGCCCTCTCTGATGATAGAGAGGGTCCAGTGCTCTGATGTAATTTGCCCCCATCTGGGAGCAAAGTGAGCTAACCTTCCGGGAATGGTGAGGGGCTCTGGTTGTTCTAGAGCCAGAAATGTTAAGTTCTCTAGGGGCAAGTCAAAACCCCTGAGGGGGTTGAGCCTGCTGAGGAGTGGTAGACGCTGCAGGCTTTGACCTTGCCTGTTTAGGTTGCTGACGTTTAGCAGCAAAGCGAGGCTGAGAAGATTGTTGGCCAGTATTTGTGGAAAATCTGGCCTTCTTGTAGTAAGGCCTCTTAAAAGACTTTTTCTTGGCAGGAGTAGAGGTAGACTTAGAAAGTCTATCCAATGTAGCATTTTCTGCGTCCATTTGAGTGGCTTTAATTTGCCAGTCTTTACCAAATAAGTTCTCACCTGTACAGGGCAGATTCCGTAAGCCATCCAGGACCCAGGGTTCTAGGTCAGAGGCCTGGAGCCAAGCAAGTCGTCGGGCTGCAATGGCAATGCCCGAAGCTCTACCGGAACCCTCAAAGGAATCAAAGGCTGCTCTGTTGGAGAACTTAGAAACATCTAGAAGCTGTTTCACTAAAGAAATGAACTCCTCCTTTCTATCTTCAGGGATAAAGGGGGCAAAATGCTTTACCTTTAGGGCAAGTTCCCTTAGAAACATGCCCATATACAGACTGTAAGAATTAATCCTGGCTATAAGCATACTAGCCTGGAAAATTTTCCTGCCGAAAGAGTCTAGGGTCTTACATTCTCGCCCTGGAGGGGTAGAAGAGTGCCTTTTGGTGCTCTTAATCTTTTTCAGCGCAGACTTCACCACAATGGAATGGTGAGGCAGCTGAGTCTTTTGAAACCCAGGAGAAGGAGGGACCCGGTACATGGTGTCCAACCTACGAGAGTAAGGAGACAACGTTAGAGGAGCCTCCCATAAGTCCATCAAGTGTTCTTGAAGGATTTCATGGATAGGCAGGGTGACTGCCTCTTTAGGAACCTTAGGGTATCCTAAAATATCCAATTTCTTTGACCTAGGTTCTTTTTCAGAGGATGTGGTAATAGAAAGTTCTTTAGCATAATGAAGTCTTGAAAGGACAAATTCTCTGGTGGAGACATTCTCCTCTTTGGGGAAGAGGGGTCTTCATGAAGAACTAGAGACAGCTCATCAGAGTCCTCAGAGGAGTCAAAATCCTCAGAAGAATCAGAGTATTCTCTATTTGCTTCCAACACACGATACGCATACCGATCGGTATCGACATCGGGCGTACCGGGTATGGGATCGGTATCGGGTGAAAACCCGGATCCGGCATGCGGAACCGATCTGCGTTTGGAAGTCGATGGTCTCGGTTCCGGTATGGGACACGATACCGGAACCGGACCCGGTACCGCTGAACGCGGTACCGAGGGCGTCGCAGCTGTAATAAAAGCCAGCATGGCCTGCTGCATGGTCTGAACAGTATTGCTCATAGACGCCACTGCTGCCTGGATGTCGGTACCGGTATGGGCCGGTACCCCAGAGCAGTCTAACAGGTGATCAGTCGAGGCCGTGCCATCGATGTCAACCTGTAACCCCATAGATGGTGCTTTGGAAGTCAGAGCTTCCCGCCGGGGTTGTTTGGCTGGGGCATGGTCCTCAGATTCAAAATTGAGAGCCTCTCGATGCTTTGAAGGAGATTTGCTCTTTGAGGACCTGCCCGAAGAAGGTTTGGTTACCTGAGATCCATCCGGAGAGGAAGACCTGGATGACTGTGATGCTGGATTATCTGAAGCAAACAGCACATGGAATTTGTTAGCCCGGTTCTGCAAACCACGTTTAGACATCTGGGAGCAGGATGGGCAGTCCGGAATGGAGTGGTCAGGTCCCAAACATTTAAGACACCATTCATGGGTGTCTGTGACAGAAATAACAGCACTACACTTGGTACACTTCTTAAAACCAGGGGCTGGTTTCTCCATGAGGAGAATTTGTGTAGGCCTGAGGCCTAACCGAAGTCACCAAGTTGTGCAAAGATTATTATATATATATATTTTTTTTTTTAAAGAAAAGAAAAGAGAGACCGGCGGTACCGGTTTCGGTATGGGGAAGGCAGGTACGCGGTCTAAAGAAACAAACTAAAACAATAATTTCTTCAGCGGTGACAGGAACACGACCTGCTGGCTCCGCGGAAAAAGAGAAACTGAGGAGAGCTGGTCAGGAAGGCGGGAAGGCAGCGCGCATGTGCAGTGGGAGACCCCAAAAGCTTCCTTCCTGGGAAGCTGGGGAGCTTTCCCGCGCAGGCTCCGTCGGTTCCGACGTACCCATAAGTGAGGACTTATTCCTGCTTGTTCCTGGAGATAGGAAGGTCTTTACAGCCTTATGAAATGACTGAAGATCATCTAAGAGCCGAAGCTCACGAGGGAGGGAATTCTAGAGTACAGGACCGTGAACTGAAAATGCTCAATTTCTCTGCTAAACCTTCCGTAAAATTAAATAAGATGGTACCATAAGGAATCAATCTAGTACTTCAGTAGTCAGGTGCCATACAAATGAGGGCTTTAAAAGACAACAACAGGACTTTAAATTCCATCTGGAAACTTACTGGTAACCAATGAAGCTGAATCAAAGTAGGAGTCATGTGATCAAACTTCTGCAAACCCTTAACCTACTTCTAAAAGGTCAACTTTTAATCCCTATTTAATTTTAATATATTCTACTATCTCAGCTGACATTTCAGTGATAATGTCATCAGACATTTTTACCATATGACTTGAATCAGTCTCAGTCAGAGTGGGGGGGGGGAGTGGAGGTGAGATTTTATTTACCATATAATATCCTTTCCTTGGGTCCTGCTAGACTAGTCCAGACAACTGGTTGTGTTCCCCTACCAGCAGATTGGTGGATACAAAGAACTGATGAAAAGGTGACATTTTACTTACTGTTAATTTCCTTTCCTAGAATCCTGCTAAACCAGTCCAGACTAGCGGATTATTTCCCCCTGACAGCAGATGATGGAGACAGAGAATCAATCAGAAGCTTTGGCTACGCCCCCTCCTTGGTTGTAACCTTAGTATTCCTAAAGGTCAGCTTCAGTATGCCACTGTCAAAGCATGAGGTCTTTCAAACCAGAATCAGGTGCAGAAAAAGGAAAAGGTGCAGGGGACCGTGGCCAGACCAAAGGGCAGAGTGGAGAGCTGATAATGGTGACTCAAGACGGTGAACCGAAGAAACCTCTGATGAGCGCAGTAGATTGGAATGTGAAGGTAGGCTTCCACAAGGTCCAAGGACGTGAGAAACTCTCCCAGTCACACTGCTTCTATTACCGACTTCAGTATCTCCATGCAAAAACGGGGAACGCGGAGGCAGAGATTGACGCCCTTGAGGTCCAGGATGGGTCAAAAAGCGCCGTCCTTCTTGGGAACAATGAAATAGATGGAGTATCTGCCGGATCCCCTTTTGGCTGCAGGGACCAGGTAAATCGCCTCTAATTGGAGAGACGAGAAAGACATCTCGGATGGGTTTGGCGGAATCGAGTTCTTATCCACGGATGACCACTTTGAGCACCCAATTGTCTGAAGTGATTTGGGCCCATTTGTGGGAGAAAAGGCACAAACGCCCCCTATCTGTGGCACCCCAGAACAGGCCCAGAGCCAGTCAGCGAGAGGACTGCTCTGCTCTGGCAAACTTGGTGGTGGAGGAGAAGTTGACCCGTGAGCAACAAAACCTACGAAAGGACTGAGACATGGAGCTCTGCTTGGATACGGAGGAAAAAGACTTTCCGGGCTGGTATCGTCAAGAAGACAACATCATGGTCAACTGGCTGAAAAACATCTGTGTTTATACCAATACTAAAGAAAGGTGATCCAAATGACTGTGGAAATTATTGCACAATCACTCTGATCCTACATGCCAGCAAGATTCTACTCAAGATTATTCAGCAGAGACTACAATCATACCTAGAATGTGAACTGCCTGAAGAGCAAGCAGGGTTCAGGAAAGGGTGAGGAACGAGAGACATCATGGTGGATGTGAGATGGATCCTTGAAAAGATAAAAGAATACCAAAATGATATGTACATGTGTTTTATCGACTACAGCAAGGCTTTTGACTCTGTAAACCATGAGAAATTCTGGGCCACATTAAGAAGCTTGGGTATATCAGAACACCTGATCATTCTCTTGCACAACCTTTACATTGATCAAAAAGCAAAAGTTTGAACACAACAAGGAGAAACAGAATGGTTTAAAATCAGCAAAGGCGTATGACAAGGTTGCATACTTTCCGCC
Source organism: Ichthyophis bannanicus (assembly GCA_033557465.1). Classification (NCBI taxonomy): domain Eukaryota; kingdom Metazoa; phylum Chordata; class Amphibia; order Gymnophiona; family Ichthyophiidae; genus Ichthyophis; species Ichthyophis bannanicus. The sequence goes on along the minus strand of CM066036.1, from coordinate 340,674,195 downwards.
TACCTGTTTAATTTATTTGCGGAACAAATCATCAGAGAAGTAGGACTGTATGAAGATAACCGAGGTGTGATGATTGGTGGAAGACTCATCAACAACCTCTGCTATGCTGATGATACCACATTACTGGCTGAAAGTGAAGGCAATCTGAAACATTTGCTTCTCAAGATCAAGGAACATAGTCTTAAAATGGGTCTGCACCTTAATGTAAAGAAGACAAAGATCCTGCCAAATGGTAAAATCAATAAGTTTATTGTTGATGGAGAAGAAATTGAAATGGTAGACAACTTTAACCTACTTGGATCAACTATCAATAAAGAAACAACAAGCAGCCAAGAAATCCGACGACACATTGTTCTTGGCAGAATGACTATGAAGGACCTAGACAAGATTCTCAAGAGTAGAGATGTCTCTCTCTATACAAAAATTCGACTTGTTCAAGCTATTGTTTATTCAATAATGTCATATGGATGCGAAAGTTGAACAGTGAAAAAGATAGGAAGAAAATGGATGCCTTTGAATTATGGTGCTGGCAACGAATACTGTGTATACCATGGACTGCCCGAAGAACAATCCAGTTAGTACTAGAGGAGATCAAATCCAAGCTATCGTTAGAAGCTCAGATGACAAGACTTTGACTTTCATACTTGGGACACAATATGCGAAGAGAGAGATCATTAGAGAAAGGTTGGCAAGGTAGAAGGTTAACGCAAAAGAGGAAGGCAAGCATAAGAACATAAGATATGCCATACTGGGTCAGACCAAGGTCCATCAAGCCCAGTATTCTATTTCCAAACGTGGCCAAACTAGGTCACAAGTATCTAGCAGTTTCCCCAAAAGACAAAGGTTCCACAATTCTTGTATTTGGGCAAGCAGTGGATTTCCTGGGTCTCCTCATTCCCCATTAGCCTATTTCCCATTCTAGCACCCAGTAGCTGTCCTCTTCCACTGCAATGGCTCCCCCCCCACCCCACATGGCCCCCAAGCAATGAGATGGATCGATACAATAACAGCAGCTATGGGTGCCACTCTGTCAACAATGAGCCATCTGACTGAATACCTAATGTAATTTAGGACAACTATCCAAAGGGTCAGCATGAGTCGACACCTACTCGATGGCACTTTACAACATTATCGAGAATCCTGAAACCGGGACCAACCTGGGAGTATCGTAGAGGAACCCCCACTGGTCTTACGACGGGAGGACCTGGGTCTGTCCTCTTGGAAACGCAGAGGTGAATTCCCCCAATCCTTCACCAGCTTCTCCAAATCCCCCCAAACAAAGAATGGCCTTTGAAGGGGAGCTTAGCAAGCCAAGGCTTTGATGCAGGATAAGTATTCCAATGACAGAGCCAGAGCCAATGACGTGTCACTGTAATTGCGGCCACTGAATGAGCCAGAAGGTGAAGAAGATTGTAGGGACTGTCTGCCAAGAAGGCGGTGGTCGATTCCAGTCATGCCAGAGAGGGATCCTCAGGCAACAATTGGATCCATCGCAATAAGACACGCATCACTATGCCTCCACATACCGAAGCTTGCAAGGTGAGTGACGAAGAGGCGAAAGCCATCTTCAAGAGACTGTCAACCTTGCGGTCAAGCTGATCCTTTAGATTTGTTCCGCTTTCCACAGGAATAGTCGTGTGCTTCATGACCGATGTCACGAAAGAGTCCACCTTAGGAAACCAAAGCCATCTGTCAAGGTCCGTTGGGGACCAGGCATAAATTCAGATGGTGTCCCACTCTAGGGACACCATTTACTGCAGCTCAGCATGAAAAGGAAAAGCCTTAGAGGGCTTGCAAATACTCACAGTGATGGGGTCTGCCTGAGAAGTGTTCTGAGCAGGATTAAGTTCGGGTAGCGGATCAGTGAGATGCAGAGACTCTACAAGGCCAGAGACCCATCCATTCAGAAAAACGAACATCCTGACCTTCGTCATGGACGTCTTCTGGAGGAGATATTACTCGCCCTCCTCTCACTCGGAGCTACTGCTGATGCTGCAGGATCCTGAAAGTTTATTGCGAGCCTCCTTGAGAGACCAATTTCCCCCAGAAGACATCCATCCCTTTGGATCTTAGTCAGGTCTGGTATGTTTCCTGGCCTGCAGATCCTGCTCGACTGATGGCGGTGGAGCCTTAGACGGGATGTTGGAGTCTTGCGACTGCCATAAGTTCCACGCCTATGTAAAAAGGCTCACGAACTGAGCATCTACTTCTGGTTGTAATCCGGCAGAGACTGTCTGAGAAACAGACTACACCTGCTCAGGCAAGAGAACTGATGGAGGTGCATCTGGTGTGCAAGCATCCCCCCCAGACAGAGAATTTGAGGGAGAGCTGATGTCCTCCAGGCCCAGGGCAGTCTTTTTTCACACAGCCACATTAAGAACATAAGATATGCCATACTGGGTCAGTCCAAGGTCCAGTATCCTGTTTCCAACAGTGGCCAATCTAGGTCATACGTACCTAGCAGTTTTCCCAAAAGATACAGGTTCCACAATGCTTGTACTGGGTCAAGCAGTGATATCCTGGGTCCCTTTTAATACTGGTTTATGGACCTTTCCTCCAGGAACTTGTCCAAACCTTTTTAAACCCAGCTACACTAACAGCCTTTACTACATCCTCCGGTAATAAATTCCAGAGTTTGATTACACGTTGAGTGAAAAAATATTTTCTCTTATTAGTCTTAAATAGTTTATCCTGTAGCTTCATTGCATGTCCCCTAGTCTTTCTATATTCTGATGACGTAAACAATCGATCTACATTTACCCATTCCACTCCATTCATTCATTTATAGACTTCTATCATATCTCTCCTCAGCTGTCTCTTTTCCAGGTTGAAGAGCCCTAACCTTTTTAGCCTCTCTTCATTGCTCCTTGTCTCGGAGGTACTGGCTCGATCAGTTACACAGGAAGTGCAGAGCTGGTCCTTAATGTTGCATCACTTGCAGTCAAAGCAGCATGACAAGCAGGAGGACATGCTACTCTAAAATGGCATGCAAGTCGCAGGAGCCAGAGTCAAAATGGCAACTCCCCTTTGATTGAGAAAAAAAATTGTAGAGAAACCGCAGCTGCAGTGAAATTAGCTGGTGAAAGTGACTGCCGGTGAAAAAGGCAAGCTCCACCCACAAGGATGATCGCAGCTGAGAAGCTGGAGTGCGTGAAGCTGGGTGAACAGCGATGTTTCACAGGGGCACGCAGGACCTCTGCCTGCCAACAATCCCTCCCAGTGCAGGAACTGTCGGACTGGAGGAGAAGAAGGAATGTTGAATGGAGAATTGCTGTCTGAAGAAGGGAGGGGAAGAGGGAGGATAATGCAACTCACTGTGACGTCCGACCATTGGTCTTGCGTTGAATTGGTTACCCTGCCATTGCCCTGCTAGCACCGCCCTGTTTTGTTTTGTTTTTAATCCAAAACAAAAAAGGAGTTTTGCATCTAACTAACAGTGCAGGTGCTGAGACAAAAAAGATGTGCTTCACAGAGCTAAGCTGCTCCTCTTGAGCAGGGGTGCCCACCCTCCCGCTTAGGTGCTCCACTGATCCTCTTGAACAGGTGTCCAGAAACCTCAGGACGAACATGGTTAACTCTAGGAAAGCGCTTTTTGTTCACCTTGGAGACGTCCGCTAACCAAGTAGGGTGAAGAGCCACACTGACAGTGCCCTCTCTGTGAGACTGTCAGGAGCTGAGAATTTTGACATCCACCAACTGCTGGAGACAGAAAAACTGAAGCTTACCCCTAAGGGTACTAAGGTTACAACCAAGAAGGGAGCGTAACCAAAGCCTCTGATTGGTTCTCGGCCTCCATCATCTGCTGACAGGGGGGAAAGAGTAGTTACTCACCTGTAACAGGTGTTCTCCAGGAGCAGCAGGAATCAGTCCTCACATATGGGTGTCATCGGCGCCGATGAAGCCCCAGCAGAGCATTTCCCCAGCTTTCCATGAAAGCCTTTGGGAATGCTGGCATGCATGCGCGGTTCCCTTCCCGCCTAAAGGTGCCATCTTACCTCAGTCAAATGACATAGCTAAGAACAGCACACAAAAATGAAAAAATTAAACTATGTACAACTGCAACTCCAAGGAGAGGAGGGAGGGTTGTGAGGACTGATTCCTGCTGCTCCTGGAGAACACCTGTTACAGGTGAGTAACTACTCTTTCTCCAGGACCAATCAGGAGGTCAGTCCTCACATATGGGTGACTCCCTAGCTCTGGGCTACCAGGAACCCAGGCTGAACAAGAGAACTCCCTCTAGTCACAGCAGCAAAGAAAGGCTTTCCAAGGACACAACCTCCACCGGTAGCCCAACAGAGGGCAGGAGTTGCCTAAACCTCAAAGAGATTCCGGAGTACTGCTTGGCCAAAAGCACTGTCCCTACGGGACTCCCTCTCCAGACAGTAATGGGTCGCAAACGTCTGGCTTGAAGACCAAATTGCAGCCCTGCAGATGTCTACCAAGGGCACAGAGCGGAGATGAGCCACTGAGGCAGCCATTGCCCTGACACGATGGGTCGTGACCCTACCCTGCAAAGGAAGGTCAGCTGCCTTGTAAGCCCAGGTGATACAGTCAGCCACCCAGATGGACAAGGTACGCTTGGACACAGCCAACCCCAACTTATTGGGGTCAAAGGAGACGAAGAGCTGGGTAGCCCTTCGATGCTCTTGCGTACGGTCAAGGTAGAAGGATAAGGCCCTCCTACAGTCCAGGGTATGCAGAACTGCTTCAGCCTGGCTTGCATGAGGCCTAGGGAAGAATGTTGGAAGAACCACCTCCTGGTTGAGGTGGAAAGAGGAGACAACCTTAGGGAGGAACTTGGGATGAGTCCTGAGGACTACCCTGTTCCTATAAATCCTGGTGTAAGGCCTATCACAGACCAGGGCCTGAAGCTCACTCACTCGCCTAGCCGAGGTGAGGGCTATCAGGAAGAGAGTCTTCCAGGAAAGGAAGCGTAGAGGGCAAGTAGCCATCAGCTCAAAGTCAGTTGCTGCAAGACCACATTCAGCTCCCACTCAGGAGCAGGAGGACGGATAGGAGGCTTGAGCAAGAGCAAGCCTCTGAGAAATCTGGACACCAAGGGGTGGCCCGATAGGGAATGTCCTTCCACCAGTGAGTGGTGAGCTGCTAGAGCTGAGAGGTGGACCCGAACAGAATTGGACTTAAGTCCCTGATTGGATAAGTGCAGTAGATACTGAAGCACTACTGGTACAGTACAGGAGAAAGGATCTTCTGTACGCAGCTGACACCACACAGAAAACCTCTTCCACTTTAGAGCATAGGTTTTCCTAGTGGACTGTTTCCGAGAGGCTAGGACAACCTCCTCAACTTCCTGAGGTAGGCCCCAGGGAGCCAAAACTACCCTTGCAGTCTCCAGACCATCAAATTGAGAGCTTTGAGATTGGGGTGCAGAAGGGAACCCTGCTCCTGTGAGAAAAGGTCGGGTTGCAACCCCAGAGGTAGTGGGGAATCCACTGCCAGCTGAAGCAGAAGTGGAAACCAAGGCTGCCTCGGCCACCTGGGAGCTACCAGCAGGACTGAGGCCTTGTCTTGAAGAGTCTTGAAAAGAGTTCGGGCCACCAAGGGCGTGGGAGGAAACGCATACAGGAGGCTCTGAGACCAGGACATCAGAAAAGCATCTGGTGCTATCCTCAAAGGATGCGGTTGCCTGGAGCAGAACTTGGGCAGTTGCTTGTTCAGCGGACTTGCAAAGAGATCTATCCAAGGGAGACCTCACTTCAGGAAGATCTTCTGAACCACCAAGGGATGCAGCTGCCACTCGTGGTGCTGCAGAATTCTGCTCAACCGGTCGGCCAAGCAGTTCTCCTGGCCTGGAAGGTACACCGCCTTGAGAAGCATGTTGTGCTCAATGTTCCCTCTAATTTTCTGTAGGCTGTGTGAGCATAAAATATCAGCTGTGCAGCTTTTGAAGGAAGGTTAAATTTTTGTGCGTCACATAACGACACTCGGAGTTATATACTTTAAAATTTCACTACAAGTCAGAATACAGTATGTACACCACATTGATTGCACTAGAAAATATTGTAGAACTTGTGAAAAATGTAAATACACAACAACTTTTAAATTTTAAGACGTCTGTGTTGTTTTCTATCAGAATCAGAACTGTAATTTTTGTGTGCTCTGTTATAAAGTATGTGCGCTCGCTCGGCGAGGTGTGTGCGCGCGCACACGTGCACAGCTTAGAGGGAACAGTGGTTGTGCTTCAGGGCAAAGGAACAAAGGTCTTGAGTCTCCCGACAAAGGAGCTTTGACCCAGTCCCGCCCTGTTTGTTCACATAAAACATGGCTAACTGGTTGTCTGTTTGAATCAAGACTGAGCGGTGAGCCAGGGCTGGAGAAAAAGTCTTGAGAGCTAAGCGGATAGCTCGAAGTTCCAGGAGATTGATCTGTTGGGCTGCCTCCCAGGGAGACCAGAGGCCTTGGGTGCACTTGTCCAGACAATGAGCACCCCATCCCCGCAGAGAGGCGTTGGTGGTGAGGACCACCGAGTATTCTGGCATTTGGAAGGGCATCCCCTTCAGCAGATTGGGTGGCTGTAGCCACCAGCTGAGGGAGGCCAAAAGGAGTCTGGACACCCTTATCCTGTCTCTCAGGCGTCCTGTGGCCTGAGACCACTGAGTCCGAAGGCACCACTGTGCAGGCCTCATATGGAGCCTGGCATTGGGAGTCACATGCACTGTCGAAGCCATGTGGCCCAGAAGCCTGAGGCAGAGTCTGGCGGAGACCAGGGGCTTGTTTAGGAACTGTCCATCAGTCTTTGGGCCCTGTCTTCTGGCAAGAATGCCTTTGCCAGTTGAGAATCTAACCTTGCCCCTATGAACTCCAAGTTCTGGGAGGGGAGCAAAGTGGACTTTGCGAAGTTTATGACAAAGCCCACGTTTTGAAGCAGAGCAATGGTTCTGAGGGTGGCTTGTCTGGCCTCCAGGTATGTCTGACCCTTGATGAGCCAGTCGTCCAGATAGGGAAAGACAAAGATGCCTTGATTTCTCAGGTAGGCCGCAACTACTGCCAGGCACTTGGTAAAGACCCTGGGAGCGGAGGTCAGGCCAAAAGGTAGTACTCTGTACCAATGTTCCCTCTAATTTTCTGTAGGCTGTGTGCGCATAAAATATCAGCTGTGCAGCTTTTGAAGGAAGGTTAAATTTTTGTGCGCCACATAACGACACTCGGAGTTAAATACTTTAAAATTTGACTACATGTCAGAATACAGTATGTACACCACATTGATTTGCACTAGAAAAATATTGTAGAACTTGTGAAAACTATAAATACACAACAACTTTTCAATTTTAAGAACGTCTGTGGTGTTTTCTATCAGAATCAGAACCGTAATTTTTGTGTGCTCTGTTGTAAAGTATGTGCGCTCACTCAGCGAGGTGTGTGCGCGCACACACACGCACAGCTTAGAGGGAACAGTGCTCTGTACTGATAATGGTTTCCTCCCACAATGAACCTGAGGTACTTTCTGTGGTCTGGATGAATGAGGATGTGAGTGTACGCATCCTTTAGATCTAAGGAGTATAGCCAATCTCCCTGCTGGAGGTAGGGCAGAAGTGTTCCAAGAGTAAGCATCTTGAACTTCTCTTTCTCTAGGAACTTGTTGAGGTTCCTGAGGTCCAGAATGGGTGGAAGGCCACTGGTCCTTTTGGGTACCAGGAAATACCTGGAGTAGAATCCGTGACCTTGCAAGTGGGGAGGCACAGGCTCCACCGCCCTGTCCACCAACAGACCTTGGAGCTCTTGAAGGAGAAGGTCTGTGTGCAGGGGAGGCCTCAAGGGCTCCCCTGGGAAGTAAGGAGGAGGCAGTTGATGAAAATGCAGGGCATAGCCCTTTTGGACTATGTCCAGCACCCAACTGTCAGTGGTAATGAGAGGCCACTGGTGGGCAAAGAGTACAAGGTGACCGCCTGTGCAGGGCTGGGAAAACAGGGACGGAGTGGCTGTGCTCAAGGAGTCAAAAACCCCCACCCTGCTGAGTGGAAGCAGGGGCAGAAGGCTTGGGGGTCCTCTGCCTACGGGGCCCATTACCCTGGCCCTTGGCTTGCTGACCCTGGGGGGGCAGCTTGGGCAGCCTGATACTGAGGGTACTGTTTGTAGGCAGTGCCCTTCCTTGGGTAAAAGGACTTTTTACCCGAGCCCTTCTTTTTATGTGAAGGGGCAGAGATCTTCCTCGACAGCCTTGTCCGGGTAAGGTGCTCAGTCTCGAGCTGAGCAGCCTTCTCGGTCACGGGTTTGCCAAAAAGGTTCTCACCTCGGCAGGGGACATCGACCAACTTGTCCTGAACCCATGGCTCAAGGTCCGATGACTGCAGCCACGCCTGGCGTCGAGCCGCGATGCCGGCAGCCGCAACTCGGGCCGAAGCCTCGAAGCCATCGTAGGCGGCGCGGGAAATGAACTTTGAGCATTCCCGAATCCCCGAGGACAAGGTCTTAAATCTCTGCAAGGGTTCCCCGGAGAGACCAGCCGAGAATCTGGCCAATTCCTTGGCCAGGTCTCGCAAGTACATGCCCATATACAGCTGGTAAGACTGGACACGGCAAGCAAGCATAGACCCCTGGAAGCACTTTCTACCGACGCCATCGAGGTTGCGGGCCTCCCTGCCGGGAGGCACCGCAGAGTACATCTTCTGGCTCTTCAGACGATGCATGGCCAATTCCACAACCATGGAATGGTGTGGTAGCTGTGCTTTCTGGAAACCAGGGCTTTTGCGGAGTCGATAGATGGAATCGACTCGCTTGCTCAGAACCGGCGCCGAGGCCGGTGCCTCCCACATCCGGAAGAGGAGCCGTTCCAGCATCGGAGGAACCGGGACAGTAAAGGCCTCCTTCGGAGGAGAGTCGTACTGTAGAGCATCGAGCTCCTCGGCTTGAGGCTCTTCCTCGGGATCGGCAGGGATAGCCAAGGCAGCGGCCATATCCTGGACGAACTCCGAGAACCTAGTGTCCTCCGGAGGGGATCTACTCCAGGGCTCAGACTGCGGTGAGTCCGACGGGACGCACCGAGTCTTAAAAGTATCGGGAGACTCCTCGTCCTCCGTCTCCCAGGTGGACTCTTCCGAGGAGGAGTCAGGGTCCGACCCCACGGGGCCCAGAGGCACCCGCCCCAACGCCGGGGGCACCGGCGTCGACACCCTCGGTCCCGAACGGGAGGTCGAGGGAGACTTCGACCGAGGACGACTTCGAGCCACGAGGGTCTCAAGTATCGGCTCGGTCTCCGGGGTTGACTTCGAAGTCGACGTCCCGGTGGTCGGGGCAGATGCACCAGACAGGCTGGCCATCAGTGCCCGCTGCTGCTCCATGAAGGCAGACAATCTGCTCTCCAAGGCTGTCATCCTGAGACTCAGCTCGGGAGATGCAGCAGCCACTGACTCGGGCCCCGGCGGCGCCGGGCCCGACGTCAGCTCTCTGGGAAGAGAGTCCACGAGGACTACGGGGCTTACGTGTCCAGCAGACTCCGGCTCCACACGAGGAACTTTGGCAGGCTTCTCTTGGTCCACGGGCCCGGGACGGCGGTCGGGGGTCTTAGACCTGGCCCTCGAGGGACCAGGGACCTCCTCCGACGCCGCCCTCACGAGCCGCTTCTTCCTCTTGCGTTCCCGGTCGGGGGACCCCCTGTCCGAGGAGCTTCGACGGCGCTCGGGATCGGAATCCCGAGATGTCGAGGCCTCAGACGAGGTCCGGGCCCGGCCGGAGGCTGAGTCCAAGAAAAACCTTTCCTTCTGATGCTGTCGACTTCTGAGTGCCTTGGAAGACATCTTCCCACATGGCACACACGACTTGGGGTCGTGGTCAGGGCCGAGGTACCGAAGGCAGCAGTCGTGTGTGTCGGTGAGAGACATAAGTTTCTTACACCGATCACACTTTTTGAAACCACTGGAAGCCATCGGGGAAAAAAGAGCCCCTGCGAGGTCAAAAGACCGGCCTTCCAGGGAAAAACGAAAAAAGGTGCGTGAACGCCAGCCACGAAGAGAAAAAACCGAAAAGAAAATAAATGGGCTCGATACCGGTGTACCGAACCCGGCGGGAGGGGAACCGGCGTCGAACTGGAGAAAAATAGCGAAAAATCACCAAAGAAAAAATCACTTTTATCCGGGAGAACAGGACACACGTCCGGTGGGCTTCTCGGAAAAAAAAGAGACTGAGGTAAGATGGCACCTTTAGGCGGGAAGGGAACCGCGCATGCGTGCCAGCATTCCCAAATGCTTTCATGGAAAGCTGGGGAAATTCTCCGCTGGGGCTTCATCGGCGCCGATGACACCCATATGTGAGGACTGACTTCCTGCTTGGTCCTGGAGAATAAACCGCTACTCTGGACTGGTCTAGCAGTATGAGTTGGAAGCCCAGGTTTTAATAACATCACTCCCATGCCTCTACCTGCCTCAGCCACCAGAAGTCTCTTTGATATCCATCTCAAAGCATATGAGAGAATATGGCAAGCCTCACACAACCTTAATGTGGGCATAGTGAGTAATCAACAGTAGAGAACTATGTACAGGAAAGCAAAAAGCTGTCAGTAGATGAATCTGCAGAACCAAGCACAGAAATCATAGCAGATCCAAGGGTACCACATGTGATGTAGAAGCCCATGCAGAGCCTATGGAAATGGAAAGAAAGAAGGATTTTACCTTTAAAGATACTGATAGTCAGCTAGCACACACGTCTCAGTATTTGCAAGAGAGAGGCAAGCAGAGGGAGACAGGAGCTGAGCTGACACACCCAAGCTCTGACGTAGCAGCAAGCTGGGATCTTGATTACTCACACCTGTGCAGGAAGGCAGAGCCAAGCCTCAGGGAACAGAAATTTAAAACCCAGCTAGAAGCTAGAGAGGAAAGCAGTGGAAGAGGCAGAGCTTCCAAAGGGAGGAAGAAAGAAAAAGCTTTTGAGACAAGGCCAAGCGCTCTAGATTGGAGGAGACGTGGTTGGAGAGGCTCAGAAACTTCCCAGAGCTGGAGACCTTCTAAGGAACCTATCTGCAGGTCTGAAATTGAAGCCAGCAGAACAGAAGGAGAGAAGGTACAGCCTGCTGTCAAGAACCTGCTGAGGGAGAAAGAGCAGAGAACCCTTCAGTCCCCAGGGCGGGATGAAAGGCTTCAGAGTCTGCCTAGGTGGGAACCCAGCTCTAAAGCCAGGAGTTTGAAAAACTCACCCAGGAGCAGAGGGCCAGGGCAGTGCTCTCGACAGGCAATGCAAACAGAAGAGCAGAAAGTAATTCCTTACAGCTGGAGTGAGCTAGCTGAGAGCCAGAGAGGAGTCTCCATAGCCTCAGGTATTTCTAAACCTTACTGTGCAGAATTGTGTCCAGGGGAAATACCAGAGTTAGCAGAGGGAGGTTACCAGAAACCCTGCTATAACAATTTAAAGCCAAACTCAGTAAGCCCTGAGTTTGCAGAAATGCAATGGGACAGTAATGATATTGACCTAGGGGAAGTTCCTATGGATTGCATGTTTTGTTTGGCAGACGATATTGAGTCCCTGCGCTAAAAACCTGTATAAAAGAGCTGAGTGAAAGCAAAGGAAAAGAGGTATTTTTCTTTGGAAGCAGAAGCTGTTTTTGTTAGGCTGTTTTGATTACATGGGATATGCACTGCACATGTTTGGAGCAGAGACTGTGAGAAATGCAGTTACTTTAATTTTCTGTAAATAACTCTGAGCAAACACCTGAAGATTGTCCTATTTTGTTCTGCACTGAATTCTTTGTGTTGGGAATAAATTCCTTGTCATTTTTGCCTTACTACTCGACTCACAACTATTCTTTATCAGAGGACATAATGGCAGCTCCAACCCTCTTAGCCCTAGGCGGAGGGCTGGCGTCATGACACACAGCAGAACAGAAAAAATGCAGTTCCAGGGGCGGGCCCTGGACTGTCTAGCAGGACTCAAGGAAAGGACATTATCTGTTACGTAAAATGTCATCTTCCATATTGTCTTGCTAGACCAGTCCAGACAAGTGGGACGTACCAAAGCTACGACTCCACTGGGAGGGAAGAAGACACAGCTGCTCATAAAATCTTAGAACCAAAGGCCAAGTCCACCCATGCGTTGACATCCAAGCAGTAATGCTTGGCAAAAGTGGAAAGTGATGCCCAAGTTTCCACCCAACAAATCTCAGCAGAGGCTATGGAGCTCCGCAATGCTCATGAGGATGCTTGCGTTCAGGCAGAATGCGTGGACAAACCCTCCCGAACCAGCCACTTCTGCAGCAGATACGCCAAGGCAATGGCCTCCTTAATCCAGCACTCCAAGGTAGAATTAGCTGTCACATCACCTTTGTGTAGGCCAGCAAACAGCACAAAAAAATGGTCTGACTTAAAATAAGAATTCGTAATCTCACAGTACCAGAGAAGCACTGATCAGACATCCAAAGGCGAAGATACTTATTCTTCCTCCAACAATGCTCCTTAGAGAAGGAGGGCAGCCAAAGCACCTGGTTCACCAGAAAGGGAGAATTCAACTTAGGCAACAAAGAAGGCACAGGTTGAATTAAATGGAAATGGCCTTCTCAGAAAAAAGATAGGTAAGGATCTTGGCAAGATGGAGCCTGCAGCTCAGAAATCTGCCTTGTGAACAAATCACAACCAAGAAACAGGCCATGTGGTCTTTTTCTATTGTCATTTTTCTATCTAGTCTGTCCTTCCATATCAACAACTACAACAGTCCCCTTTTTTCCTTTAGAGATCCTGTGTTTGTTCCATGCTTTTTTGAGTTCAGATACTGTCCTCATCTCTACCACCTCCATTGGGAGACTATTCCACGGATCCACCACTCTTTCCATAAAGAAATATTTCCGCGTATCACTCTTGAATCTATCCCCTTTCACCGTCATCCCATGTCCCCTCGTAGCAGAACTTACTTGCAATCAAAAGAGGCTCTCCCCCTGTGCATTTATACCACGGAGGTATTTAAACGTTTCAATCATATCACCTCTATCCCACCTTTCCTCTAAGGTGTACATATTAAGATCCTTAAGTCTACACATATGCTTTATAAAGAAGACCACTAACCATTTTAGTAGCCATCGTCTGTACTGACTCCATCCTGTTTATATCTTTTTGAAGGTGCGGTCTCCAGAATTGCACACAATACTCCAAATGAAGTCGCACCAAAGACTTATACAGAGGCACTATCACCTCCTTTTTTCTCCTAGCCATTCCTCTCCATATGCGCCCAGCATCCTTCTAGCTTTTGCTGTCGCCTTTTCTACCTGTTTAGCTACTTTAAGATCATCAGAAACAACCACGCCTAGGTCCCGCTCTTCTTTAGTGGACAAAAGTACTTCACCCCCTATACTATATTGCTCCCTTGGATTGCTGCACCCAAATGTATGATTTTGCATTTGTTAACATTAAATCCCAGCTGCCAAATTCTAGACCATTCTTCAAGCTTAGCCAGATCCCTCCTCATGTTATCTACACCTTCCTGGGTGTCTACTCTATTGCAAATTTTGGTATCATCCACAAAGAGGCAAACCTTACCCAACAGCCCTTCCGCTATATCACTAACAAAGATGTTAGAAAGAATCGGACCAAGGACAGATCCCTGGGGCACACCACTGGTAACTTCCTTCTCCTCAGAATGAGCTCCCTTTACTTGTTCTCTTTGTCGCCTCCCACTCAACCAATTTCTAACCCAAGCAGTAACTTCAGGGTCCATCCCTAGGGTGCTCAGTTTGTTTATAAGTCACCTGTGAAGAACGGTGTCAAAGGCTTTACTGAAATCTAAATACACCACATCTAGGGCTGTCCCTCGGTCCAACTCCCTGGTCACCCTGTCAAAGAAATCAATCAGATTTGTCTGACAAGACTTGCCTCTGGTGAATCCATGCTGCCTCAGATCCTGTAATCTGCTGGACTCCAGAAACCTCGCTATATTCTCTTTCAGCAGCGTTTCCAATAATTTACTCACCACCGAAGTTAAACTAACCAGCCTGTAGTTTTCAAGCATATCCTTATGTCCGCTTTTGTGTAAAGGCACCACATGAGCCTCTCTCCAGTCCTTTGGCACCACTCCTGACTCCGAGGCATTGAAAAGGTCAGTCAGAGGAGCTGCTAGAACATCCTCAAGTTCCCTCAGTATTCTAGGGTGTATCCCATCCGGTCCCATCGCTTTGTCTACTTTAAGCTTGTTTCTCACGAACACATTCTTCAAGATGCCCCTCACTTCTGTTCCTGTTTGTGGGTGTTTTCTGAGGTCCTGTTCCTGGTTCTTCATCTGTGAACACAGAACAGAAATATTTGTTAAGCAATTCCACTTTATCCTCATCAGCTTCTACATATTCCTCCCCTTCACCCTAGAGTCTAACAATACCACTTTTGCCCTTTCTCTTCTCACTAACATATCTGAAAAATGTCTTATCCTCTCATTTTATTGCATTGGCTATTTCCTTCTCTTTTTGAATCTTTCTTTTCCTGACTGCTTTGCTAGTTTCTCTAAGTTTTTCCAAATATAGATGCCTGTCTTCCTCTCACTCTGTTCTGTTGTATTTCATGAAGTCCTCCCTCTTTTCTTCACCTTTTCAGCTACTTCTTTCAAAAGCCATAGCGGTCTCCTTTTCCTTTATTTACCATTTTAACAAAAAGGTTTGTTGTCCCCCCAGCTGTTCCCATCCCACTAACGACTCCCTGAGATATTGGCCCATCTTGGCAAAGTTAGTTTTCCTAAAGTCTAATACCCTCGCTTTTGAATGAATTCTAACAGCCCTAGTCCTAATACTGAACCACACCATCTGGTGATCACTGGATGCAAAATGATCTCCCACTATAACATCAGAAACACTTTCACCATTTGTAAGCACCAAGTCCAGTATGGCCCCTTCACGTGTGGGGTCTGTTACCAATTGCTGAATAGTTCTCCCTGTAGAGAATCCAGGATCTCCTTACTTCTAGATGATACTGCAGCAGGAATGTGCCAATCAACATCTAGCAGATTGAAATCCCCAAGTAGCACTTCCCCATTCCTAGCAATTCTGTTCCTCATTCCTAGCATTTCCTGTTTCCCATCAGCCCTGGCGGGCTTAACAGAGCTCCGAGAAAGGGAAACTCTCCCTTTGTGGCTCTGAAAAGCCCGCACTGAGGGAGCTGATACTGCAGGGAGGGCTCTGCCAGGCAAGGGGGGGGGGGGGCGAGGGACACTTGATTCTGCTGCTGCCACGGCGGTAGCGGCAGCCAGTTTTTTTTTTTAATTTACCTGGGCTGATGGGGGGAGGGGGGTTAGGACTAGTAATGGGCTATGGGGGGGGGGGGGTTAGGACTGGTAATGGGCTATGGGGGGGCTAAGACTGAAAATGGGGTGATGGGGGGTTAGGACTGGAATTGGGCTTATGGGGGGCTAGGACTGGTAATGGGCTATGGGGGGCTAAGACTGAAAATGGGGTGATGGGGTTAGGACTGGTAATGGGCTATGGGGGGCCTAGAACTGGTAATGGGGGGGGGGTTGCTAGGACTGGAAGTGGGCTGAGTGGAAGGGGGGCTTGAACTGCAAATAGCTGATGGGGAGGGGGGCTTGGAATGGAAATGGGCTGAGTGGAAGGGGGACTTGAACTGCAAATAGCTGATGGGGAGGGGGCTTGGAATGGAAATGGGCTGTGAGGGGAGGGAGCTAGGACTGGAAATGGGCTGAGTGGGGGGGAATTAGGACAGGAAATGGGCTGATTGAGGGGCTAGGATAGGACTGGAAATGGGCTGTTGGGGGTGCTAAGATTGAAATGGACTCATGGAGGGGCTAGAATTGGAAGTAGGCTCAAGGGGGGCTTGGATTGGAAATGGGCTGAGTGGAGGGGAGCTAGGATTTGACATGGGCTGATGGTGGGGCTAGGAAAGGACTAGAAATGGGCTGATTTGGGGCTGGGATTGGAAATGAGCTGATGGAGGGACTCGGATAGGATTGGAAATGGATGGGGGAGCTAGGGCTGGAAATGGGCTGATAGTGGGGCTAGGATAGGATTGGAAATGGGCTGATGGGGGGCTAGGACTGAAAATGGGCTGATGTGGGGACTAGAAGGGAGTGGATGCTGGGTGGGGCTGGAACTAGAAGGGAGCTGATGTTGGGGGGAGGATTAGAATGGGATGGAGCTGGGAAAGTGAAATGGAGAGGGGAAAAATATTTTGTGTGGGAGGGAAGACACAACTACAATTGGCCGGGTATTGGGAGAGTAAGTGGGGATTGAGGATGGAGGGGTAAAATTTGAGTGGATGAAATAGGAATGAGGAAAGAGCAAAAGGAGAAAGATTAGTATGTTAGAGCAGATGTAGAGAGAGAATGGAAAAGAAACTAGAAGAGAGAAGAAAAAGAACAAATGGACAGCAGATGATGGAGAGTTAGCAAAGACACGAAGAAACCAGAAGAAAGTGGCTGGAGCAATTGCAACTGAAAAAAAAATGCACAAAAGGTAGAAAAATATCTCTTTATTTTGAATTTATTAACTGGGAAATGTGCATCATTAACGTCTGTGCTTTGTTTAGTACAAGAGGAAATTAATTTATAGTTTTATTTCTACAGTGTTGTTGTACATTCCAAGTTTGGCTTTTGGCAGTTTAATTATTGTCTTCCTGTTTCTAAATTATGATTCTTTGTTTGGTGATGTCTATGTTCTGCATGTGTAACTGAGCTGAGGTATTCTGTTTATGTAATTCCTATTTGACATTGCCACTTGTTCTCTTTCCCCAGTAGGTCATGTATTGTTATTCTCTGAAATGTATTGGTTTAATATTTGCAGTGTTGCCTTTTGATAGGTAGAGTATGGTGCTTTGTGAGTCCTGGTAGTGCTGTTAGGATATGGTGGGTTTGCTATGGGTTCTAAATGGACAGTGTTTGTAGTAGTTCCTAATGTGCCTGGCGGTTGGCACTGGATTATAGTAATGTAGAAATCTTTTAGTCTTTCTTTATCCATACACTCATTAAGAGGCATGTTTACTAAAAGTTAGTGTATGGTAACATTACGCAAATAGTTATGCAAATGAGACCCCTTATGCAAATGAGGCCCCGCACCAAGTCTCCGCGCATGGCCCCACACCCCCCTTGGGCCGCCCCTGTCTGCTGGTAGGGGAACACAACCCACCTGTCTGGAATTGTCTAGCAGAATGATATGGAATTGATATTAAGCTCATGTCTTTTCTCAGGAGTTCAAAGTAAGTTACATTCAGGTAGATATTTTCCTGCTCTCTTGAGGCAATGGAGGGTTAAGTGACTTGCCCAAGATCACAAGGAGTAGCAGTAGGATTTGAACAGTGGCTTCCCTGATTTTAGCCCACTGTTGTAACTGTTAGGCCAGTGGTTCTCAAACTAGTCCTTCTGACATACCTCGCCAGTTAAGTCTTCAGGATAGCCACAATGAATATGCACAAGAGAGTTTTCCATGCAGTGTATGCCAAGCTCTCTCAAGCATCTTCTTTGAGGTTATCCTAAAAGCCTGACTAGATAAATGTGTCCCAAGGATTGGGTTGAAAACCACTGAATTAAGCTCCTTCTCCACTCCAAACGTTTAAAGGCAATGGGCCCAGTATTCAAAGAGGTTTTTGCAGTTTGCAGGAAACTGCAAACACATAAACCATACTGAGCTCGATATTCAGTGGTATTATCTGGCTAGTGCCACTGAAAGCATAGTTACTCACCTGTAACAGGTGATCTCCAGGAACAGCAGGAATCAGTCTTCACAAATGGGTGAACATCACCGATGGAGTCCGTGCAGGAACGCTCCCTGGCATCCAATAGGAAAGCCTTTGGAGCACTCGAAAACCTGACTGGATAAATGTGTCCCAAGGAATGGATCGAAAACCACTGAATTAAGCTGCTACTCCACTCCAAAAGTTTAAAGCAATGGGCCCAATATTCAAAGAGGTTTTTGCAGTTTGCAGGAAACTGCAAACCACATAAACCATAATGAGCTCGATATTCAGTGGCAGTATCTGGCTAGTGCCACTGAAAGCGTAGTTACTCACCTGTAACACGTGATCTCCAGGAACAGCAGGAATCAGTCTTCACAATTGGGTGAACATTACCGACAGAGCCCACATGGGAACGCTCCCCAGTGTCCAATAGGAAAACCTTTGGAGCACTCCACTCGCCTGTGTGCCTGCCTTCCCAACTCCTCTCCTCAGATCAGTTTGTAGCTGAGGAAGAGAAAAATATAAGCAAACCCTACAACTCCTAGGGGAGGAGGGCGGGTTGTGAAGACTGATTTCTGCTGTTCCCAAAGATCACCTGTTACAGGTCAGTAACTACATTATCTCCAGGAACAAGCAGAAATGCAGTCTTCACATACGGGATTCACTAGCTCCCAGGTACCAGACTGGAATGGGAGGGGAGGCGGGGGAGAGCAGTGCAATCCCTGAGATAAAAAACTTGTGGCCGAAGAATTTGGAAGGGGTGGGTGCCATTGCACTCAATTCCAGGGGGCGATATTCCCCAAATGATAGTCCGGTATGCTGTAGCAGTCCGGGACAGAGGGAAGGAGTTGAGTTTAAGTCTCAAAGAGGTGCCTGAGTACAGCTTGGCCAAAAACAGCATCCCAACGGGAGTCTGTCTAGACAGTACTATGCAGCAAAAGTATGAATGGATGATTGGGTACCTGCCTGACAGATCTCCTCAGTGGATACTGAATGGACATTGGCTATGGAGGTTGCCATAGCCTGCACATTATGAGCAGTGATATGACCCTCCAAACAGAGTCCTGATTGTGCATAAGTAAAAGAAATGCAATCTGTTATCCATCTGGATAGAGTACGTTTTGTCACCAGTAGATTTAGGTGACTAGGATCAAAGGAGATGAATAATTGAGAGGATCTTCTGTGATCTTTAGTTCTATCCAAGTAGTACTTCAGCACTCGCTTGCAGTCTAAGGTGTATAACGCTGCTTGAGCCCAAGATGGCGGTTTGAGAGCCGGCATCGCAGCCGATACATCTGGCTGTAGGCATGGTGCCAAAGCCTGCACTCCTGGAGCTCTCAATGCTATCGGTACCGAGGCTGCCAGGAGTGCCTCCAAACTCCTCTCGAGAGTCAGCATGCGCTAGTCTAGGGTGATGTCTGATGTCTGGGTGAAATCACCTATGGGGCTCTGAGCAACCTCCCAGAACATAGAACCGGTATCTCTCCAGAGGGCAATGCCTCGGGAGCATCCCAGAGCCCCATGTGCTTTGGAGGACAGACCCTCCCACTGGGGCTGTTTGGCTGGCTGATCTGCATGGGAAGCACCTTTAGGGGAGTCGCGATGCTGATGCCGAGACTTCTCTCTTTTCTTGGTATCGGTCTTCAACACCGATGCTGAAGATTTGGGAGCAGCCAGAGACTTTGACTTACTTTTATGTTTGGACTTTGAAGAAACCTGAGACCCCTGAAAGGAAGCTGATGTCCTCGAGGAAGTGGAAGTCATTGAAATCGAGTCCGTAGCGAACAACGATCCATATTGTCTGGCTCTGTTCTTTAGGCCTCTCTTTGTCATTTACTGGCACAAAGGACAAGAATTGGGATAATTTTCAGGGCCCAAACATTTTAGACACCAGTCATGTTTATCAGTGACAGATATGGTACTAGCACACTCGGTACATTTGGTTTTTTCATGTCTCAAAAAAGTTGCCTTCAAGATTGAAGATAAGGCTATGGAGGCCTGGAGGCCTAGGTTAGCGGTGAAAACGACATTGAAAATGAAGATAAAAGAAATTGAAATTTTGAAAAATGAAAAAAGAAAGAAATATCGGGACTGGTGTCCAATTTGACAGAACTGCCATCGATGGGAAAGTAGAAGCACAATGTTCCACAAAAAAAGCGTAGTTACTCACCTGTAACAGGTGTTCTCCAGGAGCAGCAGGAATCAGTCCTCACATATAGGGGTGACGTCGGCGCCGACGGAGCCCTCGCGGAGCAATTTTCCCCAGCTTTCAAAGAAAGCCTTTGGGAATTGCAGCGCGCATGCGCGGTCCCCTTCCCGCCCAAGGGTGCCATCTTAGCCAGTCAGATGACATAGCTAAAAGACAGCATAAAAATTTGCAAAAAAACTAAAGCAGATGATTGCAACTCCAAGGGGAGGAGGGAGGGTTGTGAGGACTGATTCCTGCTGCTCCTGGAGAACACCTGTTACAGGTGAGTAACTACGCTTTCTCCAGGACCAAGCAGGAAGTCAGTCCTCACATATGGGACTCCCAAGCTTAAGGCTACCGGAGACCCTAAGCACAAAAATGAGCTCCCTCTAGCTCAGCAGTACAGAAGGAAGGAATCTTCACTGAATTATCACCCACCGGTAGCCCCCATCCGGGATGGAGGGTAGGAGTTGCTCAAACCTCGAAGAGATGTCGGAGGACTGCCTGTCCGAAAGCACTGTCCCTGCGGGACTCCCTCTCGAGGCAGTAATGGACCGCAAAAGTCTGGCTCGAAGACCAAGTAGCGGCCCGGCAGATGTCTGCCAACGGAACAGAGCGGAGGTAAGCCACTGACGTAGCCTTCGCCCGAACACAATGAGCCGTGACCCGACTTTCTAACGAGAGTCCGGCTGCCCCATAAGCCCAAGCGATACAGTCAGCAACCCAGATGGACAGAGTACGCTTGGAGACCGGGAGCCCCAATTTATTGGGGTCAAAAGACACAAAAAGCTGAGCAGCTTTACGGTGCTCCCGCGTACGGTCAAGGTAGAAGTTCAATGCCCTTCTACAGTCCAGGGTATGCAGGACCATTTCAGCTCGGCTGGAGTGTGGCCTGGGAAAGAAGGTTGGAAGTACCACCTCCTGATTGATGTGAAAAGGGGAGACCACCTTGGGAAGAAATTTAGGGTGAGTCCGTAGGATTACCCTATTTTTGTAGAACCGAGTGTAAGGGGGATCAGACACGAGGGCCTGCAATTCACTTACGCGTCTAGCGGAAGTGAGGGCTATCAGGAATAAGGTTTTCCAAGAAAGAAAACGGAGAGAACAGGTAGCCATAGGTTCAAAAGGCGGACAGGTGATCCGCTGCAAAACCACATTCAGATCCCAGTCAGGTGCTGGCGGGCGCAGAGGTGGTTTAAGTAGAAGGAGACCTCGGAGAAACCTTGCCACGAGAGGGTCGCTGGAAAGAGGTCTGCCGTCCACCGGCACATGATGTGCTGAAAGAGCACTGAGGTGAACTTTGACGGAGTTGGACTTAAGTCCCAGATTAGAGAGGTAGAGCAAGTACTGCAAGATCACCGACACCGAGCAGGAGAAGGGATCCTGAGACTGCTGGGCACACCAAGCGGAAAAGCGACGCCATTTAAGGGTGTAGCATTTGCGGGTAGAAGGTCGCCGGGAAGCTAGGACGACCTCTTCCACCTCTGCCGGCAGTAGAAGGGGAGCAAGAACTACCCTTTCAGCAGCCAGGCCATCAGATGTAGAGATCTGAGGTTGGGGTGTAGTAGTGACCACTGATCCTGTGTTAGGAGATCTGGTTGAAACCCCAGAGGGAACGGATCCTCCACCGCTAGTTGCAGCAGGAGTGGAAACCACGGCTGTCTGGGCCACCGAGGAGCTATCAGGATCATGGAAGCTTTGTCTTGGAGAACCTTGAACAGAGTTCGAGAGACTAGCGGTATGGGAGGAAAGGCATAGAGAAGGCTTTCCGACCATGAGAGCAGAAAAGCATCCGCCGCTACTCGAAGGGGATGCGGCTGCCGAGAGCAGAAGCGAGGAAGTTGCCGGTTGAGAGGACTGGCAAAGAGATCCATCGTGGGGAGGCCCCACTTCAGAAAAAGTTTCTGAACTACCAAGGGATCCAGTCGCCACTCGTGCCGCTGGAGGATTCTGCTGAGTTTGTCCGCCAGGCAATTTTCTTGGCCTGGGAGATAAACTGCCTTGAGAAGAATGCCGTGGCTGACGGCCCAAGAGCAGAGCCTCTGTGCTTCTCGACAGAGAAGGAAGGAGCCCGTGCCCCCCTGTTTGTTCACGTAGAACATGGCAACTTGATTGTCCGTCTGGACAAGGACGGACCGGTGAGAAGTCAGGTGGGAGAAAGCCTTGAGAGCCAGACGGATCGCTCTGAGCTCCAGGAAGTTGATCTGCTGCGCAGACTCCCATGTGGTCCAGAGACCTTGAGTACATGCCCCTTGGCAATGCGCTCCCCAGCCTAGGAGAGAAGCATCGGTCGTCAGCACTTGAGCCGGCGGAGGAGACTGAAAAGGCATCCCGAGTACCAGGTTCGGTCGATGAAGCCACCACTGTAGAGAAGAGGCCAGCGGGCCGGAGATCCGCACTAAGTCGGCGAGGCCGTCCGTGGCCTGTTGCCACTGCTTGCGAAGGCACCACTGAGCAGGCCGCATATTCAGGCGGGCATTGGGGGTCACGTGGACGGTGGAAGCCATATGGCCGAGTAGTCTCAGGAAGCGCCTGGCCGAGACCAGGGACTGGCTGCGAAAATGGCCGGCTAGGTCCATGAGCCGTTGAGCCCTGTCGAGAGGCAGGAAAGCTCGCGCCTGAAGAGTGTGCAATCTTGCGCCGATGAACTCGAGATCTTGCGAGGGGAGCAAAGTGGACTTTGCGAAGTTTATGACAAAGCCCAAGTACTGGAGAAGAGTCACAGTGCGGTGTGTGGCTTTTGTGACTTCTGGAGAGGACGATGTTCTGATGAGCCAGTCGTCTAGGTACGGAAAGACATAGAGGCCGTGAAGCCGGAGATAAGCCGCCACCACCGCGAGACATTTTGTGAAGACTCGTGGTGCGGAGGATAGGCCAAAGGGCAGTACTCTGTACTGGTAATGATTTCCTGCCACCACAAACCTTAGGTATTGGCGGTGGCTTGGGTGGATGAGGATGTGCGTGTAGGCATCCTTTAGATCCAAGGAGCATAGCCAATCTCCCTGCTGGAGGTAGGGCAGAAGGATTCCAAGGGTAAGCATCTTGAACTTCTCCCTCACGAGGAACTTGTTGAGGTTGCGCAAGTCCAGGATGGGTCTGAGGCCTCCCGTTCTTTTTGGTATTAGGAAATACCTGGAATAGAAGCCTTGACCCCTCAGGTGGTGGGGCACCGGTTCCACAGCCTGTTCTTGAAGAAGACTTAGGTTTAGGTTTAGGTTTATTCATTTGATATAACCGCCTTTCTGGGGTAATCAAAGCGGTGTACAGGTAGTAAAATACATAAAAATTCATAAAATACATAAAATAGATAAATTATACAAAACATAAAAACAAAATACATAAAAACTTTGGCCATGGCCAGAAAGGAAAGGAAATTTACAATTTTTTAAAAAAGGATAGGGACTAACACGCAGCAAGTATGGGACATGATACAACAGGTGGGTAGGTACAGCAGGAACAGATTCATACAAAAGGAGAGGGGATATTGAATGCCAGTGAAAAGAGATGGGTTTTAAGGTGTTGTTTGAAAATTGCGAATTGTGGTTCCAGGCGGAGGGAGGGGGGAGAGAATTCCAGTGTGCAGGACCAGCAAAGAAGAATGCAGATAGACGTGTGAATTGAAGGTGGGCACGGGAAGGGGGGGGAGAGCGAGACGGTTAAGATGGAAGGAACGGGGAGTGTAACGTGAGGAGTGAAAAGACAGAAGGTCAGACAGATAGGATGGGGTACCGGTGTGATAGACTTTGTGAAGTAAAGTTAGCAATTTAAACTGGGAACGGAATGGGACCGGCAACCAATGAAGATGGAAAAGTAAGGGAGTGACATGATCTCGAAGAGCGGAAGAAGTGATAAGACGTGCAGCAGTATTTTGTATTCTTTGGAGCCGGGTCACCTGGTTTTTGGGGAGGCCAAGGAACAGTGCGTTAGAGAAGTCCACCCGTGACATGACTAAGGACAGTACTAGTGTGGTCAGAGCAGAAGGGGAGAGGAAAGGACGGATTGAGCGAATTTGTCGGAGAAAAAAGAAGGAGGTTTTAGTGATGTGGGAGATGTGAGAGTGAAAGGAAAGATCTGAGTCAAAGTGGACACCTAAATACCGGAATGTAGAAACCAGTGGGACTGGGGAATTGGAGAAGGAAGGGGCTAGAGTGGGGGAGGGAGCACCATAAGTAAACCAGATAGCAAGAGTCTTTGTGAGGTTAAGATGGAGACAGTTGGTAGTGAGCCAGTCAGCAACAGAGGAAAGACAGGAATTCAGAGGAGTGAGATCGGGGCAGGAGGAAGAGGTGTGGTGGAGTAAGAGAATATCATCCGCGTAGAAAAAGGCTGAGATACCTGACTGCTGGATAAGGAGTGCAAGGGGAGCGAGAAAAAGGTTAAAAAGAAGGGGGGCAAGAACAGAACCCTGTGGAACCCCACAAAGAATGTGCTGTGGATCAGAAGGGGGGAGAGCAGATGAAGAAGGAGAAGGAAGGACCGTGCAGGAACGAGAAGAAAGAAAAGAATGGAACCAGTGATGAACAGTGCTACAAAGTCCAGCTTCACGAAGTCGGTGAAGAAGAAGGGAGTGATCAACTAAATCAAACGCTGCTGAGAGGTCCAGAGCAACCGCCACCGATATATCACCTCGATCGTGAGCTACAAGAAGCGCATTAGTGAAAGCCAGAAGAACAGTGTCGACGCTATGCCAAGAACGGAAACCTGATTGACGGGGGTGAAGGAAATTAATAGAATCAAGGTGATGGGAAAGTTGTGCAAAGACAAATTTCTCCAAGAGTTTAGACAAGAAGGGGAGGTTAGAAACAGGTCGATAGTTGGACGGAAGAGAGGGATCAAGGGAGGGATTCTTCAAGATGGGACGGACTAGTGCATGCTTCCATGGAGAAGGAAAAATCCCGGTGGAGAGACTAGAATTGAAAATAGTGAGGATATAAGGGAGAACACCCAGGGAAGGGGTGAGAAGCCAAGAAGAGGGAATAGGATCAGATGAGCAAGAGGTTTTTCGGGATGAAGAGATGAGATGATGGAGTTCGGGTGTAGTGATGGGTGAGAAGGTGGCCCAGAAGTGAGAAAGCTGAGAAACAGGCGGAGGCGAAGGAAGAGAGGGGGGGGAGGAGATAGGAGCAGGACATGAGGGAAGGGAATCCCTCAAAGAAACAACCTTCGAGGTAAAGAAGGAAGCCAGTTGTGATGGGGAGGGGGCAGGCTGGGTGGTAGTGGTTGATGAAGCGGTGTGTAGGGAAGTGAGAGAGCGAAGGGTGGAGTACAGGTGCCGGGTCTGATTGGGTGCCTGGGAAATGGCATTAGAAAAAAAGTCACGCTTAGCGGAGTGGAGTTGAGTGCGATAGAAGGAGTGGTGGGATTTGAAAGCAGATAAGTTAGCAGGGGAAGGGTCCTTGCGCCAAAGGCGCTCGGCCCTTCGAAGGTGAGTGCGCAGAAGTCGAAGGCCACCATGGAACCAGGGATGAGAAGGACGCCGACGGGGAGGACGAGGACGGAGGGGGGCTAATAGATCGAGCGTAGCAGAAAGGGAAGAGAACCAGCAAGCGGCTTGAGAGTTTGGTGAAAGGAGTGAGAAATCACTGGGTAAAAGCTCAGAGGCGGGTGGGAATCTTTGTAAAGTGAGAGGGGTAAGAGCCCGGGATAGAGGCACCGGGGATAATGACATAGGGGGAGCTGGGGTAGTAGAGGAAGAGACCCCTGGGAGGAAACAGGACAAGGTAAGATAGAAGTGATCTGTCCAAGGGAGAGACGTGGCGGTCGGAACTGATAAAGTGAAAGAAGAGGAGGCAGGGGACAGAAACAAATCTAGGATGTGGCCAGCTTGATGGGTAGGAATGGAGACATGCTGAATTAAGGATAGATCCCGGAGGAACGAGAGAAAAGAAAGCTCTCTAGATGAAGAGGGGGAATCCATATGAAGATTGAAGTCGCCCGCTATGAGTAATTGGGGGAAAGCTAACTCCTGAAGGAGTAAGTCCCTGTGCAGAGGGAGTCGTGGAGGCTCTCCCGGGAAATAGGAGGGAGGGACCTGGTGGAAGTGGAGAAGATAGCCTTCTCTCACAACATGAAGTACCCAGGCATCTGAAGTGATGTTGGACCACCTGTGGGCAAAGTGGACCAGCCGGCCTCCTGTGCTGGGAGGGACCAGCTGAGGGGGAGAGGCTATGCCGATGAAGTCAAAAACCCCCACCCTGCTGAGCAGGGGCCGGTGGTGCAGGCTTGGGGGCTTGCTGCCTACGGGACCCGTTACCCCGTCCCTTGGCCTGCTGACCCTGTTGGGGAGCTGCGGAGGCCTGATATTGAGGGTAGTGTTTATAGGCAGCCGCCTTTCTCGGGTAAAAGGACTTCTTTCCCGAGCCCTTCTTCTTCTGGGAAGGGCAGAGGTCTTCCTAGAGAGCCTAGTTCTGGTGAGAGTCTCCATCTCGAGTTGTGCAGCCTTCTCAGCCATGGGCTTGCCAAAGAGGTTCTCACCTCGGCAGGGGACATCGACCAACTTGTCCTGCACCCAGGGTTCAAGGTCAGACGACTGAAGCCAAGCCTGTTGGCGGGCACCGATGCCGGCTGCGGCCACTCGAGCCGATGCTTCAAAGCCATCATAGGCTGCTCGAGAGATGAATTTGGAGCATTCCCGAATACCAGTGGACAAGGCTAGGAACCTCCGCAAAGGTTCCTCGGACAGCCCAGCAGAGAATCCGGCTATCTCTTTAGCCAGGTCTCTAAGGTACATGCCCATGTAGAGCTGGTAGGTCTGGACCCGACAAGCAAGCATAGAGCCCTGGAAACACTTTTTACCGAGGCCATCCAGGTTACGGGCCTCCCTGCCAGGAGGCACCGAGGAGTGCATCTTCTGGCTCTTAAGCCTATGCATGGCCGATTCCACTACCATGGAATGGTGCGGTAGCTGTGCTTTTTGGAAGCCAGGGCTCTTGCGGACTCGATAGATGGAATCGACCCGCTTGCTTAATACCGGCGACGACGCCGGACTCTCCCACATGCGGAAGAGTAGTCGTTCCAGCATAGGAGGAACCGGTACAGTAAAGTGCTCCCTGGCGGAGAGTCGTACTGAAGGGCGTCGAGCTCTTCGGCTCGAGGCTCCTCCTCGGGATCCGCAGGGAAGGCCAAAGCCTTGGCCATATCCCTGACGAAGTCCGAGAACCGGGCATCCTCCGGGGGGGATTGTTTCCGAGGTTCGGACTCAGGGGAGTCCGAGGGGACACACCGAGTCCGAAAAGAATCAGGTGACTCTTCCACTTCAGACTCCCAGGCCGACTCCGAGGAGGAATCGGTGGGGTCAGTTCGGGCGGGCGGAGGCGTCGGCCGCCCCGACGCCGAGGGAGTCGGCGTCGACGACCTCGGTCCCGAACGGGAGGCCGAGGGTGACCTCGACCGAGGATCGACTCGAGCCCGCATGGACTCGAGGATCGGCTCGGTCTCCGGGGTCGACTTAGACGTCGACGTCCCGGCGGTCGGGGCAGAGGCGCCAGCGAGGCTAGCGATCAGTGCCCGCTGCTGGTCCATGAAGGCAGATAGTCTGCTCTCCAAGGCCGTCAACCTGAGTCCGACCTCAGGTGACCCAGCAGCCCCCGACTCGGGCCCCCACGGCGTCGGGCCCGACATCGGACCCCTCAGAGGCGAGTCCAGGAGGACTACAGGACTTACCCGAGCAGGCATCTCCGATTCCAAACGAGGTCGCTTCGGGAGACGTTCCTTTTCCAAAGACCCGGGACGGCTATCGGGGCTATGCGACCTGGCCCTCGCGGAACCAGGAGCGTCCACCGACGCCGCCCTCGCGGGTTTCGCCTTCCGATGATGATCCCCGGAGGGAGAACCTTTGTCGGAGGAACTCCGGCGATACTCAGAGCTGGAGCCTCTGGACGCCGAGGCCTCCGACGAGGTCCGGGTACGGGTGGGATCTGCGAAGATTCTTTCCCGCTGATGCCGCCGACTCCGTAACGCTTTGGAGGACATTTTGCTGCAGGCCCCACAGATCAGTTCCTCATGATCTGGGCCAAGGCAGCGGAGGCAATTATCGTGTGTGTCAGTGAGTGACATATTTCTGTCACACTGAACACACCTTTTGAAACCACTGGCAGCCATCGGGGGAAAAAGGGCCCCTGCAAGGTCAAAGGACGGGCTGCCAGCGAAAAACCGAAAAACGAAACTGACAGAAAAATCAGAAAAACCGAAAAATAAGAGAAGGACTCGCAACGGCGTCGCGAGTCCGGGCAGGAAAGAGACCGGCGTCGAACCGAAGAAAAAAGAGAAATAAATCACGAAAAATCAACTTTTTCTGCGGGGACAAGAAGACCACGTCTGTAGGGCTCCGCGGAAAAAAGAAGACTGGCTAAGATGGCACCCTTGGGCGGGAAGGGGACCGCGCATGCGCGCTGCAATTCCCAAAGGCTTTCTTTGAAAGCTGGGGAAAATTGCTCCGCGAGGGCTCCGTCGGCGCCGACGTCACCCCTATATGTGAGGACTGACTTCCTGCTTGGTCCTGGAGAAGCAAAGTTTTTCGGCAGTGACAGGACAATACATTCTTCTGGCTCTATGGAAATGAAGAACTGAGGAGAGAAGTTGGGAAGGCGAGAAGGCAGGCACGTAGGCCCAGTAGAATGCTCCCAAAGGCTTTCCTACTGGAGGCTGGTGAGTGTTCCTGCGCGGACTCCGTCGGTGAGATTCACACATATGTGAAGACTGCATTCCTGCTTGTTCCTGGAGATTATCCACTACAGACCACTTTGGAACTATCCAGATAGTGTTAGAGTGGTCCCGGCACCTATCCAGTTAGCAGCAATTTTCAGCCTGTTATCTGGATAGGCAATTACATAAAGTTAGAACAGCCTATGCAAAATTTATTCAGTCTGGGCCCAACTCTGTCCTGGACTTCCTGGTCCTCTGTGCGCCTGGTCGGAACCGGACGCACAGAGTTAGACAGGATTCTGATCCCACAGAGCACATCTAGCCCCACGGGATCAGAATCGCGTCCAGGCCTGTATGTGCAGGCCAGAACTCCGATTCCGGTCAGCCTGCATGTACAGGTCTAGCCCGGCTAACTCAGTCAAGGCTCCTGAATGGAGCTGCAGTGCCATGGCATCCGGTTGCCATGGCACCGCAGCTCCATTCAGGAGCCGCGATCCCTAGCTGCCAAAAATAAGAACATAAGATATGCCATACTGGGTCAGACCAAGATCCATCAAGCCCAGTATCCTGTTTCCAACAGTGGCCAATCTAGGTCATACGTACCTAGCAGTTTCCCCAAAAGACACAGATTCCACAATGCTTGTACTGGGTCAGGCATTGATATCCTGGGTCCCTTCTTAATAATGGTTTATGGACCTTTCCTCCAGGAACTTGTCCAAACCTTTTTTAAACCCAGCTACACTAACAGCCTTTACTACATCCTCCGGTAACAAATTCCAGAGTTTGATTACACGTTGAGTGAAAAAATATTTTATTTTATTAGTCATAAATAGTTTACCCTGTAGCTTCATTGCAGGTCCCCTAGTCTTTCTATATTCTGATAACGTAAACAATCGATGTACGTTTACCCGTTCCACTCCATTCATTAATTTATAGACTTCTATCATATCTCCCCTCAGCCGTCTCTTTTCCAGGTTAAAGAGTCCTAACCTTTTTAGCCTTTCTTCATAGGAGTATCTTTCCATCCCCTTTACCATTTTGGTGGCTCTTCTCTGAACCTTTTCTAATAACGCTATATCCTTTTTAAGATACGGCAACCAGAATTGCACACAATATTCAAGGTGCGGTCTCACCATGGAACGATATAGAGGCATTATAATATCTTTTGTTTTATTTTCCATTCCTTTCCTTATGATACCTAGCATTGCTCTCTTGGCTGCCGCTGCACACTGGGCTGAGGGTTTTAACATGTTATCCACAATGACGCCTAAATCTTTTTCCTGGATGGTAGTTCCTAATGTGGAACCTTGCATCGTGTAACCATAGTTTGGGTTGTTCTTCCCTAGGTGCATAACTTTGCACTTGTCCACATTAAATTTCATCTGCCATTTTGATGCCCAGTCTTCCAATTTATCAAGATCCTCTTGCAATTTTCCACTATCCTCTTGGGTTTTAACAACTTTAAATAGTTTTGTGTCATCTGCAAATTTGATAACCTCACTCGTTATTCCCCTTTCCAGGTCATTTATGAATATGTCAAAAAGCAGCGGACCCAGCACAGATCCCTGGGGTATACCACTATTCACCTTTCTCCATTGGGAAAATTGGCCATTTAGCCCTACCCTCTTTTAACCAGTTCCACAATAGTACACTGCCTCCTATCCCATGACTCTTTAGTTTTGCCAAAAGTCTCTAATGAGGGACCTTGTCAAGATACACTATATCAACCGACTCACCTTTGTCCACCTGTTTATTCACACCTTCAAAAAAACATAACAGATTAATAAGACAAGATCTTCCTTGTCTAAAGCCATGTTGGTGTCTCCCATTAGGCCATGACATGCTGAGTAATTTTATTCTTTATGATGGTTTCTACCATTTTTCCCGGTACTGACGTCAGGCTCACCGGTCTGTAGTTTCCCGCAGCCCCACCCCTGATCTGGCCTCCCAAGGCTAGGGTTGGGCTGCTGGGAATCTCCTCTACCCCCTCCCACCTTTGCTGCACTCTGTGCCTGCCAGAACTACTCATCTAGGGAAAAGTGTAGTTACTCATCTGTAACAGGTGATCTCCGGGGACAGCAGGAATCAGTCCTCACATATGGGTGACGCCGACGCAGTCCCGTGCGGAGGAAATCCCCAGCTTTCAAAGAAAGCCTTTGGGAGTTGCTACCACGCATGCGTGGTCCCCTTCCCGCCCAAGGGTGCCATCTTGCTCAGTCAAATGGCATAGCAAAAAAAGACGGCAAACAAAGAAAAATAATTGGACTGCAACTCCAAAAGGAGGAGGGGGGGTTGTGAGGACTGATTCCTGCTGTCCCCAGAGAACACCTGTTACAGGTGAGCAACTACGCTTTCTCTAGGAATAAGCAGAAAGTCAGTCCTCACATATGGGACTCCCCAGCTACAGGCTACCTTGAACCTATAGCCAAAAAAGGCTCCCTCATCGAGAGCCACAAGCAGCCGCAATGAAACCCTAACCAGGGAAGTAGCACTCCGGTAGCCTGAACACAGAAGGGTCGGAGCTGTTTGCTGATCACCGGCGTCAATGCCGGCGTCTTCCACATGCGGAGCATAAGTCGTTCCAGGATTGGAGGTAAGGGTACCATGAGGGTCTCCCAAGGAGGAGTCTCATATTGGAGGATCTCGAGCTCGTCGGCTCGAGGATCCTCTTCGGACTCCGTGGGGAAAGCCAAAGCCTTGGACATGTCATGCACAAGGTCCAAAAAAACCATGTCCTCCGGTGGGGACCTTCTCCAAGGTTCGGATACCGGGGAATCAGAGGGGACATCCCTATGCCTTCGGGTATCCGGGGACTCCTCGTCCGCCATCTCCCAAGCAGAGGCCTCCAAGGATGACTCGAGGGGCTCCTCGGGCATCGAGGGCCCCGGCTCCATCCACCCCGATGCCGGCAGGCTCGGCGGCGACAACCTTGGTCCTGAGCGGAAGATCGAGTGAGACCTCGGCCGAGAATCAACTCGAGCCCAGACGATCTCAAGGATCGGATCGGCCTCCGGGATCGACTATGACGTCGAGGGCCCAGTGGTTGGGACGGAAGAACCAGACATGTCGGACATCAGCGCCCGCTGCTGTTCAATGAAGGCAGTAAAACTGTGCTACAAAGCCGCCATCCTGGACTCGAATGTGGGAGGCTCCGCAGCCCCCGGCTCGGGTGCCGACTTGGTCGGCCCTGACGCTGGTTCCCCCGGAGGGGAGTCTTTGACAAGAATACTTGGTACTTGCCTAGGCTGATCTGCTTCCCAATGAGGAACTTTGGCCGGGCGCTCCTTCTCTGACAATCCAGACAGGCGCTTGGGGCTCCGCGACCGGCCCCGAGAGGAGCCCAGTCATTCGGAACCATCCAGAGATGCCGCCTTCGAGGATTTCTTCTTCCTCTTGTATTCCCTTGAGGGAGAACCTCTCTCTGAGGAACCCTGATGAAGTTCGGGCTCAGAGTGTTCCCCCCCGAGAAGTAGAGGCCTTAGATGAGGTCCTGGCTCTCTGAGGCATGGGGGATTCAGGAAAAATCTTATCATGCTGCTTCTGGCAGCTCCTCAGAGCCTCAGAGGACATCCTCTTACGTAGACCACAGACCGTCGGGTCGTGATCCGGGCCGAGGCACCAGAGGCAGCAGTCATGCGTATCAGTGAGGGACATAATTTTCCTGCACCAATCGCATTTCTTGAAACCGCTGATAGCTATTGGGGGAAAAAGGACCCTGGCTAGGTCGAACAACCTTTGGGCTGTCAGCGGAAAAAAAGGAAAAAGGATGCAAAGATGCCTCAAAAGGAAAATAATGGAACAAAAACGCAGAAGGACCGATCCGATACCAGGTTACCGAGGCCGGAGATGGGAAGGGTACTGGTGTTGACCGGTCGAGCCAAAAAAGGCACGCAGAAAAAAACAACTTTTTCTGGGACATGAGGGACTATGTCCGATGGGCTCCGAGGAAAAAAGGAGACTGAGCAAGATGGCACCCTTGGGTGGGAAGGGAACCACGCATGTGTGGTAGCAACTCCCAAAGGCTTTCTTTAAAAGCTGATTGCTCCGCGCAGGACTCCGTCGCCGTCGACGTCACCCATATGTAAGGACTGACTTCCTGCTTGTTCCCGGAGAACTTATTCCACCTCAGAGGTGGAATAGGTTCCCCATTCAGGCAGCCAGCCCCAGACATACAGCGTCAATATTGGAATCGATCCTGTATGTCCAGAGTCATGGACCGCCACTGCACGCCCTAACTCCGCCCCTGCACTGCCCCTTTCCTGCCCCCATCTAACCTCCCTGTACACCGTACGGGGAAATTAGTCGGGGTCGGCAGAGAGGCCGAATAGCGGGGATGGACATCCCACTGGGACATCCATCCCTGCTATTCGCGGTTTGGAATGACCCCCTTTAGCTATCTGGTTAGCAGATGAATATCATCATTAATCAAGTAACAAAACCTGTCATGGCAAAACCAGATAGGCTCTGATGTTGAGTATCCGGTTTCATTTTTTGCCCATGGCAGTTATGCGCTTTAGAAACATTGATCACTATGGGCTCAATGGGCCCAATATTCAAAGGCATTTACATGGTTTACAGACCTGTAAACTGTGTATGTGCTGCTTGGAGGGATAGTCAGTGGCACCAACATGATTAGTGCAGCTGAATAAGTGCAGTTACTCACCTTAACAGGTGCTTTCTGGGAACAGCAGGAATACGTCCTCACGATGAAACCCGATGTACATATGTATATATAAATACTGTAAAAGCTTGTAAATAGTTTCAAAATATGCTTATACTTAATGTTTATAGTTCTAATTACCGTTTAATGTACCCAATTATTACTGAACTGTTCTATGTATTTCTTGTTGTTTGATGTAAACCGCCACTGATCTTGGGAAGTGGCGGTATATAAAAAAAGACTTACAAATAAATATGGGTGACATCTCCAACGGAACCTGTGTTGGAATGCTTCCCAGCTTCCATAGGAAACTTTTGGGAGGACCATCATGCATGCATGCCTATCTTCCTGCCCAAAAGGAGTGATCTTACCACAGTATGAAGACCTAGCTTAATCAAGCAAAAAAGAACCAACCCCACGGGGAGGTGGGAGGGTAGCGAGGACTTATTCCTGCTGTTCCCGGAGAATACCTACTATAGGTGAGAACTATGCTTTCTTTGGGACCAAGCAGGAAATAAGTCCTTACATATGAGACTCCCAAGCTACAGGCTACTGAAAAAACCTGTAAAAAGCCCAACAGGGCAACCAAAAAAACGAACCGAGAAAGGCAGCATTAGAAATTGCTGGAAGGTTCTGAGAGTCAGCGTCCAGCTTGGACATCAACATCAGCATGACTTCTGTAGCCTGAACGGACAGAAGGGCCAGAGGGAGGAGTTGAGTTAATTCCCAAACAGGTGCCGGAGTACAGCTTGGCCGAAGTTGCTGTAATGCCGGAATCTCCATCCACACAGTAGGGGGCCGTGAAGGTGTGGACAGGGGACCACGTCGCAGCCCTATAGATATCCACTGTGGAGATCGAGCGCAAATTTGCTATAGAAGCAGCCATAGCTCGGAATTTATGAGCTGTAACATATCATTCCAGGTGCAGGCCAGCTTGCGCATATGCAAAGGAGATGCAGTCTACAACCCAGTGTGAAAGGGTATGCTTGGAGATGGCAACA
Organism: Ichthyophis bannanicus; assembly: GCA_033557465.1. Classification (NCBI taxonomy): domain Eukaryota; kingdom Metazoa; phylum Chordata; class Amphibia; order Gymnophiona; family Ichthyophiidae; genus Ichthyophis; species Ichthyophis bannanicus. The sequence continues at coordinate 340,640,103 of CM066036.1, read as the reverse complement.
CCCAGCCTATTGGAGTCAAAGGAGACAAAAAGCTGAGAACAGCGCTGCGAGAACTACGCACTCAACATCCCTGCTGTGAGCACCAGGGAACAGACATTTGGGTGAAGAAGAAAGCCCCCATCCTGGGAGATCAGACCCAGTTTGGAGCCAAGCCGGAGCTGGAGGAGGAAGGGGAACCAAGGATGTCTGGGCCAGTGTGGAGCAATGAGGATCATGGTGGCCCTGTCCTCCTGGAGCTCAAAAAGAGTCCTGGCCACCAGAGGAATTGGTACATAGGCATAAAGTAGGCCCTTGCTCCAGTCCAGGAAAAATGCATCGGGAACTATCCGACTGTTGCAGGGAACCCTGGAACAGAATTGTGGTAGCTATGCATTGTCTGGCGACAAAAAGAGTCCATGCTCGGAGTGCCCCACATCCAGAAGATGCGACTGGCAACTTGTCAGGGGAAATTTCTCCAAATGCGTGAGTTTTGACATACCATGACAGTCATGAGCCTCACTTCTAAGCCAAGGTATGTGGAGTATGATCTCAGTTTCTCAAATTTACTGCTAATGTTCAGCATAGTCTTGAAGGACTAGAAAAAGGGACTGTTACTTCTGGAGAGAGATCTGCAACTGTGAGTATATACTTCTGATAATTTTCTAAAAGGAATTCTTTGTATTAAAGCTAATTAATCTGTGAACCCACTATTTTTTGTTAAATCAGTCAGTGCCTAGTAGCAGCAATTTAAGTTTAAATTTAAAACACAGAGGAGAACTTTCTGGTTACATTTCATACCCAGCAGAGAGCTTGTAGTTTAAATTTAATAGTCACTCAGGGCCTAGTAACAGCAAAGTACTTTTAGTTTAAATTTAAAACACAGAAGAGAGCTTTCTGGTTAAATTTAGAACCCAGCAGAGAGCTTGTAGTTTAAATTTCATAAGAAGTTAGAACCTAGCAGCATATAAGAGCTATAATTTAAATCAAATCAGAATATAGCTTACCTCTGCAGCACAAGACAGGGTACTGTGTAGCAGCCCTCTTTTAATAAGTGTTATTTCCATCCCTCCCTCCCCCCAGGGATAATCATAGCTTTATAGGTACTTACACACCTTAAAAGACAGGAGGTGCTCTCAGGTGAAGCTCATTACCCAAATCAGTCATACACTAAGGACCTGAGATTAGTTAAGCTTCAGGTGAACAAGGTATATTACACGTATTAGGTACAGTTTTATAAGTATAAATATCCATAGCAACCCTTAGTAAGTAAAGAACTTAGATCTAAACACAAACTTAAAACTAAGATGTAGACAGCAGTCCAGCAGCGGGATGGGGGCTTTCCAGTCTTTTGCTTTCAGTGTCACATGTATGATTTTCTCCCAGTTGGTGAGAGGTCTTACGTGTGCACTAGGTGCAAGGAGCTCTTTGCTCTCAGGGAATGAGTCCGTTCTCTAGAGGCTAAAGTAGCAGACTTGGAAAGCATAAGACAGACAGAGAGGTACATAGACGAGACCTACAGGGATATAGTCCTCAAGTCCCACCTCCAGTCTGGCAGCATCCCTGTTGCCATGGAGGAGAGAGGTCACGTGACAGGAGAGCATCACCCTGGTGTGGCAGGAAGTGATCCTGTAACTAGGACCTGTCCTCCAGGTGATGTAAAACCCTCTCGCACCGAGGACGTTTCTCCAGGGCCATGTGCCCATGAGGGAAGGGTTAGGACAGCCGTTATAGTTGGTGATTCGATCATTAGGCATGTAGATAGCTGGGTGGCTGGTGGACGTGAGGATCGCCTGGTAACATGCCTGCCTGGTGCGAAGGTAGCGGACCTCACGCACCACCTAGATAAGGTCTTAGATAGTGCTGGGGAGGAGTCTGCTGTCTTGGTACATGTCGGTACCAATGACATAGGAAAATGTGGTAGAGAGGTTCTGGAGGCTAAATTTAGGCTTTTAGGTAGGAAGTTGAAATCCAGAACTACCAGGGTAGCATTCTCCGAAATGCTTCCTGTTCCACGCGCAGGACCCAAAAGGATGGCAGAGCTCCGGAGTCTCAATGCGTGGATGAGACAATGGTGCAGAGATGAGGGTTTTGGATTTGTTAGGAACTGGGGAACATTCTGGGGAAAGGAGGGGCTCTTCCAAAGGGATGGGCTTCACCTTAACCGGGATGAAACCAGGCTGCTGGCATTAACCTTTAAAAAGGAGATAGAGCAGCTTTTAAACTAGATATTAGGGGAAAGCCGACAGTCGCCCAAGAGCGGATGATTTGGAAGAATGTATCTTTGAAGGATACTACCAAAAGCAGAGAGGTTCCACAAAAGAGTAAAGTAGCCCAAATGCCCTCAAGTATGGAGCAGACAGAGCTTAAAGATCCCAAATTACCCATGTCTAACAATAGCCAAATTAATATGAATAAAATACATTCTCTAAAATGCTTGTATGCAAATGCTAGAAGTCTAAAAAATAAGATGGGAGAGTTAGAATATATAGCACTAAATGAAAGGTTAGATATGATTGGAATATCAGAGACATGGTGGAAGGAGGACAACCAGTGGGACACTGTGATACCTGGGTACAAACTATATCGAAATGATAGAGCTGATCAAATTGGTGGAGGGGTTGCTCTCTATGTTAGAGAGGGCATTGAGTCAGAAAGTATTAAAGTTTTGCAGGAAGCAAAATCTGCTATAGAATCTATATGGATTGAAATTCCATGTAAAAGGGGGAAGGCAATGGCAGTGCGGGTGTACTATCGAGCGCCTGGCCAGAATGACCAAATGGATGATGAAATGCTCAAAGAAATCAAGGAAGCTAACAAAAGTTATAGCACAGTAATAATAATGGGTGATTTAACTACCCCGGTATCAACTGGGTCAGTGTCACGTCAGGACATGCTAGGGAGATAAAGTTCCTAGATGAAATAAATGACTGCTTCTTGGAGCAGCTGGTTCATGAACCGACCAGAGGGGAAGCCATATTAGACCTAGTCCTTACTGGAACACCAGATCTAGTGCAAGAGATAAGGTTGTTGGGGCCACTTGGCAATAGTGATCATAGCATGATCGCCTTTGATTTAATTAGTGGAGGAGGGATAGTAAGGAAATCCACAGTACTACCTTTTCGAAAGGGAGACTATGATAAAATGAGGAAAACAGTTAAGAAAAAACTAAAAGGAGCAGTTGCAAAGGTTAAAGACGTACATCAGGCTTGGCTGTTGTTGAAAAATACTATCTTGGAAGCCCAGAGCAGCTGTATTCCACACTTTAAGAAAAGTGGAAGGAAGTCCAAAAAACTGCCAGCATGGTTTAAAGGTGAGGTCAGAGAGGCTGTTGTTGCCAAAAAAGCATCTTTCAGGAAATGGAAAAAAGAGCCAAATGACGAAACCTGGAAACAGCACAAGCACTGGCATGTCAAATGCAAGGCATTGATAAGGCAGGCAAAGGGAGAATTTGAGAAGAAGCTTGCTGCGGAAGCAAAAACGCAAAGTAAAGACCTTTTCAAGTACATTTGTAGCAAAAAACCTGTGAGAGAGTCAGTTGGTCCATTAGATGATAAAGGGGTTAAAGGAGCACTAAGAGGTGACAAGGCGATAGAGGAGAGACTGAATGAATTCTTTGCTTCGGTCTTTACTGAGGAAGATGTAGGGATGTTACCCATGACTGAAGTGGTATTTAAAGGTGCGGAAGAATTGAAGGAAATATCGATACATCGGGAAGATGTATTACAACTATTAGATAAACTGAAGAGTAGCAAATCACCTGGGCCAGATGGTATACATCCAAGGGTGTTGAAAGAACTGAAATATGAGATTGCAGACCTGCTATTAGTAATCTGTGAACTATCATTAAAATCATCTCTAATACCTGAAGATTGGAGGATCGCCAATGTAACACCAATTTTTAAAAAGGGTTCCAGGGGTGATCCGGGAAACTACAGACCGGTGAGCCTGACATCAGTACCGGGAAAAATGGTAGAAACCATCATAAAGAATAAAATTACTCAGCATGTAGATAGTCATGACCTAATGGGAGACAGCCAACATGGCTTTAGACAAGGAAGATCTTGTCTTACTAATCTGTTATGTTTTTTTGAAGGAGTGAATAATCAGGTGGACAAAGGTGAGTCGGTTGATATTGTGTATCTGGACTTTCAGAAAGCCTTTGACAAGGTCCCTCATCAGAGACTTTTGACAAAACTAAAGAGTCATGGGATAGGAGGCAGTGTACTATTGTGGATCAGGAACTGATTAAAAGATAGAAAGCAGAGGGTAGGGCTAAATGGCCAATTTTCCCAATGGAGAAAGGTGAATAGTGGTGTACCCCAGGGATCTGTGCTGGGTCCACTGCTTTTTGACATATTCATAAATGACCTGGAAAGTGGAATAACGAGTGAGGTTATCAAATTTGCAGATGACACAAAACTATTTAAAGTTGTTAAAACCCAAGAGGATTGTGGAAAGTTGCAAGAGGATCTTGATAAATTGGAAGACTGGGCATCAAAATGGCAGATGAAATTTAATGTGGACAAGTGCAAGGTTATGCACCTAGGGAAGAATAACCCAAACTATGGTTACACGATGCAAGGTTCCACATTAGGAACCACCACCCAGGAAAAAGATTTAGGCGTCATTGTGGATACCATGTTAAAACCCTTGGCCCAGTGTGCAGCGGCGGCCAAGAGAGCAAATAGAATGCTAGGTATGATAAGGAAAGGAATGGAAAATAAAACAAAAGATATTATAATGCCTCTGTATCGTTCCATGGTGAGACCGCACCTTGAATATTGTGTGCAATTCTCGTCGCCGTATCTTAAAAAGGATATAGCGATTTTAGAAAAGGTTCAGAGAAGAGCCACCAAAATGATAAAGGGGATGGAAGGATACTCCTATGAAGAAAGGCTAAAAAGGTTCGGGCTCTTTAACCTGGAAAAGAGACGGCTGAGGGGAGATATGATAGAAGTCTATAAATTAATGAACGGAGTGGAACGGGTAAACGTAGATCGATTGTTTACCTAATCAGAATATAGAAAGACTAAGGGACATGCAATGAAGCTACAGGGTAAACTATTTAAGACTAATAAAAGAAAATATTTTTTCACTCAACGTGTAATCAAACTCTGGAATTTGTTACCGGAGGATGTAGTAAAGGCTGTTAGTGTAGCTGGGTTTAAAAAAAGGTTTGGACAAGTTCCTGGAGGAAAGGTCCATAAACCATTATTAAGAAGGGACCCAGGATATCAATGCTTGAACCAATACAAGCATTATGGAACCTGTGTCCCTTGGGGAAACTGCTAGGTACATATGACCTAGATTGGCCACTGTTGTTAACAGAATACTGGGCTTGATGGACCTTGGTCTGACCCAGTATGGCATATCTTATGTTCTTTTAGTACTTGCATTATGCCAAAGAGAGCCTCCTTCTGGAGTTTGGAAGATGTTACATGTATGGGTAGTTTATCAAGGTGTGCTTGAAAGTTCTTCTTAATTAGGCCTGTGACACCAAACATGATGGGAAATAACTCGGTATCTTTCTGCCACATTTTCTTGGTCTCTAACTGCATTCCTTGGTACTTGAAGATCTTCTCCCTCTCAATGTGATTCACAGAGTAGTCCCTTAGAACTGACACCTCTGCCATTCGGATGTTTTTCTCCTTTACCACTGTATCTGGCTTCCTCGCGTCCAGCTTTTTATCGATCAGAATGGGAGTATCCCAGGTGATCATAACCTTTTCCTTCTCTGTAATCCTTTTAGGGTCATGACCCCAGTGCTTTTCAGACACAGTGGTGTTGTAGTGTTTACAAAGTTTCCAATGGATGAGGCACGCTACTTTATTGTGCCTTTCTGCATAGAAATTTTTGACCATTAGAACTTGACAGCCAGCTATGAGGTGAATCACTGTTCCAGCTCTTTTCCACAGAAGCGACATATGTCTGTTTTTCCAGTTTTTCAATGCTCGCTGTAAACAATCTCATCCATAAGCCGCTGTCCTGGGCTGCAACTATCAATCTCTCATCCTTCGGTTTCAGTTCATCTCTCAATCATTCATGTGTCTGTTCTTGATTGACAAAGGGTTCCTGGAGTAACACTCTGTATTTCCCACTGTATTGGTGCTTTTGCCACTTGTTTTTCCTTGCTTGTTGATCCAATTCTTTGTAGAGTTTTTTTCTCTTGTTTGGCAAATTCTGTTACTTCCTTCTCAGTGTATGCCTGTGGATTCTCACTGATTCCTTCTAGTCATCGGAACACTTGTCAAAGTTTGATGATGAAGACAGATTCTGGATGTGTACTTTCATATTTCAGCAGTTTTTGCAAATTTAGATCCGATGTAGGCCTGGAGGCCTATGATAGTAACTTTGTATGTGTAATCAATCTTTATGAAGCCTAGGGATGTGCAATCTTGGCATACACTGATTCTTGTAAATTAATTCATGGGCATGGAGGTCTTTTCTTGTTCGCATATCCAGTTTTTCAAGATCTTTGAGAAGCCAGTCTATAATCCCAGAGTTGTATAGGAATTGCCAGCTGATTAATGGCCTGTATTTTATTTTATTCAATAACAATTTTAATCTCCTCTAGTATTCTTTACTGATCTTTTCTTTCAGTAATTTCTGCTTGAGTGTCGTTCCTTCTTCTATTCTGAGATACTTATATATGCCTTCCTGTTCAAGATCTTAATGCCACAGCCCTCAGCCAGGGAGAAGTTTCCTGTTTTGCTCAATTTTCTTCTAAAAAAAAGTTGCCTTAACACATTTGTCAAGGCCAAAGGTCATCCTGATTCATCAGAAAAGCTTTTCACCACATGGAGTTTCTCTGCTAATTGTTGGTTGCTAGAATTGTAGAGCTTCAGATCGTCTACATATAATAAATGAATTTTAAAAAGCATGGAACAAACAGAGGATCTCTAAAGGAAAAAAAGGCACTACTGTAGTTGATGGAAGGGCAGACTAGATAGGCCATATGGCCTTTTTCTACCTTTATGTTTCTAGATGTTGTTTCTGGGTTGTCATCTCAAAGAGTTGATGAGAGTACTCATTGTATTAAGCACCACAAAAAGCAGAAGTGGCAACAGGGAATCTCCCTGAAAAAGTCCCCGTTGGATCTTAATATTAGGAATGATGTACTGACTATCTTCATATTTCAAAAAGAGTGTGATTTGCCACATTATCAAGGTGAATTTAATGTACTCTACAAAACCAGGATTTATTTTACACATTTCAAGGCAATTTATTATCCAAGAGTAGGATACTGTCAAATGTTTTCTTATAATCACTCCATGCTGTCCTGAGATTTCTGCTTTTCTTAGTGCTGGCCATGATGCCCTTATTCAACATTAACTGGTCCTTGGTTCCATATGTTCTATGTAAAACAGCTGTAAATACACAGTTACAAATTGTTTATTGTAAACCGAATTTCAGAAAAATGGTATATAAAAAATGTTAAATAAATAAATATGTTCCCCTCTTATTGCCCTTTTGCTCTATTGCCATGATGTTATTGGACTCAATATGATCATATATTCTGTATTTATTGTAATGAACAGCTTATAGGTTGTAGGTAGATAAGTTATTGGTCTGTAATTATTGGGAATATTACTCGGGTCCCCCTTCAGAAGGAGAAATGTTCTTCCTGTAGTAAGCCATTATGGTGTTAAGTCTGGCTGCTTGAACAATTGATTTCTGCAGTTTGCCAGGTCTTGGTAGAGTGATGTGAACTGTTTGAGCCAAAGGTTAGTTACTCCATCTGGGCCATGGCGCTTCCAGCTCTTTCATTGTTACTGCAGGCCATTTCATAGGTTTGATGTCTGTTTTTTCTAAATGCTTCTGCATGCAGGGTAACCATTCTGCTTCTTGACTGTGCTTTATAGGGTCCTCATGTAAGTTTCTCCAGAAGGTTTCTGTTTCAGCTGTGGTTGATGGTACTTTTACCATATTAATGCTCTTTCCCAATTCCCTGTAGAATTGTTTTGGGTTCTCTCTAAATAGTTTATTTTGATATCTTTCTTTTCTATTTTCTTCATATCATCGTAGTTTTTGCGCTTCTGCTGCTACTTTCAATTTATTGTTGGAGCATAAATTTCAACAACTGTTGAGGATCTACTTGTGTGGTTGAAAGATCCAACTGAGGCAATCCACCAGGACATTGAGCTCCCCCAGCAGGCACATTGCTCAGAGAAGCATGCTATGTGAGATGGCAAACTTCCAAAGGTGCACTGTCTCCCAGTAGAGGGAGTATGAGCCTGCGCCCCCCTGCCTATGATGTAGAACATCACAACCTGGTTGTTGGTCTGGATGAGGACAACTTGGTTGGTGAGCTGCTTCTGAAAAGCCTTGAGCACATTGGAAATGGCACAAAGCTCCAGAAAGTTGATCTGGTGAAGGCTTTCTCATGCCATCCAAAGGCCCTGTGTGCGTAGGCCATCGAGATGGGTTCTCCAGCTTACCTTGAAGGCATCTGTAGTCAGAACCCGCTGATGAGGAAGGGCTTGAAAAGGAAGTCCCTTGAGCAGGTTCTGTGGTTGTAGCCACCAGGACAGGGACTGCTTGAGTGGTTGAGTGATGACCACTCTGTCCCTGAGACAACCCATGGCCTGGCACCACTGCATACAGAGAATCCATTATGCTTGGCTGTGTAGGTGGGCTAGTGAAGTGACGTGCACCGTAGAGGAGATGTGGCTGAGAATATGCAGCTTCCCCTGGCTATGGTGATGGGACGGCTCTGCAATTCCTTGGCTAAGTCGACAAGCTGTTGGGTTCGATCCTCGGGAAGGTAGGCCTGACTTTGATGGTATTTAGGAGGGCCCCAATTAACTCTAGGCACTGAGTGGGCTGTAGGTGAGACTTGGAATAGTTGATGATGAAGTCCAGATGCTCCAGCAGCTGAATAGTGTTCCCTGTGGACTGCCGAAATTCATCCGGCATCTGACTTCTGACTAACCAGTCATCCAGGTAAGAGAAGACAAAAATCCCCAGGGTCTAGAGGTATGTGGCGACCACCACTAGACACTTTGTGAGGTCCCTTGGGGTGGAGGTGAGGCCGAAGGGCAGCACATGGTACTGATAGTGCCGTCTGCTGAGCACGAAGCAGAGATACTGCAGATGAAGAGGGTGTATGGGAATTTGAGATCCAAGGAGCACAGCCAGTCTTCCCGTTGGAGATAAGGTAACAAAGTTCCCAGGAAGATCATCTTGAACTTTTCCCACAGGAAGAAATGGTTGAGGTTTCACAGATCCAGAATGGGCCTGAAGCCTCCCGTCGTTTTTGGGACCAGAAAGTAAAGGAAATAGAACCCCTTTCCGATCTGAGAAGGAGGGAAGAGTTTGATGGCCAGATCAGCCAAAAGAATCTGGCTCTCCTTTTGGAGGAATTCCCTGTGGGAAGGATCTAGGGGATACTCCCCTGGGAATAAGGGTGGAGGAAGTTGATCAAAGTGCAACAGGTACTCATCCTAGACTATTTTGAGGGCCCAGGAGTCTGATGTTATTGTTGGCCACCTATGAGCAAAATGAATCAATTTCCCTCCCACTTGAGGTGGAACAGTAGTTGGAACAGGAAGGACGCCATGCTCTTTAGGAAGGAGTCAAAATCCTTTTCTAGGCTGCGGTTGCGGCGCAGGCTGGGACTTTTGTGGCTTGGAGCAGTCTGCTGACGCTAGCCCTGACCATAGCCTTTCTGCCCCTGCTGAGAGTCATGATAGGGCTGATATGGTGGGTAGAAAGGCTTCTTTTTGGCGTAGAAAGGCTTCTTTCCTGAAGACCTTATCTTAGTGGGGGTCCCCCATCTTGCGGGAAAGCCGGTTCATAGTCAACTGCTCACATTCAAGCTTCCTGGCCTTGTCCTCCATCGGCTTGCCAAAAAGGTTTTCACCCCGGCAGGGGACATCCACCAGCTTGTCCTGCACCCACTGGTCTAAATCAGAAGACTGCAGCCAAGCTAGATAGCGAGCCCCGATGCCCACAGTGGCAACTCGGGCTATCAACTCAAACCCATCATAGGCTACTTGGGTCATGTATTTGGAGCATTCCTTGATCTCAGAGACAAAACTACAGTAGCTCTCAACCCGTTCGTCCAGAAGGACAGCCAAGAAATCAGCCAGGTCACCTGCCAGATCCCTGAGTTACATGTCCATGTAAAGTTGATAGGCCTGAATGCGGGCCACCAACATGGAATCTTGGTAGCACTTCTATCAACATCATCCAGGATTCTAGTTTTACTGCCTTGAGACACGGAGGAATGGGTCTTACTGCTCTTTTTCCTTCTCATGGCCAATTCCAGGACATGGTTTTGTCTTTGTTCAGTCACGAGTGGTTAGTGCTGTTTTTTTGCTGGTCCTGCCAATTCCAGGACCATGAAATTGTGTGGGACCTGTGGTTTTTCAAATCCCGGGCTCTTGTGAACTCAGTACATGGAGTCAAAGTGCCTACTCTCCAGGGATATGGTGAAGGGAGTCTCCTACATGCAGAACAAGAGCCGCTCCAGGATCTGGTAGATGGGAACCATAATAGCCTCCTTTGGGGTGAAAGATATTGGAGAATCTCCAACTCCTCCACCCTGGGCTCTTCCTCGGCCTTGATGATAAAGTGCAAGGCTTTGACCATGTCCCTCACAAAACTCCTGGAAGGATAATATCTTCCAGCACTCATACGGTGGCGAGGGATTGGAGGGGATGTCCTGATAATGCTCAGTCTCCCAGCCATTGGAATCGGTATCGGCAATTTCTCATGGCACCTCCTGAGGTCAGGAGGAGAGGACAGAGTCAGAGGCTCTGGACGATCCAACCCGGAGGCATTTGGGGGGAACCCTGGGGTACTGACCAGGACTTTGACCATCTGCCCGAGCTGTCTCCCCAACCAAGGAGAGCATGGGCTTTCAGGATGGGCTGCACCTCCAAAGGGGAGGCCACCGCTGTGGACAGGGCCACCTTTGGCACCAAGGAACACAAGAGTATCGGGTCTCAGGCAGCCTGTGAGGCCAGGAATACAGCCAGGCTATGCTCGAGAACCTGCATGCACTTTTCCAGAAGCGCAAAGTCCAAAATTTTGGGAATTGAGGCAGCAACTGCAGTCTCCAGTGCCAGTTTCCCCGTCAGGGACTCCACAATGGTAACAGTATCGGGAGTCACCCAACAGCCCTCCTGGGCCTTGGGAGGCAACTCTTCACACTGGAGCAGCTTCGGAGGCCGCTCCCAGCCCTTACCCACAGTGTCATGCAGAGGGGGCTTCGATGCTGGTGTCCATGTGATTTGTCCCAGCTCTCAACATTGCCCCTCTACTTTGATAGGACGGAAATACGGTCCTTCGGGAGCCAATCTTCATCGAAGGACGGTCCTAGGCACCGCGGCCCTACAGCTCTGAATGATCATGACCTCTGCGCGAAGCCGAAGCCTCAGCTGGAATCTTCAAAGGCGTCAATACTGCCATCAATGGCAATGCCAATGCCGAGGACGTGGGGGACCCGAACAGGGATGTCTCTCCTGATTCCTGAGCCCCTTGCACATCATCTGCAAGCAAAGAGCACAAGTGGAGGGTTCATGGTCATGCCCGAGGCATTGAAGGCACCAGTTATGACAGCCCACTGGGAGCACTTCTTGAAGCCATTGGCCAGCTTTGACTTGTTGGGGAAGACGGCTTCTGCCAAGTCAAAGAACTCCAACATCCCAGCTGACCAGGGTGGCGCATGAGAAAAAACCCACACACCAAAAAAGAAACAGAAGAAAAGAATCCAAGAAAAACTGTGGCACTGAGGTGCTGACACTCCTGGGAAGAGAAAGGAAGACAGTAACAAGCATGTGACCAGAAAAACGATGGAAAAATTACCAAAAAAGATCTCAAAGGGGATCAACTTACTTTTGGGAATGGATGGATGTCTGACAGGCTTTGCGAAAAAAAGAAGACTGGGCTGAGATAAGATGGCTCCTTTCGGGGCGGGAAGTCTGGCACGCATGTGCAGTGGTCATCCCTAAAGCTTCCTATGGAAGCTGGGGAGCATTCCCACGTGGGTTTCATTGGGGGCGCCACCAATATGCGAGGACTTACTTCCAGCTTCGTCGCAGAGAATCCCCGATTATTTCTGCTACACGCCCCGATGCTAACCGCTTACCATCAGGGCATGTTATGGGCGTTCCAGGGGCGGTACCATTCACTAACCAGGCAGCAGAAATATTGCACTGTTGCCTGGTTAGCGCCCACAGATAAAGGATAGGCACAGCAAAAGTTGGTCTATCTTTATCCATTGGAGCTAACCAGGCAGTAGTTCAATATCTCTGCTGCCTGTTAGCTTCTGCAGGCTTGTGGGCTATGCGGCGACCCCAGATATTTGATGCCGGGGCTGCATATGACCTTGGCATTGAATATCCAGATTTAAAGGTCGGTGGTGATGCTATGCGCTAGTCATCCCACAAGAATATCAGGCCCAATAATTTTATAACAGAGCACCTATGTCAAAGTTCCCAAAAGGCACCTATTTTATAAAGGCAACATAGCCGCCTATGCACTTTTATAAAATAGACATCCAGAGCCATCCCCAATAGTGCACAAATTAGCACACATAAATTTATACCCGCTCCAAATAAGTATAAATTGTGTATAGATGTGAATTTTATAAAATACATGTGTACACTGCAACTCTATCCCTGATCTCACTATTTGCAGTTTACCTATGACTTACATGCAGTTTTGTTCATGCATTTATTTATGGAAGGGAGGAGTGGCTCAGTGGTTGGGACAGGTTATCTCAGGCTGGAGGGCCGGGGTTCAGTTCCAATGTAGGGACAAGTTACCTCAGGCTGGAGGGACTGGGGTCTGTAGTCCCATGGCCACTCCTTCAGGACTGGGGTCTGTAGTCCCATGGCCACTCCTTCTGGCCTTGGGCAAGCCACATAACCCTCCATTGCCTCAGGTACACCTAGATTGTGAGCCTTTCGGGGACAAGGGAATAAAAAGTGCCTTTTAGCATGGAGAAAGTTCACTTACTGTTAATTTCCTTTCCTGGAATCCTGCTAGACTAGTCCAGACAAGTGGGTTTAGCTCCCCCTATCAGCAGATGTTGGAGACAGAGAAAAAAATACCAGAGGCTTGATTGGCTAAGGCCCTGGTAGATATATAGCTGCACCCCTAGAGGTCTCCTTCAGTATACTCTGACAAAGTAAAAGATATGGCTACTGTAGCACCGGCACGATAACTTCATGCCATGGCATGGAAGATAAACTATGTACACAGTTCACCCATTCTTGAGGAACAGCTGCTGGCCCGCTGCATCGAAATGTGAGCCTTGGTTCCTTCACAAAGAAGCTGCTTGAAGATACAGAAATGGGTGGGTCCTGGACTGGTCTAGCAGGATTCCAGGAAATGAAATTAACGGTACATGACATTTCTCCTTCTAATTCATCCTGCTAGACCAGTCCAGACAAGTGGGAAGTACCCAAGCCAATGGACCCTAAGGCAGAAAGAGGCAGTCACTGTAACTACACTGGCACCCAACTGTGCCGTCTCTCGAGACAATAGTGACGCATGAATGTGGACAGGGAAGACCAAGTGGCCACCCTACAAATGTGGAGGAGAGCGACCTGCGTTCTGCCCAGGCAATGCGTTCTGCCCATGTAATTGTTTGACCCCAAGTGGAGTGTGTTCTGAGCCCAGGGGGCACAGGCTTACCCTGGATTATGGATGCCAATAGAAAAAAGTCTGGTGGAGCCAGTGAGAATGGCCGAGTACTCTGCTGAGATCCATGGCCTGAAGCCCTTTATTAGGGCTTGTACCTTGGTCCATAGAGAAGGCCGGGAGCAATATATGAACGATATATGCCGGTTTGGGCAAAGGCCATAGGGACCTCTGGCAGGAAGGAAGGTAACCCCCGCAGGGAGATGCCTTTCGTCAAGGAGGAGAGAAAAGGGTATCAGCATGACAGAGCCTGTAACTCGGAGACCCTTCTGGCTGAGGTTAAAGCTACGAGGAACGCCATCTTAAGGGACAAGTCCCAGAGTGATATACACTTGAGTGGCACTTCAGAAAAGAACCCTGAGGACCAAGGCAAGATCTCAGGGTGGGACTACCGGATGGACCAGAGGGCATAGCCTGCTTGCACCTCTGAGAAACCTGGCCACATCCGTATGAGAGGCAATCGAGCCTTCACCCATGGAAGCAAGTAAGAGCAGAGATGTGGACTCAGAGAGAGCCGAGGGCCAGGCCCTTGTCGAACCCCTCTTGAAGAAAGACTAGGATCTCAGGAATTTGTCCCCGCCACAGCGAGAGGCGGTGCCTGGAGCACTATGACTCAGATATACGCCACACCCACCTAAATGCTAATAACAGAGGGATGCAGGGTAGCCACTACTCAATGAGAAAAACCCCTGTGACTCAAACACCAGCACTGAAGAGTCAGGCTATAAAGTGAGTAGGGAGCGGGGTTGTTCATGGTGGTTAGACCCTGACGCAGGAGACCTTTATGAACCCCGAGAAGGGGCGACTGGGCTAATCGCATGAGGTTGGCGTACCATGGTCTCCAAAGCTAGTTGGGACCAGAATCCCTGCCCTCGGGTGTGCCTCGATGTGTCGATGAACTCTCCCGATCAGCATCCAAAGGGAAAGACAGACAAGGGAGCTGATGCCAGCCACAACTGGACCAAGGCATCCAGACTTCGCGACCCGTGCTCCATCCTCTGACTGAAAAAAGGAGAGTGCCTTGACGTTCGTCGCCAATGCCATGAGGTCCGTAGAGGAAGACCCCACGTCCGCCGTATCCACAGACATACCCAAGGAGCAAGTTCCCACTCTCCGGGGTCTAGAGCTTGACGACTGAGGAGGTCCGATTGGATGTTGACCACCCTTGCGATGTGTTAGGCCAACAGGATCTGTAAAAGACAATTTGCCCAGGGGAAAGGAGGAGCCATTTCACCTCTGGACACTTCGTACCACCCTGGCAGGACACTTCATATTGCCCTGGCAGTTTAGATAGGCTACAGTCAAGCAGCAGGAAGCACCACAAGGCCAGGCGAACTGCCTGGGACTCCAGGCAGTTGAGGGTCCAGTGTGCCTCCCATAGTGTCCAGGTGCCGTGCGCCAACTGGATCAGGCAGAGTGCTCCCAAACCCGAAAGGCTCGCATCTGTGGTCAGCAAAATCCAGTGAAGAGTTTCCAAGGGGATGCCTTGGAGGAAATGGGCTGGCGAGAGCCACCAACAAAGGCTGTGGCACATCGATGGAGGTAATGGAAGTCACGGTTGTAGCCCTCGGTCACTGGAGACCAGCAGGAGAGCAGGGACTGCTGCAGATTCCTCATGTATGCTCTGGCCCTCGGGCGACATCAATGGTGGCTGCCATGAACCTTAGTATCTGAAGATAGTCCCAGAGATGTAGGCAGCTCTGCAGAAAAAACATTCTGAGCTGAGACAAGAGATTGAGGAAGGGCTCCCATGTCAGGAAGACCCTGCCCTGACAGGCGTCAAACAGCACCCTCAGCCGCTGAGACGGCTGCAGACAAATCCTGGAATGGAAGACTACCCAGCCTGACTTTTGGGCCTCCACAAGGGAACCTAGATGAATGAGCCAGTCATCCAGGTAGAGGTGTGCATGAATGCCCTGTTTGCGCAAGGCTGCTGTTGCCACTACCATGACTTTAGAGAAGGTTTATGGAGGCAAGGCCAGGCAGAATAGCCATGCACAGAACTGAAAGTGCTGTCTCAAGATGGCGAAGCGCAAAAAACGGTTACGACTTCCCAGATGGAGTATGACTGGAACCTCTCTCTAAAGGAAGAACTGGTTGTATGGCTCATTGAAGTAGGCACTGGATGGTGGACCAAAAAGTCTCCCATTTCCAGGGCACACCACAGGGCAAAACAAGGAAGGCATTGCAAATGGGTAGCAGGCACTTGAGAGCATAGCCCTGGGAGATGATGTCAAGGACCCGCCAACTACCCTACTGGTGGTGCCATCCCAGATGGGCTCCCCGCCTCGACAATGGGAGGACCAAGCAGAGCCAGAGAACTCAGCCGGGGCTGTGTAGAAATCCTGTCCTTCTCGGACACCTTGAAACAGCTGTGATTTCTGGCCAAAACAGCCGGACAAAGCTGAAGTAGACAACTTGCTGGTCCGGTAGCACTGGGAGTTGCCAAATCTGGCACGACATGTAAAGAACAGCATGTGGATGACTTTGGCTTGTCTTCTGGTAAACGCTGGGGCTTGACTTCTCCCAAGACTTTGAGCAGCTTGTCAAGATGTTCGCCAAGGAGCTTACCCTTAAAGGGAAACTTAGAGAGGCACCTCTTGGAGGCAGAATCCACCAACCACTGATGCAGCCAGAGCCAGCGATGGGTTACAGTGACTGTGGACACCGAGCATGCCAAGAGGCAAAGCAGAACATAAAAGGCATCTGCCAAGAAGGCTGTGACTGATTCCAAGCATGCCAATGCCGGATCCACGGGTAAGCATTGAATCCAGTGCAAAAAGAAAATGGGTTGCCAGACCACCCCAAACTGAAGCTTGGAGTGTCAGCGTAGATGATAAGGCCTTTCTGAGGAGAACCTTAACCTTCCAGTCCTGCTGATCCTGAAGTGCTGCACCACCTTCTACTGGAATGGTGTGGTGGTGTGTCCAGAAAATCCTGCCACCTGAGCCTCCACTCTTGGAAATGTGAACCAAATGTCCATATGTACTAGTGACCAGATGGTGGTGACCCAAACGGCGAGCTGTGCATAAGGAGACATCAAGTGAGTCACGCCTGAAATACCATCTGTTGGAGATCTGGTGGGAAAGGCCCTAGAGGACTTCTGAATGCCCTGCAGGATGGAATCAGCCTGAGAATGCGCCTAGGGCTGCTGCTGTTTGGGAGGATCAGTGAGGCTTAAGGCATTCCCCACTTGGGCAAAGAGCACCAGTAGCCAGTCCTTGCAGAATAGATGGATATTCTGTGCACCATCCTGGGACATCGGCTAAGGCCTCTGAGGGACCATTCACCATCCTCGTGGTTGGAGGCTTCCAAACTCTCTTCGGCTGAGAAAAAACTTCCTCCTCTGGGACCACAGATGACCAAGCACTTGAGACCAAGACACCCCTCTTGAGAGGGTGGCTGCCGTCCTTATGAGCAGCATCCAGTCGAGTGCGCTTCCAGGATCCTGATGCAGAGTTCATCGCTGCTTTATGGGTGGAGACAGACTTGGAGACAGCAGTGGTAGGGTCCGAGTGCCCTAAGGTCCAAGCCTTCCTGAAGAGGGCTAAGAAAAGGAAATCCTGTTCCTGAAGAGGAGCCTCCTGAGTCAGAAGCATCTATATGGAAGGGACCACAGGCTGGGGCAGCAGGAGCGGTGGGTCCATTGCTTCCTCTGCTAGCGCATTTGTTCTGGGGTCTGCAGGGCAGGTAGTGAAGAGGAGCCCTCTCCGTTAGAGTTGTACATGGGAACAGTATTGGAGATCTTCCCTAGGTAAGCAGAGCAAGCTGAACACCCCTGGTCCCTCAGATCATTGCGCTTTGTGCTGCCCAAGATGCATCTCTGCAAGAAGGAAGGCATCCAGTAAAAGGAGCATTGGTAGCCAGGAGAAGCAGCTCCACGGCTCAACAGCATTAGAGACTGACAGGGAGTAGCTGGTACAACCGTCGAAGCCTGCCAGCACTATCAGACCGCTTGCCCCAATTGTGTGCCCCGGAGGAAAGAATGATGACTGCCGCACTTTGCAGAAGCTCATCTGCGCTATCAGACCGCTAGCATATTTATTTATTTTTATTTATTTAACAGTTTCTTATATACCGCCCCTTCCAGAGATCAGGGGCGGTTCACATCGAACAAAAATCAATATACTTCTGTATATTTTACATGGAACTTAGCTTCCCTCCTACAACTGGTCACTGCATCAGCGCCCACGAGGCTGAGGGGAAGGAAAAGATGGCCGCCACACTTTCTGCTGCCGTGGAAACCCCGCCCGGTAACCAGACTAGAGGTGGGAACAGATCTCTCAATAGCCACGGCTTTGAGCCGGATAAAAAAACCCCAACTGTACGAGTGACCAGTCACTGTGTCCCAGGAAAGTAAAGAAGAGTGGCAGACGAGGGGGAAGGGGGGAGGAACGTACTCACTGTGCCTGATGTGATCGCAGGAGTAGTAGAGCAGGAGAGCCAAGGCAGACGCTGCAGGAAGGCTGACGAAAACTGCTGCTGTAGCTAAGCTCCATAAGAGCACTGAAAGCTCTCACTGCTGCCGGCCTACCAGGTCCTTGTTACCAGGAGGCGGGCTCCCCCTCACTTAATGGAAACTCAACTAGTCCTCTTGACCAGGAGCTCAACCAGATCCCCAAGAAGATGAGCTGGGAAATTCCAGAGGGGCACCTCCTGTGCACCCTGAAAATGTCCAGCTGAAATTATCAAATTAAAGGAAAATCTGAAAAGAAAAAAAAACAGGAAAACACTAGCATCTGCTTGAGACAGAGAAAATATTGAAGGAGACCTCTAGGGGTGCAGCTATATATCTACCAGGGCTCAGCCAATCAAGCCTCTGGTGTTTTTTCTCTGTCTCCAAGATCTGCTGATAGGGGGAGCTAAACCCTCTTGTCTGGACTGGTCTAGCAGGATGAATTGGAAATATCTGTAAACCACTTTGACCCAGTGAAAAGTGGTATATAAGCACAGCTAAATAAATAAATATGCATGTACTTGATCACACAATTTTGTAATAGCCATTTTCTGTGTGTAAAACATGCTTTACCACAGAATATACTTTTTAAAATTGCCTGAAAATGTGCAGTTATGGGAGGATATAATGTTTCTACCGTAATTCATGAACAGTGCTTTACTGTTTTCAAACAAAAGAGCAAGTTAAAAAGATTTGTTTATACAGTTTTTCAATTCATGGGAGTAGGTATTTTCTTGTTGTACCTCCATGTGGTAGGATCTACCATTGATTCTATGTTCTGATCCTGGGGAAACGAGTCCTAAACCCCAGTGCAGCTGCAGCCACCTAGCAGTGTAGTTGCCTGGGAGCTTTGCTCCACTGATCCACACACCGTTGCTCACAGAGATTTCCACTGAAAAAGAAACCCACTATGGTAAATGAAGGCTGAGTGTTCTCTTTAATATACCATACCGAAGTCCTCTTCAACCAACTAGTGATCTATTATCTGAAACCTATTCTATTGACCTTTAGTAAGCACCCACAATGTACTGTACTGAGACCCTCTTCAAATAACTAGTGATCCATTGTACTAAAATCTTTCTAGTAAGAGATCTATTGAATTTAGATCTCCCAAAACTGATTATATAATACCCATAATAGATTGCTCTTAGATCTGCTTTCCAATAACTGGTGATCTTGTTTCAACACCACTAACACCTTCATAACAGCCATAATATATTGCAGTACAAATCCCATTTAAAGTGGTTCACTGGATTTAGATTGCCTTTCAATAACCACTGATTTACTGAGTTAGACAGTGGCTATAAAAAAATCAACACCCCACCTTGAACGTTTTTCACAATTTCTTTTGGCAGTGTATCAGCCTTACATGCTATTTTTTTCCTTAAATACCTCCAGCCCCATCCAAATGCATGGTTTACACATTCTTGCCAGGGGATGGGAGACTGAGAACCACTGGTTTCAAAACATCACCCTATAAGGGTCCAGTGCAGCCAATTACCAACCAGAAGTTCTGTAGTGGAGTGGAGAGTAGCCTAGTGGTTAGAACAGCTGCCTGGTGACCAAGAGAATGGGGTTTGTGGCTGTGGGCAAGTCACTTTACCCTACATTGCCTTGGAAAAAAGGCCTGGCAATTTACTTCTGGTTATACCTTGCCAAGAAAACTCAAGGACTGCTGGGTCACCAGGAGTCAGCATTGACTCTATGGCATACACACACATTTCTGTGCAAAACAGATTCAATTTAAAGAGCAGCATCCACACACCTAAGAGAGCCTGGAGTCCTGGCAAGCCAGAAAACCCCTGCACCTCATCAAGCAAGTAACAATGCACAGAAGAAATCAGAACAGCATGGTAAAGTAGAAACTCAGCAAAGCAAGACTTTCTTCCTAAAACTATTTGCCATCAAAGACAATAAGACAGACTGAACTCCCCAGACTTTCCTCAGGTAGGACCTGGGGGGACTCAAAAAAAGAAAATTGATCATACCCCAAACAAAACACCAATAGACCCTCAACACCTGGCAAATCACTTTGCCAATAAGCTTAAACTAAGTACCCGTCCAAGTATAATCCTGGCCCCTACCACATCAAATACCATCACCGAGTGGAGCTCGTTCCACACAATCTCCAACAAACAACTCCTGGAGATTATTTCTAACCTCAACACTACCACTTCATTACTTGATCCCTGCCCAGTGTCTTGGGTTAAAGCAGCAAAATCCGAACTCGCATCATACATATTGAAAGTTGTGAACCAATCCCTACTGCAAGGCTTCATGCCGGATGACCTTAAATATTCGGCAATTCGCCCTCTACTAAAAAATAAAACCCTTAACAGTAATGACCCCTCCTCATACCGCCCCATTGCCAGTATACCTTTTTTTAGCCAAAATCATTGAAAAGGTAGCTCAGATACAACTGCAAGATCACATTGATACCAACTTCCCTTTAGATGAGCACCAGTACGGTTTACGCCCATATCACGGAGTAGAAACCTTACTAATATCCCTTCTTGACTCACTAATCCGAGGTATGGATAACACGAAGCAGGCCTTCCTGCTCATATTCCATGACATTTCCTCAGCCTTCGACAGTGTGAATCACAATACCCTCCTATCCAGACTAGCACAACTAGGATTAAAAGAGACCACTCTTAACTGGTTTAAGTCCTACAGTTCTAATCGTTTCCAATATGTTCATATAGATCATTCCCCCTCACTACCCTTCCCTCAAGAACGGGGTATCCCACAAGGATCCTCACTCTCCGCCTTACTTTTTAACCTTTATATCCAACCTATTTGCACAATCTTTCAACGCCATAATCTAAGCTATTTTATCTATGCAGACGACATCATGTTGTTCGCCCCTTGTGACATAGCTAACCTTAATTTCAGCAAATTCGCCAAGTGCCTCTCTGAAGCTGAACAGTGGCTCCACTCAATCCATATGGATATCAACTTCAAAAAAACTGAAGCACTCTTCGTAACCAGAAACACCAACTTCACCCCTCCAGCTGTCATCAACCTGATGAACATTACTCTTCCAGTCAAATCTGAAATTAACTATCTTGGAGTTACACTGGACAAAACACTAAGCATGACACACCACATAAAACAGACCGCCAAACTATATTTTTTAAGCTTAGAACCATCCAGCAACTCAGACCCCTCATAGACATCAACGATTTCAGAACAGTTGTCCAGGCTCTCATTATGCCACATTTAGGGGTATGTTTACTATGCTGGGCTAACAGTTAACCCAGGCTATATGCAACTAGGTCTGATGTTATTCAATGGGACCTAGATGCAGATAGCCCGGGTTAACTGTTAACCTGGCTTAGTAAACATATCCCTTAGACTTCTGTAACGGCATACTCCAAGGGACCTCTAAAAAGAATCTACATATCCTTCAAAGAGCCCAGAATGTCACTGCTCGAATCATTTCTAAAGCCAAAATATTCGACCATATCTCCCCCATTCTATATGCTCTCCACTGGCTTCCAATCACTAGTAGGATTCAATATAAAACCCTCGTCACCACTTTTAAACTCATTAACAACTTAGCCCCTTCACAGCTAGCAACATTACTTCAGACTCCGCCAGAAAATAGACTTAGAAGAAGAATAAACCTCAACATGCTACTAATTCCCAATACCGTGAGAAAATCGAAGCAAATAACCACCAACATTGCATTTTCATATTATGCTCCCAGCCAATGGAACAAACTCCCACTAAACCTAAGAGAGATTAAGGACCTTACCTCTTTCAGGAAGGAACTCAAAACTTACCTGTTTAGCCAACACTACTGCAACCTACAACCCACAATCAAATATACTACACAAGAATACACAACTAACCAAACACAAGTCTATCCCACCTAATTCAAGACTCACTTCTGTTAGCATTTGCTTACAACCTTCTTTGATCCTTTACTCACTGAATCCTAATCAATCCTTTAATAGCTATCCTAAATGGTCCCCCTCCCAACATGCATACATGATTACAATTAACTATTGTAAATAGTTTTTACTCAACCATGTAAATAGTTTACACATAGTTTCTATGTAACATATTTTCTATATGCACTCAATGTTCTATGTAATACAATATTGCACTGTTTGTTATATTGTTTTTAAGTTTCTTGTAAACCACCCCTGATCTCTGGAAGGGGCAGTATATTAAAGCTCACAAATAAATAAATAAATTACCTGGTAAGACCTAATTTCTCCTTCCTCCTAATCCCTCCAGATGTGTGGGAAGTACCAAAGCAGTTTTTATGAATGGGAGGGACCAGCTAGGCCAGCCCGCAAGACACTGGCCCCAAAAGTCACTTCCCGATGTGCCTGAACATCCATTCAGTAATGGTGGACAAACGAGTGCAAAGTTGACGAAATGGCCCTCTACAGATCTCATGAGGCAGAACCAAACCATGTTAAGCTCAGGAACTAATATTACTACTACTGTTTATCATTTGTATAATGCTACAAAGGCATACATAGCACTGTACATGTACAAGTAAGAGATAGTCCCTGCTCGTCAGAGCTTACAATCTATTAAGACTGACCACACAACAGCAACTGCGAACTAGGTAATTCAAGGAGGATCACAAGATACAGATAGGCGATAAGCAGAAGAATAAGGAGATCAGGATCCAAATATAGCCTCAAAGAGGTGGGTTTTTAGCTTAGATTTGAATAAGGCCAGAGAAGGAGCCTGGTGAACTACTTGATAGGGAACCAGTGAAGTGACTCGAGAAGAGAGATTAAGTGAGCATATCGAGGCTGGCAGAAGATTAGCTGTGTGGCTGAATTTTGAACAGGCTGAAGGGGAGAGAGATGATTCTGATAGTGGAAAGCAGAAGGTTGCAATAGTCTATATGGGAGGTGCCTAGAGAGTGGATAAAGGTCTTAGTAGTGTGTTCAGAAAGGAAGGGGTGAATTTTACTGATGTTATAGAGGAAGAAACGGCAGATTTTAGCTATCTATTGGATTTGTTCAGAGAAGGAGAGAGAAGAGTCAAATATGACCCCAAGGTTGCGAGCTGAGGAAACAGGAAGAAGTAGAGTGTTACCCACAGAGACAGAGAAAAGATGAAGGGTGGCTTTAGGGGGAAAGATAAGGAGCTCTGTTTTGTTGTTGCTGTTAAGTGCCATTAAGTCGGTGTCGACTCATGGCGACCTTCTGGATAGTTGTCCCAAACTGTGTTCGATCTTCAGTCAGGCGGCTCATTGTTGATAGACTGGCACCCATAGCTGCTGTTATTGTATCAATCCATCTCATGGCTCTGTTTTAGCCATGCTTAATTTCAGACAGCGGTGGGACATCCAGGCAGCAATGTCAGATAAGCCAGCTGAGATATGGGCCTGGATTCCCGGACAGATTTCAGGTATAGAGAGGTAAATTTGAGAGTCATCAGCATAAAAAGGATACTGAAAACCATAGGAGGAGATGAGTGCACCAAGGGACTGAGTGTAGAGAGAGAAGAGGAGAGGTCCCAAGACAAAGCCCTGAGTATCCAGAGCAAAAGCGGGATGAGGGTAGAGGAGGATCCATTAGAATATACACTAAAGGTGGAATTGGAGAAATAAGAAGAAAACCAAGCCAGAACAGGGTCCCTAAAACCAAGGGAGAACAAGGAGAAGGTTATGATCAACAGCATCAAAAGCAGCAGAAAGGTCAAGGATCGAGTAAAAGCCCTTGGACCTGGTGGAGGAACAAGTCAGAGACTTTGACAAGAGCAATTTCTGTAAAATGTAGAAGACGAAAGCCAGATCGCAATGGATCCAAAAAGCCTTAAGAGGACAGAAAGTCCACATAATGGTGGTGAACCGCACATTCGAGGAGTTTAGAAGCAAAGGCAAGAAGGGATATTGGCCAATAATTAGAAGGAAAGGTAAGGTCTAGTGAAGGTTTCTTGAGGAGGGATGTGACCACAGCATGTTTGAAGGCTGCAGGAACAGTTGCAGTGGAAAGCAATAGGCTGAGGGTATGATAGAAGGGAGGGATGACAGCAGAAGAAAAAGAGCTTAGTAGATGGGTGGGAATGGGATCAGAGGAAAAGGTAGTAAGTTTAGAGAAGAAGAGAAGATGAGCAGTTTCCTCAGTGATTTTAGAAAAGGAAGAAAGTGTGACAGAGGCTGAGGGAAAGATTTGGGAGTGCAGAAGGGGAAGGGAGTGTGGAGGTGACCCTGTGGAGAACTAAGACTAATCTTGTGGACTCTATCATGGAAATAGTCAGCCAGTCTGGGCGGAAAGAGAAGGAGGGATTGGAGGTGGAAGCACCTTGATAAGAGAGTTGAGTGAAGCAAAGAGATGGCGAGGGTCATGGAGAGTGAATTAGTCAGGTGAACATAGTACTCTTGCTTGGCGAGAGCTATGGCTGACTGGAATGAAGTTAGCATGAATCTGAAATGCAGAAACTCAGCAAGAGTACAGGATTTAAGCCAGAGGTGCTCAGCTGAGCAGGCACAGGAATGAAGGTTGTGAGTTTTAGAGGACGATACCTGAGCCTGGGTGGAATGTGCCCACAGGCCCAATGGGACTGAATGGCCTCTGACCAAATAAGCAGACAAAACAGCTTCTTTCATCCATTGAGCAACTGATGCCTTATATGCTGCTTCACTCTTTTTAGGACCATCAAAAAGCACAAAGAGTCAATCCAGTTTATGCAAAGGCTTAATGCTTTTCAAACACTTCTGCAACACCCTATGAATATCCAGATGAAACAATGGCTATGACGTCTCAGAACCCTTTAAAAAATGAAACACTGGAAGGTTAACTGCTTGATTCACATGAAAAGTCAGTACTACCTTAGGAAGGAAGGATGGAATGGGTCTAATAACAACTTTTTCCTTTGAAATTATCAGGAAAGGCGCTCAGCAGGACAATGCCTGCAAGTCCAAAATTCTTCTGACCGAACAAATAGCAGCTGCAAAAACCATCTTTAATGTCAAGTCCTTCAAAGTAATTTCCTGCAGAGGTTCAAAGGATGCCTCCACCAAGACTGACAACACAGATTAAGGTCCCAAGAGGACATCACTGGGCAATGTGTGGGCCACAAATGCTTAACCCCACCTTGTCTTGGGCAAGTCACTTAACCCTCCATTGCTTTAGAAAAATCCAAATTATCAATGTCCCTGTTTAATGTACATTACCACGTTTAAGTTACAATGTAAACCACTTTGACTGAAATGATAAAGCGGTATAAAATCCCTGTTAAATAAATAAATAAAAACTAATCCATGTCTGAATGGGCAGCCAGCATGAACCCTTGTACTCGTTCTTATAACAGGGCAGCACAGCCACTTGAATCTTTAAGGAATTCAGTGCTAAGCCCTTCCCCAGACCTGATTGGAAGAAGGCCAGAATATCTAACAGAGATGCTACTAATGGATGTAAATTCCACTCCAGACACCAGTCTTCAAACTCTCATAAGTCAACAAAGTCAAACTCTTCCATGCCTGAAGCAAAGTAGCAATAAATCCTGCCAAACAGCCTCGCCTCCTCAAACGCATCCTCTCAAGAACCAAGCCATGAGTACTGATTCACATCCAGCAACATAATGTGCCCCTGACTGAAGAGATTCTGCAATTCAAGCAGGGAAAATGGATCGCCCACCGCTAGATAAACCAGATTATATATGAGGGCCTGTGAGGCCAGTTCAGCATGACCAGCACCACCCATCTTGGATGAGACTCTAACTTCTGAAACACCCTGCCTATCAGCGGCCATGGAGGAAAGACGTAGAGGAGTCTTTCTTGAAGCCACCACAGCACCAGGCCTTTAGACTGAGCCTCCTTCCAGCGACTGTAAAACCTTGCCACTTTGGCACTGTTTGAGGTTGCCATCAGGTCAATCACTGGTATTACCAAAAACTGAATTATCTGGAGAAATCATATATCTGACAGGGATCACTTCCCTGGATCCAGAATATTTCTGCTGATAATTGCCCCATACATTCTCCTTTTTTGCTATTTGTGCAGCTGACAGTGCCAAAAGATGACTCTGCCCAGTCAAGTAGAGACCTTACCTCTCATGCCACAAGGGTACTTCTTGTTTCATTATATTGATTGATGTATGCCACCACAATTGTGTTGTCTGAAAGAACTCTTACCACTCTTCCATTAACCCAAAGGAGGAAGTTCTTGAGAGCCAGGTAGACTACTTTTGTGTCTAGGCAGTTGATCGACCACCTTGACTCCTGCTGAGACCATTGCCCCTGAGCCACTTGGTCCTGGCAATGCTCTCCCCCCCCCACCCAGCCTCTCATACTTGCATCCATGTGACCAAGATCCAATCCAGTGACTGCAGGTCTGCCCCTTGGGACTTCGCTTCATTCAGCCATCAATCCAAACTTGCGCTAACCTTTCCTCAGAGAGGCAATCTCATCACCAAATATTGATTCTGCGCTGACCAATGAGACAGAATAGCTCATTGAGGAAGGTGCACATAGACATGGGCACATATCACCAAATCCAAGGCCACTGCCCTTGAACCTATAACCTGAAAATAGTTCCATGCCCTCAGATTGGGCAGTGACAGAGGTTCCAAACCTGACTCCCAATCAGCCCATATTGAATATTGTGTGCAATTCTGGTCGCCGTATCTTAAAAAAGATATAGCGTTATTAGAAAAGGTTCAGAGAAGAGCCACCAAAATGGTAAAGGGGATGGAAGGCTACTCTTATGAAGAAAGGCTAAAAAGGTTAGGGCTCTTTAACCTGGAAAAGAGACGGCTGAGGGGAGATATAATAGAAGTCTATAAATTAATGAACGGAGTGGAGCGGGTAAACATAGATTGATTGTTTATGTTATCAGAATATAGAAAGACTAGGGGACATGCAATGAAGCTACAGGGTAAACTATTTAAGACTAATAAAAGAAAATATTTTTCACTCAACGTGTAATCAAACTCTGGAATTTGTTATCGGAGGATGTAGTAAAGGCTGTTAGTGTAGCTGGGTTTAAAAAAGGTTTGGACAAGTTCCTGGAGGAAAGGTCCATAAACCATTATTAAGAAGGGACCCAGGATATCAATGCTTGACCCAGTACAAGCATGCGGAACCTGTGTCTTTTGGGGAAACTGCGAGGTACGTATGACCTAGATTGGCCACTGTTAGAAACAGGATACTGGGCTTGATGGACCTTGGTCTGACCCAGTATGGCATATCTTATGTTCTTATGACTCTGCAACTTCAGCCACCTTTCCCTGAACAAAAATATCTTGCCCTTCTCAATGTTGAAGAGGATCCCTAAGTATTCCAGTAATTGAGTAAGTACCAACATTGTTGTTGCTTCACAAAGTTGACAACCCAGCCCAACTCCTGGAGAAAACTGATTATAGTTTATTAACATTTTCTATAACATCCTTCAGGATTATTTTTTTGTTGATTCCTGATTTTCTTGGAAGGACTTCTCTGTTTTCCTCAGTGCCACTGCTACCACTACTATTACTTTGGTAAAGATTTGAGGAGCTGTGGCTAACCTGAAAGGCAAGGCCTGAAATTGGAAATGGCCAGGGGGCACCACAAAGTGCAAATACCTTTGATGCTCCAGATGGATAGGAATATGAAGATACACTTCCATGAGGTCCAAAGAAGTGAGAAATCCCCTCTGCTGCACTGCCATGGTCAGAGAACATAGTGTCTTTTTCCAAAAGGAATAGTTACTCACCTGTAACAGGTGTTCTCCAGGAGCAGCAGGAATCAGTCCTCAAATATGGGTGACGTCGGCGCCGACAGAGCCCCCGTGCGGAGCATTTCCCCAGCTTTCAAAGAAAGCCTTTGGGAATGCAGCGCGCATGCGCGGTCCCCTTCCCGCCCAAGGGTACCATCTTGCTCAGTCTGATGACATAGCTAAAAGACAGCAAAAATTAGCAAAAATAAATCATATGACTGCAACTCCAAGGGGAGGAGGGAGGGTTGTGAGGACTGATTCCTGCTGCTCCTGGAGAACACCTGTTACAGGTGAGTAACTACTCTTTCTCCAGGACCAAGCAGGAAGTCAGTCCTCACATATGGGACTCCCCAGCTCAGGGCTACCAGAGGCCCCAAACCGAAACAATGAGCTCCCTCTAGAGCCTCAGCATGCAAGAACAGAATCTTCCCTGATAACGCCCCCGAACGGTAGCCCAACACCAGGGCTGCAGGGTAGGAATTGCCTATACCTCAAAGAGATTACGGAGTACCGCTTGCCCGAAAGCACTGTCCCTGTGGGACTCCCTCTCAAGGCAGTAGTGGGCCGCAAAAGTCTGGCTTGAAGACCAAGTAGCGGCCCGGCAGATGTCTGCCAACGGAACAAAGCGGAGATGAGCCACTGACGCAGCCTTTGCCCTGACACGATGAGCCGTAACTCGACCTTGCAAAGAGAGGCAGGCTGCCCTGTAAGCCCATGCGATGCAGTCAGCTACCCATATGGACAAAGTACGCTTGGAGACAGCCAACCCCAACTTATTGGGGTCAAAAGAGACGAAGAGCTGAACCGCCCTCCGGTGCTCCCGCGTACGGTCAAGGTAGAAGGACAACGCCCTCCTACAGTCCAGGGTATGCAAGACCATCTCAGCCCGGCTGGCATGAGGTCTGGGAAAGAAAGTCGGAAGAACCACCTCCTGATTGAGGTGGAAGGAGGAGACAACCTTTGGAAGGAACTTAGGGTGAGTCCGTAAGACATTGATAAGGCAGGCAAAGGGAGAATTTGAGAGGAAGCTTGCTGCAGAAGCAAAAACACAAAATAAAGACCTTTTCAGGTACATTCGTAGCAAAAAGCCTGTGAGAGAGTCAGTTGGTCCATTAGATGATAAAGGGGTTAAAGGAGCACTGAGAGGCGACAAGGCGATAGCGGAGAAACTGAATGAATTCTTTGCTTCGGTCTTTACTGAGGAAGATGTAGGGATGTTACCCATGACTAAAGGTGCATAAGAATTGAAGGAAATATCGATACATCGGGAAGATGTATTACAACTATTAGATAAACTGAAGAGTAGCAAATCACCTGGGCCAGATGGTATACATCCAAGGGTGTTGAAAGAACTTAAATATGAGATTGCAGACCTGCTATTAGTAATCTGTGAACTATCATTAAAATCATCTCTAATACCTGAAGATTGGAGGATCGCCAATGTTAACACCAATTTTTAAAAAGGGTTCCAGGGGTGATCCAGGAAACTACAGACCGGTGAGCCTGACATCAGTACCGGGAAAAATGGTAGAAACCATTATAAAGAATAAAATTACTCAGCATGTAGATAGTCATGACCTAATGGGAGACAGCCAACATGGCTTTAGACAAGGAAGATCTTGTCTTACTAATCTGTTATGTTTTTTTGAAGGAGTGAATAAACAGGTGGACAAAGGTGAGTCGGTTGATATAGTGTATCTGGACTTTCAGAAAGCCTTTGATAAGGTCCCTCATCAGAGACCTTTGGCAAAACTAAAGAGTCATGGGATAGGAGGCAGTGTACTATTGTGGATCAGGAACTGGTTAAAAGATAGAAAGCAGAGGGTAGGGCTAAATGGCCAATTTTCCCAATGGAGAAAGGTGAATAGTGGTGTACCCCAGGGATCTGTGCTGGGTCCACTGCTTTTTGACATATTCATAAATGACCTGGAAAGTGGAATAACGAGCGAGGTTATCAAATTTGCAGATGACACAAAACTATTTAAAGTTGTTAAAACCCAAGAGGATTGTGGAAAATTGCAAGAGGATCTTGATAAATTTGAAGACTGGGCATCAAAATGGCAGATGAAATTTAATGTGGACAAGTGCAAGGTTATGCACCTAGGGAAGAACAACCCAAACTATGGTTACATGATGCAAGGTTCCACATTAGGAACCACCACTCAGGAAAAAGATTTAGGCGTCATTGTGGATACCATGTTAAAACCCTCGGCCCAGTGTGCAGCGGCGGCCAAGAGAGCAAATAGAATGCTAGGTATGATAAGGAAAGGAATGGAAAATAAAACAAAAGATATTATAATGCCTCTATATCGTTCCATGGTGAGACCGCGCCTTGAATATTGTGTGCAATTCTGGTCACCATATCTTAAAAAGGATATAGCGATTTTAGAAAAGGTTCAGAGAAGAGCCACCAAAATGGTAAAGGGGATGAAAGGATACTCCTATGAAGAAAGGCTAAAAAGGTTAGGGCTCTTTAACCTGGAAAAGAGAAGGCTGAGGGGAGATATGATAGATGTCTATAAATTAATGAACGGAGTGGAACGGGTAAACGTAGATCGATTGTTTACCTTATCAGAATATAGAAAGACTAGGGGACATGCAATGAAGCTACAGGGTAAACTATTTAAGACTAATAAAAGAAAATATTTTTTCACTCAACGTGTAATCAAACTCTGGAATTTGTTACCAGAGGATGTAGTAAAGGCTGTTAGTGTAGCTGGGTTTAAAAAAGGTTTGGACAAGTTCCTGGAGGAAAGGTCCATAAACCATTATTAAGAAAGGACCCAGGATATCAATGCTTGACCCATTACAAGCATTGTGGAGCCTGTGTCTTTTGGGGAAACTGCTAGATACTTGTGACCTGGATTGGCCACTGTTGGAAACAGGATACTGGGCTTGATGGACCTTGGTCTGACCCAGTATGGCATAACTTATGTTCTTACTCTGTTCATATAGAACCTAGTATATGGTGCTTCTGATACTAGGGCCTGAAGCTCACTCACTCGCCTTGCTGAGGTAAGGGCTACCAGAAATAGCACTCTCCAGGATAGAAAATGCAGAGGGCAAGTAGCCATAGGTTCAAATGGTGGGCAAGTAAGACGTTGCAAGACCACATTTAAATCCCATTCAGGGGCAGGTGGACGCACTGGAGGCTTAAGCAAAAGCAGGCCTCTGAGGAAAAGGATGGCTGGATAGAGACTGAACCTCCACCTGGGAGTGGTGTGCTGAAAGAGCACTAAGATGAACTCTAACAGAATTGGACTTAAGGCCCAGATTGGACAGGTGAAGCAAATATTGCAGCACCACTGGTACCAGGCATGAGAAAGGGTTCTCGTTGTGTTGAGTACACCAGGTGGAGAATCTACGCCACTTAAGGGCATAAGACTTTCTGGTGGACTGCTTCCTAGAGGCCAAGACTACGTCCTCCACTTCCCTAGGTAATAGTAAAGGCGCTAGAACTACCCTTTCAGCAGCCAGCCCATCAAATTGAGGGACTGGAGATTGGGGTGTAAGAGAGATCCCTGCTCCTGAGACAGGAGATCGGGTTGCGTCCCCAGAGGAAAAGGAGTGTCCACCGCTAGTTGCAAAAGCAGTGGGAACCAGGGTTGCCTCGGCCACCTGGGGGCCACCAGGATCACCGAGGACTTGTCCCTGAGCACCTTGAATAGCGTCTGGGACACCAGAGGCGTGGGAGGAAATGCATATAGAAGGCCTGTAGACCATGGAATGAGAAACGCATCTGCTGCAACTCTGAGAGGATGCGGTTGCCTGGAACAGAACCTGGAAAGTTGACGGTTCAGAGGACTGGCAAAGAGATCCATGGTTGGAAGACCCCATCTCAGGAAGATCTGTTGAACCACTAGAGGATTCAACTGCCACTCGTGCGGCTGCAGGATCCTGCTCAATGTGTCCGCCAGGTAATTTTCCTGACCTGGGAGATAGACCGCTTTGAGAAGAATGCCGTGATTGACAGCCCAGGAGCACAGTTTCTGCGCTTCCTGACATAGAAGTCGGGACCCTGTGCCCCCTTGTTTGTTCACATAGAACATAGCAACTTGATTGTCCATCTAAACCAAGACGGACTGGCGAGAGATGAGATGGGAGAAAGTTCTCAGGGCTAAGCGAATAGCTCTCAGTTCTAAGAGATTGATCTGCTGTGCGGCCTCCCAAGGAGACCAGAGGCCTTGAGTACATGCTCCTTGGCAATGTGCACCCCAACCTTGAAGAGAAGCATCGGTTGTCAGCACCTGAGAGTGTGGAGGTGCCTGAAAAGGCACCCCTTGCACCAGATTCAGAAGATGAAGCCACCACTGCAGAGAAGAGTGTAGTAGGCTGGACACCCTCACTTTGTCCGTGAGGCTTCCTGTGGCTTGGTACCACTGAGTCCTGAGTCCCCATTGAGCTGGCCTCATGTGTAGACGGGCATTTGGAGTTACATGGACCGTGGATGCCATGTGGCCCAAGAGCCTCAGGAATTGTCTGGCGGAGACCAGAGAATTGCAGTGGAATAGCCTGGCTAGATCCATCAATCTATGGGCCCTGTCCACTGGTAGAAAGGCCTTTGCCTGAAAGGTGTCTAGTCGAGCTCCTATGAACTCCATGTTCTGGGAGGGGTGTAAACTGGACTTTGCGAAGTTTATAACAAACCCCAGGTGCTGAAGCAGAGCGACAGTGTGAAGGGTGGCTTGATTGGCCTCTTGCCGGGATTGACCCCTGATGAGCCAGTCGTCCAGGTATGGAAAGACGAAGAGGCCTTGAACCCTGAGGTAGGCCGCTACCACCGCCAGGCACTTGGTGAATACCCTGGGGGCAGATGTAAGGCCAAAAGGCAGTACACTGTACTGATAGCGGTTTCCTCCCACTACAAATCTGAGATATTGTCTGTGGTCTGGATGGATAAGGATGTGAGTATAAGCATCCTTTAGATCCAAGGAGCATAGCCAATCTCCCTGCTGGAGATAGGGCAGCAGGATTCCAAGGGTAAGCATCTTGAACTTTTCCCTCTCCATGAACTTGTTGAGGTTTCGCAAGTCTCGGATGGGTCTGAGGCCTCCTGTTCTTTTTGGTACCAGAAAGTACCTGGAATAAAAGCCGTGACCTCTCAGGTGGTGGGGCACCGGTTCCACAGCCTGATCCTTTAGCAGGCTTGCTAACTCCTGAAGGAGTAGGTCCCTGTGCAGAGGGGGTCTTGGAGGCTCCCCTGGAAAATAGGAGGGAGGTACCTGGTGAAAATGGAGAAGATAGCCCTTTTGGACTATATGAAGAACCCAGGTATCTGATGTGACGGCTGACCACCTGTGGGCAAAGTGGGCCAGCCGGACTCCTGTGCTGAGAGAAGCCAGCTGAGGAGAAGAGGCTATGCTGTTTGGGTCAAAAAAACCCACCCTGCTGAGCAGGGGCCGGTGTAGGTGACTTGGGGGCCTTCTGCCTACGGGACCCTTGACCCTGTCCCTTGGCCTGCTGACCCTGTTGGGGAGCTGCAGAGGCCTGATAATGAGGGTATTGTTTATAGGCAGATGACTTCCTCAGGTAAAAGGACTTTTTTCCCGAGCCCTTCTTCTTCTGAGAAGGGGCAGAGGTTTTCCTGGAAAGCCTAGTCCTGGTCAGAGTCTTGGTCTCGAGTTCTGCAGCCTTTTCAGCCATGGGCTTGCCAAAGTGGTTTTCACCCCGGCAGGGGACATCGACCAACTTGTCCTGGACCCATGGCTCGAGGTCGGATGACTGTAGCCAAGCCTGTCGGCGGGCACCGATGCCGGCCCCGGCTACTCGGGCCTAAGCCTCGAAGCCATCGTAGGCTGCTCGAGAGATAAACTTCAAGCATTCTCGAATACCAGTGGACAAGACCTGGAACCTCTGCAAAGGTTCCTCGGAGAGACCAGCAGAGAACCCGGCAATCTCCTTTGCCAGGTCTCAGAGGTACATGCCCATGTAGAGCTGGTAAGTCTGGACACGGCAAGCAAGCATAGAGCCCTGGAAGCACTTCTTACCGAGGGCATCCAGGTTCTGGGCCTCCCGGCCGGGAGGCACCGAGGAGTGCATCTTCTGACTTTTCAGTCGATGCATGGCCGATTCCACAACCATGGTGTTTCCACACCAAGAAACACGCCGCCCCATGGTTTTCCCCGGAACTACGAGCGTCCCTACTCCGACTCAGAAAACTCGAAAGGAAATGGAGAGCTACTAGAAATACCTCAGACCAAGCCATCTATCAACAATATCTGAAGACCCATCGCGAATCAACGTGGGCCAAAAGGAAACAATTCCATGCAGAAATTCTCAGCCGCTCACTAAATAAGCCAAGAGACCTTTTCCAGCTGGTGAAATCCCTTACCAACCAACCTTCCCCTCCTCAACAAGAAGGTATTCAGCCACAAGCATATGCGAATTACATCCAATCAAAATCAATAAAGGTAACTACAATGGCATCATCACCTCATCTTAACCATACCACAAATCCCAAAAACCACTCTTTCCCAGTCCACACTCACCAAACTCTCACCGCCATCAACAAAGACCATTGAAGAAGTAATTGCATCAATCAACGCCACGACCGCACCAACCGACCCCTGCCCAGCGCACTGGATCAAGACAATGCGCACGGAGTTCAGCCCTATCATAGCCAACATCACCAAGTTGTCATTCGAAACAGGAGTTTCCCAGATGCGCTCAAGCACACATCCATCCGCCCACTACTAAAAAACAATCAACTTGACCCAAGAAAGAGGAATCTTACAGACCAATCTCCAGTATCCCTTTTCTGGCTAAGATCCTAGAGAAAATAACCCTTAGACAGATCCAGCAGCATGTTGACTCCTCCTTACCACTGGATCCCTCTCAACATGGATTCAGAGAAGCACACGGTATCGAAACCCTACTGACAACATTAACCAGTTCACTGATCAATGGAATTGACAGTATAAAGAATGGCTTCGCACTAATCTTCCTTGATATATCAGCAGCGTTTGACTCCGTAGACCACCTGCAGCTTCTCACCCGGCTACATGAGAAGGGAATCCGAGATCAAGCGTGGGACTGGTGTAAATCCTACCTCGAAGGCAGATGTCAACAAGTCCGGATTCAAAGCACCACCTCCGAACCTTTCCAACAGCACCAAGATGTACCCCAAGGATCCTCCCTCTCCGCGTTGCTCTTTAACATCTATATGCAACCAATCTGTGACATCGCCCGTTCATTTGGCATATCGTGTCTTATGTATGCCGATGATGTCCTGCTATTCACACCCATTGCCATCAATTGTCCCGACTATACAGTGCTAGTTGACTGCTTCAACACAATAACTGACTGGCTACTCACTCAGAACCTCCGGATAAACTTCAAGAAAACGGAAGTACTAATGATCACAAGGAATAAAGCCTTCTCTCCGCCACCAACACTCAAAGTCAGAGACGCGGAACTTCCAATCAAATCCAACATACGATATCTCGGGGTAATTCTTGATCAACAACTCAACTTCAAGGAACATATCAAACGCACTGTCAAGACCATCTATTTCAAGATAAAATCCCTACGGCATCTTAGGCCCATGATGGAATCCGCAGATTTCCGCACCATCTTCCAGGCACTAGTCACACCGCACTTCGACTATGCCAACATAGTTCTACATGGCCTTCCAAAGAGCTCCCTCAAACCATTACAGCTAGCCATGAATGCGGCAGCCCGTGTGCTCTACGGAACCTCAAGGGTCGACCAATCTCCCCCATTCTAAAGGAACTACACTGGCTTCCCATAAGCAGTAGAATCCTGTACAAAAACCCTCCTCATTACCTTCAAGGCCTTCAACATGATAGCTACCCCATCCATTTCCTACAGTATAACGCGTTCTCCAGACAAAAGATCCAGTATATCCCAGGCTGCCAACATGCTACTGATACCAATTGAATCCGCAAAACTCAACCAGATCACCACCAATAGGGCTTTCAGGAACTATGCCCCCGTATGCTGGAACAAACTCCCCCCACATTAGAGCTATTAGAGACCTTATTCAATTTAGAAAAGCCCTCAAACACCACCTTTTTCTCTTACATTATACCCATCCCGATACCCCATTACCTCCCACACACCCCACTATATCATACAGCCGCTACATGACGTAAAACACTGTAATCAAACCAAATAAGTAAAACAAACGATTTGTACATAGTTTCCTAAGTTAGCTATAAACTTGAAAGTAAATAGTTCCCAAGTTCTCCTCCATGTTAACTCCCTGTTTTATGTAAACGACGGCCAATGTATCTGGTCAAGTGTTCTATTGTTTTGATGTAAACCGCGCTGATGACAAATAGCGCGGTATATAAGAAATGTTAAATAAATAAATAAATAAATGGAGTGGTGCAGTAATTATGCCTTTTGGAACCCGGGGCTCTTGCGGACCCGCTTGCTTAATACCGGCGTCGAGGCCCGGGTCTCCCACATGCGGAAGAGCAGCCGCTCCAGCATCAGAGGAACCGGAACAGTAAAGGCCTCCTTCGGGGGAGAGTCATACTGGAGGGCCTCGAGCTCCTCGGCTCAAGGCTCCTCCTCGGGATCCGCGGGGAAGGCCAAAGCCTTGGCCATATCCCGCATGAAGTCCGAGAACCGGCTATCCTCCGGTGAGGATCATCTCCGAGGTTCGGACTCGGGCGAGTCCGATGGGACACATCGAGTCCGATGGATGTCGGGTGACTCTTCGTCCTCCGTCTCCCAGCCCGACTCCTCCTCAGAGGAATCGAGCGGCTCCGGTCGGGCGGGCACCGATGCCCTCCGCCCCGACGCCGAGGGTATCGGCGACGACGACCTCGGCCCCGAACGGGAGGTCGAGGGAGACCGTGGCCGAGGATCGACTCGAGCCCGCATGGACTCGAGGATCGGCTCAGCCTCCGGGGTCGACTTAGACGTCGAGGTCCCGGTGGTTGGGGCAGATGCACCGGTGAGACCGGCGATCAATGCCCGCTGCTGTTCCATGAAGGCAGCGAAGCTGCTCTCCAAGGCCGTCAACCTGAGTCCGAGCTCAGGAGACCCAGCAGCCCCCGACTCGGGCCCCGACAGCGTCAGGCCCGACGTCGGCTCCCTCGGAGGAGAGTCCACAAGGACAACAGCACTTAAGTGTCCAGGAAACTCCATCTCGACACGAGGATGCTTGGCAGGCCTCTCCGACTCCGAAGACCCGGAGCGGCTATCGGGGCTATGCGACCTGGCCCTCGAGGAACCAGGAGCATCCATCGACGACGCCCTCGCGGGTTTCTTCTTCCTGTGATATTCCCGCGAAGGAGACCTCCGCTCAGAGGAACCCCGATGCTGCTCGGGGCCGGAGTCCCGAGACGTCGAGGCCTCTGACGAGGTCCGGGCCCGGCCGGACGCGGAGTCAGAAAAAATTCGATCCTTCTGGTGCTGCCGACTCCTCAACGCCTTTGAGGACATTTTGCCACATGGACCACAGATCATCAGGTCATGATCGGGTCCGAGGCAATGGAGGCAGCAGTCGTGTGTGTCGGTAAGAGACATAAGTTTCTTACACCGATCACACTTCTTAAACCCGCTGGTAGCCATCGGGGGAAAAAGGGCCCCTGCTATGTCAAAAGACCGGGCTGCCAGGGAAAAAAGAAAAAGGCGCAAACGCCAGTCACAAAGGACAAAAACCGAAAAAGAGAGAAAAGGACTCGATACCGGCGTATCGGTCCGAGCGGGAAAAGGATCCGGCATCGAACCGGAGAAAAACAGGGAAAATCAACTTTTTCGTCGAGGAAAAACGAACTACTTCCGTCGGGCTCCGCGGAAAAAAGAAGACTGAGCAAGATGGCACCCTTGGGCGGGAAGAGGACCGCGCATGCGCGCTGCAATTCCCAAAGGCTTTCTTTGAAAGCTGGGGAAATGCTCCGCACGAGGGCTCCGTCAGCGCCGACGTCACCCATATGTGAGGACTGACTTCCTGCTTGGTCCTGGAGAAAGCCACTTTTTGCAACAGCAAAAGGTATGGAAGGATTTATGGGGAAATAGGGGGCGGTTTGAGGCCCTTGTTTCAGGACAGCTAGGCCAAAAAGGAGCCCTATCTAAGATATATAAAGGGTTAATGGAGGGCGGAGAGGGCAAATTAGTTTATGAAGAAATGGGAGGAAGATTTAGGGGTGCAATGGACGGAGGAGGAGTGGGATAAGATTATACAGACAGTGGCTGGCATATCAATAGCTACTCAAATAAAGGAAAATGCCTATAAAGTTTTATATAGGTGGTATTGGATGCTGGCTCGTAAGAGGCAAGCAGGACTGGGGCAATCTGATTTGTGCTGGAGGGGATATCAGGAGAAAGCACAGTTACTTACCTGTAACAGGTGATCTCTGGGAACAGCAGGAATAAGTCTTCACATATGGGTACGTCGGTACCGACGGAGCCTGCGCGGGAACGCTCCCCAGCTTCCCAAAAAGGAAAGCTTTTGGGAGCATCCCACAGCGCCTGCGCGCTGCCTTCCCACCTTTCCTAACCATCTCTCCTCAGTTCGAGTTTAAAGCTGAGACAATAGAGAGAGAGAGGAAAGGAAAGATAGAAAAAGAGATACAACTCCTAGGGGAGGTGGGAGGGTTGTGAAGACTTATTCCTGCTGTTCCGAGATCACCTGTTACAGGTAAATAACCGTGCTATCTCCAGGAACAAGCAGGAATGAGTCTTCACATATGGGGACTCCCTAGCTAAGATGCCTGGGAGATCCCCAAGGATATGAGGGTCTCAGGCATCCATCCAGGGAAGGAGGGTAGGAGTTGTTTAAGAATGGAACAGGTGTTTGAGGACAGCCTGACCAAACAAGGCATCCCGGCGGGAGTCCTTGTCCAAGCAGTAATGGGCTGTGAAGGTATGAACCGAGGCCCAGGTGGCTGCTCAACAGATCTGGTCGATGGATACAGAATTTAGATGAGCCATAGAGGTGGCCATGGCCTTCACATTATGAGCTGTGACATGGCTCTCCAGAGAAAGGTTCTTACTCTGGTAGGCGAAAGAAATACACTGAGCAATCCAATTGGACAGTGTTCTCTTAGAGACTGGAAGTCCCAAATGAGAAGGATCAAAAACAACAAAAAGCTGGGAAGACTTTCTATGTTGCTGTGTCCTATGTAAGTAAAAAGCAAGAGCTCTTTTACAATCCAGAGTATGAAGATTTCTCTCTGCACTGGATGCATGAGGAGCTGGAAAAAAGACAGGTAAATATACTTCTTAATTAAGATGAAAAGATGAGACCACGTTAGGCATAAAGTGTGGATTTGTCCTAAGGACTACCTTATCATGATGGAACCTTGTATAAGGTGGATTAGCCACTAATGCCTGCAGTTCACTGATGCGGCGAGCTGAAGTAACTGCAATGAGGAAAATAACCTTCCATGAAAGGAACTTCAAGGAGGTAGTGGCTAAGGGTTCAAAAGGTGGCTTCATGAGCTGATCAAGAACCAAATTTAAGTCCCATGCCACCGGAGGAGGCCTAATGGGAGGTTTAGTTAAAGTTAGGCCTCTCATGAATCTTGCAATGAGAGGATGAGAGGAATAGGTTGCCAATTGATGGGCTTAAGGGATGCTGCAATAGCACTCAAATGGACTCTTACTGAATTTGTTTTAAGGCCTGCATTGGAAAGATGCAGGAGATAGTCTAACAGAGAATTTAAAGGTAGTGCTAGAGGGTCAAGACCCTTTTCAGCACACCAAATGGAAAACCGTTTCCATTTAAAAGCATAAGAACGCCTGGTGGAAGGTTTTCTGGAAGCATGGAGGATATCCTTCACTTGTTGAGAAAGATTCCAGTCTTGAAGGTCTAGGCCTTCAGTAACCAAGCTCTGAGGTGTAGGGACTTGGGGTTTGGGTGCCACAAAGTCCCTTCCTCCTGGGACAGAAGGTCTGGAGCAGCTCCCAAGTCCAGAGGGGGCTTGAGAGAGATGTAGAAGTAGAGGGTACCACACTTGGCGTGGCCAGCGTGGAGCTATGAGGATCATAGATCCTTGATCACTCTGGAGTTTGAACAGAGTCTTGGGAATCAAGGGAATGGGTGGAAATGCATACAGGAAGCCCTGACCCCAATGGAGGAGGAAGGCATCCTTGGCCTGAACTCCCTGACATGGAATTCTGGAACAGAACCGGGGAAGTTTGGCATTCCACGGAGTTGCAAAGAGGTCTATGTCCGGGGTTCCCCATTCGTGGAAGATTCTGAGTACCTGATCCATGTGCAGGGACCATTCGTGTGGAAGCAGAACTCGACTGAGTCTGTCTGCCCAAGAGCTTTGGACTCCTGGGAGGTATACTGCCAGGATATGGATTTGATGCTCTCTGGCGAAGGCCCACAATCTTAAAGCTTCATTGCAAAGCGACAGAGAGCCAGATCCTCCTTGCTTGTTTATGTAAAACATGGCTACTTCATTGTCCGTATGAATGAGGACTGTCTTATAGCTGAGGAGGGTATGAAAGACCTTGAGAGCTAGAAAAACTGCTCGAAGCTCCAAGTGGTTGATATGAAGGGAGGTCTCCTGTGGGGACCAAGTGCCTTGAGTGGAGAGGTCCTGTAGATGGGCTCCCCAACCTGTTTGGGAGGCATCTGTTGTGAGGGTTGCTTGGGGCAACAACTGTTGGAAGAGGGACCCCAGCAACAAATTTTGAGTGGACATCCACCATTGGAGAGACCAAAAGAGATGTCTGGTGGTTGCTATTTGGTCTGAGAGAGCTCCTGAAGCTTGAGTCCACTGGGTGGACAAAATCCATTGAGCTGCTCTCATGTGTAGGCGAGCATAGGGAAGCACATGCACTGTGGAAGCCATGTGGCCTAGCAGTTGTAGCATCTCTCGGGCAGTTAAGTGGCTTTTTGACTGAATCTGGGAGGCTAACTGCACTAGACGTTGGCAACAGGCCTGAGGAAGGTAAGCCCTTGCAGTAGTGGTATCCAACCAGGCCCCTATGAATTCTAGGGACTGAGTAGGGGTGAGCTGAGACTTTGGGAGGTTTACCACAAGTCCCAGATACTGCAGAATACGCCTTGTGCGGTCCAAGGAATTCTGGGCCTCTGACTGAGATGGAGCTCGAATGAGCCAGTCGTCCAGGTATGGGAAGACAAATATTTCCAGAGTTCGTAGAAATGCAGCAACTATTGCCATGCATTTGGTGAACACTCTTGGGGCAGAGGCCAGACCGAAAGGAAGAACTCTGTATTGGTAATGTTTTCCTTGGAAAAGAAACCATAGGAATCTTCTGTGAGAGGGATGGATGAGGACATGGGTGTACGCATCCTTGAGATCTAGAGAACAAAGCCAATCCTGACTTTGAAGGTATGGAAGGAGAGTGCCCAGAGAAAGCATCTTGAACTTATCCTTGCATAGAAATTTGTTCAATTCTCTGAAATCTAAGATGGGTCTGTATCCCCCTGTCTTCTTTGGAATGAGAAAATAGGGGGAGTAGAACCCTGACCCTTGATGAAGAAGAGGAACTTCTTCTATTGCCCCTTGGGCAAGAAGGGTAGTTACCTCTTGACCTAGAAGGTCGAGAAGAGATGTGGGAGAATTGAAGTGTCTCACCACGGTGTGGGGAGGAAGGTCTAAGAAATGAAGCTTGTAGCCCTCTCTTATGATGGAGAGGGTCCACTGCTCTGATGTTATTTTCTCCCATCTGGGAGCAAAATGAGCCAACCTTCCTGGAATGGTGAGAGGCTCTGGCTGCTTTAGATCCAGAAAGGCTAAGTTCTCTAGCATCAAGTCAAAAACCCTGAGGAGGTTGGGCCTGCTGAGTTGCAGCAGCCCCTGTAGGCTTAGGCCTGGCCTGTTTAGGTTGCTGACGCTTAGTGGCAAAGCGACCTGTAGAAGATTGTTGGCCAGAAGTAGAAGGAAATCTGCCCTTTTTAAAGAAAGACTTTTTAAAAGGCTTTTTCTTGGCAGGAATGGAGGTTGACTTTGAAAGTCTATCCAGAGCAGAGTTTTCTGCATCCATTTGAGTGGCTTTTATTTGCCATTCTTTGCCAAATAGGTTTTCACCTGTACAGGGAAGATTTCCTAAGCCATCTTGAACCCAGGGCTCTAAATCAGAAGCCTGGAGCCAAGCAATTCTGTAAGCAGCTATGGCCTGAGGCTCTGCTGGCACCTTCAAAGGAGTCAAAGGCGGCCCTGTTGGAAAACTTTGAAATGTCTTGGGTATGCTTAAGCATACAAAACACAAACAACTCCACTAATTTAACCAACTGTAGCAATTGAATAACCTTGCACTACACAAGCTAACAATACTGCGGTGACAAGGGAGCACAGACCTCAGACAAAACCCCAAATAGGCATTGAGTACTTCAAAACCGGAAAAACCGGATTTCAGTAAACCATGGGGAAAGAATAGCATCAACGGTCTGTGACCTACCCCCACCATCCATCAAACACTATTGAAAAGCTTAATTTTATACAGTACTGATGGGAAAACAACACTTACATATTCCAACTACAATAATGAAAGAGACATAATATATAATATGTATCAATAGGTAGCTAATGCTTTAAACCTTCAATAGCAAACAAATAACATATTTTATGTCCCGTAATAGCCATATACGAACATCCAAAAAAAACACCGAATATGCATCAAAGGTCATCGTGAACTGTATGGACGGGTCAACTCCATTTAGCCAATGACAAAACATAGTCAAGGACTCAGCGGTGCCCTCCCAGAGCATAAAGATATCATCAATGTATCGCCGCCAGATTTTAACCTGGGATGAATACGGCGAATTCTCCAACCATCGCTTCTCATAAAATCCCATAAAGAGATTAGCGACAGAGGGAGCAAAAGACGCTCCCATAGCTACCCCCATCTTCTGCTGAAACATTTCATCGTTGAATTGAAAATAATTCTGACTATATGGCGACAGGAAGATAGTTGGGGCACCACTGTTTACAGGAAAACAACCGATAGGAATACTTTTCTACATTTTACGTTTTCGCAGTTTTTGCGCTACCGGCGCAATTGTTCTTCTAGAGAAGATTTTAAGGTCCAGGCTTGTTTTTTGAAAAATGCCTTTGTTCAGAGGGGTTATCCTGTGAAGGTGGTAGAACGGGCTTATAAGCGGGCGTTATACAATGATAGGAGTTGGTTGTTAGCCCCTAAGGAGAAGCCGGTACATCAGGAAGAGTGTGTGAACTTTATTTCTAGATACTCACCTTTGATCATGCAGATTCAGCGAATTTTACGGAGGCATAGTAATGTTTTGCAGCCTTTGCCTGGTCTAGAAAACAAGAGCATTAGGTGTGTATAGCAGCGGAATAGGAATTTCAAAGAGCTTCTGAGTCCCTCCAGGTTACCGAGTGTGGAACAGATTGAATGCCGGGGATGGCACGTTCGGTGTGGTGAATGTACATGTTGGGAGACTGATCGTTTTGTTTATGCTGGGAAAGTGTAT
Source organism: Ichthyophis bannanicus (assembly GCA_033557465.1). NCBI lineage: Eukaryota > Metazoa > Chordata > Amphibia > Gymnophiona > Ichthyophiidae > Ichthyophis > Ichthyophis bannanicus. Next base: position 340,596,954 of record CM066036.1, on the reverse strand, counting down.
TATTTAAAATCATGTACTTCCTGTAAATCAGATTATATTGTGTATGGGATTTTTTTTGCCCGTGCCGTCTCCTGTATGTTGGTAAAACCATTCGTCCTTTATATATACGTTTGGGGGAACATCGCAGTAGGTTGCGCTGCAAGAGATGGGAGGCTCCATTGGTTAGCCATTGTTTAGAGTTTGGACATGTATTTACTGATTTGTTGTGCTTTGGCATTGAGCGAGTACTTCAGGGTTCTGGGGGCTTTCTCGGGAGCAATTTCTGATACGTCGGGAGCAGCGGTGGATATTTTTGCTTCGTACGGTGGCCCCTGGGGGATTGAATTTCACTATTGATTGGCAGGCTTGTGTGTGAGGGTTCTTGTATGTGGGAGTGATTGGATGGACAGCAGTAATGGGGACATGGTCAGGGGTAGCCTCATTGGGTAATTTTGGCGGTTTTTTTGCGCCGACAGAGTGATGACGTCAGACGCCATTAGTTGGGTATTTAATCTGGCTCATGGATGTGAGAAGGTACGCTAGCTGAGCTTTCTGATATGCATGTGGTTTCGGTGCGGGCATGGTAAGAACTCCCGGCTTTGATCTGTTTTGAAGTGAAAATGAAGTATGTGGTATGTAGTTGATATATTTAGCACTTTTTTATTGTTTTATTTGTTTTTATAGTTCACCCCCCTGAAGCAGCGTCTGCGAAACGCTAAGAGGGACGTCTGATTGTGGCGTCATCTTGAAGCTGAGGATTACTACTTTTACTGATGGGTTTTTGCTCTTTTTGAGCTTTTTGAGTTTTGTTTTGTTTCCATTTTGAGCAATGGCTATTACGGGACATAAAATATGTTATTTGTTTGCTATTGAAGGTTTAAAGCATTAGCTACCTATTGATACATATTATATATTATGTCTCTTTCATTATTGTAGTTGGAATATGTAAGTGTTGTTTTCCCATCAGTACTGTATAAAAATAAGCTTTTCAATACTGTTTGATGGATGGTGGGGGTAGGTCACAGACCGTTGATGCTATTCTTTCCCCATGGTTTACTGAAATCCGGTTTTTCCGGTTTTGAAGTACTCAATGCCTATTTGGGGTTTTGTCTGAGGTCTGTGCTCCCTTGTCACCGCAGTATTGTTAGCTTGTGTAGTGCAAGGTTATTCAATTGCTACAATTGGTTAAATTAGTGGAGTTGTTTGTGTTTTGTATGCTGTACCATAGTTAAACTCCGGTTAGGCCGTTTATATTTGTTGGGTATGCTTAAGCCAAATGAGGAATTCCTCCCTTTTATCCTCTGGGAGGAAAGTGTGCAGTTTTTGTGCAACTTCCTTTAGAAACATACCCATGTAAAGGCTATATGAGTTGATTCTGGCAATAAGCATACCGGCTTGGAAGATTTTCCTACCAAAGGCATCCAAGGTCCTGCATTCTCTTCCTGGAGGAGCAGAAGAGTGTCTCTTTGTACTCTTTATCCTTTTCTTAGCTGACTGCACCACAATGGAATGGTGAGGAAGCTGAGTTTTCTGAAATCCAGGACAAGGAGGGACACGATACATAGTGTCCAATCTACGAGAATGAGGAGAGAGAGAGAGAGAGGAGTCTCCCATAGATCAATCATGTGTTCATAAAGAATCTCATGAATTGGTAAGGTGACTGCCTCTTTAGGAGCTCTAGAATAGCCTAAAATATCCAATTTTTTAGCTCTAGGCTCTGATTCAGAAGTTACTGAAATAGAAAGTCCTTTAGCTACTTCTCTTATGAAGTCTTGAAAGGACAAATCCTCTGGAGGAGACATTCTTCTTTTTGGAGAAGAAGGCTCTTCAGGAAGGGCTATGGATACTTCAGGAGACTCGTCTGAAGTATCAGAATCATCAGAGGAATCGAAGTATCGCCTGTCAAGGTGCTCTTCCACTGCTCTATACGCATATCGAGCAGTATCGACATCGGGCGTCCCCGGTACCGGATCGGTACCGGTAAGCAGCCCTGGACAAGGAACCGCTGCAGCCGGTATCCTGGTCGATGTCGATGCAGTCGGTACCGGTATCGGTGCTGGTGCCGGTACCGGTACCGGAGCCGATACCGAGAACTGAGTTTGTTTCGGTACCAGCGGCGTCGCAGCTTGAATGAAGGCCGTAATAGCCTGCTGCATGGACAGAACATTGTGATCCATCGACGCCATGAATGCCTGGAAGTCGGTACCGGGAGATTGTGCCGGTACCCCAGAGCAATCTAATAGGTGACAGGTCGAGGCCGTGTCATCGATGTCAACCTGTAACCCCATAGGAGGAGCTTTGGAAGCCGGAGCTTCCCGCCAGGGTTGTTTTGCTGGCACAGGATCCTCGAGGGCAAGCCCGGAGGCATCTCGATGCTTAGAGGGAGATCTACCCTTCGAGGACCTGCTAGGTGTATGTTTGGTTACCTGAGATCCATCAGGAGAAGACCTGGAAGATGTCGATGCTACCGACGGTGCATCAGCGGGAAACAGCACATGGAGCTTGGCTGCTCGGTTCTGTAACCCCCGTTTAGACATTAGAGAGCAGGACGGACAATCCGGAATGGAGTGTTCAGGACCCAAACATTTAAGACACCATTCATGGGTATCTGTAACAGAAATAGTACCGCTACACTTAGTACATTTTTTAAACCCGGAGGCTGGTTTTTCCATGAGGGACATTTTCTTGTAGGCCCTGAGGCCCAAGAAGAGAATACACTAAGTGAAGAGAAAATAGATATTTTTTTTTTTTTAAAGAAAGAAAGAGAAAAAGACCGGCGGTACCGGTCCGGAGTCGGGGAAGGCAGACACGCGACCAAAGAAATAAAATAAAATAAAGAACTTCTTCAGCGGTGACAGGGCTCGACCTGCTGGCTCCGCGGCAAAGAAGAACTGAGGAGAGATGGTTAGGAAAGGCGGAAGGGGATGCTCCCAAAAGCTTTCCTTTTTGGGAAGCTGGGGAGCGTTCCCGCACAGGCTCCGTCGGTACCGACGTACCCATATGTGAAGACTCATTCCTGCTTGTTCCTGGAGATAGGAGATATGCTACATATGTGGTGGAAATGTGGAAAGATCAAAAAATATTGGAGCAGGGTGATGGATATAATTTATGAAATGACAGGATATAGATTACAGGGGACCCCAGAGGTCTGCTTACTGCATCAGTTAGAGGACACTATTTCGGAGAGGGACAAGGGGGTGCTGCATCATTGTATTGCGGCAGCTAGGTGTGGGATAGCAAGATGTTAGACGGGGCCGTCCTTGCCACAGGTGGATGGCTTCATTAGAAGGATGACAGAATTGTGTTTGATGCACCAACTGATGAAGCTGAGGCAAGGGAAATGGGAGAGGCGTACGGAACATTGGACGAGGGTGTGGGGATGGCTAAGAAATTGGAGAGGGGAAGTAAAGGCGAGGGGGGAGTAAGGAGGGAAGGGAAGGAATAAAGAATGTTATCAGTATGAAGTCATGTCTTTGGAATGAATAGGAGGAGTTTATATATAGTGGCGGTGATTATGATAGCACTGATGAGACATCGCCATAAAAAAATCATAGGATGGGGGAAATAGAGAGGAGGGGGGTGGGGAGGGGGGGATGTAGAAGCATAAAGTATACTGCAGTTGTAAACGCTAGAGGTGAACATATTATCTTGGGATTGTGTACAAGTTATAAAAGATGTATGTTGAGATGACAGAAGATGCTTGTTAATTAACAGAAAATATTGATATAACGTTAAATGGGGAAAAAGATTGTTCTAAACATAAAACAATACTAACGATTTAATATGGTGCAAAATTGTATAAATTTGATTTGCATATGTGATTCAAGAAGTGACATAGCAGCAAGAAGATCTGTAGGGGAAAGTGAGATGGGAGGGGAGGGGGGAGGGAAGGGTAGAAGATTAGACAGTAATGTTTGCTGTATTAGATGGTAGGGGATACAATAGATTAGATTGTAAGAAGGATGTGGACAATGTATAAAGATGTGTTAAAATCGATGTATGCATTATCTATTGAAATAATAAAAAGTTAAATGGAAAAAAAACCACACTGGTTGGTTTTTCCATTGTATCAGCAGACTGGATGGAAGGTCTAGGCCTAAGATGGCACTGATCGTCTAAAAAAACTAAAGTTCTTTTTTCTTTTAGAAAGAAAGAAGTAGAATTGAAGATATTGGTTCCGGTGTCGACGGGAAGGCAGATGCAACCACAAAAAATAATACAGAAGAAGAAGAAATTATCTCCGTGATAGGATTTGCTTCCTGCTGGCTCCGCAGAAAATGAAGAACTGAGGAGGGAGAGTCACAAAGGTGGGAAGGCAGCAGCACAGGGGCAGTGGGATTCTTCTAAAAGCTTTCCTATTGGATGCTGGGGAGCATTCCCATGTGAGCTCCATCGCTGCCGATGTCACTCATATGTGAAGACTACATTCGTGCTTGTTCCTGGAGATCATATAAAACAGCTGTGAAACAACAAAGAAAAAACACTGCAACACTAAACAATAGCCAACAGTGGAATTGTGACAGATCGATGGCTGGATTTGACGAGAAGGGAAGACAGCCTGTGGGAAGGAAAAAGAAGACACTTGTTAAAAAAGCAATGAGCAGACTAGGGTGAGGGCTCCAAAAGCTTGCATCCACTTACCAGGCACAGACACTCATTGGTGGGCATGTGCAGCAGGGCCATTAAACTCTGTAGTGCCTGCCCTATAACCTGCAGTTCCTGCTTTATACTGCCTAGCTCCTGCTGGTTCTGCCTTATGCTGCATAGCTCCTGCCCTATATGTTGCACTTCCTCAAGGAGCACAATGTTTGCCTGCTCCTTCCGTCAGCACTTGGACTGCCATCTCCTGCAGGGGCCTACAGTCACTGCTTGCAACTATACTGCCTTGGCTCTTGGGTGTGTGGTGCATCCTCCCAGCTCAAAACCATACCAAAGAGGTCTCCATTTGTAGCCTCGCTATCCCCAATATTTGTCACTGGAATAAAATAGAACAGATGATAGTAATTAATCTGCGAAAGGGCCCCAGCACAATACTCACAAGTCCTAACTCCCAAAGATTCCCATGGTAATGCTGGGGGGAGGGCTCCGTTGGCAGGGGAGATGGCTTCGCTGACAAGCCCCGAGAGGCAGAGCTTGCTAAGGGAAGGACTACAATGAGAAATAGAGAAAGGTGACAGCTAATTAATAGAGTCAGCTTTATAGGCCCCCAACTCCCAAAGATTCCCAAGGTAATGCTGAGGGTGTACGCACTGGCAGAGGACAAGGAGGGCACTGTTGATGTATGCCCAGAGGCAGATTCCTCAGAGGCAGGGCTTGCGGAGGGAAAGACTACAATGAGAAATAGAGAAGGGGGACAGTTAATTAATAGAGTCAGTTTCAAGGGCCCCAACTCCCAAAAGATTCCCAGGTTATTGCTGGGGGGTATTCTCACTGACAGGGGAGGAGGGCTCCATTGACAAAACCCCAGAGGCAGGGTCCTCAGAGACAGTGCTTGCAAGGGAAGGATTACAGTGAGAAATAGAGAAGGTGGGACAGCTAATTAGAGCCAGCCTCACGGGCCCCAACTCCCAAAAGATTCCCAATAGTGGGGGTATACTCACCGTCAGCAGAGGAGTAGAGCATTGTTGACAAGCCCCCAGAGGCAGGGCTTGCAGAGCGAAACACTACAATGAGAAATAAAGGAGGACAGTTAATTAAGAATGCTAACCTCACAGGCCCCAAAAGAATCCTAAGGTAATGCTGGGGGTGTACTCACCAGCAGAGGAGAAGGGCACTGTTGATAAGCCCCCAGAGGCAGGGCTTGCAGAGAGAAGGAGAAATTTTACTTACCATTAATTTCCTTTTCTGGAATCCTGCTAGACCAGTCCAGACTAGTGGGTTATTTCCCCCTGCCAGCAGATGGGAGACAGAGAAAAGGAAGCAAAACTATGCTGTGACATCACCACTGGTATAAAAGTTAGCACAGCTAGAGGGAGCCCTCAGTATTATTGTAATAAGCAATGAAAGGTAGTCAAATCCTCCCAAGGAACCTTTCAACGAGGACAACTATATATGATCTCTCCATGGTCAGAAGGGACAAATATACAAAAGGTTGCAGTTCAAGGCATAAGGTTGAACGGGGCGGGTCCTGAACTGGTCTAGCAGGATTCCAGGAAAGGAAATTAACGGTAAGTAAAATTTCTCCTTCCAGATCTTCCTGCTAGACCAGGCAGGACTAGTGGGATGTAGCAAAGCTACTCCATCCCAGGGCAGGAAGAAAGTGCATGGCCACTTGGACATGCACGTCTAACCAGTAGTGCCATGCAAAGGAGCCAAGGAGGACCAAGGAGGACTTTGATTTCGCTAACCTAATACTTATGGGCATTTCAAAACAGAACATTAAAAGAATTCAACTAGCCCAAAATGCAACGGCAAGAACTATACTAAAAATAAACTCACTCCAACACATCACACCAATACTAGCATCCCTTCATTGGTTACCAATACAAAGCAGGATAATATATAAAACAATAATAACCTCATTCAAAGCATTAAATGACATGGCTCCGACTATACTATGTAATCTAATATGCAAAGAAACACCTAAACCTACTCACAGAAAAGAACAATTAAATAAACTAAAGATTCCGAAAGACTTCATAAAAGCACATAAATTAACCAACAATAGAGCCTTCTCTCACATAGCTCCAACTATCTGGAATTCCCTACCAGAGGATCTGCGATCACTAACAGAGATCATGGAATTCCGTAAAAAATTAAAAACGTATCTATTCACTAAACACTACAACACCATGGAAAACCTTGCACTCAACTTAGATAAAGGCTAAACAGGTAACCGACTACACAAAGCACAAACCTCCCACCTAAATGGACAACACACATAACTCAAACGAAATGACGATCCAATCTCTTACGCCCTAATACCCCCTCATGTATATAGTTACATCTGTTATGTACTATCTTATGTATATACACACTACATTTTGTTAGTTAATTGTTTTAACACGGTTCCAGTTTAAATTCACTGCTTAGTTTCCTTGACTTAACTTTGATTAATTTATCATATTTTAAGATGTTCCATGTTCTATGTTATTTTAAGATGTTCTATGTAAAACAAACTTCGCTTTGTTAATTGTTGTTATTTGTACACCGCAACTGATCTCTGGAAGATGCGGTATAAAAATGAGTGTTAAATAAATAAAATAAGTTGCCGCACTGCAATTGTTCAGGGCGATGCACAAGATGATTCCGCCCAGGAAGCTGCCTGGGCCCGAGTCAAATGAGTCTTGAGGCCTGGGGAAACAGGCCTACCCTGCATCAGGTGGGCTGAGGCAATAGTGTCCTTGATCTAGAGACCTAGGGTCGCCATGGACCCTGCTTGTCCCTTCCGGGGTCAGCAAAAAAGACAAAGAAATGATTGGAAAGACAAAAGTAATTCATCATTTTCAAGTACTGCAAGAGTGCACGACAGACATCCACAAAACACAAGCCCTTATCTGGTCTGGTGATAAGGCCAGCAAGGACAGCACCTGATTGATGTGAAAGGGAGAGAGCACTTTGGGCAAGGAGGAGGGAACTGGGAGAATGGTTACCCCTTTGGCTGAAAATGTCAATAAGATGCTGCAGCAGGAAAGCACCTGCAATTCCGAAATCCACTGCACTGAAGTGATAGCTAGCAAGAACACCGTTTTCAGGGATAGATCCTTGACAGTAGTTCACCTGAGTGGCTCGATGGGTGGACACATGAGCGCTCGGAGAATGAGTGTCAAGTCCCACGGCGGGACTATGGGATGTACTGATGGATGAAGGTCTGAACCCCATGGAGAAAGCGGCTCACATTCCAGTGCACCACCAGCACATGATCCGCTACGGGACAGCAAAAACAGGAAAGTGCCATCATTACCTGCATCCTGATCAAGCTCAACAAACCCCCTTGAATGGAGGGGTTCAAGACCCCCCCATGGGGAAAGGTGACATCAACGACACCAGTTCTCGAAGAGATACCAGACCTAGGCATAAGACAATGAGGTGGAGTGCCCCCTGATCTTTGACAGGGAATAGCCCTTATGCCATAGGCGACCCTGCCGTAATAAGCCCCTCCTGTCCTCAAGGCACAGGGGCTGGGAGGCGAGAAGACAGATGATGTTTGTGTACCATGGCTGATGAGGCCAGTCTGGGGCCACCAGGATCACCAGACGCAGGTGACCCTCGATCATCCAAAGGACTCTGGGTTTCATGGCCCATGGGATGTAAGACATAAAGCAGATGATCCGGGGGCCAGGGCTGGACCAGTATGTCCACCCTCTTGGACTTGGGCTCCGAACAATGGCTGCAGAAGGAGGGGATTTTGGCACTGGCTGCCATCGCCATCCACCTCCGGGAGGCCCCACCAATCCTCTATCCGGTTGAATGTCCATGGGGCAAGTTCTCAATCCCTGAGATCGAGGAGGTGACAGCTGAGGAAATCCACTTCCCTTGTCCGCGATGTGCTGGGCTGTAATACTACTACTACTTAAGTGCTTGGAGGTGCAGTTCTGCGCAGGGGAACAATAGAGACATTTCCGAGCTAAACCTAGGCACTTCGTTCCGCCCTGGCTATAGACATAACCCACCATGGTTGCTTTGCCTGAGAGGATGCGCACAGTGCTCCAGTGGAGCAGCTTGCTTAAATGCAGCAATGTCAGATGGATGGTCCTGGTCTCTAGGTGATGGGTGGCCCATTTTGCTTCCACCGGAGACCACTGACACTGTACAGTCTGGTCAAGATAATGAACTCCTGAACTGGAGAGACTTACATCGGTGGTGAGGAGCACCCAGGCTTGAGTTTCAAGGGGTATCCCCCTCAACATATTCTCAGGGGAGACCCACCAGAGGAGGCCCTGTCGATATGAGAGAGGAAACAGGAAGTGGACTCGATAATCCTATGAAAGTCAGCAAGGCCCGCTGTAGAGGACGCATGTATGCTTGTGGCCAGGGCACCAGCTCCAGGGTTGCAGCCTTAGCTCCCAAAAACTGAAGGTAGCCCTAAGTTGTTGCAGTGGAGTTCCCAAATAAGTCCCCAGGTTGGTCACTGAACTTGGCCCAGCGCTCCCCATAAGGAAGACTTTGCCTATGTGGGTGTCGAAAAGAGCCTCAAGAAAGTTCAGGTTCTGAGAAGGCATCAGGAGGCTCTCACTGCTGTTGATGACCCAGATGAGCTGCTCGATAAGTTGGATCATTTGATGCAGTGCCTGAATGGCTTCCAGCTAAGATTTGTTCCGGATAAGCTAATCATCCAGGTAGGGGTGTACGCAGACACCCTTGTGCCTGAGTCTTACCACAACTACCACTATTACCTTGGAGAATGTCCAAGGGGTGGCGGCCAGGCTGAAGGGCATCATGCAAAACTGGTAGTAAGAGAGCCAAAATCGCAAACTGGAGAAAATGCTGCTGGGCCTCCTGGATGGGAATGTGAACATAGACCTCTGCCAAGTCTGAGGAGGCAACGACTCATCCTTCTGTACCACCTGGTTAACAGACCACTCAATATCTGCAAGGCAGCGACATGGTCGTCTCTGTCTACCTTTGCACGTCATTATCTCCAAGCCAAGGAAGCAGCTCATTTCGGAGCCACTGTTTTGGCCACAGCAGTTTCTTCCCGCCCTAAAGTGGGGTAGCTTTGGTACCTCCCACTAGTCTGGACTGGTCTAGCAGGATGATTGAGAAGGTGAAATTTTACTTACCATTAATTTCCTTTCCTGGAATCCTGCTAGACTATTCCAGGACCCACCCTGATTTGTTCAGAATTTTTCGCCACCTCCAAAAGATATGACGACACATGGAGGCGACAGATGTCTTCTCCTTGGATACTTCACAGTTGGTAGCTGTTCAGTGATGGAGCCTTGCTCTGGTTGTTCTTACTGTTTGCTTCTTTTGTACAACTTTACATTTTGGTTCTCTTAGGGGTATGTTTACTAAACCGTGGTAATGTTACCGTCGCTAATTTCCCCGGTATTGTTATGGATGCCCATATAAAGGAGTGGGCGGTGCATCGTTAAAGCTAGCCGTGTCAGGTAACGCGCGTTACAAGGCACCTAACGCGCGTTACCGTCACCTTACAAGGCACCTTATAGGGCGCCTTAGGCTAAGGCACCTTATAAGGCACCCAAAGCTAAGGCGCCTTAGCAGGCACCCTAAGCTAAGGCACCTTATAAGGTGCCTTATAAGGCGCCTAGGCTAAGGTGCCTTATAAGGCACATTCGGCTGATGTGCCTTATGAGGCGCCCTAGTATAAGGCACCCTAAGGGCTATAGGGTGCCTTAGCTTAAGGCACCTTATAGGGCTCCTTACATTAGGTGCCTTATTAGGCACCCCTGGTAAAGGCACCTTAGAAGGCATCCTGGGTTATGGTACTATAGGTTAAGGTGCCCTAACAATGTTATGGTGCCCTAGGTTAGTGTGCCCTAAAGGCTGCAAGGTACGTCAGGTTGACATGCATGACCTGTGAGGCATAGAAAGAGTAGTTACTCACCTGTAACAGGTGTTCTCCAGGAGCAGCAGGAATCAGTCCTCACTTATGGGTGTCATCGACGCTGATGAAGCCCCAGCGAAGCATTTCCCCAGCTTTCCATGAAAGCCTTTGGGAATGCTGGCACGCATGCGCGGTTCCCTTCCCGCCTAAAGGTGCCATCTTACCTCAGTCAAATGACATAGCTAAGAACAGCACACAAAAATGTAAAAATTAAACTATGTACAACTGCAACTCCAAGGGGAGGAGGGAGGGTAGTGAGGACTGATTCCTGCTGCTCCTGGAGAACACCTGTTACAGGTGAGTAACTACTCTTTCTCCAGGACCAAGCAGGAAGTCAGTTCTCACTTATGGGTGACTCCCCAGCTCAGGGCTACCAGGAACCCAGGCTGAACAAGAGAACTCCCTCTAGTCTCAGCAACACAGTAAAGGCTTTGCAAGGACACACCCTCCACAGGTAGCCCAACCAGAGGGCAGGAGTTGCCTAGACCTCAAAGAGATTCCGGAGTAAGTACTGCTTGGCCAAAAGCACTGTCCCTACGGGACTCCCTCTCCAGACAGTAGTGGGCTGCAAATGTCTGGCTTGAAGACCAAGTAGCAGCCCTGCAGATGTCTTGCAATGGGACAGAGCGGAGGTGAGCCACTGATGCAGCCATTGCCCTCACACGGTGGGCCGTGACCCTACCCTGCAAAGGAAGGTCAGCCGCCTTGTAAGCCCAGGTGATACAGTCAGCCACCCAGATGGACAAGGTACGCTTGGACACAGGCCTCCCCAAGTTATTGGGGTCAAAAGAAAGGAAGAGCTGAGAAGCCTTCCTGTGACCTTGCGTACGTTCAAGGTAGAAGGATAAGGCCCTCCTACAGTCCAAGGTATGGAGAACTGTTTCAGCCTGACTTGCATGAGGCCTAGGGAAGAAAGTAGGAAGAACCACCTCCTGGTTGAGGTGGAAAGAGGAGACAACCTTAGGAAGGAACTTAGGGTGAGTCCTGAGGACCACCCTGTTTTTATAGAACCTGGTGTAAGGTCTATCACAGACCAAGGCCTGAAGCTCACTCACTCTCCTAGCCGAAGTAAGGGCTATCAGAAAGAGAGTCTTCCAGGAAAGGAAGTGTAGAGGGCAAGTAGCCATAGGCTCAAAAGGTGGGCGAGTCAGCTGCTGCAAGACCACATTCAGCTCCCACTCAGGAGCAGGAGGACGTATGGGAGGTTTGAGCAGGAGCAAGCCTCTGAGAAACCTAGACACCAAAGGGTGCACAGACAAGGAATGGCCCTCAACTAGGGAGTGGTGAGCTGCCAAAGCAGAGAGGTGGACCCGAACAGAGTTGGACTTGAGACCCTGATTGGACAAGTGCAGCAGGTACTGAAGCACTACTGACACAGTACAGGAGAAAGGATCCTCAGCACGTAGCTGACACCACAGAGAACCTTTTCCACTTGAGAGCATAGGTCTTCCTAGTGGATTGTTTTCTGGAGGCTAGGACAACTTCCTCAACCTCGGGAGGCAGGCCCCAGGGAGCCAACACTACCCTTGCAGCCTCCATGCCATCAGATTGAGAGCTTTGAGATTGGGATGCAGCAAGGAGCCCTGATCCTGAGAGAGAAGGTCGGGTTGCAATCCCAGAGGCAGAGGCAGATCCACTGCCAGTTGAAGCAGGAGGGGGAACCAAGGCTGCCTTGGCCACCTCGGAGCTACCAGGAGGACAGAGGCCCTGTCTCGGAGAATCTTGAACAGTGTTCGGGCCACCAGAGGGGTGGGAGGAAACGCATAGAGCAGGCCCTGAGTCCAGGGAATCAGAAAAGCATCTGCTGCTACTCTCAGAGGATGCGGTTGCCTGGAGCCTGCGGTTGCCTGGAGCAGCCTGGAGCCTGCGGTTGCCTGGAGCAGCTGGTTGGCAGCTGGTTGTTCAGTGGACTGGCAAACAGGTCTATGGAGGGAAGCCCCCATCTCAAGAAAATCTTTTGAACCACTAAAGGATGTAGCTGCCACTCGTGCGGTTGCAGAATCCTACTCAATCTGTCGGCCAGGGAATTCTCCTGGCCTGGAAGAAAGACTGCTTTGAGGAGCATGTTGTGTTTCAGGGCAAAGGAACAGAGGTCCTGGGCCTCCTGGCAAAGGGGCTGGGAACCAGTTCCGCCCTGTTTGTTTACACAGAACATGGCTACCTGGTTGTCTGTCTGGATCAAGACAGACTGTTGTGCCAGGGAAGCAGAAAAGGCCTTGAGGGCCAAGCAGATAGCTCTGAGTTCCAGTAGATTGATCTGCTGGGACGCCTCCCAATGAGACCACAGGCCCTGGGTGCACTTGTCTAGGCAGTGTGCTCCCCAACCCTGCAGAGAGGCATTGGTGGGCAGTACCACTGAATGAGGTGGGATCTGAAAGGGCACCCCCACCAGCAGATGGGGGGGTGTAACCACCAGTTGAGGGAGGCCAGGAAACGGTGGGACACTCTGATCCTGTCTCTGAGACTGCCTGAGGCTTGTGACCACTGAGTCCGAAGGCACCACTGGGCAGGTCTCATATTGAGCCTGGCATTGGGGGTCACCTGCACTGTCGACGCCATGTGGCCCAGAAGTCTGAGACAGAGTCTGGCGGAGACCAGGGACCTGTGCAGAAACTTGCTGGCGAGGTCCATGAGCCTTTGTGCTCGGTCCACTGGTAAGAATGCTCTTGCCAGCTGAGAATCCAACCTTGCTCCTATGAACTCCAAGTTCTGGGAGGGGAGCAAAGTGGACTTTGCGAAGTTGATGACAAAGCCCACCTGCTGGAGCAGTTCTATGGTCCTGTTGGTGGCCTGCTGAACTTCTAGGGAAGTCTGGCCTCTGATGAGCCAGTCGTCCAGGTAAGGAAACACAAAGATGCCCTGATTTCTCAGGTAGGCTGCCACCACTGCCAGGCACTTGGTAAACACCCTGGGAGTGGAGGTCAGTCCAAAAGGCAGTACTCTGTACTGATAATGGTTTCCTCCCACAATGAACCTGACGTACTTTCTGTGGTCTGGATGAATAAGGATGTGAGTGTAAGCATCTTTTAGATCTAAAGAGCATAGCCAATCTCCCTGCTGGAGGTAGGGCAGAAGTGTTCCAAGAGTAAGCATCTTGAACTTTTCTTTCACTAGAAACTTGTTTAGGTTTTTGAGATCCAAAATGGGTCGAAGACCACCGGTTCTTTTTGGCACCAGGAAATACCTGGAGTAAAATCCGTGACCTTGGAAGTGGGGAGGCACAGGCTCCAACGCCTTGTCTAGCAACAGACCTCTTAGCCCCTGGAGGAGAAGGGCTGTATGCAGGGGAGGCCGGAAAGGTTCCCCTGGGAAGTGTGGCGGAGGTAGTTGGTGAAAATGCAGGGCATAGCCTCGACGGACTATGTCCAGCACCCAACTGTCCTGGGTTATCAAGGGCCACTGGTGGGCAAACAAGGCTAGGCGGCCTCCTGTGCAGGGCTGGGTCTGCAAGGGAGCTATGGCTATACTCAAGGAGTCAAAAACCCCCACCCTGCTGAGTGGAAGCAGGGGCTGTAGGTTTGGGGGTCCTCTGCCTACGGGGCCCATTACCCTGGCCCTTGGCTTGCTGACCCTGGGGGCAGGTTGGACAGCCGGATATTGTAGGTACTGTTTGTAGGCAGTGCCCTTCCTCGGGTAAAAGGACTTTTTACCCGAGCCCTTCTTCTTATGAGAAGGGGCAGAGGTCTTCCTCGACAGCCTAGTCCTCGTGAGGTGCTCTGTCTCGAGCTGAGCAGCCTTTTCGGCCACAGGCTTGCCAAAAAGGTTTTCACCTCGGCAAGGGACATCGACCAACTTGTCCTGAACCCATGGCTCAAGGTCCGATGACTGCAGCCATGCCTGGCGTCGAGCCGCGATGCCAGCTGCCGCTACTCGGGCCGAAGCCTCGAAGCCATCGTAGGCGGCGCGGGACATGAACTTAGAGCATTCCCGGATCCTCGAAGATAAGGACTTAAAACTCTGCAAGGGTTCCCCGGAGAGACCAGCAGAGAAACCGGCCAACTCCTTGGCCAGGTCTCGCAAATACATGCCCATGTACAGCTGGTAAGTCTGGACACGGCAAGCAAGCATAGAGCCCTGAAAGCACTTTCTACCGACGCCATCAAGGCTTCGGGCTTCCCTACCAGGAGGCACCGTGGAGTGCATCTTCTGACTCTTCAGACGATGCATGGCCGATTCCACAACCATGGAATGGTGAGGTAGCTGTGCTTTCTGGAAGCCAGGACTCTTCCGGAGCCGATAGATGGAATCGACTCGCTTGCTCAAAACCGGCGCCGAGGCCGGTGCCTCCCACATCCGGAAGAGGAGCCGTTTCAGCATCGGAGGAACCGGGACAGTAAAGGCCTCCTTCGGAGGAGAGTCATACTGCAGAGCATCGAGCTCCTCGGCTCGAGGCTCTTCCTCGGGGTCAGCCGGGATAGCCAGGGCAGCGGCCATATCCCGGATAAACTCCATGAACCTAGTATCCTCCAGAGGGGATCTACTCCGGGGCTCAGACTCTGGTGAGTCCGAAGGGACACACCGAGTCTTGAAGGTGTCAGAAGACTCCTCGTCTTCGGTCTCCCAAGCAGACTCGTCCGATGTCGAGTCGAGGTCCGACCCCGCGGGGCCTCTAGGCACCCGCCCTGACGCCTGAGGCACCGGCGTCGAGACCCTCGGTCCCGAACGGGAGGTCGAGGGAGACCTCGACCGAGGACGACTTCGAGCCGCAAGGGACTCGAGTATCGGCTCGGTCTCCGGGGTCGACTTCGAAGTCGATGTCCCGGTGGTCGAGGCAGATGTGCAAGACTGGCTGGCCATCAGCGCCCGCTGCTGAACCATGAAGGCAGACATACTGCTCTCCAAGGCTGTCAACCTGAGACTCAGCTCGGGTGACGCAGCAGCCCCCGACTCGGGCCCCGGCGGCGCCAGGCCCGACGTCGGTACTCAGGGAGGCGAGTCCACGAGGACAACAGGACTTACGTGTCCAGCAGACTCCGGCTCCATGCGAGGAACTTTAGTTGGCTTCTCCTGGTCCACGGGCCCGGGACGACGGTCGGGGGTCTGAGACCTGGCCCTAGAGGGCTCAGGGACCTCCTCCGACGCCGCCCTCGCGAGCCGCTTCTTCCTCTTACGTTCCCGGTCGGGGGACCCCCTGTCCGAGGAGCTCCGACACCTCTCGGGATCGGAATCCCGAGATGTCGAGGCCTCAGACGAGGTCCGGGCCCGGGCAGAGGCCGAGTCCGAGAAAAGCCTTTCACTTTGTTGCTGACGACTTAGGAGGGCCTTGGAAGACATTTTTCCACATGGCCCGCACATTTTAGAATCGTGGTCCGGGCCAAGGCACCGAAGGCAGCAGTCGTGTGTGTCGGTGAGAGACATTATCTTCTTACACCGATCACACTTTTTGAAATCGCTGGAAGCCATCGGGGAGAAAAGGGTCCCTGCGAGGTCAAAGGACCGGCCTTCCAGGGAAAAAGAAAAAGATTTGGCGCGAGCGCCTAGCCACTAAGGGCAAAAACCGAAAAAGGAAAAAAGGGATTCGATACCGGTGTACCGAACCCGGCGGGAGGGGAACCGACGTCGAATCCGAGGAAAAAAGCGAAATAACGCCAAGAAAAAACTTCTCTTTTCCGGGATAAAAAGGACACACGTCCAATGGGCTTCATGGAAAAAAAGAGACTGAGGTAAGATGGCACCTTTAGGCGGGAAGGGAACCGCGCATGCGTGCCAGCATTCCGAAAGGCTTTCATGGAAAGCTGGGGAAATGCTCCGCTGGGGCTTTATCGGAGTCGATGACACCCATAAGTGAGGACTGACTTCCTGCTTGGTCCTGGAGAAACTGATGTAACCCTAACACTGGATAGAGCACCGAGGAAAGGCAATGAACAGGTGATTGAAGGAGGGAGAGTTGGGAGCTGCTGGACCTGCCATATCTGCGGGCATCCCATGTGGCTGCCAGTAATGTTGACAAACATGTTGGGCACAGCTGTACCACAGCACAGGGTGTTGGCAATGTAAAGTACTGGAAAGACAGTGGGTGGCAGATGATGGGAATACGTGTCCCCCAGTGGAAGCAGAGGTGGCAGGATAGTTACAATGATGGGTGGACAGAGGAGTGGTGGTGCCATGCAGATCAGGCACAGACGAGGCAAGCACGAAGAGGCGCAATGCAGGAAAGGGTACCAGTGCAGGACATGGGGTGGCAGCCTGCACAGGAAGACAGGACTCTACACAACTGACGCAGATAGATGGACTGGAGGATTGTTGGCAACTGTGGTGAGGGTATTATGGGCTGGCAGCACAGATCTGCAAAGATATGACTGTTACAGGCATGAAAGGAGGTAACAATGAGGAATTGAACCCATGACCACTGCCTAGAAAGCACAGTTACTTACCTGTAACAGGTGATCTCTGGGAACAGCAGGAATAAGTCTTCACATATGGGGTACGTCGGTACCGACGGAGTCTGCGCGGGAACGCTTCCCAGCTTCCAATCAGAAGCTTTTGGAAGCATCCCACCACGCCTGCGTGCTGCCTTCCCGCCTTTCCCAACTGCCTCTCCTCAGTTAAGTTTGAAAGCTGAGACAAAGAGAGAGAGAAAGGAAAGGAAAGATAGATAGAGATACAACTGCTGGGGAGGTGGGTGGGTTGGGAAGACTTATTCCTGCTGTTACCAGAGATCACCTGTTACAGGTAAGTAACTGTGCTATCTCCAGGAACAAGCAGGAATGAGTCTTCACATATGGGGACTCCCAAGCTGAGATGCCTGGAGTCCGAGCATGTCATAGGTTGGAACATGCTATCCCCCAAAAAACCAGGCATCCTGAGCATGGAGGGTAGGAGTTGAAGGAAGAAGATGCTGTGGAACAGCTAACCTAGCACAGGACTGCAGGAAGAGAGTCCATGTGTGGATAATGATTGTTATCAATGATATTGCAAAGAAAGCACAGTTACTTACCTGTAACAGGTGATCTCTGGGAACAGCAGGAATTAGTCCTCACATATGGGTACGTCGGTACCGACGGAGCCTGCGCGGGAATGCTCCCCAGCTTCCCAGAATGAAAGCTTTTGGGGCATCCCACAGCGCATGCGCGCTGCCTTCCCGCCTTTCCTACCAACTCTCCTCAGTTCAAGTTTAAAGCTGAGACAATAGAGAGAGAGAGGAAAGGAAAGACAAAGAGAGATACAACTCCTAGGGGAGGTGGGAGGGTTCTGAGGACTAATTCCTGCTGTTCCCAGAGATCACCTGTTACAGGTAAGTAACTGTGCTATCTCCAGGAACAAGCAGGAATAAGTCCTCACATATGGGGACTCCCTAGCTAAGATGCCTGGGAGATCCCCAAGGGTATGAGACCCTGAGGGTTCCTCGTCTTCCTATGGTTCTCAGGCATCCATTCAGGGAAGGAGGGCAGGAGTTGTTCAAGAATGGAACAGGTGTCTGAGGACAGCCTGACCAAACAAGGCATCCCGGCGGGAGTCCTTGTCCAAACAGTAATGGGCTGTAAAGGTATGAACTGAGGCCCAGGTGGCTGCTCAACAGATCTGGTCGATGGACACAGAATTTAGATGAGCCATAGAGGTGGCCATGGCCCTCACATTGTGAGCTGTGACATGGCCCTCCAGAGAAAGGTTCTTACTCTGGTAAGCAAAAGAAATACACTGAGCAATCCAATTGGACAGTGTTCTTTTAGAGACTGGAAGTCCTAAATGAGAAGGATCAAAAGCAACAAAAAGTTGGGAAGACTTTCTATGTTGCTGTGTCCTGTGTAAGTAAAAAGCAAGAGCTCTTTTACAATCTAGAGTATGAAGGTTCCTCTCTGTAGTGGATTCATGAGGAGCTGGAAAAATACATGTAAATATACCTATTGATTAAGATGAAAAGGTGAGACCACTTTAGGCATAAAGTGAGGATTTGTCCTAAGGACTACCTTATCATGATGGAACCTTGTATAAGGTGGATTAGCCACTAAGGCCTGCAGTTCACTGATGTGGCGAGCAGAAGTGATTACAATAAGGAAAATAACCTTCCAGGAAAGAAATTTCAAGGAGGTAGTGGCTAAGGGTTCAAAAGGTGGCTTCATAAGCTGACCAAGAACCAAATTTTAGTCCCATGCCACCGGAGGAGGTCGAATGGGAGGTTTAGTTAAAGTTAGGCCTCTCATAAATCTTGCAATAAGAGGATGAGAGGAAATAGGTTGTCCATTGATAGGCTTAAGGGATGCTGCAATAGCACTTAAATGGACCCTTACTGAATTCGTCTTAAGGCCTGCATTGGAAAGATGCAGGAGATATTCTAATAGAGAATTCACAGGAAGTGCCAGAGGGTCAAGACCCTGTTGAGCACACCAAATGGAAAATCTTTTCCATTTAAAAGCATAGGAACGCCTAGTGGAAGGTTTCCTGGAAGCATGGAGGATATCTCTCACTTGCTGCGAAAGATTGAAGTCTTGAAGGTCTAGGCCTTCAGTAACCAAGCTCTGAGGTGAAGGGACTTGGGGTTTGGATGCCACAAAGTCCCTTCCTCCTGGGACAGAAGGTCTGGCGCAGCTCCCAAGTCCAGGGAGGGGGCTTGGGAGAGATGCAGAAGTAGAGGGTACCACACTTGGCGTGGCCAGCGTGGAGCTATGAGGATCATAGATCCTTGATCCCTCTGAAGTTTGAACAGATTCTTGGGAATCAAAGGAATGGGTGGAAAGGCATACAGGAAGTCCTGACCCCAATGAAGGAGGAAGGCATCCTTGGCCTGAACTCCCTGACACGGAATTCTGGAACAGAACCGGGGAAGTTTGGCATTCCACGGACTTGCAAATAGGTCTATGTCCGGGGTTCCCCATTCCTGGAAGATTCTGAGTACCTGATCCATGTGCAGGGACCATTCGTGTGGAAGCAGAACTCGACTGAGTCTGTCTGCCCAAGAGTTTTGAATTCCTGGGAGGTATACTGCCAGGAGATGGATTTGATGCTCTCTGGCGAAGGCCCATAGTCTTAGAGCTTCGTTGCAAAGCGACAGAGAGCCAGTTCCTCCTTGCTTGTTTATGTAAAACATGGCTACCTGATTGTCCATTTGAATGAGGACTGTCTGGTAGCTGAGGAGGGTATGAAAGACCTTGAGAGCTAGAAACACTGCTCGAAGTTCCAAGAGGTTGATATGAAGAGAGGTCTCTTGTGGGGACCAAGTGCCTTGGGTGGAGAGGTCGTGTAGATGAGCTCCCCAACCTGTTTGGGAGGCATCTGTTGTGAGGATTGCTTGGGGCAACAAAGGTTGGAAGGGGGACCCCAGCAAAAGATTTTGAGTGGACATCCACCATTGGAGAGACCAAAAGAGACGTTTGGAGTTTGCTATTTGGTCTGAGAGAGCTCCTAAAGTTTGAGTCCACTGGGTGGACAAAGTCCATTGAGCTGCTCTCATGTGTAGGCGAGCATAGGGCACCACATGTACTGTGGAAGCCATGTGGCCTAGTAGTTGTAGCATCTCCCGGGCAGTTAAGTGGCTCTTTGACTGAATCTGGGAGGCTAACTGCACTAGACGTTGGCAACGAGCCTGGGGAAGATAGGCTCTTGCAGTAGTAGTGTCCAACCAGGCCCCTATGAATTCTAGGGACTGAGTAGGGGTGAGTTGAGACTTTGGGAGGTTTACCACAAGTCCCAGGTATTGCAGAATGCGCCTGGTGCGGTCTAGGGAGATCTGAGCCTCTGACTGGGTTGGAACTCGGATGAGCCAGTCGTCCAGGTATGGGAAGACAAATATTCCCAGAGTGCGTAAAAATGCAGCAACTATTGCCATGCATTTGGTGAACACTCTTGGAGCAGAAGCTAGACCGAAAGGACGCACTCTGTATTGGTAATGTTTTCCCTGGAACAGAAAACGTAGGAATTTTCTGTGAGATGGATGGATGAGGACTTGAGTGTACGCATCCTTGAGATCTAGAGAACAAAGGCACTCCTGACTCTGTAGGTATGGAAGGAGAGTGCCTAGAGAAAGCATCTTGAACTTATCCTTGCATAGAAATTTGTTCAATTCTCTGAGATCTAGAATGGGTCTGTATCCCCCCGTTTTCTTTGGAATGAGAAAGTAGGGGGAGTAAAACCCTGACCCCTGTTGAAGAAGAGGAACTTCTTCTATGGCCCTCTGGGCCAGAAGGGTGGTTACCTCCTGATCCAGAAGGTCGAGGAGAGATGAGGGAGAATTGAAATGTCTCACCATGGTGAAGGGAGGAAGGTCTGAGAAATGAAGTTTGTAGCCCTCTCTGATGATGGAGAGGGTCCACTGCTCTGATGTGATTTGCTGCCATCTGGGATCAAAATGAGCTAACCTTCCTGGAATGGTGAGAGGTTCTGGCTGTTGTAGAGCCAGAAAGGTTACGTTCTCTAGTATCAAGTCAAAAACCCTGAGGGGCTTGGGACTGCTGGGTTGCAGCAGCCCCTGCAGGTTTAGGCCTGGCCTGTTTAGGTTGCTGACGCTTAGAAGCAAAGCGACCTGTAGAAGATTGTTGACCAGAAGTGGAAGGAAATCTGCCCTTCTTGTAAAAAGACTTTTTAAAAGATTTCTTCTTGGCCGGAGTGGAGGTAGACTTAGAAAGTCTATCCAGAGCAGCATTTTCTGCGTCCATTTGAGTGGCCTTAATTTGCCACTCTTTGCCAAATAGATTTTCACCTGTACAGGGCAGATTTCCTAAACCATCTTGAACCCAGGGTTCTAGATCAGAAGCCTGGAGCCAAGCAATTCTACGAGCAGCTATAGCAATGCCTGAGGCTCTGCTGGCACCTTCAAAAGAATCAAAGGCTGCCCTGTTGGAAAACTTTGAAATGTCTTGAGTATGCTTAAGCCAAAGAAGGAACTCATCCCTTTTATCCTCTGGAATAAAAGGGAGAAGGTTGTGCAGCTTTTCTGCAACCTCCTTCAGAAACATACCCATATAAAGGCTGTATGAATTGATTCTGGCAATAAGCATGCTAGCTTGGAAGATTTTCCTACCAAAAGCATCCAAAGTCCTGCATTCTCTTCCTGGGGGAGTAGAAGAGTGTCTTTTGGTACTCTTTATCCTCTTCATAGCTGACTGCACCACAATGGAGTGGTGAGGAAGCTGAGTTTTTTGAAATCCAGGAGAAGGAGGGACATGGTACATAGTGTCCAATCTACGAGAATGAGGAGAAAGGGTGAGAGGAGTCTCCCACAATTCAATCAAATGTTCTTGAAGAATTTCATGAATTGGCAAGGTGACTGACTCTCTGGGAACCTTAGAGTATCCCAAAATATCTAATTTTTTTGCTCTAGGTTCTTTTTCAGAGGTTACTGAAATAGAGAGTCCTTTAGCTACTTCTATTATGAAGTCTTGAAAGGACAAATCCTCTGGAGGAGACATTCTCCTTTTTGGAGAAGAAGGCTCCTCAGGAAGGGTGACAGATACTTCAAGGGACTCATACGATGACTCAGAATCATCAGAAGAATCGAAGTATTGTCTGCTCGATTCTAAAGATCGATAGGCGTATCGATCGGTACCGACATCGGGTGTCCCCGGTACTGGGTCGGTACCGAGAAAGAGCCCAGGACAGGGAGCCGGAATCGGTATCCTGGCTGATGTCGATACAGCCGGTACCGGTATCGAAGTTGGTACCGGTACCGGCACCGACAACAGAGCTTGTAGTGGTACCGACGGCATCGCAGCCTTGATGAAAGCCAGTATAGCGTGCTGCATGGATTGCACAGTGTGATCCATGGACGCCACGACTGCCTGGATGTCGGTACCGGGAGATTGTGCCGGTACCCCAGAGCAGTCTAACAGGTGATCGGTCGAGGCCGTGCCATCAATGTCAACCTGTAACCCCATAGGAGGAGCTTTGGAAGCCGGAGCTTCCCGCCGGGGTTGTTTGGCTGGGGCAGGATCCTCAAGGGCAAGCCCGGAGGCATCTCGATGCTTAGAGGGAGATTTGCCCTTCGAGGACCTGCTAAAAGTATGTTTGGTTACCTGAGATCCATCAGGAGAGGAAGACCTGGAAGATGTCTATGCTACCACCGGTGCATCCGTGGGAAACAGCACATGGAGCTTGGCTGCCCGGTTCTGTAACCCTCATTTAGACATTAGAGAACAGGACTGGCAATCCGGGATGGAGTGTTCAGGCCCCAAACATTTAAGACACCATTCATGGGTATCTGTAACAGAAATTGTACCGCTACACTTAGTGCATTTTTTGAAGCCGAAGGCTGGTTTTTCCATTAGGGAAAGTTTCTTGTGGGCCTGGAGGCCTAAGAAGAAAATACACCAAGTGAGGAAAAAAGATAGGTTTTTTTTTTTTTTAAAGAAAAGAAGAGAAAAGACCGGCGGTACCCGTCCGGCGTCGGGGAAGGCAGACACGCGACCAAAGAAATAAATTAAAATAAAGAACTTCTTAAGCGGTGACAGGAACACGACCTGCTGGCTCTGCAGAAAAGAAGAACTGAGGAGAGTTGGTAGGATAGGCGGGAAGGCAGCGCGCATGTGCTGTGGGATGCCCCAAAAGCTTTCATTCTGGGAAGCTGGGGAGCATTCCCGTGCAGGCTCCGTCGGTAGCGACGTACCCATATGTGAGGACTTATTCCTGCTTGTTCCTGGAGATAAGTGCAATATGGACCTCCGCTAACAGGATTTCATAGAAGTAAGGAGGTTCCTGTATCTAGTGGGAGCCAGTAGAGGAACCGTAAAAAGGACCTCACAGAAAAGTGGAGGTAATAAACCTGTAGGAAAAACAAAGGCGGTCAGAATCCTGAAAGGTAACAGGCACCCCTGGTAGGAAAAACTGGGGTAGTACAAAAACGGTGGGCCTTCAGCGAAAGCTGTATGGTAAAAACCAAACTCTTTTGGCGGCAGAGTAACTTACTCTTGGGAGCAAAAGAGAAAGGCTAACCGATTTGGACAAACAGGCACAGTCCTTATGGGGAGAAAGGGTATGGGAACCCCTTGTATCCCCAGGGTGAAGACAAATGCCTGAGGCGTTAAGCCTGTGATTAACTGAAAATCCACAATATCTCTCCTAACTGGGGTAAGGTAGGAGAGATATTAGGTACAGAGAGCTTCAGAGGTACCTAAACCTATTAGGTTATGGTATAAAATTGTTGACTACCACAGGAGTGGTTGTGTGTGTAGAGTCCCAAACCTGCTGAATAGCAGAGGTATGGGTAAAATCCCTCTATCAGAAACAGAAAGCTTTACGAGCATAGACCGTGAGATAGATAAGTATGTGGAGACATATCTATCTATAATGAAATATCTCATCAGATACATATATATATATATATATATATATAAATATAGATATATGAATAGACATAAGGATATATCTATAGTGAGATATGGAAGGGCATGAAATACACACAAAGATAAATATGAATATGTAGGCCTAAATATGGGTGTCTGTAATTAAACAGACGGATATATGCCTACAGCATGGTATGCACATAGGACATGTGGAAAGGAAAGATTCATCTAATAACAAGGAGGTGCAAACTACTTGAGAAAATATATAGAGAATCTATCCCCCCTGGTTAAGATCCGCAAGGATGCTAGCTAGTGAAATAACCAGCATGATTATATGAAGACAGAGGATAATACCATTCTGTAGCCAGCAAGTCCTGAGTCGTCCAAGACTCTAGCATGGTAAGTAGACAGAAGACAGATAAGGATGAGGTACCATATTGACCTGTTTAAGGGCAAAAAGTATCATGCATTCTTACCATGAGGACGAGCTGCAAGGAGAAAGAGCATATCGCCGATTGGGAATGCTATGGACCAAAGCCGGGATTGGCAACTCCTTAAGCCCTTAGGTAAGAGAAGGCCTATATCCTTTATGGCAAAAGGAGATAGTAAAAAGGGGAAAACCTTCTAGTCATGGGAGACATGACTGAAAAGCCTTTTCCAACCATCTGAGATAGCTGTTGGAGAAAATCCCCCATGCTCTCTAGCAAGGGCCCATAGTGGAAAGCTTCTCTGTAGAATTGCAGAGAGCATGATGCAGGAGAATGAAGAGATAGGACTGGCTGCTAGAGCCAGTATCTCAGTCCAGTATGCTGCCAAATCCAGGGGAATGGAGATGGCAGAAATAGAAGACCAACCCAGAAGCTTGTAGTGGGATAGTTTCAAAGATAGATGAAAAACACTGACTTGGAGCCACTACTAAGACCTGATAGGATGTTAGCCAGACATTAAGGCTCCTGCATAGGCAGCTGCTAGCAAGACAGCAGAAAGGCTATTACTGTTTAAAAACCAGAAGAACAGACAGAACAGGAGTAGAAAACTCTGGACATGTCTGATAAACTGCCTTAAAGTAAATTTGAAACAGGGGAGGAAACTCAGGGAGGAAAACTCCGCACTGGAAAGTGATAAACCTGGAGAGGCTGAAGAAAAACCCTCCAGTAAGTAATTCCGCTCTTACAGTGGTAAGAGGGTGATAAGAATAGAGCTGAAGAAGACTTACCAAGTGGTAAGTCTAAAGAAAGGAAAAATACATGCTGGCACAGGAACTATCATTTGATAGTGGTCAGACCTCTTTCTCTGAAAGGAGAAGAGGAGAAACCTGTGACTTATAAGCATGAAGATTCTGACAGCTCATAGAAAAAATGGATGTCTTTTGGAAAGAGATCCCTGTGTAGGGGTTAGAAGAAGTAATGGATCGCCTCTGTTGAGAAGAAGCAACTGTAGATTCTAACCCCAAGGGTCACAAGCATTTGATGATGACTGATCAGAAACCCTGCAGAGGCCAGGTTGACTGAGCCTGGTGAGAAGTTGGATTCTTCAGACCAGGACGATGGTTCCCTTGTATGGGAACATCTGTATGATGGGCAAGTGAGGAATAAAACCTTCTCCTGTGGGAAGAAAGTTTGGTAGGACATTTCCTACTTACTGGGACAGAAGAAGGTGTAGAAGAACCCTTATGAACAGGTAAATCAGTGGACAACTGAGTAACCTGACGTAAAGACTCCTTGTTGAAAAGATTTTCTCCAGTGCAAGGAGTATGTCCCAGTCGTTGTTGTTCCCACTTGGCCAAATCTGAAGCTTGGAGCCAGGCTCTACATCGTGCTCCTATAGCTATAGCAGAAGTCCTGCTAACAGACTCAAAAGAGTCTAGGGAAGCACGAGAAAGAAACCAAGAGATATTCTGGATATGCTTAAGCAGGGAGGAATAGTCTGTACTCCTGGAAACTGGAAGGAAAGGAGTCAAAAGATGTAATTGCTTTGTGACCTCCTCAAGAGAAAGACTCATATAAAAAATATATGAGAGAATTCTTGCAGAAAGCATAGATGTCTGGAAGGTTTGACGCCCAAAGGCATCTAGTGTCCTAGACTCACGACCTGGAGGATAAGAAGAGTGCTTTTTCTTACTCTTTATCCGCCTCATTGCTGATTCCACTACTATGGAATGATGAGGAAGTTGAGTCTTTTGAAACCCTGGAGAGGGGGGCACCTGATATGAAAGATCAGTTGCCCTGGGAGGTGGGGGCACCCTTAAAGGTGTTTCCCACATTCCTAGAAGGAATGATGCAAAGGAAGCATTATGTTGTCCTTTGCTGTGGTAGAAACAGAGCCTTGTGCAGGATCATGTCCTGGAATAGGAATGGCAAGGGATCTTGCTATATCCAGGAGGAAACTCTGAAAAGAGGGATCCCCAACAGGAATTTCCCTTGGACAGGTTAGACCTAAAGAACTAGCCTGAGCATCCACAGAGTTATCCAAACCTATAGGAATAGAAGATTTTGCAGGGTGCAATGTGGAATGTCTAAGGGATTGTTGCTGGTACTGGTTGTCAGGAGCAGTAACCGTCCTTACCACATTGTCTATGCTAGGTATCGACTCCAAGCGTGGTATAGAATGGAGCGATGGTGCTGAAAAAAGCATGGTAGGAGTTTGCCACGATGCTACTGTGGATACCGGTACTGAAGCCAAGACCGGTACCGATGTCGGAGTCGGGGTCGACAACGACATCGGAGTAGTCATTGGTGACATTTGAAACGGTACCGAGGGAACCGAAAACTTACGGCTGCTATCCTCGGTACCGAAGCACCGGTATCGATCGGTGTCGGTACCAAAATTTATTGGTATCCCGTCTTCCAGACTAGAGGAGGATTCCAAACTCGGTATCGAGCCTGAAAAGCGAAGCATGGAAGGCACCGACTGTAAGGTTAATGAAGACACCGGTGCCGGCTTCGGTACCGTGTCCGATACCGGTGAAAAAGGGTCTACCAGTGGCAACTCAATCGGCCTCGAGGAAACCGAGAGTTGCGGATCCGAGACATCGGAACCGAGCCTTTGGTACCACCCGGAGACGGTACCAAGGCGAGTCGGTACCCAGTCCTCCAAACTGGAGATCGATTCCAGACTCGGTATCGAAGTAAGCGAGACTGTCGATGCACATCTGGAAGGTACCGACGTCGGTGGGAGTATCGGTGTTGGAACCGATGATGGAAAGTTAATCTGGGACGTATCCAACGGTCCCGAAGGCACCGAGGAGGCCAGATGACGATCCCTGGTGAGGAGTATTTCATCCACCAGTGCCGATGCAGGGGTATCGGTACCGCTCGAAGCGGATGCCACCACCCTGCACGGTTCAGGTATGTTCTGTCGGGGGTTAGCCCCAGGAACAACCCGAAACCCCTTAAACGCTTTGGAGACCAAAGACTCCCGCTGGGGTTTTGGAGCCAGGAGACCATAGAGGGTAAAGCTGGAGCTGTCTACATGCTGTGCATGAGACTTACCACTCGAGGACTGGCTAGTCATGACAGACTGTTTGTGGGTTACCTGATTCAAAGTGGAAGAAGAAGAAAGGGACGGTGCCCCTAAGATGGAGGGGCACCGTGTATCGAGGAATTCTCGATGTTGAAGATGTCTTCTTACTAGACTGTTGTCAGGACCCAAACAGGTTAGACACCGACTTCGAGGGTCTAAAAATAAAGCTGTACCGCCACAGAGTGAACATTTTTTGAGGAAAGTGTCCGGCGGCTCCATGAAGGAAAAAAGAGGGGAGGCCTAACACCCTGTGGGACACTAGAAGAAAAAATTATCCCATAGAAAAGGAAAAATTTTACAAGAAAAGAAAAGAAAACACCGGCGGTACTGGTGGCGTCGGGAAGACAGCCGCGACCAAAAGAAAACTAAAAATAAAAAAGAAGAATTTTCTGCGGTGACAGGAGGACGTCCTGCCGGCTCCGCGGAAAAACAAAAACTGAGGAGAGGCAGTTGGGAAAGGTGGGAAGGCAGCACGCAGTCGTGGTGGGATGCTTCCAAAAGCATATGTATCCCATATGTGAAGACTCATTCCTGCTTGTTCCTGGAGATCATCATTGTACTAACCAGTAGGCTATACCTCTTTGGCTTGTTGCACAGCATTGGCTGGGTACAGAAGGACTGCAGGTCATCGCACAAACCATCTGCTCTGTGTGCCAGGATAGGGTAACCCCACCAGCACCCATGATGTAATGCACATGCAGAACAGCGGTCTACAGCTGATCACCAAATGGGGTCTGCACCTCTCCGGTACCGCAGCTTGGTAAGACAGACTGATAGTGCGTGATACTGGCACAGAGTAGCTACAGACCATGCCATTGTGCAGGTACTGTGTTCACCCTGAGGGTTAGGATGGGCGCCCAGCACTAGGTCCGCAGTACATGTGGTGATAGAGATAGGTCCTGCTGCCCATCCCCATCACTACCAGTGTGTGACAGGCATTCCTAGCAGTGCAACCAAAAGTAATTGTGTGTCCATCTGTATTCCGCAGTCACATGTGGCCCTATGGGACCAGACATCACCCAGATTAGTGCGTACCCAGTGTTAAGGTCTGGCTGCCATGGGCACCTGTTATCAGGGCAGAGTGGTGTCTAGACTCGCATGAGGTTTATGTAGCACTGCCTCTATGGGTCTAAGTGGTATACACTATATACCCCAAAGGGCCCACAATCACCCATTTTGTAGGCAAGGGAGTGGAGGGCCAGGTGCTTGAGCCCTGAGGAATGGCTGTTGGACCAGTACCCCAGTCCTGCTGCCAAATGACAGCCCTCCAGGGCTGGTGGGCCACAGCCATACCTGTGACTGGGGCAGTGGCAGACCAGCAGTAATGCTGGGGATAGGCCTGGGAAACCTCAACTGCCCTATACCATGGTCTAACATTCACCAGCAGACGGCACCTGCAGCACCCTACAAGGTGTTCCAACCATGCAGAGCTTATCTGCAGATAGTCCATAGTGCATGCTCACAGAGGAACCATATGCACCCAAGAGGTGGGATGTACAGCACAGACACCAAGCAGGTATCTCAGGGATTGGGCCCCATAACTGGGAACACACAGATATCACTGGAGACAGATAATGTAGAGCACTGTGTGGGAACATAGACATGCCATGGTCACTGCGCGGTCAGGGTGAGAGTGACCTCACAGCATGACATGCTGTGGCCACCCTGTCCATGCAGGTGGTGGTCGGGCACTACAGTGTCCCGGCCATTGCCCTACACCCAGTGCAGATACATCCTGGCCAATCCTTCCTGTCCGGGCCATACTCACAATACCTTGCTCCTCATTATGCACATTTGCAGGCTAACGCTGGTAACAGTGGGACATTGTGGGCCCGGAGCGGTGTAGGCAGCCACAAAACAATGGATAGACATACACACACACACTCCTATTGCAGCATTATGCAATGATAGGGGTGGTTGGCAACCCTGCCCGCCACACTGGTCCTGATCACAGTGCTGACATTGCTAAACTGTGCAGGAGGTAGTAGTAGTGCTCAAGTGATAACTGCAGCTCCGTGCTGGGGCCAACAGCCTGACTCTCCATGAAGCTTTGGATAGTGGAGCCTGTGTGGGTGGGTGTTTGTACCCCTGTTGGCCGCTGCTTTGGGGATTGCACAGTTTGATGTTGTATCTGCATTGTAGGGTAAAACATAGGGACATACTCTGCAGAATCCACAGCTGGGACCTGAACCTGTGACCTTCTGCTCCAGGACATACTGGCTGTGTGTATTGCACCACACTGTTGCCACTGAAGCACAGCACTCCCTGGGGCTACCTTTACTTTTCCTCAGCCAGACCTTTTCTGTTGCACTGCACACCACTTACTGGTACAGGGCATGGCCTAGGTCCACTGCAGACAGGTGCCACTGCCCCCTCCAGCACCAACACACACCCCCCTGCCATGCTGACATGCCCATATGCTGTCAGTGCTGGTAGTGCGCAGTCCCAAGCCATCCACTGTGCAGGTAGGTGGGTGCCTAGGGTGCAGGCTCTGGGGTGGGGAGGCATACATGGGCATCCATACATCCCCCCCATCACCGCCTACCAATGTTATGTCCCTTCTACATGGGGGAGGGATGGCTGGGGGGATGTCAAGTTGGTGCCCTAGCAACTATTGGCTAGGGTGGACCAGGTAGATGTAGGTAGATTGTGTTGTGACAGCTGCCTGTGGACAGGCTTGGGCATGCACCTCAGGTACGGTGTACCCAGTTTGGCCTACTGGGTGTATATATGTTTCCGACAACATGTGGTCACACCACGCAATGCCTTACTAGGGGCTGCAGTAAAGGGTGTTCAGTTAGCTAGGTTTACGAACTGTTTGGGGTGCATCCTGGGTAGGGTCTGTGGACCCTTGTTAGAGTGGTCCCCAGATGTGCACTGATTGCCCTATTACAGGCATAGTGGTACCTGTGTGACCTCTGGGGGACTTGCTGGGTAATGCCCCCTGGATGGGACATTGTGGAACACAGACTACTGGGCATGTTTGACCTTGGTAAGCTGCTGTCTTGCTGCTTTCCAGTTCCTATGTTCCTAGGCGACCACCTAATCCACCTTGTGCCCCCACTGCATGTCCCGCCTGCAGCACCCTATGCCCCATTTTCACCATCACTATAGTGGCCTTTCATACTTGAGCACTATGCTGTTGCTGCAGATGGAACACTACTATCACTTATCTTGGGCTCCCTGCCTATGCTGTACATTGCTGACGCTGAAATGGTTTCACCCTCCTGCAAATGTGCATCTAATGACAGGTTTTCAGTCCCGGTAATGTTCGGCCCTTCATTTCCCTGCATTAGTGTAGCAGGAGCCTCTCCTCACCCATTGACCTCTTCTCCCTGCCCTCTCTCCACCCTCTGCGGGACTTACCACGGCCGGTGACGTTAACGCGCATTAACGTAGCCGCTGCTACATTATCACAGTTTAGTAAACATACCCCTTAGTGTTCCACTGTTGTGGAGTTCTTCTGCCTGCCATAGTTATCCTGTAGCTTCCCTCTAGGGATGCGTGGCTGTATACCAGTGATGATGTCACAAAGCTTCTGTAATTTTCTCTGTCTCACCAATCTGCTGACAGGGGAGCAATACCCACTAGTCTGGAATGGTCTAGCAGAATGATTGGGAAATGGAATGATGGGGGGGCTAGGACAGGACTGGAAATGGCCGATCGGGAGGGGGCTAGAATTGGAAATGGGCTGATGGGGGGGGGGGCTTGGACTGGAAATGGGTTGATGGGGGGGGCTTGGACTGGAAATGGGATGATGGGGGCTCAAATAGGACAGGAAATGGCTGATGGAGGGGGGACTAGGATTGGAAATAGGCTGATGGGGGAGCTTGGACTGGAAATGGGCTGATGGGGAGACCTGGACTGGAAATGAGCTGATGGGGGGCTAGGATTGGAAATGCGCTGATAGGGGAGCTTGTTGGACTGGAAATGGGTTGATGGGGGGCTGAAATAGGACTAGAAATGGCTGATGGGGGGGGCTAGGACTGGAAATAAGCTGATGGGGAGGGCTAGGACTGGAAATGGGCTGATGGGGAGCTAGGTTTAGAAATGGGCTGATAGGGGGGAGCTTGGACTGGAAATGAGCTGATGGGGGGGCTGGAATAGGACTGGAAATGGCTGATAGGGGGGCTAGGACTGGAAATGGGCTGATGTGGGGGCATGGGAGAATGGGACTAGAAGGGAGCTGATGTTGGGGGAGGAATAGAAGGAGATGGGGCTGGGGGAATGAGGATGGAGAGGGGAAAAGATATTTTGTGTGGGAGGGAAGAAAAATCTAAGAATGGCCAGGTATTGGGGTAAGTGGGGATTGAGGATGGAAGGGTGAAATTTGAGTGAATGAAAAAGAAATAAAGAAAGAAATGGAAGAAAGAGCAAAAGGGGAAAGATCAGTATGTTAAAGCAGATATAGAGAGAGAAAGTGTAGTTACTCACCTGTGACAGGTGATCTCCGGGAACAGCAGGAATTTAGTCTTCAGATATGGGTATCCTCGGCACCGACGGAGCCTGCGCGGGAACACTCCCCAGCGTCCAATAAGAAAGCTTTTGGGAGCATCCCACAGCGCCTGTGTGCTGCCTTCCCGCCTTTCCAACTGTCCCTCTCCAGTTGAGTTTATAGCTGAGACAAAAGAGAGAGGGAGAGAGAGAGAGATACAACTCCTAGGGGAGGTGGGTGGGTTGTGAAGACTAAAATCCTGCTGTTCCCGGAGATCACCTGTTACAGGTGAGTAACTACGCCAAATCCAGGAACAAGCAGGAATGTAGTCTTCACATATGGGGACTCCCTAGCTGCAGATGCCAGGGAGATGGCCCCAGGAAGTTGTTAGCCCTTGTGAAAGGGCCATACTTTCCCCCATGGATCTCTGGCATCCTACCAGGGACGGTGGACAGGAGTTGATTAAGTCTGAAAAAGGTGTTGAAGAACAGCCTGACCAAACAAGGCATCCCGACGGGAGTCCTTGTCTAAGCAGTAGTGGGCTGTGAAGGTATGTACCAAAACCCAAGTAGCTGCTCGACAGATGTCGTCGATAGACACAGAGTGAAGATGAGCCATTGAGGCTGCCATGGCTCTCACACTGTGAGCTGTGACATGGTCTTCAAGAGGAAGGTTCTTACTCTCATAGGCAAAGGATATGCACTGAGCAATCCAGTTAGATAGAGTTCTTTTGGAAACTGGAAGTCCCAAATGACTAGGATCAAAAGCAACAAATAGTTGAGAAGATTTTCTATGTTGCTGTGTCCTTTGCAAGTAAAAGTCCAAAGCTCTTTTACAGTCCAAGGTATGAAGGTTCCTTACTGCACTGGAGGCATGAGGCCTTGGAAAGAAAACAGGAAGGTAAACTGCTTGGTTTAATGGAAAGGCGAAACCACCTTTGGCATAAAGTGTGAATGAGTCCTAAGAACTACCTTATCATGGTGGAACCTTGTATAAGGAGGATCAGCCACTAACGCTTGCAATTCACTGATGCGACGTGCTGATGTGATTGCAATGAGGAAGATTACTTTCCAGGAAAGGAATTTCAAAGATGTAGTGGCTAATGGCTCAAAGGGCGGTTTCATGAGCTGCCCGAGCACCAGATTTAAGTTCCATGCCACCGGTGGTGGCTTAAAGGGAGGCTTTGTTAAAAAAAGGCCTCTCATAAATCTTGCTATGAGAGAATGAGAGGAAATAGGTTGTCCACTTAGAGGCTTGTAAGAAGCTGCAATAGCACTAAGATGGACTCTTACTGAATTTGTCTTGAGACCCACATCCGACAAATGAAGGAGATACTCCATTATCGATTCCAGAGGTATCGCAAGAGGGTTAAGACCCTTCTGCGAGCACCATATAGTAAACCTTTCCCACTTAAAGGCATACGAGCATCTTGTGGAGGGTTTCCTAGAAGCATGAAGGATATCCTTTACCTGTTGGGAAAAATTAAGATCCTGAAGTTCTAGGCTTTCAGCAACCAGGCCCTGGGATGCAGAGACTGGGGATTCAGATGCCAGAGCATCCCGTCCTCTTGGGAGAGAAGATCTGGAGCGGATCCCAATTCCAGAGGCGGAGCTTGAGAGAGATGTAGGAGCAGAGCGGCCAACGTGGAGCTATGAGGATCATATGACCTCTGTCTCTCTGAAGCTTGAATAGGGTTTTGGAGATGAGGGGAATGGGTGGGAAGGTATATAGCAAGTCCTGACCCCAGTGAAGGAGGAAGGCGTCCCTTGCCTGACAACATCGAGCCGAAATTCTGGAACAGAACTGGGGAAGTTTGGCATTCAGCGGACTTGCAAAGAGGTCTATGTCCGGGGTTCCCCAAATCTGAAATATCTGGGCAACCTGGTCTGCATGGAGAGATCATTCGTGTGGAAGCAGAACTCGACTGAGTTTGTCTGCCCAAGAGTTTTGAATGCCTGGTAGATACACTGCAAGGAGATGAATCTGGTGCACTCTGGCGAGGGCCCATAGTCGCAAAGCTTCGTTGCATAGGGACAGAGAGCCTGTTCCGCCTTGCTTGTTCACATAGAACATGGCTACCTGATTGTCCGTTTGAACTAGGACTGTCTTGTAGCTGAGCTGGGCGTGAAATACCTGAAGAGCAAAGAAGATTGCTCTGAGCTCCAGGAGCTTGATGTGAAGACAGGCCTCCTATGGAGTCCAGGTACCCTGGGTAGAGAGATCGTGCAGGTGGGCTCCCCATCCCACCTGTGATGCATCTGTTGTTAGGGTGGCTTGGGATAGGGGAAAGGAGACCCCACCAAAAGGTTTCTGGGTGATTGCCACCATTGGAGGGACGAAATAAGACGGTTTGAGTTTGTTATTTTGTCCGACAGGCAGCCTGAGGCCTATGTCCACTGAGTGGATAAAGTCCACTGGGCTGCTCGCATATGGCGGCGAGCATAAGGAACCACATGCACAGTGGATGCCATGTGGCCTAGCAATTGTAGCATTTCCCGAGCAGTGAGACAAGGTTTGAGCACTGCTTGGGAAGCTAGTGTACTATGCGAAGACAGCGGGGCTGCAGAAGGAAAGCCCTTGTCTGTCTGGTATCCAGATGAGCTCCTATGACTTCTAGGGACTGAGTGGGAGCAAGATTGGATTTTGGAAGGTTTATGACCAGTCCCAAATACTGAAGGATTTGCATTGTGCGAAACAGAGCAGAGCTGGCTTCTGGCACTGTAGGGGTTTGAATGAGCCAGTCGTCTAAGTAAGGGAAGACGAATATTCCCAGAGTGCGTAGAAATGCTGCTACCACAGCCATGCATTTTGTGAACACTCTTGGCGCAGAAGCCAGGCCAAAAGGAAGAACCTTGTATTGGTAGTGCTTTCCTTGAAACAGGAATCGGAGGAATCTCCTGTGATTTGGATGGATGAGAATATGAATATACACGTCCTTGAGATCTAGAGAACAAAGCCAATTCTGACTTTGAAGGTATGGCAGCAGAGTTCCTAGAGAGACCATTTTGAATTTCTCTCGGAACAAATATTTGTTCAATTCTCTGAGGCCTAAAATGGGTCTGTGTCCTCCTGTTTTCTTTGGAATAAGGAAATAGGGGGAGTAGAACCCTGTCCCCTGATGGGAATGGGTACTTCCTCTATTGCTCCTTGAGCAAGGAGTATTGTGACTTCTTGACCTAAGAGACTGTCGAGAGAGGTCTGAGAATTGAACTATTTTACAATTGTAGGAGGGGGCATGAGAATTGAACTGTTTTACAATTGTAGGAGGGGGCATGCTGTGAAAATGAAACTTGTACCCCTCTCGTACAATGGACAGAGTCCAATTTTCTGCTGTTATTTGGTACAATCTGTGGGCAAAATGACATAACCTGCATGGGATGGTCGAGGGTTCTGAACTGTTCAGGGACAGGAAGGCAAAGTTCTCTAGGAAGGAGTCAAAGCCCCTGAGGAGGCTGAGCCTGCTGCGCTGACTGAGGTTTTGCAGCTTTTGGCTTCTTTTATTGCCTAGGTCGTTGCTGTTGTCCCTTTTGGGCAATTTGACCTGGACGGTGTCCCTGTTGGGTATAGGAAGAATAAAACTTCTTTTTCTTATTGAAAAATGGTTTCTTAGAGGATTTTTTCCTTGCAGGATCGGCTGTGATTTGGACATCCAAAGTGATATTGTCAGCATCTATCTCATTAGCCTTCTCCTGCCAATTCTTGCCAAAGAGATTTTCTCCTGTGCAAGGAATGTTTCCTAATTTATCCTGTACCCAAATTTCCAAGTCAGATGCCTGAAGCCAGGCAATCCGATGTGCACCAATAGCAATAGCAGAGGTTCTGCTTATGCACTCAAAACAGTCAAAGGCTGCACGATTTACACACTTGGAAACATCCTGAGCGTGTTTGACTAGAGTAAGATAGTCTTGCCTTTTGTCATCAGGAAGGAGGGGGCTCAAAAGCTCCAAATCTCCTGTGACCTCTTTAAGGAACATTCCCATATACAAGATATAGGGGAACTGATCCTAGCTGAGAGCATGGAAGCATCGACACCCAAAGACATCGAGAGTCCTATATTCACGACCTGGAGGATTGGATTTATGTCTCTTTGCACTTTTCATCCTTCTCATGGCTGATTTCACCACCATTGAATGGTGTGGTAATTGAGCTTTTTGAAAGCCAGGACAAGGTGGAACTCGATACATGGTATCGAGTCTTCGAGAATGAGGAGATGTGGTTAAAGGTGTTTCCCACATCCTTAGCATAAGATCATGTAAGATCTCATGAATAGGCAGAGTAGCTGCCTCTTTGGGAGCCTTAGAGTATTGGAGAATTTCCAACTCCTTTGCCCTAGGCTATTTTTCAGGAGCTACTTTGATGGAAAGGCCTCGGGCCACATCACGGATAAAGTCCTGAAAGGACATATCCTCTGGTGGAGACATTCTGCGCTGAGAAGAGGAATCCTCGGGGAGAAGTACTCTTGTATTGGCAGAGTCTTCAGACTCATCAGAGGATTCAAAATACCTCCGATCCCGGTGATCGTGCAAAGCACAGTACCGGTATCGATCAAAGTCTGCATCGGGTTGTTCCGGTACCGATCTGTCGATGCCGGGGACAGACACATGACTCGGTATGGGTGGCATACCCGCCAATGTTAATGCAGTCGGTACCGGTTCCGGTAGCGGTGTTGGTACCGGTATCGGATGAGGTGTCTGAAGCGG
Organism: Ichthyophis bannanicus; assembly: GCA_033557465.1. Lineage (NCBI taxonomy): Eukaryota > Metazoa > Chordata > Amphibia > Gymnophiona > Ichthyophiidae > Ichthyophis > Ichthyophis bannanicus. The sequence goes on along the minus strand of CM066036.1, from coordinate 340,560,597 downwards.
TTTCAACGGTACCGAAGCCGTGAGAAGAGCCGATACTCTGCATTCGATAGCAAGGAATCTCTGGTCTATCAATGCTGCTGATGCTTGGGTGTCGGTACCGGAAGAAGCAGCCGCAACCCCAGAGCATGGCACCAGTAGTTCTGCCGAGGTTGAGGCCTCAAGAACATCCTGGAACCCCATTAGTGCTTTGGAAGTCAAAGCCTCCCGCCAGGGCAGTTTTGCAGGTGAAAATTCCTCAAGGGCAACGCCAGGGGCATCTTGATACTTAGAAGGAGATCTACCCTTTGAGGACCGGCTAGATTTATGTTTAGTTACCTGAGATCCATGGGAGGAAGATGAGGCCCTGGAGGACGTCGATGCAACAGACGCCGCGTCTGAGGGAAAAAGGGTGCTAAGTTTAGCAGCTCGGTTCTGCCGGCCCCTTTTTGTCATCATTCCACAGGAGAGGCACTCTGAAATAGAGTGGTCAGGACCTAAACATTTGAGACACCAATCATGGGTGTCTGTGACGGAAATGGTACCGCCACATTTAGAACATTTCTTAAAACCTGAAGTAGGTTTTTCCATTTTTAAGGATAAAATTGGGCCTAGTGCACAAAATGGTGCCTAGCACCAAGGAAAAAAAGTTTCTAATGTAAAACACCTCAGAAACTATAATTTGTTTTTTTTTTAAAGAAAGAACCGGCGGTACCGGTATGGCATTGAAGGAAGGCAGACGCGACCACAAAAACAAAGATTAAAGACAAACTTTTTCTGCGGTGACAGGGTATGTGACCTGTCGGCTCTGCGGAAAATGAAGAACTGGAGAGGGACAGTTGGAAAGGCGGGAAGGCAGCACACAGGCGCTGTGGGATGCTTCCAAAAGCTTTCCTATTGGACGCTGGGGAGCGTTCCCACGCGGGCTCCGTCGGTGCCGACGATACCCATATGTGAAGACTACATTCCTGCTTGTTCCTGGAGATTAGAAGAGAGATGAAAGGACAAATGGACAGCTAACAGAAGACAAGAAGAAACCAAAAGATAGTGAATGGAGCAATTGCAACTGAAAAATACTGTAAAATGGCCAAACAAAAGATAGAAAAATACTTTTTTATTTCGAATTTATTAATTGAAATGTGCCAGTTCTGGGAAATGTGTATCGCTAACATCTTGGCGTTTTTGTTTATATAAGAGGAAATTAATTTATAGTTTTATTTCTCCAGTGTTGTTGTACATTCCAAGTTTGGCTTTTGGGGTTCCCAATTAAATTATTGTCTTCCTATTTCTAAATTGTGATCCCTTGTTCTTAGGTGATGGTCTATGTTCTGCATGTGTAACCAAGCTGAGGTAATCTGTTCATAAGGTTTATATTTAACCATGCCACTTGTTCTCTTTCCCTAGTAGGAGATGTATTTGTTTAATATTTGCAGTGTTGCCTTTTGATAGGTAGGGTTTGGTGCTTTGTGAGTCCTGGTAGTGCTGTTATGATATGGCGGGTTTGCTGTGGGTTCTAAATGGTCAGTGTTTATAGTACTTCCTAGTGTGTCTGGCAGTTGACACTGGAGTACGTGTTGTGTGCCTTGAGTCAATGCTGACTCCTGGCGACCCAGCAGCTACATTGGTTTTCTTGGCAGTGTGACCAGGAGTAGATTGCCAGGCCTGTCTTCTGAGGCAATGGAGGATTAAGTGACTTGCCTAAGGCCACAAGGAATACTAGTGGGAACTGAACCCTGATTGCTTGGTTATCAAGCCAGTTTATGTTTTATTATACTTGATATACCGCCTTTCAAATAACAGCAAGGCAGTTTACAAAATTCCAATAATATCGAAATGGGCCATAGGCACCGAAAAGAAATTACATCAATTAGACAAGAAAGTAGGAGTCAGAGACAAGTATACAAACAAGCACAAAGAACATGACTGATAGAAAGAGAGTACACAAGACTAGATCTGGGCAGTAAGTAAATCGAATGCTTTGTTAAAGAGATAGGTTTTTAGCTGAGTCTTAAAGGAGCGGTAGTTTTGTTCCAGTCATCGTGAGGAGGGGAGGGAGTTCCACAGAGCAGGGCCCGTAATGAAAAATGCAAAAGTGCAGGTAGACTGGAGGTGCGCATGTGAGGGAGAGGGGAGGTGAAGCCGATTGATATGACTGGACCGGAGGGAATGAGTAGGAGTATGAAATTGTAGTAAATCAGAGAGGTACTGTGGGGTGTCAGTGTATATAGCCTGATGGACTAATGTGAGCAGTTTGTAATGGATACGTTGAGCCAATTGGAGCCAGTGAAGATTAATAAGAAGGGGAGTGACGTGATCCCAAGGGGAGGAGTGAGATAAGACGTGCGGCAGTGTTCTGTATGCATTGTAATCGAAGTAGCTGGGATTTAGGGACACCGGAAAGGACAGAGTTACAAAAATCTAGACGAGAAATAACCAGACAAGATGAGAGTAGTGAGAGCCTGAGGTGTGAGAAAAGGACGGATGGCTCGAATTTGCCGAAGGAAGAAGAAAGAGGTCCTAGTAATGTGGGATATGTGATCTCAGTAAGAGAGGTCTGCATCAAGAACATCCAAATACCGATACAGATACCAGATACTAGGCTACTCAACACTGGAGTATGTTGTTGTTGTTAAGTGCCGTCGAGTTGGAGTCGACTCATGGCGACCCTCTGGATAGCTATCCTAAACTGTGTTTGGTCTTGAGTCAGGCGGCTCATTGTTGACAGACTGGTACCCGTAGCTGCTGTTATTGTATCGATCCATCTCATTGCTGGCCTTCCTCTTTTGCGCTGACCTTCTATCTTGCCAAGCATGATGTCTTTCTCTAATGATCTCTCTTTTCACATGATGTGTCCAAAGTATGAAAGTCGAAGTCTTGTCATCTGAGCTTCTAAAGAAAACTTAGGTTTGATCTCCTCTAGTACCGACTGGTTTGTTCTTTGGGCAGTCCATGGTATACACAGTATTTGCCACCAGCACCATAATTCAAAGGCATCAATTTTCTTCCTGTCTATCTTTTTCACTGTCCAGCTTTCACATCCATATGATGTTACTGAAAATACCATGGCTTGAACAAGTCGAATCTTTGTATGGAGAGAGACATCTCTGCTCTTGGGAATCTTATCTAGGTCTTTCATAGCCATTCTGCCAAGAGCAATGCGTCGTTTGATTTCTTGACTGCTTATTGCTTCTTTATTGATAGATGATCCAAGTAGGTTAAAGTTGTTCACGATTTCAATTTCTTCTCCTTCAACGATGAACCTGTTGATTATGCCAGTTGTCATGATCTTTGTCTTCTTTACATTAAGGTGCAGGCCCATTTTGAGACTATGTTCTTTGATTGTGAGAAGCAAATGTTTCAGATCATCTTCACTTTCAGCCAGTAATGTGGTATCATCAGCATAGCGAAGGTTGTTGATGAGTCTTCCACCAATCTTCACACCTCTGTTGTCTTCATACAATCCTGCTTCTCTGATGATTTGTTCTGCATATAAATTAAACAGGTAGGGGGAAAGTATGCAGCCTTGTCTTACACCTTTGCTTATTTTAAACCATTCTGTTTCTCCTTGTTCCGTTCGAACTGCTGCTTCTTGATCAATGTACAGATTGTGCAAGAGTACGATCAGGTGTTCTGGTATATCCATGCTTCTTAATGTGGCCCAGAGTTTCTCATGGTTTACACAGTCAAAAGCCTTGCTATAGTCGATAAAGCACAAATAGATATCCTTTTGGTATTCTTTAGTCTTTTCAAGGATCCATCTCACATCCGTAATGATGTCTCTCGTTCCTCGCCCTTTCCTGAACCCTGCTTGCACTTCAGGTAGTTCTTGTTCCAGGTATGGTTGTAGTCTCTTTTGAATAATCTTTAGTAGAATCTTGCTGGCATATGGGATCAGAGCGATTGTGCGATAATTTCCACAGTCAGTTGGATCACCTTTCTTTAGTATTGGTATAAACACAGATCTTTTCCAGTCAGTTGGCCATGATGTTGTCGTCCGTATTTCTTGGCAGAGCCTTGTAAGTACGGTAACAGCTGCATCAGATTGCTGTAATACTTCTATGGGAATGCTATCAATGCCTGGTGCTTTGTTCTTTGATAAGGCTTTCAATGCTGCTTTAACTTCTTCTTTCATCACCAATGGTTCCCGATCATAAGGTACAGGTTGAAACGGCAGTTGGTCTACTTGATCTTTATCATATAAAAACTCTGTATATTCCTTCCACCTTTTCTTGATCTTCTCAGCATCATTCAACATAGAACCTTGAGCATCTTGTAACATTCCAATTCGAGGCTGGAACTTTTTCTTTAACTCTCGTAGCTTTAGGAAAGCCGATCTTGTTCTTCCTCTAATAGTTTCTGCTTCTATTTCCTTGCATGCGTCGTCGTAGTACTTTTCCTTGTCCTGTCTTGCTGCACGTTGGAAATCTCTGTTGAGTTCTGTTATTGTCTTTCTTTCTCCTCTGGCTTTAGCTTCTCTGCGTTTCTGGGCAATTTTCAGAGTTTCTTCCGTCATCCATTTTGGCCATTTTTGCTTTTTCACCTTTTGTAGAGACTTCTCGCTTTCTTCCAACACAACCTTCTTGATGTCATTCCATAACTCTTCTGGAGCTCTGTCATTTGTATCTAAAGCAGCAAATGATTTTGCAGGCAGTCTTTAAATTCCAGTGGTATATTCTCAAGGTCATATTTTGCTGCATTCATGAGTGGTTTGCTCTTTTTCAACTTTAGCTTGAGTTTGCATACTAGTAGTTGATGATTTGTACCACAGTCAGCTCCAGGTTTTGTCTTTGTTGATGTTATAGAATTTTTCCATCGTTGACTTCCACAGATGTAGTCAATTTGATTTTTATACAATCCATTGGGTGAAGTCCATGTGTACAGTCGCCGCTTGTGTTGATGGAAGAAGGTGTTTGAGATGAATAGATCGTTGGTCTTGCAGAATTCTATCAGTCTTTCTCCAGCTTCATTTCTGTTGCCAAGTCCATATTTTCCAACTACTTTGTCTTCTTCTTTGTTGCCAACTTTTGCATTCCAGTCAACCATGACTATCAGGATATCCTGTTTGCATGTTCTGTCAATTTCAGCTTGTACTTGTTCATAGAACTCTTCAATTTCATTCTCTTCTGCAGCTGTTGTTGGGGCATATACTTGAATTATAGTTGTGTTGATAGGCATTCCTCACAGACGAATAGAGATTAAGCGTTCGCTGACTGCATTGTATTTCATTACAGTTCTTGCAAGTTTCTTCATTATTATAAATGCAACACCATTTCTTCTTTGTCTTTCATTTCCAGCATAGTAGACCATATGATCATCTGATGCAAAGTGCCCGATGCCAGTCCATTTCAGTTCGCTGACACCCAACAGATCAAGCTGTACACGTTCCATTTCATTCTTGACCACCTCCAACTTCCCTTGGTTCATGCTTCGTACGTTCCATGTTCCAATGCGTAAGACATCTTTACAGCTTCTGACTCTCATTTCATGCGCAGCTACATCAGCAGTCAGACGTCCCGAGGGCTTTGATCCAACCACATCATAAATGCTGGCTTTACTCTGAGAAGTCTTCAGCTCTTTCCCAGTAGCTAGCTGAATGCCTGCCGACCTGTGGGTCTCATCTTCCAGCACTATAGCACAATTTGTTCTGTTGTAACTCAACAATGGAGTATAGTAATGTAGAAATCTGGTAGTCTTTGTTTATCCAGACACTCATTAAGGAGAATTTTTATTTACCGTTAATTTACTTTCCTGGAAGCCTGCTAGACCAGTCCAGACAAGTGGGCTGTGTCCCCCTGCGAGCAGATGTTGGAGACAGAGAAAGTGTCAGAAGCTTTGATGACTCATCCCTGGCATTCATAGTGCATCCCCTAGGGGCCGCCTTCAGTATACCCCTGGAAAAGCGGCAGAATGCTTACTGCCACAACACTATAACTATATACAGAAGTGCAACTATATACATTCAATCTTGAAGAACCAACAGACAGTCAAACAGAAGTAAGGCTCTTAGATACAGCTGGCTGTAGAAGAATGCAGTTAGGGTGGGTCCTGGACTGGTCTAGCAGGTTTCCAGGAAAGAAAATTAACAGTAAGTGAAATTTCTCCTTCCAGATCATCCTGCTAGACCAGTCCAGACAAGTGGGATGTACAAGAGCTACCCCACAGTAGGGCAGGAAGAAACAACTGTTGTCACCACTCGGGCACCAAATGCCGCTGACTCTCGAACTTGGAGATCAAGGCGGTAATGCACACAAAGGTGGAGGATGATGACCAGGTAGTCGCTCGACAAATGTCGAGGAGATCAACCTGGGACTGCTCCGTCTAAGACGTAGCCTGAGCTCACGTGACATGCACTTGAAGCCCTATGGGAACGAGCTTCTAACAGAATGTATGCTGACTCAATCGTGCGCTTAATCCAGAGCGCAATGGTTGCTTTAGATGCTGTGAGCCTCTTGCAAGATCCCACAAACAAAATAAAGAGACGGTTGAGCTCCGAAAAGAGTTGGTTACATTAAGCGTCCGTCGGAGAACCTGACAGATGTCGATCGCCTTGAGACCCCTATCGCTGCCTGCGCACTGTCCCTTGGAAGGCTGAAATCACCTTAGATAGGAATGAGGGGACTGTGTGAAGAGATACCCCATCCAAAGAAAAAGAGAGGAAGGGTTCTCGACAGGAAAGAGCCTGAAGTTCTGAGACGCGTCACGCTGAAGTAATGGCGACTAAAAATGACGTCTTCATGGACAGATCCCGGAGGGTGATGAGCTTCAGTGGCTCAAAGGGTGGCTTCATGAGGCAGTTCAGGACAAGGGTTAAGTCCCATGGAGGCACTATCGGCCGAACTGGTGGTCGTAAGGACTGAACTCCCCAGAGAAACCTGCTGACATCCGTATGTGAGGCGATGGAATGCCCTGCAAGAGATCCCCGGAAAGAGGTTGAGTGCAGCTACCTATATCCGCAAGGGGTTTAAGGCAAGACCCTTGTCATAGCTGCCCTAGAGGAATGCGAGGATGTCCAGTATCTGTACCCGCCAGGGGGAGAGATGGAAATGTGAGCACCAAGTTTCGAAAAGATGCCAGACCCTTACATAAGCTGCAGAGTTAGAGAATCGGCGTGCTTTCAGAAGAGTGCTGATGACATGGCATGAATAACCCTTGCGGGTTAGCCGGTGGTGCTCAAGAGCCAGGCTATAAGCGAGTAGGGAGTCGGGTCATCCATCTAGAACAGTCCCTGCTGGAGGAAACCCCTGTGCAAGCCCAGGGCCTGAGGGTGCAGTCAGCAGCCGCACCAGGTCAGTATAGCATGGCCGACAAGGCCAATCGGGGGCTATGAGGATCACAGGGCCTGGGTGTGACCTGATGCGCTGGAGAGCTCTGCTGATCATCGTCCAGGGTGGAAAGAGGAAGAGTAATGTCAACTCGGGCCATGGCTGAAGCAATGCGTCAATTCCTGAGGAGTTGTGGTCTCGCTGGCGACTGAAGAAGACGGGCACCTTGAAGTTGGCCAAGGTCGCCATCAGGTTGATTCGCGGCAGGCCCCAATGGTCCACTATTCTTTGAAAGGCCCATGGGGCGAGTTCCCACTCTCCGAGGTCTAGAGCTTGTCGGCTGAGGAAATCGGCTTGGATGTTGTCTACACCCACAATGTGTGGTGCCGAGATCATGAGCAGGTGCTTCTCTGCCCAGGTGAAGAGAAGGGCCATCTCTCTTGCTACATCGGGGGCCTTGGTGCCTCCCTGTCTGTTGAGGTAGGACACAGTAGTGGAGTTGTCACAAAGGACGCGGACTGCCTGACCTCGGCGAAGAGGCAAGAAGGCCAGAGCTAGACGTACTGCCCTGGCCTCAAGTCTATTGATGGTCCAAGTGGACGTTCGGTGAGTCCAGGATCCCTGCGTTGTGATGTTCAGGCAATGGGCTCCCCAGCTGATGAGGTTGGCATCAGTCATTAGCACCATCCATTGAGGGTGCTCCAGCGAGACTCCTTGGAGGAGACTGTTCGGGTTGAGCCACCAGAGGAGACCGGAGCGAATTGGAGGCGGAAGTGGAAGTCTTGTTTCAAACTTCTGGGAGAGTGGAGACCAGCGGGACAGAAGCGCTTGTTGTAACGGTCTCATGTGTGCCTGCGCCCATGGGACCACTTCGATCGTGGCTGCCATGGCCCTGAGTATCTGGAGATAATCCCACACACAAGGTCTGCCCTGTAATAAGAAGGCCTGAAGCTGGCCTGTGAACTTGCGGAAGTGTTGTGTGATCAGGAAGACCTTTTCAAAGCTGCTCTTGAACCACGCACCCAGAAACCCCAGTCTGCGAAGGTTGCAGGCAACTCTTTGCGGGATTGATGACCCATCCGAGACACTCCAGGAAGGATTCAACTTGGGAAACCACTTGGCTTTGGTAAAGGTGTGAGGCGCTGTGGCTAGACCAAAGGGCAAGGCTCGAAACTGGAAGTGCTGCCTAAGCACGGAGAACCACAGGAAGCACTGATGTTCCAGAGTGATGGGAATGTGGAAGTATGCCTCGGTGAGGTCAAGGAAGCCAGAAACTTCCCTTTGCAAACGGCCTGGATTACTGATCTCAGAATCTCCATGTGGAAACGTGGCACACAAAGTGAGCGATTGACGCCTTGGAGGTCCAGAATGGGGCACCAGAAATTGACCTTTTTGGGTACCACGACATAGATGGGAGTAATGGCCAAAGCCTCGCTCGGTAGGTGGAACTGGAGAAATGGCCTGAAGCCGAAGCAGCTGCTGGATTGTAGTATGTACCGCTGCTGATTTGTGGGAGGACCCGCAGGAAGAAATCATGAATGCGTCCTTGATGGGTTTGGCACAGACCAGCATGTAGTCACGTTGGATGATGCCTAAGACCCAATGATCTGAAGTGATGTGTGCCCATTCGTCGTAGAAAAGGAAGATGCATCTGCCCACCGGCAGCATCTCCGGGCAGGTCTTGATGGCATCAGCAGAAAGATTGATTGGTGCCAGAGAACTTGTTAGAGGCAAAGAAGGGGGCTTTGAATCTACGAAACCCTTGAAAGGGTTGCGACTTTGCTCCCAAGCTGTTAGTACAAAAGGAGGCTCCAGAGGGCTTAACAGGCTGATAACACCTAGAATCCCAAAACCGAAGACTGGGAAGAGGCGGAATAGGCTCCAGTAGAGCCGGTCCGGTGAGCCGGAGCCTGCAGCCGGTCCTCAGGGAGACGCTGAGGCTTGACCTCACCCAAGTCCTTGACCAGTTTTTCAAGGTCTTCTCCAAACAGCAGCCACCCTCTGAAAAGGAGCTTTGCTAGGCATGCCTTAGAGGCGGCATCTGCTTACTGAAGGGGCAGTCATGTGTAGAAGGTTGTACAGCGCCTCTGCCAAGAACGCTGCTACAGACTCCAGGCGTGCAGCAGCTGGATCTTCAAGTAAAAGCTGGAGCCAGTGCAAAAGCACCCGAGCTGCTAATTCGCCATATGTAGAGGCCTGGAGGGCCAGGGAGGAGGAAGAAAAGGCTGTCTTCGGAAGACCTTCGACCTTGCGGTCATGTTGATCATGAAGTGCAGCTCCACCTTCAACTGGAATGGTGGTATGCTTGGTGACAGCGGTGATAATGGCATCCACCGTGGGGTAGCAGAGCCACCAATCCAGATCCGTCGGTGACCAGTAATAACAGTGGCTGAGACGTTTGGCTGGAGGCCTCTGGAGAGTCCCACTCAAGGGACACCATTTGTTGGAGTTCCTGGTATTTAGATTGATCAGGGGGAGTATCCGGAGTCTCGAAGAACCGGAAGGCCTCAACGATCTGGGTGATTATCTCAGGAAGCCCATCCTTATGAAACAAACACACATCTAGGGAGTCATGGTCCTCCTCTAAACATTCTTGCGGCAAACATTCCCCCTCCTCACAGTCTGATGCGCTGCCCAAGCTATCCTCTGCTGATCTCAGATCCAGATCATCCAGAGGAGAGGAATCCCTCTCCCCAACTGCCCAAGACACTAATTTTGATGAGCGGTCTGTATCGTCAGACTTCTATGTGTGCTTATGCGAGGCTTCCACCTTGTGCAACAATGTCTGGGGGGACAGACTAGGAAGGAACTGGCTCCCATTTCCACAGCTCCCAAGCCTTCCTAAAAAGACTGAGAAACTGGTCCAAGTCCCCGAGATCCTCTGCGAGATGCTGCTGGGGAAGAAGGCAGGGAGGGGAAGCCACTACAAGTGGAATCGCTGAGGTGGGGAGGAGGCAGAAGACTGATGCAATTCTGCCATCACCTCCCGATCTGGCGTGGCCACGGAGGTCTCATCCGGGTCTGAAGCACATGAAGCGCGCATAGTCGGTTTACCGAGTATCTGCGCTTACGTCTGCAAGCTAAGCAATGGGGGAGTGAGAAAGGCATACCGCACTGGGATCAAACGGAGCTTGGCGGTATGAAGGAGAGCCCCTTCATTCAGTTGCAAAAGGCGGGGACACAGATAAATGGCCACCGCTAGCAGCATGACTCACTGCGGGGAAGCAGACCGAGGGGACTATGCCGGAGAGCAGCCACGCCCAACTGTTCCCGCTAAGCCATGACTCCCACTGCAGCTACTGGCGGAAGGTCTCCAACTGAAAATATGTCCGCTGTAGCTACTGCTCACAAGGTAGGTGGTGCCGTGCGAGAGAGAAGGGTGAGGGGCACTAGAGGTCCGATGCTGGTGCAAGGCCCGTGTCCGAAGGGTGGGAAGACACCAGTGCCGAGGCAGGTGGGATAAATGGAGCAGAGAGTATCAGCGGAAATCTCTTTCCAGGCAAGCGCTGATACAAGCTGCGCGGTGTGGGGGGAGGATGGCAACGCACTGCGATCTTCTGTTCCCTGGTGCAGAGCTCTGGTGTTAGGCTGTTCTGAGGTGTCTGAGGTTATCTACCTATAATCTAGCTGCTTAGAAAACAACAAAGGGAATTTCTACTCAACCAGAGCCACTGAAGATTGGTCCCCCTGCCAACTCAGGCTAACTGGCCTTCGTGACCAGAAGCCTGTCCCTATTTACATAAGAACATAAGATATGCCGTACAAGGTCCATCAAGCCCAGTATCCTGTTTCCAAAAGAAGCTAATCTAGGTCATAAATACCTAGCAGTTTTCCCAAAAGACACAGGTTCCACAATGCTTGGATTGGGTCAAGCAGTGATATCCTAGGTGCCTTTTAATAATGGTTTATGGACCTTTCCTCCGGGAACTTGTCCAAACCTTTTTTTAAACCCAGCTACACTAACAGCTTTTACTACATCCTCCGGTAACAAATTCCAGAGTTTGATTACACGTTGAGTGAAAAAATATTTTCTCTTATTAGTCTTAAATAGTTTACCCTGTAGCTTCGTTGCATGTCCCCTAGTCTTTCTATATTCTGATGACATAAACAATAGATCTACGTTTACCCGTTCCACTCCATTCATTAATTTATAGACCTCTATCATATCTCCTCTCAGCCATCTCTTTTCCAGGTTGAAGAGCCCTAACCTTTTCAGCCTCTCTTCATAGGGGTATCCTTCCATCGCCTTTACCATTTTGGTGGCTCTTCTCTGTACTTTTCTAATAACGCTATATCTTTTTTAAGATACGGAGACCAGAATTGCACGCAATATTCAAGGTGCAGTTGCACCATCGAACGATAAAGAGGCATTATAATATCCTTTGTTTTATTTTTCATTTCTTTCCTTATGATACCTAGCATTCTATTTGCTCTCTTGGCCGCCGCTGCACACTGGGTGGAGGATTTTAACATGCTATCCACAATGACACCTAAATCTTTTTCCTGGGTGGTAGTTCCCAATGTGGAACCTTGCATCGTGTAATCATAGTTTGGGTTTTTCTTTCCTAGGTGCATAACTTTGTACTTGTCCACATTAAATTTCATCTGCCATTTGGATGCCCAGTCTTCCAATTTATCAAGATCCTCTTGCAATTTTCCACAATCCTCATGGGTTTTAACAACTTTAAATAGTTTCATGTCACCTACAGATTTGATAACCTCACTCGTTATTCCTTTTTCCAGGTCATTTATGTATATGTCAAAAAGCAGCGGACCCAGCACAGATCCCTGGGGTACTCCACTATTCACCTTTCTCAATTGGGAAAATTGGCCATTTAGCCCCTTCCCTCTTGCTTTCAATCTTTTAACCAGTTCCTGATCCACAATAGTATACTGCCTCCTATCCCATGACTCTTTAGTTTTGCCAAAGGTTTCTGATGAGGGACCTTATCAAAGGCTTTCTGAAAGTCCAGATATCCAATATCAACTCACTCACCTTTGTCTACCTGTTTATTCACACCTTTAAAAAAACATAACAGATTAGTAAGACAAGATCTTCCTTGTCTAAAGCCATGTTGGCTGTCTCCCATTAAGCCATGACTATCTACATGTTCAGTAATTTTGTTCTTTATTATGGTTTCTACCATTTTTCCCGGTACTGACGTCAGGCTCACCGGTCTGTAGTTTCCCGGATCACCCCTGGAACCTTTTTTAAAAATTGGTGTTACATTGGCAATCCTCCAATCTTCAGGCATTACATATGATTTTAATGATAGTTCTCAAATTACTAATAGCAGGTCTGCAAGCTCATATTTCAGTTCTTTCAAGACCCTTGGATGTATACCATCCGGTCCAGGTGATTTGCTACTCTTCAGTTTTATCAAATAGTTGTAATACTTCTTCTCGGTCTGTCTATATTTCTTTCATGTTTCCACAGTATCTCCTTTAAATACCATTTCAGTCATGGGTAACATCCCTACATCTTCCTCAGTAAAGACCGAAGCAAAGAATTCATTCATTCTCTCCGCTATGGCCTTGTCCCCTCAGAGTCCCTTTTACCCCTCTATCATTTAATGCTCCAACTGACTCTCTCACAGGTTTTCTGCTACGAATGTACTTGAAAAAGTCTTTATCATGTGTTTTTGCTTCTACAGCAAGCTTCTTCTCAAATTCTCTCTTTGACTGCCTTATCAATGCCTTGCATTTAACTTGCCAGTGCTTGTGCAGTTTCCAGTTTTCGTCATTTGGCTCTTTTTTCCATGTCCTGAAAGATGCTTTTTTGGTAACAACAGCTTCTCTGACCTCACCTTTAAACCATGTTGGCAATATTTTGGACTTCCTTCCACTTTTCTTAAAGTGTGGAATACAGCTAGTCTAGGCTTCCAATATAGTATTTTTAAACAAATGAGAATTACACTTACCTGGTAATTGTTGTTCCTTGAGTGACGACAGTTTAGTCCTCTACCTCTGGGTAGTGCACCTCCTCCTGCAGCTTGGAGACTGGACCAATCAAAATCTTGTCCACATAGTATGTAGAGTACTGGAACTCCCATCAACCCTCAGTGAACTATTGACAAAGCAGACTCAAACGAGCAATAACAATTATCTACAAAGATTAAATAACCACATTTCCATGTTTTTTTTTAAACTAACAAGACAGGGACCCTCCTATATAGTGAGATCTCTGATATCAAAGCCGAACCAGGCAAGAGATAGAGGAATAGTCAAAAAACTGAGAAAAAGAACAAAGCTGATTAATCAAATGACTAGCTCACCTGTAAATGTGCTTCACGCCCTTGAATGCGTGCCGAGCTGACAAAAGAACTCATACCCCCGGGCGGGAACGAGGACTAAACTGTCGTCACTCAAGGAACAACAATTACCAGGTAAGTGTAATTCTCATTTCCTTATCGTTCCTCCAGTTTAGTCCTCTACCTCTGGGATGTAACAGAGCAGTACTAACGGGAGGGACCCTGCCAGCCGGCACGCAATACCGCTGACCCAAAACAGGCATCCCTCGCCGCCAGAACATCCAGACGGTAGTGTTTCGTGAAAGTATGAAGGGATGACCAGGTTGCCGCCTTACAAATCTCTACCGGCGGCACTAGACTGTGTTCCGCCCAGGAAGTTGCCAGTGCTCTAGTGGAGTGCGCCTGCAGACCTGAAGGCGCCGGGCGCCCCTGCAACATGTAAGCGGAGACAATGGCCTCCTTAATCCATCTGGAAATGAAAGCCTTCGCCGCTGCCTCACCTTTTCTAGGTCCCCCAAACAACACAAACAGACGATCCGACTTACGAAAAGACTGGGAGACGGCCAAATACTGACGCAACACCCTCTTTAAATCTAAATGATGCAAGCCTCTGTCGGAAGCGTGGTCCATCTCGGAACGAAAAATAGGAAGAGACACGGTCTGATTTACGTGAAAAGGAGAGGAGACCTTCGGAAGAAAGGAAGGAACTGGACGCAGAACCACCTTTTCCTCAGAGAAACAGAGAAAGGGTTCCCGACAGGAAAGAGCTTGTAACTCCGAAATTCGTCGGGCCGAACAAATGGCCACCAAAAACACCGTTTTGAGAGTTAAATGCTTGACTGAGCTCCGTTTTAAGGGTTCAAACGGAGCCTTACCTAGTGCCCGTAACACCAGATTGAGATCCCACGGCGGAACGGAAACCCGACGCAGAGGACGCATCCTAGAAACTGCTCTGAGAAAACGAATCACATTGTGGTGAGCCCCAAGAGGCACACCATGCACCTTTCCTCTATAACAGGCTAGGGCCGCCAACTGCACCCTTAAGGAGCTAGCGGCCAGCCCCTTCTCGAAGCCATCCTGCAAAAAATTCAGCACCACTGGCACAGAGGCCGTGGCAGCACGGATGTTATGTCTAGAGCACCAGTCTTCAAAAATTCGCCAGATGCGAACATAGGCCAGCGAAGTAGAGCGCCGTCGTACCTGGAGCAGAGTGTTGACAACCGACCTGGCATAACCTCTCTTTCTGAACCGCGCCCTTTCAATGGCCAAGCCATAAGCGAGAATCGATCCACCTTCGGCATCCGGAGTGGACCCTGCAACAGGAGCTCGTGAGACACCGGAAGGTGCCACGGGGGAACATCCAACAGCCTCATTAGGTCGGCATACCACGGCCGCCTGGGCCAGTCCGGCGCCACTAACAGCACCCGACCCCGATGCGCCTCGATGCGCTGTATCACGTGACCTATGAGTGCCCACGGCGGGAACACATACAGAAGACCCGACGACGGCCACGGCTGCATCAAGGCGTCTATGCCCTCCGACATGGGCTCGCGTCTTCTGCTGAAAAATCGATTCGCCTTCACTGACTGGAAAGTGGCCATTAAGTCCATGACTGGCGTTTCCCACCGGAGAACCAACTGAGCAAACACGTCGGGATGCAGCTCCCATTCCCCTGCATCCACTCGAACCCTGCTGAGAAAATCTGCTGCCACATTGTCTTTTCCGGCAATGTGTGCTGCCGATATTGCCAGCAGGCGGGGCTCTACCCAGGAGAACAGCCTCTCGGCCTCCTCTTCCATGGCTGCGCTCCCAGTCCCGCCCTGCCGATTTATGTAAGCCACGGTTGCTGCATTGTCCGATAGTCTCGCACCGCACGTTGCTTCACCAGAACCTCGAAGCTTTGCAGGGCTAGGAACACTGCTCTCAGCTCGAGACAGTTGATCGACCAGTTGCTCTCCTCTGACGACCACCGACACTGCGCATAGTTCGTTTCGCAATGTGCTCCCCAGCCCGTGAGACTCGCATCCGTGAGAAGAGGAACCCACTCCGGTTGCTCCAAGGGCATCCCGGCGTGCAAGGACTCGGACATCAGCCACCATGTGATCGCTGGCGGATCTGCAGAGGGCAGGGGAGCCTCATATTCAAGGAGTCGGACTGGTTGCACCAATGGCGCAGCAAGGCCCGCTGCAACGGCCTCATATGAAATCTGGCCCAGGGGACCACCTCCAGTGTCGCTGCCATTGTACTGAGCACCTGCAGGTACCTCCATGCCGTTGGAGCGGCAAGTTTCCTGAAACCTATCACTAGAGCCCGGAGAGTCTGGACTCTTTTCTCCGTCAGAAACACCGAGCCTTGTCGTGTGTCGAAGCGCACCCCTAAATACTCGAGCACTTGAGTAGGTTCCAGATGACTCTTGAGAGGATTTACCACCCAGCCTAGGCTCTGGAGAAAAACAATCACTTTCTTCGTAACATTCTCGCTTTCTTCCCTGGACTTCGCCCGGATCAGCCAATCGTCGAGGTAGGGATGGACTAACACACCTTCCTTCCGCAGCGCCGCCGCTACCACTACCATAATTCTGGTGAATACCCGTGGAGCTGTGGCGAGGCCAAAGGGTAGAGCCTGAAACTGGAAATGCCCCCACGGAAGCGCGAATCGCAGGAACTTCTGATGCGCTTCTCTGATCGGAACGTGGAGATATGCCTCCTTGAGATTGAGGGACGTAAGAAACTCTCCTTGACGAATGGCCACAATAACGGAACGGAGCGTTTCCATGCGAAAATGCTGCACCCGAAGACAATGATTCACCCCTTTGAGATCCAGAATAAGACGAAGAGACCCATCCTTCTTTGGCACCACGAAATAAATAGAGTAACGACCCATACCGTAATCTGCTGGCGGTACAGGAATGACAGCCCCGAGCTGCAGCAGACGGTCTAACGTCTGATGCACGTGAGCAGCCTTCTGCGGACTTCTGCAGGGCGAAATCACAAACGAGTCCAGCACCGGCCTTGCCAGATCTAGAGCATAGCCGTCGCGGATAATCTCTAAAACCCACTGATCGGACATGATGTGGGTCCAGGCAGACAGGAAACTCCGAAGACGACCTCCGATCAATGGCCCCTCTGCCGGGACCCGCCGCCACTCATTGTGGTCTTCGAGCGGCTCCGGAGGATGTCGCTGCGAATCCTCTACTGGCACCCCGAAACCCACAAAACCCCTGGGCTCGGGAGGCAAAACGTCCCCTTTGGGACCCTGCGAAACGAGGAGATCGAAATCTCCGAAAGTCTCTATACTGCTCCCGGAAGGCTGAAAAACCTTTCCCTTGTTTAGGCTTATCTTCTGGAAGCTTTCCTCCTTTGGACTCACCCAGATCCTTCACCAACTTATCCAAATCCTCTCCGAACAAGAGCTTCCCCTTGAACGGGAGTTTACTGAGCCGCGACTTGGAAGAGCCATCAGCCGCCCAATTCTTTAGACAAAGAGCTCTACGCGCCACTACCAACGAAGCCATACCACTCGATAAAGCTCTAATGAGGTCGTAATGCACATCTGCCAAATATGCCAAATCCGACTCCAATTGTTGTACTTCCTCGACTTCGTCAGGCCCCAAAGAAGCCGACTGCTTTAGGTGCTGAATCCAACGGAGACAGGCTCGCACCACCCAAGCTCCACAAATGGATGCCTGTAAAGAAATCGCATTTGCCTCAAAAGACTGCTTTAATAAACTATCCACCTTCCTATCTTGCACATCCTTCAGGGCCGCGCTGTTCTCTACTGGGATCGTGGTCTTCTTAGTGACTGCAGAAACCGCAGCTTCAATCTTAGGAGAACGGAACCTCTCCTTGTCCTTCTCAGTCAGGGGATAAAGTTTACTCATAGTCCTAATCCCTTTCAATCCTGCTTCCAGCTGGTCCCACTCACTCTGAATCATCTGATCTATTACCTTATGAACAGGGAAGACCACCTGTGCTTGACGCACTGCCTGAATAATGGGATCTGTGCTATTGTCTTCCTCAGCTGGTTGCTCGGAAGACAGCCTAAGGGTATGCAAAGTTTCGGAAATTAGAGCTGGCAACTCCTCTCTTCGAAACACATGAATAATTCTCGCCTGGTCTTCCGGCTCAGGAATCTCCCCCTCTTCCAATTTATTTATATTTATTTATTTATTTATTTATTTATTTAACATTTCTTATATACCGCGCTATTAAGATCAGTGCGGTGTACATTGAACAAAATATACAACAATGTATGCAAGTAACATTGAGTTTACATAGAACATGGGAATATATAACATGGATTAACAGGTAAAACTATGTACAGTCAACATCATATATGTATATGTTTTTTTACTAAATAAATAAATATGTTAGCTCAAGTGGATATTATCTGCGTAATTTATGTAGGAGGTGGGAATCAACAGAGGATTTTGGAGCTATCGTGGAGCTTAACCATTTTCTGGTTTGAATTAAGGTAATATGGTGTTTAGTGCACGTTGGAGGTCTGTTGTTTGAGTGGACATGCGGGGTCCACTTCTGGGTAGAATTTTTGTGAATAAGTGATGCTCTTCACGGCTTTCCTGAATTGTAAAAGGTTTTTGATACAACGAATTTCATGAGGAAGTAAATTCCATTCAGGGGTGCAAATAAAGAGAAAGCTCTGTTCGATGTAGCTTTAGTACAAGATGTCATCATCTTGGGAACTACTAAGGTATTCATAGCAGTGGTCCTTCTGTTTCTATTTTCGAGGGTGTTATGTATTAGTTTGCTAATTGGTGTCGGAGGGTAGTTATTCCTGGCCTTGAAGTTCAGAACTAGAGACTTATATGTAATTCTGGATTTTAATGGTAAACAGTGTAGTTACTTCATTATAGGCGTTATGTGAGCAGCTCTTGGTGACCCAGAGAGGACTCTTGCAGCTGCGTTCATAGCCAGACGAAGTGGATTTTAAGGTTGATTGAGAGAGGCCATGGAGGATAATATTCGCAAAATCTAGGTGAGGGATGACTAGAGCCTGGAATATTGAGCGATAATCAGTATAGTCAAGTAGTGGTCGGAGGTGGCGTAGCGTTCTGATCTTATGATATTTATTTATTTATTTATTTATTACAAGTTCTTATATACCGCACTATTCGGCATCAGCGCGGTTTACATTATAACATAAAGACCATAACAACAAGCTGTTTGGTTTACATCGAACAGGAGTACAAACTTGGAGAACCGGGGTAAACTATATACAAGAGATAATTACATAGAACAGAATAGAGTCTTAATATATCCTCTTTGTCACATTCTTCACATGCGTTGTCATATCTAGGTGTTGATCCAATGTGATGCCGAGGTATCGGATAGTGGGTTTTGACGTCAGTTCTATGTTATTGATTAGCAGTGACGGAGGGGGTATGAACTTGCGATTTCTTGTGACAAATAATACATCAGTTTTGTTGTGATTTATTCATAAGTTTGGTGTCAACAGCCATTCGGCTATTGCACCAAAACAATTAATTATTGTGTGAACACTGGTTTGGTCATTATTAAACGGCCATGTAAATGAGGATGTCATCTGCGTATGCCAGGCATTGCACGTTGAAGGATCGGATCACTCACATATCGGCTGCATATAAATGTTGAACATTAATGCTGATAATGAAGATCCTTGAGGTACACCTTGAGACTGTAGGAATGGCTCTGATGATTCCTGACCTGTTTTAAACTTGTTGCCACCTATTGGAAAGGTAGGATCTACACCATTCAAGTGCTGTGTTTTGAATTCCCTTCTCACTCAGACGTTGCAGCAGTATTGTTGTGGTTTACAGAATCAAAGGCAGCGGAGATGTCCAAAATATGAGCACAAATCCCTGTTTAATGTCGTTATTTTCCCGTGATAAGATCATTGAATAAGGTTGTAAGGATTGTGTCAACTCCTGTGCTTCTCTGAAACCATGTTGTGATTTGTCTAGAGGCGCTTCAATGTCAATATGCTGCTGGAGCTGTTGTTGGTCAGCTTTCTCGATAATTTTTGCAAGTTGTGGAATGCTCGAGATTGGCCTGAACGATTCAACTTTGGATGAGTCAAGCTTAACTGTTTTTTTAGTAAAGGCTTGATGGAGGTGTGTTTCAGACTTTTTGGGAATGAGCCTGTTAGAAGGACTGGTTCAGTAACAGGCACAGAATTTGACTTAGCTCATGACGTAACTCTTTGATCCAGCTGGCTGGGCATGGGTCATTGGGAGCTGTGCTAGGATTGATGGAGGCGATAATTTTTACAATTTCACTAGTAGATAGTGTTGAAGTTGCAAAAAGGTGTTTATTGGATTTCTTAGGTGATGCAGAAGGGTTGTTGGTATTTATGCTTGTGTTAGCTGTAATCATTTTTGATTGCAGGTAATTTGCGTAGTCCTGAGGCTGCGGCATTGCAGGTTGATCTGAGACTGGTTCTCTTGTTATGGATTTTACTAACTTTCATTCCAATTCATTCATTCCAATTCATTCATGAGTGGAGGAGTGGCCTAGTGGTTGGGGCAAGGTACTTCAGGCCGGAAGGTCGGGGGTTCAAATCCCACTAGAGGACAGCAACCTTGGGCCGGAAGGACTGGGGTTTCTAGTCCCACTGGTGCTCCTTGTGGTCTTGGGCAAGCCACTTAACCCTCCATAGCCCATGTTCCCTGTAAAATAGTTATCTCCAAGTTATAATGCCCTGTTCAATGTAATTTCAGTTTGTTCAATGTAAACCGCACTGATGCAGAATAGCGCGGTATATAAGAGAATGTAAATAATAATAAATAAAATAAATAAATAATTCCCATCCGCCTCCATTTCATAATCCGTCTCCTCCACCTCCTGCCACCCCACGTCCGGGTTAGGAGGTTCTGGAGGCTGCAGCCTTTTGACCGCTCGTACCGGCAACGCTGCACTCTCCCCAAGCTCGGACACCAGGGCCGGGGAGGGCATAGGAAGTGGAGAAGGCATCCGACCCTGCCTCCGAAGACAGAAAGCTTGATGCAAGAGCAAAATAAAATCCAGGGAAAAATCCTCCATCAGCGCCACAGATCCAGACTCTGTAGCTGTACCCAGAAGTAGCTGAAGTTGTTTCCAGAAGTGAAGTGGAGGGACCTGTCATCCCAGCCTCCCCCTCTGTCCCCGCTACTGCTTCCTGGGGTACATGGGGGGTGATGTTCTGCATTTTCTGTAGTGCAGGAAGAGGTGCTGCTACACAGCCAAAACAGACACCAGTCTCTGCACCAGCGCTGTCAGGGGAGCCACAAATAATACACTGGGAGCTGCTTGACATGGGTAAAACAAAAAACTGAGGAAGATAGCAGCAAACCCTGGCTCTTTTCCCTATTAATAAAATTATCTTTAAACCCCCTGAAATGCGCAATCGTCTATTTTAAACAATTGATAGCCTAGTCTCAGACAGAGTTTAAAGCAGCCCCCCGCTAAAGTCAACAGAACCCAAATTAAAATAAAACAAAACCAAATAGAAAGAAAACCCCCTAAAAGGGAAATATCTAACCTGAAAGTCCCCTGCCTCGGATAAAAACACTGCCGGCTAGAGGAACTACGTCGCTGAAGAAGCCGTGTGTTTAAAATGGCTGCGGCTTCCCTCAGCGATTAGGCGGGAACTGATTAAATGCTTTGCAGCCTCGAGCAGCAAAGAGACACCGCTCGTAGGCCGCCCGCTCTCAAGACAGGCTCTAAAATATTGACAGTACCTGAATACCGGCGTACCGCAAAGGCAGACGGGCACCAGAGTAGCCGCTTCTGCAGTCGATGCCTGTAATTCAAAGGCGAACCGGCTGAGTGACGGACTGACTGCTGATTAGGGCTTTCCACCACGCTCCGTCCAGGGGTACAAGATCCCAAAAAGAAAACGCAGAAACTGCATGGTTAGGCAGGGGCAGAACTCGAATACCACAGTCCTTCACTTTAAAAGATATACTAAAGGTCCTCTATGAATCAATTAACTTCGCTCAGCCTTTCTAGTATAATTTTTTTTTTTAAGAGACAGGAACGCACTGTCCCAATGAAAGGATTAAGCACCAGATCTACAATGCCAATCTCAGACCACCCAAAGAAAAAGAAGCAAATAGTCAAAACCAAATAGAAAGAATGAACCTAACTAGCCTGCCCTTATCAAGTTGTCCAGTGAGCCCAGCACCTAGGCTCACTAGTCCTCCTGCTGCATGGAGACTGGACACACTGAGGGTTGATGGGAGTTCCAGTACTCTACATACTATGTGGACAAGATTTTGATTGGTCCAGTCTCCAAGCTGCAGGAGGAGGTGCACTACCCAGAGGTAGAGGACTAAACTGGAGGAACGATAAGGAACACCCAAGCTTGATGTAAGTCTTTAACCTTTGCAAATGCTTTTAGTTTTTTTTTTTAAACTATTTTCCTCTTTTATCATAGTTTCCCTTTCAAAAGTTAAAAGATAGTACTGTGGATTTCCTTACCATCCCTCCTCCATTAACTAAATCAACCGTGATCATACTATGGTCACTATTGCCAAGTGGACCCAACACCCTTATCTCTTGCACCAGATCTGGCATTCCACTAAGGAGTAGGTCCAAAATGGCTTCCCCTCTGCTCTGTTCATGAACCAGCTGCTCCAAGAAGCAGTCATTTATTTCACCTAGAAACTTTATCTCCCTAACATGCCCTGCCGTGACACTGACCCAGTCGACACCAAGGTAATTGACATCACCCATTATTATTACTGTACTGTAACTTTTGTTAGCTTCCCCGATTTCTTTGAGCATTTCATCATCCATTTGTTTATTCTGGCCAGGCGGTCAATAGTGCACCCCCACTGCCATCACCTTCCCCTTTTTACATGGAATTTCAATCCATAGAGATTCTACAGCAAAATTTGTTTCCTGCAAAACTTTAATCCTTTGTGACTCAAAGCCCTCTCTAACATAGAGTGCAACACCTCCACCAATGTGATCAGTTCTACCATTGCAATATAGTTTGTACCCAGGTGTCACAGTGTCTCACTGGTTGTCCTCCTTCCACCATGTCTCTGAGATACCAATCATATCTAATCTCTTATTTAGTGCTATATATTCTAACTCTCCCATCTTATTTTTTAGACTTCTGGCATTTGCATACAAGCATTTTAGAGACTGTATGTTATTCATATTAATCTGGCTATCGGTAGACAGGGGTAATTAGGAATCTTTAAGCTCTCTCTCTGCTCCAAATTTGGGCTACTTTTGTCTTTATTGGAACCTCTCTGCTGATATGCCCTAACTTCATTGTTTTGGTAGTACCCTTCAAGGATACAGTGTTCCAAACCATGCGCTCTTGAGCGACTGTCGGCTCTCCCATATCATCTAGTTTAAAAGCTGCTCTATCTCCATTTTAAAGATTAATGCCAGCAGCCTGGTTCCATCCCGGTTAAGGTGAAGCCCATCCCTTTGGAAGAGCCCCTCCTTTCCCCAGTTCATAACAAATCCAAAACCCTCATCTTTGCACCATCATCTCATCCATGCATTGAGACTCTGGAGCTCTGCCTGCCTTTTAGGCCCTGCGCGTGGAATGGGAAGCATTTTGGAAAATGCTACCCTGGAATTTCTGGATTTCAACTTCCTACCTAAAAGCCGAAATTTAGCCTCCAGAACCTCCCTACCACATTTTCCTATGTCATTGGTACCGACATGTACCAAGACAGCAGACTCCTCTCCAGCACTATCTAAGACCTTGTCTAGGTAGCGCGTGAGGTCCGCTACCTTCACACTAGTCAGGCATTTTACCAGGCAATCCTCATGTCCAAAAGTCACTCAGCTATCTACATGCCTAATGATCGAATCACCAACTATAACGGCTGTCCTAACCCTTCCCTCATGGGCACATGGCCCTGGAGAAACTTCCTCGGTGCGAGAGGGTTTTACATCACCTGGAGGACAGGTCCTAGCTACAGGATCACTTCCTGCCACACCAGGGTGATGCTCTCCTGTCACGTGACCTCTCTCCTCCATGGCAACAGGGATGCTGTCAGACTGGAGGTGGGACCTCAGGACTGTATCCCTGTAGGTGTCGTCTATGTACCTCTCTGTCTTCCTTATGTCCTCCAAGTCTGCTACTGTAGCCTCCAGAGATCGGACTCGTTCCCTGAGAGCAAAGAGCTCCTTGCACTTAGTGCAAATGTAAGACCCCTCACCAACTGGGAGAAAATCATACATGTGATACTCAATGCAAAAGACTGGAAAGCCCCCATCTTGCTGCTGGACTGCTGTCTGCATTTTAGTTTAGGTTGTGTTTAGATACTTAAGTACTTTACTTACTAAGGGTTGCTAAGGATACTTATACTAATAAAACTAGACCTAATACGTTTAATGTACTTTGTTCACCTGAAGCTCAATTAATGTCAGGTCCTGAATGTATGCCTGATGAGGATAAACAGCTGCACCTGACAGTGAATATGGTACCTCCTTTCCTTTAAGAGGTTTAAGAACCTATAAAGGAATGATTATCCCAGGGGTGGGTGGGTGTTGGGGAGGGAGGGAGGGAGGGAGGGGAAGAAGACCTATGAAAAGCTGGCTGCTACACAGTACCCTGTCCTATGCTTCTAGGGTAATCTGCTTGGATAGGAGTCTTTCAAAATGGCCCTTTGATCTGCCACCTGACTTTAATGCCTATTTAAAAAATTTTACGTTTCTTGCCCTCTATGTAGAAGGCCTCTTTGTAAAGATATCTAGAAATAATTTATTGCTCAAAGAATACTGACCCTGTTTTGCCCTTTATGCTAAGTTATATCCTGATTTGATTTAAATTAAAGCTCTTTGCTGCTACTAGGCCCTGATTTAGTATGAAATTTAAATTAGCAGCTCTCTGCTGGGTTCTAAGTTTAACCAGAAAGCTCTCTTCTGTGTTTTACATTTAAAATGACAGCTCTTTGCTGCTACTAGGCCCTGATTTAACAAATACACTGGGTTCACAGATTAATCAGCTTTAATCTAAAGAATTCCTTTTCCCCCAAGACTTAGAAAAATTCCCAGAAGTAAATACTTACAATTGGAGATCTCTCTCCAGAAGTAGCAGTCCCCTTTTGTAGTCCTTCAAGAGCAACCCTGATCCTCTTGACCAGGTGCTCAACCTAAAAATGTGGGTACTCCGCGGGAAGGGCACCTCCAGTGCACCCTGGAGACGTCCACTAGTCCAAAAACCTGCTGGCCCCACACGCTCAGAGTGAAGTGCCAGGAGAAAGGGAAAAAACAACCATCATTTGCTGGAGACAGATTAATACTGAAGGTGGCCCCTAGGGGATGCAGTATGGATGCCAGGGATGAGTCATCAAAGCTTCTGGCACTTTCTCTGTCGCCAACATCTGCTGGCAAGGCGACACACCCACTTGTCTGGATTGGTCTAGCAGGATGATCTGTAAGAGACATGTTTACTAAAAGTTAGCGCATGTAACATTATGCAAATGAGGCCCCACAATGAGTTTCCGCACATGGCCCCATACCCCCCTTGGGCTGCCCCTGGGCTCCCTCTAGCTGTGCTAAGTTTTATGCCAGCGGTTATGTCACGGCATAGTTTTGCTTTCTTTTCTCTGTCTCTCATCTGCTGGCAGAGGGAAATAACCCACTAGTCTGAACTGGTCTAGCAGGAAGATCTGGAAACACTACAATGAGAAATAAAGGGGGATAGTTAATTAATAGAGCCAGTCCCTCAGATCCCAACTCCCAAATGATTCCCAAGGTAATGCTGGGAATATACTCACTGGCAGAGGAGGGGGACACAGTTGACAAGCCCCCAGAGGCAGGACTTGCAGAGGGAAACACTACAAGGTGAAATTAGGCCTTACCTGCTAATTAGCTTTTCTTGAGGACCTCCAGTCCAGTCCCGACCTCAGGGTCGTCAACCCCCATCAGCAGCTTAGAAACTGAACATGTCATCTTTTTGATGACATCAGTGTACTTAGGCAGCTGGCACCACCCAGCATCCTTCAGTAACCTATTGATAAAGCAGACTCACAGGAGCAACAAATAAGTAGTTAGTTTTGACCTAAGGATATATGATACCCTACAAATCTATCATCAGGCCCCTTAAAGAAATCAGGGAGAAGCTTGCCTTCCGCTCTCCCAGTGCCCTCCTGACAGGAGCACTGTCTTCACTGCTGCTTTTTCAAAAGACTACTGCAAAACATGTAAAAATTAAGCCAAACATTTCATTTTCAGTTTTTATTTTTTTTTTACAAAAAGAAATGCAGCTCTGCAAGAAAGGCTCTCGAGCCTCTAGCACCAAGTAAGAACTCCTTGGATGGTCGTGTAATGATGACCTTCTTCAGGCCCGGGGTCGCTACGCCACCCACTACATGGAATCAGGGAGAGTTACGGGACTAGACTGGAGGTCCTCAAGGAAAGCCAATTAGCAGGTAAGGCCTAATTTCACCTTTCTTATCGTCCATCCAGTCCAGTCCCGACCTCAGGGATGAACCATATCAGTACTAACCATGGGAGGGACCTGCGTGCTCGGCCTGAATCACTGCCGCACCAAATCTCGTGTCCTCTGCCACCTGAACATCCAGGTGATAATGCTTCACAAAGGTATAGAGTGATGACCATGTGACCGCCCTGCACATAACTCCTGGAGGAACTAAACTTGCCTCCGCCGCCATGGTCCCTAACACCTCAGATATTGCCACGCCGATGGCACCGGCATTCAGAGGAATTGATGCACTTGCTGACGGAGTACCGTGCTCGCTGTCCCAGCAGAAACACCAGGCCATCGATGGTGCTGGGCACCAAGATACTCCATGTGTATCGGTCAAAGACATGATTTTACAGCACCGATCACACTTCTTAAAGCCACTGGTAGCCATGGGAGAAAAAAGTACCCCGGAGAGATTGAAGATTCTCTAGGCTACCAGTGGGAGAAAAAAGGCGCGAAGATGCCACAAGAAGAAAAGAACGAAAGATTACAAAAAAAATAGACCAAACCTGACACCAAGGCACCGAGGTCGGTAGGCGGGAAGAGTACCGGTGCAATATCGGAGGGAAGTGTGAAACTCGGCGAGAAAAATCAACTTTTTCCAGGGAAAAGCCAGATAAACATCTGAAGGGCTCCGTGGAAAAAAAAAGAGACTGAGCAAGATGGCACCCTTGGGCGGGAAGGGGACCATGCATGTGTAGTGGCATCTCTCAAAGGCTTTCTTTGAAAGCTGGGGTATGCTTCTGAGAGTGCTCCATTGGTGCAGACGTCACCCCTATGGGAGGACTGACTTCCTGCTTGTTCCCGGAGAATCAGCTGACTTTTGACAAAGTTGACAACCCATCCGAGACTTTGCAAAAACTCAACAACCCATGCTGTGGCTTGCTTGCTCTCCTGCCTTGATTTTGCCCGAATAAGACAATCGTTGAGGTAAGGATGGACCAATATTCCCTCTTGATGCAGCACAGCCGCCACCACAACCAACATCTTTGTGAAGGTACGTGGAGCCATTGCCAGGCCAAAAAGCAGCACCCCAAACTGGAAGTACCCCATAGGCATCGCAAAGCAGAGAAACTGATAATGCACTGGATGAATGAGAATGTGCAAATAGGCCTCCATGAGGTCGAGGGAGGTGAGAAACTCTCCCCACGTATGAGCAGTATAACAGACTAGTGCGACTCCATATGGAACCGGGGCACCCGCAGATACTGGTTCACGTACTTGAGGTCTAGAGTGGGCTGGAAGGAGTTTTGCTTTTTGGGCACCATGAAATAAATGGAGTATCGACCGCTGCCGCACTGATCTCAGGGTACTCGCTCCACAGGCTCCAGCTGGATAAGCCACTCCAAGGTGTCTCGCACTGCCTTCACCTTGCCCTGAGCTTTGCAGGAAGACTGTATGAATGAGGAGAAGAGAGATATTGCAAACTCAAGTGCATAACCCTCCTTTATCACCCCCAAGACTGATTGGTCAGATGTGATCTGGGCCCATTCCAGATAGAAGTCGTATAGCCGGCCTCCCACAGACTCCACCTCTGTATGGACCCACCTCACTTCACTGCATCTTTTTCGGGGCAGAGGAAGAGGAGGTGGAGTAGTATCCTCACCCAGTCCCTTGAAACCCCTGAAAGGCTTATTCTCAAGAGTGAAAACGTCCCCTCTAGTACGGCGCAAAGCACACGGCGTGGAAACACCTAAACTCCTGTGCTTGCCCCTACGCCTGAACTGCAGATTGTCCCTGCTTCTGCTTATCCTCTGGGAGACATCCATCTTTTGATTCCCTCAAGTCCTTAACTAATTATACAATGCCTCTCCAAACAAAAGCTTACCCTTGAAGGGTCACTTACTTAACTGTGACTTAGAGGAAACATCTACCGACCAATTCCTCAGCCACAGATAATGGTGCCCTGCCAGCACGAGGCCATGCTCTTAGAGAGGCCTCTGATAAGGCATCTGCCAGATACACAGCCCCCAATTTCAGTTTAAACACTGCTGCAGAGGACTCTGGGGACTCCTCTGCCTGCTCCAAAATGCCCTGAGCCCACTGCAGGCAAGCTCTGGCCACTAACGCCCCACATACTGACGCCTGTAAGGACAGAGCATTAATATCAAATGTCTGTTTCAACAAAGTATGCAACTTTCTGTTCTGCAAATCTCTGAGCGTGGTACTTCAACAGGAATCGTGGTTTTCTTGGTGACAGCTGACACTGTGGCATCCACCTTTGGGGAATGCAAAAGCTCCCACTCTTGTTTCGGGAGCAGGTAAAGCCGGGCCATGGTCTTAGTTCCTCTAACCCTGGCCTTCGGGAGGTCCCACTCTTCCTGGATCATCTGCTTAATCACACGATGTAAGGGAAAAACCCTCTGCAACATCCAGACGGCTTGAAACAGCAGGTTTTCCTGCACCTCTTCGTCTGGCTGTCCCCCTGCAGGCATATTAAGGGTTTGCAGTAACTGAGATATCAGGGTGGCTAATTCCTCCCAACGGAGGACACGGACAATACATGATTCCTCCTCCTACAGGATTTCGCCTTCTTCCAACTCCCCTGGCTCTTTCGTGTCCCCGTCCAGATCCTCCATATCATCCTCTGAGTAAAGGGAGCTCATCTCCGCACCCGGGTTCTCCTTGATCCTGCCCTTGCTAGAGGCCGGCTGTTTGTCCAGCAAGGTCTTTACTGTTGCCATTCTCTTCCTTCCTCCTACCAAAGCGAGGGAGGGAGAGGCCATTTCCCATTGCTTCATGCAGAACGCCTTGTGAATGAGAAGGACGAACTTGGGGGAACCCCCTCGGGGTAGCTCCCCCAACAACATCTGCAATGTGGAAGGTGTGGGAGAAGAATGCTCCCTACCACAATGTTCCAACACTGGAGGAGCAGTTGGCTCCTTCCTCATGGCCAGTTGACACTGCTGCCCCCAAGGAGGGTGAACCTTTCCCCCCTTGGCCTGCAAACCACCCTTGGACCCTGCTGAGGACCCCGCTTGCCCAGACCTGCCTGTACAGTCTGCTTGAATATCTCTGTCAGCCATTCAGGCATCTGCCTCACAGTTGCGACATATGCCAGTGGCTGAGACCATGCCCCTTCATGCCCCACATGCCAAACATATGACATGCACTGGCATTGCTAGGCCCAGAGAAGAGAAGGCCCTTTGTGCCCCTTCCCCCTCTCCTGCCACACTTCCCTACTGTCTTTATTTATTTATTTTATTTAGTATACATTTGTATACCGCTACTTCCAGCGATCAGCAGCGTTTTTTGATTACAGATTGGAAATTGTCAAATCATGACAGGAAATTTTTGAGGTATAAACACATTGATTAGACAGGAAAGCACAGCACACAGAGAACTATTTTACAGGGAACATGGGCTATGGAGGGTTAAGTGGCTTGCCCAAGACCACAAGGAGCACCTGTGGGACTAGAAACCCCAGTCCTTCCGGCCCAAGGTTGCTGTCCTCTAGTGGGATTTGAACCCCCGACCTTCCGGCCCGAAGTACCTTGCCCCAACCACTAGGCTACTCCTCCACTCACTCACTTTACTTTTGGTTCCCTTGTTTTAACAAAAAAAAAAACCAGCATCCAGTCACCAGAATTAAAAATAAAACCAAAAGCAAGCATATAATCAAAAATAAAAAAACACGGAGGAACAACTCCCGAGTCCGAGTAGGTCCCCCTCCCCTGCACTGGTTCCTTGATAACTGCCTGGATCAAACTGAAAAACCCCTGCTATTCTACCCACAGGGCGTTTTGCTACCGGTCTCACCTGTACTCCTATCTCGCTCTCTGTTTCTCGCTCTCTCCGCCTTGCGCTCAGCCCAACTTACCGGATTCGGCGCTGAGACAGGAGCCTGATTGCCAGACTGCACAGTGACAGGCCTTGTTCCTGTCAGCACCTCCTCACCCGATGATGGGTTCGGGAGCCGCAGCAGCCGCTAGAGAACTTGGCTAAAGCCCCCTTCCTCTGCAGAGAAGGGCCCCTGCTGCTAAAGCTGCCCTCATGTGCTCTTTGAAGTTTCTCTTTTTTCAAATTTCTAAACAGCCTTTTTTTGTTGACTCCCCACTCCTTATGATTGTTGAAGGAGAGTAAATTAGCCAAATTAGAGAAAAATAACATTTAAGTTAAATTAAAATATCCTTAGTTGTCCCTTCAGTGAGTCCAGACCCTGGGGTCATCTACTCCAGCTGCTGGGAGACTGAGCTTACTGGGAGCTGGTGGATGCTGCCAACTTCCTCAGAACACTGATGTCATCAAAAAGATGACGTGCTTAGTCTCCAAGCTGCTGGTGGGGGTTGACTACCCTGAGTTCGGATCTGGACTGGAGGGATGATAAGGAATGAGAAATAAAGGGGACAGTTAATTAATAGAGCCAGCCACACAGGCTCCAACTCCCAAAAGAATCACAAGGTAATACTGGGGGTATACTCACCGATGGGGGAGGAAAACACTGTCGCAAAGACCCCAGAGGCAGAGTCCCCAGAGGCACAGCTTGCGGGGGGAAAGACTACAATTAGAAATAGAGAAGGGAGACAGTTATTTAATACGCCCAGCCTCACAGGCCCCAACTCCCAAAAGATTCCAGGTTATTGCTCTGGGGTATACTCACTGACAGGGGAGGAGGGCACTGCTGACAAGCCCCCAGAGGCAGGGCTTGCAGAGGGAAACACTATAATGAGAAATAAAGGGGGGCAGTTAATTAATAGAGCCAGCCTCATAAGCCCCCAACTTCCAAAAGAATCCCAAGGTAATGCTGGAGGTATACTCACCAACAGGGGAGGAGGGCACTGTTGTCAAGCAGGGCCGGCCCTAGACTTGGTCCAAAGTGTTGGAACCCTAGGCAAACCTCAATCTTTACACCGCCTCTGGCTGTCAAAATCTATTATTTAGCTTTGAATGGCCTGCTTTTGCTGCCCTCCAGAGGTTGCTGCCCCAGGCGACAGCCTAGTTTGCCTAGTGGTTGGGCTGGCCCTGTTGACAAGCCCCCAGAGGCAGGGCTTGCAGCGGGAAACACTACAATGAGAAATAAAGGGGAAGTTAATTAATAGAGCCAATTGCACAGACCCAAACTCCCAAAAGAATCCCAAGGAATGCTGGGGGTATACCCACCAACAATAAGTAACAATGGAAAACCTGAGCTGCACTTGCCACATTAAATTAAGCACTTTCAGTATGTAATCGGATGCTTGCCTGCCTAGGACAAACCTGGATTGGTTCAGATGTTCCAATTTGGGTAATATGGTAAGTAGCCTATCAGCCAGCACCTGCGTAAATATTTTGAAAGCGGTGCCAAGGAGGATCGGTAGGGCCCACAGAAGTTGGGGTCTTTGCCCTCTATATGTAGAAAGAGTAGTTACTCACCTGTAACAGGTGTTCTCCAGGAGCAGCAGGAATCAGTCCTCACATATGGGTGACGTCGGCGCTGACGGAGCCCCCATGCAGAGCATTTCCCCAGCTTTCAAAGAAAGCTTTTGGGACTTCAGCACGCATGCGCGGTCCCCTTCCCGCCCAAGTGTGCCATCTTGCTCAGTCAGATGACATAGCTAAAAGACAGCAAAAAACAAAAATAAATCATATGACTGCAACTCCAAGGGGAGGAGGGAGGGTTGTGAGGACTGATTCCTGCTGCTCCTGGAGAACACCTGTTACAGGTGAGTAACTACTCTTTCTCCAGGACCAAGCAGGAAGTCAGTCCTCACATATAGGACTCCCCAGCTTAAGGCTACCGGGGACGGAAAGCTGAAAAATTGAGCTCCCTCTAGAGCCTCAGCATGTACGAAAAGAATCTTCTCTGAAAACGCCCCCGGACGGTAGCCGAACAACAGGGCCGGAGGGTAGGAGATGCCTATACCTCAAAGAGATTACGGAGTACCGCCTGTCCGAAAGCACTGTCCCTGCGGGACTCTCTCTCGAGGCAGTAGTGGGTCGCAAAAGTCTGGCTTGAAGACCAAGTAGCAGACCGGCAGATATCTGCCAACGAAACAAAGCGGAGATGAGCCACTGACGCAGCCTTCGCCCTGACACGGTCAGCCATGACTCGACCCTGCAATGAGAGGCCGGCTGCCCTGTACGCCCAGATGATACAGTCTGCTACCCAGATAGACAGGGTAGGCTTGGAGACAGGTAACCCCAACTTATTAGGGTCAAAAGAGATGAAGAGCTGGACAGCCCTTCGATGCTCCTGCCTACGGTCAAGGTAGAAGGACAACGCCCTCCTACAGTCCAGGGTATGCAAGACCATCTCAGCTTGGCTGGCATGCGGCCTGGGAAAGAAAGTCGGAAGAACCACCTCCTAATTGAGGTGGAAGGAGGAGACAACCTTGGGAAGGAACTTAGGGTGAGTCCGTAAGACTACTCTGTTCCTATAGAACCTAGTGTATGGTGCCTCTGACACCAGGGCTTGAAGTTTGCTCACTCGCCTTGCTGAGGTAAGAGCTACCAAAAACAACGCTTTCCAGGAGAGAAAGCGCAAAGGACAAGTAGCCATAGGCTCAAATGGTGGGCAGGTAAGCCGCTGCAAGCCCACATTCAAATCCCACTCAGGACGAACTGGAGGCTTAAGCAAAAGGAGGCCTCTGAGGAAGCAAGCCACCAAAGGGTGGCTTGAGAGTGACCGACCCTTCACCGGTGAATGGTGTGCAGAGAGAGCACTGAGATGGACTCTAACAGAGTTGGATTTAAGGCCCAGATTCGACAGGTGAAGCAAATATTACAGTACCACGGGTACCAGGCAGGAGAAGGGATCCTGCTTGTGTTGAGCACACCAGGTGGAGAACCTATGCCACTTGAGGGCATAAGACGTTCGGGTGGACTGCCTCCTAGAGGCCAAGACCACGTCCTCCACTTCCCTAGGCAGCAGTAAGGGTGCTAGAACTACCCTTTCAGCAGCCAGGCCATCAGATTGAGGGACTGGAGGTTGGGGTGTAAGAGAGATCCCTGCTCCTGAGACAGGAGATCGGGTTGCATCCCCAGAGGAAGAGGAGTGTCCACCACCAGTTGCAAAAGAAGCGGGAACCAGGGTTACCTTGGCCACCTGGGGGCCATCAGAATCACCGAGGCCTTGTTCCGGATCACTTTGAACAGTGTCTTGGGCACTGGAGGTGTGGGAGGAAATGCATATAGGAGGCCTGTAGACCATGGAATGAGAAAGGCATCTGCTGCTACTCTGAGAGGATGCGGTTGCCTGGAGCAGAAACTGGGCAGTTGACAGTTCAGTGGACTGGCAAAGAGATCTATGGTGGGAAGACCCCATCTGAGGAAGATCTGTTGAACCACCAGAGGATTCAACTGCCATTCGTGTGACTGCAGAATCCTGCTCAATCTGTCTGCCAGGTAATTCTCTTGTCCAGGGAGATAGACCGCCTTGAGAAGTATGCCATGATTGACTGCCCAGGAGCACAGGTCCTGTGCCTCCTGACAGAGAGGTCCGGGACCCTGTGCCCCCCTGCTTGTTCACATAGAACATGGCAACTTGATTGTCCGTCTGCACTAAGAGTAACTGGCGAGAGAGGACATTAGAGAAAGTCCGGAGTGCTAGACGGATTGCTCTGAGCTCTAGGAAACTGATCTGCTGTGCGGACTCCCAAGGGGACCAGAGGCCCTGGGTGCATGCTCCTTGGCAATGTGCACCCCAACTTTGGAGAGAAGCATCGGTTGCCAGCACTTGAGACTGTTGAGGTGCTTGAAAAGGCACCCCTCTTAGCAGATTTGGAAGATGAAGCCACCATTGTAGAGAAGAAGCTAGTAGCTTGGACACCCTCACTTTGTCCGTCACGTTTCCCGTGGCCTACAGCCACTGAGTTCTGAGGCCCCACTGAGCTGGCCTCATGTGTAGATGGGCATTTGGAGTTACATAGACCCTGGAAGCCATGTGGCCTAAGAGCCTCAGGAATTGTCTGGCGGAGACCAGAGAATTGCTGTGGAATTTGCTGGCCAAGTCCATCAGTCTGTGGGCCCTGTCCACTGGCAAAAAAGCCTTTGCCTGAAGGGTGTCCAGTCTTGCTCCTATGAACTCCATGTTCTGTGAGGGGTACAGAGCGGACTTTGCAAAGTTTATGACAAACCCCAGATGCTGGAGAAGAGCGACAGTGTGGAGGGTGGCTTGATTGGTCTCCTGTGGAGACTGACCCCTAATGAGCCAGTCGTCCAGGTATGGAAAGACAAAGAGTCCTTGAACCCTGAGATAGGCCGCAACCACCGAAAGGCATTTGGTGAAAACCCTGGGGGCGGACGTTAGGCCAAAAGGGAGTACCCTGTACTGGTAATGGTTTCCTCCCACCACAAATCGGAGATATTGTCTGTGGTCTGGATGAATAAGGATGTGAGTATAAGCATCCTTCAGGTCTAAGGAGCATAGCCAATCTCCCTACTGGAGGTAGGGCAGCAGGATTCCAAGGGTAAGCATCTTGAACTTTTCCCTCTCCAGGAACTTGTTGAGATTCTGCAAGTCTAGGATGGGCCTGAGGCCTCCTGTTCGTTTTGGTACTAGAAAGTACCTGGAATAGAAGCCTTGACCCCTCAGGTGGTGAGGCACCGCTTCCACCGCCTGTTCCTTTAAAAGACTTGCTAACTCCTGCAGGAGTAAGTCCCTGTGCAGAGGGAGTCTTGGAGGCTCCGCTGGAAAGTAGGAGGGAGGTACCTTGTGGAAGTGGAGGAGATAGCCCCTCTGGACTATGCTTAGCACCCAGGTATCTCTTGTTACGGCTGACCACCTGTGGGCGTACAGGGTCAGCCGGCCTCCTGTGCTGGGTGAGGCCAGCTGAGGAGGAGAGGCTATGCCACTGGAGTCAAAACCCCGCTCCCTGCTGTGCAGGAGCCGGAGCTGGTGGCTTGGGGGTTTTCTGCCTACGGGGCCCATGTCCCTGCCCCTTGGCCTGCTGACCCTGCTGGGGAGCTGTGGAGTCCTGAAAATGAGGGTATGATTTGTAGGCAGATGACTTCCTCGGGTAAAAGGTCTTTTTTCCTGAGCCCTTCTTCTTCTGAGAATGGGTAGAGGTTTTCCTGGACAGCCTTGTCCGGGTGAGAGTCTCGGACTCGAGTTCTGCAGCCTTTTCAGCCATGGGCTTGCCAAAGAGGTTTTCACCTCGGCAGGGGACATCGACCAACTTGTCCTGCACCCATGGCTCGAGGTCCAATGACTGTAGCCAAGCCTGACGGCGTGCACCG
The DNA here is from genome assembly GCA_033557465.1 of Ichthyophis bannanicus. Classification (NCBI taxonomy): domain Eukaryota; kingdom Metazoa; phylum Chordata; class Amphibia; order Gymnophiona; family Ichthyophiidae; genus Ichthyophis; species Ichthyophis bannanicus. Next base: position 340,525,514 of record CM066036.1, on the reverse strand, counting down.
ATACCGGCTGCGGCTACAGAGGCCGAAGCCTTGAAGCCATCATAGGCTGCTCGAGAGATAAACTTCGAGCACTCTCGGATTCCCGATGACATGGCCTTGAACCTCTGCAAAGGTTCCTCGGAGAGACCAGCAGAGAACTCATCAATCTCCTTTGCCAGGTCTCGAAGATACATGCCCATGTACAGCTGGTAGGTCTGGACACGGCAAGCAAACATAGAGCCCTGGAAGCACTTTCTACCGAGGGCATCCAGGTTCCGGGCCTCCCAGCCGGGAGGCACCGAGGAGTGCATATTCTGACTCTTCAGACGATGCATGGCCAATTCCACAACCATGGAGTGGTGCGGTAGCTGTGTCTTTTGGAACCCGGGGCTATTACGGACTCGATAGATGGAATCGACCCGCTTGCTCAGAACCGTCGTCGAGGCCGGCGCCTCCCACATGCGGAAGAGCAACCATTCCAGCATCGGAGGAACCGGTACAGTAAAGGCCTCCTTGGGGGGAGGAAAGTCATACTGCAGGGCCTCGAGCTCCTCGGCTCGAGGCTCCTCCTCGGGATCCATGGGGAAGGCCAAGGCCTTGGCCATGTCCCGCACGAAATCCGAGAACCAGGTGTCCTCCGGGGGGGACCGTCTCCGAGGTTCGGACTCTGGTGAGTCCGAAGGGACACACCTGGTCCGAAAGGTGTCCGGGGACGCCTCATCCTCCGTTTCCCAGCCCGACTCCTCAGAAGAGGAATCAAGCGGCTCCGGTCGGGCAGGCACCGATGCCATCCGTCCCGATGCCGAGGGTACCGGCGTCGACGACCTCGGTCTCGAACGGGAGGCTGAGGGAGACCTTGGCCAAGGATCGACACGAGAGCGCATGGCCTCGAGGATCAGCTCGGCCTCCGGGGTCAACTTGGACATCGATGTCCTGGTGGTCGGGGCAGATGCACCAGTGAGACCGGCGATCAGTGACCTCTGCTGTTCCATGAAGGCAGCCAAACTGCTCTCCAAGGCCGTCAACCTGAGTCCGAGCTCAGGAGACTCAGTAGCCCCCGACTCGGGCCCCGACGGCGTTGGGCCCGACGTTGGCTCCCCCAGAGGAGAGTCCACGAGGACTACAGCACTCACGTGACTCGGGGACTCCGGCTCCACACGAGGTTGCTTTGCAGGCCTCTCCGACTCCGAAGACCTGGGACGGCAGTCGGGGCTATGCGACCTGGCCCTCGAGGAGCCAAGTGTGTCCACTGACGCCGTCCTCGCGGGTTTCTTCTTCCTACAATGCGCCCGCGAGGGAGACCCCCTCTCAGAGGATCCCCGGCAATGCTCGGGATCGGAATCCCGAGACGTCGAGGCCTCTGACGAAGTCCGGGCCCGGCCGAATGCGGAGTCAGAGAAGATTCCTTCCTTCTGGTGCTGCCGACTCCTCAATGCCTTCGAGGACATTTTCCCCCACAGGCCACAGATCATCGGGTCATGATCTGGCCCGAGGCAGCGGAGGCAGCAGTCATGTGTGTCGGTGAGAGACATAGGTTTCTTACACCGATCACACTTTTTGAACCCGCTGGCAGCCATCAGGGGAAAAAGGGCCCCTGCTAGGTCAAAAGACAGGGTTGCCAGTGAAAAACAGAAAAATGGCGCGAACGCTAGTCACGAAGGACAAAAACTGAAAAAAGAAGTCCGGGCTCGATAGCGGTGTACCGGGCCCAGGCGGGAAAGGGAAACCGGCGTCGAACCGAAGAAAAAACAGTTCCACTACCAAAATCAACTTTTTTCTCTGGTGAACACGAAACACGTCCGTCGGGCTCCGCGGAAAAAAGAAGACTGAGCAAGATGGCAGGAGCAAGATGGCACCCTTGGGCGGGAAGGGGACTGCGCATGCGTGCTGCAGTCCCAAAGGCTTTCTTTGAAAGCTGGGGAAATGCTCCACATGGGAGCTCCGTCAGCGCCGACGTCACCCATATGTGAGGACTGACTTCCTGCTTGGTCCTGGAGAAAGCACAGTTACTTACCTGTAACAGGTGAACTCTGGGAACAGCAGGAATTAGTCTTCACATATGGGTACGTCGTCACCGATGGAGCCTGCACGGGAATGCTGCCCAGCTTCCAATCAGAAAGCTTTTGGCAGCATCCCTCGCGCCTGCGCAGTGACTTCCCGCCTTCTCCCCAGCCTCTCTTCAGTTGAGTTTCAGAGCTGAGACAAAGGCGAGGAGAGAAAAGGAAGAAGATAAAAGAGATGTAACTCCTAGGGGAGGTGGGAGGGTTGTGAAGACTAATTCCTGCTGTTCCCAGAGATCACCTGTTACAGGTAAGTAACTGTGCTATCTCCAGGAACAAGCAAGAATGAGTCTTCACATATGGGGACTCCCGAGCTGGAGATGCCAGGGGGAGATCCCATAAAAATGCAAGTGCCTGGATCAGGGGTGCATTTTGTCTCCAGGAATCCCCGGCATCCAATGTGGGATGGAGGGCAGGAGTTGACAATAAAGGAGCTGTGAGGAAAGAAACAGCATAGCCAAGGACTAGAGGGATTTACAAAGTACAGGACTCCTTGGTAGATATGATGAGTAGCATTAAAAGACATTTAATGTACACTTAAAATATGCAGCTTACCTACTGTATTGTAGGAAGTAGAAAGCATGATGGAGGCTACTGGAGAAGCAGTGGCGGAATCTTCAAGGTGACCTCTCAGTAGTGAGGATGAAGGTCCAGCCCTGGAGGTAGTAGTAGATGATCCAGGTGTCAACTGGGTAGGATGTGACGTCTAGTCTTTAATGGAAAGCTTTATGGGAAAAGCTGAAGACTCCTTTAGGCATAAGGTCATTAACATTGAGGACTAAAGGAAGAAGACTGACGGAGTTGGACAACTAGTCCAGTCCTGGCGGGAAGAGGGGGACTGGAAAAAGCCCCTATTCCCACTGAAAACAGTTGTGTACTCAAGAAAAAGAGGTACATTGTTTTTCCTAACTGGGAGAGATAGGAAAAAATATTGAAGCTTGATGCTTCATGGACTTAAAGAAAAAATGGAAGATGTTAGCACCAAGTGGTTAGTGGTGCCTAACAGTGTCTGCATCGAAATATGGCATGGGACGTAGGGTGACAGACTGTCTAAAACCTCTAGGAGGTAAAACATGTAGTATAGACAGTAAGGGTGATAGTGTGTAAGACAGACCAACCCTTAAAGAGGCCCCCCATGAAACACACATAGATATGTACAGATGTATATTAGGATATGGGTGGCGAAATATATCAAATATATATATATATGATATACCTGAATATATGTAAATTTGTGGGGGATGGTCTAGCACCACCAAGGTAATGATATAGGCATGTAGACATATATGGAGATGCTACATACCAGACAATAGGTTGACGATACATGTCTACCACCCATCCCCATAAGGGTACATGGGGAATATAAGAGAAAAAGATTCTGTGCTCTACAAGAGGGTGAACCCACTTGAGATATGTAGAGAGAATCTAATATCAAGGATTGAGGGATGCAGAAAAGCAATCTAACCAGATAACCGTGATGTTCACGTGAGAACAGATGAATATATGAATCTGTGAAGAACAAGGCGGGAGCTCCACAGAACACTGATATGGTAGGTGTGGAGAAACGCAGGGGAGATACCAGAGGGACCTATGGAAGGACCCAGAGGTAGCATGCGTAAACAGAAGCCTTGGAGTCCCACGCAGAAGAACTGATATCTCGTGTTAACACCCCAGGCTAGAGGGGGTGTGGAGAACCTTCATAAGTATAGGAAGGGTTGAGAAGTTTTTCCTCACTAATAGAGAACTTCAGAGACAAAGTTAATGCTCTATAGCAAGGCCCTCATAGTAGAAAGCTTCTCTGAAGACTACAGAGAGCATTGTGCAGGAGAGCTATGAGATAAACTGACTGAAGTCAGGCGTGTTGCCATATCCTAGGAGAGGAGATGGTAGAATAATGTGAGAAAGCCTAAACGAGTAGGAGGATCCAGATAGTTTGGAATCACTACTGAGGCTAGACAAAAAGTTGAATAAGGGACTGGAACATGGGAAAAGTCCCAGTAATACCATCACTGGAACTCCTGCAGGCAGAGCTGTTGACGGAAACAGCAGAGATGTTGTCCATTGCTGAATAAAGAAAAACAGAGAAGAAAAGAGAGGAGATATCTTTTCTCTCTGTCTGGGGAACGAGCTTGCTAAAGAAGCTGTTCAGTATGGTATCCCTCAAGTAATGAGAGGGTAACGTACCCATAGGGTAAGTCAACTGAAGGAAAAATGTTCAGTTGGGATAAAAACTATCAGGGGATAGTTGCAACTGCTCTTCTAGGGAATAAGAAGAGGAGAAGGGTGTAGACCCTGAACAAAAACAATTTTTCCCTCCGACAGGTTAATACACTGAAAAGAAAAGCACAGTGAATAAACTTCTAATATGTAGAAGTGAAGTAAGTTACAATTCCCGGCCTCTATGGTCGCTGGGAATGCTGAGACTGGCCAGAAGTGGAGGACTTCAGACTAGGCTGAGGTGTCCCTTGCTTAGGTACAGCCGAATGATGGGCAGGAGATGAATGAAACTTTCTTTTCTTAGGGAAAGAAGGTTTGGTAGGACATTTCCTACTCTTTGAAGAAGGAGGTGGCTTAGAATGGTTTCTAGTGGAAGAAGAGTCAGTGGAGCATTGAGCAACCTGACGTAAAGCCTCCTTATTGAAGAGACCTTCTCCTGTACAAGGAGAATGAGCTAGTATAGTTTGTGCCCGTTTGCTCAAGTCTGAAGCCTCAAGCCAGGCTCTGCGACGTGCTGCAATGGCAATAGCAGAGGATCTGCTAACGGACTCAAAAGAGTCTATAGAAGCACGAGACAGGAACCAGGATATATTCCGGCTATGATTGATGAGCAAGGAATAATCAGTAGCCTTGGGCTCTGGTAAAAAAGGGGCCAAAAGAGACAATTTCGCTGTGACTTCCTGGAGTGTTAAACTGATGTGAAAAATATATGAGAGAACTCTGGAGGCCAGCATAGAGTTTTGGAAGGCCTGACGGCCAAAAGCATCGAGTGTTCGTGAAGAACGACCTGGCAGATAAGAAGAATGCTTCTTCTTGCTCTTAACTTTCCTCAGTGCCGATTCCACTACAAGGGAACGATGAGAAAGTTGAGGCTTTTGGAACCCTGGAGAGGGTGGCACTCGGTACCGAACCTCAATGTCTGTAGCAACTTGAGGAAGTCGCAAGGGCGATTTCCAAACCCTGAGAAGGAGATCCTGCAGAGCAGGATGTAAAGGAAACTGTATATTTTGCATTTGTGCCGGTGAGCCATGGGTAGGATCACAACCAGGGATAGAAATATTAAGAAAGGTTGCCATATCCAGGAGAAAAGCCTGAAAAGACTGATCTCCTATGGGTACCATCCCTGGTAAGGCCAAAGAAAGAGACCTAGTAGATGGACAGGGATACTGGCATGTTAACTTAGAGGCAGTGGGTACTGCATCAATGCCAGGTATCGGTTCCAAACTAGGCATCGGTGCAAGAACAGGCATAGACATCGATACTGATAGAGGATTAGCAGTTGAAGTTGCCATCGGGAACTGCTGCAGTGGTACCGAGAGCATGCGAGAGTTATGGCTAGGATCTTCGGAACCGCCCATCTGGAAACAACAGAAGTCGGTTCCGGGACGCGTCGGTACCCAGTCCTCGAGACTAGATATCAATTCAAGACTCGGCATCGAAGAAAGCGAGACTATCGATGCATGTCGCGAGGGTTCCGACGCCGGTGGCGGCATCGGCGATGCCGATACCACTAAGGCAGCCTGGGTTACATCGATCGGTACCAACGGTACCGAGGATACCCGATAACCCCCCCCTTGCCAAGGGTAAGGCGGTCCACCTCGATGCCGATGCCAGGGTATCGGAACCGATCGATGCCGGTACCGTCCCGGAGCATGGCTGAGATTGAGAGACGTCAATGCGGTGCGTATCGATCGGTCCCGAAGGTACCGAGGATGCCCGATGACGATCCCTGGTGAAGAGTGGGACACTCGACACCGGTGCCGATGCCGGAGGCTCGGTACCGCTCGAAGCGGATACCACCCCCGCGCATGGCTCAGGCATGTTCTGTGAGGGGTGAGCCCCAGGAACATCCTGAAACCCCTTTAACGCTTTGGAGCCCGAAGACTCCCGCAGGGGTAAAGCCAATGGATTCTTGAGGGTAAGGCCGGAGCCGTCACCATGTTGGGCATGGGACATACCACTCAAGCATTGACTAGTCTTAACAGACTGTTTTTGGGTTACCTGATCCTGTGAAGTAGAGAAACCGGGTACCCTCACTGCCGAGGAAAAAACGGTATCGAGGGAAACTCTAAATACTGAAGGTTTCTTCACAAAATTATCTCCTGAAAAGTCAGGGGAAAAAGGGTCAGGACCCACACAATTGAGACACCAACTATTGGTGTCTAAAAAGAAAAAGGTGTTTCCACATCGAATGCACTTCTTAGGAAAAGAAGGCTCCATGATGAAAAGGCCTAGTAGGCCTAAGTAGTTAAGGCAAAAAAACTGAAGAAAAGGTTTCTCAGAATTTAGTCAAAAATCCACCGGCGATACCGGTGGCAGCGGGAAATACAGCCGCGACCACAAGAAAACAAAAAACTAAAGTAATTAAACTAATGAAAAAGAAAAGTTTCTGCGGTGACAGGAGGACGTCCTGCCGGCTCCGCGGAAAAACCAAAACTGAAGAGAGGCTGTGGAGAAGGCGGGAAGTCACTGCGCAGGCGCGAGGGATGCTGCCAAAAGCTTTCTGATTGGAAGCTGGGCAGCATTCCCGTGCAGGCTCTGTCGGTGCCGACGTTCCCATATGTGAAGACTCATTCCTCCTTGTTCCTGGAGTTTGGTTATTCCCACCACTTTCATGGATTCTGATAATGGGGCACCCTTTGCAAATAAATTGTATAATTGGATGAGAACATCTATTACTACAGGCCCCAACGTTTTATAGAACTTATTGGAAAAACCATCCAATCCTGGGGCTTTATTCGCTGCTAATTTCTTAATCAAATTAAGGACTACCTGAGTAGTTATGTAGCAGCGAAGTGCACGCAATGAACACACCAGGAGTCTATTTACTAGAATTCAAACCTGTTTATTATGTGCACAGGCTCAGACACCTGTCACTTTCAAAATGGTCTGAGCAATGGCGTTCAATAAAACAACAGCATTTATAGTTTTCCTCATCAGTTCTATACAGGCAAACTCCTCATTGGTCCCGGTGGCCCCCTCACCCCCCCCCCCCCCCATTCAATGGAAAATTTCTGACCGGGCCCACACTGCATCTCCCCCCCCCCCTCTGAGGCCTTCCTAGCCATGGCTCTATATCTAGACATAACATTCTGCCTTGCTTTTTGCTGACAAGGTCACTCGCAGCACAGACACTGTGTGAAAAGCTGAATTCTGAAATACATCTGTGAATAACATATCACACTCAGTGGAAAAGTTTTACCTTCTTATCATCATAAGCTGCTTGAAGCAAAATGCTGTTTTCTCTAGCTTTCAACTCTGCTCAGTTCTAATATTCTGAAGTGGGGGTTGGGGACGCAGGCCTAACCTACAAGCTTGCTTCTGCTACCTAACATACAGTTACAGGCTATCCTAGGCAATGGCCTATCACATTCCCCCCTTTGATTATTCTCACCCCCAAGTGAGAAAGGGTGAGAATTAAATCACATATGGTACTCTACACTAGGGTGATCACTGTGTGGCACAGGGTTAGGGTAGTAATGCCACATTGCTAGTATCTGTGAATCTGCCTTGCGTTCAACAATTCTATCAATGGTTGAGTTCAGCATACGCAAGCATAAGGGAAGGAAACATGGGATACATAAGCAAACAGCCACAATCAAGAAAACTATCAAGACAAGTGTCTTCAGGCCGCCCATACCTGAAAACCATGAACCAAACCAGCCATCAAGTTGCAAGCCATGCCAGGTTTGGACTGGGACATAAGTTTGTTTTCTCATGTGATTGGCTGTCTTCTACAACCTGCCCTTCATTATCAATTTGTAAACAACAGTTAGTCAAATTAAGTTTACCACATACACCTTCAGCTGCAAGCAGATAATCTAATGCTAAGCGGTTCTGGTAAATGGCTGTACGCATCTGTGTGGCTTGTTTGGCTAACAAGGTTAGTGCTCTGCTAGTTTCATTGGTTATAATTTCAACAACAGTCTTGCAAACGTATAATACGGTCCAACATATACACAGGAGTGCGGTAGCCCCAAGAACCATCTTGTGCCCAGGTAGCAGGTCCATAGTAAGAAACAATTCTCTCAGGTGGCCATTCTTCAGAGGTTGCATCCCATTTGTCCCACTGGCCGATTTTGAGAGCCTCTCGCTTCTGTCGGCTTTTGTATACAGGGAATCCCAATTGTTCTCCGTGGGACAGGGGCAAAAGGAAGAAAGATGGTCGTATAGTTCCTAGAACACACGCCCCTCCCCAATTGGCAGGGAGTTTAGCATATGCTCGAGTGCCACAAATCCAATAAAGTCCATGTGGAGCTTGCCAGGTGCTATGCGTAGCCAGATTTGTCCATATCCTGGCCAAGTAAGGGAAGACGATCAAAGGATTAGAAGGTTGCGGAGTATTGGCACCTGACCACCAAGATGTTTTCTCAGTAGCAGCATTGTAATATTTCTGGTTCAAACAGACCAACTGTCCTACTAATGCAGTCAATTGTGGTCCTGCTCATACAAAACATAGTCTACCCCCTATGGAGTGGGCGAGGACCCATTCATTGGTAGTGTTATGAATATCAGTCTGGTTATATGGTACGGAATAGTTCAGTTCTTGCGCCTCCCAAGGCTATTGGTCTCCCATCTGAGTTCCTCCACAAAAGAGACAGTCTGAGACATGGAGGCTGGAGGCCACAGCTCCAGCTAGTTCGATGAACAAATTCTGCGAAGCGTGGGGAACTACAAATTCTGCCTTCATGGCCTCATGGAAGGTATGATGTATGCGATAAGGTGAAGAAACATGAGTCGTTACATTCAGTTGGATGAATACGATGGTTCCAGGATCAGTTCCACCTCCTGCTATGCACAGGCCAAATCAAAATCCTTGCTTCCATTGACTGGGGTCAAAGATCTGGAGTCGTAGGGGATTGCATGTACTTTTCTTGCACTTGTTGGGTTCTAGTAGGGGTAATCTTTCTAATATAGCTTTACGATTATCTCCAGTTTGTCCTGTTGGGCCACCAGACCAGGTAGCATAGTACACACAGTCCCACTTCGGACAGTAGTAGTCTGCTTCGGATGATTTGCTATACATTGTTGGTGAGCGTGTTCCAGTGCACATTCCCCATCTGTATGCACCTTCAGGACACATATATTTCTCATCATAATAGTAAGCTTGTTCCCATGATCCACACCTGTAGTAATTATTTCTGTTAATTAAGTCACAAGCATCAAAATACAGGTATGCAGGTTGGGTGGGATCAGAGAGTTGACTTGTGGCGTTGACGAGGGCTCCATCTTCATCATTCCATCTCAGTTCCAGGACATAGTAAGATGGATTCTGTCGAGGTCTGAAGCAAGTACGAGTCTTTCCCTTAGTACAGACGTTCAGTTCTGTACCATTATAGATACACTGGCTGACTATGCCAGTACAAGTATAGTAAGAGTGATAAAGTAGAGTCTGAGTAACTTGCATTCCAGTTCGGGTGGTGGTTATACAGGCTGCACAAGGGGGCAAAGCAAGAGTGGTTCTCAAGAGTCCCAGGGCTACCGCAAGAATAAAACAGTAATTAGTAAGCATCATGATCATAGTCTCTAATAAATAATGAGGTAGGTAATGGTTGATTGAGGTAGATAAATAATGGTTGATCGGTTGATAGAGTCTGCAATGAAAATAATGCAAAACTGAAGGACGGCTCTTTCATTGATGTCCAGGAGTAGGTTGGCAAAGTCTTTACGATGATGGATCTTGTCTTCGCAGTGTGAGTCGCAATGGTGATGCAGGATTAGCGATCGAGGTCCAGGAGCGACTCTCAGGAACTGCCGCTGGCTTTACTCGACTGTGATGGATCCAGGAGTCGATTTCTGCCACTTTAACTGCTGTTGGGGTTGATAACAAGACAATGTATGGCCCTTTCCACTGAGGCGCCAACGGTGTCTTCTTTCCACTCTTTTACCCACACCGAGGCTCCAGGCTTGAAAGGATGCAAGGGCTCTGTTAGATTGATAGGCAACTGGTCTTGCACCCAGGCATGAAGGCCCTGTAAAACAGAACTTAGAGCCAACAATTCTTGCCTAGTGATTACTGATCCAATTTGATTCATATCCCCCCTTATCCCCTGAATTATGGGCGAGGGCCTCCCATACAAAATCTCAAACGGGGATACTCCTAATGGCGTGGTGGGGGCTGCATGTATCCGGAGTAGGGCTATGGGGAGAGCCTGGGGCCATTTCAGGTGGGCTTCTTGACAGAGCTTAGATAACTGAGACTTCAGGGTTCGGTTCATTCTCTCTACTTTTCCTGAACTCTGGGGTCTATAAGCTGTGTGTAACTTCCATTGTATTTGCAGGGCATGGGCCAGCTGCTGGGTTACTTGTGATACAAAAGAGGGCCCATTGTCAGACCCCATGGTCAAAGGTATTCCGAATCGGGGGATGATCTCATGGAGCAAGGCTTTAGTGACTTCCCTGGCCTTCTCAGTTCTAGTGGGAAAAGCTTCCACCCATCCAGAAAAGGTACAGACTAGGACTAACAGGTAGCGATATCCATTCGCTCGTGGCATTTCTGCAAAGTCTATTTGAATATTCCCCATAGGGGTAACTCCTACTGACTGAGCTCTTGGGGGTGGGACAGGACCTTGTCGGGCATTGTTCTTGGCACAAGTCACATATCTTCGGGCTACTGAGGTGGTCAGAGGTCCCAGCAACGAGATATAAAAGTATGGTTTTAGAGCATCTGCCATTTTGGTTTTTCCATAGTGTGTGGCTTGATGAAAGGCTTGGACAAAGGCAGGGCCTAGGGCTTCGGGAATCACGGTCATACCAGGGGGTGAGCTCCCTTCAGGCGGTGGCAACACTATCCATCCAGTTTCCGATAGTTGCCCCCCCTCATGTTGACAATAATGGTCCATCTGTGCCTGGATATATCTGGGTGTCCATGCACTAAGAGGTACTGGAAATATGGCTGCTTGAATTGTTACACTAGGGGTAGTGATTTGTCCAGCAATGGCTGCTTCTTGGGCTGTGGCATCGGCAAATCTATTTCCTCGGGACACATCTCCATCTCCAGTTTGATGGCTTCGACAATGCATTACGGCAACGCGTTTGGGGGCCCATACTGCTTCCAATAAAGTCAATATTTCTGGGCCATACTTGACAGACTTGCCCCCTGAGGTGATTAATCCACGCTCCTTGTACAGGGCTCCATGGGCATGTAATGTTGTAAAAGCATATTTGGAGTCTGTGTAGACGTTCAGGCTAATTCCTGTTCCACGTTTGAGTGCGCGTGTGAGGGCTATCAATTCAGCCTTCTGTGCTGAGGTTCCTGGGGCCAGGGCTGATGCTTCTATTACCATGTCCAGGGTCACCACTGCATAACCAGCACATCGCTGTCCTTCGACTATGAGGCTACTCCCATCCACGAAGAAAGTTCTGTCTGGGTGGTCCAAAGGGATATCAGTTAAGTCTGGGCGACTTGAATATACAGTGTCCATTACTTCCAAGCAATCATGGTCAGGAGGGCCTGGACCGGTTGGCAATAGGGTAGCTGGGTTCAGAGTTTGGCTGACACTCAATTGCAATCGAGGATTCTCACATAGCATGCTTGGATATTTCAACATTCGAGCATTAGTGAGCCAATGGTTTCCTTTGTGTTCCATCAGGGTTAAGACAGCATGTGGTACGGTGACTTGAAGCTCTTGTCCTAGGGTGAGCTTGTCCGCTTCGCTCACCAAGAGGGCTGTGGCTGCTACAGCTCTCAGGCAAGGTGGCCATCCTTTGGCAACAGGATCCAATTGTTTTGACAGGTAGGCTACAGGTCGCTGCCAAGACCCAAGAGGCTGAGTCAAGACTCCCAATGCGTTTCCACTTGACTCATGGACATATAGGCGAAAGGGTTTCTGCACATCTGGTAGTCCCAAAGCTGGGGATGACATCAATGCTGTTTTAAGGGATTTGAATGCTTTATCTTGTTCTGGGCCCCATTCCAAGGGGGATCGTTCCGCTCCTTTTGTGACTTGGTACAAGGGTTTTGCCATGAGCGCAAAATTTGGTATCCATATGCGGCAATAGCCTGCAGCTCCCAGGAAAGCCCGCACCTGCTTTCTGGTGGTGGGGGTTGGGATGCGGCATACTGCTTCCTTTCGTTCAAGTCCTAATTTCCGGGTTCCTTTGGACAGATTGAACCCTAAGTATTTCACTTCTGTCTGGCACCGCTGCGCCTTGGCTCTCGAGACCTTGTATCCAGCTTCATTCAAGAGGTGCAAGAGATCACTAGTAGCTTGCACACAATCAGTTTCATTGTTGGTGGCTATAAGCAAGTCATCTACATATTGGAGTAAAATTCGTTTTCCTGGAGTTACAGGGTAACTTGACAGATCTTGACTGAGGGCTGCACTGAAGATAGTGGGTTAATTCTTGAATCCTTGTGGTAGTCGAGTCCAAGTGAATTGTCCTCGTCGTCCTGTGGTAGGGTTTTCCCATTCAAATGCAAACAAAAGCTGACTGGCAGATGCCAGGCGTATACAGAAAAAGGCATCCTTTAAGTCCAGAACAGTGAAATGTGTGGCTTCCGCTGGAATCAGTCTCAGGAAGGTGTAAGGATTTGGTACTACTGGATGTATGGTTTCAACTGCACTGTTCACTCGACGTAAATCCTGCACTGGGCAGTAGTCACCTGTCCCAGGCTTCTCGATTGGGAGAAGGGGGGTGTTCCAGGGTGATTGGCATTCCCTAAGGAGTCCATACTGCAGTAATTTCTTCAGGTGGCGATGGATACCTTCAATTGCTGGTCGTGGGAGGGGATACTGACGCACATGCACTGGTTCTGCTCCTGGCTTAAGGGTGACAAGCACAGGAGCTATATTCTTTGCTAGGCCAGGTGGATTATTCTCTGCCCATACTCCAGGCGGGGCTGCAATGCTGGTAGGTATACTGGAACTTGCTGCTTTGGATGCAGGTAAATAGAACCGCCATTCTTCTTCTTGGGGGACAGCTAACACCATCAGGCCAGCAGGTTTTGAATTTATAGTCATTTCCATTTTTCCCCCTTCAACGAAGGATATCTGTGCTTGAAGCTTTGCAAGCATGTCTCGGCCCAAAAGGGGAACTGGGCATTCAGGCATATACAAGAACTGGTGTGTTATCGTCCGTCCCCCTAGTTCACAGGCGCGGTTCTGCAGAAAAGGTCTTGTGGTTCTCGTTCCAGTAGCTCCCACAATTGTGACAGATCGAGAGGACACAGGAGCCACAGGTTTGGCTACTACTGAATGCTCGGCCCCTGTGTCTACCATAAAGTCCATATGCTGGTCTCCAATCTTTAATTTGACCATAGGCTCCTGGAGACCTAAGACGAACTTGGAGCCCGGTCTGGCCTAGCCCTCATTATCCATGGAATCGTTCTCGGCGGTTGCCACTCCCGCTATGGCAGTCTCTTTTTGCTGTTGAAACTGCGCGCGCTGCATCCCCCCTCGCTGCTGGAATCGCCCCCCCTGCTCTCCTAGTGCTCCCGCCTCCTCTCCAGGGGGTGGAGCTAATGTTCGGGCACTCGTTCTTCCAATGTCCTTCTTCCTTACAATAGGCGCACTGGTTTGCACCTAGGGGGGGCCGAGCACTCCCCCGGCCCCTTCCCCATCCTCTGGCTCTTCTATTTGGATATCCTCCTCCGTGTCCTTCCACTAATGCTGCAGCGAGCAAATCCGCTTTCTTCTTCATCTTTCTTTCACTTTCCCGTTGGCATTCTTGATCACGATTCACAAATACCTTTTGTGCGACTTCCATTGACTGTGTTGAGTTCATGCCCGCAAATCCCTCTAATTTCTGCAGTTTTCGTTTTATGTCTCCCTGGGACTGACTCACAAAGGCGGCGTTCACCATACGCAAATTCTCCTGGGCTGCTGGATCATATGGGGTGTAAAGTCTATAGGCTTCAGTCAATCGTTCATAGAAAGCAGCTGGACTTTCATCTGGGCGTTGAAGAACGTCCGCTACTTTCCCAACGTTCATTGCTCTCTGCCCTCCCTTCTTTAGGCCCTGCAGTAAGGCATGGCGGAACCGGGTGAGGGCCTTCTCTCCGTCATCATTATTTGGGTTCCATCCGGGATCTTCATTTGGGAAATCTGCGGCTGCTGCCCTTCGGGGATCTAGGTCTCGCCCATCTTCAGGGTTTTCTTCCAACCATCTAGTGGTTGCTCGCACTATCCGTGCCCGCTCTTCAGTAGTAAAGAGGGTAGCCAAGAGCTGGCGACAGTCAGACCAGGTGGGCTGGTGGGTTTGCATAATACTGGACATTAACTCCGTTAAATCTTGGGGCTTCTCAGTATAGGAGGCATAATGCGTTTTCCAGTTCAATAAATCTGTTGTGGTGAAAGGCACATAAACTAGACTGGTTGGTCTGACCACAACCTGACCCTCTGTATTTACAATAGGTAATCCTGGGACTTGCCGCAGTGGCATTTGGCGAACTTCTCTCTGGCCCGCTGTCCTGCTTCTGAAGGCGTAACGCAGATTAGTGGGGGTAGTGCTGCTGCTGGTGCTTGGACTAGTGGGTGGCCCTGGACTGGCATCTGACCCTCCGCTAGCAGATCCTTCAGGGGATGATGATTCTGTTGCAGAGCTCTGCCCAGAGCTTGCAGCGCTCTGCTCAGGACTAGGGCTCCGACTCTGGGGAAGTGGGTGGTCCTCGGGTGGTGGGTGACCGGGTGGGGGTACCTCAACTGGGGGTACTCCCACTACCTCTGGCTCTACTCGGGGTACTGATGGAGCTGACGGGACTGGTGTATACAGAAATGTGGGCGAATGACCCGGGACCTCTGGAGGCTCTGGGACTGCAAAAATAGGGGGCTTTTCCTTCTTAGCAGGGACTCCCGCTAACAGAATTCTACTCTGCCTCTCACGGCAACGCTTTATCCAAGGGGGTTGCTTCTCACAGATAGCTAGCCAGGAATCTATATAGGAAAACTGCTCGGAACTATATCTGCGCACCACCTGGTGCACTCGGGACACAATTTGAATATCAAAAGTATCTTCTGGTGGCCACACGGCGTCCAGCGCTGGCCACACCCTACTACACAATATTTCTAAGCGGGTTGGTGACATTTTTACCCCATAATCACCACTAAACCCTTTTTTAAAATTTGTGATCATACAGTTCAACGGAGTTTGTACGGACTCCGCCCCTCCCATTATGACATATGACAGACAAGACAGCAAACAGAAAGGATGGGTAGGATGGCTGCGGGTAAGGGGTACGCACAGCCCACAGAACAAGGAGGGGGACAAACACCAGACGCTTCCTCCTTTTCGCGACCTGGGCGCAGTCGCCTGGCCAGGAAATGCGCTACTTAGGAGTCCGCTCTTGCTCGGCCTATATTGCAAGACCTCTCAAGCACACTTCACACAACCAAACTTGCTAGCATTTCCCAAATTCCAAATTCCCAGGCTGACTAAACCACAATTACCAAACCAAAAGGGTCAGTGGCTTCGCCCCGCGCATACTCATGTAGGGTTACTAGGACCGCCCTGGGAGTTGATCAGACTCCCTTTACCTGTTACCATACCATATTAGTCTCCAGACTTTCCAAGAGCTAACTGACTAAGAACCAGATAAATCAATACTCACCGGATCCGGTAGCTAATGCGCTGCGCAACCAGTTCCACCTCGGGTTGAATCCTGGACTCCCCTCCCGGGTTTGAGGTGTTGGCCGGCCGGACCCAGCAAGCGTGCCGAGGCAGGGCGGAACCTTCCGATGCAAGGGACCGGCGGCGCCTGGGCTCCTCTCCGCTGTTGGCCGGCTGCGGTCCCAGCCGGACCAAACCTGGAGGTGGTAATACGTGGTAGTATTCACTTGCACACCATCCGCGTACCCCACTCTTCCCGGTCAGGGAACCAGTGTAGCAGCGAAGTGCACGCAATGAACACACCAGGAGTCTATTTACTAGAATTCAAACCTGTTTATTATGTGCACAGGCTCAGACACCTGTCTGTCACTTTCAAAATGGTCTGAGCAATGGCGTTCAATAAAACAACAGCATTTATAGTTTTCCTCATCAGTTCTATACAGGCAAACTCCTCATTGGTCCCGGTGGCCCCCTCAAACCCCCCCCCCCCCCATTCAATGGAAAATATCTGACCGGGCCTGCACTGCATCTCCCCCCCCCCCCCTCTGAGGCCTTCCTAGCCATGGCTCTATATCTAGACATAACATTCTGCCTTGCTTTTTGCTGACAAGGTCACTCGCAGCACAGACAATGTGTGAAAAGCTGAATTCTGAAATACATCTGTGAATAACATATCACACTCAGTGGAAAAGTTTTACCTTCTTATCATCATAAGCTGCTTGAAGCAAAATGCTGTTTTCTCTAGCTTTTAGCTCTGCTCAGTTCTAATATTCTGAAGTGGGGGTTGGGGACGCAGGCCTAACCTACAGGCTTGCTTCTGCTACCTAACATACAGTTACAGGCTATCCTAGGCAATGGCCTATCACATTTATAGGTTTAGATAAACCCTCCACCTCTTCCATTGTCAAGGAAGGTAAGTTAAGCCCCCTTATATATTCTGCAATAGCAGTCGGGATGCCTCAGTTTCTGGTGTATACAGTTCCCGGAAAAACTCTACAAACTGTTCCCTGAATTAATCCTCTCCCCTCACTACTCCTCCCTTAGTATCCCGAAATCTAATAATATTGGGCCCGATTTTCAAAGGGAGTTACATGGGTAACAGTCCATGTTACCCTTCTAAATGCCTTAACCGGGATTTTCCAAAGGCACCTACATGGGTAGTTCCTTTGGAAAATCCTGGTTAGAAACATAGAAATATGACGACAGAAAAAGACCACATGGCCTATCTAGTCTGTCCTTCCATAACAACTACAACAGTCCCCTTTTTACCTTTAGAGATCCTCTGTGTTGGTCCCATGCTTTTTTGAATTCAGTTACTGTCCTCATCTCTACCACCTCCACTGGGAGACTATTCCACGGATACACTACCCTTTCCGTAAAGAAATATTTCCGCATATCACTCCTGAATCTATCTCCCTTCACCCTCATCCCATGTCCCCTCGTAGCAGAACTTGCTTTCAATTGAAAGAGGCTCTCTCCCTGAACATTTATGCCACGGAGGTATTTAAACATCTCAATCATATCACCTCTATCCCGCCTTTCCTCTAAAGTGTACATAATAAGATCCTTCAGTCTGTCCTCATATGCTTTATAATGAAGACCACTAATCATTTTAGTAGCCACCCTCTGCACCGACTCCATCCTGTTCACATCCTTTTGAAGGTGCGGTCTCCAGAATTGCACACTATACTCCAAATGAGGTCGCACCAAAGACTTATACAGAGACATGATCACCTCCTTTTTTCTGCTAGCCATTCCTCTCCGTATATACCCAAGCATACTTCTAGCTTTTGCCGTCGCCTTTTCTACCTGTTTAGCTACTTTAAGATCATCAGACACAACCACGCCTAGGTCCCGCTCTTCTTTAGTGGACAAAAATACTTCACCCCCTATACTATATTGCTCCCTTGGATTGCTGCAGCCCAAATGCATGACCTTACATTTTTTAACATTAAATCCCAGCTGCCAAATTCTAGACCATTCTTCAAGCTTAGCTAGATCTCTCCTCATGTTATCTACCCCTTCCTGGGTGTCTACTCTATTGCAGATTTTGGTATCATCCGCAAAGAGGCAAACCTTACCTGAAAGCCCTTCCGCTATATCACTAACAAAGATGTTAAAAAGAATCGGACCAAGGACAAATCCCTGGGACACACCACTGATAACATCCTTCTCCTCAGAGTAAGCTCCATTTACTTGTACTCTTTGTCGCCTCCCACCCAACCAATTTCTAACCCAAGCAGTAACTTCAGGGTCCATCCCTAGGGTGCTCAGTTTGTTTATAAGTCGCCTGTGAGGAACAGTGTCAAAGGCTTTAGTGAAATCTAAATACACCACATCTAGGGCTCTCCCTCGGTCCAACTCCCTGCTCACCCAGTCAAAGAAATCAATCAGATTTGTCTGACAAGACCTGCCTCTGGTGAATCCATGCTGCCTCGGATCCTGTAATCCGCTGGACTCCAGAAACCTCACTATTTTCTCTTTCAGCAGTGTTTCCAATAATTTACTCACCACCGAAGTTAAACTAACCGGCCTGTAGTTTTCAACCACATCCTTACTTCCGCTTTTGTGTAAAGGCACCACATGAGCCTCTCTCCAGTCCTTTGGCACAACTCCCGACTCCAACGAGGCATTGAAAAGGTCAGTCAGTGGAGCTGCTAGAACGTCCCCAAGTTCCCTCAGTATTCTCCGGTGTATCCCATCCGGTCCCATCGCTTTGTCTACTTTAAGTTGAGATAGTTTCTCACGAACACAGTCTTTTGAAAATTGTTCAAGATGCCCTTTGCTTCTGTTCCTATTTGTGGATGTTTTCTGAGGTCCTGCTCCTGGTGCTTCATCTGTGAACACAGAACAAAAATATTTGTTAAGCAATTCCGCTTCATCCTTATCAGCTTCTACATATTCCTCCCCTGCACCCTTGAGTCTGACAATACCACTCTTGCCCTTCCTCTTCTCACTAATATATCTGAAAAATGTCTTATGCCCCCATTTTATTGCATTGACTATTTCCTCCTCCTTTTGAATCTTTGCCTTCTTGACTACTTTGCTAGCTTCTCTAAGTTTTTCCAAATACAGATGCCTGTCTTCCTCTCTCTGTGATCTCTTGTATTTCATGAAGGCCTCCCTCTTTTTCTTCACTTTTTCAGCTACTTCTTTCGAAAACCATAGTGGTCTCCTTTTCCTTTTACCTTTATTTACCATTTTAACAAAAAGGTTGGTTGCCCTTAAAATATCCCCTTTCAGTTTTTCCCACTGTTTTTCTACATCCCTCAGCTGTTCCCATCCAACTAACGACTTCCTGAGGTATTGGCCCATCTTCGCAAAGTTAGTCTTCTTAAAGTCTAAGATCCTCGCCTTTGAATGGATTCTAACAGCCCTAGTCCTAATACTGAACCACACCATCTGGTGATCACTGGATGCAAAATGATCTCCCACTACAACATCAGAAACACTTTCACCATTGGTAAGCACCAAGTCCAGTATGGCCCCTTCATGTGTGGGGTCTGTTACTAATTGCCTGAATAGTTCTCCCTGTAGAGAATACAGGATCTCCTTACATCTAGATGATACTGCAGCAGGAATGTGCCAATCAACATCTGGCATACTGAAATCTCCTATCAGTAGCACTTCCCCTTTCCTAGCAATACTGCGCATGTCTTCAATTAACTCTCTGTCCACCTCTTCCTCTTGTGAGGGAGGTCTGTATATCACACACAATGTAAATAGATTTCTCTTTCCCTCTTTCTAATTTAACCCACAATGCCTCCCCTCTCCCTTTTAAGCTCTGTAATTCCAAAGCTTTAATAGTAGTTTTTACATATAATGCCACTCCTCCTCCCCTACTTCCTACCCTGTCCTTTCTAAATAAAGTTACATCCCAATCATGGTTTTCTGTGAACCATGTTTCTGTAACTGCCACTAAATCCAAGTCAGCCACTCCCACCAAAGCTTCAACATCAGGCAGGGATCTTATTTCCCATGCTACGGGCATTTATACACACTGCTTTCCATATGTTACCCCTGTTACCATTTCCATAAAGTTATTTAATGTATCACCTACCTGGGGGCTTTCACTTACCTGGGGGCTTTCTTCACCCATCCCCAACGAATCTAGTTTAAAGCCCTCTTCAGTAGATTAGCCAGTCTACTACTGAAGACGCGTTGACCTTTCTTGGACAGATGGATGCCATCTCTGCTCTGCAACCCTTGGAACAGAATCCCATGGTCTAGGAAACCAAAACGCTCTCGATGACACCATCCACGCAGCCATGTATTCATCTCCAGGATGCGGACCTCTCTGCCTTGGCTTTTACCCTCAACAGGGAGGATTGAAGAGAACACCACCTGTGCACCTAACTGCTTCACCCTCTGTCCCAGAGCCATGAAGTCACTTTTGATACGTTCCGAGGTATACCTGGCAGTATCATTTGTTCCAACATGGATTAGCAACATTGGGTAATAGTCAGTGGGCTTGATGAGTCTCGGCAAACTCTCCGTAACATCTTGGATTTTGGCACCAGGCAGACAGCATACCTCTCTGGACATCAAGTCTGGTCGGCAGATGGACACCTCAGTACCCCTCAGAAGAGAGTCTCCAACCACCACTACCCTTCCTTTCCTTGTGGTCACTGATTATGCAACTTTGGGGTACTAGAGCTCTGGTTCTTCCCTATCCAGGGATGCTTTCACCTCCTCCACTTCCAGGGCTGCATAATGGTTCTTCAATTCAAGGGCTGGAGAAGTTGGATTGGTGATTTTGCAGGCCCTGGTGACTTGTGTCCAACCATCGACATTCTGTTGGCACCCATCTTCTCTTCTGCTGGAGAGCTTGGTTGCTGCAAGAAGCATCTCATCAATGTACTTCTCACTGTCTTGAATGCTCCTCAGCCTTGCCACCTTGTCTCTGAGTTCCTCCACTTGTTTCCTCAGAGTTTCAGCATGCAGGCACCCTGCACATGGAACCGGTCCTTCACCTGGCATTAGGACCTCTGTCTGGACCGAGGCAGAAACTGGGGCAACAGCTTTAGCGATACGATTTTTCCCAGCCATTGTTCTCTTCGTGGAGCTTAGGTATTGTTGGTTGATCTGGAGAGGTCCTGTAGGAAAGCCTGAACAGGGCAGGGCACTGGAGCCTTTTATGCAGGCCCTCAGCTGCTCTCAGGTAATCAGGCCCACTAACTCCTGATTAGGTGTTAGCAGTTCCGAAAGCTGAGGAGGTTACTGGAGTTCAACCACCTACTGTGCTCAAGGAAAGTCCCATGTTGGTTGATCTGGAGAGCTCCTGTAGGAAAGTCCCTAACACACCCAGATGCTATCCACTTAGCATCGAGGTGTGTACGGGGTGTTCCAGGGCAGAGCGGAGGCGAGGAATGGCACTAAGTGGGTAGCAGCGATTTTCAATGCTGCCCTCTTAGTGTTCTGTGCCTTAAAGGAAAACCCTCGCCTATCTTTGAGATGCTGGGGTTAAATGGGCAGCATCGAAAATTGCTGCTACCTGCTTAGCCTCGGCGGCTGCCAGCCTGTATAGCGTGACCTGGATTTTCATTTCCGTCGCTGCAGAAATGAAAATCCAGGTTAAGGGGGTCAGCGGGCAGGTTATATGCCGACGCGGCGCATAGCCTGCCTAAATGAAAATCAGGCCCATTATTCTTTGTTTGTTGCTTCTTTAACTTATGAGCTAGAAGCCTACTGGCTTTATTACCAAATTCATAATAATTCTGTTGAAGACGCTCCAACTTAAATTTAATGTCCTCCGTCTGTAATTCCAAAAGGGCCTGCCTAGCTTCATTTAAGGTCCGAGAGTCACTACGGCCCAACCGCCCCTGCTTTTGCCTCTCCTCCAGCTCCCCAATTTGTGTCCTGAATCCTTCAGCTTTTTGGCTTTTCATTTTCTTCTGATATGAACCAATGGCTATAAATTCCCCACGCCTTTAGGCAGTCCCAAATCACTCCCAAAGAGCACTGGCCATCGTCATTGAGCTCTAAATAGTCTTGAAGGACTAGAAAAGGGGACTGCTACTTCTGGAGAGAGATCTGCAATTGTGAGTATATACTTCTGGGAATTTTTCTGAAGGGACCTCTTTGGATTAAAGCTGATTAATCTGTGAACCCAGTGTATTTGTTAAATCAGTCAGGGAGTCAGACCAGGAAGTTGGTCACAGCTGTACCTCAGCAGCACAGAATTTAAAACACAGAATTAAGCTTCAGGCGAACAAGGTATATTAAACGTATTAGGTACAATTTTATTAGTATAAGTATCCTTAGCAACCCTTAGAAAGTAAAGAACTTAAAGATCTAAACACAAGCTTAACACTAAGATGCAGACAGCAGTCCAGCAGCAAAATGGGGGCTTTCCAGTCTTTTGCATTGAGTGTCACATGTATGATTTTCTCCCAGTTGATGAGAGGTCTTACGTGTGCACTAGGTGCAAGGAGCTCTTTGCTCTCAGGGAACGAGTCCGTTCTCTAGAGGCTAGAGTAGCAGACTTGGAAAACATAAGAAAGACAGAGAGGTACATAGACGAGACCTACAGAGATATAGTCCTGAAGTCCCACCTCCAGTCTGGCAGCATCCTTGTTGCCATGGAGGAGAGAGAATATGTGACAAGAGAGCATCACCCTGGTGTGGCAGGAAGTGATCCTGTAACTAGGACCTGTCCTCCAGATGATGTAAAACCCTCTCGCACCGAGGAAGTTTCTCCAGGGCCATGTGCCCATGAGGGAAAGGTTAGGACAGCCATTATAGTTGGTGATTCGATCATTAGGCATGTAGATGTCACTGGTATAAATCCCTGAGGGACCGCCTCCTTGCTCCAGTAACCTATTGACAAAGCAGACTCACCGGAGCAATAATTAAGTAGCAAACATCGCTAACCAACATTAACAACTATCAACTATTAAGACACGAAATGTGTCCCTAAAGTACTACTAGTGTTGTCCTGTTATGGTCCGCCCTCCATCTTAATAGAGGAACATGACACCCAAAAGATCCCCATTCAGTCACCCTCCCCTTATGGACTGCAACTCATATACCTGGCCCCTGAACTTGCAAAATGCAATGTGTGCCTTTTGAGTCAGTCATGACTCCTGGCGACCCAGAAGCTCCTGGGTTTTCTTGGCAGTGTCACCGGAAGTAGATTGCCAGGCCTTTCTTCCAAGGCAATGGTTAAGTGACTTGCCCAAGGCCACAAGGAGTGCTAGTGGGAATTGAACCCTGGTTGCTTGGTTACCAAGCCAGTGTTCTAACCACTAGGCTACTCCTCCCCCTGAACTTACCTTGTCAAATATTATAACTCTTTGCTTCAGGCCGTAGTCCAAAAGACAGAATATAGGGAGGGATGCGGGACTGGACAGGAACAACAATTAGCAGGTAAGTCTAATTTCACCTTACTGATCGTCACTCCAGTCCAGTCTCAGAAACTCTAGGGATGTAACAGAGCAGTAAAAACCACTTAACGGGAGGGACCCTCCAGACCAGCCTGAAGCAATGCCGATCCAAAACAGGTATCCCCTTCCGCCTGTACATCAAGCCGATAATGCTTGACAAAGGTATTTAATGATGACCAAGTTGCTGCCTTACAGATGTCAAGCGCCGGTACCAAACTGCACTCTGCCCAGGACGCCGCCTGTGCCCTTGTTGAATGTGCCTTAAGCCCATCTGGTACGGGCCTGCCCTTCAACAAATACGCTGAAGCTATGGCCTCTTTGATCCATCTGGCAACAGACGCTTTGGAAGCTGCGTGCCCTTTTCTGGCCCCCCCAAAAAGAACAAACAGCCTCTCTGTTTTAGGGAATTCCTTTTTTCGCCACAAATACGTCTTTAAAGCTCTACGCACGTCTAAGAGATGCAAGTGCCGGAACTGAACGTCCTCGCTACTAGCTTCAAATACTGGCAAGGAAACCACTTGATTCACATGAAAAACCGACACCACCTTAGGCAAAAACAAAGGTACTGGCCTTAACACCACCTTTTTCTCGTAAAAAGATAAAAAAGGCTTTCTACAGGACAAAGCCTGCAACTCTGAAATTCTCCGTGCCGACAAAATCGCTACTAGAAAAAACACTTAGAAAGAAATATCTTTTAAAGATGCTCGTGACAAGGGCTCAAAAGGCTCGCGTACCAACGCCTCCAAGACTAAATGTAGATCCCACGTCGGTACTGTCGGTCTACACGGTGGCCTCAACAGTGACACCGCTCTCAAAAAACGCTTCACATGCGGGTGCGCTCCTAGCATCTCCCCATTTACCTTACCTCTATAACAAGAGAGCCCTGCCAACTGAACTCTCAATGACGCTGTGGCTAAGCCTTTTTCAAACCTGTCCTGAAAAAAAGACAGAATTTGAGAAGGTTAAATTAGACTTACTTGCTAATTGTGGTTCCTTAAGGAACTCCAGTCTAGTCCTAGACCTCTGGGTTTAAGCACCTCCTCCCGCAGCTTTGGAGACTGAGCACATCACACTTTGCTGTGACACCAGTATAAGTAATCCAGGGACCGCCTTCCCTAGTCAGTAACCTATTGACAAAGCAGACTCACCAGAGCAATAAAGAGTAGTTACTCACCTGTAACAGGTGTTCTGCAGAAGCTGCAGGAATCAGTCCTCACATATGGGTGACGTCGGCGCCGACGGAGCCCCCATGAGGAGCATTTCCCCAGCTTTCACAGAAAGCCTTTGGGACTGCCAGCACGCATGCGCGGTCCCCTTCCCGCCCAAGGGTGCCATCTTGCTCAGTCTGATGACATAGCTAAAAGACAGCAAAAAACAAAATAAATCATATGACTGCAACTCCAAGGGGAGGAGGGAGGGTTGTGAGGACTGATTCCTGCTGCTCCTGGAGAACACCTGTTATAGGTGAGTAACTACTCTTTCTCCAAGACCAAGCAGGAAGTCAGTCCTCACATATGGGACTCCCCAGCTTAAGGCTACCGGGGACCCAAAGCTGAAAAAATATGCTCCCTCTAGAGCCTCAGCTTGTACGAAAAGAATCTTCTCTGAGAACGCCCCCGAACGGTAGCCCAACACCAGGGCCGGAGGGTAGGAGATGCCTATACCTCAAAGAGATTAAGGAGTACCGCCTGTCCGAAAGCACTGTCCCTGCGGGACTCTCTCTCGAGGCAGTAGTGGGTCGCAAAGGTCTGGCTTGAAGAACAAGTAGCGGCCCTGCAGATGTCTACCAACGGAACAGAGCGGAGATGAGCCACTGACGCAGCCTTCGCCCTGACACGGTGAGCCGTGACTCGACCCTGCAACGAGAGGCCGGCTGCCCTGTACGCCCAGGCGATACAGTCTGCTACCCAAATGGACAGGGTACGCTTGGAGACAGGTAACCCCAACTTATAAGGGTCAAAAGACACGAAGAGCTGAACAACCCTTCGGTGTCCCTGCGTACGGTCAAGGTAGAAGGACAAGGCCCTCCTACAGTCCAGGGTATGCAAGACCATCTCAGCCCGGCTGGCATGCGGCCTGGGAAAGAAAGTTGGAAGAACCACCTCCTGGTTGAGGTGGAAGGAGGCGACAACCTTAGGAAGGAACTTAGGGTGAGTCCATAAGACTACTCTGTTCCTATAGAACCTAGTGTATGGTGCATCTGACACCAAGGCTTGAAGCTCGCTCACTCGCCTTGTTGAGGTAAGAGCTACCAAAAACAACGCTTTCCAGGAGAGAAAATGCAAAGGACAAGTAGCCATAGGCTCAAACGGTGGGCAAGTAAGCCGTTGCAAGACCACATTCAAATCCCACTCAGGGGCAGGTGGACGAACTGGAGGCTTAAGCAAAAGTAGGCCTCTGAAGAAGTGAGCCACTAAAGGGTGGCTTGAGAGAGAGTGACCCTCCACCGGTGAATGGTGCGCTGAGAGAGCACTGAGATGGACCCTAACAGAGTTGAATTTTAGGCCTAGGTTGGACAGGTGAAGCAAATATTGCAGCACCACTGGTACCCGGCATGAGAAAGGATCCTCCTTGTGTTGAGCACACCAGCTGGAGAACCTACGCCACTTAAGGGCATAAGACCTCCGAGTGGACTGCCTCCTAGAGGCCAAGACCACGTCCTCCACTTCCCTAGGCAGCAGTAAGGGTGCTAGGACTACCCTTTCAGCAGCCAGGCCATCAGATTAAGGGACTGGAGGTTGGGGTGTAAGAGAGACCCCTGCTCCTGAGACAGGAGATCGGGTTGCATCCCCAGAGGAAGAGGAGTGTCCACCACTAGTTGCAAAAGAAGTGAGAACCAGGGTTGCCTTGGCCATCTGGGGGCCACCAGAATCACCGAGGCCTTGTCCTGGATCACTTTGAACAGTGTCTTGGACACTAAATGCGTGGGAGGAAACGCATATAGGAGGCCTGTAGACCATGGAATGAGAAAGGCATCCGCTGCTACTCTGAGAGTCTGTGGTTGCCTGGAGCAGAAACTGGGCATCTTAGGAAGATCTGTTGAACCACCAGAGGATTCAACTGCCATTCGTGTGGCTGCAGAATCCTGCTCAATCTGTCCACCAGGTAATTCTCTCGTCCAGGAAGATAGACCGCCCTGAGAAGTATGCTCTGATTGACTGCCCAGGAGCACAGGTCCTGTGCCTCCTGACAGAGAGGTCGGGATCCTGTGCCCCCCTGCTTGTTCACATAGAACATGGCAACTTGATTGTCCGTCTGCACCAGTACGGACTGCTGAGAGAGGACATGAGAGAAAGACCGCAGGGCTAAGCGGATTGCTCTGAGCTCTAGGAAATTGATTTGCTGTGTGGCCTCCCAAGGAGACCACAGGTCTTGAGTGCATGCTCCTTGGCAATGTGCACCCCAACTTTGAAGAGAAACATCGGTTGTCAGCACTTGAGAGTGTGGAGGTGCTTGAAAAGGCACCCCTTTTAGCAGATTCGGAAGATGAAGCCACCACTGTAGAGAGGAAGCTAGTAGCTTGGACACCCTCACTTTGTCCATCAGGTTTCCCGTGGCCTGAAGCCACTGAGTCCTGAGGCCCCACTGAGCGGGCCTCATGTGTAGACGGGCATTTGGAGTTACGTGTACCGTGGATGCCATGTGGCCTAAGAACCTCAGGAATTGTCTGGCGGAGACCAGAGAATTGCTGTGGAATTGGATGGCCAAGTCCATCAGTCTGTGGGCCCTGTACACTGGCAAAAAAGCCTTTGCTTGAAGGGTGTCCAGTCTGGCTCCTATGAACTCCATGTTCTGTGAGGGGTGCAAAGCGGACTTTGCAAAGTTTATGACAAACCCCAGATGCTGGAGAAGAGCGACAGTGCGGAGGGTGGCCTGACTGGTCTCCTGTGGAGACTGACCCCTAATGAGCCAGTCGTCCAGGTATGGAAAGACAAAGAGACCTTGAAC
This sequence comes from Ichthyophis bannanicus, assembly GCA_033557465.1. NCBI lineage: Eukaryota > Metazoa > Chordata > Amphibia > Gymnophiona > Ichthyophiidae > Ichthyophis > Ichthyophis bannanicus. The sequence goes on along the minus strand of CM066036.1, from coordinate 340,498,378 downwards.
CCTGAGATAGGACGCCACCACCGACAGGCATTTGATGAAAACCCTGGGGGCGGACGTTAGGCCAAAAGGGAGTACCCTGTACTGGTAATGGTTTCCTCCCACGACAAATCGGAGATATTGTCTGTGGTCTGGATGAATAAGGATGTGAGTATAAGCATCCTTTAGGTCTAAGGAGCATAGCCAATCTCCCTGCGGGAGGTAGGGCAGCAGGATTCCAAGGGTAAGCATCTTGAACTTTTCCCTCTCCAGGAACTTGTTGAGATTCCGAAAGTCTAGGATGGGTCTGAGGCCTACTGTTCTTTTTGGTACTAGAAAGTACCTGGAATAGAAGCCTTGACCTCTCAGGTGGTGAGGCACCGGTTCCACCACCTGTTCCTTCAGAAGACTTGCTAACTCCTGTAGGAGTAAGTCCCTGTGCAGAGGGAGTCTTGGAGGCTCCCCTGGAAAGTAGGAGGGAGGTACCTGGTGGAAGTGGAGGAGATAGCCTCTCTGGACTATGATTAGCACCCAGGTATCCCTTGTGACGGCTGACCACCTGTGGGGGCATACAGGGTCAGCCGGCCTCCTGTGCTGGTAGGGGCCAGCTGAGGAGGAGAGGCTATGCCACTGGAGTCAAAACCCCGCTCCCTGCTGTGCAGGAGCCGGAGTTGGTGGCTTGGGGGTTTTCTGCCTACGGGGCCCATGTCCCTGCCCCTTGGCCTGCTGACCCTGCTGGGGAGCTGTGGAGGCCTGAATATGAGGGTATGATTTGTAGGCAGATGACTTCCTCGGGTAAAAGGTCTTTTTTCCCGAGCCCTTCTTCTTCTGAGAAGGGGCAGAGGTTTTCCTGGACAGCCTTGTCCGGGTGAGAGTCTCTGACTCGAGTTCCGCAGCTTTTTCAGCCATGGGTTTGCCAAAGAGGTTTTCACCTCGGCAGGGAACATCGACCAACTTGTCCTGCACCCATGGCTCCTGGTCCGATGACTGTAGCCAAGCTTGACGGCATGCACCGATGCCGGCCACTGCTACACGGGCAGAAGCCTCAAAGCCATCATAGGCTGCTCGAGAGATAAATTTCGAGCACTCTCAGATCCCCGATGACAGGGCCTTGAACCTCTGCAAAGGTTCCTTCGGAGAGACCAGCAGAGAACCCGGCAATCTCCTTTGCCAGGTCTCGAAGGTACATGCCCATGTACAGCTGGTAGGTCTGGACACAGCAAGCAAGCATAAAGCCCTGGAAGCACTTTCTACCGAGGGCATCCAGGTTCCGGGCCTCCCGGCCGGGAGGCACCAAGGAATGCATCTTCTGACTCTTGAGACAATGCATGGCCGATTCCACAACCATGGAGTGGTGCGGTCGCTGTGCCTTTTGGAACCCTGGCTCTTGCGGACTCGATAGATGGAATCGACCCGCCTGCTCAGAACCGGCATCGAGGCCGGCGCCTCCCACATGCGGAAGAACAACCGTTCCAGCATCGGAGGGACCGGTACAGTAAAGGCCTCCTTGGGAGGAGAGTCATACTGCAGGGCCTCAAGCTCCTCGGCTCGAGGCTCCTCCTCGGGATCCGCGGAGAAGGCCAAGGCCTTGGCCATGTCCCGCATGAAATCCGAGAACCGGGTGTCCTCCGGGGGGGGACCGTCTCTGTGGTTCAGACTCCGGTGAATCTGAGGGAACACATCGGGTCCGAAAGGTGTCCGGGGACTCCTCATCCTCCGTTTCCCAGCCCAACTCCTCGGAGGAGGAATCGAGCGGCTCCAGTCAGGCAGGCACCGATGCCATCCGCCCCGACGCCGAGGGTACCGGCGTCGACGACCTTGGTCCCAAACGGGAGGCCGAGGGAGAGCTTGGCCGAGGATCGACTCGAGAGCGCATGGACTCGAGGATCGGCTCGGCCTCCGGGGTTGACTTGGACATCGATGTCCCGGTGGTCGGGGCAGATGCACCGGTAAGACCAGCGATCAGTGCCCGCTGCTGTTCCATGAAGGCAGCCAACCTGAGCCCGAGCTCAGGAGACTCAGCAGCCCCCGACTCGGGCCCCGACGGCGGCTCCCCCGGAGGAGAGTCCACGAGGACTACAGTACTCACGTGACTCGGGGACTCCGGCTCCACACGAGGTTGTTTAGCAGGCCTCTCCGACTCCGAAGACCCGGGACGGCGTTCGGGTTTATGCGACCTGGCCCTCGAGGAGGCAAGTGCATCCACCGATGACGCCCTTGCGGGTTTCTTTGTCCTGCGATGCTCCCGCGAGGGAGAACCCCTCTCAGAGGATCCCCGGCGATGCTCGGTATCGGAGTCCTGAGACGTCGAGGCCTCTGACGAAGTCCAGGCCCAGCCAGACGCGGAGTCAGAGAAGATTCTTTCCTTCTGGTGCTGCCGACTCCTCAACGCCTTCGAGGACATTTTCCCACATGGACCACAGATCATCGGGTCATGATCGGGTCCGAGGCAGCGGAGGCAGCAGTCATGTGTGTCGGTGAGAGACATAAGTTCCTTACACCGATCACACTTTTTAAACCCGCTGGCAGCCGTCGGGGGAAAAATGGCCCCTGCGAGGTCAAAAGACAGGGCTGCCAGTGAAAAAGAAAAATGGCGCAAACGCTAGTCACGAAGGACAAAAACCGAAAAAAGAAGTCCGGGCTCGATACCGGTGTACCGGCCCGAGACGGGAAGGGGAAACCAGCATCGAACCAAGAAAAACATGAAAAAATCAACTTTTTTCACGGGTGAACACGAACCACGTCCATCGGGCTCCGCGGAAAAAAGAAGACTGAGCAAGATGGCACACACTTGGGTGGGATGCGTGCTGGCAGTCCCAAAGGCTTTCTGTGAAAGCTGGGGAAATGCTCCGCATGGGGGCTCCGTCGGCGCCGATGTCACCCATATGTGAGGACTGACTTCCTGCTTGGTCCTAGAAAATGGTTATTCCCACCACTTTCATGGATTCTGATAATGGGGCACCCTTTGCAAATAAATTGTATAATCGGGTGAGAACATCTATTACTACAACAATATCATGTAACTCCATAACTAGCTAACTTTATAAAGAAAACAACTGTTAATGAACCTTTAGCACCCGGCCGGGGACCAGAGAGCTAAAGAAATGAACCTGCTCGTACTTGCGTGGACAAGACCACCAAGACCCCTTCTTCCCTTCAGAGACCACAGCCAACCTAGCCCCAGCCGAACTGAGTGCTACCTGTTAACTTACTTCAGGCTACCGTCTACCATACTAGAAATCGGGAGGGATATGGGACTAGACTGGAGTTCCTTAAGGAACCACAATTAGCAGGTAAGTCTAATTAAACCTTCCTTATCGTTCCTCCAGTCTAGTTCCAGACCTCTGGGAATGTAACAGAGCAGTAAACACTTTAACGGGAGGGACCTGCCAGACCAGCCTGAAGAACCGCTGATCCGAATCTCGCATCCCCTTCCGCCTGCATATCAATCCTGTAATGCTTAACAAAGGACGTCAATGACGACCACGTAGCCGCCCTACAAATTTCTACTGCAGGTACAAAACTACACTCCACCCATGAAGCCGCCTGCGCTCTAGTCGAATGTGCTCGTAGACCCTTCGGCGTGGCCTTGCCCTTCAAAATATACGCCGATGCAATAGCCTCTTTAATCCACCTTGCAATAGATGACTTAGACGCCGACTCCCTTTGACGTGGGCCTCCAAACAAGACAAACAATCTATCCGACTTTCTCAACGACGCCGTCCTATGTAAATAAACTCTTAAAGTTCGACTAACGTCCAGCCGATGAAGTCGACTTTTGGCCTTATCCCTGCCCCCTCTCTCGAAAACTGGCAAGGATATGACCTGATTCACATGAACACGACATTTGGTAAAAAGGAAGGTACGGTACGCAAAACCACCTTCTTATCATAGAAGGTCAAAAAAGGCTCCTTACACGATAAAGCCTGCAACTCCGAAATTGTTCTTGCCGAAGAAATAGCCACTAAGAATACTACCTTAAGAGTAAGATTCTTCAAAGTAGCCTTGGCCAACGGCTCAAATGGCGCTCCTATCAACGCATCCTACACTACATTAAGATCCCAGGCCGGAACCGGAGCCCTACAAGGTGGCCTCAAGAGCGCGGTCGCCCTTAAAAATCTTCTAACATCCGGATGAGTTCCCAACACCATCCCTTGTACCTTTCCGCAATAACAAGACAGCGCTGCCAACTGAACTCGCACGGACGCAGCCGCAAGACCTTTATCGAAACCATCTTGTAGAAAGGCTAGAATCTGTGAAATCGATGTTCTTAATGCCAACACTTGCCTCTCTGTGCACCAAGCTTCAAAATTGCGCCATACCCGGATATACGCCTTCGAGGTAGATCTACGCCTGGATCTCAATAATGTCAAAATGACTGTTGTTGAGTGCCCCTTGGCTGTCAACCTAGCCCTCTCAAGAGCCAAGCTGTAAGCAAAAATTGATCCATCTGAGGCATATTCAAGGGACCCTGCCCCAGGAGATCGTCCCTGACTGACAATCTCCACTGTGGCTCCACCAGAAGATGCACCAGGTCCGCATACCACGGCCTTCTTGACCAATCTGGGGCAATTAAAATCACCAGGCCTTTGTGCCTTTCGATGCGCTGCAGCATTCGACCGATCAGTACCCACAGTGGAAACACGTACAGGAGCTGCTCTTCCGGCCACTTCTGTATCAGAGCGTCTAGTCCCTCGGACATCCTTTCTTTCCGCCTGCTGTAAAACCTCTTTGCCTTCGCTGACTCGTACGTCGCCATGAGGTCCATCACAAGAGACCCCCAACGATGTACCAGCAACTCAAAACACCTCCTGATGCAGGACCCACTCTCCAGATCCACCATGACTCAGCTCAAAAAATCAGCTGCCACATTGTCTACTCCCGCCACATGCGCCGCCGATAACGCCTCCAGGTGCAACTCTGCCCAACTGAGAAGCTCCTCCGCCTCTTCTTTGAGAGCCACACTGGTGGTGCCCCCTTGCCGATTGATATATGCCACCGCTATGGTGTTGTCCGACAGCACTCAAATCGCCTTTCCTTGCAACAACTGTCGAAACTGCTTTAACACTGTGACCGCCCTCAGCTCTAGCCTGTTGATCGATCATGTTCTCTCCAGATCGCTCCACTGACCTTTGGCAAACTGCCTGTCGTAGTGCGCCCCCCAGCCGAACAGACTTGCATCCGTTGTAAGCGGTCTCCACTCCGGCGATTCCAATGGCATCCCCTTCTCCAAATGCCCCGGAGTCAGCCACCACTCCAAGGCCTGTCTCGTCTGCACCGGACAGACCAGCCGCTGCGACATCTGATCTGACTGATGCGACCATCTCCTGAGAAGAGCTCTCTGTAAGGGCCACATGTGCGCTCTTGCCCACGGCACCAACTCCAGCGTGGCCGCCATTGTGCCCAACAGCTGCAAATAATGCCATGCCGATGGAGCTCTTTTCTTCAAAAACTCCCGCACTAGCTGCCTCAACCTTAAAGCCTGAGAGTGCGGAAAAAACACTCTGCCTATCTTCGTGTCGAAGCTCGCTCCCAAGTACTCCAACTCCTGTGACGACTCCAACTTGCTCTTTGCCATATTCACTACCCATCCTAGGCTCTGCAGAAAATCTATTACCCGACGGGTCGCTCCCACGCTCGTCCTTTGACTTCGCTCAAATCAACCAATCGTCCAAGTAAGGATGTACCAAAACGCCTTCTTTCCGCAACGCCGCCGCCACTACCACCATCACCTTGGTAAAGGTGTGCGGCACCGTTGCCAACCCGAAGGGTAACGCTTGGAACTGAAAATGACCCATGGGAATGGCAAAACGGAGATACCGCTGGTGCTCTAACCTGATTGGGATATGCAGATATGCTTCCGAGAGATCTAGCGAGGTGAGAAACTCTCCCTGACGCACCGCTACTATGACCGATCTCAGCATTTCCATGTGAAAATGCGATACCCTCAGGCACCTGTTGACTCCCTTGAGGTCTAGAATTGGCCTTGAGGATCCCTCCTTTTTTGGCACCACAAAATATATGGAGTATTGACCGGATCCGCATTGGTTTTCCGGGACCGGTACTACAGCCTTGAGTGCCAGTAAGTTTTCCAACGTCTCTCGAACGGCCCTCAGTCTTGCACTTGTCTGGCAAGGAAATAGAACAAAGGCGTCCCGCACTGGTCGAAGAAGTTCCAGGGTGTACCCTTTCTGAATGACCTCCAACACCCACTGATCTGACGTGATTTGGACCCAGGCATGGTAAAACTCCCGTAGTCGATCCCCCATGGGTACTAAACCTGCCTCAGCCCCCCTCGCTTCATTGCAATTTCTTGAGATTCGAGGAAGGGGAGGCTCCAAAACCTCTACCTGCTCCCCTGAACCCTCGAAACCCCTGAGATCGATACTGGAAACTCCCTCTCTGGAACTGACCAAACCGCGCAGGACGAAACCTACGAAACTCCCTCTGCTGGCTTCGAGAAGGAGCCTGAGGATGACCCTGCTTCTGCTTATCCTCAGGCAGCCTTCCCCCCTTAGACTCACCAAGATCCTAAACCAAATTATCCAAGTCCTCTCCAAACAGGAGTTTACCTCGAAAGGGGAGCTTAGCTAGCCTTGTTTTAGAAGCTCCATCTGCTGCCCAGTTATGCAGCCACAGATATCTACGTGCCGCCACTACCGACGCCATACTCTTTGACAGCCCGCGAATGAGGTCATACTGTATATCGGCCAAATAAGCCGCCCCTGATTCCAATTGTGCTGCCTCCTCATTCGCCCCTGCTTTCTGACTACCTTTCATCTGTTGGGACCAACGCAGACACACTCTTGCCACCCATGCCCCACAAATAGACGCATGCATGGAAAGCGCATTGACCTCAAAAACTTGTTTTAACAAAGTATCTAAACACCTATCCTGCGAATCCTTCAGGGCAGAACTACCTTATTTTATTTATTTATTTTTATTTAGCTGTATTTATATTTCGCTTTTCACCGGGTCAAAGCGGTCAATTGGGGGAAACATTTAACACGAGGGGATATGACACACATACGTTAATACTTACAGGGAACATGGGCAATGGAGGGTTAAGTGGCTTGCCCAAGACCACAAGGAGTGCCTATAGGACTAGAAATCCCAGTCCCTCCGGCCTGAGATTGCTGTCCCCAGGTGGGACTTGAACCCCTGGCCCTCCGGCCTGAAGTACCTTATCCTAACCACTAGACCACTCCTCCTACCTTGTCCTAACCACTAGATCACGCCTCCTACCTTCTACTGGAATCGTGGTCTTCTTAGTAATCACTGAAACGACTGCATCTACTCTAGGGGATTTGAAAAGGTTTTTACCCGAATCCTGCAGCGGATAGAGCCGTGACATCACTCTGGTTCCTTTCATTCCTGCTTCGGGCGTGTCCCATTCTTCTTGTATCATCTCTTTAAATACCCTGTGGATTGGAAAGGCTCTCTGAGACTTCCGCACTGCCTGTAACAGCAGGTCCTCCAAAGAAGAGTCCGCCACCGGCATGTTGAGCGCCTTCAGTGTCTCTGATATCAGTGCCGGCAACTCCTCCCGCCGGAAGACCTGAATGACCCGTGCCAGATCTTCCGGCTCCGCTATTTCGCCTTCCTCCAAATCCATATCCAGGTCTGAATCCTCCAAGTTATCCAAAAGGGCGTCGGAACCCCCAGCGTGCTCTGCCTTGTCTCCCGCTAATCTTACCTTCTTACGAGGAATAGAATCCGCTCCCCCTTCTAGTAGATTTATTTATTTATTATTTATTTATTTAGGTTTTTTCTATACCGCGCTCTTTAGCATCAGCTCGGTTTACATTATAACAATTTTGTGCAGTGCAGACAGCGCCTGAACTGTACTTACAAGGAACAGGGTTTACAATGTGGCTAACTGGGGGAACTATATATCCGCACCAGATTCCACGAACGTTTGCGTCCAGGGTCCTCCTCCATTTCACCTGCGCCTTGCTTCCCAAGAGCCTGCTGAAGAAGTGCGATAAAATCCTGGGAGAAAATCACCACCAGCCCCCCTGGCATTACAGGCTGAGAACTGACGTTCTCCGGCACCCTGGAAAGTCACGGCATAGGTTCTATAGTCAGCCCGCACAGGAGAAAGAGACTCCGAAGACCCCAAACCTTCCCCCTTGGACAGCTGTGCCTCCATATCCTCCCCCCCCCCCCGCCGCTGTTTCCTGCGAACATCCTCGGCAGACACCCTCCGCCAAGACCGAGCTTCTCTTAGCCCCACACATCACACACTGAGGCCTGGAAGGCATAATTATGTACTGCTGCGACCAAGCCAACCAGCTAGCGCAGTGGCACCAAAAGGAAAGTAAAGACCCTCTCCTTCGTTTCCACACTTATCTCTGTTGTCTCTCTTTTTTTTTATATCGCGAGACACCACTCTATACTACAAACTTATAGCCCCGAATCTAAAGAAAACGGAGCCTCCGCACTTTCCCGTGCGATCAGCACGTGACCCAGGCCTGTGCGCTCGCAACCACCAGCTTTCCCCTCAGCCATGCTTCTCCCCAGCGACTGCACGAGGCCTGAGCCGTGTCTGCCTGACGCTGCAGCGATCCGAGCCCAAATACTCTCCGGGTCACTCCCCGCTACCCCGCTCACCTCTGCAGCTGTAGTGAACAGCGAGGACTGCTCCTCCAGCCTGCGCCTCACATCTGCCTGAAAACCACCGCGGCAACAGGAGACCGGCTGTCTAACTGCTGTTCGTCTGGTGCTCACACTCCTCCACGACTCCTCACCCGATCCCCGGGTTCGGGAGCCAGAGGTCCCAGCAAACACTCCCGCACACTTCCCGGAGTACCTGAACGCCCGGGAGGGGGCAGAGAGGGGGATCACTTGTCTGCCACGCTGCCGAGGAGCTGTCTGAGTGCTGGGGCCAGCTACCAAAGATTTAAAGGCATATTACCTCGCCAAAGGAAATAAAAGAAATCTTCTCTTTTTTTTTTTTTAAATAATTCCACTAAACACCAACTAACTAATCTACCAACTGCTTAATCATTCCTCCAGTTTGCCCAAACCTCTAGGCTCATGCCTCCTCCAGCTGCTTGGAGACAGACTACTGACTAGGGAAGGTGGTCCCTGGATTACTTATACTGGTGTCACAGACTCAGTCTCCAAAGCTGTGGGAGGAGGTGCTTAAACCCAAAGGTCTGGGACTAGACGGGAGGGACGATAAGGAAACAGAAGCCTTTAATGCCCCAAAACCTTTGTCGTCACACCACGCCTCAAAGATTCTCCAGATTCTTATATACGCCAGGGAGGTAGACCTCCTTCTTGCCTTTAACAACGTGGCAATTACCGCCGATGAATATCCTCTGGCCTTTAGCCTCACCCTCTCAAGAGCCAAGCCGTAAACAAGAATCGATCCACCTGCGGCATGCATAACGGACCCTGTCGCAAAAGGTCCTCCCGAATTGTTAGGCGCCATAGTTGGTTCCCCAATAACCTTATCAGATCCGCGTACCATGGCCGCTTTGGCCAATCCGGCGCTATCAATATTACGTGTCCCCTGTGCCGTTCTACTCTCTGCAGAATACATCCTATCAACACCCACGGAGGAAAGACGTACAGAAGTTGTTCCTCTGGCCACCTTTGTATGACAGCGTCCAGGCCTTCGGACATTCTCTCCTGCCTTCGGCTGAATAATCAATTGACCTTTGCCGACTCGAAAGTAGCCATGAGATCCATCACAAGAGCTCCCCAACATCACACTATCATCTCGAACACCTTCGGATGCAGAACCCACTCTCCTGGGTCCACCCTGACCCGGCTCAAAAAAATCGGCCTCCACATTGTCCACCCCTGCTACATGGGAAGCCGACAAAGCTCCCAAATTCACCTTGGCCCACACGAACAGCTGTTCGGCCTTGGCTTCCAGGGAGACACTGCTTGTGCCCCCTTGACGACTGATGTACGCCACTGCGGTCATGTTGTCGGACAGTACCCAAATGGCTTTTCCCTGAAGGTAACGTTGAAATGCCTGCAGCGCTAAGGCTACTGCTCTCAATTCCAATCTATTGATTGACCAAACCCTCTCTAGTTCAGTCCATTGACCTTGCACAAACCGTCCTTTGAAGTGAGCTCCCCAGCCCACGAGACTGGCATCCGTCGTAAGAGTAATCCAAGCGGGTGATTCCAGGGGCATGCCTGCTTCCAGTATTCCTGGTAGCAACCACCACTGAAGAGTCTGACGTGTCTCTGGCGGGCAGGGTAGTCTCCACGAGAGAGGATCCTCCTGGTGCGACCACCTTCGGAGTAGCGTCCTCTGTAATGGACGCATATAAGTTCTTGCCATGGAACTAGCTCCAGTGTTGCTGCCATGGTTCCGACCAGCTACAGATAATGCCACGCAGTGGGATCCTTTTTCCCTAGGAAACTGCCTACCAGCCTTCTCAACCCTTGCACCCGCAGCTGAGGAAGAAACACCCTTCCTATCTTTGTATCGAAGCGAGCTCCAAGATATTTGAGAGTTTGCGATGGAGTCAACCTGCTCTTCGCCACATTGACCGCCCAACCTAGACTTTGCAACAATTCTACCACTCTGGCCGTTGCCAACTGGCTTTCTTTTTCGGACTTCGTCCGAATTAACCAGTCGTCTAGATAAGGGTGAACTAACACGCCTTCCTTTTGCAATGCCACTGCCACTACCACCATTACCTTGGTGAATGTCCACAGAGCCGTTGCCAAACCAAACGGCAACACCCGAAACTGGAAATGCCCCATGGGTACTGCAAATCTTAGAAATTTCTGGTGTTCCAGCCGAATCGGAATATGCAGATACGCCTCCGACAAATCCAGAGATGTAAGAAACTCTCCTTTCCGTAACGCCACTATGACCGACCTCAGTGTCTCCATACGAAAATGAGTCACCCAAAGACAACGATTTACTTTTTGAAGATCCAAAATTGGATGAAAGGATCCTTCCTTATTTGGAACAACAAAGTAGACGGAGTATCGACCGCAGCCGCGCTGGTCTGGCGGCACCGGAATGACAGCATTCAGTTTCAGAACTTTGCAAGGTCTCTCGCACAGCTTTGCACTTGTAGCGCGCCTTGCAAGGAGAATGAACGAAAGAATCGACCACTGGGCGCTGAAACTCCAGAGCATATCCTTCCCGAATTACCTCCAGCACCCACTGATCCAATGTGATCTGGACTCAGGCAGGATAAAAATCCCATAGACGACCTCCCACGGGCACCAAACCTGCCCGGGCCCTCCTGGCTTCATTGTGATTTTCTAAGGTTCGAGGAAGAGGAGGCGGCAAAACCCCTGCTCACTCCTTGAAAACCTCGAAAACTCTGGCTCCTGTACGGTGGACATCCTCTCTGAAATCGTCTGAACCGAGGGGAACGAAAATGACAAAAGTCTCTCTGTTGGCCCCTGGTCGCCGGCGTTGGACACCCCAGCTTCTGCTTGTCCTCCGGCAGTCTGCCGCCTTTGGACTCACCTAAATCCTTTACCAGCTTATCTAATTCTTCACCAAACAGCAGCTTACCCCTGAAAGGCAGCTTTACTGAGCCTTGCTTTAGAAGAACCATCTGCTGCCCAGTTACGCAACCAAAGATATCTTCGAGCTGCAACTACCGAGGCCATACTCTTAGACAGCCCCCTAATAAGATCATAATGAATGTCAGTCAAATAACCTACCCCGGTCTCTAACCGGGATGCTTCTGCCGCAGAGTCCTCCATTTGCTCTCCCTGTACTCGCTGGGACCAGCGAAGACAGGCTCTGGCTATCCATGCACCACATATTGCAGCCTGAATGGATAACGCATTGACATCAAACACCTGCTTCAACAATGTATCTAGCTTTCTATCTTGGCTATCCTTGAGAGCGGCACTACCTTCCACCGGAATTGTAGTCTTCTTGGTAACCGCCGAGACCACTGCATCCATCTTGGGAGACTTAAACAACTCACGATCCTGATCCACCAAAGGATACAGACTCTGGACCCCTTTAGTCCTGCTTCGGGCATGTCCCATTTTTGCAACTACTCTGTGCACCAGAAAGGCCCTTTGTGTCTTCTGAAATGCCTGCAACAACGGGTCCTCCAAGGTGGAATCCTCCGCCGGCTTCACGGCCAGCATATTAAGGGCCTTAAACATTTCCACAATCAGCACCAGCAACTTGTCTTGGCAGAAAACACGGACCACTCTGGCCTGGTCCTCTTGTTCCGTGAGTTCTCCCTGTTCTAGTTTGTCCTCCATCTCTAAATCTGGATCCAAATCCTCAGAGTGAACCTCCTCTAAGGTCACCGAAGGCTCCTGTCGTTCCTTCCTGCCTCTAGACCTCTTGGCAGGAACTGCGCCTTCAGCCACTCCCAGTGGAACACCCGGATGCTTCCCTCCAGATTCTCCCCTGATGAAGGCGGGCCCTTTTGTCCATTCCCAAAGGCCTGTTGAAGCAGAGATACAAACTCTGGCGAAAATAACGCCGCCAAACCTCCAGGTAGCATTGATGGTGACTGAGGCAAATCTTGCACGAAGGAAGGCCCTACCACCAGTTCTTGTAACGGCACCGCGGGTGACGCAGCGTCAGGTAGAGCCAAGGATGTCCCTTTACCGTCTTCCGCACTGCACTCCAAAGCTTACTCCATAGAGGCTGCCTCCTGGACACAGCCTCTACACACTCATGTGTCGGACAGAGCCCCTGTTCTAGTGCCACAGACCAAACACTGTGGCCTAGAAAGCATTACGCCACTATGAGTCTCCTGCTACGCTCAGGCCGACCTGGTAGCTGCCCCAAGGATCTGCCACAACAGCGCTCCTCTACGAGCTGCTCTACATGAGTGCTTAACAAAACTCTGTAAAATTTTTTTTTAAAGTGCCGCGAAACTAACAAAAAACCACCTAGTTGTCTCCCCCAGCATAAAACGAGGGCCCCCCCACCTTTCAACCAGATCCCTCTGGTACTTCAAAAACTTTGCCACGTTGCACGGCCCTTTTCCCGCGGTCTAACCAGCGTTCTCCCTCCTTCACAGCGAGCGTCCCAGCTCTCTTACCTCTGGGCCTGCTGCGCCGCTGATTGGAACACACTTCACCGCTTCCGCTTGGCTGTCCGGCTCTCCCCCTGCTCAGCCGTAATCACGGCTTCAGCATCGGGAGAGAAACTAGATGCTTTCCTGGAGCCGCCGCTCAACGCTGCCTGCCTGTCCTCCTCTGAGCGCTTCACAACATCGGCGGCTCCCTGGATCCCCGGCTCCTCACCCAAAACAGGTGGGTTCAGGAGCCTGATCCCTGCTTTCACCTGTGCTGGACGTTCCGGCAGCACTGCCTATGAAGCAGCAGCGGCTACAAGAAAGGAGGGAAGGAGAGGGGGGGGGCGCACCTCAGGACTCCTAAGCCTCTGAGGCCTAACTATCCTCAGGATTAAACTAATTATACTAACCAAAGGCAACTCAATAATTAATTAAGTAAATTTACTAAAGTAGAGTAACTCTTAAATTTAAATCTAAACACTAATCTGCTTAATTATCCCTCTAGTGGGCCCGGAACCTCTGGACTCATACAACCTCCAGCTGCTTGGAGACTGAATTAACTGGAGCAAGGAGGCGGTCCCTTGAGGATTTATACCAGTGACATCAGAAGAGTGTCATTATTCAGTCTTCGAACTGCTCGAAGAGGTACACAACCCCAGAGGTTCCAGGACTGGACTGGAGTGACAATCAGGAACAAAGCCATAGCCAGGCGTTTTGCTATCACTGCTTCAGGGAGCCAAACCTTTTACCCATATTCATGGCATAGCCAGCAGTTCAACCATTCCTAAAAACAAAAAGCCAGTAACAATACAATAACTCAATGCTGCATAGTCCCCACAAACTCAAAAGCAAACCAATGTTACAAAGACAACCAGTTACTCACCGGAGAGAATAGTACACAACTCTATGTAGGCAGCAAATCAGCACAGCAAAAGTTCAAACAAACCGTTGCCAAACAATGCCGTGCATGCGCATAATAAGTAACCGGTTGAAACACACCTCCCCATGCTCATCAACCAGTCAATCATTCCAACGTAACAACCAGCTGGTTCTACTCAATTCATAAAACCCCAACTAAAACAACAATACCACATGGCATAGACATCTGAAACGATTGGTCCCAGAAACTTCAGCCACTGTCTAATCCTTCCAAAAAGATTGTTTAACACAAACCTTTCCCAACTCAATTGAGCAAACAGTACTTCTCACAACTCAAATGAACGCACAGTACCCCTTGCTCCTAATACCACACACCATTACAGACATTTATTCTTCCAAACGTGTCACATCCCAACCAGAGAAGCATAATAGAAGCGACACTCCACAACTCATATGGACAGCAAACATATATCTACCCACTAATCCTATACACACTCAAAGATCTTAGTAACATGTTTTCCAATCAATATCTTCATTCAGCCCACCCGGACTAACGGTACCAAAATGAAAAATACAGAATTGTTCTCTACATAACACCTGTAGGCCACGATCACTCTCCCCTGTACTAAGTCTCAGGATATGATATATAACAATGCATTTATAATCATGAAACTTATGGTGTGCAAGCTGACTATGAGATACTAGTGGAGCACCCTCAACACCACAATTAAGTTTACTACGGTGTTCAATAAGCTGAACGCGTAGCTGCCATGTAGTCTTATCAATATAAAATAATCCACACGGGCAAGACAGACCATACACAACAAACTCAGAACGGCAAACAGTTTGCCATGTTAAACACCAGTGTTTTCCCTGATATTCAAAAAATGTAGATTCTAGCATCATAGAACATAATGAGCAAGACCCACATTTCGTATGACCACATAGTTCATGCTCTTTAGTTCTATGTAGTTACTAAGATCTTTGAGTATGTATAGGGTTAGTGGGTGGGTGTATGTTTGCTGTCCATATGAGTTGTGTAGAGTCGCTTCTGTTATGCTTCTCTGGTCGGGATGTGACACGTTTGGAAGAATAAATATCTGTAATGGTGTGTGGTATTAGCAGCAAGAGGTACTGTGCATTCATTTGAGTTGTGAGAAGTACTGTTTGCTGTGCCATGAATATGGGTAAAAGGTTTGGCTCCCTGAAGTAGCGATAGCGAAATGCCTGGCATCAGATTTGCACTGTGGCTTTGTTGGAAATTGACTGACCACAAGATTGCAGAATATGCAGGATTTTTGAAAGCGTTGGCAGTCAACAGCTAAGTATAATACTGCTGAAACGGCTATGTTTACCCATTAGCCTTTTTGGTGAGTGCAAGGTAACTTGTGCTGGAAGTATTTTCTAACCTATGATGGTGAGATGATGAAATATTATTAATCTGTTTGTGAAAAGTCATTATTGGCTGATACAGAGATATCGATGGCCATTGCGTTGGCTTAATATTCTGAGGTCTTTTTCCTCCAGCACTCTTGTAGTATAAAATCTTGGAGCTGTGCTATATTTGTGATAAGGATTAGTGGAGATCCAGTTTTTTGGAAGTCTCCTGTAAATACTGACCACCTTCATATAAATAAGCTAAATCTCCAAGGAATTTACTTCCTGCTTTATAAATAAGTTATTGCTCAACTCTCAAACTTGATATATACCTGTAAATAAATTACCTATTATCTGTCAGTATAGCTAATACCATGCTAAATGTACGTAAGTTAACATGATGTTCAATGTGACCTATTATTCCTTGTTTGATGTAAACCATTTGACCTGGGGAAAAGCAGTATATAAACCCAGCTAAATAAAAAGAATAAATAAATAAATCCAACTAATGTTTTGCCTAAGGCCTTTAAATGTACTTGTAATGTCCACCATGAATGGCTTTTCATTCCCTGCTCCCCTTCTGAGGACGATCATTTTGTGGGCGTTAGACCTTTTATGGAGGGTTCTGCAGGGGTGGCTGCAATTCTTCAGCAACACTGGGACCTTTTGCAGTTATACCCATGTTTTCAAAAGGATCTGACATTGGCCTATAATAGGGAAAATAAATTAAATATCATGTAGTGAAAACCAGAATAATATTGGGGATCAGTTCTCATGTAATACACGATCAGAAGGGACATTTCTCAATTGATGATTACTGTCATCAGGCGATAATGGGCCCTTTTTGGATGGATGCCGCTTCCCAAAAGGAGAAATTTCACTTACCGTTAATTTCCTTTCCTGGAATACTGCTAGACCAGTCCAGACAAACGGGTTATGCACCCCTGCCAGCAGATCTTGGAGACAGAGAATTCTACCAGAGCTCTGATAGGCTGGAGCCTGGTGATATAATCCTACCCCTAGGGGTCTCCCTCAGTTACGTCCACAAGCTAATGCAACATGAACTGTAACATCACCCCAGAGGGTCTCAAGTGAACTATATACAAGGGAGCCGAAGAACTCCCTAGAGCTGAAAACAGTATCCACCTACGAACCCATGGACTGCCCATGGCGAGGCATACCGGCAAAGAGAAGAACCGCGGTCGGCGGCTGCACCGCACCAGCGGCACTCCAACCAACAGCAGGGCGGGTCCTGGACTGGTCTAGCAGTATTCCAGGAAAGGAAATTAACGGTAAGTGAAATTTCTCCTTCCAGTTCATACTGCTAGACCAGTCCAGACAAACGGGCAGTACCCAAGCTACTTGCATTCAAGGGGGGGCAAGGCCGCCGACAGCTCAGCAACTCCAAAACGGACCTCCTGACGGGCATGAACGTCCAACCTATAATGACCGACAAAGGTGGATAGCGACGACCAAGTCGCCGCCCGGCAAATATCGAGAGGAACTACATGAGACCTCCCGGCCTACAAAGTTGCTTGCGCCCGAGAGGAGTGAGCACGGAGTCCCGGTGGAGCTGGCTCTCCCAGAAGAAGGTACGCCGCCTCAATGGCCTCCGTAACCCATCTAGAAATGGTAGATTCGGAGGCTGCGGATCCCCGACGAGAACCCGCGAACAAGACAAAAGAGCAACAGTCATATGGAAGGGTTCCGCGACCCCCAGATACCGAAAAAGAACCTTCTTAAGGTCCACCGCCCGCAACGGAGACCGACCACTGTCACACTGCGCTTTTGTTAAAGACGGAAAGAAAAGAGGCTGGTCAACAGTGAATGGCGACAGCACTTTGGGCAACAAAGGAAGGGACAGTTCTCAGAGAAACGCCTTCGGAGGAAAACGAGAGATAGGGATGTCGACACGAGAGAGCCTGGAGCTCAGAAAGACGGCGTGCCGAAGTTATGGCCACCAAGAAGACTGCCTTCAGAGTCAAATCTAGAAGAGAACATGCCCTCAGAGGCTCAAAGGGAGGAGCAACGAGGGCACAGAGGAGAAGCACGAGAGCTCACGCCTGTACAGGCGAACGCAGAGGAGGCCGGAAGGCCTAACTCCGCGGAGGAACCGAGACACGTCCAAATGCGAAGCTATCGATCGCCCCGCTATAGGACCCCGAAAACAAGTTGAGGCGACCACTTGTACTCACAAGGAATCGAGCGCTAATCCCTTATCCACTCCGGCCTGTAAAAAGGACAGGAAATCCGGAACACCGCAACGCCAGGGTGAGAGGTTATTTCGCAAACACCAACCATCAAGAGACGCCAAACCCGAGCGTAAGTCAGCGTCGTGGTAGACCGCCGCACCGTGAGAAGCGTCACGACCACGCTAGGCGAATAGCCATAGCGAGCAAACCGGCGGCGTGGAATTGCCAGGCCATAAGCGAGTAAGGAGCCGGGTCTTCCATCTCCACCGGTCCCTGAATCAGAAGGCCGAGAAATGCCTCGAGGCGGAGCATCGACGCCCCAGACAGACGGAAGAGATCCGCATACCATGATCCGCGAGTCCAATTCGGAGCCAGCAGGAGTACAGGGTCGCGACGGTCTCGGAGCCGCTGGAGAACCATGCATATCACGGATCAGGGAGGGAAAACACACAGGAGATGAATCGGCCACGGTTGAGAGAGAGCATCTATGCCGTGCGTTCCTTCGTCCCTCCAATGGCCGAAGTACAGCGAAGCCGTGGCAGTCTGCGCCGTAGCCATTAGATCCATGGTCAGTAGTCCCCACAGGTGAACAATGGACCGGAACGCATCCGGCTGCAGAGCCCAGCCCCCGGGCTCCAGAGAGTGCCGGGTGAGAAAATCGGCCTACACATTGTTCATGCCTGCGATGTGCTGTGCCGACAGCATGAAGATGTTCCTCCGCCCACGGGAGGAGCAAACGCCTCTCCTGTGAGACATCCGGACATTGCGTGCCGCCTAGGCGGCTTAGGTAAGCAACCGTCGTGGCGTCGGACAGGATCCGAACCGCACATCGCCGCATTAGAGGCTGAAACTGAAGAAGGGCGAAGCGCACTTTCCGCGTCTCGAGAGGATTGATAGACCCTTGGGCTTCGCGAGGTGACCAACTCCCCTGCGCCGAGGCTAAGCCGCAAGGCGCTCCCCAACCGGAGAGGTCAGCGATTGGCATCATCAAGATCCAGCGCAGAGACTCCAGAGGGACCGCCCATAGAAGATTGTGTGCCTGAAGCCACCAGTGGAGGCTGCGGCGCACCGGTAGAAGCAAAGGCAACCGGATTCGATAACTCTCCGATACCGGTGACCAACGAGATAGAAGCGCCGTCGGCAAGCAGCGCAAGAGCGCTCTTGCCCACGGAACGAGGGCTATCGTTGCTGCCATGGACCTCAAGAGTTGAAGGTAGCCCCAAGGCCGAGGCGCCGCTTGATCCAAGCAGCGGAGGAGCTGAAGAGAGATCTTCTAAAAACGTTCCTGAGGTAGAAACACCCGTCCCCTACGAGTGTCGCACCCAGCCCCGAGAAAATCCAGGACCTGAAGCATTCCAAAATAGACAGAGTAACGGCCCAGTCCTCCTTCCAACGGTGGACCGGGACGAATGGCATCTAAACGCTGGAGCCTTTAAATGAAGCAACATCCGCTGCCCATTGACGCAGGCTGAGCCATCTCCGAGCTACCGACACCGGTGCTAGGAAGCGAGCTGACAGCTGCAAGAGATCACAGAATGCCTCTGCCCGGAATGCAGCGATGGATTCGAAATGAACCAACTCGGAAACACCTGGAAGCTGCGGAATCCATCGAAGGGAGGCCCAAGCTGCCAGACCTCCGCACACCTGCAAGAAGGAAATAGCGGGCGAAGGAAAACTGGACTGTAGCAGTCTCCCAACTCTTCAGGTCTAGCTGGTCGCGGAGCGCCTCTCCGCCCTCAACCGGAAGTGTGGTATGCCTGATGACCCTGGTCAGAATGCATCAACTGTCGGGTATGTCAGCCAACGGTCCAAGTGAAAGGGAGACCAAGGGTATAACCGACCAATACCGCGTGCCGTACGAATGCTCTGGAAAATGGGATCCGGCTGCAACCGGAGTTGAGAATCCGGAGGAGCAGGCGTGTCGGCTAGGGGGAGCGACTCCATCACCTGTGTGATTAGAGCCGGCAACTCCTCTTACCGAAAAAGGCTGGGAACCGTCAGCGAAGAAAACAGACGGAGAAAATTCCCTATCTCCGTACTCCAACGAGTCAGGGCTGACCTCCGAAGATTTAAAGTCTTCTTGAATATCCATAGTACCCCACAAGGCACATGCTACGCCCCAAGGAGGACGTACTGCTCTAAGGTCTGAGGACTTATGGGACCACTTGCGAGACCACGCCAGAAGCTCACCTGCTACTGGACAGGTGTAGGAGATAATCCAAAAGACTCCAAAAGTCACAGGCTTCATGCCAGATGGAAGAGTGTGAGGAAGGCACTGTCAGTCAAGGCTGCTGTGGCCTCCAGCGGCTGTGGAAGCGACATGGGAGCTGACTGAATCTTCTCCTGCAGGAAGATCCTGCAGCAGGGGCTCTGAGGAGGGGGGAGATAAGGTGCTGATGAACCCAGCTAGCAGCGCAGTGGGAATGGGGAAAGTCTCCGGGATGCAGCGTGCAGGTGGAACACAAGCAATCTATTAATGCCCCCTTCGGCTGATTACATATCTCATATAAGACAGCCAGAGAAAGAAGCATTGTAGAGACTTAAACCACCTTTCCTCTTCTTGTGTTTTTTTTTTTTTTTTTAGCATTTAAAACAAAAAGCAAGGTAGGCTCAGGGAAACCCAGGACTCTTCAAGAAAAGGATCTTGAAACTCCACGTGCCTCCACAGCATGTTGAAATGTGTGGAAACTGCTGTCTAGAGCTGTTTCCTCCAAAAAGAAACACTGAAGAGAAAAACAAAATGGCCGCTGGCACAGAAAAACTGTCAGGTATTCACTGAGCTGAGAAGGGAACTGTCAGTCATTCACTGTGCTGGCACAGAGAAACTTTCAAAGTCAGGGTAAGGCAATTACAGTGACTGAAAGTAGGGAAATTAGAGTGTGATCCCTCCGCAGTCATTCAGACCTCCATGGTAGGGGCTGAAAGGTGTTTCTGGGGAGGGATGTAGAAGCTCAAATCCAGCTGTAGGAAGATTACAGTGAGTATGCTTAATTAGGCCGAGCCCAAAACAGTCAGGATCCAAAACACTGACTTAAAATTCCAATCAAATGGTATATTGAATAAGACAGGTACAATATTCAGTAAGACGTACAAAGTAACCCGGCTGCAGTTTGTGGATTAAAAATTTAAAGCAGGAACTTCAAAACTCAGAGGCAGCCGGTCCGGATGCAGTTGAAATCATCCCAGAGCAGCTGGGGCAAGTAAGAAAAAAACAGGCTACTCACAGTTTTCTTTCAGAAAATGATACCTGAACTTCCTGGAGGCGTCCAAACTCTCGTGGGAAAGACTCAGCGCAGCGTAAAGCCAATGGAGAGCTCCACTGAAGCCAAGCTCAGGAGTACCCAAGTTCATCTGGGAAAGCAAGATGCTGGGGGAAGAGCACAGCTGATTCATGAGGTCCCTGTGTTTCTTCTGACAGCCTATGCAGCGTAAACCTGAATAAGGCATAGTGAGAACTAAAAACAAATAACTGCGTCCCGCAGGAACAGGCATTTAACAATATTCCCCATAATAGGTAATGCCTCAGCCAGCCTTCTTTATTGGGCACAGTGGGGGATGGAACCCATGAGCCCTGCACCATTCGTCAGTGACTTAGCATTGTACTGTGGCTCTGAATTGCATCCTGTTCTCTATTCATGCCTTCCGTACTTTTTATTCATTATGTTAATACATAGGCAGAGAAAAAGGAACCCCTTCACAACTCACAGCTAGCAAGTGTTGTGGAAAAAAAAAACTTAAACAGCAATATAGCTGTTAGAAGCCAGCAGAGAAGGAATCTGGCTTCCCGCCAAAAACCGGGGCTCATTAGCTATTCAAAATGGCCGCCGGCAAAAATAAACCTCAGAAGAGTGAATTAAAACCCCCAAAAGCTAAGGAATTAATTTAAAAAGTCAAAGGAGAAGGTGGGAGGGTTGCAGGCATGAGAGAAATGCCTAAAATCGCTGAAAAATCAAGAAAAATAAATCGAGTTACCACAGAGTTGCAGACAGCAGTGGGAGAAAGACAGTTTCTGTACTTACAGTACCGAAAGTGCAGAGAAGCCACGGACCGCTGCTCAAACCACTGCAGCTGCCTCACCACTAAAATCAGCCCCAGGGACTGGATTTTAGGAGGCTTACCATCCAGCTAAATAGCCCTCATGACTAGTGCTGGGGAGTCTGCACATCAGCGATCTCTACTGTGACAGAGGACACAGGAGCTTCAGCTGGAATCATCCTGGTGCTCAGATAAGTACACTGGCAACTCAGGGCATAATCTCTCCAAGAGAAATCACAAAGAAATAAAGCATTTTAAATTTTGTTTGAAGGAGCAATAAAAAAAAGCATCCAGATCTGCTGGAGACAGAGAAAAACTGAGGGAGACCCCTAGGGATAGGATTATATCACCAGGCTCCAGCCTATCAGAGCTCTGGTAGAATTCTCTGTCTCCAAGATCTGCTGGCAGGGGTGCATAACCCGTTTGTCTGGACTGGTCTAGCAGTATGAACTGGAAGCTCTATTTTGCGAAAGGTTATACGGATTGCAATGCGGACCACATAGTCTGTATGTTGATATGCCCGTGTGGGCTAAAATATGTGGGCCACACTGTTCACCCAGAGAAACAAAGATTGAGCAAAAGTCCAGAATTATTAACCGGGTCCAGTCTGCACCATTAGTAGATCACTGTTTGCAATTTAACCACACTTTTGTTCAATTTCAATGGCAAATTATTGATTTTGTTCCTTCTATTTGGTGCGGTGACAGACTAGTTTGTCTTCAATTTTGTGAGCAATGTTGGACTTATCAATTACATACAGTTTCTCCAGCCGGTTTGAGCTTGAAATTCAAATGGCAATCTTTGCTTTAAAATCTGTTGTCTGTGATTGGGTATGATCACGATTTCAGGGCCAGCCTGATCTCAGCTGAATTTATGCTGACTGGTCATGAGCTGGTTCCTCCTAGCAAAGCACTGGTGAATGGTTGGTTTGAAGTCAGATGCTCGATTTTTAAAGAGCGGGAGTTACGAGTTTCATTAGGATACTTTAGATGGAAACAAAGCTATTGTGATGACCTGCAGTTTGTCATGCCCTGAGGCAGAACCAGTAAAGCATAGTTACTCACCTGTAACAGGTGATCTCCGGGAACAGCAGGAATTTAGTCTTCACATGTGGGTATCGTCGGTACCGACGGAGCCTGCACGGGAACGCTCCCCAGCGTCCAATAGCAAAGCTTTTGGGAGCATCCCACAGCGCCTGCGTGCTGCCTTCCCGCCTTTCCCAACTTCCTCTCTCCAGTTGAGTTTAAAGCTCAGACAAAGAGAGAGAGAGGGAAAGAGAAAGAGATAGATAGAGAGATACAACTCCTAGGGGAGGTGGGTGGGTTGTGAAGACTAAATTCCTGCTGTTCCCAGAGATCACCTGTTACAGGTGAGTAACTATGCTATCTCCAGGAACGAGCAGGAATGTAGTCTTCACATATGGGGGACTCCCTAGCTTTAAATGCCAGGGAGAGACCCCAGAAGTTGTGTGTCCCTGTGAAAGGGCTCCACTTCCCCCCATGGATCTCTGGCATCCAACCAGGTATGGTGGGTAGGAGTTGATTAGGTATGGAACAGGTGTTGGAGAACAGCCTGACCAAACAAGGCATCTCGGCGGGAGTCCTTGTCCAAGATGTCGTCGATAGACAGAGAGTGCAGATGAGCCATTGAAGCTGCCATGGCTCTCACTTTGTGAGCTGTGACATGGCCCTCCAGAGGAAGGTTCTTACTCTGATAGGCAAAGGAGATACACAGTGCAATCCAGTTGGACAGTGTTCTCTTAGAGACTGGAAGTCCCAAATGAGAAGGATCAAAAGCAACAAAGAGTTGAGAGGACTTTCTATGTTGCTGTGTTCTTTGTAAGTAAAAGGCTAAAGCTCTTTTACAGTCCAAAGTATGAAGATTCCTTTCTGCATTGGAGGCATGAGGCCTTGGAAAAAACACAGGCAGGTAGACCGCTTGGTTAAGATGAAAAGGCGAGACCACCTTTGGCATAAAGTGTGGATGAGTCCTAAGGACTACCTTGTCATGATGGAACCTTGAAATAAGGTGGATCAGCCACTAGTGCTTGCAACTCACTGATGCGACGTGATGATGTGATTGCAATGAGAAAGATAACTTTCCAAGAAAGGAATTTCAACGAGGTAGTAGCTAAGGGTTCGAAAGGTGGCTTCATGAGCTGGCCAAGAACCAGATTTAAGTCCCATGCCACCGGTGGTGGCTTAATGGGAGGCTTAGTTAGAAGAAGGCCTCTCATAAATCTTGCTATGAGAGGATGGGAGGAAATAGGTTGTCCATTTAAAGGCTTGAAAGAAGCCGCAATAGCACTTAAATGGACTCTTACTGAGTTAGTTTTAAGTCCTGCATTGGATAAATGAAGGAGATACTCCAGTAATGATTCCAGAGGTATCACAAGGGGGTTAAGACCCTTCTGCGAGCACCATATGGTATACCTTTTCCACTTGAAAGCATAACATAAGAGCGTCTTGTGGAAGATTTTCTAGAAGCATAAAGGATATCCTTTACTTGCTGAGGAAGGTTAAGATCCTGAAGATCTAGGCCTTCAGCAACCAAGCCCTGAGATGCAGAGACTGGGGATTGGGATGCCATAACATTCCGTCCTCCTGAGACAGGAGATCTGGAGCAGAGCCTAACTCCAGAGAGGGAGCTTGAGAGAGATGTAGAAGCAGAGGGTACCACACTTGCCGTGGCCAATGTGGAGCTATGAGAATCATACGACCTCTGTCTCTCTGAAGCTTGAACAGGGTTTTGGGAATCAGGGGAATGGGTGGAAAGGCATACAGGAAGTCTTGACCCCAATGAAGGAGGAAAACATCCCTGGCCTGAGAGCCCTGAGCAGGAATTCTTGAACAGAACCGGGGAAGTTTGGCATTCAACAGACTTGCAAAGAGGTCTATGTCCGGGGTTCACCAAATTTGAAAAATCTTGGCCACCTGGTCTGCATGTAGAGACCATTCATGTGGAAGCAGAACTCGACTGAGTCTGTCTGCCCAAGAGTTTTGGATACCTGGAAGATACACTGCCAGGAGATGAATCTGATGCTCTCTGGCGAGGGCCCATACTCGCAAAGCTTCGTTGCAAAGCGACAGAGAGCCTGTTCCTCCCTGCTTGTTCACATAGAACATGGCTACTTGATTGTCCGTCTGAATGAGGACTGTCTTGTAGCTGAGCAGGGTGTGGAACACTCGCAGAGCAAGAAAGATTGCTCTGAGCTCCAAGAGATTGATGTGTAGATGAGTCTCCTGTGGGGTCCAAGTGCCTTGGGTGGAGAGGTCTTGCAGATGAGCTCCCCAACCCACTGGAGAAGCATCTGTTGTGAGAGTTGCCTGGGGTAAAGGTTGTTGAAATGGGGACCCCAGCAACAGGTTTTGAGTGGACTGCCACCATTGGAGGGACAAAATAAGGCGATTTGTGTTTGCTATTTTGCCTGACAGGCACCCTGATGCCTGGGTCCACTGAGTGGATAAAGTCCACTGGGCTGCTCTCATATGGAGGCGAGCATAAGGAACCACATACACGGTAGATGCCATGTGGCCTAGTAGTTGTAACATTTCTCGAGCAGTGAGATGAGGCTTTAGCACTGCTTGAGAAGCTAACTGCATCATGCGAAGGCAACGGGCCTGGGGAAGATAGGCCCTTGCTTTTCTGGTATCCAGCAAAGCTCCTATGAACTCTAGAGACTGAGTGGGAGTTACTGGATTTTGGGATGTTTATGACCAGACTCAAATACTGAAGGATACGCATTGTGCAAGATAGAGAAATCCTGGCCTTTGACTCTGATGGGGCTCGAATGAGCCAGTCATCTAAGTAGGGGAAGACGAATATTCCTAGAGTGCGAAGAAATGCTGCTACCACAGCCATGCATTTCGTGAACACCCTTGGTGCTGAGGCCAGGCCAAAAGGAAGCACTCTGTATTGGTAGTGCTTTCCTTGGACAAGGAACCAAAGGAACTTTCTGTGAGTTGGATGGATGAGAACATGAGTGTACGCATCCTTGAGATCTAGAGAACAAAGCCAATCCTGACTCTGAAGGTATGGCAGCAGAGTTCCCAGAGAAATCATCTTGAATTTCTCTTTGAACAGGAATTTGTTCAATTCTCTGAGGTCTAAAATAGGTCTGTGTCCCCCTGTTTTCTTTGCGACAAGGAAATAGGGGGAGTAAAATCCTGTACCCTATTGAGGAATGGGTACCTGTTCTATTGCCCCTTGGGCAAGAAGCATAGTGACCTCTTGATCTAACAGATTGATGAGAGAGGTTTGAGAATTGAACTGTCTTACCACTGTGGGAGGGGGAATGCAAATAAAATGAAGCTTGTACCCCTCTTTTATAATGGAGAGAGTCCAATGTTCTGCTGTTATCTGCCCCCATCTGGGGGCAAAGTGACACAACCTTCCTGGAATGGTGGAAGGCTCTGGTCCATTGAGAGCCAGGAAGGCTAAGTTCTCTAGATGAAAGTCAAAGGCCTTGTGGAGGCTGAGACTGCTGGGATGGTTGAGGCTTAGCAGTCTTTGCTTTCCTTTGTTTAGATGGTTGCTGACACTTCCGGGCAGGCTGACCTGCGGAACGTCCCTGCTGGGAATAAGAAGGGTAAAACTTCTTCTTTTTTGAGAAGAATGGTTTCTTGAAAGATTTCTTCCTTGCAGGATCAGCTGTGGCTTTGGATAACCTATCCAAAGTGGAGTTGTCAGCTTCCAACTCATTGGCTTTCTTTTGCCCATTTTTGCCAAATATATTCTCACCTGTACAAGGGATATTGCCCAGTTTGTCCTGCACCCAAAGCTCCAAATCGGATGCCTGGAGCCAAGCAATTCTATGTGCACCTATGGCAATGGCAGAGGTTCTGCTTATGCACTCAAAACAGTCAAAAGCTGCACGATTGACAAATTTAGAAACATCCTGGGCATGTTTAACCAGAGTGAGAAAATCCTGCCTTTTATCTTCAGGAAGAAGAGGGCTTAGAACCTCTAAATCTCCTCTGACTTCTTTAAGGAACATTCCCATATATTAAATATAGGAAGTGATCCTGGCAGAAAGCATGGAAGCCTGGAAACTACGACGTCCAAAGGCATCCAAGGTTCTACACTCACGTCCTGGAGGATTAGAGACATGCCTCTTTGCACTCCTGATCCTTCTCATAGCTGATTCCACTACAATAGAGTGTTGAGGAAGCTGAGCTTTCTGGAAACCAGGACAAGGAGGGACTCGATACATGGTATCCAGTCTACGAGAGTGAGGAGAGGTGGTAAGAAGTGTTTCCCACATTCTTAGCATGAGATCATGTAAGATCTCATGGATAGGCAAAGTAGCTGCCTTCTTAGGAGCTTTGGGATAATGAAGAATCTCCAACTTCTTTGCTCTGGGCTCTGTTTCAGGAGCCACAGTAATGGAAATACCTCCAGCCACCTCCCTGATAAAATCCTGAAAGGGGATATCTTCCCGGAAGAGACATCCTACGTTTAGGAGAGGAAGGCTCCTCTGGGAGAAGTATTCCAGTACCGACAGAATCATCAGAATCCTCAGACTCCTCCGAGGATTCAAAGTACCTTCTTTCCGGATGCTCTTGTAGAGCACGATACCCGTACAGACCGAAGTCGGTACCGGGGGGAATCGGTACCGGTGTATCGGTACCGGAAGGTATAGCATGACTGGGTGCCGGCAAAGCAGACACTGATGTCGATGCCGATGCTGTCGGTACCGGTACCGATACCGGTGCCAGAGTCGATGCCGGTACCGGTTGAAGTGTCTGACGCGGTTCCGAGGGTGTCGATGCCGCAAGGAGAGCCGCCAGACTGCATTCAATAGCTAGGAACCTCTGGTCTATCGATGCTGCCGATGCCTGGGTGTCGGTACCGGAGAAAGCAGCCGGTACCCCAGAGCATGGCACCAGTAGTTCCTGCCGAGGTTGAGGCCTCGAGAACATCCTGGAGCCCCGATAATGCTTTGGAAGCCGAAGCCTCCCGCCGGGGCAATTTTGCCGGTACAGAACCCTCAAGGGCAACGCCAGAGGCATCTCGATGCTTAGAAGGAGATCTACCCTTTGAGGACTGGCCAGACTTATGTTTAGTTACCTGAGATCCATGGGAGGAAGACGAAGCCCTGGAAGACGTCAATGCCACAGAAGCTGCATCGGAGGGAAAAAGGGTGCTGAGCTTAGCAGCTCGGTTTTGTCGACCCCTCTTGGACATCATGGCAGAAGCCATACACTCCGAGATGGAGTGGTCAGGACCTAAACATTTAAGACACCACTCATGGGTGTCGGTGACGGAGATGGTACCGCCACACTTGGTGCACTTTTTGAAACCCGAAGCAGGTTTTTCCATGGTAGAGGAAATTTTGGGCCTAAGGCCCAAAATGGCACGTGCACCTGGAAAAGAAAAAGTTTGGGAAAAAAATAGTAAATTTTTTTTTTTTAAGAAAGAAAGAAAGAAGAACCGGCGGTACCGGTATAGCGTTGAGGAAGGCAGACGCGACCACAAAAAAAGGAGAATAAGGAAAACATTTTCTGCGGTGACAGGAACAACGACCTGCTGGCTCCACGGAAAACGAAGAACTGGAGAGAGGCAGTTGGGAAAGGCGGGAAGGCAGCACGCAGGCGCTGTGGGATGCTCCCAAAAGCTTTCCTATTGGACGCTGGGGAGCGTTCCCGCGCAGGCTCCATCGGTACCGACGATATCCATATGTGAAGACTACATTCCTGCTTGTTCCTGGAGATAGTGTTATGGTTCAAAACAGGTGCTCCGCTGGGTTTGTGGTGAGCAGTGCTGTAGGAGAGTGATCAGCTGTCAAGAAAAAAAAGAGCTGGATCCGTTTCTCCATTCTGGCTCCACTACAAGGGTCTTTTAAAAAACGTTGTGTTCCTGCTGCAAGACAATTGTATCTTCTGCTCAGATAAGTTATATATAAGGGGTTTTTTTACAGTCTTTGCTTCAAAAATGAATAGTTTTGTTTCAAGGGAATTAACTCTCCCTAGATACAAGCTATCCAACAAAAATAATAGATACTTTCAGCTCAGATTTCCCGTTGTTACTTATTGTTGGATTTCACTATACAGGTTTTCCTATTTTCAGTTTTTGTGGGATTTTTTTTATTTTGGGTGTATACTCACTGGCAGAGGAGGAGGGCACTGTTGACAAGCCCCCAGAGGCAAGGCTTGCAGAGAGAAACACTGCAATGAGAAATAAAGGGGGACAGTTAATTACTAGAGCCAGCCTCACAGGTCCCAACTCCCAAAAGATTCACAAGGTAATGTTGAGGGTATACATACTGTCAGCAGAGGAGAGCACCGTCAATGAGAAAGACACTGCAGTAAGAAATGGAATAGTGATAGCTATTAAACTGAGCCAACTCACAATCCCTCCACCCAAATACACCAGGTACTTCTAGATATGTACTCATCAGCTTGCATTCCTGACTCTTCTAAGTCAATACTGCTAGACACACCATTATCTCTGGTCGTAATATGGTTGCAATAAGCTGCTCCAGTGGGGTCAGCTGGTTAGGACATGTAGAGCACCCCTGCCTCCAGTCTTCCGGTGTGATTTCTCAATTGCTACCAATTTTGTTTTTACAGCAAAACACTCAATACACCTCCAGTGTTTTAATTGCTTTATCATGCGCACCTTCGCACCCAGGGAGCTCACCTCTGCAGCTATTTGCCCCCACAATTCAGCCATTTTCCCTAAATAAGTAGTAGTAACTGGCAGACACGCGGTGGTACAGCACGTCCTTCTCCTCTGAAAAGCATGATGAGTGGGTTTGCTTTGGCTGCTGACTGGCAGTCTGTTCCATCTCACTGCTTAAACTTGAATCACGTTTCATCTTCATCTTTACAAGACAATGCAATGAGACAAACTTGACCTACAAGACAATGCAATGAGACAAACTCGAAGCAAAATGGGCCACTTGCTTGCAATTTACCTTTAAATACCCGCCCCGTACATGCATGGCACTTTTGCATCTTTTCCTCACTTTGCATCAGTCTTGCAGCTATATATAAGTGCTGCGAAATGCCAAAAAGTGTTTGCGCCATGATGACATCTAGATGCACCGGACACGTGAGCATCTGAAAATCATGTGCATGCTTAGGCCACCACTTTTTGCACCTCTATTGTTTGTGCATGCATTACTCTGCTGGTTAATGCCGAACTTTTATGCCTGCTTTTTCTTTTACGCATGGCTCATTTACATACACTCGGTTTTACGCATCCTTCATTTACATACTCGCCCTTTTCTGCATTGGTGCATTAGAGTTGTGCACTGTTTGGGCACTAAATAGAAGCATACGGAGCCACTACCGTGCACATCTAGTGCTGGTTTTCTGCATCGGCCTGAATGTTCTTTCCTTTTCTGCTAGACCAGTAGATTGTGTTACTACTACAGTATTATTAATCATTTGTATAGCACTACAAGGCATACACAACGCTGTACAGAGACATGTAAGAGACAGTCCCTGCTCATCAGAGCTTACAGTCTAGTCAAGACAAACACAACAGATGGGGACTAGGATACATCTAGGGAAATGGTAAGGGAACTTAGTTGGAGAGCAGGAGACTAAATGGATCAGGATCCAAAAGCAGCCTCAAAAAGGTTAATTTTTAACCGGGATTTGAAAATGACTAGAGATGGAGACTGATGTACCAACTCAAGTAGTTTGTTCCAGGCATAAGGCGCAGCACGGTGGAATGATTGAAGTCTTGAGTTAGGAGTGGAAGAGAAGAGCACAGATAGAAGCGATCTGCCAGAACAGCAGAGTTCCCGAGGAGGGGTGTAAGGAAAGATAAGAGAGGAAAGGTAGTGAGGAGCAGCAGAGTGAATACACTTATAGGTCAGGAGAATTTTGAACTGGACATGAAAACAGACAGGGGGCTAATGAAGCAACTTGAGAAGAGGGGTTAAACGTGCATAGCAAGACTGGCAGTAGATTAGTTGTGCATCTGAATTTTGAACAGATTGAAGGGAAGAGTGATGATTCAGAGGGGGACCAGCAAAGAGGAGGTTGCAATATCCTAGACGGGAGGTGACTAAAGAGTGGATAAGGATCTTAGTAATGTGTTCAGAAAAGGGACGAATTTTGCTGATATCATAGAGAAAAAACAATAGGTTTTAGCTATTAGTTGGATGTGTGCAGAGAAGTAGAGGGAGAAGTCAAAGATGACCCCAAGGTTGCAAGCTGAGGAAACAGAGAGGAGTAGTGTTGCCCACAGACATAGAGAAAGGAGGAAGGGAGGAGGTGGGTTTACAGGGAAAGATAAGAAACTGGGGTTTGGATATGTTCAATTTCAAATGGCAGTGAGACATCCAGGCAGCAAGAACCCAATATGTTTATACATAGCTCAGTTTTTACACTGTTTTTTGTATATAGTTTTACTGTGTGTACATAGTTATAGTTTTATAGTTTTATTACCCCTTTTCCAAGTTTAAGTTACCTGTTATAATGTAAGCACACCAGTGTTTTCTGATTGTGCAGTTCTGTTACTTGTAAACCGCACTGAAAACAAATAGCGCGGTATATAAAAGATGTTAAATAAATAAATAAATAAAAAATGTCAGATAATCAGGCAGAGATATGTGCCTAGATTCATGGAGAAATTTCAGGTGTAGAGAGGTGGATCTGAGAGTCATTAGCATTGAGATGGTACTGAAAGTCCTGGGAGGATTTGAGTGCAACAAGGCACTAGATACAGAGAGAGAAAAGGGGAGGTCCCAACACAGACCTTTGGGGTACATCAACTGAGAGCAGGACAGCGGTAGAGGAGGATCCACCAGAACATATACTAAAAGTGTGTTGGGAGAGATAAGAAGACAACCAAGACAGAACAGAGCCCTTAAAATCAAACAGGGCAGGGTATTAAGGAGAAGTTGGTAATCAACAGTGTCAAAAGCAGGAGAACGATCAAGAAGGATGAGGATAGAGTAAAGGGCCTTGAATTTGGCTAGGAACAAGTCACTGGAGATTTTGGTAAGAGCTGTTTCAGCAGAATGTAGAGGACAAAAGCCAGATTACAGTGAATCCAGAAGGGCTTGGGAGGAGAGAATGTCAAGACAACGGCACATGTGGAGACAGAGCAGAACATTCCAGAGGCTTCATATAACATCACTGTGTCATTATTAGCCTGTGTCTCTAGGAGCATAATCAGTTTTCGTACCCAAGCATATGACAAGGAATCTGACTTCACACAACCTCAGAGAAATTAAGAGTATTCAACAAAACAGGAAGCAAAACTATGTACAGGATCATCTTCAACAGAAGACTTGCCGGAAGGTTATGAGCCCACAGGGCCAACCATTGAGAATACAGCAGACCAGTATAGGTTCTGGGTGCTAGACCAATCCAGGACTCAAGGAAAGCATAATTACTCACCTGTAACAGGTGATCTCTGGGAACAGCAGGAATTTAGTCCTCACATATGGGTATCGTCGGTACCGACGGAGCCTGTGCGGGAACGCTCCCCAGCGTCCAATTAGAAAGCTTTTGGGAGCATCCCACAGCGCCTGCGTGCTGCCTTCCCGCCTTTCCCAACTGCCTCTCTCCAGTTGAGTTTTAAAGCTGAGACAAAGAGAGAGAGAGGGAAAGGAAAGAGATAGATAGAGAGATACAACTCCTAGGGGAGGTGGGTGGGTTGTGAGGACTAAATTCCTGCTGTTCCCGGAGATCACCTGTTACAGGTGAGTAACTATGCTATCTCCAGGAACAAGCAGGAATGTAGTCATCACATATGGGGACTCCCTAGCTTTAGGTGCCAGGGAGAGACCCCAGAAGTTGTGTGTCCCTGAACAGGACTCCACTTCCCCCCATGGATCTCTGGCATCCTACCAGAGATGGCGGGTAGGAGTTGATTAGGTATGGAACAGGTGTTGGAGAACAGCCTGACCAAACAAGGCATCCCGGCGGGAGTCCTTGTCCAAGCAGTAATGGGCTGTGAAGGTATGAACCGAGGCCCAAGTGGCTGCTCGACAGATGTCGTCGATAGACACAGAGTGCAGATGAGCCATTGAGGCTGCCATGGCTCTCACATTGTGAGCTGTGACATGGCCCTCCAGAGAAAGGTTCTTACTCTGATAGGTGAAGGAAATACACTGAGCAATCCAGTTAGACAGTGTTCTCTTGGAGACTGGAAGTCCCAAATGAGAAGGATCAAAAGCAACAAAGAGTTGAGAGGACTTTCTATGTTGCTGTGTTCTTTATAAGTAAAAGGCTAAAGCTCTTTTACAGTCCAAGGTATGAAGATTCCTCTCTGCATTTGATGCATGAGGCCTTGGAAAAAACACAGGTAGGTAGACCGCTTGGTTCAGATGAAAAGGCGAGACCACCTTTGGCATAAAGTGTGGATGAGTCCTAAGGACTACCTTGTCATGATGGAACCTTGTATAAGGTGGATCAGCTACTAGCGCTTGCAAATCACTAATGTGGCGTGCTGATGTGATTGCAATGAGAAAGATAACCTTCCAAGAAAGGAATTTCAAGGTGGTAGTAGCTTAAGGTTCGAAAGGTGGCTTCATGAGCTGCCCAAGAACCAAGTTTAAGTCCCATGCCACCAGTGGTGGTTTAATGGGAGGCTTAGTTAAAAGAAGGCCTCTCATAAATCTTGCTATGAGAGGAAATAGGTTGTCCATTTAGAGGCTTAAAGGAAGCTGCAATAGCACTCAAATGGACTCTTACTGAATTAGTCTTAACACCTGCATTGGATAAATGAAGGAGATACTCCAGCAATGATTCCAGAGGTATCGCAAGGGGGTTAAGACCCTTTTGCGAACACCATATGGTAAACCTTTTCCACTTGAAAGCATAAGTGCGTCTTGTGGAAGGTTTCCTGAAAGCAAAAAGAATATCTTTTACTTGCTGAGGGATATTAAGATCATGGAGATCTAGCCCTTCAGCAACCAAGCCCTGAGATGCAGAGACTGGGGATTGGGATGCCATAACATTCCGTCCTCTTGAGATAGGAGATCTGGAGCAGACCCTAACTCCAGGGAGGGAGCTTGAGAGAGATGTAGAAGCAGAGGGTACCACACTTGCCGTGGTCAATGTGGAGCTATGAGAATCATATGGCCTCTGTCTCTCTGAAGCTTGATCAGGGTTTTGGGAATTAGGGGAATGGGTGGAAAGGCATACAGGAAGTCTTGACCCCAGTAAAGGAGGAAAGCATCCCAGGCCTGAGCCCCCTGAGCCGAAATTCTGGAACAGAACCGGGGAAGTTTGGCATTCCACGGACTTGCAAAGAGGTCTATGTCCGGGGTTCCCCAAAGTTGAAATATCCTGGCCACCTGGTCTGCATGCAGAGACCTCTCGTGTGAAAGCAGAACTCGACTGAGTCTGTCTGCCCAAGAGTTTTGAATGCCTGGCAGATACACTGCCAGAAGATGAATCTGATGCTCTCTGGCAAGGGCCCATAGTCGCAAAGCTTCGTTGCAAAGCGACAGAGCGCCTGTTTCCCCCTGCTTGTTCACATAGAACATGGCTACTTGATTGTCCATATGAATGAGGACTGTCTTGTAGCTGAGCAGGGTGTGGAACACTCGCAGAGAAAGGAAGATTGCTCTGAGCTCCAAAAGACTGATATGTAGATAACTCTCCTGTGGAGACCAGGTGCCCTGGGTGGAGAGGTCTTGCAGATGAGCTCCCCAAGCCACTGGAGAAGCATCTGTTGTGAGAGTTGCTTGGGGTAAGGGTTGTTGAAAAAGGGACCCCAGCAACAGGTTTTGAGTGGACGTCCACCACTGGAGGGACAAAATAAGGCGACTTGTGTTTGCTAGTTTGTCTGACAGGCATCCTGATGCCTGGGTCCATTGGGTGGATAAAGTCCACTGAGCTGCCCTCATATAGAGGCGAGCATAGGGAACCACATGCACAGTAGATGCCATGTGGCCTAATAGTTGTAACATTTTTCGAGCAGTTAGATAAGGCTTTAGCACTGCTTGAGAAGCTAACTGCACCAGGCGAAGGCAACGGGCCTGGGGGAGATAGGCCCTTGCCTTTCTGGTATCCAGCAAAGCTCCTATGAACTCTAAAGATTGAGTGGGAGTTAGACTGGATTTTGGGATGTTTATTACCAGCCCTAAATACTGAAGGATACGCATTGTGCAGGATAGAGAAGTCCTTGCCTCTGACTCTGTTGGGGCTCGAATGAGCCAGTCGTCTAAGTAGGGGAAGACGAATATCCCTAGAGTGTGGAGAAATGCTGCTACAACAGCCATGCATTTCGTGAACACCCTTGGTGCTGAGGCCAGGCCAAAAGGAAGCACCCTGTATTGGTAGTGCTTTCCCTGAAAAAGGAACCGAAGGAACCTTCTGTGAGTTGGATGGATGAGAACATGGGTGTACGCATCCTTGAGATCTAGAGAACAAAGCCAATCCTGACTCTGAAGGTATGGCAGCAGAGATCCGAGAGAAATCATTTTGAATTTCTCCTTGACAAGGAATTTGTTCAATTCTCTGAGGTCTAAGATAGGTCTGTAACCCCCTGTTTTCTTTGGGATAAGGTAATAAGGGGAATAGAACCCTGTACCCTGCTGATGAAGGGGTACTTCTTCTATTGCCCCTTGGGCAAGAAGGATAGCGACCTCCTGACCTAACAGGTTAATGAGAGAGGTCGGAGAATTGAACTGCTTTACTATTGTGTGAGGGGGCATGGTTGAAAAATGAAGCTTGTACCCCTCCTTGATGATGGAGAGTGTCCAATGCTCTGCTGTTATTTGCCCCCATCTGGGGGCAAAATGACATAACCTTCCTGGAATGGTGGAAGGTTCTGGTCCCCCGAGAACCAGAAAGGCTAAGTTCTCTAGATGAGAGTCAAAGGCCCTGTGGAGGCTGAGCCTGCTGGGCCGGTTGAGGCCTAGCAGCCTTTGTTTCTTCTGTTTGGGTGGTTGCTGACCTTTCCTGGCAAGCTGACCTGCAGAACGTCCCTGCTGAACATAAGCAGAATAAAATCTTTTCTTTTTAGAAAAGAATGGTTTCTTGAACAATTTCTTTCTAGCAGGATCAGCAGTGGACTTGGATAATCTATCCAAGGTGGAATTTTCAGCATCCATTTTGATTGGCCTTTTCCTGCCAATCTTTACCAAACAGGTTCTCACCAGTACAAGGGATATTTCCCAATTTGTCTTGTACTCAGAGCTCTAGATCAGATGCCTGGAGCCAAGCAATTCTACGTGCACCTATGGCAATAGCCGAGGTTCTGCTTATGCACTCAAAGCAGTCAAAGGCTGCACGGTTGGAAAATTTAGAAACATCTTGGGCATGTTTGACCAAAGTGAGAAAATCCTGTCTTTTATCCTCAGGAAGAAAAGGACTTAAAGCCTCTAAAACATCTGTGACCTCCTTCAGGAACATTCCCATGTAGAGACTATAGGAACTGATCCTGGCAGAAAGCATGGAAGCTTGGAAGACCCGACGTCCAAAAGCATCCAGAGTTCTGCACTCACGTCCTGGAGGATTAGAGGCATGCCTTTTTGCACTCTTGATCCTTCTCATAGCTGACTCCACTACAATAGAGTGGTGAGGAAGCTGAGTCTTATGGAACCCAGGACAAGGAGGGACTCGATACATAGTATCCAGTCTATGAGAATGAGGAGAGGTGGTAAGAGGTGTTTCCCACATCCTTAACATGAGATCATATAAAATCTCATGAATGGGCAAGGTAGCTGCCTCCTTAGGAGTTTTGGGATATTGTAGAATTTCCAACTCCTTGACCCTTGGCTCTGTTTCAGGGGCCACAGTAATGGACAGGCCCCGAGCCACCTCCCTGATAAAATCTTGGAAGGAAATATCCTCTGGAGGAGACATCCTGCGTTTAGGGGAGGAGGGCTCCTCTGGGAGAAGCATCGCTGCATCGACAGAACTGTCAGAATCCTCAGATTCTTCTGAGGACTCGAAGTATCGTCTGTCCGGATGCTCTTGAAGAGCCCGATACCCGTACCGACCAAAGTCGGTACCGGAAGTAACTGGTACCGGGGTATCGGTACCGGAGGTCATCGGATGACTGGGTACCGGCAAAGCAGATGCCGATGTCGATGCTATCGGTACCGGTACCGATACCAATACCGAGGCCGGTGCAGGTACCGGTGGAATTGTCTGTCGCGGTTCCAAGGGCGTCAATGCCGCAAGGAAAGCCGCCAGACTGCATTCCATAGCCAGAACTCTCTGGTCTATCGACGCTGCCAATGCCTGGATGTCGGTACCGGAGGAGACCGCCAGTACCCCAGAGCATGGCACCAGAGGTTCTGCCGAGGTCGAGGCCTCGAGAACATCCTGGAACCCCGTTAATGCTTTGGAAGCCGAAGCCTCCCGCCGGGGTAATTTTGCCGGTGCAGAATCCTCGAGGGCAACGCCAGAGGCATCTCGATACTTAGAAGGAGATCTACCCTTTGAGGACCGGCTGGATTTATGTTTAGTTACCTGAGATCCACGGGAGGAAGAAGCAGCCCTGGAAGACGGCGATGCCACCGAAGCTGTATCAGAGGGAAGCAGGGTACTGAGATTAGCAGCTCGGTTCTGCCGACCTCTTTTAGACATCATGGCGCAGGACATACAATCCGTGATGGAGTGGTCAGGACCTAAACATTTTAGACACCATTCATGGGTGTCGGTGAAGGAAATGGTACCACCACACTTGGTGCACTTTTTGAAACCTGGCGCAGGTTTCTCCATGGTAAGGAAAAGTTTTTGGGCCTAAGGCCCAAAAAGGCGCATGCACATGAAGAAAAAGAAAAAAGAGAATATATATATATATTTTTTTTTTACAGAAATAAGAAGAGAAAAAAACGGCGGTACCGATAGAGCGTCGAAGAAGGCAGACGCGACCATAAAAAAGAAAGAAAGAAAAAAGAATTCTTCTGCGGTGACAGGAACACGACCCGCTGGCTCCGCGGAAAAAGAAGAACTGGAGAGAGGCAGTTGGGAAAGGCGGGAAGGCAGCACGCAGGCGCTGTGGGATGCTCCCAAAAGCTTTCTAATTGGACGCTGGGGAGCGTTCCCGCACAGGCTCCGTCGGTACTGACGATACCCATATGTGATGACTACATTCCTGCTTGTTCCTGGAGATAGGACATTATCTGGTAAGTAAAATGTTACCTTCCATATCGTTCTGCTAGACCAGTCCAGACAAGTGGGATGTATCAAAGCTACCTCTCCACTGGGCAAGAAGAAGACACGGCAGCTTTTAAGACCTCTGAGACAAAGGTCGTGTCCGCCTAAGCATGGACATCTATGCAGTAAAGCTTGACAAAAATGAAGTGTGATGCCCATGTTGCTGCCCAACAAATGTCTGAGGGGGCTACTAAGCTACACTCCGCCCATAAGTAATCTTGCACCCAAGTGGAATGGGTATGCAAACCCTCAGGAACTGGCCAGTTCCACAATATATATGCTGAGGTAATGTCCGCCTTGATCCAGTGCCCCAAGATAGATGTAACCACTGTATCACCCTTACATGAACCCGCAAACACCACAAACAAATGGCTGACTTGCAAAGGGAGTTAGTAACCTTCACATACCGGAGGAGCACTGTCCGGACATCCACTAGGTATAGGTCCTTGTCCTTCCCATGGCACCACTCCTTAGAGAAGGAGGGCAGACAAATCACTTGCTTCACATGGATGAAAGATTCCACCTTGGGCAAAAAGGATGGAATGGGTTGAATACAGATGGCATCCTCTGAGAAGGATAAGTAAGGATCCCTGCATGATAACACCTGTAGCTCGGAGATATGTTTCACCAAATAGACTGCAACCAGAAAGACAGTGTTAAGAGTCAGATCTTTAAGTGTAGCCTGCTTCAAGAGCTTAAAGAGTTCTGCCTTCAAAGCCTGGATCACTAGGCAAGAGTTTCCATGAGGACATGACTGAATGCAGGGGAGGATGCAGGAGCCAAATGCCCTAAAGGAAACATCTGGGTGTAAGGCTATGGACTGCCCCACCACCAGCACTCTAAAGCAAGATAAAGCTGCATCCTGAACTTTCAGGGAGAAACTACAAGAGATCTTGCAGTAGTATATCCTTCCTCAGATACCATGGCTGCCACCACCACCACCGCATGCTGGACACCATCTCCAGCTGGAAGGGAAGCCTGACTTCAAATTCCTGAAAGGCTGGAGACCGTCAAGTCAGTAAGGACCTCTGCAGTGGCCTCATATGGGCTCATGCCAAAGGGGGATGATGCTAAGGGATATCCGGATTGGGATTCGTTTCTTGTTAAGTCTAAGCGTAGTGTGAGGCTCGAGCTGCATAGCGTCACATTGGCAAAGTACTGTAGAAAAGAGGTAATTCCTATGGGGTTACGTATTTGGAAAGCTCCAGGCATGTTTTTGGAGGATGAAAGTTTTATGAATCGGTGGAACTGTATTTTGAACAAGTGTTCCTTGGATTTAATGCTGTTGGTTATTGAAACGGCACATTCTAAAAATATATCTCTAAGGAAAGAGCTTGAGAACGATTTAGAAGAATTAAAGATTACTGAAGATTTTGCTTCTCGAATGGATGAATTTAAGAAATCTCTGGATAAATAAAAAAGTGAGTTGAGATCTGCCCAAATTAAAAAGTTTTTGAAAGATGAGAAACGGACTAAAGAAGGCCCTATTTATAATTGGAATGTGCGGAGAGTCCGGCAACAGAATCCTTCTTGGAAGAATAGCAGTAGCGATCTTTCTTCTCACTCTTCTGATTCAGTTGGATTTTCTAAAAGTTCTGGTCCTTCGACTCGCTCTAAAGGGCGTGAGATCGTCCCTCCAGATTCATCGAATTTACAGCGAGATAAGCAGGAGGTTTTTTTAGATCCTGCAGTACGCCCCAGGCGAAAGAAAGACGGAGTATCGTTTCAGTGATGCCAGCTGTAATTAATCTTTCTGATGTCCAGCTAACGTCAGCACAAATGAGTGTTTTGTCAAGGGGGTTATCCTTTGTGATTGGCCCAAGTTATGATGGTTTTCAGAGCTGGGTTTCCATAGAACGTTTGATTCGGTCTCTTCAACTGAAATGCTTTTTTAAAGATAAGCCAGATACGTTAGATCCATCTGTGGTGAAATTGAAATCTACATGGAGTCCGCCTGGTCCTTTGGACCCTATTCTATATACGTTTAAGCATTTGCTCCTGACTGATTTGCAACAACTTGAGAAGACTTCTTATTATTCAAAAAATTTGTCAGTGGAGGAATTCTCAGCTTTGCAAGAATTACGTCAAATGTCCAATATTGTAATTAAAAGGGCAGATAAAGGTGGTGCAGTAGTGATCATGAATTTTGTGGATTATGATAGAGAAGTGCTACGTCAGTTGAATAATAGTAGTTATTATTTACGATTGTCAGTTGACCCTACTGATGAATTACAGAAGCTTGTGTTGGATCTTACTACAGTGGCGAATGATCAAGGGTTCTTAACGGATCGAGAGAAATCTTTTTTGAATCCGCTGTCCCCTAAAATACCAGCTTTTTATGTATTACCAAAGATACCCAAAAGTTTAATATCACCGCCGGGACGTCCTATCGTGTCGAGCAATGATTCTTTGCTAGAGCGAGTAGGTATTTATTTGGATGTATATTTACAGCCTGAAGTGTGTAAGATACCCTCTTTTTTGAAGGACACAGCACATTTCTTGCAAGTTTTGGAAGCTGTTGAGAATTTGGATCAAGTTCAGCTAATGGTCTGCTTGGACGTTGCGGCATTGTATACTTCAATCCCACAAGAAGAGGCACTCATGGTTCTGCAGACAGTATGGGATGCTCGACCTTCTCCACATACAGTCCCTACTTCGTTCTTATTATCTTTGGCAGCTTTGGCAGCGAAGAGGAATTATTTTGTATATGGTCAGAGTTTTTTTCAGCAAATCTCTGGAACCGCGATGGGTGCTACTTTTGCGCCATCTCTTGCCAATCTGTACATGAGTTTTTTTGAAGCCCAATTTGTTTACTCTTCTCCTTATGCAGTTCATATTATTAACTGGTACCACTACATTGATGATATTTTTCTTCTTTGGCGCGGTTCTGCAGCGCTATTACAAGACTTTTTTCAGTATTTGAATAGCTATAAAGCTTGCATTTCTTTCGAAATGAATGTTCAAGCAAGAGAAATCCATTTCCTTGATGTCCGGATTGTAAAGACTGCTAATGGTTTTTTGACCACTGTTTATTCAAAGCCCACCGATAGAAATACTCTTTTGCATTTTGAAAGCTACCATCCTTCTCACCTCTGATGTAATTTACCATATTCTCAGTTTTTACGTTGCAGACGTATTTGTTCTACTCTATCGGAGTTTAAATCTCAAGCGCATGTTATGCGCCGTAAGTTTGAGGATCGAGGTTATCCTACAACGGTATTATCTAAAGCTTATAAATGAGCAAGGTTCAATCATCGGGAATGGCTGTTTACTTCTCCGAATGTGGAACCGGACTCTCGAACAGTTGTTACTTGTGTATTGCCATATTCTAATCTGTCTCGTCGGATTGTGTCAACTCTTCATAAAAGATGGACATTATTGACCACACATTCAAAACTTTCTGATTGCCATCTTCGTGTAGCGTATAGTCGAGGACGCAATTTATGAGAATATTTGTGCCCAGCTGTACTACGTCAGTCTTTAACATTGGAGACAAGTCAAGGCCATGAGGCATGTCAACATTGCTCTTTTTGTATACTATGGTGAGGAAAGCACCACTACGCACAGATATGCACAGGGAAATAGAACCTCTACCTTTAATTCTGAATGTGTCAGAGGTTTCCCTAGCAACCAAGAGTCTATGACTCACAAGTTAGTCATTCCTAAGCCCCGCCCACAGCAGCACGTCAGAGGGAAGCCAGACCCTGGTCACATGTGCTGGGAGCAAGGTGTGGCACAGGAAGAGGAACAGTTGAAAAACCTGAGTTTTAGAAACTCAAAGGGGGACGGAGCAAGGGGAGCAAACAGAGCCAAGGAAGCCAGGGAGAGACTTGGACAAGAGAGACACGGAGGACAAGGTCTCAGGCATGGTTTCAGTGAAGGAGCAAGTGAGAGAGTACTGACAAGGAATGAAAGAAAGTGTGAAGGAAACACTGGAAGCAGAAGTGTGAGAACGGATGAGAGATTGCTAAAAACAGCTGAGAGAACAAGGAATGAAACGCTGTTGCAATCAGACGGAGTTGCTACAAACAGAAGACAGCATGGCTGGCTCACAGGAGAGAGAGAGATACTAAACCCCTCTGGCTCCAGGCAAGTGTGTCTTCCTCCATTCATAGCTAATAAAAGCTTAGAAGAATTAGCTTTAGATTTACAAGCTGATTCTAATCATAAGCAGTGTCCCAGGATAAAGGGGAACCGTTTAGCTAAGTATCCAGTAGCCCAGGTAGCTGAAGAGCTGCTGCAGAAACAAGCCATACTTAAAAGGTTAAGTGACTTGATAGAGAAAGAGAATAGCCAGCTCTCATCCCAGCTGCCATTGAATGTATGTGATACAGAGAGTATTGAAGATATGGAAATTGCTGATGATGAATGCAGCTCTATTGAAATGCAGTGTGCTGTATGCCAAGCTTCTGACAGGGAAGAATGTTAAAACAGAAAGCCATTGAATGAATGCCTGTTTAGAGAGAGAGAAGCCTGATTTCTGAAGACGTCACAAGTAGGTGATAAAGCTGCTGAGTGCTAAGCTCAACTTATAAAGTTAGAAGCTGCTATTAAATGCTCAAGGAACATTTGAAGAATTGTTTGATACAAGAGTTTGGTTCCTATGAAGAGAGCAACCTTTAAAGAAGATAAAAGTTTTGGAAAGAAGTTGTAATTGTGAACAAAGCAAAGTTCTGCTTGTTTTTCTTTTGAATTTGTGGCTGTGAAGCAAAAGCCTGTATTTTGGTTTTTACATTTCCCATCCTGCGTGTAAAGGATTCCCTGAATACGATTAATAAATTTCTCTGTCTATTGCCTAAATCACTGGTTCACAACTCCTTACTTTAAAATGGGACTATAATTCCCAGCAGCCCTCCTGGCAGCCATCTTGGGAAACTTGTTTTAAAGAAAAAGGCGACCTCACCTGGTGTTGGTTATCAACCTGGCCAGCTGGGGGCGACAATACTCATGGAGCACAAATTGTGTGATTCTTTCAAGTATCGGGGTAAGACCCCTTTTTTGCGGGCTCACACTACTTGCGTTACATCTTTTGTGGTTTACGGTCTTTGGTGCCCGTGTCCACGATTATATGTTGGCAAAACATCTCGCCCATTGAAGACTCGTTTGGCAGAGCATAAATATAGTCTTCGAAAATCACGTATAGACACTCCTCTGATTCAGCACTGTTTGGAGTTTGCTCATCAGTTTGAAGATCTCCGTTGTACTGTGATTGATCACGTTCCTTTATCTATCTGACGAGATCGTGGGAAGTTACTGCTACAGAAAGAGCAGCGGTGGATATATGCCTTGGATATGCTGTTTCCCCATGGGTTAAATGACAAAATTGAATGGTCTTTGTTTTTTTTAATGTTTTTGATCTTTTTCGGTGCTTCTGTCAATGTGTGCTTTGCAGCTCCTCCCTCTTTGATGTACTAGTGTTGTGATTGGTGGTAGTGTTATTTTAATGTGCGTCAGACGCCGTGGTGCCGGCTATCGGAGATCGTCCATGTGAGTAGCTGGTGGTCGTTTAACTTTAGAATTGGCCCTTTGAAGAAGCCCTTGGTGTGGCGAAACGGAAGCCTCCGTCAGGCAAGTGGTAATATTGAAGAAGTGCTACTTTTGAAAATTTGCCGAACAAAATAAGTTCTCCATTGCTGTCTTGAGTGAGAAGTTTAATGCGACTGAGCGTCGTTTGGACCTTCATTGTCAGCTGTTTGGTGTATCATCCACTACAGATAAGTGCTGTGTGCTCTCTGTTTGGATATCATATAATTCTGTATGCCCTTACTCTTGGTTTCCTTCTTTCCAGGAAAAGTGTTGAAGGAAAAGTGTTGAAGGTTACCAGCGCTGTCTCTCTCAGCATATTTTTGATTATTGAGACGCTTTTAATAATAATTGTGGTGTGTATGTTGTATGAATGGTGTATGTTAGTAAATTTTTGTAGTTTTGATGGAATATTCCCAGTGCTAGTTGTGGTGTTCTGGATTTATCTTAATAGGTGGAATTGGTGGTTAGGTTAGGTAGCTATGGGACCTGTGATGTAAGCGTCTGCTATTCCCTATAGTGATTTATCACTACATGTGGGTTTTAGCCATCCTGAGGTCCCTTTAGCTTTATTTATTTGTTGATATTATTGGAGATAATAGTTGAATTAAATTGGTGAATAAAACATTATTGTGCAGAGTTTATTGGTGGTGTGTGGATTGTTGTTGCTCTGAGATAGCTTATGGTTTTGGGTCTCATGCCAAAGGCACCATCTGGACTGCCACCATCAACAGACCGAGAAATAGTAGATAGTTCCAATCTCTGGGAGCCTGATGAGACCAGAAGGCCACCAACCTTTTCACTCTCCTTGGGCAGGAAGATTCCACCTATCCGAGTACTGAAATGTGCTTCCAGATATTCCAGCATTTGGAAGGCTCAAAATGGTTCTTTCCTTGATTTATCACCCATCTGAGACTCTCCAGGAAGTGCACCACATGAGTCATAACCTGAGATGCTTTGGACA
Source organism: Ichthyophis bannanicus (assembly GCA_033557465.1). Classification (NCBI taxonomy): domain Eukaryota; kingdom Metazoa; phylum Chordata; class Amphibia; order Gymnophiona; family Ichthyophiidae; genus Ichthyophis; species Ichthyophis bannanicus. The sequence goes on along the minus strand of CM066036.1, from coordinate 340,454,358 downwards.
GAGACTAGGTTTGGATGAGCCAATCATCCATCTATGGGTGAACACAGACCTCTTGGCATCTTAGCACAGCGACCGCCACCACCATGTTCTTTGAGAGCATCCTTGGAGTGGTAGAAGGACAATGTGAAGAACGGCAAACTGAAAATGAGAGCCAAGTATGGTGAACTGGAGAAAATGTTGTTGATCCTTTCAGATCGAAATGTGGAAATAAGCTTTGGCTAAGTCCAGAGAAGCAAAGAAAGTAGATGGAGTATCTGCTCTTGCCCCCACTAGACAGAGGCAACTGGCACCACTGCTCGCAGACAAAGCAACTTTCCCAACGTGCCCTGAACGGCAGTTCTCTTTGCCACTGAACCACATGGGGAGACACTGAAAGTGTCCAGGATAGGCTCTCTGCATTCCAGAACATAGCCATGCTGAATGGTGGTGTTGAGCACCCAGTGACTCTTGGTGGCCCGGGTCCACTCCTGATAGAACAGGTGCAGCCTGCATACCACTGGAGAAGTCCTGGAATGGGCCCCCAATGCATCATTATGAAGAATGGGAGGTGTCACTTCTGGAGGTGGCAGAATCCCAGGGCCTGTGAGCCCCTCAAAAGGCCTGAATCTGACATCAAAATCCCAAAGAGGAAGAGAAGGAGGGCTTTCTGGGTTGGTACTTGCAGGAGTCCCGGGACTCCTAGGAGTAGCACGAACTAGGATAATGGGGGTGCACTGAGGAGGAGGATGCTCCCGTATGCTTCCCAGGCCCCTTTGGCCTATCTTCTGAGAGGCAATGAAGCTTGAACTCACCCAAGTCCTTAATCAACTTCTCCAAGTCAGCCCCAAACAGAAGATTCCCTTTAAAGGACAGCTGGATCAATTGGAACTTGGAGAACGTACCCACTGCCCAGTGGAGAAGCCATATCCAATGCCACGTCACTGTCAAGAAGGCAATGTCCCTAGCCACCAAGTGGACGAGACCATACATAGCATCCAACAGAAAGGCTGATGTAACAGAGGGCTGAAAAATCCTCTGGGGCGAGGGCTGAATCCATTGGAGAAGGACTTGAGTCGTCAGGCCCACACACACACAGCCAGCTGGAGCAGCAGTAGCTGCAAAATGATTCTTCAGGAGAGAGCCCATCTGAATATCCAAGGTGTCCTTTAAGGCTGTTCTACCCTCCACTGGAATGGTGGTGCATTTCATAACCACTGTGACCTGAACATTCACACATCTTGCAGAACCAAGCGGAACAATTCTCCTCTGGCAAAGCATAAAGCCTTTTATATACCCTTAGCCCCTTGCCAGGGAGTTGGGCAGGTCCCATTTTGAGCAGATCATGCTCTTGATAACTTCGAGAAAGGGGAAGACTGTGATAAGACTTCTGAGCCCCCTGAAGGAGGGGATGGATTTGCGGCCCTTGTTCCCCCACCAGAGAATCAGCCAACAACAAGTGGACGACACTTGGGCAGTCAGAGCTGCCATTTTGTCCTTCCTGAAAAGGGGGGATAAAACTGGCTTTGTTGTGATCTTCTGAAAGAGAAGATACATCTTCCTCTAAACTGGAATCATCTCCCAAAAGGTCAAGACTAGAATCCAGATATTGGCCCACAGACAGTTAATCCGAATATCCAGGTTCCAACCTCTTCCGAGATTGCTTAGAAGGCAGAGTTCGAGCTGAGCTACAACTTTGCCACCTGCCTCTCTTTCAAGCAAGTGGATCGAGAGGATCCAGAGGCTCCAGGAACTGCATTGCCATGCCTGAAAGACTAAACTTTCTGTAGAAATGATAAGAATTCTGGGGTGGACAACCAGGAGACTGGGCACTGCCAGAAGTATGGCTCCTGACTTCAGGGGAAACTGCAGTCACTGCACCTCTACAGGAAGGGATGCGGCCAGAGGAGCAAGTGCTGGAGATCAAAGCCTGCTGGTCATCCTTCCTCATGGCATCATACAATACCTCCTGCAGCGAGGATGATAGGCCAGGTCACTCATGCCCCTCCTAACGAGGGAAGGGATGGGTCTTCCAAAGATGCATTTGAAACCTCCAAGTGCACATCCCAGAATCCAGCGACAAGGCTCTCTGCTTTCCACAAACCAGACAGCACTTCTTAGAAGACAGCATAGGAATCGCCACAGCCTTGTAAGCAGGACAATGCTTGCTGAAGGCGTGTACAATTGGCATGGCACATCACATGCTCAGGCAGTGCAAAGAGGAACAGCACATTCTAGAGATGCACAGGCAGGCAAGTGCACACTAGGGCCGTGCGGGAAGATACCACATGCTACCGACATGCAACAAGCCATACAACAAAGCATGGGAAGTGTAAACAGTGCATGTAGGCAGTTAGTCAAGGAAGGAAAATCAGTACATCAACGGACACTGTAAGCAGCCCGACCCGACGGGTCCCACCAATGGACAATACTGGGAGCCCCCACAAAGACATGGGACAGGCAGAGACTCAGACTCAGCACTCACCCCTGGGGAACCCCAAGGCAGGTAAAAACTGTGCCAGGCTCAGTACTACTCCTGTCATCGGACCTGCAGTCACAATCTCTGAAGAGTCTTCTTCAATATTCAGGGGAGAGCAAGGGGGGAGGAGGAAGGAGGGGGCACTGAGGTTGTGCGAAGCTGTTAAGAATCCTTTCCAAACTCATCTTCCAAATATTTGACTGCTCAACAGGTCCTTAACAGGGTAAGGACGCGGAAATGAACCAATCCCTCTCCTCTTTATGGCTTCCGAAAAGAGCACTGATTTGAAGGGTATCTAGTGGAGCCTCTCGTGGCGTGCTTTAGTGAGAGGGTCGCCTATAGGTGGTCATTCATGAGCGAAATTAATCTATCTTTCTTCAAGTTTCCTTGTTTGTTCAGATTTTATCAGAACTGAAAAACTTATATCCATCATCTTTTGGTGACAGAGAAAAACTGATTATGCCCCTAGAAGCACTGACTGATAATGGCACGGTGATGTCATAAGAAGCCTCTGGAATGTTTTGCTCTGTTTCCACATCTACTGGTAGGGAAACACAACCAACTTGTCTGGACTGGTCTAGCAGGACAACAATATAGAAATATACTTTGAGTGAGGCACAAAAAATGGCGACTGGACTGTTCCATTTGCAGATATAATGGCAAACTATTCCACAGTAGCGGGGCATAAATCTTAGCCACTGGCAGATTATCTACCAAGTCGTGGTAAGCTGACAGGGCATTGAGATGTATCCTGATTGAGGAAGTTTGAAGGGCAAGACAGTATAAATAATAAATATATAGTAAATACATGAGATGACCTGTGACCATTATCAGAACATTATATAGCTAACCTTTTCCATTTGGAGGTAAATGTCCTTCTAGTAGAAGGCTTCCAGGAAGCTATCAAAATGTCCTAAATATGCTATTGCACACCAACTGTTGATATTAAGGACTTTGCAATTGTCAAGCTGTGAGGGATAGGACAATATATGTAATCACTCCACCAAACTACCAAACCTCACATCAGGTACTACAAAGTTTAAAAGCAAGAAGGAAGAAAACGAGCCTCAGAATCCAAGGTAATACAAAACAAGTTTCAGCCCCATGAAGCATACCTTCCAACACATCATAGGCCCATAAAAACCTCCTTCCAGCCCTTAAAACAATCTTTCAATGTTTTCTTTTTCTCTTATTTTACAAAAACAACAAAAATTCACAAGACAAGCTTTAAATTCCCAAAAACATAGTAAAAAACATGCAACCAGATACAACAAGCACTTATCTCAATGGTGAGGACACATCACTGTCACATTTTAACCAAGCACACCATTTGGACCCACACACATTTAAACAATGTTACAGGGGAAGCATACCCGACGCCACACATAGGCTGCCCAAGCGTTTTGCTGGAAAAGCTTCTTCAGGGAAAACCACACCCAAACCGTGCACAAGTCACTACAAAAGAAAAGAGAGAAAGAGTAGTTACTCACCTGTAACAGGTGTTGTCCAGGAGCAGCAGGAATCAGTCCTCACATATGGGTGACGTCGGCGTCGACGGAGCCCCCATGCGGAGCATTTCCCCAGCTTTCAAAGAAAGTCTTTGGGAATGCAGGCACACATGCGCGGTCCCCTTCCCGCCCAAAGGTGCCATCTTGCTCAGTCAAATGATATAGCTAAAAGACAGCAAAAAAGAAAATGAACTATATACAACTGCAACTCCAAGGGGAGGAGGGAGGGTCGTGAGGACTGATTCCTGCTGCTCCTGGAGAACACCTGTTACAGGTGAGTAACTACTCTTTCTCCAGGACCAAGCAGGAAGTCAGTCCTCACATATGGGTGACTCCCTAGCTCTGGGCTACCAGGAACCCAGGCTGAAAAACAGAGCTCCCTCTAGACCTTCAGCAACAGTGAGAGAATCTTCTCTGAGACCACACCTGAACGGTAGTCCAACACCAGGGCCGGAGGGTAGGAGTTGCCTAAATCTCAAAGAGATTACGGAGTACCGCTTGCCCGAAAGCACTGTCCCTACGGGACTCCCTCTCGAGGCAGTAGTGGTCCGCAAAAGTCTGGCTTGAAGACCAAGTAGCGGCCCGGCAGATGTCTGCCAACGGAACAGAACGGAAGTGAGCTACTGATGCAGCCTTCGCCCTGACCTAGTGGGCCGTGACTCGACCCTCCATGGAGAGGCCGGCTGCCCTGTACGCCCAAACAATACAGTCTGCCACCCAGATGGACAACGTACGCTTAGTGACAGGCAACCCCAATTTATTAGGGTCAAAGGAAATGAAGAGCTGAGAAGCCCTTCTATGCCCTTGCGTACGTTCTAGGTAAAAGGACAGCGCCCTTCTACAATCCAGGGTATGCAAGACAGTTTCGGCCCTACTGGCGTGCGGCCTGGGAAAGAACGTCGGAAGTACCATCTCCTGATTGAGGTGGAAGGAGGACACTACCTTGGGAAGGAACTTAGGATGAGTCCTCAAGACTACCCTGTTCCTATAGAACCTGGTATACGGCCTATCCGAGACCAAGGCCTGAAGTTCACTCACACACCTGGCCGAGGTGAGTGCCACAAGGAACAACACCTTCCAGGAGAGGAAACATAAATGGCAGATTGCCATTGGCTCAAAAGGTGGACGAGTCAGTTGTTGCAAGACCACATTGAGATCCCACTCAGTAGCCGGTGGACGAATAGGAGGCTTAAGCAGAAGCAGGCCTCTGAGAAAACGAGACACCAGAGGGTGGCCTGAGAGGGATTGTCCATCCACCAGCGAGTGGTGAGCTGAGAGGGCACTGAGGTGAACCCGGACAGAGGTGGACTGAAGTCCCAGGTTGGAAAGGTGGAGCAGATATTGCAACACCACCTGGACCGAGCAGGAGAAGGGGTCCTTCTGCTGTTGAGAACACCAAGTAGAGAAGCTACCCCACTTCAGAGCATAGGCCTTCCTAGTGGAATGCTTCCTGGAGGCCAACACCACCTCTTCAACCTCCCTGGATAGGAGCAAGGGAGCAAGGACTAGCCTTTCAGCAGCCATGCCATCAAATTGAGGGATTTGAGGTTGGGATGCAAGAGGGACCCCTGATCCTGAGTCAGAAGGTTGGGTTGCAACTCCAGAGGAAGTGGAGTATCCACTGCCAACTGCAGAAGAAGAGGGAACCACGGCTGCCTGGGCCACCTGGGGGCTATCAGGATCACCGTGGCCCGGTCCTGCTGGATTTTGAAGAGAGTCCGGTCCACCAGAGGTGTGCGAGGAAAAGCATACAGCAGGCTCTCTGACCAGGAGATCAGGAAGGCATCTGGCGCTGTTCTCAAGGGATGCGGTTGCCTGGAACAGAACCTGGGTAGTTGCCTGTTCAGCAGACTGGCAAAAAGGTCCATGGTCGGAGTCCCCACTTCAGAAAGAGCTGTTGAACCACCAGAGGATCCAACTGCCACTCGTGAGGCTGCAGAAATCTGCTTAGCCTGTCTGCCAGGTAGCTTTCCTGGCCGGGGAGGTAGACCGCCCTGAGGGTCATGCACTGATTGACAGCCCAGGAGCAGAGGGCCTGTGCTTCCCGGCACAGAAGCCTGGATCCTGTGCCTCCCTGCTTGTTGACGTAGAACATAGCCACCTGGTTGTCCGTCTGAACCAGGACAGACTGGTGAGACAGGATCTGAGAGAAAGTCCGTAAGGCTAGTTGAATGGCCCGCAATTCCAACAGGTTGATCTGCTGGGCGGCCTCCCACGGAGATCACAGGCCCTGAGTGCAGGCCCCCTTGACAGTGTGCTCCCCAGCCCTGCAGGGAAGCATCGGTTGTCAGTACCTCAGTGTGCGGGGAGGCCTGGAAAGGAAGACCCCTGACCAGATTTGGGAGATGCCTCCACCAGCGTAAGGAATCCACCAAGAGTTTGGACACCTTTATGCTGTCTGACAATTTCCCTGTGGCCTGCAGCCACTGTGCCTTGAGGTGCCACTGAGCCGGACTCATGTGTAGCCGGGCATGTGGCTTGACATGCCCTGTAGAAGCCATGTGACCTAAGAGCCGGAGGAAGTGTCTGGCCGAGACCAGAGAGTTCGCCTGAAACTGGCCGGCCAACTTTATCAATCTGTGAGCTCTGTCCACAGGCAAAGAGGCCTTTGCATGGATGGTATCCAGTCTGGCCCCTATGAACTCCACGTCCTGTGAGGGGACTAAAGTGGACTTGGGGAAGTTTATGACAAACCCCAGGTGCTGAAGCAGGGATATGGTTCGGAAGGTGGCCTGCCTGGCCTCTTGTGGAGACTGGCCCCTGATAAGCCAGTCGTCCAGGTAAGGAAACACAAAGATCCCCTGGATCCTGAGATAGGCCGAAACCACCGCCAGGCATTTTGTAAAGACCCTGGGGGCGGAGGTGAGGCCGAAAGGAAGCACTCTGTACTGGAAGTGCTTTCCTCCCACCACAAATCTGAGGAATTGTCTGTGACTTGGGTGGATGAGGATGTGAGTATAAGCATCCTTCAGGTCTAAGGAGCATAGCCAATCTCCCTGCTGGAGGTAGGGCAGTAAGATTCCAAGGGTAAGCATCTTGAACTTTTCCCTCTCCAGAAACTTGTTCAGATTTCTCAGGTCCAGGATGGGTCTGAGGCCTCCTGTTCTTTTTGGTACCAGGAAGTACCTCGAGTAGAAGCCTTGCTCTTCCAGGTGGTGAGGCACCGGTTCCACCACCTGGTCCCTTAGCAGACCTTCCAACTCCTGAAGGAGTAAGTTTCTGTGCAGAGGGGGTCTTGGAGGCTCCCCTGGAAAGTAGGAAGCGGGTATCTGGGTGAAGTGGAGCAGATAGCCTCTTTCGATGATACTTAGCACCCACGTATCCCCTGTGATGGCTGGCCACCTGTCTGCATACAGGGTCAGCCGACCTCCTGTGCCCTGGAGAGGAGGAGAGGCTATGCTGGCATAGTCAAAAACCCCCTCCCTGCTGAGCAGGAGCCGGAGTAGGAGGCTTGGGGGCCTTCTGCCTACGGGGCCCATGACCCTGCCCCTTGGCCTGCTGGCCCTGTTGGGGAGCTACAGAGGCCTGGTAGTGAGGGTAGGTTTTGTATGCAGTGGTCTTCCTCGGGTAAAAGGTCTTTTTCCCTGAGCCCTTCTTCTTCCGAGAAGGGGCAGAGGTTTTCCTGGACAGCCTCGTCCGGGTCAGAGTCTTGGTCTCGAGTTCCGCAGCCTTTTCTGCCATGGGCTTGCCAAAGAGGTTTTCACCTCGGCAAGGGACATCGACCAACTTGTCCTGCACCCATGGCTCGAGGTCCGAGGATTGTAGCCAGGCCTGGCGGCGAGCACCGATGCCGGCCCCTGCTACCCGGGCCGAAGCCGCAAATCCATCGTAGGCTGCTCGAGATATAAACTTCAAGCACTCCCGAATACCAGAAGACAAGGCCTTGAACCTCTGCAAAGGTTCCTCGGGCAAACCAGCAGAGAACCCGGCAATCTCCATTGCCAGGTCCCGAAGGTACATGCCCATGTACAGTTGGTAGGTCTGGACACGGCAAGCAAGCATAGAGCCCTGGAAGCACTTTCTACCGAGGGCATCCAGGTTCCGGGCCTCCCTACTGGGAGGCACCGAGAAGTGCATCTTCTGACTCTTCAGGCGATGCACGGCCGATTCCACAACCATGGAGTGGTGCGGTAGCTGTGCCTTTTGGAATCCGGGGCTCTTGCGGACTCGATAGATGGAATCGACCCGCTTGCTTAGAACCGGCATCGAGGCCGGCGCCTTCCACATGCGGAAGAGCAACCGCTCCAGCATCGGAGGAACTGGGACAGGAAAGGCCTCCTTGGGAGGAGAGTCATACTGCAGAGCCTCGAGCTCCTCGGCTCGAGGCTCTGCCTCGGGATCCGCAGAGAATGCCAGTGCTTTGGCCATATCCCGTACGAAATCCGAGAACCTGGTATCCTCCGGGGGGGAACCTTGTCCGAGGCTCGGATCCCGTTGAGTCCGAAGGGACGCACCGAGTCCGGAAGGTGTCAGGGGACTCCTCCCCCTCCGTTTCCCACGCCGATTCCTCCGAGGAGGAATCGAGCAGCTCCGAGTGGGCGAGCACCGACGCCATCCACCCCGACGCCGAGGAAACCGGCGTCGACGACCTCGGTCCTGAACGGGAGGCCGAGGGTGACCTCGGCCGAGGATCGACTCGAGTTCGCATGGTCTCGAGGATCGGCTCGGCCTCCGGGGTCGACTTGGACGTCGATGTCCCGGTGGTCGGGGCAGATGCGCCGGTGAGACCGGCGATCAGCACCCGCTGCTGTTCCATGAAGGCAGACAATCTGCTCTCCAAGGCCGTCAACCTGAGTCCGAGCTCAGGAGACCCAGCAGCCTCCGACTCGGGCCCCGACAGCGTCGGGCCCGACGTCGGCTCCCCCGGAGGAGAGTCCATGAGGACAACAGTACTCACGTGACTCGGGGCCTCCGACTCCACACGAGGATGCTTTGCAGGCCTCTCCAACTCCGAAGACCCGGGACGGCGATCAGGGCTATGCGACCTGGCCCTGGAGCCAAGAGCGTCCACTGACGCCGCCCTCGCGGGTTTCTTCTTCCTTCGGTGCTCCCTCGAGGGGGACTCCCTCTCAGAGGAGCCCCGACGATGCTCGGGGTCAGACTCCCGAGACGTCGAGGCCTCTGACGAAGTCCAGACCCGTCCAGAGGCAGATTCGGAGAAGATCCTCTCACGCTGGTGCTGACGGCTCCGCAATGCCTTGGAAGACATTTTGCCACAGGGGCTACAGACCGTAGAATCATGGCCTGGCCCCAGGCACCGGAGGCAGTAGTCATGTATGTCGGTGAGAGACATCAGTTTCTTAAACCAATCACACTTCTTAAAGCCACTGGCAGCCATTGGGGGAAAAAAGGCCCCTGCAAGATCAAAAAATTGGGCTGCCAGGGAAAAGAAAAAAGGCGCGAACGCAGTCTCTAAGGACAAAAAACGAAAAAAGAGATCCGGGCTCGGCACCAGCGTACTGAGTCCAGGCGGAAAAAGAACCGACATCGAACCGAAGAAAAAGACTCGACCCAACGCAGAAAGATCAACTTTTTCCACGAGTGACAAGGACAGGCGTCCGTAGGGCTCCGCGGAAAAAAGAAGACTGAGCAAGATGGCACCTTTGGGCGGGAAGGGGAACGCGCATGCGTGCCTGCATTCCCAAAGGCTTTCTTTGAAAGCTGGGAAATGCTCCGCATAAGGGCTCCGTTGACGCCGACGTCACCCATATGTGAGGACTGACTTCCTGCTTGGTCCTGGAGAAAACAAAAATCAACTTCAAAAACAGTACCGTCAAGATAACAAATGCCTCTATAAAAACCCTCAAACAAAAACAAAAACAGAAAACAGGGGAAAACATATAGCACCAAGCTCAACTGGCAGCATATTTTCCAGCACCCATTATCGCCAGCATAACAATTTGACGATGCAAAATATGGTGTGCATGCCTAGCAAGAAATACAGAAAATCCATGACGTCACTCCACAGCGGAACAGGAAACCCCTTCCTCCATGCAAAGTATCAAGCCCATATAAAGCAATAAGAAACACACGTTTAATTCACCAAGCAAAATTGAAGATTGTTTTAAGGGCTGGAATGAGGTTTTTATCGGCCTATGATGTGTTGGAAGGTATGCTTCATATGGCTGAAGCTTGTTTTGTATTATCTTGGATTCTGAGGCTCGTTTTCTTCCTTCTTGCTTTTAAACTTTGTCAGTACCTGTTGTGAGATTTGGTAGTTTGGTGGAGTGATTGCATATATTGTCATTATTTTATTCACTCTGGAACTGACCAGTTTTTGGTTGTGAGGGATAGGGACATCAAGTACGAATGAAGCAGACAGCCCTCCCGCTGAGTAATAAACTCTGGGAATTGGCGTAGTTTACAAGGAGGAAGGTCCACTAATCTGCTGAGACGGAGAAACCGGTTTTGCCAAGGCCAGTAAAGAATTTTACAATCATGCTGACTCTGCTGTGCTGGAATCTGTGAAGTAATTTTCAAATGAAAGGAAACGGAGGAAACTTCGAAGTCCACTGCACCATGAGAGCATCTGGTATTACTTGGTGATTCGATAGTAGGATCGAGCAAAAGTCTACTACTAGAGAGAAAGTTTTGCATTCTCCTCATTTTCAAGAATTCCCCATTTTTGGAAAGGAAATGCATTAGGGGCAGATTGAGAATGAAGCACTCTGCTGAGTCAGTCTGCTTAATAATTCTTGGGCCCTTGGTTGTAGGTAGCCTGCATCTGAATATAACTGGCTATGATGAAGTCTCTACCCTGACTGCTTTTCAACATAGTTGGAGAGAGCCTGTGCCCCCCTGTTTGTTGATATAAAATATGGCCACTTGACTGTCTGAATGAGAACAGATGACTTTTGAAATTTGTATACAAAGACTTTGAATGCCTAGATCTCTCTTTGTTCCAGATTGTTGATATAAAGAGAAATTGTGTAGGCAGACCACATTCTTTGCGATTGATAGTCATCGAGATGGGCACTCCAACCCTAGTCAGAAGCATCCGTGGTAAGGACTAATTGATGATGTCAGTGAGCAAAGGTGACTCCTAGTGATGGACTGGAGAGGGCAATCCACCACTTTAGGGTGAAACACAACTGAGGCAGTAGGTAAATTACTGAGAATAAGGGTTGAGAATGTTGATTCCGCTGGAATTTGAAATCCCAATGTGGTCTTTGCATCTTTAATCAAGCCATGGTCCCATATGAACTGCCACTGCCATGTGGTCCAACATTTGGAGGGAGGCTCTCATGGTGACCTTAAGCGTCCGGTGGATGGCACGTACATGGGATATAAGAATTTGAATCCTATCTTCCGGGAGGAAGACTCTGGATTTTAGAGTGTCCAAAAGTACTCCTATAAATGAAATGACATTGGCAGGAGAGAGCTTGGATTTCTGAAAGTTGATGAGAAAACCCAGAAACTGAAGATGTATAACGATATTCTGTAGGAGTAATAAAGTTTGAGATTGGGTTGGAGTACTAGCAACCAATCATCCAGGTAGGGAAAGACTAGATATCCTTGCTTATGGAGGTGTCTTGCCAGAACTACAAGGCATTTTGAAAACACCTCCGGTACCAATGAGAGTCTGAATGGGAGTACCTTGTACTGGTAATGACTTGCCTGAAGAAAACATTGTAGGTACTTTGGGCCTGATATTCGCAAGGCATCTATGTCCCCTCTGCCCCCGATGCTATCCGTTCAGGGGTGGAGCGGAGGCGGGGAGTCCCAATAACTGGGTAGCGATGATATTGGACCGCTACCCAGTTAACCATCCATGGCTAAAACTAGGCGAGCTACCCGGTTAGGCTCTGCAGATGAATCCCCTCGGCAACTAACCCAGATATTGGATGCCGTCGTAGCGCATAGCCCACCCAACTGAATATCAGGCCATTTATGTATTGTGGTATATTGAGATACGAGTATAAGCATCCCTGAGGTCTAGAGTGCACATCCAGTCTCCCTTGTTGATCACAGAGAGTATGGACGGTATTATGTTTGTGTTTATTTTATTTTATTTGCTTATCCACCCTTCGCATGTGCAGCAAGGCAAGGTACAGAAATTAAAAACAAAAATAAAAGACTGAAAAGGAAATCCATAAAATCATAGGACGGTTAAAAACACTTATAGTGGGATAAGGGGAAAGGAAAGATAGAAGTGGGTCAGGGAATAGGAAAGTCAAATGCAGTAGTAAATAAACGTGTCTTGAGAAGGACTTTAAATTTGTTATAGGAGGGTTCTAGTCTGAGGGCAGGAGGGAGGGAATTCCAGGAGGCCGGAGATATGAAACAGAATGCAGAGGAGCAGGTGGATGATAGCCAAGCTTGGGAGGCAGAAGGGAAGATGTAATGGTACACTCAGCCCACGGTGAGGAGTGGAGAAGCAGGCAATCAGCAAGATTGTGAGGAGAGTGTGCGGTGGACCAGGGTGAGTAATTTCTACTGAAGAAACATGGTAGAAACCATCATAAAGAAGAAAATTACTCAGCATGTAGATAGTCATTGCCTAATGGGAGACAGCCAACATGGCTTTAGACAAGGAAGATCTTGTCTTACTAATCTGTTATGTTTTTTTGAAGGTGTGAATAAACAGGTAAACAAAGGTGAGTTGGTTGATATAGTATATTTGGACTTTCAGAAAGCCTTTGACAAAGTCCCCTCATCAGAGACTTTCGGCAAAACTAAAGAGTCATGGGATAAGAGGCAGTGTACTATTGTGGATCAGGAACTGGTTAAAAGATAGAAAACAGAGGGTAGGGCTAAATGGCCAGTTTTCCCAATGAAAAAAGGTGAATAGTGGTGTACCCCAGGGATCTGTGCTGGGTCCGCTGCTTTTTGACATATTCATAAATGACCTGGAAAAGGGAATAACGAGTGAGGTTATCAAATATGCAGATGACACAAAACTATTTAAAGTTGTTAAAACCCATGAGGATTGTGGAAATTTGCAAGAGGATCTTTATAAATTGGAAGACTGGGGATCGAAATGGCAGATGAAATTTAATGTGGACAAGTGCAAAGTTATGCACCTAGGGAAGAACAACCGAAACTATGGTTACACAATGCAAGGTTCCATATTAGGAACTACCACCCAGGAAAGCATAGTTACTCACCTGTAACAAGTGATCTCCGGGAACAGCAGGAATTTAGTCTTCACATATGGGTATCGTCAGTACCGACGGAGCCTGCGTGGGAACGCTCCCCAGCGTCCAATTAGAAAGCTTTTCGGAGCATCCCACAGCGCCTGCGTGCTGCCTTCCCGCCTTTCACAACTGTCTCTCTCCAGTTGAGTTTAAAGCTGAGACAAAGAGAGAGAGAAAGGGAAAGAAAAAGAGATAGAGAGATACAACTCCAAGGGGAGGTGGGTGGGTTGTGAAGACTAAATTCCTGCTGTTCCCGGAGATCACCTGTTACAGGTGAGCAACTATGCTATCTCTAGGAACAAGCAGGAATGTAGTCTTCACCTATGGGGACTCCCTAGCTACAGATGCCAGGGAGAAACCCCAGACGTTGTGTGCCCTTTTGAAAAGGCTCCACTTCCCCCCATGGATATCTGGCATCCTACCAGGGATGGTGGGTAGGAGTTGATTAAGTATGGAACAGGTGTTGAAGAACAGCCTGACCAAACAAGGCATCCTGGCGGGAGTCCTTGTCCAAGCAGTAATGGGCTGTGAAGGTATGAACCGAGGCCCAAGTAGCTGCTCGACAGATGTCGTCGATAGACACAGAGTGAAGATGAGCCATAGAGGCTGCCATGGCTCTCACATTGTGCAATGTGTGCTGTGACGTGGCCTTCAAGAGGGAGGTTCTTACTCTGATAGGCAAACAATATACACTGTGCAATCCAGTTGGACAGTGTCCTTTTGGAGACTGGAAGACCTAAATGACTAGGATCAAAAGCAACAAAGAGTTGAGAGGACTTTCTATGTTGCTGCGTCCTTTGTAAGTAAAAGGCCAAAGCTCTTTTACAATCCAAAGTATGAAGATTCCTTTCTGCATTAGAGGCATGAGGCCTTGGGAAAAAAACAGGACGGTAAACCTCTTGGTTTAAATGAAAAGGTGAAACCACCTTTGGCATAAAGTGAGGATGAGTCCTAAGGACTACCTTATCATGATGGAACCTTGTATAAGGAGGATCAGCCACCAATGCTTGCAATTCACTGATGCAACGTGCTGATGTGATTGCAATAAGAAAAATATCCTTCCAGGAAAGGAATTTCAAAGAGGTAGTAGCTAATGTTTCAAAAGGCAGCTTCATGAGCTGACCAAGAACCAGATTTAAATCCCATGCTACCGGTGGTGGCTTAACGGGAGGCTTAGTTAGAAGAAGGCCTCTCATAAATCTCGCTATGATAAGATGAGAGGAAATAGGTTGCCCATTTTAAGGTTTGAGAGAAGCTGCAATAGCACTCAAATGAACTCTCACTGAATTGGTCTTAAGCTTGTATTAGACAAATGAAGGAGATATTCTAGTAATGATTCCAGAGGTATTGCATGAGGGTCAAGACCCTTCTGCGAACACCATATCGTAAACCTTTTCCACTTGAAAGCATAAGAGCGTCTTGTGGAAGGTTTCCTGGAAGCATAAAGGATATCCTTTACTTGCTGAGAAAGGTTAAGACCATGAAGTTCTAGGCTTTCAGCAACCAGGCCCTGAGATGTAGAGACTGGGGATTGGGATGCCACAGCATCCCGTCCTCCTGGGACAGGAGATCTGGAGCAGATCCTAACTCCAGAGATGGAGCTTGAGAGAGATGTAGAAGCAGAGGGTACCAACTTGCCGTGGCCAATGTGGGGCTATGAGAATCATATGGCCTCTGTCTCTCTGAAGCTTGAATAAAGTTTTGGGAATTAGGGGTATGGGTTGGAAGGCATATAGAAAGTCCCGACCCCAATGGAGGAGGAAGGCATCCGTGGCCTGACAACCCTGAGCCGGAATTCTGGAACAGAACCGGGGAAGTTTGGCATTCAGTGGACTTGCAAAGAGGTATATGTCCGGGCTTCCCCAAAATTGGAAAAGTTTCGCCACCTGGTCTGCATGGAGAGACCATTCGTGTGGAAGCAGAACTCGACTGAGTCTGTCTGCCCAAGAGTTTTGAATGCCTGGAAGATACACTGCAAGGAGATGAATTTGATGCTCTCTGGCGAGGGCCCAAAGTCACAAAACTTTGTTGCAGAGCGACAGAGAGCCTGTTCCGCCCTGCTTGTTCACATAAAACATGGCTACCTGGTTGTCCGTTTGAATTAGGACAGTTTTGTAGCTGAGTTGGGTGTGAAATACTCGAAGAGGAAGGAAGATTGCTCTGAGCTCTAGGAGATTGATGTGTAGATCGGTCTCCTGTGGAGTCCAGGTACCCTGGGTAGAGAGGCCTTGCAAATGGGCTCCCCAACCCACCTGTGAGGCATCTGTTGTTAGAGTTATTTGGGGTGGGGGTTTTTGAAAAGGGGACCCCACCAACAGATTGTGGGGTGACTGCCACCATTGGAGAGACATGAGACGATCTGAGGTTGCTATTTTGTCTGACAGGCAACCTGATGCCTGAGTCCACTGAGTGGATAAAGTCCACTGGGCTGCCCTCATATGGAGGCGAGCATAAGGGACCACATGCAGTGTGGATGCCATGTGGCCTAGCAATTGTAACATTTCCCGAGCAGTGAGGTGGGACTAGCATTGCTTGGGAAGCTAACTGCATAATGCGAAGGCAGCGGGACTGTGGAAGATAGGCCCTTGTCTGTCTGGTATCCAGTAGGGCTCCTATGACCTCTAGAGACTGAGTGGAAGCTAAGTTGGATTTTGGGAAGTTTATGACAAGTCCCAAATATTGTGCGAGATAGGGAAGTCCTGGCCTCTGGCTCTGATGGGGCTCGAATGAGCCAATCATCCAAGTAAGGGAAAAAGAATATTTTTAGGGTGCGGAGAAATGCTGCTACCACAGCCATGCATTTTGTGAACACCCTTGGTGCCGAGGCCAGGCCAAAAGGAAGAACTCTGTATTGGTAGTGCTTCCCTTGAAATAGAAAGCGAAGAAACCTTTGGTGAGTTGGATGGATGAGAACATGAGTGTACGCATCCTTGAGATCTAGAGAACAAAGCCAGTCCTGACTCTGAAGGTATGGCAGTAGAGTTCCCAGAGAAATCATTTTGAATTTCTCTTTGAATAGGAATTTGTTCAATTCTCTGAGGTCCAAAATGGGTTTGTGTCCTCCTGTTTTCTTTGAAATAAGGAAAAAGGGGGAATAGAACCCTGTACCTTGTTGATGAATAGATACTTCTATTGCCCCTTAGGCAAGAAGCAGATTCACCTCGTGATCTAACTGGGAGTTGAGAGAGGTCTGAGAATTGAACTGTCTTACCATCGTAGGAGGGGGCATGCTGAGGAAGTGAAGTTTGTATCCTTCTCTTACAATGGAGAGAGTCCAACTTTCTGCTGTTATCTGACCCCATCTGGGGGCAAAATAACTTAACCTCCCTGGAATGGTGGAAGGCTCTAGCCCGTTCAGGGCGAGGAAGACAAAGTTCTCTTGATGGGAGTCAAAGCCCCTGTGGAGGCTGAGTCTGCTGAGCCGGTTGAGGCTTAGCAGACTTTGTTTTTCTTTGTTTAGGCTGCTGTTGACCCTTTTGGGCAGACTGACCTGAACAATGCCCCTGTTGGGCATAGGAGGGGTAGAACTTCTTTCTAGTGAAGAATGGTTTTTTGTAGGACTTTTTCCTTGCAGGATCCGCTGTAGATTTTGATAATCTATCCAAAGTGAGATTATCAGCATCTAGCTCATTAGCTTTCTCTTGCCAATTTTTGCCAAAGAGATTCTCCCCAGTGCAAGGAATATTCCCCAATTTGTTCTGTACCCAAAGTTCCAAGTCAGATGCCTGGAGCTAGGAAATCCTACGTGCGCCTATGGCAATAGCAGAGGTTCTGCTTATGCACTCAAAACAATCAAAAGCTGCACAATTTACGAATTTGGAAACATCCTGAGCATGTTTAATAAGTGCGAGATAATCTTGTCTCTTATCATCAGGGAGGAGAGGGCTCATAAACTCTAGATCTCCTGTAATTTCCTTAAGGATCATTCCCATGTATAAAATGTAGGAACTAATCCTGGCAGAAAGCATAGAGGCCTAGAAAGTTCGACGCCCAAAGGCATCAAGAGTTCTACATTCACGTCTTGGAGGATTAGATGCACTCTTGATCCTTCTCATAGCTGATTCCACCACCATGGAATGGTGTGGCAGCTGAGTCTTTTGAAATCCAGGACAGGGAGGAACTCGATACATGGTATCCAGCCTACGGGAATGAGGTGAAGTGGTGAGAGGTGTTTCCCACATCCTTAGCATGATGAGATCATGCAAGATCTCATGAACAGGCAAAGTAGCTGCTTCCTTGGGAGCTTTGGGATATTGTAAAATCTCCAATTCCTTTGCCCTAGGCTCTGTTTCAGGAGCCACAGTAATGGAAAGACCTCGAGCCACGTCTTGGATAAAATCCTGGAAGGATATATCCTCCAGAGGAGACATCCTCCATTTAGGAGAGGAAGAATCCTCAGGAAGAAATACTCTGGTATCGACAGAGCTGTCAGAGTTTTCAGACTCGTCAGAGGATTCAAAATATCTCCTGTCCGGATAATCGTGCATCGCACGATACCGGTACCGATCGAAGTCGGTATCGAAAGGGTCCGGTACCGACTTGTCCGTACCGGAGGGCAGAGCCTGCGTCGGAACCGGTAATGCACCTGCTGACGTCGATGCAATTGGCCCCGGTACTGATGTCGGTGTCGGTACTGGTACCGGTTGAATTGTCTGAAACGGTTTCGGGGGCATCGATGCCGAGAGAAGAGCCGCCAGACTGCGTTCAATAGCCAGGAACCTCTGGTCTATCAACGCCGCCGATGCCTGGGTATCAGTACCGGGTGAAGCGGCCGGTACCCCAGAGCATGGCACCAGTAGTTCTGCCGAGGTTGGGGCCTCGAGAACATCCTGGAGCCCCGATGTTGCTTTGGAAGCCGAAGCCTCCCGCCGGGGCAATTTTGCCGGTGTGAGTCCCTCAAGGGCAACGCCAGAGGCATCTCGATACTTGGAAGGAGATCTACCCTTTGAGGACCAGCTAGACTTATGTTTAGTTACCTGAGATCCATGGGAGGAAGACGAAGCCCTGGAAGATGTTGATGCCACAGATGCTGCATCAGAGGGAAAAAGGGTGCTAAGTTTAGCAGCTCGGTTTTGCCGCCCCCTCTTCGACATCATCCCACAGGCAACACAATCAGAGATAGAGTGGTCAGGACCTAAATATTTGAGGCACCACTCATGGGTTTCGGTGACGGAGATGGTACCGCCACACTTGGAACACTTTTTAAAACCCGAGGCGGGTTTTTCCATAGTAGAGGAAAATTGGGCCTAGTGTCCAAGATGGCGCGTGGCACCAAAGGAGTAAAAAGACTCCAAGAAAAAGTTTTTAAAAAAAAAAAAAAGAAAGCAAGAAAGAACCGGCGGTACCGGTGTAGCGTCGAAGGAAGGCAGACGCGACCACAAAAAAGAATAATAAAAGGGATATTTTCTGCGGTGACAGGATGTGCGACCTGCCGGCTCCGCGGAAAACGAAGAACTGGAGAGAGACAGTTGGGAAAGGTGGGAAGGTAGCACGCAGGCGCTGTGGGATGCTCCCAAAAGCTTTCTAATTGGACGCTGGGGAGCGTTCCCGCGCAGGCTCCGTCGGTACCGACAATACCCATATGTGAAGACTACATTCCTGCTTGTTCCTGGAGATAAAGATTTAGGCGTCATTGTGGATGACATGTTAAAACCCTCTGCCCAGTGTGCAGTGGCAGCCAAGAGAGCAAATAGAATGCTAAGTATCATAAGGAAAGGAATAGAAAATAAAACAAAGGATATTATAATGCCTCTGTATTGTTCCATGGTGCGACCGCACCTTGAATATTGTGTGCAATTCTGGTCGCCATATCTTAAAAAGGATATAGCGTTATTAGAAAAGATTCAGAGAAGAGCCACCAAAATGGTAAAGGAGATGAAAGGATACCCCTATGAAGAAAGGCTAAAAAGGTTAGGGCTCTTTAACCTGGAAAAGAGATGGTTGAGGGGAGATATGACAGAAGTCTATAAATTAATGAACAGAGTGGAATGGGTAAACCTAGATCGATTGTTGACGTTATCTGAATATAGGAAGACTAGGGGACATGCAATGAAGCTACAGGGTAAACTATTTAAGACTAATAAGAGAAAATATTTTTTCACTCAACGTGTAATCAAACTCTGGAATTTGTTACCGGAGGATGTAGTAAAAGCTGTTAGTGTAGCTGGGTTTAAAAAAGGTTTGGACAAGTTCCTGGAGGAAAGGTTCATAAACCATTACTAAAAAGGGACCCAGGATATCACTGCTTGACCCAACACAAGCATTGCGGAACCTGCGTCTTTTGGGGAAACTGCTAGGTACGTATGACCTAGATTAGCCACTGTTAGAAACTGGATACTGGGCTTGATGGACCTTGGTCTGACCCAGTATGGCATATCTTATGTTCTTATGTTCTTAAGATGGAACTTTACCGGAAGCCACTGGTAGTGAATGAGGAGCGGAGTGACATGTTCATGGTGGGAAGCACAAGCTATATTTGGATGAGCTGGATTTGTTGCAACTGATATTGAGGAAGACCAAGGTATACAGTGTTGCACTAGTCAATCTTGGCTATAACAAGGGTGAGATGTAGTTTAGTCAGGGAGGAAGCAGAGAGGAAAGGGTGAACTGTACGGATCTGACGAAAGGAGAAAAAACATCGACAAACTAGGGAGGAGAGATGAGCCTGAAAGAATAGGATGGAGTTGAGAATGATGCCAAGATACCAAAGAGAATTGACAAGTGAAATGGGTGAACCAGAGATGGAAGGAGCTAGAGTGGGAACAGGGCTACCAAAACTGAATCGGAGTGCTGCAGACTTTGTGAGATTCAAATGAAGAAAATTAGTAGATAACTATGCTGAGATAGACAAGAGTTGAGTGAAGAGGTCAGGAGCAACTGGATTGGAATGATGGAGTAATATGATGTGTGCTGATATTCCGTGTTGCTGATCAGAAGGGCCAAAGGGGTCAAGTATACAAATAGAAGAGGAGCAAATACAAAAGCCTGGTGGACACTACAAAGTATTGGCAAGGAAGTGCAGGAAAATCCAGAAGCCGAGACCGAAAAGGAGCAATATCATTTTGAGGTTTGTTTGTTTTTGTTTTTTTTAGCAGAAAATGATTTAGATCCCTGAAATCTAGGATCAGGTGCAGTCTTTCTTGGTATTAGAAAACATCTGAATAAAACCCCCGATTCATTTCCTGTGGGGGAACTGGTTCTATAGCATAGGCCTGCAGCAATAGAAGGATTTCTTCCTGAGAAGACTAAAGTGGGTCCTCAAGTGGTTTGATCTAAGGCAATGGACGGGAGATGGCTGAAAAATTTGAAACGGCAGCCATGACGGATAATCAACAAGACCCATGAATCAATGGTGATTTTCTGCCAAGTTGGAAGAAAGCAAACCAAACCTGTTTCCTCCCACCCCAGGCAGAGCAAACTATATATTCTGCAGAGAAGAAAGTGTCTGCTGATAGTCAAAAAGAGGTTGTTACTTTTGCTGGGCATGAATGGCCTGTTTTGGTTTTGATCTGTCCCTTTGGAAAGGTTTGGTGGAAACTGATCTTTGAGCATGCAGAGGCTGTTTCTGATAACAGTAACTTCTTCTGTACTGATTATGTTCTAATCTATTTTATTTACAAAACAAAACAAGTTGCAGGCTCAAGGGGTTCCTTATACACGTCTTATCCAAGTGCACAATGCAATTTTCCATTTTATCCTCCTCCCCTGTCTCTTACAGAGTAAATTCTTCCACTCAACAAACTCAAAGCATGGTGTTCCCAGTTGTTTTTTATTGAACATTATTTAACTCTATCTTCTCCCCCTTGCCCCCAATCCTGCACCCTCTAAATTGCCAACACTCACTAAGTAGTACAATATGCATATGCGCAGTTCAAAACCAAACTACGATCCTTGTGCATGCTGCCCTTCTTGCTCCGTCTCCTTTACTTTTTGGGAGTGGGGGGGGGGGGTTGTAAACGTTGTTGGTACACCGTTTGGTGAGACTCCTACTTGCCCCTAGACAAACCAGGGAGGGGAGAAAATGGAAAAGGAGTTGGGAAAGGGAAGGGAATCAGAAACAACCATCCAAGCAGATCTCCATCCCAGGGCCGAAGACCAATGGGCAACAAGTCTAGAAGCCCCCGCTTGTGGCTTTGTTCTAAAATTGGACCAATCTCAAGACTATTGCTTCTAAAGCCCTCATGCAAAACAGTAGACTGTTCAGCTGCATGGGTCTGCTTGCCTAACATCTACTGGAGTCAGAAAAATACTGGAGGGCTGAGGCTGCACAGGATCCTATATAGAGTGATGTCAGCAAGCCTGCTAGTAGAGGACCATAAACCCAGGTGTCTGGATTGGTCTGGCGGGATGACAATGAAGCACTGTTCGAGGTATAAAGCAACTAAAGACAAACCTTTTGGAAGAGATGTAGACTCTCTATTGCCACTATACATTATTATTGTTATTATGGTAAAATTAGGCCTTACCTGCTAAATGGCTTTCCTTCAGGAACTCCAGTTCAGTCCTGCACCTTTGGATAGTCAACCCCCACCAGCAGCTTGGAGACTGAGCATGTCACCTTTTTGATGACATCACCATACTTAGGCAGCCGGTTCTGCCTATCAGCCCCAGTACCTATTGACAAAGCACACTCACAGGAGCGACAAATAAGTAGTCACATAATAACAAAACAAAGGCTATCAAAGTACAGTAGGACCCCTACAAACCCCCTGGGGCCCTTTACTCCCCCGAACGAGGAAACCTTTTCCGTGGGACTCTGTACCCCCACCTGAAACAAACTTTAGTAGACAACAACTCGTAATCCTCACCATACTCACCAATCCTGAATGCCTATGCTGTCACGAAGGGTTCCGCGGACTCCCCAAGGGTATGGTAACATTCTTCAGGTCCGGAATTGCAACGTTCACCCATTAGAATGCCAGGGAGGGATCTGGGACTGGACTGGAGTTCCTCAAGGAAAGCCAATTAGCAGGTAAGGATAATTTTACCTTCCTTATCGTCCCTCCAGTCTAGTCCAGCATCTCTGGGATGTTACAGAGCAGTATTAACGACAGGAGGGGCCCGCGAGCCTGGCCTGAATCACCGCTGCCCCAAATCTGGCATCCCCTGCAACTTGAACATCCAGATGATAATGTTTTACAAAAGTGTGGAGAGAAGACCAGGTGGCTGCCCTACAAATGTCCGCTGGTGGTACCATACTAAACTCCGCCCAGGAGGTCGCTTAGGTCTGGTTAAATGAGCCCACAGCCTCCCCCCCCATCTTCCCACTCAGCACGTAAGCAGAAGCAATCGTCTCCTTGACCCACCTAGCTATCGTCACCTTGGTTGCCACTTCACCTTTACGCAGTCCCCCAAACAGCATGAACAGACGATCCGATTTCCCAAACGGGGCCGTTCTCTTCAAATATTTTCGCAATACTCGGCGGACATCAAGGAGACGCCATCATGGATCTGACAACAGTGATAGGGAAACCGGTTGATTTATGTGAAAAACTGAAACCACTTTTGGCATGAAAGATGGCACGGGCTGGAGAACTACCTTCTCCTTGGAAATAGAGAGTAACGGCTTCTTACAAGACAAGGCCTGAAGCTCCAAGATCGGGCGCACCGAGCAGATCGCCACTAGGAATACCATCTTTAGGGTCAAGTCCTTCAGAGTGGAGGAACCCAGGGATTCAAACGGCACCTGCGTTAACACCAAAAGCACAAGATTAAGATCCCAAGGAGGGATCACCTCCTGCCGAGGGGGATGCAGCTGCTTATCCACCTTCAGGAATCAAATCACATCCAGATGTATCCGATGCAATCAGGAAAACCTATCCTCGGTGAGTCTCGATGCGCTGCACCATCTGGCCTATGAGGGCCCATGGCATAAAAACAGAGGATCCCTCCCATGGGCCATCTCTGCACCAGGAATCCAGCCCCTCAGACATCCATTCCCTTCTCTGGCTGAAGAAACATAGAAACATAGAAATATGATGACAGAAAAAGACCACATGGCCTATCTAGTCTGTCCTTCCATATCAACAACTACAACAGTCCCCTTTTTACCTTTAGAGATCCTCTGTGTTTGTCCCATGCTTTTTTTAATTCAGTTACTGTCCTCATCTCTACCACCTCCACTGGGAGACTATTCCACGGATCCACTACTCCTTCCGTAAAGAAATATTTCCGCATATCACTCCTGAATCTATCTCCCTTCACCCTCATCCCATGTCCCCTCGTAGCAGAACTTGCTTTCAATTGAAAGAGGCTCTCTCCCTGAACATTTATGCCACAGAGGTATTTAAATATCTCAATCATATAACCTCTATCCCGCCTTTCCTCTAAGGTGTACATATTAAGATCCTTCAGTCTGTCCTCATATGCTTTATAATGAAGACCACTAATCATTTTAGTAGCCACCCTCTGCACCGACTCCATCCTGTTCACATCCTTTTGAAGGTGCGGTCTCCAGAATTGCACACTATACTCCAAAGACTTATACAGAGGCATTATCACCTCCTTTTTTCTGCTAGCCATTCCTCTCCGTATGCACCCAAGCATCCTTCTAGCTTTTGCCGTTGCCTTTTCTACCTGTTTAGCTACTTTAAGATCATCGGACACAACTACGCCTAGGTCCCGCTCTTCTTTAGTGGACAAAAGTACTTCACCTCCTATGCTGTATTGCTCCCTTGGATTGCTGCAGCCCAAATGCATGTCCTTACATTTTTTAACATTAAATCCCAGCTGCCAAATTCTAGACCATTCTTCAAGCTTAGCTAGATCCCTCCTCATGTTATCTACACCTTCCTGGGTGTCTACTCTATTGCAGATTTTGGTATCATCTGCAAAGAGGCAAACCTTACCCGACAGCCCTTCCGCATTATCACTAACAAAGATGTTAAAAAGAATCGGACCAAGGACAGATCCCTGGGGCACACCACTGGTAACATCCTTCTCCTCAGAGTGAGCTCCATTTACTTGTACTCTTTGTCGCCTCCCACCCAACCAATTTCTAACCCAAGCAGTAACTTTAGGGTCCATCCCTAGGGTGCTCAGTTTGTTTGTAAGTCGCCTGTGAGGAACAGTGTCAAAGGCTTTACTGAAATCTAAATACACCACATCTAGGGCTCTCCCTTGGTCCAACTCCCTGGTCACCCAGTCAAAGAAATCAATCAGATTTGTCTGACAAGACCTGCCTCTGGTGCATCCATGCTGACTCGGATCCTGTAATCCGCTGGACTCCAGAAACCTCACTATTTTCTCTTTCAGCAGCGTTTCCAATAATTCACTCACCACCGAAGTTAAGCTAACCGGCCTGTAGTTTTCAACCACATTCTTACTTCTGCTTTTGTTTAAAGGCACCACATGAGCCTCTCTCCAGTCCTTTGGCACCACTCCCGACTCCAACGAGGCATTGAAAAGGTCAGTCAGTGGAGCTGCTAGAACGTCCCGAAGTTCCCTCAGTATTCTAGGGTGTATCCCATCTGGTCCCATCGCTTTGTCTACTTTAAGTTGAGCTAGTTTCTCACAAACACAGTCTTCTGAAAATTGTTCAAGATGTCCCTCGCTTCTGTTCCTATTTGTGGGTGTTTTCTGAGGTCCTGCTCCCGGTTCTTCATCTGTGAACACAGAAGAAAAATATTTGTTAAGCAATTCCGCTTTATTCTTATCAGCTTCTACATATTCCTCCCCTGCACCCTTGAGTCTGACAATACCACTTTTGCCCTTCCTCTTCTCATATTGAAATCTCCTATCAGTAGCACTTCCCTTTTCCTAGCAATGCTGCGTATGTCTTCAATTAACTCTCTGTCCACCTCTTCCTCTTGTGAGGGAGGTCTGTATATCACACACAATGTAAATAGATTTCTCTTTCCCTCTTTCTAATTTAACCCACAATGCCTCCCCTCTCCCTTTTAAGCTCTGTAATTCCAAAGCTTTAATAGTAGTTTTGACATATAGTGCCACTCCTCCTCCCCTTCTTCCTACCCTGTCCTTTCTGAATAAAGTATAGCCAGGTATAGTTACATCCCAATCATGGTTTTCTGTGAACCATGTTTCTGTAACTGCCACTAAATCCAAGTCAGCCACTCCCACCAAAGCTTCAACATCCGGGATCTTATTTCCCATGCTACGGGCATTTATACACACTGTTTTCCATATGTTACCCCTGTTACCCATTTCCATAAAGGTAGAAACATAGAAACATGATGACAGAAAAAGACCACAAGGCCCATCTAGTCTGTCCTTCCATAACAACAACTACAACAGTCCACTTTTTACCTTTAGAGATCCTCTGTGTTGGTCCCATGCTTTTTTGAATTCAGTTACTGTCCTCATCTCTACCACCTCCACTGGGAGACTATTCCACGATCCACTACTCTTTCCGTAAAGAAATATTTCCGCATATCACTCCTGAATCAATCTCCCTTCACCCTCATCCCATGTCCCCTCGTCGCAGAACTTGCTTTCAATTGAAAGAGGCTCTCTCCCTGAACATTTATGCCACGGAGGTATTTAAACATCTCAATCATATCACCTCTATCCCGCCTTTCCTCTAAGGTGTACATATTAAGATCCTTAAGTCTGTCCTCATATGCTTTATAATGAAGACTACTAATCATCTTAGTAGCAACCCTCTGCACCGACTCCATCCTGTTCACATCCTTTTGAAGGTGCGGTCTCCAGAATTGCACACCATACTCCAAATGAGGTCGCACCAAAGACTTATACAGAGGCATTATCACCTCCTTTTTTCTGCTAGCCATTCCTCTCCGTATGCACCCAAGCATCCTTCTAGCTTTTGCTGTCGCCTTTTCTACCTGTTTAGCTACTTTAAGATCATCGGACACAACTACGCCTAGGTCCCGCTCTTCTTTAGTGGACAAAAGTACTTCACCTCCTATACTGTATTGCTCCCTTGGATTGCTGCAGCCCAAATGCATGACCTTACATTTTTTAACATTAAATCCCAGCTGCCAAATTCTAGACCATTCTTCAAGCTTAGCTAGATCCCTCCTCATGTTATCTACACCTTCCTGGGTGTCTACTTTATTGCAGATTTTGGTATCATCCGCAAAGAGGCAAACCTTACCAGACAGCACTTCCGCTATATCACTAACAAAGATGTTAAAAAGAATCGGACCAAGGACAGATCCCTGGGGCACACCACTGGTAACATCCTTCTCCTCAGAGTGAGCTCCATTTACTTGTACTCTTTGTCGCCTCCCACCCAACCAATTTCTAACCCAAGCAGTAACTTTAGGGTCCATCCCTAGGGTGCTCAGTTTGTTTATAAGTCGCCTGTGAGGAACAGTGTCAAAGCCTTTACTGAAATCTAAATACACCACATCTAGAGCTCTCCCTCGGTCCAACTCCCTGGTCACCCAGTCAAAGAAATCAATCAGATTTGTCTGACAAGACCTGCCTCTGGTGAATCCATGCTGCCTCGGATCCTGTAATCCGCTGGACTCCAGAAACCTCACTATTTCCTCTTTCAACAGCGTTTCCATTAATTTACTCACCACCGAAGTTAAACTAACCGGCCTGTAGTTTTCAACCACATCCTTACTTCCGCTTTTGTGTAAAGGCACCACATGAGCCTCTCTCCAGTCCTTTGGCACCACTCCCGACTCCAACGAGGCATTGAAAAGGTCAGTCAGTGGAGTTGCTAGAACGTCCCCAAGTTCCCTCAGTATTCTAGGGTGTATCCCATCCGGTCCCATCGCTTTGTCTACTTTAAGTTGAGCTAGTTTCTCACGAACACAGTCTTCTGAAAATTGTTCAAGATGTCCCTCGCTTCTGTTCTTATTTGTGGGTGTTTTCTGAGGTCCTGCTCCTGGTTCTTCATCTGTGAACACAGAACAAAAATATTTGTTAAGCAATTCCGCTTTATCCTTATCAGCTTCTACATATTCCCCCCTGTACCCTTGAGTCTGACAATACCACTTTTGCCCTTCCTCTTCTCACTAATATATCTGAAAAATGTCTTATCTCCCCATTTTATTGCATTGGCTATTTCCTCCTCCTTTTGAATCTTTGCCTTCTTGACTACTTTGCTAGCTTCTCTAAGTTTTTCCAAATACAGATGCCTGTCTTCCTTTCTCTGTGATCTCTTGTATTTCATGAAGGCCTCCCTCTTTTTCTTCACTTTTTCAGCTACTTCCTTCGAAAACCATAGCGGTCTCCTGTTCCTTTTGCCTTTATTTACCATTTTAACAAAAAGGTTGGTTGCCTTTAAAATACCCCCTTTCAGTTTTGCCCACTGTTGTTCTACATCCCCCAGCTGTTCCCATCCCACTAACGACTCCCTGAGGTATTGGCCCATCTTCGCAAAGTTAGTCTTCCTAAAGTCTAAGATCTTCACCTTGGAATGGATTCTAACAGCCCTAGTCCTAATACTGAACCACACCATCTGGTGATCACTGGATGCAAAATGATCTCCCACTACAACATCAGAAACACTTTCACCATTGGTAAGCACCAAGTCCAGTATGGCCCCTTCACGTGTGGGGTCTGTTACCAATTGCCTGAATAGTTCTCCCTGTAGAGAATCCAGGATCTCCTTACTCCTAGTTGATACTGCAGCAGGAATGTGCCAATCAACATCTGGCATATTGAAATCTCCTAGCAGTAGCACTTCCCCTTTCCTAGCAATGCTGCGTATGTCTTCAATTAACTCTCTGTCCACCTCTTCCTCTTGTGAGGGAGGTCTGTATATCACACCAATGCAAATAGATTTCTCTTTCCCTCTTTCTAGTTTAACCCACAATGCCTCCTCTCTCCCTTTTAAGCTCTGTAATTCCAAAGCTTTAATAGTAGTTTTTACATATAGTGCTACTCCTCCTCCCCTTCTTCCTACCCTGTCCTTTCTGAATAAAGTATAGCCAGGTATAGTTACATCCCAGTCATGGTTTTCTGTGAACCATGTTTCTGTAACTGCCACTAAATGTAAGTCAGCCACTCCCACCAAAGCTTCAACTTCAGAGATCTTATTTCCCATGCTACGGGCATTAATACACACTGCTTTCCATATGTTACCCCTGTTACCCATTTCCATAAAGGTATTTAATGTATCACTTACCTGGGGGCTTTCACTTACCTGGGGGCTTTCTTCACCCATCCCCAACGAATCTAGTTTAAAGCCCTCTTCAGTAGATTAGCCAGTCTACTACCAAAGATGTGTTGACCTTTCTTGGACAGATGGATGCCATCTCTGCTCTGCAACCCTTGGAACAGCATCCCATGGTCTAGGAAACCAAAACGCTCTCGAAGACACCATCCACGCAGCCATGCATTAATCTCCAGGATGCGAGCCTCTCTGCCTTGGCCTTTACCCTCAACAGGGAGGATTGAAGAGAACACCACCTGTGCACCTACCTGCTTCACCCTCTGTCCCAGAGCCATGAAGTCACTTTTGATACGTTCCGAGGTATACCTGGCAGAATCATTTGTTCCAACATGGATTAGCAACATTGGGTAATAGTCAGTGGGCTTGATGAGTCTCGGCAAATTCTCCGTAACATTTTGGATCTTGGCACCAGGCAGACAGCATACCTCTCTGGACATCAAGTCTGGTCGGCAGATGGACGCCTCAGTACCCCTCAGAAGAGAGTCTCCAACCACCACTACCCTTCGTTTCCTTCTGGTCACTGATTCTGCAACTATGGGGTACTTGAACTCTGGTTCTTCCCTTTCCAGGGATGCTTTATTTAATGTATTACCTACTTGGGGGCTTTCACCTACCTGGGGGCTTTCTTCACCCATCCCCAATGAATCTAGTTTAAAGCCCTCTTCAGTAGATTAGCCAGTCTACTACCGAAGACACGTTGACCTTTCTTGGACAGATGTATGCCATCTCTGCTCTGCAACCCTTGGAACAGCATCCCATGGTCTAGGAAACCAAAACACTCTTGATGACACCATCCATGCAGCCATGCATTCATCTCCAGGATGCGAGCCTCTCTGCCTTGGCCTTTACCCTCAACAGGGAGGATTGAAGAGAACACCACCTGTGCACCTGAAGAGAACAGACTGGCTTTCCTGGATGCAAACGTCGCCATGAGTTCCATGACAGGAGGGCATCATCTTTGCACCATCTGCTTTAAGACCTCTTGGCACAGGCTCCACTCGCCAGGACCCACCCAGACTTGGCTTAGGTAATCAGTTCTAACATTCTCTACTCCTGCCACGTGTGCCACAGATAGAGCCTGGAGGTGCTCTTCTGCCCACGCCAACATCTCTGCTCTGCTTCCAGCTGCGTGCTTCCCATGCCCCCTTGTCGACTGATGTAGGCTACGGTTGCCACATTGTCCGAGAAGACCTGGATTGCCTTCCCCTGCAGTACTGGACGAAACATCTGCAGAGCTAGGAAGATTGCCCGCATCTCCAGCTTGTTGATGGACCGCACCATCTCCTCTGATGTCCGGCATGCCTGCACTATCGAACCCTTGTAGTGGGCCTCCCCCAACCCAACCCGAGAGGCTGGCATCCACTGTCAAGGGAGTCCACTGAGGAGCTTCGAGGGACATCCCTGACGCCAGCTTCTCCGGTCGTAATCACCACTTTAGTGCCCTTTCATGTTCCTCAGGCACAGCAGAGGCCGCAACAGTGGATGAGTCTGGTGTGACCATCTACACAGTAGTGCTCTCCGTAGCAGACGTATGTGTGCTCGCGCCCACAGGACCACCTCGATGGTTGCTGCCATGGTCCCTATGAGTTGCAGAAAATGCCACACTGTCAGCTGTTTCATGCACAATAACTGCCACACCAGACTCCTCAGCCCTCTTGCACTCTAGTCCGGCAAAAAGACCTTGCTGATGTGGGTGTCAATTCGAACCCCCAGGTACTCAATGGTCTGGGATGGCTCCAAATGACTCTTGGCGAAATTGATCACCCAACCGAGACTCTGCAAAAACTGCACCACCCTTGCTCTGGCCTGCTCTCTCTCCTGCCTTGACTTCGCCCAGATGAGCCAGTCATCAAGGTAAGGGTGTACCAGGATGCCTTCCTGGCGAAGCACTGCTGCCACCACCACCATCACCTTGGCCTGAAACTGGAAATGCCCCATGAGAACTGCAAAGCGCAGGAACCGGTGATGCTCCTGATGCACGTGAATATGCAGATAGGCATCTGTGAGATCTAGGGACGTCAAGAACTCCCCTTTTCGCACCGTGACAATAACGGACCTCAATGTTTCCATGTGAAAAAAAGGAACCCATAAACACTTGTTGACTTCTTGAGGTCCAGGATAGAGTGGAAGGAGCCCTCCTTTTTGGAGATCACAAAATAAATCGAGTACCGACCGGTGCCACACTACGACTCTGGGACCCATACGATTGCTCCCAAAAGAAGTAGGCATTCTAGGATCTCTCTGACTGCCTGAACTTTGGTCCACTCCTTGCAGGGAGATCGCATGAACGTGGGAGTCAGTGGCGTGGTGAACTCCAATGCATAACCTTCTGTGATGACCTCTAGCACCCACTGGTCGGATGTGATACGGACCCAGGCAGGGTAAAAATCTTGTAGTCGATCTCCCAAGGGTTGCACCTCTTGGGCCCACTCATTTCTTTGTGTCTTCTTAGGTCCCAAGGAGGATGTGGAGGTGAGATAGCCCTGCCCTATCCCCCGAAACCCTTGCCCCCAGGTAGCTGAACGGCACCTCTGGTATGGGGTAAAACGTAATGATCTGAACCACCGGAAGTACCTCGCTTGACTCCTAGGCAGTCCTATAGGCTGGGGTTTCTTCTTTTATCCTCAGAGAGGCAGCCTCCTTTTGTCTCCCCTAGCTCCTTCACCAATTTCTCCAAATCCTCCCCGAACAGGAGTTTCCCCTTGAACGGCAACTTGCTAAGTCGGGATTTGTAAGGGACATCCGCAGCCCAACTGCATAACCAAAGGTAGCACCGAGCCGCTACCACCGAGGCCATGTCTTTGGAAAGCCCCCTGATCAGATCGTAGAACACACCTGCATGGTAGGGGGCTCTAGACGGTACCCAAGAGGCTGCCCTGGTTGGGTCTGGAGACTTCTCCACGGGCTCTCTCCTTCCTTGCGACCAGCGCATGCAGGCTCAGGCCACCAACACCCCACAGACTGACACCTGCAAGGACAGTGCATGATATCGAACGCATTTCAACAGGGTGTCGAGCTTCCTATCCAGGGCATCCTTGAGGGCCACACTACCATCCACCAGGACTTTGGTCTTCTTTGTAACCATCGACACAGCAGCATTGACCTTTGGGAAGCGGAACAACTCTCACTCCTGTTCCAGCAGTGGGAACAGCCATGTCATGGCGCACATCCCTTTAAGACTGGCCTCTGGATCATCTGCTTTACCATTCTGTGTACCAGAAAGATCTTTTGTGGCTTTTGGACCGCCTGCAGGAGCAGATCCTCCAGCGACTTGTCCTCCACAGGCAGTCCTGCAGGAATATTTAACGCCTTCAGAGTCTCTGTAATAAGTACTGCCAGCTCTTCCCTATGGAAAACTTAAACAATCTGGGACCCTTCCTCTTGAGAGAGCGCCCCTTCCTCTAGTTCCTCTAGGGGTTCGTCCACGTCGGAGTCCAAACCTATGTCTTCTGGCCCTTCCACGCTAGAAGAGTCCCCCTCCGAGTCCTCCCCGCACCCGCTCTGTTTCTTTGCCATCTGCTCTTCAGTTTCCCGTTCCAGGCCTGGCACAAGTCTCTTCATGGCTGGGAGCAGCCCCGATGTGCCTGATCCCCGCCCAAAAGCTTCATGCAGTAGGCTCTATGTAGCAGCAGAACAAATTCTGGAGAAAACCCTCCTAGGGTCCCGCTGCTGAGTCCCTGGGAGGTAGAGGGCCCAGGATCAGCCTGTTCCCGGGGAAAAAGGTTCTAATGAGGAGGAAAAGCTGCCAGGCCCACCCCGGTGGCTAAGCTGTGGCCCTCCTGGGGCTGCGATGAACTGCCTCCCTCCTCGAAGGAGTCATCATGCCCGTGATGTCCTGCGGCATCTCCCAGGAGTTCTTGGTCCTTCTCGCAGCCATAGCAGGTACCTTTCTCAGATACAGAGGATCGCTATGCCCCACACAACAGGCACTGCTGCCGAGCCAGCATCTCACTTGCTGCTTGACTCACCCATTTGGGCATCCCTACCAGCTCTGCAGCCTGCTGATCTGGTAAAATACAAGTGTATGCCACGGCCTCCAACCTCGTGTCAACAACCCCTGTCAGGCAATCCCTTTCCCCTCTCTATTCTAGCTTTCCTTATTTTTTTAACCTTAAATGGACCGCCACAGCTTTCCCAGCCAAAGAAAACCAATCTTAAGCAGCCCTCGCCTAAAAAACGCCCTGGACAGCCCCTCGAGCCAGACACCATAGAGTTGAAATAACAGAGCCTGCCCGACAATCTCCCAAGCAGCTCGCAGCTGCCCCCAAGCCACGCGGTCCTACAGCTCCCTCGGTGGCACGAAGGAAACTGAGGGAGAAGGGAGAAAGAAAATCGCAAGAAGCCCCTTAGCTTCCTGCAGAAAAAGGGAGAGATATAGAGTAGTAACGGGTGTTCTCCAGGAGCAGCAGGAATCAGTCCTCACATATGGGTGACGTCGGCGCCGATGGAGCCCCCGTGCGGAGCATTTCCCCAGCTTTCAAAGAAAGTCTTTGGGAATGCAGCACGCATGCACGGTCCCCTTCCCGCCCAAGGGTGCCATCTTGCTCAGTCTGATGACATAGCTAAAAGACAGCAAAAAATCAAAATGAAGTATATAACTGCAACTCCAGGGGAGGAGGGAGGGTCGTGTGGACTGATTCCTGCTGCTCCTGGAGAACACCTGTTACAGGTGAGTAACTACTCTTTCTCCAGGACCAAGCAGGAAGTCAGTCCTCACATATGGGACTCCCCAGCTCTAGGCTACCGGGAACCCAAGCTGACAAAAATGGCTCCCTCTCAAGAGCCTCAGCATCCGTGAGAAGAATTCTCTCTGAGAACGCCCCTGTACGTTAGCCCAACACAAGGGCCGGAGGGTAGGAGTTGCCTAAACCTCAAACAGATTACGGAGTACCGCCTGTCCGAAAGCACTGTCCCTCCGGGACTCTCTCTCCAGGCAGTAATGAGCCGCAAAAGTCTGGCTTGAAGACCAAGTTGCGGCCTGGCAGATGTCTGCCAACGGAACAGAGCAGATAAGAGCTACTGATGCGGCTTTTGCCCTGACACGGGGCAAGGGGAGGTCGGCTGCCCTATACGCCCAGGCTATACAATCTGCTACCCAAGTGGACAACGTACGCTTGGAGACAGGTAACCCCATCTTATTAGGGTCAAAGGAGACGAAGAGCTGAGCAGCCCTTCGATGCTCTCGCATGCGTTCTATGTAAAAGGACAACGCCCTCTTACAGTCCAGGGCAGGGGTCTCAAACTCAAATTGCTTTGAAGGCCAAATGAGGACTTGTAAAGTAACCCGGGGGGCACATAAGATGTGGGGCCTCATTTGCATAAGGGGCCTCATTTGCATAAATATTTGCATAATGTTACCATACACTAACTTTTAGTAAACATGCCTACATGAGTATGGATAAAGAAAGACTAAAAGATTTAGAAACAGGAAGACAATAATTAAACTGGGAACCCCAAAAGCCAAACTTGGAATGTACAACAACCTGTAGAAATAAAACTATAAATTAATTTCCTCTTGTACTAAACAAAGCGCAAACATTAATGATGCACATTTCCCAGAGCTGACATATTCCAGTTAATAAATTCAAAATAAAGAGATATTTTTCTACCTTTTGTGCATTTTTTTTTCAGTTGCAATTGTTCCAGCCACTTTCTTCTGGTTTCTTCATGTCTTCTGCTAACTCTCCATCGTCTGCTGTCCATTTGTCCTTTCTTCTCTCCTAGTTTTTTTTCCATTCTCTCTCTACATCTGCTTTAACATACTAATCTTTCTCCTTTTGCTCTTTCCTCATTCCTATTTCATCCACTCAAATTTTACCCCTCCATCCTCAATCCCCACTTACTCTCCCAATACCTGGCCAACTGTAGATTTGTCTTCTCTCCCAGACAAAATATTTTTCCCCTCTCCATTTCACTTTCCCAGCTCCATCCCATTCTAATCCTCCCCCAACATCAGCTCCCTTCTAGTTCCAGCCCCACCCAGCATCTGCTCCTTTCTAGTCCCTGCATCAGTCCATTTCCAGTCCTATCCTAGCCTCACCATCAGCCCATTTCCAATCCTAGCCCCCCCATCAGCCCATTTCCAATCCTAGCCCATCAGCCCATTTCCAATCCTAGCTCCCCCCACTCAGCCCATTTCCAGTGCTAGCTCCCTCCCCTCACAGCCCATTTCCATTCCAAGCCCCCCTCCCCATCAGCCATTTGCAGTTCAAGCCCCCCTTCCACTCAGCCCATTTCCAGTCCTAGCAACCCCCCAGCCCATTACAGTCCTAGACCCCCCATAGCCCATTACCAGTCCTAACCTCCCCATAGCGCACTTCCAGTCTTACCCCCCATCACCCCATTTTCAGTCTTACCCCCCCATAGCCCATTACCAGTCCTAACCCCCAATCAGCCCACCTCCAGTCCTAACCCCCCAATCAGCCCACCTCCAGTCCTAACCCCCATCTGCCCATTTCCAGTCCTAGCCCCCACCATAGCCCATTACCAGTCATAACCCCCCCTGCCATTAGCCCACTTCCAGTCCTAACCCCCACTACCCCATTTCAGTCATCCCCTCCATATCTCATTACCAGTCCTAACTCCCCCCATCAGCCCACCTCCAGTCCTTCCTAACCCCCATCAGCCCATTTCCAGTCCTACACCCCCCCTCCCTCCCTCCCATCAGCCCAGGTAAATTAAAAAAAAAAAAACCTGGCTTCTGCTGCTGACAAGTGAAGTGCTACCGAGCCACATCAAATAGAAACGGGGTCTCAAACACGCGGCCCGCGATGGAGGGAAACAAAACCCCCCAAAAAACCCTGGCTTCTGCTGCTGCCGCCGTGGCAGCGGCAGAATCAACTGTCAAATTTTTTTAAAAAACTGGCTTCTGCTGCTGCAGCAGAAAATCAGCTGTCCCGCGGCCCCTTCCCCTCTGCCCGGAGAGCCCTGAGTCTGCTTCATCAGCGGCAGGCTTTTTAAGCCGCGAAGAGAGTATTTCCCTCTCGCGCGGCTTAAGCCTATTCACTTTTCAAGCCGCGCGAGAGGGAAATACTCTCTTCGCGGCTTGAAAAGCACGCCGCTGATGGAGCAGACTCAGGGATCTCCGGGCAGAGGGGAAGGGGCCGCAGGACAGCTGATTTTGCTTCTTGAGCAGCAGAAGCCAGTTTTTTTTTTAAATTTGACAGTTGATTCTGCCGCTGCCACGGCGGCAACGGCAGCAGCAGAAGCCAGGGTTTTTGGGTTTTTTGTTTCCCTCTGTTGCGGGCCGCACAAAGTTCTCTTGGCCCGCGGGCCGCGTGTTTGAGACCCCGGGTCCAGGGTATGCAAGACTTTCTCAGCTTGGCGGGCATGCGGCCTGGGAAAAAAGGTCGGAAGAACCACCTCCTGATTGAAGTGGAAAGAGGAGACCATATTAGGGAGGAAATTGGGATGGGTCCGTAGAACCACCCTGTTCCTATAGAACCGTGTGTACGGTCTATCAGAAACCAGAACTTGTAGCTCACTCACACGTCTGGCCGATGTAAGAGCCACCAGGAAGAGCGCTTTCCAAGAGAGGAAGCGCAAATGGCAAGTAGCCATCGGCTCAAACGGTGGGCAAGTAAGTTGTTGCAAGACAACGTTCAAATCCCACTCAGTCGCCAGTGGACAAACCGGAGGCTTGAGTCGAAGCAAACCTCTGAGAAATCTGGACACCAAGGGGTGAACCAACAGAGACTGTCCTTCCACCGGTGAGTGATACGCTGACAAAGCACTGAGGTGGACCCCAACAGAGTTAGACTTAAGGCCTAAGTCTCAAAGGTGAAGTAAATACTGCAGTACTACCGGCACAAGGCAAGAGAAAGGATCTTCATTGTGCTGAGCACACCACACTGTAAACCGATGCCACTTGAGGGCATAGGACTTTCTTGTGGACTGCCTCCTAGAGGCCAATATCACCCCTTCAACTTCTTTAGGCAGAAGTAAGGGAGCTAGCACTACCCTTTCAGCAGCCAGGCCATCAGCTTGAGGGACCTGAGATTGTGGTGCAGAAGGGAACCCTGCTCTTGAGACAGGAGATCGAGTTGCAACCCCAGAGGGAACAGAGTTTCCACCGCCAACTGCAGCAGAAGTGGAAACTACGGCTGTCTCGGCCATCTGGGGGCTACCAGAATCACCGAGGCCTTGTCCTGGAGAATCTTGAACAGAGTTCGGGCCACCAGGAGCGTGGGAGGAAACGCATACAGGAGGCCCATAGACCATGAGATCAGAAAAGCATGCTGCCATCCTCAGGGGATACGGCTGTCTGGAGCAGAACCTGGGCAGCTGACGGTTTAGTGGACTTGCAAAGAGATCGATGGATGGAAGTCCCCAGCAGAGGAAGATCTGCTGGACCACCAATGGGTTCAACTGCCATTCGTGAGGCTGCAGAATCCTGCTTAGCTTGTCTGCCAGGAAATTCTCCTGACCAGGCAGGTAAACTGCTTTGAGAAACATACCCTGTTTGACCGCAAAGGAGCAGAGGTCCAGTGCTTCCTGACATAGGAGCCTGGATCCCGTGCCCCCTTGCTTGTTCACGTAGAACATTGCCACTTGATTGTTCGTCTGAACTAGGACAGACTGGTGAGAGAGGGCATGAGAAAATGTTTGCAGAGCTAAGCAAATTGCTCGCAGCTCCAGAAGATTGATTTGCTGCGTGGTCTCTCGAGGAGTCCACAGGCCTTGATTGCACATGCCCTGGCAATGTGCACCCCAGCCCTTTAAGGAAGCATCGGTCGTCAGCACCCTTGTGTGTGCTGGAGCCTGAAAAGGTACCCCCTGAGAAGGTTTGGGAGATGTAGCCACCACTGTAAGGAGTCCAAAAGTGGTTTGGACACCTTTACTCTGTCTCAGAGGTCGCCTGTGGCCTGTGTCCACTGAGCTCTGAGGCAGCACTCAGCAGCCCGCATGTGCAGACGGGCATTCGGAGTCACATGTACAGTGGATGCCATGTGGCCCAGGAGCTGCAGGTAGTGCCTGGCAGAAACATGAGAATTGTTTTGGAACTGGTTGGTCAAGTCCATCAGTCTGTGGGACCTGTCTTCGGGCAAGTAAGACCTTGCCTGAAGGGTGTCTAATCTTGCCCCTATAAACTCTAGGTTTTGAGAGGGGAGCAAAGTGAACTTTGCGTAGTTTATGACAAAGCCCAGATGCTGAAGAAGAGAGACAGTATGAAGAGTGGCTTGTCAGGCCTCCTGGAGAGACTGGCCCCTGATGAGCCAGTCATCCAGGTATGGGAAGACAAAAATTCCCTGATTCCTGAGATAAGCTGCCACCACCGCCAGGCATTTGGTGAAAACCCTGTGGGCAAAGGTTAGGCCAAAGGGAAAGGACCCTGTACTGAAAATGGTTTCCTCCCACCACAAATCTGAGATATTGTCTGTGGTCTGGATGAATGAGGATGTGAGTATAAGCATCCTTTAGGTCTAAGGAGCATAGCCAGTCTCCCTGCTGGAGGTAGGGCAGCAGTATCCCAAGGGTAAGCATCTTGAACTTTTCCCTCTCCAGAAACTTGTTTAGGTTTCACAAGTCTAGGATAAGCCGGAGGCCTCCTGTCCTTTTTGGTACCAGGAAGTACCTGGAGTAGAAGCCGTGCCCTGTCAGGTGGGGAGGCACCGGTTCCACTGCCTGTTCCCTTAGAAGACTTGCCAACTCCTGAAGGAGGAGGTTTCTGTGTAGAGGGAGTCTGGGAGGTTCCCCTGGAAAGTAGGAGGGGGGTAGCTGGTGGAAGTGGAGAATGTAGCCCTTCTGGACTATGCTCAGTACCCAGGTATCCCCTGTGATGGCTGGCCACCTGTAGGCATACAGGGTCAGCCGACCTCCAGTGCTGAGTGAAGCCACCGGCGGAGGAGAGGCTATGCTGTGGGAGTCAAAACCCCGCTCCCTGCTGTGCAGGAGCCAGAGCTGGCGGCTTGGGGGTCTTCTGCCTACGGGGCCCCTGCCCCTGCCCCATGGCCTGCTGGCCCTGTTTGGGAGCTGGAGAGGCCTGATACTGAGGGTAGGTTTTGTAGGCAGCACCCTTCCTCGGGAAAAAGGGCCTCTTTCCTAAGCCCTTCTTCTTTTGAGAAGGGGCAGAAGTCTTCCTGGAAAGCCTTGTCCTGGTGAGAGTCTCAGTCTCGATTTCTGCAGCCTTTTCAGTCATGGGCTTACCTAAGAGGTTGTCACCTCAGCACGGGACATCGATCAACTTGTCCTGCCCCATGACTCCAGGTCCAATGACTGTAGCCAGGCCTGACGGCGTGCACCGATGCTGGCCGCGGCTACCTGTGCCGAAGCCTCGAAGCCATCATAGGCTGCTTGAACTTCGAGCACTCCCAGATCCCTGTAGACAAGGCCTTGAACCTCTGCAAAGGTTCCTCGGAGAGGCCAGCTAAGAACCTGGCAATCTCCTTTGCCAGGTCCCGTAAGTACATGCCAATGTACAGCTGGTAGGTCTGGACACTGGTAAGTCATAGAGCCCAGGAAGCACTTTCTACCGAGGACATCCTGTTTCCGGGCCTCCCGTCTGGGGGGCACCAAGGAGTGCATCTTCTGACTCTTCAGGTGGTGCATGGCCGATTCCACAACCATGGAATTGTGCGGTAGCTGTGCCTTTTGGAACCCAGGGCTCCTGCAGACTCGATAAATGGAATCGACCCACTTGCTCAGAATCAGCGCCGAGGCCTGTGCCTCCCACATACGGAAGAGCAGCCGTTCCAGCATTGGAGAAACCGGTACAGTAAAGGCTTCCTTTGGAGGAAAATCATACTGGAGGGCATTGAGTTCCTCGGCTCGAGACTCCTCCTCGGCATCCACAGGGAATGCCAAAGCTTTGACCATCTCCCTCACGAAGTCCGAGAACCGGGTATCCTCCGGGGGGGACCTTCTCCGAGGCTCGGACTCCGGTGAGTCCGATGGGATGCACCGGGTCCGGTAGGTGTCAGGAGACTCCTTCTCCTCTGTCTCCCATGCCGACTCCCCCGAGGAGGAGTCGAGCGGCTCCGGCCATGTGGGCCTCGGTGCCACCCCACACGGGAGGTCGAGGGGGACCTTGACCGAGGATCGACTCGAGACTTCATGGACTCGAGGATCGGCTCGGTCTCCGGGGTCGACTTCGACGTCAAGGTCCTGGTGGTCGGGGCAGATGCACTGGTCAGACCGGCGATTAGCACCCGCTGCTGTTCCATGAAGGCAGCCAAGCTGCTCTTCAAGGTAGTCAGCCTGAGTCCAAGCTCAGGAGACCCAGCAGCCCCCGACTCGGGCCCCAACGGCATCGGGCCAGACATCGGCTCTCCCGGAGGAGAGTCCACGAGGACAACAGAACTTACGTGACTCGGGGACTCCGGCCCCATGCGAGGTAGTTTGGATGGCCTCTCTGATTCCGAGAGCCCGGGGCGGCAGTCAGGGCTACGCGACCTGGCCCTCGAGGCCCCAGGAGCCTTCACCGACGCCGCCCTCACAAGCTTCTTTTTCCTTTTGTGCTCCCGGGTGGGAGACCCCCTCTCAGAGGAACCACGACGGCGCTCGGGGTCAGACTCCCGAGATGTCGAGGCCTCTGACGAAGTCCGGGCCCGACCGGACGCAGACTCTGAGAAAATTCTCTCTCGCTGATGCTGACGGCTCCGAATTGCCTTTGACGACATTTTGTCATGGTCGGGCCCGAGGCATCGGAGGTAGCAGTCATGTGTGTCGGTGAGAGACATAAGTTTCTTGCACCGAACACATTTTTTGAACCCGCTGGCAGCCATCGGGGGAAAAAGGGCCCCTGCAAGTTCAAAAGACTGGGCTGCCAGTGAAAATAACAAAAAAGGCGTGAACGATAGTCACGAAGGACAAAAACCGAAAAAGAAACTCCAGACTCGATACCGGTTTACTGAGCCCAGGCGGGAAGGGGAACCGGCGTCGAACCGGTTAAGAAAAAGCAAAAATCGCAGAAAAAAAAATCAACTTTTCCTGGGTGACACAAACTCACATCCGTTGGGCTCTGCAGAAAAAGAAAGACTGAGAAAGATGGCACCCTTGGGCGAGAAGGGGACCGCGCATGCGCGCTGCATTCCCAAAGGCTTTCTTTGAAAGCTGGGGAATGGCTCCGTACGGGGGCTCCGTCGGCACCGACGTCACCCATATGTGAGGGCTGACTTTCTGCTTGGTCCTGGAGAATGAAGAGCTACTAAGGCGCTATTGGAGAGCCACTTACCTTCCCCCTTGGGCACAGCTTTAATAGTAGCATCAGTGTCGAGGCGGGAGCGAGGAAGACGAGTTGTCTACGGCCTTGCCTGTCACCCCACGGCTCCTCACCCGATTACGGGTTCGGAAATTGCCGGTTACTGATTTCACTGCCCGGCTGAGAAATTAGGGCCAAACAATCCCCTTTCCTTTCGTTTGGGGGAAGAGAGAGCCCCAGCTGCCATTTCCCTTATTCTTTTTTTTTTCTTCTTCTTCTTCAACCACATGTAATTTTAGCAGACTAGACATATGAAGGCATTTCCCCAGGCTTAATGCCTAAAATGACTTGCAGAGCAGCAGAGGCCAAGGGCATCTATCCTGGCACTAACTAAAACCTCTTAGTTGTCCCTTCAGCGAGTCCGGCTCCTGGACCACCACCTCCAGCTGCTTGGAGGCTGAACTTACTGAGGCTGGTAGGTGGAACCGGCTGCCTAAGTATGGTGATGTCATCAAAAAGGTGATATGCTCAGTCTCCAAGCTGCTGGTGGGGGTTGACTACCCAGAGGTACAGGACTGGACTGGAAGGACGATAAGGGATAAGCATTTATATAGTGCTACCAAGTGTTGCAGCACTGTACAGACACATAGGTAGACAATCCCTGCTCATAGAGCTTACAATTTAAAAGATAAACACACAGGACAAAATAATACAATAGGAATAAGGAGCTGAAACACAAGGAAGGGGAATTATGAATCAAAAGCAGCCTCAAAGAGGTGAGTCTTGAGCTTGGACATGAAGAAGGTGAAGGAGGAGATTTGACGCAAGGACAGGGGAAGGCTGTTCCAGGCAAACAAAGCAGCAAGGTTAAAAGAACGAAGCCTGGAGTTTGCCATAGAAGAGAGCAGCATAGAAAGAAGGAAGGCAGAAAAGGAACAGAGATCACGAGGAGGGGTATAGGGAGAGAGGAAAAGTAAGGAGGAGCAGCAGAATGAATGCATTTATGTGTCAAGATAAGTAGCTTGAACTGAATGTGGTAGCAGATAGGGAGCCAGTGAAGGGACTTTAAAAGAAGAGTAATGTGAGTGTAATGTGGCTGGCGGAGAATTAACCGCGCAGCAGAGTTTTGAATACATTGTATAACACCCATTGGTCTATGCACTAAAACTTC
Organism: Ichthyophis bannanicus; assembly: GCA_033557465.1. Classification (NCBI taxonomy): domain Eukaryota; kingdom Metazoa; phylum Chordata; class Amphibia; order Gymnophiona; family Ichthyophiidae; genus Ichthyophis; species Ichthyophis bannanicus. Next base: position 340,412,836 of record CM066036.1, on the reverse strand, counting down.
CTTCAAACAATCGGTAAACCATAGTGGAATCCCCTTCCAAAAACCAGGGTCCCCATGATCTCTTGCTCTTCCTAATTCTCAGCAAATTACCAATACCCAGTGAAACAAACCAATTAAATACTTAATTTTTTTGTCGGAATAGCCATCACAGTAGAAAGGGTAAACTCCGTCTACCACTGTGGCCCGTCCTTTTTAATCATTTAAGAAGAATTGTTTTTTGTATAAAAAGCAGCACTTATCCAAAATTGGCTAATACTTAGCTTATGTAGAAAAGCAGGCTTTAAAGACGCTGTAGTCAGCAGTAGGTCAAAGTACGACGTGTCACGTTTCGGGAGTATAAACATAAACCCCCTGCTTCAGGTCAGACCTCTGTGTAATGAGCGTTAGCCTTAAAAATGCTGCAAAAGCAATTGGTTTTTATAACCCAGGCCTCTGAGTTAGTGAAACACTTTAATCAGGTGTAGCCAGCATTGAACAACCTATCAGATTGGGGAGGCTTTATCACAACTGGAAGAATCTAAGTTTCCTTCTTATCATAATTTTTCTAAAAATCAATATAAGGCTTTACAAGAGCTCTCTCAGTCTCCTTTGATAATACGTCGGGCGGACAAAGGAGGTGCAACTGCGGTTTTATCTGAGACACAGTATGATCGGGAAATGTACATTCATCTGGATAATCGCAATCATTATTCTTTGATAGAGGATCCTACTAAGGCACTTAAGGAACGAATTTTTCAGCTAGTCTCTCAAGCATTTTTAAATAACTGGCTGACTAAAAAGGAAGCGGAATTTTTAATTAAGAAACATCCTAAGACCCCGGTCTTTTATTTAGTACCGAAGATCCACAAGTCCTTAATTGCTCCCACGGGACGTCCAATTGTGTCCTGCAGAGACTCGATTTTGGAGCCACTGTCCCAGTTTTGCGACCTTTTTTTACAACCTGTGGCAGCAACTGTGTCTTCTTATATAAAGGACACTGGGGATCTTATACGTCAGTTGTCAACTTATACAGATTCTTCCAAATGTTCATTTCTCGTCTCCCTTGATGTTCAAGCCTTATATACTAACATTGATCAGAGGGAAGTTATGTCTGGTTTGCTACAGTATCCTGTTCCACTCCCAAATCGTATTCCGAAAAAACTGCTACGATCTACATGGCTTGGTTTGAAGAGCTCTATGTTTATTCTCATCCCATGTTTTTTTGGGTTTCATTATGGAGGCGTTTTTTAGATGATATTTTTTTCATCTGGACTGGTAATAGGACTTATTTGGACTCCTTCCTGGGCTCTTTGAATTCTTTTAAATCTAATATACAATTCACAGCCCAGGTGGAAAAAGATAAACTTCAATTTTTGGACATAACGATCGAGTGTACTCCAGATGGTCTTTTGACTTCGTTATATCGAAAGCCGGTCCAGCGCAACACTTTACTGCGCTTTGATAGTTATCACCCTCCTGCTCTCAAACGGGGTTTACCTTACGGACAGTTCTTAAGGCTCCGTAGGAATTGTACTGAAATGTCACAGTTTAAGATTCATGCTAAGGAACTGAGCTCTCGATTGTTATCTCGGGGCTATCCACTAAAAGTTGTTCGTTTGGCTTATAAAAGAGCTTGTTATACACATCGAGAATGGCTCCTGATACCTCGAGATTCTCCCCCTTGTGAAGATAAGATTACGGGCATTTTTCCTTATACACGTGGTACTGCCTCTGTTGTTCGTCTGATCCATAAATTTTGGCCTGTTTTAGCCATTCATTCATGCTTTCGTAAACCACTTCAAATTGCTTACTCCCATAAATCTAATTTACGTGATCTATTGATGAAGACTACAGCTCCTCTAGATCGACCACCTACAGGACATGATAATGCTGGTCATTTTCCCTGTGGAACTTGTTCTTACTGCTCAAACACCTTACCGGGTCGGATGTGGACAGATGATTGTACCCACTGTTCCCTCTAAGCTGTGCGCGTGTGCGCACGCACACATCTCGCCGAGCGAGCGCACATACTTTACAACAGAGCGCACAAAAATTACGGTTCTGATAGAAAACAACACAGACATCTTAAAGTTTAAAAGTTGTTGTGTATTTACAGTTTTCACAAGTTCTACAATATTTTCTAGTGCAATGTGGTGTACATACTGTATTCTGATGTGTAATCAAATTTTAAAGTATTTAACTCCGAGTGTCGTTATGTGGCGCACAAAAATTTAACCTTCCTTCAAAAGCTGCACAGCTGATATTTTATGCACACACAGCCTACAGAAAATTAGACGGAACATTGATCGTACCAAAAAGGATTATTATACTCGGTGGCGTACGGACTGTACTACTTCTTATGTAGTTTATTTAATTATTTGTCCTTGTAAACTGCCTTATGTTGGACGGACTTCGCGACCTTGTAAACAGCGCTTGGGGGAACATGTCTCTCGCTTACGTACAAAGCAGCTCACAGCACCTTTAGTTAATCATTGCTTAGAGTGCTTACATGAGTTTACGGATCTCTGCTGGCGAATTTTAGATCATGTACCCCCAGATCCACGTGGAGGCGATCGGATCCAGAAGTTACAGAATTTAGAACAAAAATGGATTTTTCGATTACATTCTGTGTGCCCCGATGGCTTGAATCAACAGCTGGACTGGCATACTATTTTTTTAACTTTCAAAATGGGAGGAGTTACCTGATTGGTGGTTCTTCCTCCCCAATCTGATAGGTTCTTCAATGCTGGCTACACCTGATTAAAGTGTTTCACTAACTCAGAGGCCTAGGTTATAAAAACCAATTGCTTTTGCAGCATTTTTAAGGCTAACGCTCATTACACAGAGGTCTGACCTGAAGCAGGGGGTTTATGTTTATACTCCCGAAACGTGACACGTCGTACTTTGACCTACTGCTGACTACAGCGTCTTTAAAGCCTGCTTTTCTACATAAGCTAAGTATTAGCCAATTTTGGATAAGTGCTGCTTTTTATACAAAAAAACAATTCTTCTTAAATGATTAAAAAGGACGGGCCACAGTGGTAGACGGAGTTTACCCTTTCTACTGTGATGGCTATTCCGACAAAAAAAATTAAGTATTTAGTTGGTTTGTTTCACTGGGTATTGGTAATTTGCTCTTTATTTAAACTCAGGAAGAAGGTTCTTTTTTGGAATTCTCTTCCTAATTCTCATGCAGCACACTGTGATCTTCCCTGCTGAGATCCCCTGCTGTCCCCAGTTTTTTTATTCTGAGAATCCATTTCCAAAGTGCCATAATCCTCTTACATAAAGAAATATTCTCTCATTAAAACTCATGAAGCCAACCAGAGTGACAAGGACTTTCCTTACGCATGCTTTTCTTGTTCCTCAGCTCCAGCATTTTTCCAGGTTCTCCATATCCAATAAAATGAAATGGACCTAGAGAGGGGTCCCAGACTGTGGTGGAGGTATTAATATTTATAGGAGACTGTCTTTCACCACCACATGCACCAAATTTGTGCCATGTTCGTGGACCTTTAACAGGAAAAGAAAAAGAGAGATTTTATTCACTACAGAAAAACAGTAGCACCTCAACAATTCAACTAGTGCATACTCTGCATCTAAGCAAAATTCACTATACCAATATCACCAGTGGTGTAAGTTCGAATGATGGGCCCTGAAGCAAAATGTTGCTGAGGGTTTCCCCAAAGTGATGGTAGTGGTGTGTGTCGGGTGGTGTTCCCTCCCCTCCCCTCTGCCTGCCTTAGGTTTTAGGAGCAAATCACAGCAACATTACTTACTTTTAAGTAAGCTGCCATGCTGCCTTTCTTCAGCTTTCTTCAATTAAATTACTTAAAGCCATCCAGCAACCAGAAGTGCTTAAGCTCCTCTTCTCCCGCTATCAGACAAAAGTCTCACAATTACAGTCATGTGATTTTACCCCGCTACCAGAAGACTTCGGCCTGGCAGCAAGTGATAGGGTCCTTAAGTGCTTCTTCAGCTGTCAGGGGGCCGGGCTCAAATAATTTCATTTAATAAAGCCAGAGGGAGGCAGTGTGGCAACTTCCTTATAAGTAAGCAGCATTTGCCATGTTCTGCCTCCATCCTCACAGTGCATAGTCCACTAGGTCCCATTCTTGACTGGGCTTCCCTGCATTGCAGGGGTTCCTCTAGTGGAATTTATGTCACTGGGAATCCTTTAAGATGTTTGTTGCTCTGTTCTTTCAAATCTCAGTGATTGAGATTCCACTACCTTTCTATGGTAACTTGGTCCCAATATTGACTAGCCTAACAAAATGCTCTTCTTAATAACCTAAGGTGAAATTTTACATACCTATGCATTTCCTTTTCTAGAGTCCTGCAAGCCCAGTCCAGACAAGTGGGTAGTGTTCCCCTGCCAGTAGATGATGGAGACAGAGAAAGACTAGAAGCTTCTTGTGACGGGTAAATGCAGATTGGTTGTTTATTCCTTCAAAAAGTACCACATTTAAGACTAATCGGAGAAAATATTTGTTTCACTCAATGCATATTCAAATTCAGAAATTCTTTACCAGAGGATGTAGTAAAAGCTGTTATTGTAACTGGGTTTAAAAAAAGGTCTGGACAAAGTCCCAGAGGGAAAAGTCCATTAACCATTATAAAAGAGGACCAGGGAAATCCACTGTTTACCCCGGGATAAGCAATGTCGAATCTATGAATCTTTTTGGGACCTGGAATGGCCACTGTTGGAAACAGGATACTGAACTTGATGGACCCTTGGTCTGACCCAGCATGGCATATCTTATGTTCTTACTAGAGCTGGTGCAGCTAGGGGCATCCTTCAGTATTTAACTAATAAAGCATATGGTTCCAAATAAAAACAGGGGGCAATCCCAGGACAAGCAAACACAATCTCCAAAGGAAGCCAGAAGGAAGGGCCCACTAGCACAATTATATACAAGATCTATGCTCGACAAAATGAAATTAGACTTACCTGCTAATTGTTGTTCCTTAAGGAACTCTAGTCCAGTCCCGGAACCATAGAGTTTAGAATCTCCTCCAGCAGCTTTGGAGACTGAAAGACATCATCGCTTTGCTGGCACTGGTATAAATAAACAAGGACTGCCCCCTACCTCCAGTACCTATTGACAAAGCAAACTCAGCAGAGCAACAAATAAGTGCTATATCAATATGTTATATAATATACTTCTTATAAAGGCGAGAAAATATAAACATATAAACAAACAGTGCTGTGGAAGGGCTCCCCCTGTGGCTCCACTCAGCGCCTTCCAAGAACCCCTATCCAAAGAAGCAAAAAAATTTTTTTTCTATCATTTCCCATGAACTTTAGGCTGCACAACCCCTTAAACTCAGGGTGGGATCCGGGACTGGACTAGAGTTCCTTAAGGAACAACAATTAGCAGGTAAGTCTAATTTCATCTTCCTTTGCGTCCCTCTAGTCCAGTCCTGGAACCATAGAGGATGTAACAGAGCAGTGAATATCAACGGGAGGGACCAGCAAGCCCAGCCTGAAGTACCGCTGAGCCAAAACGACCATCCCCCGCTGCCTGTACATCCAGCCTATATTGCTTTGCAAATGAGTGCAACGACAACCAAGTCGCCGCCCTACAAATGTCCTCAACCGGAACCAAACTGAATTCCACCCAAGACGCCGCTTGCGCCCTAGTCGAGTGAGCCCGGAGACCCTCTGGAACCACCTTACCCTTTAAAAGGTACGCCGACGCAATTGCTTCCTCCAAACAACGGGAAATAGACGCCTTCGCCGCCGCCTCCCCTTTTCGCGGGCCTCCGAAAGCCACAAACAACCTGTCCAACCTCTGGAAGGGTGCCGTCCGGTGGAGGTACTTTCTAACGAACATCTAATAGGTGCAACCTGCCCTCCGACTTCTCCTTCTGCTGGTCGGAGAACATCAGAAGCGACACTACTTGGTTAACATGAAAGACAGAAACCACCTTTGGCAGGAACGCTGGAACCGTACGCAGAAAGACCTTATGATTGAAAAAAGACAGATACGGCTCCTTACAGGATAATGCCTGCAACTCAGAAATTCTCCTTGCGGAACAAATCGCCACCAGAAAAACTGTCTTCAACCTCAGATCTTTCAGCGAGGCCTTGTTCAATGGTTCAAATGCCGCTCTGAGCAAGGCCTCCAACACCAAATTCAGATCCCATGCCGGCACTGAACTTCGTCTCGGCGGTCGCATGAGCAACACGGCTCGCAAAAAACATCTAATGTCGCCGTGAGCTCCTAGCACCTGACCATGAACCTTACCGCGGTAACAGGAGATGGCTGCCAACTGCACGCACAAGGAACTAGCTGCCAAACTCTTGTCCACCCCATTTTGCAAAAACGAAAGGATCTGAGACACCGAGGCCCCCAAGAGCCGCAGATTAAGCTCCACACACCAGGCTTCAAAAATGTGCCAAACCCGGACATACGCCAGCGAAGTGGATCGCCTTCGCGCCCTCAGCAATGAAGAAATGACCGCTGCGGAATAACCCTTGGCCGTCATCCTAGCCCTTTCAAGAGCCATGCCGTAAGCGAGAATTGATTCACCTGGGGCATGCGTAAAGGCCCCTGACCTAAGAGATCCTCCTGCTGCGGCAGCCACCACGGCCTGTCCGCCAACAGCCGCACCAAATCCGTATACCAAGGTCTTCTGGGCCAATCGGGCGCTACCAGAACCACCAGGCCGCGATGCCTTTCTATGCACTGCACTGTGTTGGTTGCCATGTGGCAGCTTGCTGTTTCCTTGGTAGACCCACCGCACCGTAAACCATTAAACCATTATTAAGAAGGGTCCCAGGATATCAATGCTTGACCCAGTGCAAGCATTGTGGAACCTGTGTCTTTTGGGGAAACTGCTAGGTACATATGACCTAGATTGGCCACTGTTGGAAACAGGATACTGGGCTTGATGGACCTTGGTCTGACCCAGTATGGCATATCTTATGTTCTTATGTTCTTATGTACCCGGCCTATGAGAGCCCAAGGTGGGAACACATAGAGAAGACCCTTTTCCGGCCACCTCTGTGCCAACGCATCGAGACCCTCCGACATCCGTTCTCGCCGCCTGCTGAAGAACTGCGCAACCTTCGTTGACTCGAAGCTCGCCATGAGATCCATTAGCGGAATCCCCCAGCGCCGCACTAACAGCGCAAATACGTCCGGTGAAGAACCCACTCTCCCGGATCCACTCTGCGGCGACTTAGGAAATCCGCCTCGACATTGTCCACTCCGGCCACACGCTGTGCCGAAAGAGCCGTTAGATTCTGTTCGGCCCAACCTAAAAGCTGATTCGCCTCTGCTTCTAACGTCGCACTTCCGGTGCCGCCTTGCCAATTGATGTAGACTACGGTCGTCGCATTGTCGGACACAACCCGTACCGCCTCCTGACTGAAGCTCTCCCGAAACTCCCACAGTGCCAAAAACACCGCTCTCATCTCCAACCTGGTGATGGACCATTCCTTTTCCTCCTGAGACCACCGTCCCTGGGCAAATCTTCCCTCGCAATGCGCTCCACACCCCAGGAGACTCGCATCCGTCATTAGCAGTCTCCAGGATGGAGTCTCTAGAGGCACGCCCGCTTCCAAACTCTCCGGCCTCAACCACCACCGAAGCTCCTGACGCACCTCCTGAGGACAAACCAGCTGCTGAGACAATGCATCCCTCTGATGAGACCAACGCCGGAGCAGCGCGCTCTGCAATGGCCTGGCCTTGATAGAAACCGCTTCACGAGCTCCCGCAGCCCCTGTGCTCAATGGGCTGGGAGAAACACCACAGCTTGTTGCGTCTCGAAGCGCGCCCCTAAATATTCCAGGGACTGCGAGGGAACCAATCTGCTCTTTGCAAAGTTGACCACCCAGCCAAGGCTTTCCAACATCTGCACCACCCGAGCGGTGGCCACAGTACTCTCTTCCCTTGACTTTGCTCGAATCAGCCAATCGTCCAAGTACAGATGCACCAGTACTCCCTCCTTGCGGAGCGCTGCCGCAACCACCACCATGATCTTGGTGAACGTCCGAGGAGCGGTAGCCAGCCCGAAGGGCAACACCTGAAACTGAAAATGCCCCATAGGCACCGCAAACCGCAGAAACCTTTGATGCTCCTTCAGAACCGGGATATGGAGATAAGCTTCCGTAAGATCTAGCGACGTCAGGAATTCCCCAGCTCTGACCGCCGCAATAACTGAACGTAGAGTCTCCATACGGAAATGGGTGACTCGTAGACACCGATTTACCCTCTTCAAATCCAGAATCGGATGAAACGTGCCTTCCTTCTTTGGCACCACAAAATAAATGGAGTATCGACCGCACCCGTACTGATCCAAAGGAACGGGCACTACTGCCTCGAGCTGCAGCAGCCGCTGCAGAGTTTCCGAGACTGCCTGCAACTTGAGCGGAGCTCTGCAAGGAGACAGGACAAAGGAATCTAACACGGGTCTATGGAGTTCTAGTGCATAACCTTTTCGAATGACTTCCAGGACCAACTGGTCCGATGTAATTTGGACCCAGGCAGGGTAAAACTCCCGCAGCCGACCTCCCACGGGCACAACCACCACCTGAGTCCACCTTATCTCATTGCGACTTTTTAATGGCTGAGGACTGGAAAGGAGCAAATCCCCTGCCTGCTCCCTGGAAGCCTCAAAACCCTTGGCCTCTAGCCGGGAACCTCCCACGCTGAGATTGGCCAAAGCGAGAGGATCAAAATCTATGAAACTCCCTTGGAGCCCCCCGGAACCCAGAAGAACTCCGGCCCTGTTTGGGCTTATCCTCCAGAAGCCGACCCCCTTTAGACTCTCCGAGGTCCTTGACTAACTTCTCCAAATCTTCTCCAAATAAGAGCTTACCCCTAAACGGCAGCTTGCTGAGGTGAGCCTTAGACGAACTGTCAGCTGACCAATTATGTAACCAGAGATACCGCCGAGCCGCTACCACTGAGGCCATACTCTTAGCCAAGCTGCGGATGAGATCATAATGGATGTCCGCTAAATACGTGGTCCCGGACTCCAGCCGCGCTACATCCTCTAACTGCTCTTCCAAGTGGTCCCCCTGCAACCTTTGGGACCACTGCTAACAGCCTCTCGCCACCCACGCCCCCGCTATCGAGGCCTGCAGTGAGAGGGCGCAAACATCGAATACCTGCTTCAAAAGTGTATCCAATTTTCTGTCTTGTACATCCTTCAGCACCGCGGCACCCTCAACCGGAATCGTAGTTTTCTTAGTAACCGCCGATACCGCCGCATCTACCTTTGGAGAGCGAAACAGTTCTCTATCTTGGTCGGCCAGTGGATAAAGGCGAGCCAAGGCCCTGGAACCCTTCAGGGCCACCTCCGGCAAGTCCCATTCTTCCTGAATTATACTCCAAAATACTCTATGCACTGGAAACGTCCGTACCGCCTGTAGCAGAGGATCCTCCAAGGCTTCCTCCGCTGCCCCCGCCTGAGGGCATGTTCAGCGTCTTGAGAGTCTCAGTAATCAAGGCTGGCAGCTCTTCGTGCCGAATCACCCTGACTACTCTGCTCTGCTGCTCCGAGTCAGGCAACTCTCCCTCTTCCAACTCGTCTTCCGAGATCTCCTCCAGTTCCGCGTCTACCACTCCCAGGTCCTCCCCAAGCTGAGACGCCGGACTCTCATCCCCAGCCCCTTTACTTCTCTTAGCCGGGAGAGCGCCCTCCGCAGGACGGTCCAAAGACCCCGGCCGCTTCAGCCCTTGCGACCCCTGAGGAGGAGCTGTCATCGCGGGTTGCAGCAAGGCAATCGCCTGCTGCATGAGGGAAAAGAAATTCGGTGGGATCAGTGGAGCAGTCCCCACCTGGCTCAGCCCCAGAGACGTAGAAGAGCCTTCACCCGAGGATGACCCCGTCATCGGCTCTGCAGGACCTAGGGACGGAGGCAGGACATCTCCTCCCTCCGGAGGAACTGCCTCCCGACCCTCCGAGGTCCCCTCTGGCACCTTGTCCATAAACTCTGCCTCACGAGTGCAAGCTCTACACACCCCTGAGTCCTGCACAGCGCCGCGCCTCGTGCCAAAAACTAAACAACGAGGCTTCGCAGGCATACTACTGCCCCTGCAGCGCTACCCAATCTCAGTAGCCCGAGCCTGCACACCCTCAATACTGCACCTTATCGAGGGAATTCCTCAAACCTACCTAAGCTGAATCTCCGCAGCCCCCACGAGTTAACACTTATGCCATCTGTCAGCCTTGCCTTTTTTTTTTTCTTTTGTGCTTTTAATTTACCCCTAGAGGTACCAGGCAAGGCTGAACTAGTTGCACCCGAAAACGAAGCTTCCAAAACCGGCAACTAATGCACTGAAACAAGGGGAAGTTAAACTTGGCTTTTAAAATGGCCGCCTCCGCGCTTTCCCGCGCGGATACACGCGGCCGACCTAAACTGCTACGAAACTCAAGCCCGTTTCCCCGATGCTAATTCCCCGATAGCAATTCTTCCCCAATTGTAAATCAAAAGGCGTGTTCAGACGGCCAACTCACTCACCGTTCCCTTTTTGCCGGTGCTGAGAGGAGGTACACACGTGCGGGAGCTCAGCCGGACCGCGGCTTCAGCTCCGGCACTGTTAACACCGTGTGGCCAAGCCTAGACTCCCTTTAGGCACCTTGGCGCTGTGATCGAGCCTGCCACCTGCTCCTCACCCTTAGTTGGGGGTTCGGGAGCAGGGAGGCTAAGAAATCCACTCTCTCCCCCTTAGTGCTCATTAACTCGACGGGGAAAATATCGCGGGGGGGGGGGGCAGGCGGGGAGGGGAAGGAAGAAGGATGGAGCCAGAGGAAGGAGCTGAATACTCTTCAGCAGCAGCACTCCACCTGGAAAACCAAAAACAAATCTCAAAGAAACCCCACTTCAAACTTGATTAATCCTTAAAATTTAAAGGGGATCTAGAAATACTAGCTCTGCTTATTTGTGCTAACTGAGCCCAGTCCCAGGCTCAGAATCTCCTCTAGCTGCTTGGAGACTGAAAGTACTGGAGGTAGGGGGCAGTCCTTGTCTATTTATACCAGTGCCAGCAAAGCGATGATGTCTTTCAGTCTCCAAAGCTGCTGGAGGAGATTCTAAACTCTATGGTTCCGGGACTGGACTACAGGGACGCAAAGGAATACATGAATTTTGTGAATACAGTCAAGAATTCTGCAACAGCTGGTACTGCAAAGCCAGGAGTAAATGCCCAGGTGGGCTCTGGACTAATCTAGCAGGACTCAAGGAAAGGAAATTATCAGGTATGTACAATTTCAGCTTCTAGTAATCTTGCTAGAACAGTTCATAAGAACATAAGTCTAGACCAGTGGAAAGTGCAAAAGCTACAATTCATCTGGAAGGGAAGAAAAGAACATAAGATATGCCATACTGGATCAGACCAAGGGTCCATCAAGCCCAGTATCCTGTTTCCAACTGCAGCCAAAAGGTGTACTGATTCCACGTTACTTAAGCAGTGGATTTGACTGGTCCTCTTTAATGGACTTTTTCTCCTGGAACTTGTCCAAACCTTTTTTAAACTAGGCTACCCTAACAGCATTTACTACATCCTCTAGTAACAAATTCCAGAGTTTGGTTATGTGTTGAATGAAAAAATATTTTCTCCAATTAGTCTAAAATGCGCTACACTGTAGCTTCACTGAGTGTCTCCTTAGTCTTTTTACTTTTTCAAGGAGTAAATGATTGATCTACGTTTACCCGTTCCACTCCATTATTTTATAGACCTCTATCATATCTCCCCTCAGCTGTCTTTTTTCCAAGTTGAAGAGCCCTAACCTTTTAAGCCTTTCCTCATAGGTATATTCTTCCATCCCCTTTATAATTTTGGTGGCTCTTATTTATTTATTTACATTCTCTTATATACTGCGCTATTCTGCATCAGTGCGGTTTACATTGAACAAACTGAAATTACATTGAACAGGGCATTATAACTTGGAGATAACTATTTTACAGGGAACATGGGCTATGGAGGGTTAAGTGGCTTGCCCAAGACCACAAGGAGCACCTGTGGGACTAGAAACCCCAGTCCTTCCGGCCCAAGGTTGCTGTCCTCTAGTGGGATTTGAACCCCCGACCTTCCGGCCTGAAGTACCTTGCCCCAACCACTAGGCCACTCATCCACTCCACTCTTCTCTGTATCTTTCTAATTCTGCTGGATCCTTTTTAAGATATAGTGACCAGAATTGCAAACAGCTGCCTTAAGGACCTCTGCATCAAAGGCCATGTCCGACCTGGCATGGAGATCCAAGTGTTAATTCTTGAGAGAGGTAGAGAGGAAAGATCACGTTGCAGTCTGACAAATGTCAACTGGTGCAACAAAGCTTACTTCTGCTGTGAGCCTGCTCGCCTCCGAAAGGAGAGTGGGGTCACTGACCATCTGCCCCAACTCATACCAAGTGTTCCCAGGAACAAACTTGTAACCTTTGGAGCAAGGGGCCATCAAGCTACCAGCAGAGGGTGGAGCGCTCCTCTGAGGGCTAGGCTTCAGGTGTGCCCACAGCACTGCTTGAAAGTCAAAGGCAGCTATCGTCAGGGCCTCCTAAATGACCCCAAAGCCTTCAAACTAAGATTCCATACATGCAGCAACCCCCATTCCTGCAGTCATGCACGCCATCACAGCTGAGAGCCGTACTTCTATCCCAGGGGTCCATCTGGTCCAGCTCACCATTGTCCAAGGGAGCAGCCGAGACAGGACTCCACAGATCTAGTTTGGGTCTTTCACCCCTATAAGCCCATATACTACTGCCAGGGACCTGGAGAAGGCAGAACATTGTAGAGCCATGAGTCCTCCTGGGACAAAAGGAACCCTTGCCCGAAAGCCAGTTCTGAAGCCTTCGAGCTGTCATAATGTTCCCTAAATAGGGTGTATGGCAAGAGAAAGATGGGTCTTGCAGAGATTCTATCTGCCCCATAGGGAAACCACCACTCCATCCTCTTCAGACTTACCTTCTGCAACCAGAATGCCACTCAAGACCTTCAGATAACCCCCATATGGGAAGGTTGGGCTTTCAGAAGAATGGAGAAGTGCAAGGGCACTGCAGGGGTCATGACCTCTCTAGCTGTTCGTAAGAAGTATGCTAAGGGACTCTGGGTCCCCAGAGGGTATACTCAAGCCCCAAATAATCATGCTGGGGTCTTAAAAGCAGCTAGCCAACTGAATATACCCCAAAAGCATGTTTCAAGAGCTGCAACGCATGCCGGCCTACAAGCAAAGCCCTGGGTCCCTAAAGGGCCTCAGCATCCTCCGGGCACTTGGCTAATGCCATCCTGCCATGCTTCAATTTTGTCAAGCCCACATAATCCACCAAAGTGGCTACAGAGCTCATCGGTGGGACAGAAAAAAAGAAAGAAGCAACAGGGGCCACTAGCATGGTATCGAGGCTGAGGAGGGAGGTGTCAGGATGACAGCCAAAAGATGCTCTGGGCTTCAGAGCCCAATTGGGAGCAAAAACCTGCAGCCATGTAACAAAAACAAGGGGCCACAAATGCATAAGGCGAAGAAAACCCATAGCAGCAAAAGAAAAAAAACACAAAAAAATGCACACGAAGAAAGTTAAGCAGAGCCAAGGTAAATGGGAGACTCGAAAAGGGAATCTCGAGGCTTTTTAGGCCGACTAGGGAAACCCTATTAAGGAGGCCCCGGAGGTCCACACAGGCCTGAGGAAGCCCAGTTGAGGAAGATCTGTTTTTTGGGGTTTTTTTTTAATTGAAGTTGCTTTATTCAAAGGAACTGATAGCCACTTGAACTCCCATTGAAATCAACAGGAAAAAAGGGACTTAGAAAAAAATTATCAAAAAATTTGAAAAAATAGTCAAAAATAGCAAAGATCAGATAAGGACATCAAGAGAGAAGGGGGACCTGGCCCTAACTTACTGATCCCTCTCAGGGGCACCATAGGGTTCTGCTCCTCTTTCGGCCCATCAGCTCTAGAAACCCAAAGGAAACAGAGTGGACACAGGAGACATGGGTATACCCACGTGCCATGGAGCCTTTCAAGATTCAATCCAATGCTCTGCACTGCAGTGCAAGCAAAGAGAGTCCGAGTCAGTCCAAGGTCCCTGCACTGATGCATGGGCAAGGAGATTCAAGCCTATCTTCACTGCTGTACCAGTACACACACCTTGCCACCTGCTGGAGGCAGACAGCACTGGCTTCTCTCAGTTCTGTATCAGAGGATAAACCAGGTGATGACACCACTGAAAACTGCTCAAGTCTGGCTCCACCTACTGGCAAGGGGGCATAACCCACTTGTCTACAGTAACTAGTCTAGCAAGATGATAAGAAATTAAGTTTTGTCTGGCCAACAAATTGGCAGGATAAAATGTAGTTACTACTAAAGAGGCCGCACTAGAAGCATTTGAGGGTTGTGGCTCAAGTTTTGCAAGAAAGCATGGCGTATCACCACTGTTCAACTAAACTTATGCAGCAACACTGGTTGTTCCAGAGGGCTATTCTAAAGTTAACTAAATGCCTTTACTCAGTTAACTTTATCTGGGTATAAGTGTCACTGACTATCCAAATTTAACAATATTAAAATATTCAATTAACTGCTGCTCGCCAAAGCACCATTTATCAGATTCTAACGTGTCCTGTTAGTGTGGGTTCTGGTGATCACTAAAGGCATGCTGGAATAAAAAAAAGTTAGTGCAGGGCCATGATCGCAAGGCTGGATTTTGGCTCTAACTGTCCATGAACTGTTAAGGTTGCAAGTGGGTGGGTTAGAGATGGAGAGTGGATGGAGTGAATGCCATAGTCAGCACACTTGCACTAACTGCAAAGCAAGCAACTGGTGTGCGTGCACTTACTGCCACCTCCATAGGTGGAGGTAAGTGCATCCATGCTATTTTCAAGCCATTTTAGGGCAGAGTGCATGCGCCATGTTAACTGTTTGGAACCTGCTTTCTATGCTCCCAACAAAATGCTGTAGTGTTGCACCTAACACACACTATGGTTCCAGCATTATCGGATAGCATCTTTTAGTAAAACGACCCTTAAGTGTCTAAATGCATTTTTCATATTGTGAGAATTACAAATATTGACTTACCACAGACTGGGTCCTCGTAGCACCAGCTAACTGAAGGAAAACAGAATGCAAGGTAAATTCAAGATATAACTTATGAAAATGAACTCTTCAAAGGATTGTAATAACTTTCATTGAAAGAACACAAGACTTATTCAAAAGTATTTGTAGTACATGATTTTTTGGATCACATAATTCCTTATTTCAGAACAGAAAATGCTTATATATTACAAATATTTTTCAACAATTCGGGCCTGATCCTGCTAGACCAGTCCAGACTAGTAGGCTGTATCCCCCCTGCCAGCAGATGATGAGACAGAGAAAATTCCAAAAGCTTAGTAACATCACCCTTGGCAGATATTATACCCCTAGGTGTCAACTTCAGTATACCACTGGCAAGCAGGACTTCAGAAGAACCCCAGAACAAACGATAACCAGATAGGAAAAAACAATACCTACTTCAAAATAGTAAGAAACTAGACTAAAGGCCTGCAGGCCGAGGAAATATGTACAAATCAGAGACCAGCTCAGTTGCCGAACACATATACAGAATCTCTTCAAGGCGTCAGCAAGGCCAGTACAGAGAGGCGGGACCTGGACTGGTCCAGCAGAATTCCAGGAAAGGAAATTAACAGTAAGTAAAATGTATCCTTTCAAAACATCCTGCTAGACCAGTCCAGACTAGTGGGAAGTAAGCGTAATTACGAATGACCTAGATTGGCCACAGTTGGAAACAACTGGGCTTGATGGACCTTGGTCTGACCCAGTATGGCATATCTTATGTTCTTATGTACTCACCTGTAATAGGTGTTCTCCAGGGACAGCAGGAATCAGTCCTCACATATGGGTGGCATTGGCACCGAAAGACGTGGAGCATTTCCCCAGCTTTCAAAGAAACTCTATGGAAATGCTAACAGGCATGTGTGGTCCACTTCCTGCCCAAGGGTGCCATCTTGATCAGTCAGATGGCATAGCTCAAGCAAAGACAAAAAAATACCAAGGACAGTGGGCACCTCCAAGGGGAGGTGGGTGGGTTGTGAGGACTGATTCCTTCTGTCTCTGGAAAACACCTGTTACAGGTGAGTAACTACGCTTTCTCCAGGAACAAGCAGGAAGTCAGTCCTCACATATGGGAATCCCCAGCTATAGGCTACCGAGGATCTGTAGAAAAGCACCACAGCGAGCCGTGAGCAATCATTTGTAACCAAAGACAACCCGAGGACCCCGGGTCCCCGGAAGACCACACTCCCGGAAGCCACAGAAGGGGGGGTCGGAGGGCAGAAGTTGCTTAAACCCCGAACAGATTAAGGAGTACAGTCTGGCCGAAGGCAGCGTCCTGACGGGACTCCCTCTCCAGGCAGTAATGTGTCGCGAAGGTGTTAGCTGAGGACCAGGTTGCGGCTCGGTAGATGTCCACCAGCGGCACGGAGCACTGGTGGGCCACTGACAGCGCCCTCACATGAACACCGTGTGCTGTGACTTGGCAATCCATGGGCAGTCCAGCCTGAGCCTGGGCGAAGGCAATGCATTCCGCCACCAAGAT
The DNA here is from genome assembly GCA_033557465.1 of Ichthyophis bannanicus. Lineage (NCBI taxonomy): Eukaryota > Metazoa > Chordata > Amphibia > Gymnophiona > Ichthyophiidae > Ichthyophis > Ichthyophis bannanicus. Next base: position 340,396,323 of record CM066036.1, on the reverse strand, counting down.
GGAGAGGGTCCGCTTAGTGATGCGGAGCCCCATGCGGGCAGGGTTGTAGGAGACGAAAAGCCACTCAGACTTGCAGTGAAGCTGTGTATACTGCAGGTAGAAGGAGAAAGCCCTCCTGCAGTCATGGAGGACTGCCGATGCCCGATCGGTGCGAGGCTTCGGGAAGAAGGTCGGCAGTACTATCTCCTGGTTGAGGTAGAAATCCAAGACAACTTTCGGGAGAAATGGGGTGCATTCAGAGAACCGCTCGGTTCCCGTAGAATCTCTTGAAGGGAGCATCAGCCATCAGGGCCTGAAGCTCACTGACCGTCCGGACTGAGATGAGGGCCACCAGAAAAAACACCTTCTAGAAAAGATGCCGAAGCGAGCAGGATGCCATCGGCTCGAAGGGTGGCTGAGTCAGCTGCTTTGAGGACGATGTTGAGATCCCACTCCGCCGGAGGCGGCAGGATGGGGGGCTTGGAAAGAAGCAGTCTGCACATGAAGTGGGAAATCATTGGTTGACCCGAGAGAGGTCCACCCCCGACAGGGTGGTGGTTAGCCGAGATAGCATTCAGGTGGACTCTGACCGAGCTGGATTTCAAGCCCGCTTGCAAGAGATGGAACAGGTATCACAGGACCTAGTGTGTGGGGCAAGAGAACAGGTCGGCCCGTATCTCCGAGCATCACACCGAGAACCAACGCCATTTAAAGGCGTAAGCCCTCCTAGTCGAGTTAATGCGTGAGGCCAGGGGATTACAGTGACCTGCTCAGCCACCAGGTTATGAGGGATAAGGACCTCAAGTTCGGGTGAAGCAGCAGACCCTCCTCCTGCGTCAACAAGCCCAGCACGTTGCCCAGGAGAACTGGAGGCTCCGATGAGAGGCGGAGCTGCAGCAGGAACCAGGGCTGTTGAGGCCACCGCAGGGCCATTAAAATCACAGAGGCCCCGTCCTGCTGTATTTTGAGGAGAGTTTGCGCTATGAGAGGAATTGGGGGAAACGCATACAGGAGGCTGTGCGTCCACGACAGGAGGAAGGCATCGGGGGCTTCCCTGTTCGGGTGTGGAACCGGGCCGCAGAACCATGAGAGATGCGAGTTTGCCAGGCTCACGAAGAGGTCTAGGACCAGAGTCCCCCAACATCGGAACAGCCGCTGTGCTGTCTGTGGGTAGAGGCGCTAGTCATGCAGCTGGAGGAGCCGGCTTAACCTGTCCGCCAGGACGTTGTCCTAGCATGGGAGATAGGTGGCCCATAGGGCTATGCCCTGGTGGACCGTGAAGGACCACAGGACTACCGCCTCCAGGTAGAGGCTGTAAGAGCCAGTGCCCCCTTTGCTTGCTCATACAGAACATTGCTACTCGGTTGTCCGTCTGGACAAGCACCACCCGGCAGTGAACCCCGGTGCCTGAACGCCTGGAGGGCGAGGAGGACCGCCCCGAGTTTGAGAAGGTTGATCGGCTGCCGGGACTCCTCCAGGGTCCAAGTCCCCTGTGTGTGGAGCTCGCCGCAATAGGCTCCCCAGCCCATGAGTGAGGCATCCGTGGTCAAAACCATGTTGTGTTGCAGGACCTGAAACAGCATGCCTCGGAGCAGGTTCCGGGTGTCCCACCACCAGTCAAGGGACTTGGTGAGTAGAGGAGTGACTGAGACAGTGTCTCGAAAGCAACCTGTTGCCTGAGACCACTGAGTCCGAAGGCACCACTGCACCGCCCATATGTGCAGTTGGGAATCAGGGACAACGTGAACCATCGAGGCCATATGGCCGAGGAGACGGAGCATCGCTAGGGCAGATACAATGTTGCGGCATTGGACCATGGATGCCAGAGCAATGAGGCCGTCGTCCTGTCTTGGGGAAGGAAGGCTGTCACCCACTGAGTGTCGAGGTACGTGCCGATGAACTCCAGGGATTGGGCTGGAGTGAGGTGAGACTTCGGGTAATGGGCCATGAAGCCGAGGTGCTCAAGAAGGTGGACGGTGCGGGCCGCGGACCATGGCCCACTGCACCTCATCGGCTGTCTCCCCTGTAATGAGCCAGTCGTCTAGATAGGGGTAGACAAAGGTGCTCTGCAGTCGAAGATGGGCCACGGCCACCGCAAGGCATTCGGTGAATACTCGCGGGGCGGACGCAAGGCCGAAGGGAAGCACCCTGAATTGATAGTGGTACCCTTGCCCCGAAACACAGGTATTTTCAGTGCTTGGGATGGACGCGGATGTAAGCGTACACATCCTGAAGGTCCAAGGAGCATAGCCAGTCGCACTGCCACAGGTAGGGCAGCAAGACGCCAAGGGAGAGCATTTTGAATATCTCTCGCACCAGGTATTTGTTGAGATTTCTTAAATCGAGGATGGGTCGGAAACTGCCCTTCCGCTTTGGCACAAGGAAGTAACGGGAATAGAACCAGTGACCTCTGAGGTGTGGCGGGACCACTTCCACTGCTCGTTCCTTGAGGAGTTTGGCAAGCTCCTGCGCCAAGAAGACCTGGTGCACGGGGAGCCGAAGGGGCTCTGCGGGGCAGAAGGGTGGAGGAAGCCGGTCCAGGTAAAGGAGATAACCCTCCCAGATGACCTGGAGGAACCAGGTGTCTGAGGTGACAGACTCCCATCGGGGAGCAAAGTGGACCAGCCATCCTCCCACCAGTAGCTTGGTCGCCAGAGGGTGTGCGGCTATGCATCTGGCGTCAAAAGCCTGGAGCTATCTGGGCCAGTGCCGGGGTCTGGCTTTTGGGTCCCTTTGGCTTACACAGGCCCTGAGGTCCACTCTTGCTCTGTCTGTCTTGAGGCGGAGCCGGCGCCAGAGAGTAAGGTGGGTAGCCTTGGTAGGGAAGAAGTAACAGGGAAAAAAGGTTTTTTGCCCTGTTGCTTCTTCCGCAGGAGGGAGGAAGTCTCTCAGGAGAGAATGGTGCGGGTGACGTACTCTGTCTCAATCTCCGCTGCTTTGTTCTCCATCGGTTTACCAAACAATTGCTTGTCCAGGCACGGTACATCGAGCAGTTTCTCCTGGACCCATTGTTCAAGATCCAAGGACTGGAGCCAGGCCTGCTGCCTGGCTCCGATACCAGCAGCCACTACCCGAGCAGAGAACTCAAAGTTGTCGTATGCAGCGTGAGAAAGGTACTTTGAACAATCCACCACTGACTTTAGGAGGGACTGGAAATAACGGAGGTAATCACCATCGAGACCCGCCTGAAAACCTCCAAGCTCTTTCGTGAGGTCATGAAGGAACATACCTATATATAGAGCGTAGTTACTCACCTGTTACAGGTGTTCTCCTGGGACAGCGGGATTCTGTCCTCACATATGGGTGATGTCGGTGCCGACGAGCCCTCGTGCGGAGCAAATCCCCAGCTTTCAGAGAAAGCCTTTGGGAGTTGCCATCACGCATGTGCGGTCCCCTTCCTGCCCAAGAGTGCCAGCTTGCTCAGTCAAATGACATAGCCAAAAAGATGGCAAAAAGAACAAAATATAATAATAGGACTGCAATTCAAGGGGAGGAGGGACAGTCGTGAGGACTGATTCCTGCTGTCCCCAGAGAACACCTGTTACAGGTGAGTAACTACGCTTTCTCCAGGAACAAGCAGGAAGTCAGTCCTCACATATGGGAACTCCCCAGCTATAGGCTACCGAGAACCCCCAGTCAAAAAAAATAGGCTCCCTCTATGAGAGCCACAAGCAGCCACAATAAGAATCTAACTAAGAGAATAGAACTCTGGTACCCTGACACAGAAGGGTCGGAGGACAGGAGTTGCCTAGACCTCAAAAAGGTTACGGAGTACAGTCTGGCCGAAAGCATTGTCCCGTCGGGACTCCCTATCCAGGCAGTAATGGGTTGCGAAAGTCTAACCCGAAGACCAGGTGGTGGCCTGGCAGATGTCCACCAGTGGAACAGAGCAGAAATGAGCCACTGATGCCGCCATGGCCTTGACCCGATGGGCCGTAACACGACCCTCTATCGGAAGCTTGCCTCTCTCAACTAACTAGCCTTTGTGTAGTAGCCAGATTAACTGTTACTTTAAATTAAATATCTCTCCCTGCTCTGTCCCCAGAACCTGCTGCATTTTAAACTTTTTTTCCTGCTCTAGCCTACCTGAGGGACTATCCCCTCCCCCCTGCTGAGGTATTGTGTAGCCCTTCTTCCTATCTCCTCCTCCCACGTATGCATAGTCTGTTCTGTTTGCCTCTCTCTGCTCTGGGAAGAGCAGTGCCCTCACAGTGCTCTGCCGGAGAGGTGGCTATTTAACTCCTGTGACAACTTTGCTGTGAGTTCAAGCTATTTATTTATTTATTTATTGTTGTCTTTATTGGTGTGCTACTTCACCTCCTTGTTCCCTTTAGTTTTGCACTTCAGCTTTCTCAGTTGTATAACTTACCTTGCCTCTCTCAACTAACTGGCCTTTGAGTGGTAGCCAGGTTAATTGTTACTTTAAATTAAATATCTCTCCCTGCTCTGTCCCCAGAACCTGCTGCGTTTTAAACTTTTTTTCCTGCTCTAGCCTACCTGAGGAACTAATCCCCTCCCCCCCTGCTGAGGGTACAGGAAGGGTACCTTGTAACAGCCCTCTTTTAATAGGTCTTATTTCCATCCCTCCCTCCCCAACACCCACCCGCCCCTGGGGTAATTGTAGCTTTATAGGTACTTACACGTCTTAGAGGAAAGGGGCTGCTCTCAGGTGCAGCTCTTTATCCAAATCAGTCATACATTGAGGACCTGAGATTAAATAAGCTTCAGGTGAACAAGGTATATTAGAGGTATTAGATACACTTTTATTAGTATAAACATCTACACCAACCCTTAGTAAGTACAGAATTTAATGACCTAAACACAAGCTTTAAACTAAGATGCAGACAACAGTCCAGCAGCAAGATGGGGGCTTTCCAGTCTTTTGCATTGAGTGTCACATGTATGATTTTCTCCCAGTTGGTGAGAGGTCTTACATATGCACTAAGTGCAAGGAGCTCTTTGCTCTCAGGGAACAAGTCCGTTCTCTAGAGGCTAGAGCAGCAGACCTGGAAGACATAAGAAAGACAGAAAAGTACATGGACGAGACCTACAGGAATATAGTCCTGAAGTCCCACCTCCAGTCTGGCAGCATCCCTGTTGCCATGGAGGAGAGAGCTCACGTAACAGGAGAGCATCACCCTGGTGTGGCAGGACGTGATCCTGTAACTAGGACCTGTCCTCCAGGTGATGTAAAACCCTCTCGCGCTGAGGACGTTTCTCCAGGGCCATGAGCCCATGAGGGGAGGGTTAGGACAGCTGTTATAGTTGGTGATTCAATCATTAGGCATGTAGATAGCTGGGTGGCTGGTGGACGTGAGGATCGCCTGGTAACATGCCTGCCTGGTGCGAAGGTAGCGGACCTCACGCACCGCCTACATAAGATCTTAGATAGTGCTCGGGAGGAGTCTGCTGTCTTGGTACATGTCGGTACCAATGACATAGGAAAATGTGGTAGGGAAGTTCTGGAGGCTAAATTTAAGCGTTTAGGTAGGAAGTTGAAATCCAGAACTTCCAGGGTAGCGTTTTCCGAAATGCTTCCCATTCCACGTGCAGGACCCAAAAGGCAGGCAGAGCTCTGGAGTCTCAATGCATGGATGAGACGATGGTGCAAGGATGAGGGTTTCGGATTTGTTAGGAACTGGGGAACATTCTGGGGAAAGCAGGGGCTCTTCCGAAGGGATGGGCTTCACCTTAACCAGGATGGAACCAGACTGTTGGCATTAACCTTTAAAAAGGAGATAGAGAAGCTTTTAAACTAGAAAATAGGGGAAAGCCGACAGTCGCCCAAGAGCGCATGGTTCGGAAGAAGGTATCCTTGAAGGATACTACCAAAAGCAGTGAGGTTCCAAAAAAGAGTAAAGTAGCCCAAATGCCCTTGAGTACGGTGCAGAGCATAAACATTCCAAATTACCCATGCCTACCAATAGCCAGATTAATATGAATAAAATACAGTCTCTAAAATGCTTGTATGCAAATGCTAGAAGTCTAAACAATAAGATGGGAGAGTTAGAATATATAGCACTAAATGAGAGGTTAGATATGACTGCAATCTCAGAGACATGGTGGAAGGAGGATAACCAGTGGGACACTGTGATACCTGGATACAAACTATATCGTAATGATAGAACTGATCAAATTGGTGGAAGGGTTGCGCTCTATGTTAGAGAGGGCATTGAGTCAGAAAGGATTAAAGTTTTGCAGGAAGCAAAATTTGCTGTAGAATCTCTATGGATTGAAATTCCATGTATGAAGGGGAAGGTGATGGCAGTGGGGGTGTACTATCGACCGCCTGGCCAGAATGAACAAATGGATGATGAAATGCTCAAAGAAATCATGGAAGCTAACAAAAGTCACAGCAGAGTAGTAATAATGGGTGATTTCAATTACTCCGGTATTGACTGGGTCAGTGTCACGGCAGGACATGCTAGGGAGATAAAGTTTCTAGATGAAATAAATGACTGCTTCTTGGAGCAGCTGGTTCATGAACCAACCAGAGGGGAAGCCATACTGGACCTAGTCCTTAGTGGAACACCAGATCTGGTGCAAGAGATAAGGGTGTTGCATGATCGTGTTTGATTTAATTAGTGGAGGAGGGATAGTAAAGAAATTCACAGTACTACCTTTTAACTTTCGAAAGGAAGACTATGATAAAATGAGGAATATAGTTAAGAAAAAACTAAAAGGAGTGGTTGCAAAGGTTAAAGACTTACATCAAGCTTGGGTGTTGTTTAAAAATACTATCCTGGAAATCCAGACCAGCTGTATTCCATGCATCAAGAAAAGTGGAAGAAAGTCCAAAAACTGACAGCATGGTTTAAAGGTGAGGTCAGAGAGGCTGTTGCTGCCAAAAAAGCATCTTTCAGGAAATGGAAAAAAGAGCCAAATGACAAAAACTGGAAACAGCACAAGCACTGGCAAGTTAAATGCAAAGCATTGATAAGGCAGGCAAAGCGAGAATTTTAGAAGGAACTTGCTATGGAAGCAAAAACACGAAATAAAGACTTTTTCAAGTACATTCATAGCAAAAGGCCTGTGAGAGAGTCTTGGACCATTAGATGATAGAGGGGTAAAAGGGGCAGTAAGAGGAGACAAGGCTATAGCGGAGAGACTGAATGAATTCTTTGCTTCAGTCTTTACTGAGGAAGATGTAGGGATGTTACCCAAGACTGAAGTGGTATTTAATGGTGATACTGCAGAGGAATTGAGAGAAATATCGCTACACCGGGAAGATATATTACAACTATTTGATAAACTGAATAGTAGCAAATCACCTGGACCGGATGGTATACATCCAAGAGTGTTGAAAGAACTGAAATATGAGATTGCAGACCTGCTATTAGTAATCTGTGAACTTTCATTAAAATCATCTGTAATACCTGAAGATTGGAGAATCGTCAATGTAATGCCAATTTTTAAGAAGGGTTCCAGGGGTGATCCGGGAAAGTACAGACCGGTGAGCCTGACGTCAGTACCGGGGAAAATGGTAGAAACCATCATAAAGAACAAAATTACACAACATGTAGATAGTCATGGCCTAATGGGAGACAGCCAACATGGCTTTAGACAAGGAAGATCTTGTCTTACTAATCTGATATGTTTTTTTGAAGGTGTGAATAAACAGGTAGACAAAGGTGAGTCGGTTGATATAGTGTATCTGGACTTTCAGAAAGCCTTTGACAAGGTCCCTCATCAGAGACTTTTGGCAAAACTAAAAAGTCATGGGATAGGAGGCAGTGTACTATTGTGGATAGGGAACTGGTTAAAAGATAGAACGCAGAGGGTAGGGTTAAATGGCCAATTTTCCCAATGGAAAAAGGTGAATAGTGGAGTACCCCAGGGATCTGTACTGGGTCCGCTACTTTTTGACATATTCATAAATGACCTGGAAAAGGGAATAACTAGTTAGGTTATCAAATTTGCAGACGACACAAAACTGTTTAAATTTGTTAAAACCCAAGAGGACTGTGGAAAACTGCAGGAGGATCTGGATAAATTGGAAGACTGGCATTCAAATGGCAGAAGAAATTTAATGTGGACAAGTGCAAAGTTATGCACCTAGGAAAGAACAACCCACACTATGGTTACACAATGCAAGGTTCCACATTGGGAACCACCACCCAGGAAAAAGATTTAGGAGTCATTAGAATGCTAGGTATCATAAGGAAAGGAATGGAAAATAAAACAAAGGATATTATAATGCCTCTGTATCATTCCATGGTACGACTGCACCTTGAATATTGTGTGCAATTCTGGTCGCCGTATCTTAAAAAGGATATAGCGTTATTAGAAAAGGTACAGAGAAGAGCCACCAAAATGGTAAAGGGGATGGAAGGATACCCCTATTAAGAAAGGCTAAAAAGGTTAGGGCTCTTCAACCTGGAAAAGAGACGGCTGAGGGGAGATATGATAGAGGTCTATAAATTAATGAATGGAGTGGAACGGGTAAACGTAGATCGATTGTTTACGCTATCAGAATATAGAAAGACTAGGGGACATGTAATGAAGCTACAGGGTAAACTATTTAAGACTAAGAAAAGAAAATATTTTTTCACTCAATGTGTAATCAAACTGTAGTTTGTTACCGGAGGATGTAGTAAGAGCTGTTAGTGTAGCTGGGTTTAAAAAAAGGTTTGGACAATTTCCTGGAGGAAAGGTCCATAAACCATTATTAAAAAGGGACCCAGCATATCAATGATTGACCCAATACAAGCATTGTGGAACCTGTGTCTTTTGGGGATACTGCTAGGTACGTATGACCTAGATTGGCCACTGTTGGAAACAGGATACTGGGCTTGATGGACCTTGGTCTGACCCAGTATGGCATATCTTATGTTATGTTCTTAAGCTCAGCAGCCCTGTATGCCCAGGCAATACAGTCTGCTACCCAGGTGGACAGCGTACGCTTGGAAACCGCCATCCCCAGCTTACTGGGGTCGTAGGATACGAAGAGCTGAGAAGCCCTTCTATGCCCTTGCATACGCTGGATATAGAAAGCCAACGCCCTCTTACAGTCCAGGGTATGCAGCACTGCCTCTGCCCAATTGGCATGCGGTCGGGGAAAAAAGGTAGGGAGCACCACCTCCTGGTTGAGGTGGAAACGAGGAGACCACTTTCAGAAGGAACTTTGAGTGTGTGCGAAGCACCTCCCGGTTCCTATAGAACCTGGTATAAGGCCTGTCTGACACAAGGGCCTGAAGCTCACTCACCCGCCGAGCTAACGTGAGTGCCACCAAGAAAACCACCTTCCAAGAGAGGTAGCGGAGATGGCAGGTCGCCATCGGCTCAAAGGGCAGCCGAGTAAGCTGCCCTAAAACCACATTCAGATCCCATTCGGTCACCGGAGGGCTACCAGAGGCTTCAAAAGAAGGCCTCTCAAAAACCGAGAAACAAAGGGTTGGGCCAAGAGGGGCTTCTCCTCCACAGGGAAGTGGTTTGCTGCAAGGGCGCAGAGGTGCACTCTGACGGAGTTGGACTTCAGGCCCAAATCCGAGAGGTGGAGAAGTTACTGTAAAACCACTCCAACCCGGCAGGAGAAAGGATCCGCACCCTACCCCTCGCACCAAGTCGCAAACCTGCACCATTTCAAGGCATAGGCCTGTCTAGTCGATGGCCTCTTTGAAGCTAGCAAGACCTCTTCAACATCCTTAGGAAGGAGGAGCGGAGCGAGCATCACCCTTTCAGCAGCCATGCCATCAGGTTGTGGGAGCTGAGGTTGGGGTGCAGGAGAGTGCCCCCCTCCTGCAACAGGAGGCTTGGGGAGGACCCCAGGGGAATGCGGGCCTCCACCACTAGCTGAAGCAGAAGTGGAAACCAGGGTTGCCTCGGCCACCGCGGGGCTACAAGGATGATCGAGGCCTTGTCCTGGTGGATCTTGAATAGAGACTTGGCCACCAGAGGCGTCAGAGGAAACACATACAGGAGGTCCTCAGACCATGATATCAGAAAGGCATCGGCGGCCACCCTGTGCGGGTGTGGCTGCATGGAGCAGAACCAGGCAACTGGTGATTGACCGGACTCGCAAACAAATCCATCACTGGCTATCCCCAGGTCTGGAAAAGCCAATTGGCTACCCCACGGTCCAATTGCCACTCGTGAGGCTGAAGAATCCTGCTTAGCCTGTTGGCTAACCAGTTGTCCTGGCCCGGCAGGTAGACGGTCCACAGATGAATGCCATGCTGGGCTGCAAATGAGCACAGATCCAGGGTTTCCTGACACAGTGGACGGAACCCCGTGCCACCCTGCTTCAATAGAAACATAGAAACATGATGACAGAAAAAGACCACAAGGCCCATCTAGTCTGTCCTTCCATAACAACTACAACAGTCCACTTTTTACCTTTAGAGATCCTCTGTGTTGGTCCCATGCTTTTTTGAATTCAGTTACTGTCCTCATCTCTACCACCTCCACTGGGAGACTATTCCACGGATCCACTACTCTTTCCGTAAAGAAATATTTCCGCATATCACTCCTGAATCTATCTCCCTTCACCCTCATCCCATGTCCCCTCGTCGCAGAACTTGCTTTCAATTGAAAGAGGCTCTCTCCCTGAACATTTATGCCACGGAGGTATTTAAACATCTCAATCATATCACCTCTATCCCGCCTTTCCTCTAAGGTGTACATATTAAGATCCTTAAGTCTGTCCTCATATGCTTTATAATGAAGACTACTAATCATCTTAGTAGCAACCCTCTGCACCGCCTCCATCCTGTTCACATCCTTTTGAAGGTGCGGTCTCCAGAATTGCACACCATACTCCAAATGAGGTCGCACCAAAGACTTATACAGAGGCATTATCACCTCCTTTTTTCTGCTAGCCATTCCTCTCCGTATGCACCCAAGCATCCTTCTAGCTTTTGCCGTCGCCTTTTCTACCTGTTTAGCTACTTTAAGATCATCGGACACAACTACGCCTACGCCACACAGAACATGGCCACCTGGTTGTCTGTCCGTACCAAGACAGGTTCGTGGGCCAGGATCTGCCAGAAAACTCCCAGGGCCAGGCGGATGGCACGGAGCTCCAAGAAATTGATCTGTTGTGCTCTCTCGCTCGGGGACCACACGCCCTGAGTACGGAAACCCTGGCAATGGGTCCCCCAGCCCAGCAGGGACGCATCCGTGGTAAGGATCCTCATGTGTAGAGGAACCTGGAAATGCATCCCCTCATCCAGGTGGAGTGGCTGAAGCCACCAGTCCAGGGACCACTGAGCAGTCCGCATGGGGAGGCGGGCGTTTGGGGTCACATGGACCGTGGAAGCCATGTGCCCGAGGAGGCATAGAAATTGTCTTGCTGACACTACGGACCTGTGACTTACCTGACCTGCCAGAGCCAGAAGCCTGCTTGCCCTGTCTGCAGGCAGAAAGGCCCTTGCTTGAAGGGTGTCGAGTCTGGCCCCAATGAACTCCAGCTGCTGGGTTGGAGCAAGACTGGACTTGGGGTAGCTTATTACAAACCCTAGGTGCTGAAGCACCTGGATGGTGCGAGATGTGGCCTGGTGAACCTCGCTGGCTGCAGTGCCTCTGATGACCTAGTCGTCTAGGTAAGGGAAGACAAAGACCCCTTGGAGCCTGAGAAAGGTGGCCACCACAGCTAGGCACTTTGTGAATACCCTAGGGGCCAAGGCCAAGCCAAAAGGAAGTAACCTGTACTGGTAGTGATTGCCCCCAACCACAAAGTTGCCCGTGGTAGATACTGCCTGTGGTCTGGGTGGATTAGGATGTGTGTATACGCATCTTTTAGGTCTAAGGAGCATAGACAGTCTCCCTGGCGGAGGTAAGGCAGCAATATTCCAAGGGAGAGCATCTTGAACTTCTCCCTCACCAGGAACGTGTTTAGGTTGCGCAGGTCGAGGATGGGCCTGAGGCCTACTGTTCTCTTTGGTACCAGAAAGTACCTGGAATAGAAGCCTTTGCCCTGAAGGTGGTGGGGCACTGGTTCTACCGCCTGATCCTCGAGAAGACCCGCCAACTCCTTCAGAAGAAGGTCCTGGTGAAGAGGAGACCTGATGGGCTCTCCTGGAAAATAGTGAGGAGGCACCGGGGCTAGGTGAAGAAGCTAGCTCTCTCAAATTATCTACAAAACCCAGGCATCGGTGGTAATGGCTGTCCACCTGTGGGCATACAGGGCAAGCCTTCCTCCTGTGATCTGCCAGCCCCCTGAGGGGAGAGGGACCATGCTGTAGGAGTCAAAAGCCACTGCCAGGCTGGGCCGAAGCCGGTGCCTGGGGTTTGGGGGCTTTCTGCTTACGCGGGCCATGCCCCTGTCCCTTGGCCTGCTGCCCCTATTGGATAGCCAGGGAGGCCTGAAAATGGGGGTAGCTTCAGTAAGCAGCACCCTTCCTCAGGTAAAAGGGCTTTTTACCCGAGCCCTTCTTGCGAGAAGGGGCAGAGGTCTTCTTGGAGAGCCATGTCCTTGTCATGTACTCGGTCTCCAATTCTGCGGCCTTGTCGGTCATGGGTTTGCCAAAAAGGCTCTCCCCCTGGCATGGGACATCGACCAACTTGTCCTGAACCCATTGTTCAAGATCCGATGACTGCAGCCATGCCTGGCGGCTACCCGGGCCACCGACTCGAACCCGTCATAGGCCGCTCGAGACAAACTTCGAGCACTCACGGACGGCAGTAGACAAGCTCCTGAAGCACTGCAAAGGCCTCTCAGAGAGACCAGCTGAGGACCCGGCGAGTTCCTTCGCCAGGTCTCTCAGGTACATGCCAATATACAGCTGGTAGGCCTGGATTCGACAAGCCAGCATTGAACCCTGGAAGCACTTTCTGCTGAGGGCATCCAAGTTGCAGGCCTCCCTGCCAGGAGGCACTGAGGAGTGCATCTTCTCGCTCTTCAGCCGGCGCATGGCCAATTCCACAACCATGGAGTTGTGTGACAGCTGCGACTTCTGAAACCAAGGGCTCCGGTGAACTCGATAATCAAGTCGAGCCGTTTGCTGACAACCGGCACCAATGCTGGCATCTCCCACATACGGAGCATCAGTCGTTCCAGGATCGGAAACATGAGTACAGTAAGGGCCTCCCGAAGGGGTCCTCATACTGTAGGATCTCGAGCTCGTCAGCCCGAGGATCCTCATCAGAATCCGTGGGGAACGCCAAAGTCTTGGACATATCCCTCACGAAGTCCAAGAAACTCGCGTCCTCCGGAGGGGGCCTTCTCCGAGGTTCGGACACCGGGGAATCAGATAGGACATCCCTGTGCCGACAGGTGTCCGGGGACTCCTCGTCCTCCGTTTCCCACTCCGATGCCTCCGAAGAGGAATCGAGGGGCTCCGGTGCCGGCCACCCCGATGCCGGGAGGCTCGGCGGCGACGACCTCGGCCAAGGATCGACTCGAGCCCGAAAGGTCTCGAGGATCAGCTCGGCCTCCGGGGTCGACTTCGACGTCGAGGGCCCGGTGGTCAGGGCGGAAGAACCGGACAGACCGGCAATCAGCGCCCGCTGCTGCTCCATGAAGGCAGTGAAACTGCGCTGCAAGGCCGCCATTCTGGACTCGTCCGGAAGGCTCCGCAGCCACCGGCTCGGGTCCCGACACGGTCAGGCCCGATGCCACTTCCCCCAGAGGGGAGTCCTCGGCGAGGACAGCTGTTACCTGCCTTGGCCAATCCGTCTCCTGACGAGGAACCTTTGCTGGGTGCTCCTTCTCCGAAGATCCTGGCCGGCGGTCGGGGATCCGCGACAGGCCCCTGGAGGAGCCGGGTCGCTCGGAGCCATTCAGAGACGCCACTTTCGAGGATTTCTTCTTCCTTTTGTGTTCTCGCGAGGGAGACGCAACTCTCCGAGGAAACTCGACACTGCTCAGGCTCGGAATGCTCCCCCCGAGACGTAGAGGCCTCAGATGAGGTCCAGGCTCTCGAAGGCAAGTACACAGAAAAAATCCTATCATGCTGCTGCTGGCGGCTCTTCAGGGCCTTAGAGGACATTTTCCTACATAGACCGCAGACCGTTGGGTCATGGTCGGGCCCGAGGTACCGGAGACAGCAGTCATGTGTATCGGGGAGGGACATAAGTTTCACACACCGTTTTCATTTTTTAAACCCGCTGGTAGCCACTGGGGGAAAAAGGGCCCCTGCAAGGTCAAAGACCCGGGCCTGCCAGTGAAAAAGAACAAGGGTGCGAATGCCAGTCACGAAGGACAAAAACCAAAAAACTGAGAAAGACTTGATACCGGTGTATCGAGCCGAAGGCGGGAAGAGGAACCGGTGTCGACCGGATGAAAAAGAGGGGCTCTGCGGAAAAAAGGAAACTGAGCAAGATGGCACCCTTGGGCGGGAAAGGGACCGCACATGCGTGATGGCAACTCCCAAAGGCTTTCTCTGAAGGCTGGGGATTTGCTCCGCACAAGGGCTCCATCGGCGGCGATGTCACTCATATGTGAGGACTGACTTCCTGCTTGTTCCCAGAGAACTGGTAAGTCTGGATGCGGTACGCCAGCATGAAGCCTTGTAAGCCTTATGCCAGAGGCCATCGAGGGCACAAGATTCCCTACCCAGCGGGACTGAAGAGTGGGTTTTTGGGCTCCTTTGCTTCCACAGGGCTGCCTCCACCACCATTGAAGTATGAGGAAGCTGGTCCTTCCGGAAGCTGGGCCCTCGCTGGACCCTGTATATGGTGTCCAGGCGCTTGTTGACAATGGGGACAGATTCAGGCATCTCACACATGCGGAGGAGCAACCGGGCTAGGATGGGCAGAACCGGGACCATGAGGGATTCCCTCGGCGGGGCCTCATATTGCAAAATATTGAGTTCCTCCGCACGGGGCTCCTCGGATTGCATGGAGAGCGCTAGGACTCAAGCCATGTCCCGCACAAACTCCAGAAAGGAGGTGTCTTCAGGAGGAGACCACCGTTTCTAAACCGGCAGGGAAGGATCCGAGGGGAAGTCCCAATGAGCCCAGGATTCAGGGGAAGTGTCCCCTTCAGACTCCCAGCCCAAGAATTCCAAGGAAGACTCGGAGTTAGGTTGCTCGAGCAGAGCCTGTGCCTTGTGCTGGGCTCCCAAGCCTGCCTGGAGCTGGAGGCGCCAGCTTGAGAAGATCTCGCACCCGAAGACCGGGATGGAAATTGAGACCTCTGCCGGGATCCTTCACAAGGCCCCTGGATTTCAGGGGCTGTCACGGCGGTCTGGGGAGCCATCACAGGTGTCACCCTCGAGGTCTCAGCAAGGGAAGGCAGAAACACTGCGCTCCAATGCCAGCATTCAGGCCTCCCACTCGGGAGTGGAGCCCTGCGATGCTGACGCCAGGGTGACCGGGTCGGGAGTCTAGAAGAAGAGAGGGTCCTCACCGGGATGACTCTTTGGAGACTGGGCGCCATCGCAGGAGGCCTCCGTATCTGTACGAGATACCTTTTGAGGCCGCTCCTTCTCCGACTCTTGGGACTGCCGAGGAGGGCTGAGGGACTGAGCGCAAGAACGCTTACGCTTGTCCAGAGCCCCGATAGGGTCCTCGAGGCCTTCTTCTTCTTCCACTAACTTTCAGGAGACCCTTACTCACAGTGGTGCCGGGGCCACGGAGCGGCTGCAGGGACCCCAGAGGCTGAAGGTCGGTGGAGCGGGAAGCTACCGGGGACAATGGGGCCGTCTTGCGGAAAATATCATCTAGCTTCTGCTTACGGCTCTGGATAGCCTTGGAGGACATCTTTTTACAAGGGGAGCAAAGCTCCGGGTTGTGGTCAGCAACTAGGCACCTAAGACAACAGTCCGTGAGTGACATATTTTTGGAGAATCTGTCACACTTTTTGAAGCCGGAGGCTATGGGAGCAAAAAAAATCCCCGCAAGATTGAAGACCTTCGGTTCAGCCAGCAGTTGAAAAGGGTGCAAAAATGCACTGGAGACAAACTCAAGAAAAAATGAAAAAAATGAAAAACAACAAAGTCCTGGGGCCCACTGCCAAGCAAGGGTTTTGGGGACAGTGCGAAGAGGACCGGAAAACCGGAATTAGAGAGATAATTTTTGAAACTTTTTCCGAGGTGCAGGATGTGCGTCCGAAGGGCTCCGCGGAAAAAGGGAGACTGATTAAGATGGCACCCCTGGGCGGGAAGGGGACCACACATGCGTGGTGGCATTCCCAAAGGCTTTCTTTGAAAGCTGGGGAAATGCTCCACGCAGGCTCCGTCGCTGCCGACATCACCCATATGTGAGGCCTAACTTCCTGCTTGTTCCTGGAGAACCAAAGCTACCCCACCCCAGGGCGGGGAGAAACAGCTGCAGCCAAGACAGAGGCTCCAAAGCAAGCTGCCCCCAAAGCAATAATGATGGGCAGACAGGGAGGATCAGGTGGCAGCCCTGCAAATATCAAGCAGGTTCATCCATGACTATTTGGCCCAAGAGGTAGCTTGAGCTCTTGTGGAATATGCCCTAAGTCCCACGGGGATGGGCTTATTCTGCAGGATATAGTCTAACTCGATGACCTGCTTAATCCAGCATGCAATGGTCACTTTAGAGGCAACCGTCCCTTTCCATTGACTAGAGAACTAAACAAAGAGATGGTCAGAAAGACGAAATGGATTGGTAGCCTTGAGATAGCAGTGTAAGGTCTTGCTGACGTCCAGAAGGTGCAGAATATCATTGCATTCCGAAGCCTGCTCCTTCAAAAAGGAAGGAGGGACACAGATTGATTAACGTGGAAATCAGAGAGGGCATTTGGTAGAAAGGAGGGCACGGTCCTAATAGTAATGCCATCCAGGCATCAGGACAGAAAGGAGTCCCGGCAAGAGAGCACCTGAAGCTCTGAGAGACGCCATGCAGACATAACCGCTACAAGAAGGCTGTCTTGAAAGTCAAATCCCTGAAGGATGCGGAGCAGAGGGGCTCGAAAGAGGCATGGGTGAATGCGTGAAGGACCAAGGAAAGATCCCAGGTCGGGACAATGGGGGCCACAATGTACAGAATCCCTGCAAAAAATGGGCGATGTCTGCATGGGAGGCAAGGGAGTGCCTTCAGATTGGCCCCCTGAAGCAAGTCAAGACAGCCATTAATGAGTTAAGGGCAAGACCCTTATCGAATCCATCCTGAAGGAAGGAATGGACGGCTGGCATATCAGCTCTGCCTGGAGAGAGGGACCTCCCAGAACACTAGAACGAAAAGAGTCATCAGACCCGGGCGTAGTCACAGGAAGAAAAGGGTCATCAGGCTTTAAGCAAGGATGCTACTACTTGCAGCAAATAACCTTTGCACCCTAAGTGGTGCTGCTCAAGAGCCAAGCCATAAGCGAATAAAGATTAGGGTCGTCCATGAGGTTCAGACCTTGTCACAGAAGTCCCTTCTTTGTGCCGAGAGGCAGGGGCAGCTCGCACAGTAGGCAAATGATTTAGCATACCAAGGACGCTGTGGCCAATCCAACGCTAAAAGGAATACCAGGCCGGGATGGGCCTCTATCCATTGCAGTATGTGGCCGATCATTGGCCAAGGGGGGAGATGTACAGAAGCTACGACAAGGGTCAGGGCTGGACCAGAGCATCCAAGCCATGAGACCTTGGCTCCTTCCGACGACTAAAGAAGACTGTCACCTTGGCGTTAGAGGAGGTGGCCATCAGGTCCAGGGTCAGACAACTCCACCGGTGCACAATGGTCGTGAAGGCTCAGGGGCAAGCTCCCACTCGCTGAGGTCCAATGCCTGACGACTGAGGAAATCTGCCTGAACATTATCCACTCCCGATATATGCTGGGCTGAGAGCACCCTGAGATTGCTCTCCACCCAGGGGAACAAGACAGCCATCTCTAGAGCCACTTCTGGGCACTTGGTTCTGCCTTGCTGGTTGAGATAAGCCACAGTCGTGGAGTTGTCTGAGAGAACCCAGACTACTCGATCCCAAAGGAAAGACTGAAAGGAGAGGAGAACCAGCCAGACAGCCCATGCTTTGAGGCGACTGATTGTCCAGGTGGCTTCGTGGGGGGACCAAGTCCCCTGCACTGTTTGTCCTAAGCAGTGCGCCCCACAGCCCACCAGACTGGCATCTGTAGTCAGTATCACTCAATGCGGAATCGCCAATGAGCTTGGAGGTGCGTGCAGAGCTTTGTGCATCAGTCCTGCGAGAGGAAGACTCATCCCACTCTTTTATCAAAGTGAGCTTCAAGGAACTCGAGAGACCAAGTTGGCTGCAAATAGCAGCTCAAGAAACTGATGACCCGACATACTGCGGATAGCACCTCTTGGTAAATTTTGGCTAATTAGCTAGTCGTCCATATAAGAATGCACTCGAATGCCTTGACAGTGGAGAGACGCTGCGACCAGTACCATTACTTTGGAGAAGATAGGGGGAGCTGTGGCAAGGCCAAATGGCAGAGCTTGAAACTGAAAGTGTTTTGCGGTGGCCTAACACCGTGAAATGCAAGTACTACTGATGATCCTTGCGAACTGGAATGTGGAAGTATGCTTCCACGAGGTTCAGGGAGGCAAGAAATTTGCCTGGACAGACAGCTTGGATGACAGACTTGAGAATTTCCATCTGGAAGCATGGCACCCAAAAGCAGCGGTTGACATCTTTGAAGTCCAGGATAGGACGGAAGGATCCGTCCTTCTTGGGCACAACAAAGTAAATGGAATAGTGGCCAGAGCCTCTTTCTGAAGGAGGAACCGGACAAACAGCGTGGAGCTGAAGAAGGCATTTGGGCATCATGGTGGAGAGCCGCAGGGAGAAATAAGGAAGACGTTCAGGACAGGCTTGGCAGAATCGAGAGCACATCCTTGTGAAACCACCTCAAGCACCCACTTGTCTGATGTTATCTGGGTCCAACTGCGGGGAAAAAGGTGTAATCTGCCACCCACAGGAGGCACCCCGGAATGGACCCTGAGCCCATCCAATGGGAAGATCACAATGGTCCCAAGAATTTATTGGAATCTGGTCTCTTCCTGAACGTATACAATCAAGTTACTTTGATGTGTTCAATTTTAACAGTTATTTAGAAACTTTTGTGTCACTCTATCTCATTATTACAGATCGCTCCAGTTTCAAAAGGTCTCAGACTCTTTGTAGCACGATTAGTAGACAAAGTCTTACTGCCGGTGCTTGATCGCATCAATGACCTTATATTTAGAAACCGGTGCGTATTTTTCTCAGCACTGAGTAAACTCCATTTTTCTAAATTAAATCTTCATCTTAATGCTGTATTTTCAATGTTTAAATGTACACATCTATCACTTAACTCCAGAACATGAAATATAAGTTAACTGTTGTGCTTGGCTTCAAACCCGAAGATCCCTCTGAGGCGTTTCACTGCCTACAGTTTCTTCAGGGGATCTTTAATTATCACCCAACTCGTGTTTCTAAACCGATGCTGCCCACGCTCCACTACTTTCCAACTGTCTTCAACCTTGAATTATCCAGTCTGCCAAAAAACGCCAGCATCGGTTTAGAAACACGAGTTGGGTGATAATTAAAGATCCCCTGAAGAAACTGTAGGCAGTGAAACGCCTCAGAGGGATCTTCGGGTTTGAAGCCAAGCACAACAGTTAACTCCACAACGTGAAATATAAGTTAAGTGATAGATGTGTACATTTAAACATTGAAAATACAGCATTAAGATGAAGATTTCATTTAGAAAAATGGAGTTTACTCAGTGCTGAGAAAAATACGCACCGGTTTCTAAATATAAGGTCATTGATGCGATCAAGCACCGGCAGTAAGACTTTGTCTACTAATCGTGCTACAAAGAGTCTGAGACCTTTTGAAACTGGAGCGATCTGTAATAATGAGATAGAGTGACACAAACGTTTCTAAATAACTGTTAAAATTGAACACATCAAAGTACCAAGAATTTATTGGACAAGGAGTAATTATCCTGGGTGCAATGGATGCCTTGAAAGGACTGAGACTTTATCTTTATCTTTATTGGCAACACTTGATATACTGCCCATTACTGGAGTATTAAAGTGGTGTACAACAGAAAATTTGGGCTGCGGGAAAGAACAGAAAGAAAAGGAACGCCATTAAATTGACAGAAAAGTGATAGAAAAGAAAGGGAGAAAGATAGCAAGGACAGATAACAATCAAATGAAAACGCTGAGGCAAGAGACATCGCGGAGGGAATGGGCGAGTGTGGGGGAGGGATTATAATGGATGAGGAGAACCTGTAGTGTTGAGTAATTGGTGGCAGAGAGATCATGAATGGCTGGAGGGAGTGGGAAGGTCGAAAGCCTGGCAGAAGAGATATGTTTTGAGAAGAGCCTTAAACTGCGGAAATGATGCTTCAGTGCGAAGAGAATGCGGGAGAGAATTCCAGAGGACAGGACTTGCAAAGAAGAAGGCAGCGTGGCGGGTGGATTCGAGGTGGGCCTGGGTGGGAGATGGTAAGAAGAGGCGGTTGCCATGTGCCGAACGGAGCAGACGGGGGGGTGGGTTGAAGATAGATAAGATCGGCCAAGTACTGGGGAGTATTAGTATAGAGGACTTGGCTTTATTCGAGGACGAACTGGATTTACCAGGCCGATAGCGCTGAGCTTCCCTGAAGCATATTCTGTAAGATGAGAAGGAACACGCTGTGGCAGAATGAGGAGAACTGGATTTTGATCTGTCTTCCAGTAAATGCTAAGGCTTGACCTCCCCCAAATCCTTCACAAGCTTATCCAAATCTTCTCCAGAGAAGATCCTACCCTTAATGGGAAGTTTAGTAAGACAGGACTTGGAAGCTGTATCCGCATTCCAATGCCGTAGCCACAGCCAGCGATGTGCCATCGTAATAGTGGCTACGGAATGAGCCGACAAACGAAGAAGATCATAGAAAGCATCCATTACAAAGACGGTGATCGATTCCAGTCGAGGCAATGCCAGGTCTTCCAGGTTCAACTGAAGCCAACACAGCAGAGCGGGTGCCGCGAGGCCCCCCACATACTGAGGCCTGTAGCGCTAAGGCAGAGGCAGAAAAGGCAGTCTTCAACAGACCTCCCACCTTGTGATCAGTCTGGTCTTGAAGCACGGTACCGCCTTCCATGGGGATGGTAATGTGCTTGATGACCATAGTTACAAGCGCATTGACCTTGGGAAAACGCAACCATTTATCAAGATCTTCCGGGAAACATAAGTAGAAGTGACTCACTGAACGCAGAGACACATCCGGGGAATCTCAATCCAAGGAGACCATTTGCTGAAGTTCTGTGGGGAAAGGAAAGGCTTTGGATGGTTTTCTGATGCCCACAATGATAGGATCTGCCTGAGACTTAGCCAAGTCTGGAAGCTACAGAACCTGTGTTTCAGAAAGGTGAAGAGCTTCCGTAACCTTGGTGATAAGAGCCAGGAATTCCTACTTATGGAAAAGCCGAACATCTACTTAAGTCTCCTGTTCCTCCTCCAGAGGCTAGAGCCCTTCCTCCTTCCGGTCCAACTCCAAATTGAGAGAAGGTTCCTCCAAGTGGCACTCTCCATCCTCTCCAGCAGGGTGCGTACCTCTGAAGGACAGAACCCTGGCCTGGTTGGTAGATGCCTCAGCTGAACTGAGTCTGGAACGTTTTCTTGAGGTCAGAGCCGATGCACTTGGAGCTGCAGAAGATCCCAAGTGCTACAACTTCCAGGCCTGAAGGAACAACTACATAGATTGTATGTCAGAGCTTCCAGGCGAAGGATGAGGAGGCTGATGAGACTACAGAACGGAGCACTGTTGCTGAGAGGAAGAGATTGATGTTAAGACAGAAGTCTCTAGAGACAGTTGAGAGGATGAGGGAACAGCAGAGGGCATCACAGAAGCATTAACGAGGCTAACAGATGGAGTCAGACTAGGAGATTTGACCTGCGGCTGAAGAAGGTCCTCCCTGATCGGCCCCACAGGTTGTACACAGGTAATCCACCAAAATTTTGCATTTTGTCCCACAGTCTAAACAACTGTGGCAAGGTCAGCCATCCAGAGCATGGGGGAGGTGAAAAGCATAAGGAATTCACCTTAATCAAGGGGCCTCTGTTAGGTGTGCAGGGTTAGAAGGCCAGAGCCACGTTTCAAAAGCAGAAAAACCCCAGCTGGAATAGGTTTCAGGAAATGCTTGATAGAGTAAGAGGGAGAGATTGCAAGCACGAGGACCAAAGCCCTTACTCTAACAAGTGCACTGATTGTTCTAAGTTTAGAAGGCAGGGAGATTACAAACACCTGGGGGAAAAAGAAGTGGGGTTGGATCCCAGTGAGTATAAACTCTGGTTAGATTATGGAGAGCTAAGGAGCAGCGGAGGAAGCAAGAGAAGCAGCAGATGGAGAGAGGAACAGAGTCCAGAGCAGCAAGGACAATGGAATGCTGGAGAAGCCAGAGCAGGTGCTAACTCCTGGAGAAGGACTGAACTACCCAGAGCTGACAGAGGTGTTTTCCCTGAATCAGGTTGGCAACAGGGGTGGAAGCCAGGAAGTGAAGCTTTCAGACCCCCAGAGAGATTGTCAGCTGAGCAGTCTGATCAAGTGAGTGAGTCAGAGCCCATGCAATTGGGAGAACCAGAGCCAGAGGTGGGGGAAGAAGATATGTTTATGGATTGTTCTTTATGTCAAGCTTTAGAATTGAAATGTTGAAGAAAAGTCAGCCTTGAAAGAATTGTTCCTCTTGCAAAGGTAATCTTAAAGCATTAGCAGTAAGGAGATAAATTCCTGTGTGTTTTGGAAAGGGAATTTACTGCCACATAAGCATGTAAAAGAAGCTGTGTTTCATGCCTGATTATCAGCTGTGTTAGAACTCTGCAACAGCAAGAAAGCTAATTGGCTGCTTTAAGAGTTTGTGCTTTGCTCCTGTTTTATATGAAAAGCCTGCTAAGAGTTTTGGGGACATTTTGAATGCTAGAACTCTGCAACAGCAAGAAAGCTAATTGGCTGCTTTAAGAGTTTGTGCTTTGCTCCTATTTTATATGAAAAGCCTGCTAAGAGTCTTGAGGACATTTTGAGTGCTTATTTCATATTCACCTGGAAGTGTAGCCCAGAGAATTGAGGCTGAGTGAAGATAAACTGCCATAGGAGAATTAACCTCGTTTTCTTTGTGCTATGATCAACAAAGGACTATAAGAAAAGTGGCACACTGTTATCTGTGAAAAGGCTAAGCTTCTACATTTAAGAGGACTTTGAAAAGCTATTGTTGAGTTCTGTTTGTTTTTGCCACCAGTTTGCTGAACCTTAAGCAAAAGCCTATAATTTATCCTGTTAATGGAACCTTGAACTTTATCTGTTCTCGTGTTTAAAATAAACCTTTTCTATCATAAGCCTTACCCTCGGTTTGCCTCAACTACAAATCCTTTTACTTGAAGCATAAATATAGCTGATAGAGGAAGGATACATCAACCACCACGCCCTCAACAACTAGAGACTAGTAGTTTTGGCATTGTGCTTGTGACAGTGGCGTAGTTGTTCGGATTTTGCCATTCAGGATTTACAAAAAGGTTATTGCAACAAGGTACAAAGCACAGACGGCTGCTGGAAGTGGTACACAGCACGGACGGCTGCTGGAAGTGGTACACAGCACGGACAGCTGCTGGAAGTGGTACACGGCACGGACAGCTGTTGGAAACTTCACGTGGACTTCACGAGTGGAGTCAGCCAGACGGCAGAGCAGTCCAGTTTGGATCTCCATAAAGACACCCTTTGGAAGCAGGAGTCAACACCTGAGTCAGGTAAAGCGTACCCAGGTGGGGGTTGGCTCGGATAAAAAGTAAAAGGGAAAAGTGAATGTTTTGGAGACGTAAGGGGACAAGGAGGCTGTTGAGTGGTGCCGCCCTTGGTGTCTTGTTTTTCTTTTCAGGTATCCTCAAAGATGGAGTCCAAAGAGTTATTCCAATGGATGGCAGCGCAGTTCCAGCGCCAGCAAGAATTGGCACAGCAAGCTCAGGAGAGTGCAGCTGCAGCTATCAAAGAGCAGCAGAAACCTGTCTTGGACTTAGTGGCTGCCCTGATTGCATCGCAGAAGCAAGAAAATGGAGGAGAGACGGTACCAGCAGGACCATCATCACTTCCAATGGACAGGCTGGTAGGCCCACTCTCAAGTGGGGCCTTTAATTTTGGCAAACTTTCACCTGAGGACGATATAGATGACTTTCTAGAATCATTTGAAAGAGTAGCGCAAGCTATGGGATGGCCAGTTAGCCAGTGGGCAGTGCGTTTAGCGACCTCTTTAACAGGGGAAGCACTGGCGCGTATAGGGCTATTCCAGCTGCCCAAGCCCTGGATTATGATATTGTAAAAATGGCTATTAGAGACTGTTTGGGGTTGACTAAAAGTCTATATCACCGGATCTTTCGAGCCACAGTCCTTAAGGCTGGAGAGACTCCAAAGGCATTAAGCCAAAGGATTTGGGGCCTGGCATTAAAGTGGCTAACCCCAGAGGAGAAAAATATGGATGTGATTCTAGATATGATAGTATTAGAACAATTTATGGCAGCAGTGCCAAAGGAAATCCAATCATTTCTGATTCAACAAAACTGTCAAACCACAGAGGAAGCAACTTTGTTGACCGAGCATTACAGGGAAGCTGAGTTAGCGCGTCAGCCAAGAGGGGATGCTATAAAAGTGAAGGCTGAAGCCAGTTTTGGTATATCAGAAATGAAATAAGAAAATAAAACAGGTTTTCTGAAAACTTATGTGCCTGCTCAGAAAGAAAAATGGGCTCAAAAGAAATGTTTTCGCTGTGGAGAGTTAGGACACTTACAGAGAGGCTGTAAGGCTCGTACTGGGTTGGTTGGTACAAGTGTGAAACCTCTGGGAGAGGGATTTTTCCTGAGTGTGCATATACAGGGAATCCCTACAAATGCTTTACTTGACTCTGGGGCTGACCAAAGTATGATATCTCAGAAGCTTTGGCAGGCCATTAAGGCTCAAGCAAAGAATGTCCAGAGGAGACCTGAAGGTCATGTCCAGATCCGTTGCATCCACGGGGCTGCTTCTTGTTATCCCGTGTATACACTGGAGGTAAAAGGAGTAGGGGTATGGAAAAGCATTCCTATGGCTGTGGTACCAAATTTTCCCCACGACCTAGTGCTAGGAAGGGATTGGCCCCAGTTTAAGGAAGGGTTAGGGAAAGGCCTTCGAGAGAAGGTTTCCTTTGTCTCTACCCGGTCCAAGACTTTAACCAATGACCAAAGGGACGGGTCCCCAGGGGGTTCCCTAGAGGCCTTGCCCTCACATGATGACCTGGTGGCTTCCCAGTCCTCTAAGGTTAAGAAGGGGAAAGCTGAAAAACGCCGCGAGAAGCGATGGCGAGCCCAGGGGAGGGCTGGGATACTAACAGGCCAAGGATTACCTTGGGTGCCTGCAGAATTGGTTGAGAGGTTTCCAACCTTTCCAAAGGAACAACAGGCAGACCCAGCACTCACACGAGCATTTGAATATGCACAAGTGGTGCGAGATACCCTTCCGAGATTTCTGTTGGACAGAAAGATATTATACAGAGAAAGTCACGATCCCCAGACAGGGACAGTCCGGAAACAGCTAGTGGTGCCTGTGGCTTTCAAGGGATTAGTCTTAAGGCTCGCCCACGACCATCTGGTGGGTGGCCACAAAGGGGTACAAGGGACTCTGGATCAGATCCTTGCATGTTTCTACTGGCCAGGGGTCTTTAAGGAAACCGCGTGGTTTTGTGATGCTTGCCCCTCATGTCAGCGGGTCACAGCTGCCCGGCCAGCAGTGGCACCCATGATCCCGGTCCCCACAATATCTGACCCCATTGGACGGATTGCCATGGATATAGTTGGGCCCTTGGTTAAAACACCTAGGGGGTTTCAGTATATTTTAATCATGGTTGATCAGGCCACTAGATTCCCATGGGCAGTTCCTTTGCGCAATATCACTGCAAAAACAGTAGCCCTAGAAGTAGTGAAGCTGTTTTGCGAGGTGGGTTTTCCTAGGGAAGTATTAACAGATAGGGGGACTAACTTTATGTCCAAGTATTTGGCCCAGGTTTAGGACGCTTTTGGGATACAGCATGTGAAAACGGCTGCCTATCACCCCCAGTCTAATGGTCTGGTAGAGAGGTTTAATCAAACACTAAAACAGATGCTAAGGCGGGGATTAGATGGGAATAATACCAAACAGCCTGTTGTTCTGGTTCCTTTCTGTTATTTGTAAACCGCGCTGATGTCAAAGAGTGCGGTATATAAGAAGTTGAAATAAATAAATAAATAAATAAATAAATGTGACAGAATGGGATGTATTGCTACCTTTTCTGCTGTACGCCTGTAGGGAGCGGACACAAGCTTCTTTAGGTGTGTCTCCCTACAAATTAATGTATGGCCGAGCACCTCGGGGAATCCTTGACATATTAAGGGAGCAGTGGATAGAGCCAGAGAGGGAGGTTATGGGAGTCCCTCACTTTCTACGGGATTTAAGGGGCGATTAAATAGGACTTCCCAGGCTGCTGAAGAGAATTTACAAGCCAGTCAAAATCACCAAAAAGAGCGGTATGGCCAGAGGGCAAAACCTCGCCAGTTAGTCCAGGGGGAGAAAGTCCTAGTCATGGTAACGGGTGCTACACCAAAATTTGAGGCCCAGTGGAAGGGACCGTGGAAAGTGATTAGACAGGTAGGCCCAGTAACCTATGAGGTGGAGAGTAGTAGGCGACGCAGACAAGTCTATTATATTAATGTGCTTAGGCCCTGGCAGGAAAGATCAGCAGTCGCCAGTCTATCTAAAGTAGAGCAGCGGACAGGAGGGCCTTATCAAAATGCAGATGCCTTATCCTGAATTACAGACTATTTGGAGGAACCCCAATCACCTCCAACAGCCAGTAATATCTTAAGCAAGGGGTATGTGGCAAGGTCAGCCATCCAGAGCATGGGGGAGGTAAAAAGCATAAGGAATTCACCTTAATCAAGGGGCCTCTGTCAGGTGTGCAGGGTCAGAAGGCCAGAGCCACGTTTCAAAAGCAGAAAACCCCCAGCTGGAATAGATTTCAGGAAATGCTTGATAGAGTAAGAGGGGGAGATTGCAAGCACGAGGACCAAAGCCCTTACTCTAACAAGTGCACTGATTATTCTAAGTTCAGAAGGAATTGAGATTACAAACACCTGGGAGAGAAAGAGGTGGGGTTGGATCCCAGTGAGTATAAACCCTGGTTAGATTATGGAGAGCTAGAGGAGCAGCGGGAGGAGCAGCAGAGGAAGCAAGAGAAGCAGCAGATGGGGAGAGGAACAGAGTCCAGAGCAGCAAGGACGATGGAATGCTGGAGAAGCCAGAGCAGGTGCTAACTCCTGGAGAAGGACTGAACTACCCAGAGCTGAGAGAGGTGTTTTCCCTGAATCAGGTTGGCAACAGGGGTGGAAGCCAGGAAGTGGAGAGGTTTTCAGACCCCCAGAGAGATTGTCAGCTGAGCAGTCTGATCAAGTGAGTGAGTCAGAGCCCATGCAATTGGGAGAACCAGAGCCAGAGGTGGGGGAAGAAGATATGTTTATGGATTATTCTTTATGTCAAGCTTTAGAATTAAAATGTTGAAGAAAAGCCAGCCTTGAAAGAATTGTTCCTCTTACAAAAGTAATCTTAAAGCATTAGCAGTAAGGAGATAAATTCCTATGTGTTTTGGAAAGGGAATTTACAGCCACATAAGCATGTAAAGGAAGCTGTGTTTCATGCCTGATTATCAGCTGTGTTAGAACTCTGCAACAGCAAGAAAGCTAATTGGCTGCTTTAAGAGTTTGTGCTTTGCTCCTATTTTATATGAAAAGCCTGCTAAGAGTCTTGAGGACATTTTGAATGCTTATTTCATATTCACCTGGAAGTGAAGCCCAGAGAATTGAGGCTGAGTGAAGATAAACTGCCATAGGAGAATTAACTTGTTTTCTTTGTGCTATGATCAACAAAGGACTACAAGAAAAGTGGCACACTGTTATCTGTGAAAAGGCTAAGCTTCTACAATTAAGAAGACTTTGAAAAGCCATTGTTGAGTTCTGTTTGTTTTTGCCACCAGTTTGCTGAACCTTAAGCAAAAGCCTATAATTTATCCTGTTAATGGAACCTTGAACCTGATCTGTTCTCTTGTGTTTAAAATAAACTTTTTCTGTCATAAGCCTTACCCTCGGTTTGCCTCAACTACAAATCCTTTTACTTGAAGCATAAATATAGCTGATAGAGGAAGGATACATCAACCACCACGCCCTCAACAACTAGAGACTAGTGGTTTTGGCGTTGTGCTTGTGACACAACACTGTAGGGAGGAAAGCATAGTTACTCACCTGTAACAGGTGATCTCCGGGAGCAGCAGGAATTTAGTCTTCACATATGGGTGACGTCGGTACCGACGAAGCCTGTGTTGGAACACTCTTCAGCATCAAATTGGAAAGCTTTTGGGAGCACTCCACTGTGCCTGTGCAACTGCCTTCACACCTTTCCAACTCCCACTCTTCAGTTGAGTTTGTAGCTGAGAAAAGAGAGTAAATGAAACCTTATAACTCTGAGGGAAGGATGGTGGATTGTGAAGACTAAATTCCTGCTGTTCCCGGAGATCACCGGTTACAGGTGAGTAACTACACTATCTCCAGGAACAAGCAGGAATGTAGTCTTCACATATGGGACTCCCTAGCTCCCAGATGCCAGATGAAGTGACCTCAGAACCGGTAGAGGTTCGTGTCTCGGAGCTGGCATGATGAGGTCATAAATCCCACATGGATTTCTGGTATTTTCAAAGTCCGGGATGGAGAGTAGGAGTTGCATTTAAGTCTGAAAGAGGTGCTGGAGTACAGCCTGATCAAACATGGCATCCCGACAGGAATCCTTGACCAGATAATAATGGGCAGCAAAGGTATGAACAGAAGACCAAGTTGCTGCTTTGCAAATTTCATCAATGGCTACCAAGCGTGGGTTTACCATTGAGGTGGCCATGGCGCGAACATGTGAGCAGCGACTTGCCCTTCCAGAGAGAGTCCTGCTTTGTCATAGGCAAATGAAATGCAGTCCGCTATCCATCTGGAGAGCGTACACTTAGAAACAGGTAATCCCAGGTGATTAGGGTCAAATGAGATAAACAACTGCAAGGCTTTACGATGATCTTGAGTCCTTTGGAGATAGAAAGCCAGGGCATGTTTGCAGTCAAGAGTGTGCAGAGTTGTTCTGCTCCAGACACATGCGGTTTAGGAAAGAAAACTGGAAGGTAAATTGACTGGTTTAAATGGAAGGGAGACACCACCTTTGGCATAAAGTGTGGGTGAGTCTGAAGGACTATTTTGTCATAATGGAAGCGGGTAAAGGGTGGAACTGCCACCAAAGCCTGAAGCTCACTAATATGCCTAGCTGACATGAGGGCAATTAAGATTACCTTCCAAGAGAGGAACTTAAGTGAGATCGTGGCTAATGGTTCAAAGGGTGCCTTGAGAAGCTGCGCTACAACGACATTGAGGTCCCAAGCTACCACAGGTGGCTTAATGGGCAGTTTGGACAGCAGAAGACCTCTCATGAAATGCGCTACTAGTAGTTATGTGGAGATGGGCTGTCCATCAAGTAGATGGTGAGAGGCCACAATAGCACTGAGGTGGACCCTCACAGAGTTTGTCTTTAGACCTGTCGAGGACAGGTGGAGGAGATACTGGAGGAGTGACTCCACTGGAGCAAAAAAAGGATTGAGATCCTTCTGGGAACACCAGACAGAGAATCTATGCCACTTAAAAGCATATGAACATCTGGTGGAGGGCTTTCTAGAAGCCAAAATGATCTCCTTAACCTCTTGAGTAAGGTCAAAGCCTTGTAAAGCTATGCTCTTAGCAACCAAGCTGTGAGACAGAGAGACTGTGGATTGGGATGAAGTCATGGGCCATCATCCTGGGAGAGATTGGGCACAGATCCCTATCACAGAGGATGAGTCTGAGTCAGATGGAAAAGCAGTGGAAACCACATTGCCATGGCTAGTGAGGGGCTATGAGTATCATGGAGCTGTTGTCGGACTAGAGCTTGAAAAGTGTTTTGGGAATAAGGGGTATAGGAAGGAAAGCATAAAGCAGACCCTGACCCCAGTGTAGGTGGAAGGCATCCAGTTGTTGGTTGGTGGATGTCCAAGTTCTTGTGCAGAAGCGAGGAAGCTTGGCATTTTCGGAAGTCGCAAACAGATCTATATCTGGAGATCCCCAGGTCTGGAAGATGTAGGACATTGTGTCCAGATGAAGAGACCATTCGTGGGGAAGAAGGATGTGACTCGGTTTGTCTGCGAAGAAATTGAACTCTCCCGGGAGGTACACCACTTGGAAGTGCATTTGATGAGTAATGGCAAAAGACCACAGGTGTAGTGCCTCCTTGCAGAGGGGCCAAGAGCCTGTTCCTCCGTGCTTGTTCACATAGAACATGGCAACCTGATTGTCCATCCTGACTAGGACTTGTTGTGGCCTGAGGTGGTGTTGAAACATCCGGAGGGCATTTGAGAAAGCATGAAGATCCAGAAGATTGATCTGGAATCGTGAGTTGTGACTCTTGCGTTGTCCAGAGCCCTTGTGTAGTTAGGTTCCCCAGATGTGTTCCCCAACCCAGTTTGGAGTCATCTGTCGTCAGGGTGCATTGAAGTGGTGGCATCTGAAAAGGGACCCTACAAGCAGATTTTCTGGAGAGCACCACCACTGAAGGGATGTGGTTAGATGGGCAGTGACTTGGATCACATCCCATAGATGCTCAAGGCTTGCTTCCACTGGGAGGCCACTGGGCTGTCCGCATGTGTAGTCGGGCATATGGAACAACATGTATTATAGAGGCCATTTGCCCCAGGAGCTGCAGCATCTCTCGGGTGGTCAGATGGTCTCGTAAGAGCATCTGGGATGCTAGTTTGATTAAACGGGCACAACAGAGCTGGGTCAAAAACGCCCTGGATTGTTGGGTGTCTAGTAGGGCTCCAATGAACTCTAGTTTTTGAGTTGGCGTGAGCTGGGATTTTGGGAAGATTATCACAAATCCCAAGTGTTGTAATACTGTGATGGTATGATGCAAAGAAAGCAGTACCTCTTCAGACGTGTCTGCTTTTATTAGTCAGTCATCTAAGTAAGGGAAGACGAATATCCCCAGGGATCTTAGAAACATGGCTACAATCACCATGCACTTTTTGAAGACTCTTAGGGCAAAGGCAAGTCCGAAAGGAAGGACTCTATATTGATAATGTTTTCCTTGAAAGGTGAATGTAGATATTTCCTGTGTCCTGGATAGATGAGGATATGTGTGTTCGCTTCTTTTAGATCTAGAGAACAGAGTCAGTCCTATGGAGGTAAGAAAGAAGAATCCTGAGAGAGACCATCTTGAACTTTTCGTGAACTAGAAATCTGTTGAGATTTCTGGGTCCAGAATGGGACTGTACCCTCCAGTTTTCTTTGGAATAAGAAAGTACGGAGAGTTGAAGCCCATTCCCTGTTAGGGTGTGGACATCTTCTATGGCACCCTGAGACAGAAGAGAGGACATCTTGTCTTGTAGGAGAGCAGTGAGTGGGGGTTGCATTTAATATTCCCCAGTGAAAGTGGAGGGGGGCAACGTTTGCAGATGAAGTCTGTACCCCTCCTCAACTATGGTGAGTGTCCACTGCTCTGATGTGATGAGGTGCCACCTTTTTGCCATAGTGACAGTCTGCCTGCTATGTGGAAGGGGGTGGGGGTCCTCCAGAGGTAGAGTGGCATTATCCTCATCAGCTTCTATATATTCCTCCCTTTCACCCTTGAGTCTGACAATGCCACTTTTGCCTTTCGTCTCATTAACATATCTGAAAAATGTCTTATCCCCCCATTTTATTGCATTGGCTATTTCTTCTTCTTTAATATCTTTGCTTTCCTGACTACTTTGTTAGCTTCTCTAAGCTTTTCCAAATATAGATACCTGTCTTCTGCTCTCTGAGATCTATTGTATTTCATGAAGGCCTCTCTCTTCTTCTTCACCTTTTTAACTACTTCATTTAAGAACCATAGCGGCTTCCTTTGCCTTTTACCTTTCTAACAAAAAGCTTGGTGGTTGCCCTTAAAATATCCTCTTTGATTTTTGCCCACTGTTTTTCTATGTGAAGACTACATTCCTGCTTGTTCCTGGAGATGGCGTAATTGCAGTAAAAAGAAGTGAAAATATTAAGCCACAAGTCGAAGTGGAGGGAAAGAAAAAATGGTGTTTGTTTCCCTCCAGAAAATGGCTGCTGTGCTGCAAATTATTTTGTCAGGAAGCCGCAGAGAGTGAGAAGGAAGCAGGAGAAAATTGCGCCACTCAGATGAATGCTGCAGTGCTACCTGACAAAGGGACCTATTTGCCACTCAAGAAAACTCAATACTCCGTGCAAGCCGCTGCCGTACTAAGAGCTGTGTCCCTGTCACGAAATAAATCGATCTCCTGCTGAAGACAAGGGAGCAGAGAGTGGGGGAGGGTGGTAAGGAGGCTGTGGTACAGAGAAAAGACGGACTTGCCGCCTGAAAGAGAAGATCACAGAAAGAGGAACCAGGAAATAAATAACAAAACTCACTGCCCTCTCGCTGGATTTTCTGCAGTCTGGTAGAAACCAGCAACAGGCATGGGAACTGTTAATGTCTGAAATTAACACGCACCAGAGACTGGCTGAATCTTTACCTTCCTTTCCTTTTTTTTTTTATTACAGCTTTAACCAGAAAACAAAAAAGGGTCTGGTAGGCTCTTTGCGAATTACATCCTGCTTTCAGATCTAGACCAGCTAGAAGGCTGCACTGCTCCTCATCAGCAGAAGCACTTCCCTTCAAAGATGCTCTACTGATTCTCCCGATCAGAAGCATCTATAGAATAGATCAGGAGGGAGTCTGGCAAAAACCAGGAAGCTCCTCAGTGTGCTCAAGAATCCTAATATATAGCTACACTGACAGAGGACACTCTTTAAAGGCCATCAGGTGCTAAAAGAAGTCCACCATTCACTGAGACAGAGAAAATATTGAAGCTGACCCTTAGGGGTACAGGATTTTATTTTATTTATTTATTTTATTTATTTTACATTTCTTATATACCGCACTATTTGCGATCAGCGCGGTTTACATAAAACAAAAAGTATCCGACAATAACAAGAGTCAGGTCATTACAATGAACAGGAGCAATCAACTTGGATAACGGGGGAAACTATATACATATTTGAAACATTGAAATAGGTAACTGTATATATGTGAGATGGAGTTATTGTGTGTTGTTCATAGAGTAGTTTCTCACCAGTAACAGGTTTCTCCAGGAGCAGCAGGAATCGGTCCTCACATATGGGTGACGTCGGCGCCGACGGAGCCCCCGTGCGGAGCATTTCCCCAGCTTTCAAAGAAAGCCTTTGCGAATGCAGCGTGCCTGCGTGGTCCCCCTTCCCGCCCAAGGGTGCCATCTTGCTCAGTCTGATGACATAGCTAAAAGACAGCAAAAATCAAAATAAAGTATATGACTGCAACTCCAGGGGAGGAGGGAGGGTCGTGAGGACTGATTCCTGCTGCTCCTGGAGAACACCTGTTACAGGTGAGTAACTACTCTTTCTCCAAGACCAAGCAGGAAGTCAGTCCTCACATATGGGACTCTCCAGCTCTAGGCTACCGGGAACCCAAGCTGAAAAATATGGCTCCCTCTGAAGAGCCTCAGCATCCATGATAAGAATATCCTCTGAGAACGCCCCCGTAAGGTAGCCCAACACAAGGGCCGGAGGGTAGGCGTTGCCTAAACCTCAAAGACATTACGGAGTACCGCCTGTCCGAAAGCACTGTCCCTTCGGGACTCTCTCTTGGGCTGCAAAAGTCTGGCTTGAAGACCAAGTAGCGGCCCAGCAGATGTCTGCCAAAGGAACAGAGCGGTGATGAGCTACTAACGCGGCTTTCGCCCTGACACGGTGGGCCGTGACTCGACCCTGCAAGGAGAGGCCAGCTGCCTTGTACACCCAGGCGATACAATCTACTACCGAAGTGGACAAGGTACGCTTGGAGACAGGCAACCCCAATTTATTAGGGTCAAAGGAGACGAAGAGCTGAGTAGCCCTTCAGTGCCCCCGCGTACGTTCCATGTAAAAGGACAACACCCTCTTACAGTCCAGGGTATGCAAGACTGTTTCAGCCCAGCTGGTATGCGGCCTGGGAAAGAATGTCGGAAGAACCACATCCTGGTTGAGGTGGAAGGAGGAGATAACTTTTGGGAGGAACTTCGGATGGGTCCGTAGGACCACCCTGTTCCTATAGAACCATGTGTACGGTGTATCAGAAACCAGAGCTTGTAGTTCACTCATACGTCTGGCTGAGGTAAGAGCTACCAGGAAGAGTGCCTTCCAAGAAAGGTAGCATAAATAGCAAGTAGCCATCGGCTCAACGGTGGGCGAGTAAGTTGTTGCAAGACCACGTTCAAATCCCACTCAGTGACAGGTGGACAAACCGGAGTCTTGAGCAAAAGCAGGCCTCTGAGAAAGCGGGACACCAAGGGGTGAACCGACAGAGACTGTCCCTCCACCGGTGAGTGGTGTGCTGATAGAGCACTGAGGTGGACCCGAACAGAGTTGGACTTAAGGCCTAGGTCTGACAGGTGAAGTAGGTATTGTAGTACTACTGGCACAAAGCAGAAGAAAGGATCTTCACTGTGCTGAGCACACCATATTGAGAACCTACGCCACTTGAGGGCATAGGACTTTCTGGTGGATTGCCTCCTAGAGGCCAAGACCACCTCCTCAACTTCCCTAGGTAGAAGCAAGGGAGCTAGCACTATCCTTTCAGCAGCCAGGCCATCAGATTGAGGGATCTGAGATTGGGGTGCAGAAGGGAACCATGATCCTGAGACAGGAGATCGGGTTGCAACCCCAGAGGGAATGGCGTTTCCACTGCCAACTGCAGAAGAAGTGGAAACCACGGTTGCCTCGGTAAGGAAACATGGACAGCAGATAGGAAGGAAATTCTTTTATTGGTCAACAGTAGCCTATGGCCCGACACAGGCCGTGTTTCGCAGCCTTCATCAGGGGCAGGCTAAACTAAAAACATGAATCATAAATAAATAAACCATAAAAACACCAAGAGCATAAAATCAAAACATATTAACACATATGTCTGTAAGTACATAAACAGTAAAATTATAAAAATGTGAAAAACTGATACCCTATACTCATTATATATCTCACATGTAAACAAAAAACATGACTAGCACAGTCAATGAAAAAGGATCTAGATGATAAATAAATAAAAACACTTATACAATAAAAGAATTGGTTAATGAACATATAAAACCAAAGGGAATAAGAACATCCATAAAAATATACAGATAAGGGAGGATACAAAACTTGTATAGTGTGTATTCAATTGCCTCAAAAATCCATATATATAAACTAAAATGATGGACATATAAAATAAAGGGACATGCAGTATCAAGAAACAGTGGAATCAGGGGGACCAAAAGATCATTACTCTCACCATGACATAAATATCAAAACAAAAATATCTTGTGCATTCATGTATATGAGTGAAAAATCATACAGATAAACTTAAAAAGGGGACAACAACAAAAAGGATTCAATGGAAACAGGGGAAAAAAAAAACCTTAGCAGAATCACCACAAGCTGTGTTCAAAAGAGCTTTACCAAGGTAAATGATACATCTACCTGCAAAACGAGACCTCAACCTTCGAACCTTATATCCTCACTAAATTGCCGATTCTAATGAAAAACAAAAAGGAGAAACAATATTAAATAAAACATATAAATCCTACCTATTATCAAAAACTACATAAATAAAAACACTAACATGTGAATGAATCTATCTAACAAACGAGACCTTCAGAACTGCCCTCATCACTGGAAATCCTCACCAGCGCCCTTGTGCTCCTACTTTAAGATTTTTTATATTATTGATGAACAAAAATGAAAAAATCTATTAAAACCACTTCCAGTGGGAAACCACTACCTCTGTAGTGAATAACGCAGGTCCTTAGGGCTCAACAATTCTTTAAAAAAACTCCATAATTTAAAACACCGGCAGCACACTACCCGTGTTAAAAGAATGATTAAAACGGACCAAAATTATAAACCAATATCCAGCCTTAAGAGTTGTCCTGCAAGAAAACTTACAGAATGAAGTGAAGTGTACACTATCAGCGCGTTCAATATTCTCGCCGTTGCACAAGAAAAACGCCAGCGCTTGCGCAATTCGAGCTCCACTACTCTCGCGGGATATATATGCCGTTGACGTTAGAAAAGGACTCATACATATTAAATTATCAAGGACCACGGAGACCCACTCTTACCTACTCCATATACTCAAAGAAAAAACAATCATAAAGGGGAGAGGTAAAAATTATGCTACACACTAATCAGAGTAGTGGAGCTCGAATTGCGCAAGCGCTGGCGTTTTTCTTGTGCAACGGCGAGAATATTGAACGCGCTGATAGTGTACACTTCACTTCATTCTGTAAGTTTTCTTGCAGGACAACTCTTAAGGCTGGATATTGGTTTATAATTTTGGTCCGTTTTAATCATTCTTTTAACACGGGTGGTGTGCTGCCGGTGTTTTAAATTATGGAGGTTTTTTTAAGAATTGTTGAGACCTAAGGACCTGCGTGATTCACTACAGAGGTAGTGGTTTCCCACTGGGAGTGGTTTTAATAGATTTTTTCATTTTTGTTCATCAATAATATAAAATTTTTTTAAGTAGGAGCACAAGGGCGCTGGTGAGGGTTTCCAGCGATGATTGCAGACCTTCCAGAGCCGGTTGTAAGTAAGAGGTACATGGTCTGCTGCTGTATCGAAGTGAGCTCCCAGGAACTCTTGGCCTCGTTGATCACCCAGCTGAGCTGACCCAGGAAGCTGACTACCTGAACCACGGCTGACTGCGCCTCCTGGTAAGATTCCGCCCGGATGAGCCAATCAATCAGGTATGGATGGACGCGGATGCCTTGATACCACAGTGCAGCTACAACAATGACCATGACTTTGGAGAAGGTCTGGGGGGGGGTCATGGCAAGGCCAAAGGGCAGGGCCCGAAATTGATAATGCCTGCCAAGAACCATAAATCGCAAATACTGTTGGTGTTCACAGCATATTGGAATGTGGAAGTATGCTTCTGCAAGATCCAAAGGCGAGAAATTCTCCTTGACGTACCGTCTGGATGACGGACCCGAGTGTCTCCATGTGGGATCGTGGCACATGAAGACAGCGATGGACCCCTTTGAGGTCCAAGATGGAGCAGAAGGAACTGTCCTTTTTGGATACCACAAAATATATGACTAGTGTCCGATGCCCCTTTCTGCTAGAGGGACCGTGCAAATAGCCCGGAGCTGTAGCAGTCGCTGAAGGTGCAAGGCCACCTTCTTGGCAGGGGATCTGCATGGGGAAACAGGAAGGTGTTCAGAACGGGCTCAGTGAAGTCCAGAGTGTAGCCCCTCAAGACTATGTCGAGCACCCACTTGTCTGAAGTTATTTGGGTCCATTCGCAGCAAAAACGACTCAAACAGCCCCCTATACAAGGCTCCCCGGAATGGACCCTGAGCCCATCAACGGGAAGGACCCGATAACTTGGCGGCAGTGGAGTAAAGATCTCTGGTGCGGTGAATGCCCTGAAAGGACTGAGCCCTGGCGCCCAACTTGTTCAAGGAAGCCCCAGATGAGCATCCCAAAAGCACCCTTTGTAAGCAGAAGAGGAGGAGAATGCAGCTGTAGGCCAACGAGAGGTAGATCTCAGGCGGTCCTCTGGTAAATGCCGAGGTCTGATCTCCCCAAGATCCTTGACAAGCTTCTTGAGGTCCTCACCGAAGAGTAGCCTACCCTTAAAGGAAAGTTTAGCGAGACGAGACTTGGAGGCTGCATCTGCATTCCAATGTCTGAGCCAAAGCCAGAGCTGCACCATGGTACCCTGCTGCTACTGAGCGCGCTGAGAGGCACAGGAGATCATACAAGGCATTTGCTATAAATGCGGTGACTCCAGGCAAGGCAACCCCGGATCTTCCAGAAGAAGATGGAACCAACACAGCAAAGCACATGCTACGAGTCCTCCCCAGATCGTTGCTTCTAAGGCCAATGAAGAAGGAAGTTTTCAGGAGGCCTTCTGCCTTTCGGTTGACCAGATCTCTAAATGCAGTCCCACCCTCAACCGGAATGGCAGTGTGCTTAGTGATGGCCGTCACAAGCGCATCTACATTGGGAAAACACAGCTGTCCTCCAAGGTCCAGACATAAAAATGGCCCAAGCGTTGCGCCTAGGGTCCACAAAGAGAACAGCGCTAGCCACTCAAACGAGCAGAAACAAAAACAGGAAGCGGCAGATTCGACACCCAACACCTTTATTAATACCAATTAAGTGGCCTGAACCCCTCAGGCCACTTAATTGGTATTAATAAAGGTGTTGGGTGTCGAATCTGCCGCTTCCTGTTTTTGTTTCTGTTTCCAAGCGTTGCGCCTAACACAGGGACACATCCGGGCTATCTCAACCAAGATGACCATTTGCTGAAGCTCCATACGAAAGGGAAATGCCTTGGATGGCTTCTTGATACCCACGATGATGGGATCTGCTTGAGGTCTAGCTGGGTCCAAAGGAGCCGGTGCCTCTGAAAGATGGAGGGCTTCCGTAATTTGGGCAATGAGAGCCGGCAGTTCTTCCTTACAGAAGAGCCAGACATCTTGGCCCTCATCCTGAGGCTCCTGTTCCTCCTACTGGTCCTCTGTAGGCGAAAGCTCCCCTTCCCTCTGTGTCTGATCCAGAGACAAGGGAAATGTCCTTTGACTGGCACTCACCATCCTCTGCAGCAGCAGGGTGCATATCCCCTGAAGAAGAGGAGAAACCCCAGAGCTGGAAAGGAGAGAGAGTGGCAGGAACGTTAGCAGAACTGAGCCTAGCATGCTTTTGCTGAGTCTGTGGTGCAGGCAAGGACCCTACGAGCCATGAGTCCTAGGCCTGATGAAACAGAGACAGAAATTGCTGGTCTGCAGTGAAGGCATCTGGCTGAGACTATGAAGAGGGACACTGCGACAGCGAAGAACTGGGATGCGGCAGTGAGCTGTGTTCAAGCAGGAGGAGCAGAGGAAGAGTTTCACTAGTGAGCTCCGTAGCCGAGAGGCCCCAGCTGGCAACACGTATGAAGAGACTGCCAGTGCAACAGGTGACAAAGGCATGCTGGTAGATGGGCCCCCCAGATCAGCCCCACATGTAGAACGTAGGCTATTAACCAAACTCCTATGTTTCTTGCCGCATGCTACACAATTCTGTAGGGTGGAAGGCATGGCTGCAGGAGCGGCAAAAAAGTGACAAGAGATGTTGCTGGAAGAATGTTCCCGCCCCTCCCCCAATGGCTGCTGCAGAAATAAGCATGGCAGGAGGAGGATTTTCCCTCCACAAAATGACTACTGCAGAACCCGGAGTTTTGGTGAGAGCCATGGGAAAACACGGGTCCGAAAGACGGCACCCATGCTGCCAGCACAAGGAGAGAAGAAGCACCCGAGCAGTCCCCTGCAGCCTCAATACCTGGAGGAAAAGGAGAGCCAACTCAACGAAGGATTGCGGAAGGAGAGGAAGAATCTCAGTGCGGGCCGATTGAAGCCACGAAGCAGAGACACTGAAGGCAGGCTGGAGGGAAGGGAGAGAAAGAACTCACTGCCCTGTGCTGTAGCCGCTGTGCGCCGTGAGGCCGGTGAGTACAGAAAGCAGGTGCTGAAGGCAGTCTCTGACGCTGGAGCCTTGATGATGGAAGTGCTTTTTTTTTTTTTAACTTAGGTGAACTTTAAAGAGCTGGCAGGTCAGCCTTGAACTGAACTGGAAGCTTGAGGTGGAGGGCAGAGGTGAAAGGCTGCACTGTTCCTCATGAACAGGAACACTTTCCTTCAGAGGTGCTCCATTGATCCTCCTGACCAGGAGCACCTCTGGAATGCCTGGAAAGGGAAGTGGAATACCCCGGATAAGGCAGCACAGTGTACCGAAGAGTCTAGAAACTGCATCAACAGAATCCTTAGAATCCGGAAGGAGTTAAAGGAGTCCACCATTTGCTGAGACAGAGAAAATACTGACGCTGACCTCTAGGGGTAGGAGATTATATATCAAGGGGGAGATCTCAAAGCTTCTGTGATGTCTCTGTCTCACCATCTGTTGACAGGAGGACACAACCCATTAGTCTGGACTGGTCTAACAGGATGGTTTGGAAGGGTGAAATTTGAGTGGATAAAAAAAGAATACAGAAAGAAATGGAGGAAAGAACAAAAGGGGAAAGATCAGTATGTTAAAGCAGATGTAGAGAGAGAATGGAAAAAAAATAGAAGAGAGAAGAAAGGGCAAACGGACAGCAGACAATGGAAAGTTAGCAGAAGACACGAAGAAATCAGAAGTGAGTGACTGGAGCAATTGCAACTGAAAAATAAAATGTCCAAACAACAAAAGATAGAAAAATACTTTTTTATTTTGAATTTATTAGCTGGAATATGTCAGCTCTGGGAAATGTACACACTAACATCTTTGTATTTTGTTTAGTACACGAGGAAATTCATTTATAGTTTTATTTGTGAGATTTCTATACTGCCAGTGTTATTGTACATTACAAGTTTAGCTTTTCGGGTTCCCAGTTTAATTATTGTCTTCCTACTTCTAAATTGTGATCCCTTGTTCTTTGTTTGGTGACGGTCTATGTTCTGCATGTGTAACCAAGCTGAGATATTCTGTTAATGTAGTTTCTATTTGACGGTGCCACTTGTTTTCTTTCCCCAGTAGAAGATGTATTGGTATTCTCTGAGATGTATTGTTTTAAATTTTGCAGTGTTGCCTTTTGATAGGTAGGGTTTATTTGTTTTATTTATTTATTTATTTATTTAACAGGTCTTTTATACCGCCCTATCTTCTATTCAGGGTGGTTTACAGTATATCAACGAGAACTATACAATGAACACGTGGAGTAATTTTGAAAAATACATATAACATAGGAATTGCAGTGAACTATTATACAGTAGTATATCACAACAGATCATTAGATCCTCAGGTTTAGATCATTAGGTTCTCTTGGAATATTGGAAGAGGTGAGGGTAAAGGTATGAGAGGATGATGGGGGTGTGGTGGGACTAAAAGGTGTTCATCAGGTAATGTTGGCATAGTGTTCTGTGAATAGGAATGTCTTTAATGCTTTGCGGAAATCCTGTAGGTCGATTATGGCTCATATATTTTCCAGTAAGGAGTTTGTCAGACGGCTGCCTAGGGTGAGAACTTACACAATCTTGACGATGCATATATTCATATGATTCTTGCAAGGTATTGTGGGTATTGTAGTTCATTCACTCCCAAACACAGCTGATGACAATAATTGAGTTGTGAAACCAAGTGGTAAGGCCAATAAAATACTTCTTTTATTGATGGGGTTTAATTCACCCAGCACATGTATGCTTGATAGCAATATAAATGAGGTTACTTGCTTGCAGTGTTTAAATGGATAACAAAAAGTCACAAAGTAAACCAGAAAACAACCTTCAGCTTGTCAGGCAATTAGCTAATGTTTTCTTAGCAAATAATTACCAAATACAAAGGCACAAAGAAATAAATAAACTTTGCTTGTTAGGTTAACTTCTGCTTATTTTCCACGCAGATCCCAGCAGTGATTCTTCCCTGCTCACACACACAATCAGGTGCAGCTTTAATTACTATCAATTGACCAGCTGAAAGCCTTTAGCTGGCTGGCTGCTACTGTGTGAGCCCAAATCCTGCT
Organism: Ichthyophis bannanicus; assembly: GCA_033557465.1. Classification (NCBI taxonomy): domain Eukaryota; kingdom Metazoa; phylum Chordata; class Amphibia; order Gymnophiona; family Ichthyophiidae; genus Ichthyophis; species Ichthyophis bannanicus. Next base: position 340,354,839 of record CM066036.1, on the reverse strand, counting down.
TTAAGAGCTGTTTGCAGTGGAAATAAAGAACAAAGTTAGGTTTCTTTGTGATGGCTGATGTGTTTGCTCACAGAAAGCTAGCAATAGCATTTAGATAGAGAACAGTCCATGTAAACTGTACTTTCATCTGCTGTATCTCCCCCTTCATCAATCAGCATAGGGTCACTATCATACATTGGCACAGACGAGTCTTTCATTAAGGCACTATCATGAGAATGCTTATTCCCTTGCTGCCATTCTCTATTATAGATAGGGTCTGGATCAGTGTTCATACCTGAGCCTCTCCTGCCATCATAATTCCTCTCTGTATAGCTTGGCCAGTATGTAATCCAATTCTGATGTCCAGCCTTCCAATCCTGATCCCTGGACACTGGATCTCCTCTCACATACCTTCTGGCCTTGGTCTGAAAGTCCCTTCCACGTGCAGTCTTCTCTCTTCCAGGTAGCCACTGGTGATTCCTATCTCTGCCATTCCATTCCTCTGGCTGAGTCCAGTCCAATGGATTCTGCTGGCGCTTGGAATACCTCCCAGTATGGGTACTGCCTTGGAATCTCCCAGACCTTCCAATGGCCCTTCTTCTCTTCCTTCCAGAGAGTTTCCTTCTCTCTCTATCCGCTTGGCTTGGCTTCTGCTTCTCCAGGTGATACTGGGGCTTGAGCTTGTAGCCGTTGCTGAAGCTCTCCCTCAAGCTCTTTCTGTAGCTTTTCTTGAAGCTGTTCTTGAAACTGTTATCTGAAGAATAAGCTCTATTCTTATTCTTTCCTAATGTGTGCTCCTCCCTAACACAACGCAGCTGTGTTGAATCAGGCCCTGCCCTTTGAGATGAGTGCTTAGGGATTACCTCATAGCTCTCTTGATTGCACACATATTTTCTCACTTCAGCCCCTCTCATGGCTGCTGGAAACCTGGTGCATTCTGGGACTGGTAGTCTTTTATGTGAAAACTCTGTTTTCTTGCTTCTACCAGAACTGACAGGTTGCTTGTTCAGAGTCACATCATCTTTTCTATAGCTCCTACCTGAGCTATGATAAGCTTCCTTATCACAAGTTCCAGAGCATTGGTATATAGAGGGAGGGCGCTCTGTTGCATGTTAACTGTTTTGCCTTTGCCTCTGGTATGAGCAGTAGGTTTTTGGTGGTTGCTCGTCGGTTTCGTATTTCTGGGTCTCTTTCTATCAATGGTTGAAGGGTTATTGGTGCCAGCTGGTGGATTTTTTTTTTATTTAAACTTTAAATTTTCACAACAAAGAAGCATTACAACTTCATGGAAATTTGGGAACAGACAGATAATAATAACATATTGACATTCTCAATATTTATGCAATAAACATGCAATATCAAAATTCCCGATCCAACTATAGCCCTCCATACAGGGAAGATCCTATTCATCAATTAACAAACAAAAGGTAATATATAAATAAATAAAGTGAACAAAACAGTCAGGCCTAAACTAATGGCAGTGGATCTGGGGACCCTGCAGACGGATGCCGAGCACTCAAGAAAACAACTAACTCCGAGGGGTCAAAGAAAATATAAGAAGCATTATTGAGTTTTATCATACATTTGCAAGGGTATTTCAAAAAGAATATTCCCCCTAACGCCAAAACTCCAGATCGCAACAACAAGAATAAACTTTAAACATAGGAGGGTGAGATTCAATCGGTACCTCTAATATTTCCACAAGATATTTCTTGAACATTTCTTTAGCAGAAATAACAGAAGATTTAGGGAAATTAATACAACGCAAATTACAATATCTAGAGACATTTTCCAAGTTTTCAACACGTGACTTTAAAGCTAACATATCTTTCTGACATTGCAAACCACTATCTTCAAGACAGGAAGCCTTTTGTTGCAGTTCCGTCGTAGATGACTGTAACGCTGTAACCTCCAAAGTATGTTGTTGAAGTACATTTGTATGTACCTGTACTTGAGAGGTTAAAGCAGCGACTTGTGGAGCAAAACGTTCTCCAAGTCTAACTATAGCTGACCAAATCGATTCCAGAGTAAAGACTGGGGGCCTCTCAAAAACAAACGACTGTCCCAGGCCCATCGAAGCAGGGTCTTCTGTTGAACGACGATCCATACTGGTATCACCAGATGCAGGAAGAGAATCTACCAACCTGCCTGTTGGCCCCTTCAATAAGGGATCCACTGAACTGGGAGATTAGGTAGACCCAGAGCCTTCTCCTTGCCCCAGCGCTGCCGATCCTCTAGGCGTAGAAAACTCCACCGCACAGGAAGAGATCTGCACCTCAAGCTGCACCAGACTCCTCCCACGCAGGGAATCCTTGGGCGGCCGCCACTGCTCCGGTGGAGAGATCTCAGGTCCCGAACCGTCCGTTGAGCTACCCCGCCCTAACGGAGGAACAGTGGGACTCTGCTCCGAGGCTCCGCCTGACCGCCCCAGCGGCATCACGAAAGAATCAAGTGGACCAACCACCTGAGACGGGGCAACAGCAGAGGAGGCTACCGGGCCCGCAGAGGATTTCCTTGGCCCCCTAGCCTTCCTCTTGCCCATAATAAAAGGTAAAAATAGACACTGCCGCAGAGCGTTCACTTCAAACCGCCATCTTGGATCTCCCTCCGCTTTTATTTAGGCGCTGCCAGAAGGGTGTGTGCGGCGGTATGGAGAGCTGTACATAATGTGAGAATGGCTGAAGACCTTGGTAAATAGAGTTGCAATAGTAGAGGATTGGAAGAATAGCTGTTTGTAGTGCTGATCTGAAGTCAGGGAAAGGGGAGGGGGGTGTCCAGGATTGGGCGGAGATGTTGTTGGGTGTGGATCTTATAGAAGATTGAGTTTGCCAATTTCTCCACTTGTTGTTTGAAGAAGAGGTTGTGATCCAGAGTGATGCCAAGGTATTTTATTTCTTGCTGTACTTTGATATGGGTGGTGTTTAGGATTGTGGTTGCAGGTGGGGAGGTGAATGTACTCAGTGATGAAGAGGACTTCAGTTTTTTTTGTAGTTGATTGAGAGGTGGTTACTTGTGAGCCATTGTGAGATTTCAGAGAAGCAGAGCTGTAGCTTTGTGAAAGTGGGTTGATTGGTGTCGAAGGGGGTATAGATGAGGATGTCATCAGCGTAGAGATGGTAGAATAGGTTGTGGGACTTGATAATTGAGCAGAGTGGTTGTAGGTATGTGTTGAAAAGCAGGGCAGAGAGGGTGGAGCCTTGTGGGATGCCTTGAGTTTGAGTGAATGGGGTGAAAGAGATGTCGCACATCTTTGATTTGCTGCTGACAGTTGAACAAGAATGACTGAACCTGTTCAATAGTGAGTCCTGGCTTCCGATCACTGTTCCCTCAGCGAGCGCACATACTTTACAACAGAGCGCACAAAAATTATGGTTCTGATTCTGATAGAAAACAACACAGACTTCTTAAAATTTTAAAGTTGTGATTGTAATTACTAGAAATTTTCCGCTTCATTTAGTAATCGTCTCTTTTCATTTAATTTTATTAAAATCAATGTGGTGTACATACTGTATTCTGACGTGCAGTCAAATATAACTCCAAGTGTCATTATATGGTGCACAAAAATTTAACCTTCCTTCAAAAGCCGCACAACTGATACTTTATGCGCACACAGCCTACAGAAAATTAGAGAGAATATTGCTTCCGATAGATTGGAGGCATTGGAGAAGGATAGTATGGCTTAGTGAGCCAAATGCTACTAATATATCAAGGAAGACTAAGATAAATCCTCAATGCGCTGACTGGATGCCTTGGATGAGCTTGTTTAAGAGGGAGAGGAGGAGGGTTTCAACTCTGTAGTAGGGGCGGAAGCCGTGTTGGGGGTCAAGTGGAGCATTAGTTTCAATATGATCCTGGAGTTTTGGCATACTACTTTTTTATAATTTTGGCTAAGAAAGGCGGGTCTGTATGAAGTGGGGTCCATTGGGTCGAAATTGGGCAGATAGAGGCAGACTTGAGGGTGTTGGACATGAGTCCTTGGATAAGGAATGTTTGGGTAAATTTAGAGATGATAGGACTGCACTCTGTTTTCATTGCCTTGATCCAGGAGACTGGATATGGATCAAGGGCGGAGACGATGGTGTTGAGTGAAGAGATGATGGTGTCAATGTGGATTGTGCTTATTGGGTGGAAAGATAACCAGGGTAATGCAGCGGTGGATGGTTGGAATGAGGGGAGATCTTGGAGTTGAGGTTGTCATTGTAGTAGTTTACAGTAGTTCGCTAGTTGTTGAGGATTGATTGAATTTCCTGAGGTAGGCTTGGTTGGATGTTTGGTTAGTTATTTCACAATATTGAAGAGTTCTCTTAGACGGTTGAGAGATGAGTTGACTAGTTAAGAGTGGTAGTGTTTTTTTGCATTGTCTGTTGAAGTTTTGTAATTATCCAGCAGATTCATATATGCTAAGGAAGTCGACCGCTTTCTGGCCAAAAGTAAGTTGGCAATCAACACACTAGAATAACCTTTCTTCCTTAATCTCGCCCTTTCAATGGCCAAGCCGTAAGCGAGAAACGATCTACCTGAGGCATTCGAAGAGGACCCTGAAGCAGAAGATCTTCCCTTGTCAGCATTCACCACGGTTTCCTGTCGAGAAGGCGCACCAGATTGGCACACCACGGCCGACGAGGTCAATCTGGAGCCACTAACACTACTCTCCCCTTGATGAGCTTCGATGCGCTGAACCACTCGACCTACGAGGGCCCAAGGGGGGAAAACAGAGGAGACCCTGCATGAGCCATCGTTGTAGTAAGGCATCTAGGCCTTCCGACATTCTTTCTCGTCTTCTGCTGTAAAAGCTATTCGCCTTGACTGACCGAAACATCGCCATGAGATCCATAACAGGAGCTCCCTACTTGTTGAGTATCTGAGCAAACACTTCCGGATGAAGCTCCCTGTAAGATATAGTCAAGTTACTCTCCTGTAGGTCCTAGGTTCATTTCACTTCACAGAGGCAGTAGGGTTTGTAATAAAACAACCAAACAGGTGTGGCTTGGAGAAAGGTTTTTATGTAGAAATAGGCTTATTACATAGGTATTGAACAGAGGTATATAGTGATTGTTACAGAGCTGTTTCAGTGTGCATCAATGAATCTGTGTGTGCATGTGCATGTGTGAAGTGTGAGAGAGAGGCCAGAACATGTGGGTCAGAGCCTCATGGCAAGAGAGAGAGAGCGGGGGAGGGGTGAAGGGAATTGATTACCAGAGCCTCCTGTCCTTCATGTCCGATGAATGGTGGAAGAGAGAGAGGTAAGAACATGTGGGTCAGAGTCTCATGGCCAGGTGTAGTGGAAGAGAGAGAGAGAGCGGGGGAGGGGTGAAGGGAATTGATTACCAGAGCCTCCTGTCCTTCATGTCCGATGAATGGTGGAAGAGAGAGAGGTAAGAACATGTGGGTCAGAGCCTCATGGCCAGGTGTAGTGGAAGAGAGAGAGAGAGCGGGGGAGGGGTGAAGGGAATTGATTATCAGAGCCTCCTGTCCTTCATGTCCAATGAATGGTGGAAGAGAGAGAGAGAGAGAGAGAGGAAGTGTTTCTGTCCTTTATAGTGAATTGAATCCTCTCCAGCACTTCCCCTTGAGGTCTGCTATTGTTTCTAGCCACTCCCTTTGAGGTCTGCCATTCTTGATTTAGCAAGGAGGGGCTTCAGACAGGCCTTGGAGACTGAAATCACCAGGGGATCAGAGTTAATCTCATCTTGTAAACTGTCCTATTACCTTTGGAGCAATGTTCCCTCTAATTTTCTGTAGGCTGTGTGCGCATAAAATATCACCTGTGCAGCTTTTGAAGGAAGGTTAAATTTTTGTGCACTACATAACGACACTCGGAGTTATATACTTTAAAATTTGACTACACATCAGAATACAGTATGTACACCACATTGATTGCACTAGAAAATATTGTAGAACTTGTGAAAACCATAAATACACAACAACTTTTAAATTTTAAGATGTCTGTGGTGTTTTCCATCAGAATCAGAATTGTAATTTTTGTGCGCTCTGTTGTAAAGTATGTGCGCTCGCTCGGGGAGGTGTGTGCGCGCGCACACGCGCACAGCTTAGAGGAAACAGTGCTTTGGAGACTGAAATCACCAGAGTCCACAGCTGCATGGAATCCAGGGTCTGGGGAAAAAGCCATGACTCCTATGTCATGTATGCTGACACTCCCATTCTCCAGGATCTACGCGGACTCGGCTGAGAAAGTCCGCCGTCACATTGTTTGATCCCGCAATGTGCGCCGCAAACAGTGCCTGAAGTCGAGGCTCCACCCAACTGAACAGGCTTTCCACCTCTTCTTCCAGAGCCGCTCTTCCCGTGCCCCCTTGACGATTGAGGTATGCGACTGTCATAGCATTGTCCGATAGCACTCGGACCACTCGATCCAGTAAGTTGGACTCGAAGGAGCGAAGCGCTAGAGCAACCACCCGCAACTCCAAATGGTTGATCGACCATTTGGTCTCCTGCTCGGTCCAACAGCCTTGCGTGAAGAGCTCTCCGCAATGAGCTCCCCAACCGGCCAAACTGGCATCTGTTAAAACAAGAACCCACTGCGGCTGCTCGAGGGGCATGCCCGCTGCCAAATTTTGCAGACAAAGCCACCATTGAAGAGATGCCCTGACCCACATCGGACAGGGAAGGCGTTTGGACAGAGAATCGTTCTGGTGAGACCAGAGCCGGAGCAGCAACCTCTGTAAAGGACGCATGTGCTCTCTGGCCCATGGCACTACTTCCAGAGTCACCGCCATTGTCCCTAGAACACAGAGATAGTGCCAGGCCGACGGTGCTGGACGCTTCAAAAAACTGCGCACCAAGAGCCAAAGGCCCTGGGCTTGGAGGGTTTTTTTTTCATGTTCATAGCTTATCAACAGTTTCACATCTGCATACTTTACGATACATTGCTATATATGCCAACAATATCATTTTTTCTCCCTTATAAAACCTATTTTTAAACATAGAATGTTAACATAACCACCAAAATTGCTCCCACCATTTACCTTCCCTGCCTGTACCCCCATTCTTTCATCTTTCCCTTCCACCCCTCCTCCATCATGCAACATTGCCACATATCTTTAAGTTTAACTTGAGCTTTAAACTTCTTCATCATAATCATCATAATAGTGGCCATGGAACAATATTTCCTCTTCCCTTATTTGTATATGGGACCTCTCTCCCATATCTAACTGAAAGCATATACGGCTCCCTATACCCTCCCTCCTCCCATACTCTACCTATACATTTAACACATTTTACCCCCCCCTCCCCCCCCCCAAACAACCCCCTTAGCCCCAACTACTTTATCCCCCTCTTCCCACCCCTCCCCTCCAAGCCTAAATACCTACCTTCTCCCCCTCTAATCCCTCACTCCACCTTCTCCTCCTCTCCCTCCCCGTTGGAGCAGATGGGTTTTGGGGACAAATATATAGCATAGATAAAGGCTCTATATGACCGTGTGCGCGGATTAGAGTAAATGGGGGGTACTCTGAGCAGTTTACTTTGGGGAGAGGTACCAGGCAGGGCTGACTGCTGTCACCGCTCTTATTTGCATTGGCAAAAGAGCCATTGGCTGAAGCAGTTAGGAGGGAGGTAGATGTTAAGGGAGTAATAGTGGGAAGTAGAAAAGAGAAACTAGCGCTGTTCGCTGACGATGTAATCTTTACATTGAGGCAGCCGTTAACCACTTTGCCAGTATTGATGAAAATTATAAAGGAATTTAGCAGTGTTGTAGGGTACAAAATTAATGCAAGTAAGACTGAGGTTCTGGGGTTCAATTTGGAGGGGGAGTTGGAGGGGAGCTTGAAGGAGCACCTAATTTTAAATGGGTGCAACAGCAGTTTCGGTATTTGGGGGTGCAAATAGGGAAGCCCATCGAGAAAATTAAACAGTGGAATTATCAAGTCATAGTGGAAAATATTAGAAATGATCTGGCAAAGTGGAAGCGGATTAGAATGTCCTGGATGGGAAGGATAGCGGTGGTAAAGATGAATGTATTACCCAGATTGTTGGTCTTGTTCACATTGGTGGCATGTCCGGTGACCAAGAAGGAGATAGGGAAAATGCAGAATTTGATTATGCAATTTATCTGGGAGGGGAAAAAGCCGAAATTGGCTAGAGGGACTATGTACCAAGTGTGGTCGGGAGGGGGTTTAGGGGTACCATGTTTGTTAAAGTATTATGAAGCTGCCCAGTTGAGGGCGCTTCTGGAGTGGAGAGAGGGGGCGGAAACTTTAAGCTGGGTGCAAATAGAATCAGGGGGAGAGGAAGGTAAGGAGGAGAAGATATGGGACCCAGGAGGGGGGAGGGACACGGAAGGGAAGGACAACTCATTTTGGGAACTAATGTTCAAGATATGGAGGAAATGGAGGGGGTATCTTCTGGAAGGGAAAGTGTACCCGACATACTTTTATTAGAATAGTGGGAAATAAGGTGTGGGGGGGGGGGAGGAGTTGGTGTCTAAGGGGTGGGGAAGGAAAGGGTTAGAGAGGCTGGGGCAACTATTTATTTATTTATTTATTTTATTTATGCTTTTCTTCTATACCGCTTTTTCCCAAGATCAAAGGCGGTTTACAAGTAACACAATGAACAGTTTACAATTAACATAATGAACATGGTTTTACATGGAACATCTTGTTATTTTTCAAACTACGTACAATTAACTTTTCGTAAACAACAACAAGTAACATGGAATATATAATTATGCAAATGTTGTAACTATTTACATTAGTTAAATATTTACATTATTCAATTGTTAATCGTGGTTTTTAATACACTAGGGATTTCTAGGGATTTTAATACACTGAGGATTCTAGGTTGATTTTTCTAAATGCGATGTGGTTTGTGGCTTTTTGATCTGAGGTTATGGAGGATTTTTTTGGAGGTGTGGTGAGGGTGCTGGAGGGGGTTCATTAAGATTTATAAAGTATTCTTTAAACAGATATGTTTTTAGTTCTTTCCGGAATGTCTGTAGGTTTTTTATTTTGCGGAGGCTTAGAGGGAGTTTATTCCATATGGTGGGGGCTGCATATGAGAATGCTCTTGAGCTTGTGGGTTTTTGTTTTTCGAATTGATTTTTTATGTCTAGTGAGTGAGTTGCGTTTTGTCTGCGGGTTCTATGTTCTTTTGGAGTATGTAGTAGAGTGGTTAGATGTGAGGGTGATATGTCGTTGATAAGTTTAAATGTAGTTAATAGTATTTTGTATGATATTCTGCTATTTATGGGAAGCCAATGTAGTTCAGCGAGGATGGGAGTTATGTGGTCAGTAAGGCGTGCTTTTGCTGTTACTCGAGCACAGATGTTTTGAGCTCTTTGGAGTAAGTTGGTGCTTGTGAGGGGGAGGTCGATAAGTAGACTGTTACAATAGTCAAAGTGTGGAGTGATGAGTGTGCTGATAACAGATCTGAAGTCATGTGTGTCTAGTATTGGTCGTAGGTGTTGAATGGTCTTAAGTTTATAGAATATGGTTTTACAGTTTGCTTTATGTGGGGGAGCATACTAAGTGTGTGGTCTATTATGATGCCTAGGTATTTTACTTCCTTTTTGATTGGGATTGTTGTGTGTGTTAATTGTATGTTTCAGGGAGAGTAGTATCTGGTTTTCTTGTTACGAACATTGCTTCAGTTTTTTTAGGTTGATGCTGAGGTTATTATTTTCTAACCAGGTATTTGCTTCGTTGATGGAGTCCAGTAAGTTCTGATAGGTGGGATTATTTGTGCTTATTGGTTGAGTGAGCATGATATCATCTGCGTATATGTAGTGGTTGACTTTATGTTTTTTAAATATATTTGTGATGGGTTGCAGATACAGGTTGAAAAGAAGGGCCGATAGGGCCGAACCCTGTGGAATACCTTGGCCTTGTACAAATGGTTCAGAGGTGTCTTGTCCTAATTTAACGCGTATTGATCGATTTGTGATGTATGATATAAACCATTGTAGAATTGTTCCTCCTATTCCTAGACTTAGGAGTCTGTTAATGAGGGTGTTGTGGTGGACATTGTCAAAGGCACCAGCTATATCAATGAATATGAGGATGTAGCCTTGGTTGCTATTAGGGGAAGGGGGGGCGTCAGACCTTTTGAGGAGCTTCAGCGGGAATATAAGTTAGATAGAAGGGATCACTATGCATATGTACAATTGAGGTATTTTCTGCAAAAAAAAGGAGGTGAAATCAGATCTTGAAAGAAGGCCCTCACCGTTTGAAGAAATGATGAGGAAGCAATGGACACAGAGGGGGGTAATATCAAGAATTTATAAACTGCTTCTCCTGAAGGGGAAGAAGGGGAGATGGCAGCAGAGGTGGGAAGAAGATATACTGGGTCAGTGGGATGACGGGAGGTGGGCGGCAATACATGAGAAGGCCTATAAGTTAGCAAGGGGGACCCCAATGTTAGAGAATAGTTTGAAGCTGCGATATAGGATGTATTTGACACCAATGAAGTTGCAGGCCATTTTTTCCGAGAGCTCCAGTGATTGCTGGAAGAAATGTGGGGCCCAGGGGGATTTACTGCATATGGTATGAAAGTGTGCAAGGGTGCAGGAGTATTGGAGTGCAGTGGGACAGCTATATGGAGATATCACGGGAGTACAGATAGCGTTCACACCAGAGATGGTTGTTCTCAATGAGGGGGCCTGTGAGGGAGAAGGGGATTTGGCCACCTTCATAGGATATGGCGTGGTAGTGGCTCATATGTGTCTCTTCTGGTGGTGGAAAAATGCTGAGGTACCTCCTATAAGGGAGGTAGTGGGAAAGCTGGAGCAAATTTAGAGGTGGTGTAAGATGGAGGCATACCGAAATCATCAAGTGGGAAAGCATAAAAAGGTGTGGTATTGGTATGAAAGGTGGAGGGGGAGAGGGGTGGGGCTCTGAGTTTTGGTAGAAAAACTGCTCCCACTCGAGTGTCAAAACGAACTCCCAAATACTCCAGAACTTGCGATGGAACCAATCGGCTCTTGGCCATATTGACTACCCAAATGAGACTCTGTAGGAGCTGCACCACTCTGCCTGTCGCTTGTACACTCTCGGCTCTGGATTTCGCTCAGATCAACCAGTCGTCGAGATAGGGATGAACTAATACTCCCTCTTTTCGAAGAGCCGCCGCCACCACCACCATAACCTTGATGAAGGGTGCGCAGAGCCGTCGCTAGGCCGAAGGGTAATGCCTGGCACTGAAAATACCCTCACGGCAGTGCAAACCTTAGAAACCTTTGATGATCTGGCCTGATTGGAATGTGTAAATACGCTTCGGTGAGATCGAGAGATGTCAAACTGCTACTATTACCGAACGCAAAGTTTCCATTTGGAAATGAGGTACTCGCAGACAGCAATTTACCCCTTTGAGGTCTAGAATTGGGCGGAAGGTCCTGTCTTTCTTTGGCACCAGGAAATAAATAAGAGTATCGACCGCAACCGTAGAGCTCTCGCGGAACCGGAATCACTGCTCCCAGCTATAAGAGACGAGACAGAGTGTCCCATGCCTCTACTGCTCTCTCGCCCCCTGCAAGGAGACAGGATAAAAGAGTTGACTACTGGTTAGGCAAACTCGAGGGAATAACCCTCGTGAATGACCTCCAACACCCACTGATCGGATGTTATTTGGACCCAGGCCGGAAGAAACTCCCGAAGCTGACCTCCCACTGGTTGAATTCCTACCTGGGTCCTCCTCGCTTCATTGGGCTTTTCTAAATCCCGAGGAAGAGGGACTAGCAAACCCTCTGCCTGCTCCCCGGAATCCTCTAAAACTTTGACCTCGAGAGGGAAACCTTCCTCTTTGAAAACCTCCCAAACGGGAGGTACGAAAACGCCTGAAATCCCGAGGTTGATCCCACAATAAGATCATAGTGGACATCGGCTAAATAAGCTGATCCTGACTCTAGCCTTGTTACATCCGCTAATTGCTCTTGCGCTTGCTGTGCTGGCTGTTGCAAATGCTGCGACCAGCGAAGGCATGCTCTCGCTACCCAAGCCCCACAAATAGATGCTTGTAGAGACAGAGCATTACTGCAAAAGCCTGCTTCAGTAAGGCATCCACCTTCCAATCCTGTGCATCCTTTAAAGATGTACTGCCTTCACCCGGAATAGTAGTCTTTTTTGTGACAGCTGAAACAGCTGCATCTACACGCGAAGAACGAAACATCTCACGAGGGATAGAGACGATTCATAGACCTCAAACCACGCAATCCTGACTCCTGTAAATACCACTCACCCTGAATCATCTGCTTGATCACACGGTGAACCGGAAAAACAGCCTGGGACTTCCATACTGCCTGAATGAGAGGATCTTCCAAACCCTCATCTTCCGCTGGAGCCACAGTAGAGAGGTTGAGAGCCTGAAGCGACTCCGTAATGAGAGCTGTCAGTTCCTCTCTCCGAAAGACTCGGATAATTCTCACTTGATCTTCAGGCTCCTGAATCTCACCTTCCTCGAGCTCTTCCATTCTGGCTTCCGGCTCCATCTCAAAGTCCTCTCCTTTCGGCCAGTCTGACCAGAGAGGCCGATCCTCCAGAGAACGAGCCCTCTTAACCGGTCTAATGTCACTGCTTCCGAACCTTTCTGTGGCCACTTGGATCCCTGCGGCCCCAAGCAGTGAAACATACGCAACCGCCCCTTGTTGCCGTCAATGGTAGGCTTGATGAAGCAGAACAACAAAATCTGGGGAAAACCCCGAGGGCTGCTCCTGCCACCATCTGGGTGGTGGAAGGATCTGGCAATGCCAGATTTGTAGTAAGAGGAATGCATTACCCCATGATATCCGGGCTATTAAGGATCTACCACAGTTTAGGAAAGCCCTCAAAGGCCACCTCTTCAACAAGTACCTTATTGAGCCCAACTGCATCCCCTAGAGCTCCAAGACACCCCCCATACCATCCACATTCCCAGACAAACTTATAGCATACCAACAACACACCAAGTTGACACTCAAACCCATGACGTGGATTGTGTTTTCTATGCATCCTCTTTGATTATGTTTCCATGTAGTAAGTTTTGTAAATAGTTACCCCTGTTATCCAAGTTTTGTTCCCTGTTATCTGTAAACTCATACATGTTATTTGTACTGAGCATTTTGTTCCATGTAAACCGCGCTGATGCCGAATAGTGCGGTATATAAGAGAATGTAAATAAATAAATAAATAAATAAATAAGAGAAACAGATGGAGACTCAAGAAGAGACCCCCCCTCCGTAGAACCTGCGGGACCCTGCGCCACCAAAGTAGTCCCCTCTTTAGACTTATCTTGCAGTTCTTGACCATATTAAGTGCTTCAGCTGCGCAGCCAACACACACACCCGCGTCTGAGACTGTGCCCCGACGGGTACCACAAACCTGGCACTGTGGACGCGTAGGCATTAGAACCCTAGCGCTACAGAATCCGAGAGACCGGTTAATAAAATAAGGTTACTGCTGTTAACCAGAATGGCAAAAAAACAAAAAAGTGAAGTTTTTTTTTTCTTGTTACTGGCCCTTTAAGAGATCAAACAGAGATAATTAAAAGAATCTTCTTCAAAATTAAGTCGTGTGTGAGGAAAAACAAGCATTCTGCATAAAAAACGCGGGAAAAACGGCCCACGAAGCTCCTTAGCACTGCTAACTGCTCTAACATATTCCCCAAGCGGTAGCAGGCCCCAACTTTCCCCCGACTTCAAAAACAACGATCGGAAGATTCACCTCTGCCTATGGGACCTTTTAGAGCTCCCACATCGCCGAAAAAAGGAAGTTCCTGCAAGCAGCACAGCTGTGAAGAGACTGACAGACGGCGGCAGCAGCAGCAGGCAGAGAAACCAGACGACGGTTCTTCACAAAAATCGCGAGTGAAGAAGCTGTGCAGGTAAGAGGGAGAAAAGACTGCTGAACAGCTCCCCTCCGTACAAACAAGGAGGGGAGAGCAGGCAGAAATGAACGGGAGAGTGAATGGTGATCCTTCTGATTGCCCTCCGTTTCCCTTTTCTATCTTCTTTTTTTCAATTAGCTTTAAAGATACAGGACAAATAAAATAAAGTTAAAGCCAAAACCTCTATCTAACCTGACTAAAGCTCCTTATCTGCTCCTCTAGTGAGCCCAGCACCTAGACTCACTACCTCCTCCAGCTGCATGGAGACTGAGCATACTGGGAGCTGGTGGGAGGTGCCAGCAGAATATATGCAGTGGTATCACAATTCTGACATGCCCAGTCTCCATGCTGCGAGAGGAGGTGCACTACCCAGAGGTGAGGGACTGGACTGGAGAGACGATAAGGAAAGCCTATATTTTTACTGTCCAGATCGCATACTCTAAGTTCATTTCCCTGTATTTTACTGCAATAGAGTAGACACCCAGGAAGGTGTAGATAACATGAGGAGGGATCTAGCTAAGCTTGAAGAATGGTCTAGAATTTGGCAGCTGGGATTTAATGTTAAAAAATGTAAGGTCATGCATTTGGGCTGCAGCAATCCAAAGGAGCAATACAGTATAGGGGGTGAAGTACTTTTGTCTACTAAAGAAGAGCGGGACCTAGGCGTGGTTGTGTCTGATGATCTTAAAGTAGCTAAACAGTGTCATGATGCGGGCACTAATAAAGTTGGTTTTAAGAAAAGAAATCCTGTTTTAGAAGAACTAGATGTGCAGTTACCTCCAGGCACAGCTAGAGGGAGCAGGAACAGACATACTGGTCTTAATGAACCTAAGCTCACTGATGACCTGCAGCTGAAAGGGAACCAGGAAGTCAGCAGTAACGGTTCACTTTATAAGCCAGAGCAGAATGCTTCTGGACAGGAGTGGTATAAGCAGCAGTGGCACAAGCAGAGGAAGCAGTGGACACAGCAGGAGCTGAGGAAGGAGGAGAAAGAGGAAGAAGGAACTGGAGCTGGACTAGAAGGAGAAACAGCAGAGAACCCTGGAGGCTATCAAGGACATAAGCCTGATTGCTGTGGAAGAAGCCAAGCTGGAAGCTGGAGGAGAAACAGACCTCACTAGGTGGGAAGTCAGAAAGCCCAAACTGGACCTGTTGTGCAAGGGGAGTTTGGTGGAAGTTGCTCCAAGGTGAGAGGCTTTGCCATGCCTAGTTCCTATACTCTGCCTGTTTGTAACCTAGAGAGAAGAAAGCTAAGAACCAGAGAGGGAGGTTCTGACAGAAGCTTATCTCTAGAGGATCATTGCCCAGTTTCACCTATTCAGAGGGAAAAGCAGTTTTATAAGCAACGGAAGTTTTTACTCAGTGAGCCAAGGTATGAGGCATTGAAGATTAACTGTAATGATTGTACTGCTAAAAGTTTATTTATTTATTTATTTATTTATTTAACAGCTTTTATATACCGCACTTTTGTTATCAGCGCGGTTCACATTTTAACAATTTTGTACTTAAACATAGAACAGATGTTAAGCTTACAAGGAACAGGAAATAAAACGTGGATAACAGGGTTTAACAATTAACAGAATTCTAAACTATTTACAATAGATTCTTAAATGCTCAAGCTCTAACGGTAGGGATTGTGAGGTTTGGTCTATAACAATTGATAAAGGTTCCGGGAGCTTATGCTAAAAGAAGTATTCCTCCTAGGAGAAACAAGAGTCAAGACTGGTTCACTAAACTACCGCCAGCCTTAAGAGTCCCTGGTTATGTGAAGCCAAACTCCCAAGTAGTAGATTACCATGCTGAAATAGACAGGGACAGTGGAAGCCCTTTGAATCAGTATAGGGGAGAGGAATTGATGGAAGTGGATTCTCCCAGCACTATTCCCTCACCTTTGCCTGAGGAAATGGAATGTGATTGGTGCACTGTCTATGCTCCAAAGTGTGTATGCTCCACAGAAGAATAAATGAAATATAATTTGATGTTTATTATACTGAATATTACTTTGAAGAAAACCTGCTTTAAACTGTGAAGTAACAGTTAACTAGCCAGTGAATATTGGTACCTTTTAAAACAAAGGACTGTTTCTGTTATCTAAAATATCTCTTAGTTGAACCTTGCTTTAAACGGGGAATAAAAGCCTTTATTACCCTACACTTGGACTCTTTGTTCTTTAACAGCGCTACCTAGTGGCGTATAATCTTTGTGTCACCGGCAACCGAGTGACAACAGGTAGAAAAGGCGACGGCAAAAGCTAGAAGGATGCTTGGGTGCATATAGAGAGGAATGGCTAGCAGAAAAAAGGAGGTGATACTGCCTCTGTAAAAGGTTTTGGTCCGACCTCATTTGGAGTATAGTGTGCAATTCTGGAGACCGCACCTTCAAAAGGATGTGAACAGGATTGAGTCGGTGCAGAGGGTGGCTACTAAGATGGTTAGTGGTCTTCATTATAAAGCATATGAGGTCAGACTTAAGGATCTTAATATGTACTCCTTAGAGGAAAGGCGGGATAGAGGTGATATGATTGAGATGTTTAAATACCTCCGTGGCATAAATGTTCAGGGGGAGAGCCTCTTTCAATTGAAAGCAAGTTCTGCTACGAGGGGACATGGGATGAGGGTGAAGGGGGATAGAGTGAAGAGTGATATGCGGAAATATTTCTTTACGGAAAGAGTGGTGGATCCGTGGAATAGTCTCCCAGTGGAGGTGGTAGAGATGAGGACAGTAACTGAATTAAAAAAAGTATGGGACAAACACAGAAGATCTCTAAAGGAAAAAAAGGGGACTGTTGTAGTTGTTGATATGGAAGGACAGACTAGATAGGCCATGTAGTCTTTTCTATCGTCATATTTCTATGTTTCTAATTTAATCCACAGTGCCTCCTCTCTCCTTTTTAAGCCCTATGTTTCCATAGCTTTAATATTATATTTTACATACAGTGCCACTCCTCCTCCCCTTCTTCCTACCCTGTCCTTTCTAAATAAAGTATAGCCTGGTATAGGTACATCCCAGTCATAGTTGTCTATGAAGCATGTCTCTGTTACCGCCACTAGATCCAGGTCAGTCACTCACTTACCTGGGGGCTTTCTTCACCCATCCTCAATGAATCTGTAGCAGCGAAGTGCATACAATGAATAAAACCAGGAGTCAATTGCAGGTTCCAAGCCAATTTATTGTGCACAGGCTCAGACAGGAGTACATCCAAAAAGGACTGAGCAATGGAGTACAGGAGCAAATTTCTTATATACAATTTTTACAGTTTGATACAGGCAAACTTTCTATTGGTCCCAATGCCCCTCGCACCTGTCCAATCGGGGACCCTCTCTGGGCCTAGCTCCCTGTTCCCCCTCCTCAGGCTATTCTAACAAAGGCATAGTCTTAGATATTGATACATTTCTACTTCAAGGACATTTCTAGCTCAGAGAATGCAAGACCAGTTCTATCTTCAGCATAAAGGAATTATACAAACTTTTCAAAAGCAGTTTAAAGCAGTTTAAGGCAGTTTCTCAGACTCTGGTTCTTCTCAGCACTATTCCCAGGTGGGGGTTAGGATCTAGGCCTAGTTTACAGGCCATAGCCTACCATATTCCCCCCTTTGATTATTCTCACTCCTAGCAAAAGAGGGTGAGAATGAAATCACATAGCGTTTCTTTAAACTGATGCTTCTTCACAGGGTATAGCTTGGTACTTCCACATGGCCAGTACCCTGGCTGCTGTTTTACGCTCGACTGTACTGTCAATGACTGAGGTGACCATACGCAGGCAAAGGGGCAGTAAACATGGAAGGAGTAAACACACAGCTATCATGAGTAGAACTGCAAACATAATAGTCCTCAATCCCCCTAGCTCTGAAAATAGAGTTCCAAACCATCCATTTAGCTCCAGTCCATTCCAAGCTGAACTGGTACATGTGCTTGTCTACATACCCCACCTTCAGATGCTAATAAATAATCAAGTGCTAACCGGTTCTGGTAAATAGCAGTGCGCATCTGAGTACTTTGTTTTGCCAAGAGGGTTAGTGCCTTACTTGTCTCATTAGTTATAATTTCTACAATAGCTTGCAAGCGTATAATACGATTTGACATATAAACAGGAGTGCGGTATCCCCAGGTCCCATCTTGTGCCCAAGTGGCTGGTCCATAATATGTGATAATTCTCTCAGGTGGCCATTCATCACCTTCCCACTCGTATTCTGCTTCTGTCGACCATTGTATATGGGGAAGCCTAACTGTTCCCCTTGGGAAATGGGAATAAGGAAGAAAGAGGGTCGTATCGTACCCAGGACACACACCCCTCCCCAGGTGTTAGGGAGTTGGGCATACGCTTGGGTTCCACAAATCCAATAGAGCCCCGGAGGGGCCTCCCAGGTATTGGGTGAGGCGAGATCGGTCCATATCTTAGCAAGATTGGAGAAGATGGTTAAAGGGTTGGAGGGTTCAGTAACATTCACACCTGACCACCAGGATGTTTTCTTAGTCGTAGTATTGTAAAACCGTTGGCTGAGACAGACCAGCTGTCCCACCTGTATGGTGAACTGTGGTCTTGTTCGGACAAAACAGAGACGGCCCACAATGGTGTTGGCCAATACCCATTCACTAGTGGTCTTATTTAGGGCAGTCTGGTTATATGGGATGGAGTAGTTTAATTCCTTTGCCTCCCAGGGCCATTGGTCTCCCATCTTAGTTCCCCCGCAGAAGAAACAATTAGAGATGCGGAGACTGGAAGCTCCAGCTCCAGCTAGTTCAATAAATAGATTCTGCGTGGTCTGGGGGAATCTCTATCTCTGTCTGCATGGCTTCATAGAAGGTATGGTGTATTTGAAAAGGTGAAGAAATGCAGGTCTTGGTGTTAAGCTGTATATACACATAGGTTCCAGGGTCTATTCCACTTCCTGCTATCCGTAAGCCAAATCGGAACCCTTGTTTCCATTGGCTAGGGTCAAACACAAGGAGCCTTAAGGGGTTACAAGTACCTTTCTGACACTTACGGGGTTCCAGCAATGGTAGCCTCTCTAACTTGGCTCTGCGACTATCTTTCTCTCGCCCCTGAGGCCCTCCAGACCAGGTGGCATAGTATACACACTCCCATTTGTGATAGAAGTATGCACCTGCAGGGGCCTTAGTATAAATAGATGGGGAGTTTACCCCGGTGCATATTCCCAAATTGTATGCTCCTTCGGGACACATATATTTATTATCGTGGTAATAACTTTGCTCTTGGCCACCAGATCCATAGCTATAATAGCCATTTCAGTTAATGGCATCACAAGCATCAAAGTAAAGAGGGGCAGGTTTCGTGGGATCTGAGAGCTGTCGGGTAGCATTGAGGAGGGCTCCTTCCTCATTGTTCCATCGTAACTCTAGGACATGATAAGAGGGGTTCTGCCGGGGATTAAAGCAGGTCCTAATCTTCTCTTTTGTACAGATACTTAGTTCTGTACCATTATACACACATTTACTAACTATACCAGTACAAGTGTAGTAGGAATGATAAAGTCTGAGTAATCCTTGTCCCGGTTCGGGCAGTAGTTATGCAAGCTGAAAAAGGGGGGTATAGCAAGTGCCACTCTAAGGGGTCCCAGGGTTACCGCAAAAATAATGCAAAAGCAGAAGCACATCATGGTTACAGTAGCTGAATGAACTCGTTTGAAGGTTGCGGCTTCTTCACTTAAATTCTCTTATATCCACAACTTCCACCGTACGTAGACCTGTCAGCTTCCGGTTGGTGACAGGAGTAGGGTTGTAGGTTCCTCAAGCTTCTGCCGTACGTAGACCTGCCAGCTTCCGGTAGGTGGCAGGAGTAGGGCTGTTGACTCTTACAGCAGTGGTTGTCGCCGCAGCGTGAGTCGCAATGGCGATCTCGGATTGCTTGTTGAAGTCCAATAACAAAGTTCAGTAGATGCAGCTGGCTTTATTCGACTGTGGTGAATCCAAGTTTCTAATTCGGCAACCTTAACTGCTGTAGGGGTTGATAGTATGACAACATAAGGTCCTTTCCAATGAGGTGCCAATGGTGTCTTCCTCCACTCTTTGACCCACACCGAGGCTCCAGGCTTGAAGGGATGCAGTGGCTCAGTCAGATTAATGGGCAACTGGTCTTGTACCCATGCATGAAGACTCTGCAAAACAGAACCTAGAGCCAATAGTTCTTGTCTAGTGATTTCAGACCCAATCTGACTCATATCTCCTTTTATCCCTTGGACTATGGGCGGAGGGCGCCCATACAGAATCTCAAAAGGGGAAACTCCTAATGACTTGGTGGGGGCTGAACGTATCCTGAGGAGGGCTATAGGAAGAACCTGTGGCCACTTCAGGTGAGCTTCCTGACAAAGTTTAGACAGCTGGGACTTTAGAGTGCGATTCATATGTTCTACCTTCCCTGAGCTTTGGGGTCTGTAAGCTGTATGTAATTTCCACTGCACTTGCAGCGCTTGGGCTAACTGCTGAGTCACCTGAGATACAAATGAGGGCCCATTATCTGACCCTATAGCTAAGGGTATTCCAAACTGGGGGATGATTTCATGGAGCAGAACTTTGGTGACTTCCCTGGCTTTCTCAGTTCTGGTGGGGAAGGCTTCCACCCACTCAGAGAATGTACAAACCAAGACCAACAGGTAATGATATCCATTTGCATGTGGCATTTCTGTAAAGTCCACTTGGATATTTCCCATTGGGGTAACTCCTATTGATTGAGCTCTTGGGGGCAGGTTGGGACCCTGCCGGGCATTGCTCTTTGCACAGATCACACATCTACGGGCTACTGAGGCTGATATGGGTCCGAGTAATGAGATACAGAAATGGGGTCTGAGAGCTTTCTCCATCGCAGTTTTTCCATAATGTGTGGCCTGATGAAAAGCATGGACAAAGGCAGGACCCAAGGCTTCAGGGATTACAGTTGGACCGGGAGGTGAACCACCGGCCGACGGTGGTAGCACTATCCATCCGGTCTCTGATAACACTCCCCCTTCCTCTTGACAATAATAATCTAACTCTTTGGAGGTGTACCGGGGGGGTCCATGCACTGAAAGGCACTGGGAATATAGCTGCCTGGACTGTACTAGGGGCAGGTACGGGCTCAGTTGTAGCCGCTTTTCGGGCAGAAACGTCTGCAAATCTGTTTCCCCGTGAAACTTCCCCGTCCCCTGCCTGATGACCTCGGCAGTGCATTACTGCGACTTGTTTGGGGGCCCACACAGCTTCCAATAATGTCAATATCTCAGGGCCATACTTGATGGACTTGCCTCCTGAGGTTATCAACCCTCGTTCCTTGTACAGGGCCCCATGAGCATGTAATGTTGTAAAGGCGTACTTTGAATCTGTGTACACATTCAAATGGAGCCCCATCCCTATTATCAGTGCCCTGGTGAGGGCTATCAGTTCAGCCTTCTGTGCTGAGGTTCCCGGGGCCAGAGCTGAAGATTCAATTACCATGTCCAGGGTCACTACTGCATAGCCAACACGACGTTGTCCATTGATGACAAGACTACTTCCATCTACAAAGAAAGTTCGTTCAGGGTCGTTCAATGGGACATCAGTTAGATCAGGGCAAATTGAGAATACAGTGTCCATTATTTCCAAGCAATCATGATCAGGGGGGCCTGGACCGATTGAACCCAGCCACGCTGTTGCCACAGCTTGACTGACGATCAACTGCAATCGGGGATTCTCGCACAACATGCTTTGGTACTTCAGCATTCGGGAATTTGTGAACCAATAATTTCCTTTGTGTTCCATAAGGGTCAGGACAGAGTGCGGTACGGTAATTTGGAGGTTCTGACCCAGGGTGAGCTTGTCGGCTTCTCCTACCAGGAGGGCTGTAGCTGCAACAACTCTCAGGCAAGGTGGCCATCCTTTTGTGACGGTATCCAGTTGTTTTGATAGATAAGCTACAGGTCGCTGCCAAGATCCGAGGGATTGAGTTAATACTCCCAAAGCATTCCCACTTGACTCATGGACATAGAGGCGAAATGGTTTCTGTACATCTGGCAGGCCCAAAGCTGGTGATGACATCAAGGCTGCCTTCAACGATCGGAATGCCACATCCTGTTCTGGGCCCCATTCCAGGGGAGATCGCTCCATTCCTTTGGTGGCCTGATACAATGGCTTGGCCACCAGCGCAAAATTGGGTATCCATATGCAACAATAGCCTGCGGCTCCCAGAAAAGCCCTCACCTGCTTTCTGGTGGTTGGGGTAAGGATGCAACACACTGCTTCCTTACGCTCTGGTCCTAATCTCCGAATCCCTTTGGACAGATGGAATCCCAGATATTTAACCTCAGTTTGGCATAACTGCGCCTTGGCTCTTGAGACCTTGTATCCAGCTTCATTCAGGAGGTGCAAGAGATCTCCGGTGGCATGCGCGCATTCATTTTTGGAGTTGGTGGCTACTAGCAGGTCATCCACATACTGAAGAAGAACTCCCTTCCCTGGAGTCACAGAATAACTTGAAAGATCCTGATTGAGGGCAGCACTGAAGAGGGTAGGCGAGTTCTTGAATCCTTGGGGTAATCGAGTCCAGGTGAGTTGACCTCGCCTCCCTGTGATGGGGTCCTCCCATTCAAACACGAACAAAAGTTGACTGGTTGGTGCTAAACGTATGCAGAAGAAAGCATCCTTTAAATCCAAGATGGTGAAGTGAGTAGCCTCAGCGGGGATCAGTCCCAGGAGAGTATAAGGGTTTGGTACTACTGGATGTATGGTTACAACTGCATTATTCACTCTTCTCAAGTCCTGCACTGGGCGGTAGTCACCTGTCCCAGGCTTCTTGACTGGGAGGAGGGGGGTATTCTAGGGCGATTGGCACTCCCTGAGAAGTCCATACTTCAATAATTTCATTAAATGACAGTGAATTCCTTCAATCGCCGGTCGCGGAAGAGGGTATTGTTTCACGTGCACTGGTTCCACTCCTGGTTTGAGGGTGACAAGAACAGGGGCTACATTCTTCGCTAGGCCCGAAGAATTATCCTCCACCCATACCTCGGGCGAAGCTAAGATTTTGGTGGGTATATGGGGACTGGCTGCCTTGATTGGAGATGCACTATAGAACCGCCATTCTTCTTCCCGGGGGACAGTTAACACCATCAGGCCAGCAGGTTTTGTGTTTAAAGTCATTTCCATTCCTCCCCCTTCAACAAAGGATATCTGCGCCTGGAGCTTAGCAAGCATATCTCGGCCCAAGAGGGGGATTGGGCATTCAGGCATATACAGGAACTGGTGTGTTACTTTCTGTCCCCCTAATTCACAGGTGCGATTCTGCAAGAAAGGTTTAGTGGCTCTAGTTCCAGTAGCGCCGACAATAGTGATGGATCGAGAAGACAAAGGGGCCACCGGTTTTGCCACTACCGAATGTTCAGCCCCCGTATCCACCATAAAGTCCATATATTGGTCCCCAATCTTCAAACTAACCATAGGCTCCTGGGAACCTAGAGGAAACATGGAGCCCGGTCTGGCCTAGTCTTCATCCATGTTGTAGCCCTCCTCGGCTGCCATTCCCTCTATAGCTTCTTCTTCTTGTCGGAACTGTGTGCGATGCATTCCTCTCTGACTCTGGAATCGTCCCCCTGCTCTCCGTGTGCTCCCTCCTCCCCTCCGGGAGGCGGAGTCAAAGTTCGGGCATTCATTTTTCCAATGTCCTTCTTCTCTACAGTGGGCACACTGATTTGCGCCCAATGGGGGCCGACCATTTCCTCGGCCCCTTCCACGTCCTCGGGTCTTTTGGTTAGAGAAACTTCCTCCTCGTCGTTCAACTAAAGCTGCAGCAAGGAAATCAGCTTTCTTCTTCATTTTACGTTCACTTTCCTTCTGACGTTCTTGATCACGATTCACAAACACTTTCTGAGCAACTTCCATTAACTGGGCCGCATTCATGCCCGCAAATCCTTCCAACTTCTGCAGTTTCCGTTTTATGTCTCCCTGGGACTGACTCACAAAGGTTGCATTTACCATGCGCAAATTTTCCTGGGCCGCTGGATCATATGGGGTATAAAGTCTGTAAGCTTCAGATAAGCGTTCATAAAAGGCCGCTGGGCTCTCGTCTGGATGCTGGATGACTTCTGATACCTTTCCGATATTCATGGCCTTCTGGCTTCCTTTCTTCAGGCCTTGCAGTAGGGCCTAGCGGAACCGATTAAGGGCCGCCGCCGCCCCGTCGACACTGTTCGGATCCCATCTAGGATCGTCATTTGGAAAATCCACGGTGGCTGCTTGCCGGGGATTTAGGCCTGCTTCTTCTACCGGATTTTCTTCTAACCATCAGGTGGACGCTTGCACAATCCGTGCTCGTTCTTCAGTAGTGAAGAGGGTAGACAGGAGCTGGTGGCAATCAGACCAGGTAGGCTGATGGGTCTGCATAATACTAGACATTAATTTGGTCAATTCTTGGGGCTTTTCAGTATAGGATGCATAATGCGTTTTCCAGTTCAATAAATCTGTGGTAGAGAAGGGCACATAAACGAGACTGGCTGGCCCCACCACAACCTGGTCCTGTTCATTAAGGATAGGCAACCCTGGGACCTGGCGCAATGGCATAACGTGACCATCCTTCTGACTTGCTGTTGCACTTCTGAGAGCGTAATGTAGTCTGGCTTGTTGGAATTCGGCTCCCCTGCTTTGGTCCTTCGCAGTAAGTGACCCTGAACTAGCAAATGAATCCCTGCTTGCAGTGTCATTGGTGGACTGCGGTCCTCCCGAGGCACTCTGGACGGAGCTGGGGCTCCCGGTCAGGAGGGGGTGTGCCTCCTCCTGTTGCGGAGGTGGTTGGTGGACTAGGGGTAAATCGGCAGGAGGGGGTCCCCCCGCACCAGGCTCTGCTCGGGGTGGTGGTGGAGCTGAGGGGACTGGCCTATAGAGGAACTGGGGCGAATGGGTCAGAATATCTGGAGATTCCGGGGCAGAATAAACGGGCAGCTTCTCTTTTCCAGACTTCCGGGCCCCCCTTGTGGTTGCTACCAATATCCTACACTGTTCCTCGTGGCAACGCTTTATCCAGGAGGGTTCCTTTTCACAAATACTTAACCAGGAATCTATATAGGGGAACTGGTCAGGGTGTTCTTTACGTACAATCTGGTGAAATAGGGATATGATTCTAACATCAAAAGTACCACCAGGGGGCCACGCGGTGACCAGCACCGGCCACTCCCTATCACAGAGTATTTCTAACCGGGACAGAGACATTTTTATTCCATAGTCTCCATCAAATCCCTTCTTGAAATTCTTGATCATACACCTCAGCGGAGTTTGCGTGGACTCCGACCCTCCCATAACGACGTACACAACAACAGACAGTAGGGGCGGATAGTCGGGCTGCAGGTAAGGGGTCCGTACAGCCCTAGGAACAAATAGGTAGACAAACACCGAACGCTTCCTCCTTTTTGCGACCTGGACGCGGTCGCCTGGCCATGAACTGCGCTACTCAGGAGTCCGCACTCGCTTGGTCTATGTTTCAAGACCCCTCATTCACACACACAACCAAATATGCTAGCAATTTAATTTAATTTAATTTAATTAACAGTATTTCTAAACCGCCTTATCTTAATAATCAAGGTGGTATCACAGCAAACAATCGAGTAAAGTGAGTGTGTTATACATGCAGTGAGGGTGAAGTTGAGTGTGTGTTGTATTGTGTGCTGGATTGGTATGAGCTATGTACAGAGTAGGCTATATACAGTGGTGCAAAAAACATATACATTCATTATTTAGGCAGTATCATGCAATGTTTTCCCAAATTCCCAGGCCTACCTTACTAACCAACAGCAGTAGTTTCGGTCTCGCGCATACTCATGCAAGATGTACTCGGACTGCTGATTAATCAAGGGCAGTGGTTTCGGCTTCGCGCATACTCATGCAAGGCGTAATCGGACTTGCCCTGAGAGGTGATCAGGCTCTCGGTACCGTATTTCCATACCAATTTTCCAACCTGAGTAGCAAAGAAATTTCTACTCACCGGATCCGGTACCCGATACAGAACCAGTTCTTGGGTTGACTCCTGGACTCCCCTCGGGTTCGGAGGTGTTGGCCGGCCGGACCCAGCAGCCCGCCGAGGCAAGGCGGAACCCTCTCCGATACAAGAGGACCGATGGCGCCTGAGGTTTCCCCTGCGGTCGGACGGACACGGTTCCAACCGGGCCAAACCTTGAGGCGGTAATATGTGGTATACTCACTTGAATACCATTCACCACTCGCACATTCCCGGCCAACGCACCAAGAATATGTAGCAGTGAAGTGCATACAATGAATAAAACCAGGAGTCAATTGCAGGTTCCAAGCCAATTTATTGTGCACAGGCTCAGACAGGAGTGCATCCAAAAAGGACTGAGCAATGGAGTACAGGAGCAAATTCCTTATATACAATTTTTACAGTTTGATACAAGCAAACTTTCTATTGGTCCCAACGCCCCTCGCACCTGTCCAATTGGGGACCCTTTCTGGGCCTAGCTCCCTGTTCCCCCTTCTCAGGCTATTCTAACAAAGGCATAGTCTTAAATATTGATACATTTCTACTTCAAGAACATTTCTAGCTCAGAGAATGCAAGACCAGTTCTATCATCAGCATAAAGGAATTATACAAACTTTTCAAAAGCAGTTTCTCAGACTCTGGTTCTTCTCGGCACTATTCCCAGGTGGGGGTTAGGATCTAGGCCTAGTTTACAGGCCATAGCCTACCACAAATCTAGTTTAAAACTCTCTTCAGCAGGTTAGCCAGTCTGCCACTGAAGACATGTCAACCCTTCTTGGACAGATGGACGCCATCTCTGCTCTGCAACCCTTGGAACAGCATCCAATGGTCCAGGAAACCTCCTTTGGGTTGTGGAGAGCAGGGGAGGAAATTTTTTGAGACAGGCAAGGATGACTGGAGAATGATTGCCACTCCACCACCGCTGCGACCCACAAGTGATGTCAAAAAGGCTGAAAAGCCTGCAGGGAGACAATTTAGGATTGGGTCCTTACCTTCTTTTAGCCAAGTTTCTGTGAGGAGGAGACCGTCAAGATGGTGTTGGGCTATAAGATCTTGGACTAATACTGTTCTCGCTCGAAGAGATCTACAGTTTAAAGAGGCCAGCCTAAGAGTATTGAGGCAGCATCTGTGCCACAAGGGAGAGTGGGAACAAATGAGCATGGAAGTAGATTGCTTAGAGTTCTGGATACAGGTGATGCCTTAGGTGGGGAGGGGGGGAACCACCAGTCCCAGTGGTGCGAATACTGCACATGAGTAAGGTGAGATTGCTAAATAGAAACAAGGACAGAGACAGGAGAGAAAGGTTTGTCCTTAAGGGATATGCAACAGAAGAGAAGCATGAAGATGGCTCTGCCTAGAATGAAGTACTATCTTGAAATATTGGACGCCAGTAATAAAAGTTAAACATAGGATACAGAGGAACACAGTTAAGATTTTGGGTAAAAAACATGGAGAGGAGAGGGAAGGTGGAGAGGATTTTAATATGGGAATGTATATGCTTATCTCCCAACTGTGGTAGAGAACAGAGAAGAAAACTGGACGGGCTAATTGGACCAACTGATCAATGCCTAACACTGGACTAACAAGGTAACTACACCGTATGTCACTGTGGCAGGTGTAGGCCTGTGATCCACTTTGTCTGATATAAGCAAGTGAGCTTAGCTAGCTTGACCTGTAAGTGAAGCTAGTGGAGAGGCCTATGGGAATTGCACATCCCCCAATCTGCTCCTGTAGAGCAAGGACATAGTAAGAGTATTGAACTAACTTAGATAAGCAGAACTGGAAGATGGAAAAATACAGAAAAATATGTTTAAAAGTTACTGATAAGAAAGTACATCTGCAAGGGATTTAATTGGGACTGCTGACAGATGAGTTGCAGAGCCCTGCTCCCCTACATGCACAAATTGGCTCTATGGCCTTGAAAGTATGAAAGTAACAAGTTGATGAACTGGCCATTGTAATTGAGACTGGAAGGGGGGTAAGCAGGTGCTGAGCCCACTGAAGGAACATAATTGGATAATCATATCAGTACCGGGACCAATAGAAGGGGTACGGGAGGTACGGGAGAGTACCGGGACCAATGAAATGTGTTTCTATACCTAGAATGGAGTAAAAGTCTATAAAGGTTGTTGTATTGCCAGAAATCTTTGCTCAGCCATTTTGAATTTGATTCTGCTTGAGACTTGTGCACAAATAAATGATTTGGACCTTCTGAACAGACTCCTGGTATTATTGGTTTGTCTGCGCTCTGCTGCTACATATTCTTGGTGCGTTGGCCGGGAAGTTGTGGAATCAGAGTGTATATAGGGCAATATACCACGACTTTCCGCCTCTATAGGCTTGGTCCTGCCGGGATCGCGCCCTTCCGACGAGGGCTGCTCCCTGGCGCCGCCGGTCCCTTGTATCGGAGGGAGCTGGTCGGACCTCGGCGGGTGCCGGGCCCGGCTGGAGCCAACGCCTCGAACCCGAGTGAGGGGAGTCCGAGGTCCAACTCATGCGCCTGCTTGGGAAGTTTGAGGACTGGATCCGGTGAGTATAGTTTTGATTTGTTGTCTAGACAGATATAGAAAGAGCAGTGCTGCCATTGGAACTTGGAACTTGGAATTTGTAATCTCGAGAAATTGGTAATTGGTAAGAGAGCCTGATCACCTCTCAAAGACGGGCCGAGTAACCCCGCATGAGTATTCGCAGGGCGAAACCCCCATCTTTTTGTATTTTGGAAATTGAATAAGACTAGTCAGAATAGATAGAAACGAATGCATTCTGGGATACGTTGCTAGCATGATTGTGTGAATGAAGTGTGGATGAGAGGTCTGGCAGCACGGACCAAGTGAAGGCGGACCCCTGAGTAGCGCATTTCCTGACCGGGCGACCGCGTTCAGGTCGCGAAAAGGGGGAAGCGATTGTCGTCTTGTCTTGTTATTTGTTCTCCTTATACGTTTCCAGGGCCGTGAGGACCCCTTACCCACGGTCCGCCCTCCTTTTCCCTTTTGTCTGTTGTTGCGCGCACACATCGAAATGGGAGGGGCGGGGTCTACTAGGAACACTCCATTAGAATGTATGATCGCACATTTTAAAGAGGGATATTCTGGAGATTATGGTATTAAAATGACAGCAGCCCGTTTACAGATTTTGTGTACTAGGGAGTGGCCTGACTTAGACCCCACCTGGCCCCGAGAGGGAACTTTTAATGTAGAAATTATCCAGTTAGTACACCGTAGAGTGCGGATAGCGCACCCCGATCAGTACCCCTATATAGATTCCTGGTTAAGTATTTGTGAAGATCCGCCCCTTGGGCGCAGCGCTGTTATGAGGAACAGTGCAGAATAATGTTAGCTAAGACAGATTCTAGTCAGAAAACAGAACAGCCTAGAACGAAAGAGCAGGATAAGAAGTCCAGGAAGAAGCCCATCCTGGTAGATCCTGATTCCCCAGAAGTAATTCCCCGACAGCCTCGAACCCCAGGTCCAGTAAGGGCTGCCCGGCGTCCCGCCCCAGAAACCCCGAGACAGCCGAGGCGGGACCCAACCCCAGAGCTATCAACCGAAGAGCAGGAAGATGAATCCTCTTTACAGGAAGGTGAATCGTCTGAAACAGAAAAAGGAGAGTCAGATACAGAAGCAGAGCAATTAGAAACTGAAAATTCCCTAAGCGATGCTGACAGTATAAAAGTGGTTGCCAGCACTAGCTTGCCAGCAAAATGTACATCCAAAGTGAAACATGTAGAGAAGAAGAAAGTGACCCCTGATAAGACAGTTACGAAAATATCCCTTAGATCTCAAAAGATATCTACTGCCAAGATGATGCCCTTACGGCAAGTCCCGGGAGTGCCCGTAAAGAATGATAATGATGAGGTGGTAGCGGGACCCCTAAGTTATGTGTATATCCCTTTCTCTACAACTGATTTGTTAAATTGGAGGTCGCATTATGCCTCCTATACTGATAAGCCCCAGGAACTTACAGAATTAGTAACTACTATTATGGAAACTCATCAACCCACTTGGGCAGATTGCCGCCAGCTCCTGACCACTCTATTCACAACAGAGGAGCGAGCACGAATTAGAAAAGCAGCTATTCAGTGGATGGCAGATAACCCTGTAGCTCCGGGACCGGGGATGAACAGAATAGACCACCGGGAAGCGGCCCAGAGAGAATTCCCGAATGAAGACCCCCGATGGGATCCAAATACAGAGCAAGGATCCACAGCCCTAGCCCGTTTTCGCCAAGGCTTTTTACAAGGTCTGAAAAGGGGGGCCAGAAAGCTATGAACCTTTCCAAAGTTGCAGGAGTTATCCAAGGTGTAGATGAGAGCCCCGCAGAATTTCATGAAAGATTAACTGAAGCATACAGAATGTATACTCCCTATGATCCCGAGGCATCAGGAAGTTTATGTATGGTGAATTCTGCTTTTGTAAACCAGTCTCAACCAGACATCAGACGTAAATTACAAAAATTAGAAGGGTTTGCGGGCATGAATACAACGCAGTTACTGGAAGTCGCTCATAAAGTGTATGTGAATCGTGATAATGAAAGGCAGAGAGAATGTGATAGAAAGATGAAGAAGAAAGCTGATTTTTTGGCTGCGGCCATAGTTGAACAGAAAAGGGGAGGTATCCCTAGTCGACGGAGCAGAGGAAGGGGGCGGGGCCGAGGTGGAGGCCGGTCCCAGCAGCTAGGCGTGAACCAATGCGCCTATTGCAGAGAAGAAGGACATTGGAGAGATGCGTGCCCGCAACTCGAAGACGCCCAGCAAGATGACGAAAACGATCATCAGTGGCGAGAAGAAAGACGAGGCCGTCCCCGAAACCGCGGAGGAGCCAATCGAGAACAATTCCAGCGAGAAAGAGGAGGAGCCATCCAAGCATTGACCACGACAATCCATGACGAAAATGATGTGGACTAGGACAGACCGGGCTCCGAGTTTGCTTTAGGTCTCCAGGAGCCTATGGTCGGAATACAAATAGGAGACCAAGTTATGAACTTTATGGTTGATACTGGAGCAGAACATTCAGTAGTAGACAAAAAGATAGCCCCATTTTCTACAAAAGCAGTCACCATCATAGGAGCAACTGGTGCCAGAGCTACAAAATCTTTTCTTCAGAACCGTATATGCAGTCTAGGAGGACAGCAAATAACTCATCAATTCCTTTATATGCCCGAATGCCCAGTGCCACTACTGGGACGAGATATGCTAGCCAAGCTTCAAGCACAAATATCTTTCTCTGAAAAAGGAGAAATGCAAATGACAGTAAATCCCCAAGCCAGACCAGCAGGAATAATGCTGCTGACGGTTCCCCGAGAAGAAGAATGGAGATATTACATTGATGATTCTATCCAAGACACTTATTTCGAACAAACTTTAAAGAACATTCATGCACCACCTGGAGTATGGGCAGAAGGCAGTCCTCCAGGCCTAGCTAAACATATAGCCCCAGTAATTGTAACCCTTAAGCCTAGTGCTACACCAGTACACGTCAAACAGTACCCTCTCCCAAGAGCTGCAATTGAAGGCATTCATCGCCACTTGCAAAGATTGCTTGAATATGGCCTACTAAAAGTATGTCAATCCCCATGGAACACTCCACTTTTGCCAGTAAAGAAACCTGGGACAGATGATTACCGCCCAGTACAAGACCTAAGGAGAGTGAATGATGCAGTTGAAACTATACATCCAGTTGTACCCAATCCTTACACTCTTCTAGGACTGATACCTGCTGAAGCTACCCATTTTACTGTACTAGATTTAAAAGATGCATTCTTTTGCATAAGATTAGCCCCTGTAAGTCAAATATTGTTTGCATTCGAATGGCAGGACCCCATCTCTGGAAGAGGGGGCCAACTCACCTGGACACGATTACCCCAAGGATTTAAGAATTCGCCTACCATTTTTAGTGCTGCACTGAATCAAAACCTTTCAAGCTATCCAGTGGCCCCGGGAAGAGAGTGCTTCTCCAATACGTGGACGATCTGCTGATAGCTGCAGTATCAGAACATGAATGTATACAAGCCACCAAAGATCTCTTGCAGTTACTAGATGAAGCCGGATACAAAGTTTCCAGAGCAAAAGCACAACTATGCCAAAAAGAAGTAAAATACTTGGGCTTTCGTATAACCCAAGGAAGCCGAAGATTAGGTAGGGAAAGAAAAGAAGCAGTATGTAGAATTCCAACCCCAACAACCAGAAAGCAAGTCAGAGCCTTTCTGGGAGCGGCAGGATATTGCCGAATCTGGATACCCAACTTTGCCCAAATTGCCAAACCACTGTATGAAGCCACAAAAGGAGAAGAAAAGTCGCCACTGGAGTGGGGACTTGAGCAGGATACAGCCTTCAAGAAGTTAAAGGAAGAATTGATGTCATCACCAGCACTTGGACTACCAGATGTTCACAAGCCTTTCCACTTGTTTGTACATGAAGCACAGGGAAATGCCTTAGGCATGTTGACTCAGAAATTGGGAAATTGGGAGCGACCTGTAGCATATCTATCGAAACAATTGGACACTGTGGCCAAAGGATGGCCACCATGCCTGAGAGCAGTTGCAGCTACAGCATTATTAGTGAGTGAAGCAGACAAGCTCACATTAGGACAGAACATACGAGTCACTGTGCCACATGCAGTCCTTGCCCTCATGGAACAAAAAGCAAATTACTGGCTCACCAATTCCCGAATGTTGAAGTATCAGAGTATGTTGTGTGAAAACCCACAGATACAACTAGAAGTAAGTCATGCCTTGAATCCAGCCACCTTGATACCCATTAGCGAAGAACTCCCAGAACATGACTGTATCGAAGTCATGGAAACTGTGTTCTCCAGTCGACCTGACTTGACAGATGTGCCCATAGACAATCCTGACCAAATCTATTATGTTGATGGGAGCAGTCTCATCCTTGACGGACGACGCTGTGCTGGGTATGCAGTCGTCACTCAACACGAAGTAGTTGAATCATCAGCTCTAGCCTCAGGCACATCAGCCCAGAAAGCCGAATTGATAGCACTCACCAGAGCATTATTATTAGGAGCAAAACTTGTGCTAAATGTGTATACAGATTCCAAATATGCCTTCACTACCCTACATGCCCATGGAGCTCTCTATAAAGAACGAGGGCTCATCACATCCGGAGGAAAGTCAGTCAAGTATGGTCCCGAGATACTGATGTTACTTGATGCAGTTTGGGCTCCAACACGTGTAGCTGTCATGCACTGCAGAGGACATCAAGCAGGAAAAGGAGAAGTTGCCCGAGGAAATAGGTTTGCAGATGCCTCAGCACGACAAGCAGCTATGACGGGACAGATTACACCACAAGCTATGCCAATGCAAGCAGCATTGTTTCCAGTACCTCTGAATTTATGGACACCACGATATACCACCCAAGAATTAGATTACTATTGTAACAAAGAAGATGGAGTACTGAAAGATGGATGGATTGAGCTGCCACCAGCAGAGGGCAGTCAACCCCCTGGACGAATAGTAATTCCTGAACTGTTAGGACCATCTTTTGTCAAAGCCTTTCACGAAGCCACCCACTATGGGAAAAGTGCTATGGAAAAAGCACTCAGACCACATTTTTACATTACTTTATTGACAACTATATCAGCTTCAGTAGCACGTCAATGTCTAACTTGTGCCAAAAATAATGCCAAGCAAGGCCTTATAACGGCACCCCGAGTTCAGTCAGGAAGTGTAACCCCCATGCACAACCTCCAAATTGATTTTATCGAAATGCCAAAAGCCAATGGATACCATTACCTATTAGTATTAGTCTGTACTTTCTCTGGGTGGGTAGAAGCCTTCCCAACCAGAACTGAGAAAGCCCGAGAAGTTACCAAAGTTTTAATGAGAGAGATTGTCCCTAGGTTTGGAATTCCAGCAGTAATAGGGTCAGACAATGGACCCTCATTTGTCTCCCAGATTACTCAACAGTTAGCAAAAGCTTTACAGATACAATGGAAGCTCCACACTGCATATAGACCCCAGAGTTCAGGGAAAGTTGAGCGAATGAATCGTACCCTAAAAGCCCAAATGTCTAAGCTTTGCCAGGAGACACACTTGAAGTGGCCTCAAGTGCTCCCAATAGCTTTACTTAGAATACGCTCAGCTCCTGTAAAGTCAACAGGTTTTTCCCCTTTTGAAGTTCTGTATGGTAAGCCCCCACCAATAGTGCAGGGAATCAGAGGAAGTCTAGCCCAAATTGGTTCAGAAATAACCAGGCAAGAACTCCTAGCTCTTAGTTTTGTTCTGCAGACTCTCCATGCGTGGATCCAAGAACAGTTGCCTATCAACTTGACGGAACCTCTGCATCCCTACCAGCCTGGTACCTCGGTGTGGATCAAAGATTGGAAGAAGACACCGTTGGAACCCCATTGGAAGGGACCGTACACCATCATCCTGTCTACCCCAACTGCAGTAAAGGTAGCAGAAATCGACGCCTGGATCCACCACAGCAGAGTCAAGCCCGCCGCTGATCCTGAACCTGAGCAGTGGACAGCAGAACAGCATCTTGATGCACCCTTACGAGTTACTCTGAGACGGCAACCAGCAACTTAGACACTTTGTCACAGTGCCTTGCAGTAGCCAAGTCTTTCGAAGAGGATTGCTGTTTTCCGTGCAGCAACAGTTTTGTTTCAACGAACCCAATTTGCGTGCGATTTTGCACACTACTTTGATACTATATTGAACCATACTTCAAAAAAACCAACTGAAATTGTTAAGTTGGTTGATGTGTGATGGACAACTTGAGAATCTTCAATCAACACTCAGCACCCGTTAAATTACTTCATTAGCGCACGGGACGAAGAAAAAGAACGTCGTGGTCAAGATCTGCAAGTTGAGGATTCAGAAGAACTCCAATCAACATGTATCTTTACCTTTGCTTTGCCCTGGTTGCCTTCTTTGGAGGTTTTGAACTGACTTATGCTTTACCTCCATGCACTGCTTGCATTACTTCTACTCAAACTGGACTAAAAGTAACTCAGACTTTGATTTACCATTCCTATTATACCTGCACTGGAAAAGTGACTCGGTGTATTTATAACACCACTGGACTAAATGTTTGCACAAATGGTAAATCTAGAGTATGCTATAATCCGCATCAGAATCCATCCTATTACACGTTGGAAATACGATGGAAGGATGCAGATGGACCTATAATAGCTGCTACGCCACCACTTAAAGACATTACTAAACCTGTTGTTTTGAATTTCGATGCCTGTAATGTTATAAACAGAGATAGTCATTCCACCTGTGGTACTTGGGAAAAAGCATATCGAAATGACCATAAGTATATGTGCCCAGAAGGTGCCACAGGATGGAGAAAGTGTACAGGTAAAAAGGAACCAGGCTATAGTACTGCCCCTGAAGCAGATTACTATTGCCCGGATTGGGAATGTGTGTTTTATGCTACATGGAATAATGGTATAGTTGACAAAAAGATAGATAAACGAATGGCCACTTTAACCAAGTCAACAACAAATGATAAATGTCAGAAAGATGCTTGTAACCCCTTACACTTGCAGATACACAATCCCAATGCATGGAAGCAAGGATACAAGTTTGGTTTACGTATTGCTGGTGGAGCAATAGATCCGGGAACCATTGTGTATATCAGATTGAATACCCAAGCCCACAAGTCATCTAAATATCATATCCATAATACCTTCTATGAGGCCATGCATGTAAATAAGTTTGAAATCCCTCATCCTTCTCAGAATTTATTTTTAGAATTAGCTGGAGCAGTAGTATCTAGTCTTAAAATCTCAGATTGTTATTTCTGTGGCGGAACCCAGATGGGAGACCAGTGGCCATGGGAAGCTCAAGAATTGAATTATTCTTTGATTTACAATCAGACTGAATTACACAAGGCTACTAGCGAATGGGTGTTAGCGCACTCAATCGTTGGACGTCTTTGCTATGCCAGAACTGGACCCCAGTTCACCCAACAGGTAGGACAGCTGGTCTGTCTTAGCCAGAAATTCTATAATGCCACGACCAAAAAGACGTCATGGTGGTCAGGAATCAAACACCCTGAACCTCCTAACCCATTAGCCAGATTTCCTGAACTTGCTGATTTATGGACCAATCTTGCCAAAGCTCATGCCTGGCAAGCCCCACCTGGCCTATATTGGATCTGTGGAAACAGAGCTTATGCACAACTCCCGCCACAATGGGGAGGAGCATGTGTCTTAGGAACCATCAGACCTTCTTTCTTTCTTTTAAACACTGAACATGGAGAACAATTAGGATACCCAGTATACACTACCCACCGACACAAAAGAGCATTGAGACAGAAGAGATCACCTCTCCAGGTAGGCAAGTGGGAGAAGTGGCAGGGGAATGATTGGCCACCAGAAAGAATCATTGAGTATTATGGGCCTGCCACTTGGAATGATGATGGTATGTATGGCTATCGAACCCCAATCTATATGATTAATCGTATTATCCGCTTACAAGCAGTAGTTGAAATAATAACCAATGAAACTAGCCAAGCTCTTACACTTTTAGCTAGACAAAGTACCCAAATGCGCACTGCTATGTATCAGAATCGCTTAGCACTTGATTATTTGTTAGCAGCTGAAGGAGGAGTATGTGGTAAACTGAATTTAACCAATTGCTGTTTAAAAATAGATGATAAGGGTCAAGTAGATGAAGAAATTGCTAAAGATATGCAAAGACATGCTTATGTGCCAGTGCAAACTTGGCACTCATTGAAATTCCCTAACTGGTTTGCTAACCTTTTCTCATGGCTGGGAGGATTTAAAACTTTCATTATATTGGTACTAATCCTTGTTGTTGTTATTTTCTTATTACCATGTTTAATCCCATGTTGTATGCGTTCTATTCATAATGCTATTGATAGTACAGTAAAGCGGAAGACCGCAACTAAAATAATGGCCCTATATAAAGCTAGTCCTAGTCGAAATCCTTCAATCATGATGTGACTATTTTAAGGTGATTTAATTCTCACACCTTATTAAGTAATAGGGTGAGATTAATCAAAGGGGGGAATGTGGCAGGTGTAGGCCTGTGATCCACTTTGTCTGATATAAGCAAGCGAGCTTAGCTAGCTTGACCTGTAAGTGAAGCTAGTGGAGAGGCCTATGGGAATTGCACATCCCCCAATCTGCTCCTGTAGAGCAAGCACCCAACACATCCCTCACACAACTAAGTTTTATCCTCACTGCATGTACAACACACACACTTTACCTGATTGCTTGCTGTGATACCACCTTGATTATTAAGATAAGGCGGTTTAGAAATACTGTTAAATAAATAAAAATAAATAAGGACATAGCAAGAGTATTGAACTAACTTAGATAAGCAGAACTGGAAGATGGAAAAATACAGAAAAATATGTTTAAAAGTTACTGATAAGAAAGTACATCTGCAAGGGATTTAATTGGGACTGCTGACAGATGAGTTGCAGAGCCCTGCTCCCCTACATGCACAAATTGGCTCTATGGCCTTGAAAGTATGAAAGTAACAAGTTGATGAACTGGCCATTGTAATTGAGACTGGAAGGGGGGTAAGCAGGTGCTGAGCCCACTGAAGGAACATAATTGGATAATCATATCAGTACCGGGACCAATAGAAGGGGTACGGGAGAGTACCGGGACCAATGAAATGTGTTTCTATACCTAGAATGTAGTAAAAGTTTATAAAAGTTGTTGTATTGCCAGAAATCTTTGCTCAGCCATTTTGAATTTGATTCTGCTTGAGACTTGTGCACAAATAAATGATTTGGACCTTCTGAACAGACTCCTGGTATTATTGGTTTGTCTGCGCTCTGCTGCTACATCACTATCTTAAAACTCGGACACCAAAACATACTACATTTACCCGCTGTTGCGCTCCTGGTGACCCAGAGTACCCCAAGAAACATTAGCTTCTGCATGGGGGTGAAATCCATTTTCCACAGTCGATGGACGAAGTTCCAACTGGAAAAAAAAGACAGAAAGTAGATTATCAAATTTAAAGCATTATGTTATGTTCGGGGACTATAATGTTCTTTTTTTTTAAGGCTTGGGACTTGGATCGATGAGATTGCATGTTTCCTGTTTCCTATCTTTTCCTTGCTGACGATCTCGTCACAAAACGCAGAGCATTCATTCCAATAATTCATTTATGTATAGATTCCGTTTTATTTATTTTTACCTTTCTTTATTTTTTTTCTCCTTCTTCGAGACTGCCGCTACTCTAGGTTTAGGGCTTCTCACCGTCCAGTCCCAGCCGCACGCGCGCCGTCCACGAAGCCGAATCTTCGAAACTCGTGTGAGGGAGGCGGGAGCCCGCGAAAACACTCTGCTCGCCATTCACAGATTATTTGCTGCCTCACTTCAAGGCCCTGTGCATTAATTATGGTTTTGTTTTTCGATATTTTTTTAGTAGCCGAAAAGGGAGGCGATTTTGAAAAATGCCAGACTAAAAATTCACGGTTTATTTACACTTCAACGTCTTCTCGCCAAACCACAGGGCAGCTTTGCTAACGAGGACTTTGGTTGGTGGTTTGTGTGATAATTCGATCTTCCGAAAATTTCGAATTAATTCTTGAAACGAAGTTACTCTT
The DNA here is from genome assembly GCA_033557465.1 of Ichthyophis bannanicus. Taxonomy (NCBI): domain Eukaryota; kingdom Metazoa; phylum Chordata; class Amphibia; order Gymnophiona; family Ichthyophiidae; genus Ichthyophis; species Ichthyophis bannanicus. Next base: position 340,316,540 of record CM066036.1, on the reverse strand, counting down.
TGTGCCAATACCAAACATGGGAGAAAAACCATCAGCAGACGAGTCCTCTTTTGGGCTTGAGGCTTGAGCATATAGAAATGTTCTGCTCGTACTTTGAGGGTTTTTTTTTGGGGGGGGATACTTGTGTGTGTTTTTTTTTTTTAATAATGCCTTAAAATCCTGTAGAAAGCTGTCTTTGTTTTTCGGTGATTTTTTTTTTTTAATTCAGTATTTGAAACTGAATCGTCTACATATGTTTACATTTGTATGAGTTTTAATATGAATTCTTTGGTTTAAAAGTGCTGAGTGGATGCTGACTTCTGCCTGTTTAGTGTTTTTCTTGAAAGAGTGTAAATGTTGCAATAAAATCCCAGCGCTGAGCATTCGTTTAAGCAGGAAAATCTACAACCAGAACTACCAAGTTTGCCTTAAGTATTTATTTGTTAGTAACACTGGTCAACAAATTTTTACAAAAGTCATGTTGCTGAAATAAAAATAGTCATTTCTTATCAAATTTTATATGCTGAACACGAATATGACAGTGAAATTGCAAAGTTGGCTCTAGTTTTTTTGTAATCTACAAGAATTAATGTTTACATCACAAAATGCATGTCAGTAGTAAATATAATAGGCCTTCAGTTAATACCTGTAAAAAACCAAGTCATAGACTACTTCTTAGATTTTTTCGCCAGTCTCTTGTACAGCTGTTCGGGAGCTTCTCTGGGAAATGTCCAGCAGTAGTCAGCCAGCATTGGACCATTTTCCCTGGTATCTTTGCTCCATTGTTGTGATATCCTGGTGAAAACATTCACCCTGTTCATTACTAAGTGGAGTGGAGGAGTGGCCTAGTGGTTGGGGCAAGGTACTTCAGTCCAGAAGGTCAGGTTCAAATCCCACTAGAGGACAGCAACCTTGGGCCAGAAGGACTGGGGTTTCTAGTCCCACAGGTGCTCCTTGTGGTCTTGGGCAAGCCACTTAACCCTCCATAGCCCATGTTCCCTGTAAAATAGCTATCTCCAAGTTATAATGCCCTGTTCAATATAATTTCAGTTCAATGCAAACCACACTGATGCAGAATAGCACAGTATATAAGAGAAAGTAAATAAATAAATAACCGTACCACAGTTGTCAGGAAAGAAATCAAGATGGGAATCAAGGAAATGTCTCTTTAGAGACATATTGCAGCCAAGTTTCTGATACTGCATCAGCATGTCTTCTACTAGTTCCTTGTAGTTTTCTGCCCTAACATTCCCGAGAAAGTTTGTTGACACTGTGGTAGGCGAAGGCCTATGATCCATGGTGTCTGAAATAAGCAGACAGGCCTAAATAGCTTGACCTGTAAATGAAGCCCGTGGAGAGGCCCATAGGAATTGCACATTCCCCAGAATGCTGCTACTATAGAACTGAAACTTAGCAAAGCACAATCAGCTTAGCTGAGCAGAATCGAAACTCAGAAAAATATAGAAAAATAAGTTTAATTGCTATTGATAAGAGAGCACAGCTGCTATGAAATTAATTAACTCTGCTGAAAGAAAGGTTACAGTGCCCCGCTTTCCCACATGTTCTAACTAGTTAAATGGCCTTGGAAGAGAAAAGTATCTAAGTTGGTGAACTGACCATTGTAATTGGGACTAAAAGGGGGGTAAGCAGGTGTTAAGCCCAGTCAAAGGACATCATTGGATAGCCATATCGGTACCGAAACCAATAGAAGGTGTACGGGAGGGTACCGGGACCAATGAAATGTTTGCCTATGTCTAGAATGGAGAAGAAGTCTATAAAAGTTGTTGTTTTGCTAGAAACCATTGCTCAGCCATTTTGAATTTGATTCTGTTTGAGACTTGTGCACAAATAAATGATTTGGACCTTCTGAACAGACTCCTGGTATCACTGGTTTGTCTGCGCTCTGCTGCTACATATTCTTGGTGCATTGGCCGGGAACGTGTGGTAATAGAGGGTATATAGGGCAATATACCACGACTTTCCGCCTCTACAGGTTTGTTCCTGCCGGGATCGCGCCCTTCCGACATGGGCTCGCTCTCTGGCGCCACCGGTCCCTTGCATCGGAGGGAGCTGGCCGGACCTCGGCGGGTGCCGGGCCCGGTTGGAACCAACACCTCGAACCCGAGTGAGGGGAGTCCGAGGTCCAACTCATGCGCTTGCTTGGGAACTTTGAGGACCGGATCCGGTGAGTATAGTTTTGATTTGGTATGTCTAGACAGATGAGTCAGAGCAGTACTGCCGTTTGAATTTTGAACTTGGAACTTGGTATTTGGTAAGAGAGCTTGATCACCTCTCAAGATGGTCCGACTACCCCTGCATGAGTATTCGCGGGGCGAAACTATCGTCTTCTTGATTTTGGAATTTGAACATGGCCTAGTCAGAAAAGACAGGATTGGGCTGTGTTTTTTGGGATACGTTGCTAGCATGATTGTGTGAATGAAGTGTGAATGAGAGGTCTGGCAGCATGGACCAAGCGAAGGCGGACTCCTGAGTAACGCATTTCCTGGCCGGGCGACCGCGTCCAGGTCGTAAAAAGGAGGAAGCGACTGTCGTCTTGGCTTGTTATTTGTTTCCCTTATATGTTTCTAGGGCCGTGAGGACCCCTTACCCACGGTCCGCCCTCCTTTTCCCTTCTGTCTGTTGTTGCGCGCACACATCGATATGGGAGGGGCGGGGTCTACTAGGCACACTCCATTAGAATGTATGATCACACATTTTAAGTAAGGATATTCAGGAGATTATGGAGTTAAAATGACTGTGACACGATTACAGATTTTGTGTACTAGGGAGTGGCCCGACTTATTTATTTATTTATTTTATTTTATTTATTTAACTATTTCTTTTATACCGCCCCTTCCAGAGATCAAGGGCGGTTTACATATAACAGATTAACGGGGGGGGGACAGGCTTGTGGTTAGATTGTTGGGGTTAAGGGAGTCTTTTCTGAATTGGATGAGGTCTCTTATGGTGCGAAGTTCAATAGGGAGGTCGTTCCAGAGTGTAGGAGCAGTGAATGAGAATGCTCTAGAGCTAGTGGTATTCTTGGTTTTACAGATGGCTTTAGGTATGATGAGGGAGTGGGCTGCGTTTTGTCTGAGGGTCCTTGTCGATGTTGGAGACTGCAGTAATGTGGTTAAGTGTGAGGGGGCTATGTCGTTTATGAGTTTATAGGTTGTTAGGATAATTTTGTATTTGATAATTTTGTATTTGACTTAGACCCTACGTGGCCCCGAGAGGGAACCTTTACCATAGGAATTATTCAGTCAGTTCACCAGAAGGTGTGAGTAGCGCACCCCGATCAGTACCCCTATATAGATTCCTGGTTGAGTATTTGTGAGAGCCCGCCCCCTTGGGCGAAGCGCTGTTATGAAGAACAGTGCAGAATAATGTTAGCACTAACAGATCAAACGCAGAAAATAGATCAGACTAAAAAGACAGGGACAGATGAGAAATCCAGACGAAAACCCGTCCTTGCAGATCCTCAGTCCCCAGGAGTGATAACTCGACAGCCCCGAGCCCAGCATCCAGTAAAGGTGCCACCGCGTCCCGCCCCAGAGCCACAGAGACAGCGGGAGCGGGACCCAACCCCAGAACCATCACCTGAAGAGCAGGCAGATAAGCTTACTTCAGATGAGGAGGATGACTCAAACTGAGACTGAGGAGAAAGTTGAGTCAGAGACAGAAGAGAGAGGAAGGGTCTTCCCAGAGTGATACTGACAGTATAAAGACGACCGTCAGTGTTAGCTCATCAGCCAAAAGTAAAGCGTCCCAGACTAAGCGCACGGGCAGCAAGAAGAAAGCCCCTGCCAGGAGAGTCTCTAAAATCCCCCTCAGATCCAGAAAGACTTCTACTGCAAAAATGATGCCTTTACGGCAAGTCCCGGGGGTGCCCGTAAGGGATGAAGATAATCAGGTGGCAGGACCCCTAAGTTTAGTATATGTGCCCTTCTCCACTACTGATTTGTTAAACTGGAAGTCACATTACGCTTCCTATACCAACAAGCCCCAGGAACTAACAGAATTAATGCATACCATTATGGAAACCCACCAACCCACTTGGGCAGATTGCCGTCAGCTCCTGTCTACCTTATTCACTACTGAGGAGCGGACACGAATTAAGCGAGCAGCTGTCGACTGGCTGGCAGATAACCCTTTAGCACCGGGGGATGGAGTAGGGATAGACAATCGAGAAGCAGCCCAAAGAGAATTCCCAAATGAAGACCCTCAGTGGGATCCGAATACAGAGAGAGGATCCAAATCTCTATCACGGTTTCGCCAGGGCCTCATGCAAGGTCTGAGAAGGGGGGGCCAGAAAGCTATGAATCTTTCTAAAGTGACCGAAGTTAACCAGGGCATAGATGAAAGCCCAGCAGTGTTTTACGAGAGACTAGTTGAAGCATACAGAATGTATACTCCCTATGATCCAGATGCACCAGGAAGCTTATGCATGGTGAATTCTGCTTTTGTAAACCAGTCTCAACCAGACATTAGACGTAAGCTACAGAAACTAGAAGGGTTTGCGGGCATGAATGCAACTCAGTTACTGGAAGTCGCTCATAAAGTGTATGTGAATCGTGATAATGAAAGGAAGAAAGAATGTGATCGAAAGATAAAGAAGAAAGCTGATTTTTTGGCTGCGGCCATAGTTGAACAGAAAAGGGGAGGTTTCCCTAGTCGAAGGAGCAGAGGAAGAGGGCGGGGCCGAGGAGATAGCCAGCCCCAACTAGGCGTGAACCAATGCGCTTATTGCAAAGAGGAAGGACATTGGAGAGATACATGCCCGCAACTCGAAGACGCCCCTCAGGATGACGAAAATAATGCTCAGTGGAGAGAAAGAGGAAGAGGCCGACCCCGGAACCGCGGAGGAGCCAATCGAGAACAGTTTCAACGAGAAAGGGGAGAGGCCATACAAGCAGTGGCCGCAGCGACCTACGATGTAGATGAAGCAGATTAGGACAGACCGGGCTCTGAATTCGCTTTAGGTCTCCAGGAGCCTATGGTCAGCATACAAATAGGAGACCAAGTTATGGACTTTATGGTTGATACTGGAGCAGAACATTCCGTAGTAGACAAACAGATCGCCCCATTATCCGCAAGAGCAGTCACCATTGTGGGAGCAACTGGTGCCAAAGCCACAAAGCCTTTTCTTCAGAACCGTATATGCACTCTGGGAGGACAGCAAATAACACATCAATTTCTCTATATGCCCGAGTGCCCAGTGCCATTATTGGGACGAGATATGCTAGCCAAATTACAAGCCCAAATATCCTTTACTGAGAAAGGAGAGATGCAAATGACAGTGAATTCCCAGACGAAACCTGCTGGATTAATGCTGCTTACTGTTCCTCGAGAAGAAGAATGGAGATATTATAGTAATGAGTCTGCCCAGGACACCTATTTTGAACATACTCTGAAAAGCATTGACGCCCCGCCTGGAGTATGGGCAGAAGGCAATCCCCCAGGCCTAGCCAAACATATAGCTCCAATAATTGTGAATCTCAAGCCTAGTGCTGAACCAATACATGTCAAGCAATACCCCCTCCCAAGAGCAGCAATTGAAGGCATTCACCGCCACTTGTTAAGACTACTAGAGTATGGCCTACTAAACGTATGTCAGTCACCATGGAACACTCCACTCCTGCCAGTAAAGAAGCCTGGAACAGGTGACTACCGTCCAGTGCAGGACCTAAGGAGAGTGAATGAAGCAGTTGAGACCATACATCCAGTTGTGCCAAATCCTTATACACTCTTAGGATTGATTCCAGCGGAAGCTACTCATTTTACTGTTTTAGATCTGAAAGATGCGTTCTTCTGCATAAGATTAGCCCCAATTAGTCAATTGCTGTTTGCCTTTGAATGGCAGGACCCTGTCTCCGGAAGACGGGGCCAACTCACTTGGACACGATTACCCCAAGGATTCAAGAATTCACCTACCATCTTCAGTGCTGCACTGAACCAAGACCTTTCAAGCTATCCAGTGGCCCCGGAGAAGAGAGTACTTCTCCAATATGTGGACAATCTGCTGATAGCTGCTGTATCAGAAAGTGAATGTATACAAGCCACCAAAGACCTCTTGCAGCTACTGGATGAAGCTGGATACAAAGTTTCCAGAGCGAAAGCACAGCTATGCCAAAAAGAAGTGAAATACTTGGGCTTTCGCTTGACTAAAGGAAGCCGACAATTAGGGAGAGAAAGAAAAGAAGCTGTGTGCAGAATCCCAACCCCAACTACCAGAAAGCAAGTCAGAGCTTTTCTGGGAGCGGCAGGATATTGCCGAATCTGGATTCCCAACTTTGCTCAAATTGCCAAACCACTATATGATGCCACCAAAGGAGAATAAAAGTCGCCACTAGAGTGGGGACCTGAGCAGGATGCAGCCTTCAAGACGTTAAAGGAAGAATTGATGTCGTCACCAGCACTCGGATTACCAGATGTTCACAAGCCTTTTCATTTATTCGTGCATGAGGTGCAAGGAAACGCCTTAGGCATGTTGATTCAGAAATTAGGACATTGGGAGCGACCTGTAGCATACCTATCAAAACAATTGGACACTGTGGCCAAAGGATGGCCACCTTGCTTGAGAGCAGTTGCAGCTACAGCATTGTTAGTGAGTGAAGCAGATAAACTCACCTTAGGACAAAGTCTACGAGTCACTGTGCCACATGCAGTACTTGCCCTCATGGAACAGAAAGCGAATCATTGGCTCACCAATTCCCGAATGCTGAAATATCAGAGTATGCTATGTGAAAACCCACAGATACAATTGGAAGTAAGCCATGCCTTGAATCCAGCCACATTGATACCTGTCAGCGAAGAACCCCCAGAGCATGACTGTATAGAAGTCATGGATACTGTATTCTCAAGTCGGCCTGATTTGACAGATGTGCCCCTAGAGAATCCTGATCAGACTTATTTTGTAGATGGAAGTAGTCTCATCATTGATGGACGACGTTGCGCCGGGTATGCAGTAGTCACCCGGGAGGAAGTCATTGAATCATCAGCCCTGGCATCAGGCACATCAGCCCAGAAGGCAGAATTGATAGCACTTACCCGAGCATTAGTATTAGGTGCAAAACTCTTGTTAAATGTGTACACGGATTTCAAATATGCCTTCACCACTTTGCATGCACATGGAGCTCTATACAAAGAACGAGGGCTCATTATGTCAGGAGGAAAATCGATCAAATATGGCCCAGAAATATTGATGTTACTAGATGCAGTATGGGCCCCAACATGTGTAGCCGTCATGCACTGCCGAGGACACCAAGCAGGTGAAGGAGATGTTGCCCAAGGAAACAGATTCGCTGATGCCTCAGCAGAAAAGCAGCCATGACAGGCCAAATTTCATCACACGCCATGCCAATGCAGGCAGCATTATTTCCAGTACCCCTTAATTCATGGACACCACGATATACCACCAAAGAATTGGATTACTACTGTAATAAGGAAGAGGGAGTGCTGAAAGATGGGTGGATTGAGCTGCCGCCAACCGAGGGCAGCCAACCCCCAGGACGAATAGTAATCCCTGAACTATTGGGACCAGCCTTTGTCAAGGCTTTCCACCAAGCCACACATTATGGAAAAAGTGCTATGGAAAAAGCACTCTAGCCACATTTTTGCATCGCTTTTTTGGGAGCCCTATCAGCCTCAGTAGCGCGCCAGTGTCTAATTTGTGCCAAGAACAATGCCAAACAGGGTCCCACGCCACCACCCCGAGTTCAGTCAGGAGGCGTAACCCCCATGCACCACCTGCAAATTGACTTTACTGAAATGCCAAAAGCCAGTGGATACCGCTACTTGTTAGTATTAGTTTGTACCTTCTCTGGGTGGGTGGAGGCTTACCCCACCAGGACTGAAAAAGTCCGAGAAGTTACCAAAGTTTTGCTGAGAGAAATTATCCCCAGATTCGGAATTCCAGCAGTAATAGGGTCAGACAATGGGCCCTCATTTGTATCTCAGATTACTCAACAGTTAGCAAATGCCCTGCAGATACAATGGAAGCTACACACTGCATATAGACCTCAGAGTTCAGGGAAAGTTGAGCGAATGAATCGTACCTTGAAAGCCCAAATGTCCAAGCTTTATCAGGAGACTCGCCTAAAGTGGCCCCAAGTGCTCCCAATAGCTTTGCTCAGAATACGCTCAGCTCCTGTGAAATCTACAGGATTCTCCCCTTTTGAGGTAGTGTATGGCAGACCCCCACCAATAGTGCAGGGAATTAAAGGAAGTTTAGCCCAGATTGGTTCAGAAATAACCAGACAAGAACTTCTAGCTCTTAGTTTTGTTCTACAGACTCTTCATGCGTGGATACAGGACCAGCTGCCCATCAATTTGACGGAACCCCTACATCCCTACAAGCCTGGTACCTCGGTGTGGATCAAAGATTGGAAGAAGACACCGCTGGAACCTCATTGGAAGGGACCATACACCGTCATCCTGTCTACCCCAACTGCAGTAAAGGTAGCAGAGATCGATTCCTGGATCCATCACAGCAGAGTCAAGCCAGCAGCCGTTACAGATTCCGAACAGTGGACAGCGGTACAACATCCTGATGTACCCTTGCGACTTACCCTGAGACGGCAACCAGCGACCTAGATTCTCTTGGGATTATCCCAACAACCACAGTGCCTTGCGGTAAACAAGTCTTTCGAAGAGGATTGCTGTTTCCAATACAGCAAGATTTGCTCAAACAAACCTTATGTGTGCGATTCTGTACACTGATTGATACTATATTGATTAACAATATTCAGAGCCAACTGTAGCTGATAAGTTAGTTGGCATACGACGGACATTTTGAGGATCTTCAATCAACATTCAACACCCGTTGAATTGCTTCATTAGCAAACGGGACGGCGTTGTGCCAAGAAGAGGACGTCGAGGTCAAGATTTTCGAGTGAGGATTCAGAAGAACTCCAATCAACATGCATCTTTGTTTTTACTTTGTCCTGGTTGCTTGCCTGGGGGGCCTTGAACTGACTTGTGCCTTGCCTCCATGTACTGCTTGCATTACTTCCACTCGGACTGGAATGAAAGTAACTCAGACTGCTTTATCATTCATACTATACCTGTACTGGTAAAGTAACCCGGTGTATTTATAACACCACGGAACTGAATGTCTGTACCAAAGGTAATACTAAGGTGTGTTTTAACCCGCATCAGAATCCATCCTATTATACTTCAGAGATACGATGGAATGATGCAGATGGAGACTTACTTAATGCTACCTCCCCACTCACCGACCCTACTAAGCTTGCTGTATTGTACTTTGATGCTTGTGATGCTATCAATAGGGATAGCCGTTCAAAATGTGCTGATTGGGAAAAAAACTTATGCTCTTAATGATAAGTACATGTGTCCAGAAGGAACCACTGGATGGGGAGAATGTACAGGTAAACGAGTTTTAGCCAATGAATATAGCACAGCCCCGGTTGCAGATTATTATTGCCCAAGGTGGGAATGTGTTTTCTATGCCACATGAAAAACCGGAATGGTAGAAAATACCAGAGACAATCGAATGGCGATTTTGCAAAAGCCATATGTGAAGAATATAGAAAAGCATTGCAAGAAAGGAGCTTGTAATCCATTAGAGTTTATTGTAATAAATCCCAGTGCCTGGAAGCAGGGGTATAAATTTGGACTCAGAATTGCAGGTTCTGGGTCAGATCCCGGAACCATTGTGTATATTAGATTAAACACCCAGGCCCATAGGTCGTCACGATATCAAATACATAACACTTTTTACGAGACTATGCATATAAATAGGTTTGATATCCCTCACCCTTCCCAGAATTTGTTTCTAGAATTAGCGGGAGCAGTAGTTTCCAGCTTACACATTTCAGATTGCTACTTTTGTGGTGGGACACGAATGGGTGACCAGTGGCCATGGGAAGCCCAAGAATTGAATTATTCTATAACTTATAACCAAACTGAATTACATAAGACTACAAGCGAATGGGTATTGGCACACCCAATAGTTGGACGGCTCTGCTATGCCAGAACTGGACCTCAGTTCACTCTGCAGGTGGGACAGCTGGTCTGTCTCAGCCAAAAGTTCTATAATGACACTACCAAACAGACGTCTTGGTGGTCAGGGGTTAATGCATCTGAACCCCCTAATCCATTAGCAAAATTTCCCGAACTTGCCGATCTATGGACTAATCTTGCCCAGCCCCATGCCTGGCAAGCCCCACCAGGCTTGTATTGGATCTGTGGAACTCGAGCATATGCCCGACTCCCTATACACTGGGGAGGGGCGTGTGTTCTGGGGACCATTAGACCTTCTTTCTTCTTGTTACCCACAGAACATGGAGAGCAATTAGGATACCCAGTATACACTAAGAGACAGAAGAGAGCAGCCCTACAGATAGGCAAGTGGCAGAAATGGGATGGCGATGATTGGCCACCTGAAAGAATCATTGCCTATTATGGACCGGCCACATGGAATGACGATGGTATGTGGGGCTATCGGACCCCTGTATATATGATTAATCGTATCATCCGCTTAAAAGCAGTAGTTGAATTAATAACTAATGAGACTAGCCAAGCACTCACACTTTTAGCTAGACAGAGCACACAAATGCGTACTGCCTTATATCAGAATCGCTTAGCACTAGACTACTTGTTGGCAGCTGAAGGAGGAGTATGTGGTAAACTGAATTTAACCAATTGCTGTTTGAAGATAGATGATAAAGGTCAAGTAGTCGAAGAGATTGCTGAAAATATGCGAAAACAAGCTTACTTGCCAGTACAGACTTGGCATGGTCTTAGGATTCCTAATTGGTTCGCCTCTATTTTCTCAGGTTTAGGAGGACCTACTACTTTCCTTATGCTCATATTAATAATTATTGCTGTGTTTTTACTATTACCATGTATAATTCCATGTTGTATGCGTTCTATAAATAGTGTTATTGAAAACACCGTAGAGCGGAAAACCGCAACTAAAATTTTGGCCTTATGGCATCCTCGGCCCACGATATATGGTCGTAACCCGACCCCAGTATAATCAGATTAAGTGATTTAACTCTCACACCTTATTAAATAGTAGGGTGAGATTAATCAAAGGGGGGAATGTGGTAGGCGAAGGCCTATGATCCATGGTGTCTGAAATAAGCAGATAGGCCTAAATAGCTTGACCTGTAAATGAAGCCCGTAGGAATTGCACATTCCCCAGAATGCTGCTACTATAGAACTGAAACTTAGCAAAGCACAATCAGCTTAGCTGAGCAGAATCGAAACTCAGAAAAATATAGAAAAATAAGTTTAATTGCTATTGATAAGAGAGCACAGCTTCTATGAAATTAATTAACTCTGCTGAAAGAAAGGTTACAGTGCCCCGCTTTCCCACATGTTCTAACTAGTTAAATGGCCTTGGAAGAGAAAAGTATCTAAGTTGGTGAACTGACCATTATAATTGGGACTAAAAGGGGGGTAAGCAGGTGTTAAGCCCAGTCAAAGGACATCATTGGATAGCCATATCGGTACCGGAACCAATAGAAGGTGTACGGGAGGGTACCGGGACCAATGAAATGTTTGCCTATGTCTAGAATGGAGAAGAAGTCTATAAAAGTTGTTGTTTTGCTAGAAACCATTGCTCAGCCATTTTGAATTTGATTCTGCTTGAGACTTGTGCACAAATAAATGATTTGGACCGTCTGAACAGACTCCTGGTATCATTGGTTTGTCTGCGCTCTGCTGCTACAACACTAGGCGAAAAGCATTCCATGCTTCCTGATCGTATCTCCAGTCTAGTCCCGGACCTCTGGGTTGTCTTCCTTATTCAGCAGTTTGGAGACTGAGGAACCTCCTTCTTTTGTGATATCACCGGTATATCCTCCCTGGGACTGCCTCCATAGATCAGTTACCTCAGTCTCCAAGCAGCTGAAGAGATGGTGAGCCTGGTCATCCGGGCTCACTGGAGGAACAATTAAGTATAAGTTTTAGTTTTGAGTGGGTTAGTTTTGATAAAAGAGAGGAGAGTCCTTGCCTTGGGCAGGGACTGTATCTTTAAAAAAAGAAACATAACGATTGCAGAACCCCTCACCTTCTGGGTTCCCGGGGGTCTGTGAGCTTCACCCAAATTCTCACAGTAGCGGGAAGTTTGTTCCGGTTGAAGGCAGAGCCAGAGGAATTCCTTTGCAGAAAACCGGAGAGCGTGCACTGCCGGCGCTTTACAGATAGTCTGCCTGTCAGTGCACCCGGGCTGATCGCAACGGTCCCCCGCCTTGTGCACAGCTCATAACATTCTGAGCCAGCAGCGAAGAAACAGCTTAACAGATAGAGGCAAGCTGTTTCGGGTGAAGGGGGAGATCGCCGGAAGGTAAGACAGGCTGATTCCAGAGGTTTGTGCAGTCAGCACATTTGCGTGCAAAACGGGGACCAGGCCGGGCCGCGTGGCAGCGGTGCAGGAGACATTGAGAGCAGCGCCGAAGTTTACCAGGAGCCTTTCTTATACGCAGGGGCCTCGTTTAGCTGCCTAATGGGGATTTTCTTGTTTGGCCATGGTAGCTGGTGAGCGTGGTTAAGATCTTAAAAAAAAAAAAAAAAAAGTAAAGAGGTTTTTTCTTTTGCCGGGGCCGTTTGGGCAGTTCTGGTCTTCTCCAGGCTCTGATTTTCTTTAGGAGCGGGGAGAAGCTCGGCGCAGTGCTACCATGCCCTCTAGACCCCAATGTTTTGTCTGTGGGGCTAGGAGAGGCACGGTATCCGATGCGGGGGGTGTGCAAAAGTTGCACCAAGGAAGCCTCTGTCATGGATCAGGCAGTGGATAATAAGGTGGAACATTTGGTAGTTGAAGAAGGCCTTTTAGGGGTTCAGGCAGCAGGCTTGCCTCTCGGGGAGCCAGTGGCTGGGCCATCCTCCGCTCCGGACATTCCTCTTTCTCCTACTCCCTGGCCCAAGGGGCTGGAGGCTATTTTTTCAAAAGACTTTGTAGCTGTCCTGCAACAGGCATTGGGGGGCATGCCGCAGGGGCAGGCTATTGGGACCCCTGCCGAACACGGGGTTAAGAGGGCCGCGTCCTCCCATAGAGACGAAAAGGTTCAGGACGGAGCTAAGAGACCACGGATAGATGAGGAGGCGAAAGATCAGTCCGTTGCTTCAGAGGGGCAATTGTCAGAGGACGATACCCGCAGTGTGGACCTTGAAGAGGAACTGGAGGAAGGTGAGTTAGCGGAGAAGGAAGATCAGGCTCGAGTTGTGCGCATCTTTCGCAGAGAGGAACTGCCTGCTCTCATTGTGGAAACCCTTAAGGCGCTAAACATGCCGACTCCGGGGTCGGCAGAAGATGAGGCCCTAGAAGATCCACTGTTACAGGTATTTAGAAAGACTCAAAGGGCTTTTCCGCTGCATAGGGTGTTTCAGGAAATGATCCAAGAAGAGTGGAATGTTCCGGAAGCGCCTCTCAAGGGCGCTAGAGTGATGAACCGTCTTTACCCTATGGTGGACCAGGACAGGGAGTTGTTTAAGTCTCCCAGAGTAGATGCAGCCGTAGCAGCGGTCACAAAGAGAACCACGATCCCAGTGGAGGGCGGTGCGGCCCTCAAGGATGCTCAGGACAGGAAGTTGGATTCGCTGCTCCGGCAGGTGTTTGATGTAAATGCCTTGTCGCTCCAGGCTGCCATCTGTGGTGCCTGGGTGGCCAGGGCTTGTTTGCTATGGTCGCAGCGACTCCAAGATGGTCAGGCATCTAACACGGCGGGGGAGGCTGCCAAGTTGAAGTTGGGAGCGGCCTACCTGGCGGATATTCATTATGATCTTATGCGAGGTTTGACCAAAAGTATGGCTTAAGCGGTAGCGGCAAGACGTTATCTTTGGCTCCAGAATTGGGCAGCTGATAACTCGTCTAAATCACTCCCCCTAATTTCTCACTCTTCGCTTGTAACAGAGATAACAGAAGAGGTGGAGGAGTCTTCATAATAGCAAAGTCCGAGCTGCAATACCGAGTGTCCCTAACCAGAAGCTCTCAGCACATAGACACTATAACTATCACAAATAGAAGCAACTCTATCAATCTCATTTACTCAGCACCAAACGCAGTATCAGAAGATTTCTCGGATATAATAAACTTGGCCTGCAACCCTGATAATCCCAACAAACCAAACTGGTTGTTGGGTGATTTTAACCTTGCCTCTCTACATCACGACTTGTCTAGTACATTCCTCGATGCAATGACAGACCTTGGATACAAGCAAATCGTGCACAACCCCACACACAAACAAGGGAACATCCTCGATTTGATATTCGTTCCTTCAGCAGTCACAAGCTTAAATAATCATACCCAACCATCTATTATCCCAGTCCCTTGGTCAGACCATAGCCTGATCATATTTCAGATACCAACAAATCCAAACACACTCGCCCAGCCAGTCACCTCAACAGCAAGCTCAGGGCAATTTAAGCCGTTAGACATAGAGACCCTCACTAAACAAGTGCTGCCAAAACTATCCAAGCTAACGGACAACCTGAACGAATTGATCTCTAACTGGAACGACACTCTCTATCAGTATGCCCATCAACCAATCATGAACAAGAAACTCCCACCCAAGAATCGCTCCAATAAAAAACAGGATGCCCCATGGTTCTCTACAGAACTACGTACATCTCTACTTCAACTGAGGAAGTTAGAAAGAAAGTGGAGACACACCCACAACAGCCAGGATCAAGAAGAGTACCTCACTCACCTCAAAAAGCATCGTGAACTAACTTGGGCCACAAGGAAAGAATTCCACTCCGATCTTCTCAGCAAAGCACTAAACAGACCACGTGATCTCTTCAATTTAGTAAAAACGTTAACCAAAGAACCATCGCCACCGCATCAAGAATCCATACAACCACAATTATATGCCAACTTCATCCAATCCAAATTGGTCAAGGCGAATACAACTTCATCACAAGTACTAATCCAACTCCCTCAAGCTCAAGCTTCACTCGATAAATTTTCACCTCCATCAAGAAAAACCATCGAAGATATTATCGCCATCATAAACACCACCATGGCACCAAATGACCCATGTCCAGCACACTGGATCAAAACCTTACGTGCTGAGCTTAGCCCTTGCATAGCTAAGATCGCAAATATCTCCTACCTAACTGGGATTTTCCCTACTGCCCTTAAACAAACATCAATTCTCCCACTACTAAAAAATAACCAGATGGACCCAAAGAAGGAAGAGTCTTACCGTCCAATTTCCAGTATTCCCTATCTAGCCAAGATACTTGAGAAGGAAACTCAGAGGCAGATCCAACAACACATAGACACAGCAGCCCCGTTGGACCCATGCCAACACGGATTCCGAGAAGCTCATGGAACTGAAACACTCATGACTTCACTATTCTACAAACTCATTTGTGGGATCAACAACATTCACATGGCCATTGCAATGATTTTCCTGGACATATCAGCGGCATTCGACTCAGTTGACCATAAGATTATGCTAGCTAGACTTCACGAAAAAGGCATCCATAACCTTGCCTGGGACTGGTGCAAATCATACCTAGAAGAGCGTTGGCAACAGGTCCGTATAGGCAACATTACATCTGAACCCTTCCAACAGAAACAAGGAGCACCCCAAGGCTCATCTCTATCTGCGCTGCTTTTTAATATATACATGCAGCCAATCTGCCAAATCACCAGAGACTTCGGTATATCTTGCCTATTATATGCAGATGACATGCTAATTTTCACACCGATCAATGTAGCAAATCCTGACTACTCTGCACTAATCAACTGTTTCAATGCAATAACCGACTGGCTTCTCAATCAGAACATGAGAATAAATTTCAAGAAAACCGAAGTGCTCATAGCCACAAGAAACAAGCAATTTTCTCCACCAACCACCCTCATAGTAAGAGATGCAGAACTCCCGATCAAGGCCTCCATAAAGTACCTCGGTGTGATACTCGATCAGCAACTCAATCTTAAGGAGCACATAAAGAACACAGTAAGGACAATTTACTACAAACTAAAAACACTGCGTCACCTGAAACCAATGCTGGAGACCATGGATTTCCGTACAGTTTTCCAAGCAATAGTCACACCGCACTTCGACTATGCGAATATCATCCTTCATGGCCTCCCCAAGAATACACTAAGTCCACTTCAACTGGCGATGAACGCGGCAGCCCGTATCTTATCCGGAGCTTCAAAAAGAGATCATATAACACCAATACTGATCGATCTACACTGGCTCCCGATAAACTGCAGAATAATATACAAAGCTCTCCTCATCACATTCAAGGCTATTAATAAAATATCCCCTGCATCGATCTCAAATCTACTCACCCACGCACCGAACAATAGATCCAGGAGACTAGTAGCAGAAAACACACTAGTTACTCCTAGTATCTCCACAAAATGGACACCACAAACCACTAACAGAGCTTTTGTGTCTTATGCTCCCAAGTGCTGGAACAAACTACCCCCCAGCATCAGATCAATCAGGGATATCACCCAATTCAGAAAGTCTATCAAGCACTATTTATTCACTTTGCACTTCAAGCTACCATACACACCATAGAATTGTCTTCCGCATCACTCATCTAACTCTTACACATAACAACAACCCAGAACAAAGGTTTAAAATGTGAAAAATACTGCATTTCGTCAAATACCAAACCTTGATGTAACATATTTAATTGTATATAGTTATCCCCAGTACACACCCAGTTTACCTTCCCTGTTATCTGTAAACCTAGATCAGTTATATATTGACAGGTATGTTGTTGTTTAATGTAAACCGCACTGATGATGAATAGTGCGGTATATAAAAACTGTTAAATAAATAAAATAAAAATAAATAAAGCTAGACTAAGTAAGCTTCCCTTTAAAGGTCGGCTCTTGTTTGGAGAGGAGCTTGAAAAGTTAGTCAAGGATCTAGGGGAGTCTAAAGGCGGTAGATTGCCAGAGGATAAGCCTAAGCAAGGGCGGACGGCTCCCGTGGGCAAGGGCCAACAGCGAGATTTTCCTCGGTTTCGGGCCCAGAAGTATAATTCCGGTCAGAGAGGCAGGTTTCCCAATAGAAACCGGGGGTTTCGGGGGCAGGAAGAGGTTTTGACCCCTCCTCCTCCACTGCCTCAAACCTGCGGAAGTCGCAATGAAGTCACGGGGGTCCAGGCATCCCTGGTTCCCGTAGGGGGGCGATTACGGTAGTTCTATGCCGCCTGGGTCCGAGTCACGTCAGATCAGTGGGTGCTGGAGGTGATCCGAGAGGGTTATGCCTTGGAGTTGCGGCAGCCAGTACGGGACGCCTTCGTGGGGTCCCTCTGCAAATCGCAGAGCAAGTGCGAGGCAGTGAGGGGGACAGTATGAAGGTTCCTAAGTCTCGGCGCAATAGTACCGGTGCCCCTAGACGATTACGGTTGTGGTTGATACTCCATTTACTTCGTGATGACAAAGAAGGATGGAGGGGTCCGGCCAATTCTGGATCTCAAGGGAGTGAATCGTTGTCTTCGGGTGTTGCACTTTCACATGGAAACCCTGCGGTCGGTGATAGTGGCGGTCCGCCAAGGAGAATTTTGGACTTCCCTGGACCTCTCGGAAGCGTACCTTCACATTCCCATTCGGCCGGATCATCAAAGATACCTCCGCTTTGCGGTACCTTTCGGGCACTTTCAATTCAGGGCACTGCCCTTTGGCCTAGCGACGGCTCCGCGCACTTTCACCAAGGTCATGGTGGTAGTCGCAGCAGCCCTGCACATAGAAGGAATTCTGGTACATCCTTACTTAGATGATTGGTTAATTCGTGCAAAATCTGAACCCGAGTGCGAGAGGGCTACGGCCAGAGTAGTGTCTTTCCTAGAGAGTCTCAGTGTCAAAGAGTCAGCTGGTTCCCACCCAGTGTCTGGAGTATTTTGGGGCTCAGTTCGACACCAAACTGGGACAAGTGTTTCTTCCTCGGTAAAGGGCACAGGGCCTGTGGAAGCTAGTCCGGGGATTCTTGACCAAGGTGGCTCCCACGGCGTGGCAGTACTTGCAACTGTTAGGAACGATGGCGGCGACAATAGAGTTGGTGCCGTGGGCGAGGGCACACATGCGGCCGTTGCAAAGAGCGCTCCTCAGGTGCTGGTCTCATCAAAAGGATCGGCTGTCGCAGAGGCTCCCTTGTCTGGAAGAGACGCGGGTGGCTCTGCGGTGGTGGTTAGTTCCCGAGTCGTTGCAAAGGGGGATGCCATTGGAGGCGCCCGTCTGGCTGCCCCTAACGACAGATGCCAGCCTGTTGGACTGGGGAGCGCACTTCCAGAGCAGGTTCACCCAGGGTCTCTGGAACGCACAGGAAAAGACTTGGTCAATCAACAGGCTGGAGTTGCGAGTGGTGTCGCTAGCCTTGCAAAAGTTCCAGGCCTTTCTTGGAGGGACAGCAGTGCGAGTGTTTTCCAACAACGCGACCGCGGTGGCCTATGTCAATCGGCAAGGGGGCACCAGCAGTGTGGCGCTGGAATCCGAGGCCAAGGAGCTATGCAGGTAGGCGGAGGAGAATCTGTTAGCATTATCGGCAGCCCATGTAGCAGGCATGGACAATGTAGAGGCCGATTTTCTAAGTCGGGTGAAGGTGGATCCAGGGGAGTGGGTCCTTCATCCGGAGGTCTTTCACATGCTGGAGCGCCGGTGGGGCACACTGGTCATGGATCTCATGGCAACTTTTCACTCGGCTAAGGTCAGTCGTTTTTACAGCAGGAGAAGGGAAAGGATGTCGGAGGGCCTGGATGCTCTAATTCAAAGCTGGCCAGAAGAGCAGCTCCTGTACGTCTTTCCGCCGTGGGTTCTGATAGGCAGAGTGGTGCAGCGCATAGGAGGACACAAAGGGCAGGTGATTCTGATAGCCCCGGACTGGCCGCGCCGACCTTGGTACGCAGATATGGTAAGGCTCCTGGTGGCCAGACCATGGAGGCTCCCGACCCGGGCGGATCTGTTGTCGCAGGGGCCTCTGCTCATGCCTCACATGGATCGGTTCTCGCTTACGGCTTGGCTATTGAGAGGGCTCGCTTGAGAGCCAGAGGTTATTCCATGCCAGTCATTTCGACATTGTTGAAGGCCAGGAAGAGGTCTACGTCCTTGGCGTATGTGCGAGTCTGGAGAATTTTTGAAGAGTGGTGCAAGGACAGGGCGGCTGAGGCGTTAAAAGCCTCCATTCCCCAGATATTAGAGTTTCTGCAGGATGGTTTCGACAAGGGCTTGGCGGCCGCATCGCTCAGGGTGCAGGTCGCAGCCATATCATGTTTCAGAGGTAGGATACGTGGACGTCCGATCGGGGGACATCTGGATATCAAGCGGTTCCTAAGAGTGGTGTCCCTGTTAAGGCCGCCAAGTAGACAGATAATTGCTAAGTGGAACCTGCCATTCGTACTACAGGCATTAGAACGGGAGCCATTTGAACCCCTGGCTCAGGCGTCGGTGAAGGATCTTACCTTGAAGGTAGTGTTTCTAGTGGCAATCTGTTCGACGAGAAGAGTTTCAGAATTACAGGCTTTATCCTGTAGGGAGCCCTATCTGTCGTTTTTTGAATCCAAGGTGGTGTTGAGGCCAGTTCCAGCCTTTTTGCCTAAGGTGGTATCGGCGTTTCATGTAAATCAGGAAATTTCTTTGCCAGTGTTGCGTAGAGATGCTGGTGGTCTAGCGGCAGGGCAACCGAATCTCTTGGACATTAGGCGAGCGTTGAAAAAGTATCTGCGTCGGACGGCAGGTTTTCGTAGGTCTGAGAGGCTCTTTGTCCTATTCGCAGGGCCAAGGAAAGGAGAGGCGGCGTCAAAAGCGTCCACTGCTAGATGGATCAAGGAGACCATTGTGTCTGCGAACCTGTTGAAGGGTAGGAAGGTTCTGGAGGGGCTGCGGGCCCATTCCACTAGAGCGCAAGCAGCGTCCTGGGCGGAATGCTGGCTGGTACCGCCACTAGAAATTTGTAAGGCAGCGACTTGGTCGTCGTTGAATTCCTTTGTTAAGCATTACCGTCTGGATGTACAGGCGGAACAGGATTCCTGTTTTGGAGCTGCAGTCCTTCAGGCTGGTAAAGCGGGGCCCTCCCGTTAAATTTACTGCTCTGGTACATACCCAGAGGTCCGGGACTAGACTGGAGATACGATCAGGAAGGTGAAATTAGACTTACCTGCTAATTGTTGTTCCTGGAGTAGATACAGTTTAGTCCCGTATCCCGCCCAGGGAGGTGTTTTCTATGGACTGCAGCCTGAAAGATTTTGAAGCGGACACAGGCAGCATTTTCATTTCGGGGTTACATTTCTCTGGATGGAAGATGCTAGTGAGCCGTTGTCCCTTCATAAGGTGAGGGGAGGGCTTCGGCGGGTTTAAAGTTAAACTTTGCAGTTTTGAAGTTGGGGGAAATGGAATTTCTTCCCGTTTTTGATAGATATTGGATAGTTACAGGGTAAGTTTTGCATTTGTTAGGTGCAGTTGATACTTACTTGTTGCTCCGGGGAGTCTGCTTTGTCAATAGGAAACTGATCTATGGAGGCGGTCCCGGGGAGGATATACCTGTGACATCGCAAAAGAAGGAGGTTCCTCAGTCTCCAAGCTGCTGAATAAGGTAGACAACCAGAGGTCCGGGACTAGACTGTATCTACTCCAGGAACAACAATTAGCAGGTAAGTCTAATTTCACCTTGTTTCTCATCACCCTCCAGCAAGTTGTTGAACCGGTCATCTTTGAAGAGCTCTCGAATCTGAGGACCCACAAAAACTCCCTCTTTAATCTTTGCTTCGCTGAGTCGAGGGAATTTTCATGCAGGTATCGGAAAGCTGGCGAAGTGCGGTCCATGGCTTTTCACAAAGTTTTTCATCAAACCTAGTTTGATGTGAAGGGGTGGTAGCAGGATTTTGTGAGCCTCAACCAGAACTGGGTGCTGGATGTTCTCTCCAAATGTTACATTTTGTCTGCGATTCCATTCCTTCCACAAGTAGTGCCAATCCCTTGCTTGGCTATCCCACTCACATAAGAAACACATGTATTTTATACATCCCTGCTGCAGTCCCATTAAAAGGGCAACTACCTTCAAGTCACCACAGAGGTGCCAGCTGTATGTTTATGTTTATATTTATTTGATATACTGCCCTACTTTATCATCAGAGCGGTTTACAATTCACAATTAGAAACAGGCACAGGGCCAGAAAGGAGGAAAGGAAGTTACAATTGTTGATATAATAAAACGAGAGAAAGGATACAGGACTATACTTAGGGGACAGGATCAGACGAGGGGAGGGAAGGTCATAGGCCAAGGAAAAGAGGTGGGTTTTTAGGTCTCACTTGAAGGTGGCGTGATGGGGTTCTAACCGGAGGGAGGTGGGGAGTGAATTCCAGAGTGCGGGGTGTGGTGAAGACTCCCCTCCAGAGGAAATGGAGATAGGGGAAAATCCTGATAGAAGGGATGACACACACAGGATTTCCAAAACTGACTTGGAAAAAACACAGTTATCGGCTGAGCTGAAGACAAGCCCCAGCCCAGGGGAGGAGTTAGGCTTCAGCACTGATTGGGCACGCCCAGGGGAACGACAGGAGTGACGGGAAATGAAGCCCTTTTTAAATCATCAGACAGGATTGACAGAGGAGGCAGCAAGGCTGGCAAAGGAAGCAGCAAGGCTGGGAAAGAAGGCAGCAAGGCTGACAAGGAGAGCAGCAAGAAACGAAGCAGACGAGAAGCAGCTTCCAGTGCACGTTGGTCTTCAGGAGGAACTTGGAATCAAAGGGGAAAAACGCTAGAACCCTGGGAGAAGGCAGAACCCTGGAACAGTAAGCCTTGGAGCCCAATATACTCTCAAGGAGATCCTTACTACACGGTAGAGCCTAAACGTGGGAAGGCTAGCAAACCCAGCTCTTGGAGAAAAGGTATTTTGTCTGGTGGCGAGCAGTGCTATAAAAGCCAGGTACCAAAACAGGAAAGAAGTTTTTCTGAGAGAAATTCCCCTAGCAGAAGAACTAGCCATAAGGCTCCTGAGTTTCTAGAGAGGAGAGAGTCCTGGAAGAAAGGTGCCTGTTCTTATGCCAACGTCTCTGGTAAAGGTAAAGCTGAATTTCCTAATTTTAATGCCTTGCTGGAGAAACCCTTTTATTGTGCTGACCTCCCTAAGCCAAACTCTGCAACAGGAGCAGATAGTGAGTGGGGGAAGGGTGTGACCCTTACCGGAGACTATCAAGCAGCTAAAGAGCAGCTACAGGCTGAATTGCTTCTAAAAGAGTTTCAGCAATTTCTGGAGCTAAAGTCAGGGAAACATAAGAAACCTGATGAAGAGAACAATTGCCTTAGCCCAGATTAATGTATGCAGATAGATAATGATGTGCCTACCTTGAGTTATGATCCTTGTGCAATGGATTGCTCTTTATGTTTTAGAGAGTAACAGTGTAAAGAAGCATCTGGAGTTTGTATG
The DNA here is from genome assembly GCA_033557465.1 of Ichthyophis bannanicus. Classification (NCBI taxonomy): domain Eukaryota; kingdom Metazoa; phylum Chordata; class Amphibia; order Gymnophiona; family Ichthyophiidae; genus Ichthyophis; species Ichthyophis bannanicus. Next base: position 340,294,199 of record CM066036.1, on the reverse strand, counting down.
AGAAGAATACAAAACGTTTGCTATAACTGTTGCCTAGCTGTGAAAGTTCACAAATTGTTTTCACCTGTTTCTGTAAAGCCACGCTGTGAGGAGAACAGCTGTTACTGTGAGGCTGCAATAATCCCAAGCAACCACATGAGGCAAAGCTGAGTAGAAGCTACCGTGACTGTGTAAAGCTGAGTTAAAGCTATTTAATTTCAGTTGTTTTCCTGACCTCCTGATTTCACCTTTATTTTGAAAGTTGCACCTTTACGTTATGCACCTTTGAATTGTAATGCGTTGAAAATATCCCCACAACAAATAAATTTCTTGCAAGCCTTATCACTCGAGTCACAACTACAACTTTCATCCCTAAAGAAAAAAAAACAAGTATACTACGAATCCCAGCATTCATAGGGATCAGTACCAGCTTTATTCATAAGGGACATTATATAAGGCCACTCCTGCCTGTAAGCTCTAGGGCCCAGGCAGGAGCGTCGCAGGGGCTGATGAAAAAGAAAGCAGAGGAGCGGGTGGATTGAAGGCGAGCAAGGGAGGGGGAAGGGAGGTTAAGGTGGAAGGAGCGGGGAGTGTGTCTGGGGGTGTGGAATGTAATAAGGTCTGCCAGGTATTGTGGCGTACTAGTGTGAAGAGCCCTGTGAACTAGAGTAAGTAACTTAAACTGAGTGCAAAAGGAGTGGAAGTCAGTAGATGCTTTAAGTTATCGTATATCTCTTTCATGTGGATGGCATGCGCTACTGGAATAGATGGAAGACGGTTTCCATTGTTCAAAAGCACAGCCTTCAGACTCAGTTTCGAAGAGTCTATAAATAGTCTCCAGTCTTGTGGGTCATGAGTGAATTTTAAGGCATTCATGAGGCTTTCAATATCTGAACAGAATACCAGATTACTTTCCTTTCCGACTGCGTATAGTACACTGCTGACGTCAGATGGCTTCAGCAGCCGTCTGGCAGTAGTATTGCATTGCTCACAGTAAGCTATCAAGGAGTCCACCAGCACTCACAGGATACAAGCTGGGGTTTTATACAGTTAGCCTAGCAGTTTGTCACGTGGGTTAGAGCAGAATAGCAATTTGGAAGAATTCTCTGGGCCCCTTGCTTATCTAGGTGGCATATCTGGGATGTACCTGACGGCTAGGATTCCCTGATTGGTCAGTTGAGGGGTGGCTACCTTATCTCTCCCTGCAGTCTAAGGTATTTGTGGCTAACGCCCTGCTCCTTTGTGTGTGTGGCTGTGCCTGAGAAGATAACTCTAGCAAAGGCATCTCTGTACCTCCCCCTTCCATTCTTTTGTCAGTTTGGTTGTAAAGATAGTTTATCTGGTTTTAGCCTGTGGGTGTTCTTGTGCTGCTGCTTCTGTCTTTGTTGCCAGATATTTCAGCCAGCAAGCCATTTTCTTCTAGCATGCTATCTCCTTTCCCATCTCAATTTTGACTTGAGTTGTTGCTAGAATTTATGTTATAGCTACAGTACTAACAGGACACAATGAATACATCTGACCTGAAGTTATAAAAAGCCTGAATTCCGAATTTGAATGTTACAGATTTAGGATCATTTTCACTCAAAAAATCTAGTCACCTGGCTTTGTCAGCTTCATTTAGCAGGACTGGTTTGGCCATCTGTATTAGGTACTCAGGCATTTTTTGAAAATTGACTTATTTGTACGATCCAATGCATAGCTGGATTCGGCCACTGTTTTAGCACTTATAACCTACTCAGGAAGTCCATTCCAGATATCCACCACCCTTTCAGCAAAATTCAAATCAGGGGCTAAAAACCCATCTCTTTGAGACTGCTTTCGGGTCCTGACCTTTATTTTCCTCTTTATCACCCATGTAGACAGACTGTATGCTGCTTATCCCAGGGATAAGTAGTGTATTTCCCCAGCCTATTTTAATAACGATTTATAGATTTTTCCTCCAGGAACGTGTCCAAACCTCTTTTAAACTTAGCTACACTAACAGCTTTTACTATATTCTCCACCAATGAATTCCAGAGTTTGATTACATGTTAAGTAAAAAATTATTTTCTCCAATTAGTCTTGTAAATTGTGAATTCTTTGGATAATTGGAATTAGCCTTTATTATATAAAGTATGCAATTGAAAGAGTTGACAGACGTGCAGGGATTCTAGTATGAAATACAAGTCTCTAACTAGTACTGATCAGGCACATCTTTTATAAGTCAAAAGCAGACGTACAAATGCTAAAAAAACGGAACTAAAAGGGACTAAGTACAACTGTTTCATCTTGATAGTCTCTCATGTCTAGACTAGAAATATATTTTTAACAGCAATGTTCTATCTTTTGGCTAGCAAATCTTTATTCTTATTCCTGTTGGCTAGTTCATAGAGCTTATGCCCCATCATCATGACCAAGTAAATTGTCATGGACTCGACCAGTGTCCAATATTTTGTGTTCCCTTTTCTTGCCCTTTGCGAGGCTCCTCATGGTCTAGTATACATACTTATTGTATTTCTGTTATATGCTTGGCATCACCTTCAAGCATGTATTGATGCAAGTCATGCAGTTACTTTAAACTTCAAACAGCAATCTGTACATAACAATTTAATAAAAATTAATCAAGCAGCCAAGCTTTTAACTATTTCGCTCCTCACACACCACTCGTTATTTTATAGACCTCTATCATCCTTCAGCCATCTCTTTTCCAAGATAAAGAACCCTAATCTTTTAAGCATTTCCTCACTGGGGTATCCTTCCATCCCCTTTATCATTTTGGTCGCTCTTCTCTGTACTTTTTCTAATTCTGTCATATTCTTTTTTAAATATGGCGACCAGAATTGCACATGTTTTTCTAGGGATAGTAGTTCAAATTCCAACCAAGTGATATCGGTTGTGTTTTCGGCAAGTGGTTGACTCAGCAGGTTGACACTTGTGTGGGGTGACTGGTGTTTGGCACTAAGGTAGTTTGCCATATCCAAAAAAACGGTCCGGCAATGTGGAGGACTGGCCCGTTTTTTTTCCGTGTGAGCCCAAAGGAGGATGAATAGCAGCGCTGGAGGAGAGAAGGCGAGTAAGAAGGCAAAATGGACAAGGGGGCAGAAAAAGAAGGTTTCAAGGATGACAAGCAACAGATCCAAGACAGCCGGTCATAGTGGACAGGCGAATGTGGTTAGATGGTGTGTTGCAGTGCAGTAGACATAAGCAACGGACAGTGGGGAAGAGCCCCCGCAAAAGTGGTTAGTATAGCTGGATTTAAAAGAGATTTGGACAAGTTTCTAGAGGAAAAGTTTATAAACCATTATTAAAGAGAACTGGGGAAATCCACTGCTTACCCATGGGACAAGCAGCATGGAATCTGTGTACCTTTTGGGAACCTGTGACCTGGATTGGCCACTGTTGGAAACAGGATACTGAGCTTCATGGACCCTTAGTCTGACCCAGTATGGCATATGTTCTTATGTTATGTTCAGTTGAGAAACATAGCTATCTCAGGAAATGCCAGGAGGAAAATACTGGGCTCCCTGACAGGCAGTATGCAGTAACTCCACTGGGGGGCAAGAAGACATATAGAGAAGATATATAAAAGTCTGCAGGTTAGGCAGGAATCAATTGTTGTGTTTGCCAAAGGAGCCCCAGAAAAGGAATGGGAGAGCATGGTGGAGGATGATGACTGACATGAGTGTGCGTGAAGTCTATGGAGATGTTCTGTATCTGCTAATGTGGTGGTACTGCAATATAGAATTCTTATGAGAGGATATCTAGCCCCAGTATGATTGCATGCTGCGGATGGAGAGGTTGCCATGAGCAGAGCTGTTTAGTTGCCTGTTGATTTTGCTTTTGGGATGAAGTGAGAGAGAGGGTAATGGGTAGCTTAAGGGTGGTTGTGCCTGATGATCCTTGCATATATGCTCTTTTCTATTTAGTGGGGCATTTGGGTGATGAGGATGTACTGATGACAGCAAAGAGCTGATAATGGCTGGGTGACAGATAATTTTGGGATTATAGGGTCAAAAAAATCTTCCAGATGTACGAGAATGGATAAATGAAGTATGTACAATGATAGAGATGGATCTTCCGAGTAGAAGGAGGTGTGGCAACTACGCAAAGGTGATTTGGGTTTGCTCCCCGTGTTACACTTCCTGAGAGCAGGTAAAGAGTTGTAATGTTCTCCAGTATCTGCCTGCAGGGGAAAGTTGGGGGGGGGGGGGGTGGAGATGGGAGAGGGATAAAGGGGTTGGAATGTGATGAGGTGAGTAAAGGGGTGGGAGAGATGTAGTTGTGGAATTGGTTTTGATTACTATGTCGTAATGTTGTTATATATGAGACTGTTCTGCTTTGTGCTTGCGATCCAGTGACCATAAGTGATAATTATGCTGTGGCCGTTTATGAATAAAAAAGCATCAGTGCTAAAAGAAAAGTTAATTTGCTTTAGCTTAGTTTATTTGCATTTGTTCAACTACCTTTTGAAAAAAATACATCATAGCAGCGTGCAATTGACCATGCGTTTTGCAACAATTATGCCCCTTATTTATTTATTTATTTTGCTATTTTTCTATACCGCTGAATCTACAAGTCAAAGCGATTAACATAGTAAACAACATAGCTCAATAGGGCTTTACATCAAACATCTTTAACTAAGTAAAGGGCAGCATTAAATATGAATCTTGTATAACATTAAGATAACTATAAGGGGTACTGTATAGCTATGGTAGGGTGGAATGATGTCATGGGGTACTGAGCAGACAGGGTGAAGGTGATATTTGATTGGATCAATCAGGTCCTTGTGAGATAAGTGTCTATGTCTCATCAATGTAACACCAATTTTTTGCCAATGTAACACCAATTTTTAAAAAGGGTTCCAGGGGTGATCCGGGAAACTACAGACCGGTGAGCCTCACGTCAGTACCGGGAAAAATGGTAGAAACCATCATAAAGAATAAAATTACTCAGCATGTAGATAGTCATGGCCTAATGGGAGACAGCCAACATGGCTTTAGACAAGGAAGATCTTGTCTTACTAATCTGTTATGTTTTTTTTGAAGGTGTGAATAAACAGGTGGACAAAGGTGAGTCAGTTGATATAGTGTATCTGGACTTTCAGAAAGCCTTTGACAAGGTCCCTCATCAGAGACTTTTGGCAAAACTAAAGAGTCATGGGATAGGCGGCAGTGTACTACTGTGGATCAGGAACTGGTTAAAAGACAGAAAGCAGAGGGTTGGGCTAAATGGCCAATTTTCCTAATGGAGAAAGGTGAATAGTGGTGTACCCCAGGGATCTGTGCTGGGTCCGCTGCTTTTTGACATATTCATAAATGACCTGGAATGTGGAATAACGAGTGAGGTTATCAGATTTGCAGATGACACAAAACTATTTAAAGTTGTTAAAACCCAAGAGGATTGTGGAAAATTGCAAGAGGATCTTGATAAATTGGAATACTGGGCATCAAAATGGCAGATGAAATTTAATGTGGACAAGTGCAAAGTTATGCACCTAGGGAAGAACAACCCAAACTATGGTTACACAATGCAAGGTTCCACATTAGGAACCACCACCCAGGAAAAAGATTTAGGCGTCATTGTGGATAACATGTTAAAACCCTCGGCCCAGTGTGCAGCGGCGGCCAAGAGAGCAAATAGAATGCTAGGTATCATAAGAAAGGAATGGAAAATAATACAAAAGATATTATAATGCCTCTATATCGTTCCATGGTGAGACCGCACCTTGAATATTGTGTGCAATTCTGGTCGCCGTATCTTAAAAAGGATATAGCGTTATTAGAAAAGGTTCAGAGAAGAGCCACCAAAATGGTAAATGGGATGGAAGGATACTCCTATGAAGAAAGGCTAAAACGTTTAGGGCTCTTTAACCTGGAAAAGAGACGGCTGAGGGGAGATATGATAGAAGTCTATAAATTAATGAACGGAGTGGAACGGGTAAACCTAGATCGATTGTTTACGTTATCAGAATATAGAAAGACTAGGGGACATGCAATGAAGCTACAGGGTAAACTATTTAAGACTAATAAAAGAAAATATTTTTTCACTCAATGTGTAATCAAACTCTGGAATTTGTTACCGGAGGATGTAGTAAAGGCTGTTAGTGTAGCTGGGTTTAAAAAAGGTTTGGACAAGTTCCTGGAGGAAATGTCCATAAACCATTATTAAGAAGGGATCCAGGATATCAATGCTTGACCCAGTACAAGCATTGCGGAACCTGTGTCTTTTGGGGAAACTGCTAGGTACGTATGACCTAGATTGGCCACTGTTGGAAACAGGATACTGGGCTTGATGGACCTTGGTCTGACCCAGTATGGCATATCTTATGTTCTTATCAGTGAAGTGATTCAAAAAGAGGTTTGTTTTTAGTTTCCTTCAGGTCATTTATAGCACATAGGTTGTCAGGGAGTGCATTCCATAAGGTTGGAGCAAATAGGGAAAAGGCCCTGTTGGAAGTTGTGTGGTTGGTCTTTGTGTTTATTGCAGGAACTGCAAATGAGTTCAGGGAGTTTGTTCTTCAGGATCTGTTGTTTGGTATTTTCTGTATCAGTGATTGGAGATAAACTGAAGATAGACCGTGAGCAATTTTGTATATTGTAAGGATGGCATTGTACTTTATCCGCTCTCTGATGGTGAACCAGTGAAGTTGCTTGAGTAATGGGGCTATGTGGTCAGATCTTGAAGCATTGCAGATAATATGTGTGGTTGTGTTTGGGGCCAATTGAAGGGGAAGAAAAGCATGTGTACATCCTGAGTGCCTAAAACTAGGCACCCAGTTTTAAAATTACCCTGTTTTTTGTGTGAATCCCATATTACATGGAAAGTAATGTTAATGCACAGAATATGTGTGCTGAAGCCAAAGTAAAGCAGTGTGCTGAGCCTTTATTATATCAGCCTTTAAATGCAGAATCAAGGCGGGATCAACCTGTTTGGATTGACCTAGGTCAATATAAGATACGACATCTATAAATATTTACCTGTTTTGGTGTTTGATAAAAGAGTTAAAAATTTCCAAGGGGTTCCATTTCACCTGGAACTAATATTGCAACAATCATTTTGCATCTTTCCTTAAATATTGTATAGTGCATAAAAAGAAGAAAAATTGTGAGCTATTTCCACTGGTACTGTCTAGAAGCCAGAAACTTGAGTTATTTAACATTTAGGGGATCATTTTAAAAGGCATTTCTGCAGGTAGAACAGCATTTTATTATATTTTTATTTTTTGCAACTGTTATTTTTATTAATTTTCTGAATTGAAAATAACAGCACCAGAAATCAGCGCTTTCAACACCACTTCCACAAACCCTCACCAAACACTGGAGAAATTGTACACAATTTATGTGCAGAAATGTTTTATTTTCTAAAATTGTTTAGACATAAATGTATAGGGGGTCATTCCAAACAGCAAACAGCAGGGATGTAAGTTTGGTTTGGACGTACAACCCCTGCTATTCGATGTTAGCCTATTCTGGCCTGATAGCTCCCCGCATGTATAGGGCCTTTGTGTGGGGAGCTCCAGATGGGGGCGGAGTGGAGACGGGCCCATGATTCCGGAAGTACAGGCCCTATTTCGGTCATGGCCCTGTATGTCCGGCGGCGCAAAGATGGATGTTAGACTTATTCCACTCCCGAGATGGAATAAGTCCGATGATTGGCAGAGATCGGGCCAGGAACCCCTCACCCTCACACGGCACAGAGGCAGTTAGGCCCCAGCCGCCCGATCCCGGCCCTGGCATCGCCCTCTGAGGGTCGGGTGATGGGGGAAATGCATGCTCACAGTGTTGGGCTGGCTGTGTTCTTGCATGGTGTTCCGGTGCCATGGCAATGAGATGCCATGGTATCGGGGCTTCAGCAGGAGCCTAGGGAGGGATAGCCGGGTAAATGAATTGACGTTCCCTGCTGCAGAATCGGGGCTTGTCTGGCCTATGCAAGTGCCCTGATTCTGCAACAATGGGAATGTAGAGCTCCTGAGGTTGCAGAGTCGGGTGACTTTGGGGCACGTTCACTCTTTGGACATCCAGACGTCCCCCGATCTGAATTGGCCTCATAGCTTCTATATTATATCGCCTTTCACAGGGAGAATCAGAGTGATTTATATAGGAGTAGGGTTGGAGCATGGTTTGGACTTTTAAATGCCATAAAATAAACCAGCGAATTTGTGCTTTCCAAAAAGCAGGCATAAATGGTACATGCTATTTTGTGTGCAGTAATTCTGTGTAACTTACATGCCTACCTGTTGCCTGTTTATTGACTGTTATGAAATTATCCTCTCTATGGTCTATTAATTCCCTGAGTCAGGACTGAAAAATACAGCTGTGCAGAATAATCTTTGTCATTTATCACAAGCACATTTATGAGACTTTTTCCTAGCCACTGTGAATGTGAATCCAATCCATTTGGTCCTGGGAAAGATCTGTGGAAAGAAAGCATGATCTACATGCTTTTTCCTATTATACAAGGCTAAAATTCAGCATTTCAGGCTTGCTTCAGAACATAGGACGATCATGATGGCTAGAAGGGCAGAAAGGATCAGAGTTGGCTTGGTATGGGTTGCAGAGGGAGCACCATTGGTGGTGGCAGCAGTGGTAGTGGGAGCTGTTGACATAGAGGACTGAATCTGCCGACTGCCAATCTTCTGTGGAGGTCGGAAATTATTTGTCATCATCTGAAGCTCACCCGAGCTATTAACATATAGTTGCTTGGGAAATGTGTTGATCTATAATGGAAACATGAAAAGAAGAGAGTATGATATGAGTTTAATGACTGTTTATAAACATCTACACAATCAGGAAAATTGAGTGGGATGGAGGAGGAGGAGGTAGAGGGGAAAGAAAGGGAGAAGAAAAGAGGAGGGTAGGGGAAGAAAGGATAGAGAAGGGTAAGAAAGAGAAAGAGAGAGAATAGAGGGGCTGAATGGAGGAGGCATGACCTATTGCTTAGTGCACTGAACCATAGTTCGGCAGAAGTCCAGAGATGCAAGTGCAAGGTTCACCTTTCCCACTGATAATGTGTGTGATCATAGAATATGCTGCTTTATCTCCTTATGTGTCCCTTCTTTCAAACATTGTTTTTATTAACATTTTAGACAAAGCGACAACACAAAGCTAATTTTGCATATGGTATCTAGATAGGAATTGAGACGTACAAATCAGAACGTGAACAATTTCCTGGTATTTTACAAAAGACTTGCTAAACATGGAGCCTTCTGTAAGCTACAAATAAGGACGCTGGGAAATACTTGTGCAGATTGCAGCATACAGAGCAAGAACAACCATTTTAGAAAGGAACACGTTCAAAAAAAGAGCCTTATCATTTGGGGTTTTGACCATGTAAGTGCTGGATTTTACATCCAAGAGGAGTCAATTAAAAAACAACAACTTTTTTTAAAGTGTTTTTAAACACCAGGGAATTAAGTGCAATTACTCTTTCAATCACTCATGTAGTTCCCTAGTCCAAATGAGCAATTAGCTGATACTTGACCATACTTCAGGGCAAATGTAAATGCAGACATCCATTGTTTAATTCAGGTATGCATGGTCTTTTTAAGTGCTGTCAAGTCAATGCTGAGTCCTAGCAACCCCTGGCTATTCTTGACAAGTTATGACCAGAGGTTGATTGCCAGGCCTTTTCTTCTTAGGCAATGGAGGGTAAACAAGGAGTGCCAGTGGGAATCAAACCCAGATCTCTTGTGTGTTAGGTTGTTGTTCCACTAACCACTAGGCTACTACTCCACTGTTATAAAATCTGAAATGTACACATACCTTTCCAGCCCACCCTTAGAAAATGTGCATGCTGCAAATGTACACTTCCTGATTGTGTAGCCAGTCTAGTCCCGGACCTCTGGGTTCCCTATCTCAACTAGCAGCTTGGAGACTGAGGAACTCCTCCTTTTTGTGACATCACCACTATATCCTCACCGGATCCGCCTCCTGTCACCAGTTACCTCAGTCTCCAAGCAGCTGGATGGTTGAGAGCCCGGTGGCCCGGGCTCACTGGAGTGACATTTGAGCTTAGATTTAGGTTTTTCAGATAGTTTGATAGAGAATTTGGTCAGTAATTTTAAGGAGCTGCATTCTAAATTTTTGGGATACTGTGTCTTTAAATTTGCAGGCAAGCCTCTCTCCCTCCCGCTGTCTATTCTCTTTCCCATTGCCCCCCCTCCTTTCCGATCAGTCAGGGGGCCGGTGTTGCTTACCGGGAGACAGCGCAACCTTCTTAGGGGCAACAGGGTTGATGCCTGTCAGTCACTGAGACACGAAGCGGGAAGATTACGGAGCGGAGACCAGCCGGCGCCACACAGAGGGCTGCCTGTCGGTGCATTTGGCTGGTACTCCACGATCGCATCGGATTTATCGCTGAGTCCAGCGGTGCGACGTACGCAGTTTTCCCAGGCGCATTAGACTCGTTCCGAGGCCGACGGCAGGCTTCACTCCGTTGAGCGAGGTGGGTGACTTGCTCCATCGGCCGTGCAGGTAAGCGGCATTAAATCTTGGCGCGAAAGCTCTGCAGGCCTGCCCGCGTGGTGCGAGCACGGGCTTTCGGCGGGAAGCTGATTGATCTGTTAGGGGAGCTGGGGTCTGCGTCTGAGTCCTGGAGCAGCGGTTTGCTTAGCCGGCCAGGGTTTTTTTCCTTTTAGTTGGCAGCCATAAATAGCTAAAGGAATAATAATTAAACCGTTTGAGATACAAGGTATTTTTTTAGTAATAGATGCGATCAGGGGACTCCCTCTGTCTGAGCCTTCGGTATTACGCAGGATTGCTGCTCAGCCTTGGGGGGAAAAGCAGTCTTCCTCTGCAGGTTTACAGCAATTGTTTGCCATGCCTTCTAAGCCCCAGTGTATGGTGTGCGGGGCTAAAAAGTGCACAGGTTCTGGAGTATGTAAAACCTGTATTAGAGAGGCTTCTCCTACTGAGCAAGTCAGTGAGGAGAGCGAACAGGTACCGGGGGCTGCGGCTGAAGGCCCGCTCTTACAGTCCGTGGGGGTGACACGGCCGGAACCCGTAGCGGGGCCATCTTCAGCTCCGGATATGCCTCCTCCTCAGGGGGGATTGCCCAGGGACCTTTCTTCTATTTTTTCTCAGGAATTTTTTACGCTGTTACAGCAGACGCTATTGGGTAGTGCGCAACAGCAAAAAGGTCCCATTGACACGGGGGGGCTCAAGAGGTCCGCGTCAGGCCAGCAAGCGATTGAACACTCCCGCGGAGCAAAGCGACCGCGGGCCGAGGGGGATATGGTGGAGCATTCCGTGACTTCGGAGGATCCATTTTCGGAGGATGAGGGCCGCAGCATGGATCCGGAGGACGAGCTGGAGGAAGGCGAACTTTCGGAGAGAGAGGACCAGGCGAGAGTTGTTAGAGTCTTCAGAAGAGAAGAACTCCCGGCGCTTATCGGGGAAACCCTGAAAACCCTAAATATGCCGGTTCCAGGAGTGACGGAAGATGAGTCCTTAGAGGACCCCCTTTTGCAGGTCTTTCGAAAGTCTCAACGAGCCTTCCCGGTCCACAGGGTCTTTCAAGAACTGATTCAGGAGGAATGGAGTATTCCAGAAGCTCCGCTGAAGGGGTCCAGGGTAATGGGCCGGCTGTACCCATTGTTAGATCAGGATAAAGAGGTCTTTAAAGCTCCAAAGGTGGATGCGGCCGTCTCGGCGGTAACCAAGAAGACTACTATACCCGTGGAGGGTAGTGCGGCTCTCAAGGATACGCAGGATAGGAAACTGGATGTGCTGTTAAGGCAGATTATTGATGTAAATGCGCTGTCACTGCAGGCGGCTATTTGCGAAGCGTGGGTGGCTAGAGCCTGCCTTCGCTGTTCGCAGAGAGTTCAAGGTGGACAGGACAGTGAGGGTTCCGGCTTACTTGGCTGACATCCACTATGATCTTATGCGTGGCTTGTCAAAGAGCATGGCTTCTGCGATAGCGGCACGGAGTTACCTGTGGCTACGCAATTGGGCGGCAGACAGCGCCTCTAAGGCCCGGTTAAGTAAACTTCCCTTTAAAGGGCGTCTGCTGTTTGGGGAAGATTTAGAAAAGCTGGTGAAAGACTTAGGGGAGTCCAAGGGAGGTAAATTGCCAGAGGACAAGCCTAGGACAGGCCAGGCGGTTTCTATGGGCAAAGGACAGCAGCGGGATTCCCGCCGGTTCAGATTCCAGAGGTTTAACTCCGGCCAAAGGGGCAGGTTTCCTACCAGGGGCCAGAGTTTCAGGGGGTTTCGTGGTGAAGGGCGGGGCTTTGGGCCGTCCTCCGCCTCTTCCCTCAATTCCAGAAAGACACAATGACATAGGGGGGACCCAGGCTCCCTTGATTCCCGTAGGGGGGCGGCTGCAGGATTTTTATTCTGCCTGGGTCCGTGTCACGTCAGATCAGTGGGTGCTAGAAGTCATACGAGAGGGCTATGCACTGGAGTTCTTAAGACCAGTGCGGGAAGCCTTCGTTCGGACCCCCGGCAGGTCAGCCGGCAAGTGCGCGGCCATCCGGGGGACAGTGCAAAGGCTGTTGGCCTTCAAGGCGATAGTGCCCGTCCCGCCCGACCAATGCGGTACCGGTCGATACTCCATTTATTTCATCGTGCCAAAGAAGGACGGAGGAGTTCGCCCGATTCTAGATCTCAAGGGCGTGAACCGTTGCCTTCGGGTTTCCCACTTTCACATGGAGACTCTTCGTTCGGTCATAGTGGCAGTTCAAAGGAGGGAATTTCTCACCTCCCTGGACTTGTCGAAGGCATATCTGCAAATCCCGATCCGGCCCGAGCATCACAAATTTCTCCGGTTCGCAGTGCCGTGCGGGCATTTTCAGTTTCAAGCGTTGACATTCGGGCTGGCGACGGTGCCCCGGACCTTTACCAAGGTCATGGTGGTGGTGGCAGCGGCTCTGAGGAAAGAAGGGATACTGGTACACCCTTATCTAGATGATTGGTTGATCAGAGCGAAGTCGCAGGAGGAGAGCGTGTCTGCTACGGCCCGGGTGGTGTCTTTCCTAGAAAGTCTCAGTTGGATCGTCAATGCGTCAAAGAGTCGATTGGTTCCATCCCAGTCCCTGGAATACCTGGGGGCGCGGTTCGACACCCGTGTGGGGAAAGTCTTCCTAACAGCAGAGAGGGCGCGGGGGCTTCGGAAGTTAGTCAGAAGCTTCTTGCAGGACAAGGCGCCCTCAGCGTGGCACTACCTACAGTTGTTGGGCACAATGGCGGCACCGATAGAAACGGTGCCGTGGGCCAGAGCGCACATGAGACCTCTGCAAAGAGCGCTCCTTCGCAACTGGTCGCACCAGTGAGATGCACTGTCCAAGAAGCTCCCTTGTCCGGAAGAGGCTCGCAAGTCCCTGCAGTGGTGGTTGCTTCCAGCATCACTGGAGTGTGGGAAAGCGCTGGAAGCTCCTGCCTGGGTGTCATTGATGATGGACGCCAGCCTCTTGGGCTGGGGAGCACATTGTCAAGGCCAGTTCTCACAAGGACAATGGAACGCTCGGGAACAAGCTTGGCCAATCAACAGGTTGGAACTAAGGGCAGTGACGCTAGCGCTACAGGAGTTTCGAGCATCTCTAGGCGGCAAAGCAGTTCAGGTATTCTCCGACAACGCCACGGCAGTGGCATATGTCAACAGACAAGGGGGAACCAGCAGTGTGGCGCTAGAGCACGAGGCCGAGACGCTCTGCGAATGGGCCGAAGCGAATCTCCTAGATCTGTCGGCAGCCCATGTCGCAGGGGTGGACAATGTGGAGGCCGATTTTTTCAGCCGGGTAAGAGTGGATCCAGGAGAATGGGTTCTCAACCCGGAGGTCTTCGACATGGTAGTGCGCAGGTGGGGCGCCCCGGTCATGGATCTCATGGCAACCTTCGCCTCGGCGAAGGTCAGCCGCTTCTTCAGCAGACGGAGAGAAAGAATGTTGGAAGGCCTGGATGCCCTAGTTCGGGACTGGCCGGTGGGACAACTGCTGTATGTGTTTCCACCGTGGGTCTTGATAGGCAGAGTGGTGCAACGCATCGAGCGACACAGAGGGCAAGTCATTCTCATAGCACCAGATTGGCCTCGCCGGCCATGGTACGGAGACTTGGTGAGGTTGTTAGTGGCAACACCCTGGCGGCTTCCTCCTCGAGTGGATCTGCTGTCCCAGGGTCCCCTCCTCATGCCACATGTGCATCGGTTCTCGCTTACGGCCTGGCTCTTGAAACGGCGCGGCTAAGATCCAAGGGGTACTCGGTGGCGGTCATTTTGACCTTATTGAAGGCCAGGAAGAGATCTACTTCGCTAGCCTATGTTCGTGTTTGGCGGATATTCGAAGCGTGGTGCGAAGAGAGGCATTGCGAGGCGTTGAGAACCTCTATCCCGCAGATTTTGGAGTTCTTGCAAGAGGGTTTTGCTAAAGGCCTGGCGGCAGCCTCGCTGCGGGTACATGTGGCAGCCTTGGCCTGCTACAGGGGCAGGCTAGGCCGACAAACGCTAGGTAGTCAGTGTGATATCAAACGATTTTTAAGAGCGGTATCTCTTGCTCGTCCGCCGTGTAGACAAATCGTTCCCAAGTGGCATTTGCCGTTTGTTCTAGACGCTCCGGTTCGAGAACCTTTTGAGCCGATGGTGCGGGCGTCACTTAAGGATCTCACGCTAAAGACCGTGTTCCTGGTAGCCATCTGTTCGGCCCATAGGATTTCCGAACTGCAGGCTCTTTCCTGTAGAGAACCTTACCTTTCGTTCTTCGCAGCCAAGGTGGTCCTGAGGCCGGTGCCGGCTTTCATGCCCAAGGTGGTATCGCCCTTTCATCTGAATCAGGAAATTGTTTTACCGGTGTTCTTAGAGGGCGCAGAGGCTTCCAGTTCCAAAAACTTGCATCTCTTGGACGTTCGACGGGCGTTGAAGAAGTATCTACGGAGGACGGCCAGTTTTCGCAAGTCGGACAGACTTTTTGTCCTCTTCGGGGATCACGAAAGGGAGAAGCGGCATCTAAGGCTTCCATTGCGCGGTGGATCAAAGAAGTCATTGCGTCGGCTTACGTGTTGAAAGGTAAACTGGTGCCGGACGGGCTGAGAGCTCACTCCACTAGAGCGCATGCGGCGTCCTGGGCGGAATTTCGCTTGGCTTCCCCAGAGGAGATTTGTAAGGCGGCGACGTGGTCGTCGCTGAACTCGTTTGTGAAACACTACCGGCTGGATGTGCAGATGGCGGAAGAAGCCTCTTTTGCATCGGCAGTACTGCAGGCTGCTCTTCCAGGTCCCTCCCGTTCTTGTTTTTCTCACTGCTCTGGTACTAACCCAGAGGTCCGGGACTAGACTGGCTACACGATCAGGAAGATGAAATTAGACTTACCTGCTAATTGTGATTCCTGGAGTGTGGCCAGTCTAGTCCCGTATCCCTCCCTAACATTTTTGAGCAATTACAGGTAAGAGCTGGATATATCTCAGGGGGTCAGTGTTAACAGAAGGAAGGCTGTTCTTCTGCATGATAATCTTTTTTCCTTTGTTGGGAATCTGTTCTCCACTGGAGGTTAAGGGAGTGGCCTGTTCAAGGTTAAAGCCACGGTTCCTTGTTTGGTTTGGGAGGGATTCAGGGTCAGTGTATAGTTAGACAGTTATTATATTATTACTTATTTGTTCCTCCGGTGAGTCTGCTTTGTCAATAGGTTACTGGTGACAGGAGGCGGATCCGGTGAGGATATAGTGGTGATGTCACAAAAAGGAGGAGTTCCTCAGTCTCCAAGCTGCTAGATGAGATAGGGAACCCAGAGGTCCGGGACTAGACTGGCCACACTCCAGGAACCACAATTAGCAGGTAAGTCTAATTTCATCATGTAAAGAATGGTTTTCCAAAATAACTATTTACAAGAGTTGGTCATTAGCCTATGTAAATGCCTCATTAAGATTCTAAGATGACACCTTAATTTGCTTTGATTTCCATAGCTTTTATTTGTGTAAATAGTTATTTTAGAAAGCTGCTACATTGACATGTAGAGCTACAGCACACAAATTTTCCAAGGTGGAATATTTTGGGTAGGCCAGAAAAGTATACAAGTATTTCTGATTTTGCAATGGCAATAAAGACGTACTTAAAAATTATCTGGACATCGGTGTTTACACCTGCTTCAAGGCTGAGCGTCATTTGTTTATCTGAACTTGGGATTTGCACGAGTGATTGAAGGGGCAATTGTGCTTACCTTGTGGTATATAAAACCATTTTACAAATTTGAGGAAAAAAGAGCTTTTCTTGCTCAGCTCCTGATTGTCCAGTTTTATAACATCCAGTACTTACATGTGTAGGCTGCAAAAGCAGCATTTACACCTGTAAATAGCAGCACTGATGCATTCAAAACCCCTAGTAGTGCAACTCTTTTTCTGAACATGTTCCTTGCTATAATGGCTGTTCCCTCTGTACATGCTGCAATCTGCCCGGGTAGGTTCAAGCATCTCGTCATACATTCAGCAAACCTTTTGTAAAACCTGAACATCCCAATTCCTAAAAACTGGGCTTTATAGATGTTAATATAAAATCTACATTACAAATCTCATAGGGCCCAATATTCAAAGGCATTTTCACGGTTTGCAGACTTGAAAACCATGTAAATGTTGCTAAGCAGGATATTCAGTGACAGTAGCATGATGAGTGCCACTGAATATCAACAGGAATGGCTCTACATGCTCCGATGCAAACTGGTTAGCATCCAGACGTTCTGGGGCCACTGCCCAGGGATAACCGTCAGCGGTGATATTCAGCCGCTGCCCAGTAATCCCTTAGCGGCAAACATTAGAAATATTAAAGGCTGTCCTAACTTTTGCCACTGAAGCTAACCAGGCAGCTGAATATTGCCATCGCCCGGTTCACTTCCTGCTTCTGCAACTGACCTGGATATTCAGGGCCAGTAGCAGGATATGGCCCCAGGATTGAATATCTGGGTTAGGTGTTCAGCAGTGGTGAGTAGCCGCTGTAATTGCACAAGCCACCACTGCTGAATATCGGGCCCATAATATTTAAGTACAAAATATTCATGTTTAGAAATGGAATTACAATGCCATAAAAGGGCAAGACCATAAACCTCAGCTTTAATCCTTAGCTTTGGTACTAACTTTATTTTCTTGGTGGAAGCCAATTTGAAGGCAATTTTCACAGTCATCTATCCATATAAGCTAGGGAGCTTGCCAGAAAAACTAAACAATTGTTCAGTGTTAGAGATGGTGTGGATGGGATAGTATGCTTAGTATGCTTTTTGAAATAGATGGGCAACCAAGGGAAGGATGGCCCCATGGTATACGTCTCCAAATGAGAGCACTGAAACACTCTGTGTGGAGAGTTAAAGGAAATGCCAGAAATCTCTCTTTTCTGAAGACAGGGAAGTGTCTAGGATCCTCCAGAAATTATGTCAAGCAGAAATTCTGTTAGCTAAGAAAAATCTGGACCAATATATAACAGTTGATGCTGAATATCCAGATATTGCGGTGAGTAGCCAACTCTATCTGGATAACATGGATTCTCCGGGACCAAGCAGGAAGTCAGTCCTCACATATGGGTGACGTCGGCGCCGACGGAGACCCCGTGCGGAGAATTTCGTCAGCTTTCAAGGAAAGCCTTTGGGAATGCAGCGCGCATGCGCAGTCCCCTTCCCGCCCAAGGGTGCCATCTTGCTCAGTCTTTCTTTTTCCGCGGAGCCCAAAGGACGTGAGTTCGTGTCACCTGGTAAAAATAGATTTTTTTTCTACGATTTTTGCTTTTTCTGATCTGGTTCGACGCCGGTTCCCCTTCCCGCCTGGGCTCGGTACACCGGTATTGAGTCCGGCATTCTTTTTTCATTTTTTGTCCTTCATGACTAGAGTTCGCGCCTTTTTTGTTATTTTCACTGGCAGCCTGGTCTTTTGACCTTGCAGGGGCCCTTTTTCCCCCCATGACTGCCAGCGGGTTCAAAAAAATGTGATCGGTGCAAGAAACCTATGTCTCTCACCGATACACATGACTGCTGCCTCCGATGCCTCAGGCCCGACCATGACCTGCTGGCCTGTGGCCCGTGCGGCAAAATGTCGTTGAAGGCACTTCAGAGCCGTCAGCATCAACGTGAGAGAATATTCTCAGAGTCTGCGTCCGGCTGGGCCCGGACTTCGTCAGAGGCCTCGACATCTCGGGAGTCGGAACCCGAGCGCTGTCGTGGTTTCTCTCATAGCGGGTCTCCCACCCGGGTGCACAAAAGGAAAAAGAAGCTCATGAGGGCAGCATCAGTGGAGGCCCCTGGGTCCTCAAGGGCCAGGTCGCGTAGCCCTGACCGCCGCCCCGGGTTCTTGGAGTCGGAGAGGCCGTCCAAACTACCTCGTATGGAGCCGGAGTCCCCGAGTCACGTAAGTTCTGTTGTCCTCATGGACTCTCCTCCGGGAGAGCCGATGTCGGGGCCCGAGTCGGAGGCTGCTGGGTCTCCTGAGCTTGGATTCAGGCTGACGGCCTTGTAGAGCAGCTTGGCTGCCTTAATGGAACAGCAGCGGGTGCTGATCGCTGGTCTGACCGGTGCATCTGCACCAACCACCGGGACCTCGACGTCTAAGTCGACCCCGGAGACCGAGCCGATCCTCGAGTCCATCAAGTCTCGAGTCAGTCCTCGGTCAAGGTCCCCCTCGACCTCCTGTGCGGGGCCGAGGTCGTCGACGCCGGTGCTCTTGGCGTTGGGTCGGGTGGCACAGAGGCCCACATGGCCCGAGTCGGTGTGGGAGACGGAGGACGAGAAGTCTCCGGACACCTTCCAGACCCGATGTGTTCCTTCGGAGTCACCGGAGTCCGAGCCTCGGAGAAGGTCCCCCCCAGAGGATACCCAGTTCTCGGACTTCGTAAGGGACATGGCCAAGGCTTTGGCATTCCCTGTGGATGCCGAGGAGGAGCCTCGAGCCGAGGAGCTCGATGCCCTCCAGTATGACTTTCCTCCGAAGGAAGTCTTTACTGTACCAGTACCTCCGATGCTGGAATGGCTGCTCCTCCGTATGTGGGAGGCACCAGCTCTTAGCAAACGGGTCGATTCCATTGATCGACTCCGTAAGAGCCCTGGGTTCCAAAAGGCGCAGCTACCGCACAATTCCATGGTTGTGGAATTGGCCATGCACTCCTCGGTGCCCCCCGGACGGGAGGCCCGGAACCTGGATGCCCTCGGTAGAAAGTGCTTCCAGGGCTCTATGCTATCTTGCCATGTCCAGACTTACCAGCTGTACATGGGCATGTACCTACAAGACTTGGCAAAGGAGATTGCCGGGTTCTCAGCTGACATCTCCAAGGAACCCTTGCAGAGATTCAAGGCCTTGTCGACAGGGATCCGAGAGTGCTCGAAGTTTATCTCTCGAGCAGCCTATGATGGCTTCGAGGCTTCAGCACAGGTAGCCGCGGCCGGCATCGATGCACGCCATCAGGCCTGGCTACAGTCATCGGACCTGGAGGCATGGGTGCAGGACAAGTTGGTCGATGTTCCCTGCCGAGGTGACAACCTATTCGGTAAGTCCATGACTGAAAAGGCTGCAGAAATCGAGACCGAGACTCTCACCAGGACAAGGCTCTCCAGAAAGACTTCTGCTCCTTCTCAAAAAAAGAAGGGCTCGGGAAAGAAGCCCTTTTTCCCGAGGAAGGGTGCTGCCTACAAATCCTACCCTCAATATCAGGCCTCTCCAGCTCCCCAACAGGGCCAGCAGGCCAAGGGGCAGAGGCATGGGCTCCATAGGCAGAAGACCCCCAAGCCTCCAGCTCCGGCTCCTGCACAGCAGGGAGCAGGGTTATGACTCCCACAGCATAGCCTCTTCTCCGCCACTGGCTCCACTCAGCACAGGAGGTTGGCTGACCCTGTACGCCTACAGGTGGGCAGCCATCACAGGGGATACCTGGGTACTCAGCATAGTCCAAAAGGGCTACATGCTCCACTTTCACCAGCTACCCCCCTCCTTCTTTCCAGGGGAGCCTCCAAGTCTCCCACTACACAGAAATCTCCTCCTTCAGGAGTTGGCAAGTCTTCTAAAGGAACAGGCAGTGGAACCGTGCCTCACATCCTGGAAGGACAAGGCTTCTACTCCAGGTACTTCCCGGTACCAAAAAGGACAGGAGGCCTCCAGCCTATCCTAGACTTGTGAAACCTGAACAAGTTTCTGGAGAGGGAAATGTTCAAGATGCTTACCCTTGGGATACTGCTGTCCTACCTCCAGCAGGGAGACTGGCTATGCTCCTTAGACCTAAAGGATGCTTATACTCACATCCTCATTCATCCAGACCACAGACAATATCTCAGGTTTGTGGTGGGAGGAAACCATTTTCAGTACAGGGTACTTCCCTTTGGCCTAACCTCTGCCCCCAGGGTTTTCACCAAATGCCTGGCGGTGGTGGCAGCCTATCTCAGGAATCAGGGAATTTTTGTCTTCCCATACCTGGACGACTGGCTCATCAGGGGCCAGTCTCTCCAGGAGGCCAGACAAGCCACTCTTCGCACTGTCTCTCGTCTTCAGCATCTGGGCTTTGTCATAAACTCCGCAAAGTCCACTTTGCTCCCCTCACAGAACCTAGAGTTTATAGGGGCAAGGTTAGACACCCTGCAGGCAAGAGATTATTTTCCCGAGGACAGGGCCCACAGACTGATGGACTTGGCCAACCAGTTTCAGAGCAATTCTCATGTTTCCGCCAGGCACTACCTGCGGCTCCTGGGCCACATGGCATCCATGGTACATGTGACTCTGAATGCCGGTCTGCACATGCAGGCTGCTCAGTGGTGCCTCAGAGCTCAGTGGGCGCAGGCCACAGGCGACCTCCGAGACAGAGTAAAGGTGTCCAAACCACTTTTGGACTCCTTAACAGTGGTGGCTACATCTCCCAAACCTTCTCAGGGTGGTACCTTTTCAGGCTTCAGCACACACAAGGGTGCTGACGACCGATGCTTACTTAAAGGGCTGGGGTGCACATTGCCAGAGCACGTGCACTCAAGGCCTCTGGTCTCCTCGGGAGGCCACACAGCAGATCAGTCTTTTGGAGCTGCGAACAATCCGCTTAGCTCTACAGACTTTTTCTCATGCCCTCTCTCACCAGTCTGACTTAGTTCAGACGGACAATCAGGTGGCAATGTTCTATGTGAACAAACAAGGGGGCACGGGGTCCAGGCTCCTGTGTCAAGAGGCGCTGGCCCTTTGCTCCTTTGCAAACAAGGCATGTTTCTCAAAGTAGTTTATCTACCTGGTCAGGAAAATTTCCTAGCAGAGAAGCTAAGCAGGATTCTCCAGCCTCACGAATGGCAGTTGAATCCTTGGGTGGTCCAGCAGATCTTCCTCCGCTGGGGACTTCCGTCCATCGATCTCTTTGCCAGTCCACAAAACCGTCAGCTGCCCAGGTTTTGCTCCAGACAGCCGCATCCCCTGCGAATGACAGCAGATGCTTTTCTGATCTCTTGGTCTACGGGCCTCCTGTATACGTTTCCTCCCACGCCCCTGGTGGCCCTAACTCTGTTCAAGATTCTCCAGGACAAGGCCTCGGTGATTCTGGTAGCCCTCAGATGGCTGAGGCAACCGTGGTTTCCACTTCTGCTGCAGTTGGCGATAGAACCTCCATTCCCTCTGGGGTTGCAGCTCGATCTCCTGTCTCAAGATCATGGTTCCCTTCTGCACCCCATTCTCAGATCCCTTAATCTGATGGTCTGGCTGCTGAAAGGATAGTGCTAGCTTCTTTGCTTCTACCTAAGGAGGTTGAGGAGGTGGTTTTGGCCTCTAGGAGGCAGTCCACCAGAAAGTCCTATGCCCTCAAGTGGCATAGGTTCTCAATATGGTGTGCTCAGCACAATGAAGATCCTTTCTCCTGCTTTGTGCCAGTAGTACTACAATGCCTACTTCACCTGTCAGACCTGCATGGTCTTTTTAAGTGCTGTCAAGTCAATGCTGACTCCTAGCAACCCCTGGCTATTCTTGACAAGTTATGACCAGAAGTTGATTGCCAGGCCTTTTCTTCTTAGGCAATGGAGGGTCAACTGACTTGCCCAAAGTCACAAGGAGTGCCAGTGGGAATCAAACCCAGATCTCTTGTGTGTTAGGTTGTTGTTCCGCTAACCACTAGGCCACTACTCTACTGTTGTTATAAAATCTGAAATGTACACATACCTTTCCAGCCCACCCTTAGAAAATGTGCATGCTGCAAATGTACACATGTAAAGAATGGTTTTCCAAAATAACTATTTACATGAGTTGGTCATTAGCCTATGTAAATGCCTCATTAAGATTCTAAGATGACACCTTAATTTGCTTTGACTTCCATAGCTTTTATTTGTGTAAATAGTTATTTTACAAAGCTGCTACATTGACATGTAGAGCTACAGCACACAAATTTTCCAAGGTGGAATATTTTGGGTAGGCCAGAAAAGTATACAAGTATTTCTGATTTTGCAATGGCAATAAAGACGTACTTAAAAATAATCTGGACATCGGCGTTTACACCTGCTTCAAGGCTGAGTGTCATTTGTTTATCTGAACTTGGGATTTGCACGAGTGATTGAAGGGGCAATTGTGCTTACCTTGTGGTATATAAAACCACTTTACAAATTTGAGGAAAAAAGAGTTTTTCTTGCTCAGCTCCTGATTGTCCAGTTTTATAACATCTAGTACTTACATGTGTAGGCTACCAGACGTGTGAGTGACCTACAGGCTCTGGTTTCTGATAGACCGTACACATGGTTCTATAGGAACAGGGTGGTCCTACGGACCCATCCGAAGTTCCTTCCAAAAGTGGTCTCCTCTTTCCACCTCAACCAGGAGATGGTTCTTCCAACCTTCTTTCCCAGGCCGCATAACAGCCGGGCTAAAACAGTCTTGCATACCCTGGACTGTAAGAGGGCGTTGTCTTTTTACATAGAACGTACGCAGGGGCATCAAAGGGCTACTCAGCTCTTCATCTCCTTTGACCCTAATAAGATGGGGTTACCTGTCTCCAAGCGTACGTTGTCCACTTGGGTAGCAGATTGTATCGCCTGGGCGTACAAGGCAGCCGTCCTCCCCTTGCAGGGTCGAGTCACGGCCCACCGTGTCAGGGCAAAAGCTGCGTCAGTAGCTCATCTTCGCTCTGTTCCATTGGCAGACATCTGCCGGGCCGCAACTTGGTCTTCAAGACAGACTTTTGCAGCCCATTACTGCCTCGAGAGAGTGTCCCAAAGGGACAATGCTTTCGGACAGTCGGTACTCCGTAATCTCTTTGAGGTTTAGGCAACTCCTACCCTCTAGCCCTTGTATTGGGCTACCGTACGGGGGCGTTCTCAGAGGATATTCTTATCACAGATGCTGAGGCTCTTGAGAGGGAGCCATTTTTTCAGCTTAGGGTTCCCGGTAGTCTAGAGCTGGGGAGTCCCATATGAGAGGACTGACTTCCTGCTTGGTCCTGGAGAAAGAGAAGTTACCCACCTGTAACAGGTGTTCTCCAGGAGCAGCAGGAATCAATCCTCATGACCCTCCCTCCTCCCCTCGAGTTGCAGTCATATACTTCATTTTGATTTTTTTGCTGTCTTTTAGCTATGTCATCAGACTGAACAAGATGGCACCCTTGGGCTGCATTCCCAAAGGCTTTCCTTGAAAGCTGGGGAAATGCTCCGCACGGGTGCTCCGTCGGCGCCGACGTCACCCATATGTGAGGACTGATTCCTGCTGCTCTTGGAGAACACCTGTTACAGGTGAGTAACTACTCTTATTCAGTTACTCTCCAGATATCTTATCTGGAAAGCACTTTGGAGTCAGCTTTTCAGCAGGTGTTAAAAATTGCCACTATCTGGATAACTCATGTCTCTGTCGCAGCTCCACCCCCAGATCACCCTGGCATTATCTGGATACTAACGAGATAGTGTAAAGATATTCAGTGGCACTATCTGCTGAATAGCTCTCTTAGCAGACCTATTATATTCTCGTTCTTCAGCTTTGGGTAAGAATAGATTAAGAGAATTATTTAAGATCATGCTGAGTTTTCTAATGAAACCATCTTCAGATGCTGGTTTAACTATAGCTAGTCTTTAGTATGAGCATTTTGCTGAGTTTTTCTCGGATAAAGTTAAGAAAATCAGGTCAAATCTAAAGTTGTTTACCTATAGGGATGGTTCCTTCAGTAGTTGAGCCTGCTAGCTGGGAGGTTTTTTACTTTTTAGAGGATGAAACAGCGTATGATCTAGCGGCTCTCTTAGTAGCATCGGTACCGCTAAGACCGCTTCAGACAGTTCCGCAGTCATCGGTGCCGATACCGGTACCGACCACACCTGCTTTAACCAATGTGCTTCCCTCCATGTCAGCTCTGAATCAATTTCCAGTATCGAGGGCCTGGTATCGAGACAGTCCGATGTCGACTTCGATCGATACCGACATCAAGCAATGCAAGAGCACCTGGCACAGAAATACCTCAAGTCCTCCGATTCTGATGACTCTGAAGACTCTGCCGGTACCGTGGTGATTCTACCAGAGGACCCCTCTCCTTCTCCTCAACGTAGGATGTCTCCTCCAGAGGACATGTCTTTTCAGGATTTCATAAGTGATATAGCCCGAGGACTTTCAATCACGGTAACCCCTGAGAAGGAACCGAGAGCAGAAGAATTAGAAATTCTTCAATACCTGGCAGCTCCTAAAGAAGCTGCTACCCTTCCCATTCACTGAATCTTGCATGATCTCATGTTAAGGATGTGGGAAGCTCCTTTAACGGTGTCTCCACACTCTCGGAGACTCGATACCATGTACCAAGTTCCACAATGCCCTGGTTTTCAGAAGACACAATTACCACACCATTCAATGGTAGTGGAATCGGCGATGCGTAGGAGCAAGAGTGCTAAAACACATTCTTCCAATCCTCCAGGCCGTGAAGTGAGGACACTTGATGCCTTTGGGCGTCGATGCTTTCAATCCTCGATGCTATCAGCCAGAATCAGCTCTTACATTCTCTACATGGGAATGTTTATTAAAGAGGTTACAAGGGATCTAGAGCTCATGGCTCCACTTCTCCCTGATAATAAAAGAACAGACTTCCTCACTCTGGTCAAACATGCCCAGAATGTGTCTAAGTTCATGAATCGTGCAACCTTTGATTGCTTTGAATGCATTAGCAGAACCTCTGCTATTTCCATCGGTGCACGTCGCATTGCCTGGCTTCAGGCATCAGATTTAGAACAATGGGTGCAAGATAAGCTAGGGAATATTCCTTGCACAGGAGAAAATCTCTTTGGCAAGGATTGGCAAGACAAAGCTAATCAGCTTGAGTCTGAAAATACCACCTTAAACAGATTATCAAAGGTTACAGTCAACCCAGCAAAGAAAAAGACAATTAAGAAACCCTTTTTCGACAAGAAAAATCAATTCTACCCATCTTACACCCAGACTGTCCACTGTCCAGTTCATGCTCCCCAGAAGGGGCAACAGCAACCCAGACAGCAAAGGAAGGCACAAGTCCCCAGAGCTCAACCAGCTCAGCAGACACAGCCTCCTCAGGGGCTTTGACTCCTTCCTAGAGAACGTAGTCATCCTGCCCCTGAAAGGTCCAGAGCCTCTCTCCATCCCTGGCAGACTTTGTCATTTTGCCAAAAGATGGCAACAAATAACATCAGAACACTGGACTCTTTGCATTGTGAGAGAGGGGTACAAACTCCATTTTCACAGTATGCACCCTCCCACCATCACAAGACAGTTCAATTCTCAGGGATGGTCCACCACTCTCTTGTGTCAAGAGGTCACCTCACTACTTGCTCAAGGAGCAATAGAGGAGGTACACATATCCCAACAGGGCATGGGTTTCTACTCCCCCTACTTCCTCATTCCAAAAAAAACAAGGGGATACAGACCAATGCTAGACATCAGAGAGTTGAACAAATATCTGTTCTGAGAAAAATTCAAGATGATCTCCCTCGGAACACTTCTTCCTTACATTCAGTGTCAGGATTGGCTATGTTCTCTAGATCTAAAGGATGCATATACGCATATCCTCATCCATATAGATCACAGAAGGTTTCTTTGATTCCTTTTTCAAGAAAGACATTACCAGTACAGGGTTCTACCCTTCGGACTGGCTTCTGCCCTAGAGTCTTCACGAAATGCATGGCAGTAGTAGCAGCATTCCTGAGAACTCTGGGAATATTCATCTTCCCTTTCTTAGACGACTGGCTCATCCGAGCATCAGCAGTTCCAGAAGACAGATTTGCTCTCTCTCGCACAATACAAATCCTTCAGTACCTGGGACTGGTCATAAACCTCCCCAAATCTCATCTCACCCCTTCTCAATCTCTATTCATAGGGGCTTTTCTAGACACAAGGCAGTCAAGGGCTTTCCTGCCACAACCATGTTGTCTTCAAATACTCCAGCTGGCCTCTCAAGCAGCTATGAAAACTCTAACTGCTCGAGAAATGCTTCAGCTGCTGGGGCATATGGCATCCACTGTCCATGTGGTTCCCTATGCTCGCCTCCATATGTAAGAAGCCCAGTGGACCCTAACCTCTCAGTGGACACAGGTCTCGGGTTACTTGATGGAAAAAATCTGAAACATCTCATTTCGTCCCTACAGTGGTGGCAATCGCTGGAAAACCTTCTTGTAGGCTCTCCCTTCCAGCAGCCACTACACCAAGCCACCTTGATGACAGATGCGTCCAAGTTAGGCTGGGGGGCTCACTTGGACAATCTCTCCACTCAGGGTCTCTGGACCCAGCAAGAGGCTTGTCTTCACATAAACCTCCTGGAACTCAGAGCCAACTTTTATGCTCTTCAAGTATTTCAGGCCCACCTCAGCTATAAGACAGTTCTGGTCCAGACCGACAATCAAGTAGCCATGTTCTATGTGAACAAACAGGGTGGGATGGGGTCTCTACCGTTATGCAATGAGGCTCTATGCCTCTGGGCCTTCGCCAGAGATCTTCAAATCCACCTACTAGCAGTGTAGCTTCCAGGAACGCAAAATCTCTTGGCAGACAAACTCAGTCGAGTATTGCTGCCACACAAGTGGTCTCTTCATCCAGAGCAAATTGCTCGAATATTTCAGATCTGGGGAACTCCAGATATAGACCTCTTTGCAAGTCCTCAGAATGTCAAACTTCCCTGGTTCTGTTCCAGATTTCCAGCTCAGATCTGTCAGGCGAGGGATGCCTTCCACCTCCACTGGGGTCAGGACTTCCTCTATGCCTTCCCACCCATTCCCCTCATTCCCAAAACTCTGTTCAAGCTTCTGAGAGACAGGGGCCATATGATCCTCATAGCCCCACGATGGCCAGGACAACCGTAGTATCCTCTGCTTCTACGTCTCTCTCAAGCCAGACCTCTGGAGTTGGCATGTGCTCCAGATCTTCTTTCCCAGGAGAACGGGACACTATTGCACCTGAATCCTCAGTCTCTACACCTCAGGGCGTGGCTCCTGAGATCTTAGAATTACAGGATATCAACCTTTCTCAACAGGTAAAGGATATCCTTTTGGCTTCAAGAAAACCTTCCACAAGGCGGGCCTACGCCTTTAAGTGGAAAAGGTTCTATATTTGGTGTTCAAAAAAGGAACTTAATCCCTTTTCAGTGCCAGTGGAGGCATTACTGGAGTATCTCCTCCATTTGTCATCCTCTGGTCTTAAGACCAGTTCAGTAAGAGTCCATCTTAGTGCCATTGCAGCTTTCCATAAGCCCTTGGATGGACAACCTGTTTCCTCTCAACCACTTGTAGCAAGATTTATGAGAGGTCTACTCTTAACATAACCTCCCATTAAGCCACCACCCGTGGCATGGGATATGAACCTTGTCCTTGGGCAGCTCATGAAACTGCCCTTCGAACCCTTAGCCACTACATCTCTAAAGTTTCTTTCTTGGAAAGTGATCTTCCTAATTGCTCTCACTTCTGCAAGACGCATCAGTGAACTACAGGCTTTAGTGGCTAATCCTCCTTATACAAAGTTCCACTATGATAAAGTAGGACTCACCCTCACTTTATGCCAAAGGTGGTTTCACCTTTTCATTTAAACCAATCAATTTACCTTCTTGTATTCTTTCCTAGGCCTCATGCCTCCAATGCAGAAAGGAATCTACACACTAGATTGTAAAAGAGCCTTGGCCTTTTATCTTCAGAGAACTAAGCAACATAGAATAAACAGGTGGACAAAGGTGAGTCAGTTGATATAGTGTATCTGGACTTTCAGAAAGCCTTTGACAAGGTCCCTCATCAGAGACTTTTGGCAAAACTAAAGAGTCATGGGATAGGAAGCAGTGTACTACTGTGGATCAGGAACTGGTTAAAAGATAGAAAGCAGAGGGTTGGGCTAAATGGCCAATTTTCCCAATGGAGAAAGGTGAATAGTGGTGTACCCCAGGGATCTGTGCTGGGTCCGCTGCTTTTTGATATATTCATAAATGACCTAGAAAGTGGAATAATGAGTGAGGTTATCAAATTTGCAGATGACACAAAACTATTTAAAGTTGTTAAAACCCAAGAGGATTGTGGAAAATTGCAAGAGGATCTTGATAAATTGGAATACTGGGCACCAAAATGGCAGATGAAATTTAATGTGGATAAGTGCAAAGTTATGCACCTAGGGAAGAACAACCCAAACTATGGTTACACAATGCAAGGTTCCACATTAGGAACCACCACCCAGGAAAAAGATTTAGGCGTCATTGTGGATAACATGTTAAAACCCTCGGCCCAGTGTGCAGCGGCAGCCAAGAGAGCAAATAGAATGTTAGGTATCATAAGGAAAGGAATGGAAAATAAAACAAAAGATATTATAATGCCTCTATATTGTTCCATGGTGAGACCGCACCTTGAATATTGTGTGCAATTCTGGTTGCCGTATCTTAAAAAGGATATAGCGTTATTAGAAAAGGTTCAGAGAAGAGCCACCAAAATGGTAAAGGGGATGGAAGGATACTCCTATGAAGAAAGGCTAAAAAGGTTAGGGCTCTTTAACCTGGAAAAGAGACGGCTGAGGGGAGATATGATAGAAGTCTATACATTAATGAACGGAGTGGAACGGGTAAACCTAGATCGATTGTTTACGATATCAGAATATAGAAAGACTAGGGGACATGCAATGAAGCTACAGGGTAAACTATTTAAGACTAATAAAAGAAAATATTTTTTCACTCAACGTGTAATCAAACTCTGGAATTTGTTACCGGAGGGTGTAGTAAAGGCTGTTAGTGTAGCTGGGTTTAAAAAAGGTTTGGACAAATTCCTGGAGGAAAGGTCCATAAACCATTATTAAGAAGGGACCCAGGATATCAATGCTTGACCCAGTACAAGCATTGCGGAACCTGTGTCTTTTGGGGAAACTGCTTAGTATGTATGACCTAGATTGGCCACTGTTGGAAACAGGATACTGGGCTTGATGGACCTTGGTCTGACCCAGTATGGCATATCTTATGTTCTTATGTTGTGTATCCCCCAATTGACCGTTTTGACCCGGTGAAAAGCGGGATATAAATACAGCTAAATAAATAAATAAATAAAATATCTTATGTTCTTATGTCTTCCCAACTTTTTGTTGCCTTTGACTCTAGTCATCTTGGACTACCAGTTTCCAAGCGAACTTTGTCTAAATGGATTGCAAATTGCATATCCTTTGCATATGAGAGTAAGGGACTTTCTCTCGAAGGTCATGTTACAGCTCACAATGTGAGAGCAGCCTCTATGGCTAACCTTCGCTCTGTGTCCATTGACGACATTTGTAAAGCAGCCACTTGGGCTTCGGTACACACCTTTGCAGCCCACTACAGCTTAGACAAGGACGCCCGTCGGGATGCCTCGTTCGGCCAGGCTGTTCTCCAGCATCTCTTTCAGACTTAGAACAAATCCTACCCGGCGT
Source organism: Ichthyophis bannanicus (assembly GCA_033557465.1). Taxonomy (NCBI): domain Eukaryota; kingdom Metazoa; phylum Chordata; class Amphibia; order Gymnophiona; family Ichthyophiidae; genus Ichthyophis; species Ichthyophis bannanicus. The sequence goes on along the minus strand of CM066036.1, from coordinate 340,264,491 downwards.
CCCGTGTTTCGATGCCAGAGATCCATGGGAGGAAGCATGACCCATCTCAACCTGGGTTTCATAGCTTTCTGGGGTCATCTGCCTGGCATCTCTCAGCTGGGGAGTCCCCATAAGTGAAGACTACATTCCTGCTTGTTCCTGGAGATAGCATAGTTACTCACCTGTAACAGGTGATTTCCAGGAGCAGCAGGAATTTAGTCTTCACAACCCACCCACCTCTCCTAGGAGTTGTCTCTCTCTCTCTATCTCTCCTTTGTCTCAGCTATAAACTCAACTGAAGAGGGAGAGTTGGAAAGGCGGGAAGGCAACGACGCAGGCACAGTGGGATGCTCCCAAAAGCTTTCCTATTGGACGCTGGAGAGCGTTCCCACGCGGGCTCCGTCAGTACCGACGATACCCATATGTGAAGACTTAATTCCTGCTGTTCCCGGAGATCACCTGTTACAGGTGAGTAACTGCGCTTTCCTGTAACTTTAAAGGAGACAGTAATTTGATCATTGCTAAAGAAAGCCTCCTATATATTTTCCAGTATTTCATTTCTTGCAAACTGGTTAAAAGAGCTATTGCATTACTGTTAAGCAAGCTTTTTTGTAGAAATAGGATGCTTTTAATGTCTGTTATTTTGACCTGTCTTTTCCATTTGTTTTTGAATCTCTGCATAAGGACTCTGTTATTTTGTTAGATTTGACAGAGCAGCTTTCACTATGATCAATTAGAGGATCCTCCTGAATTGAATATCCCATATTGGAAATGGAGGTATTTTCCTATGTTTTTGTTCTTTTTTTAGAGAACAGTCTACAATGTATTGTATATGGCAATTCTTTCTTCTTTGTGGCATTTTCTGTATTGAATTCCTCAGGGCTCAATTTTATTATTTTAAATTTTTATACCAGCCACTGGGGCAACCGATTCTAGAATATGTTATCACCCTGTGCTCTTCATTTTTAAAAGGGATCAGGATCAGCACTGAGGTTGTAGGTCCATAGTGGGGATGCATATTTTTTTTAAAAAATTGGGTTTAGAGATTGGGTCCAAGAGAGGGGTGTACTTTATTTTTAAAGGGATTGGAGGGGGGAGCTATTTGTTAACATCATTGGCTTGCACGTCAGCAGGCTGATGCTCCCAGGGTAAAGTTGAGATGTTTTTAACTTTTAATGAAAAGCTTTGATGCAAGCTGTGTTATTCTTTTTGCATAATAATAAACTAATAATAAACTGCTTTGCATGATTTGCAGCTCATTATTATTTAACATGCACCAGGACTTTTTTTTTAAAATAAAGCTGTGTTAATTGGCAAATAATACATGTTATTGCCATAGCACAGCTTAGGAAATCAACCCCTAAGTTTTATCAGAAGGTGTCAGATCTGTTGTCCTTTAAAGTGGTGTGTGCCGTCGAGTCATTGCCAGCTGCTGGTGACCCAGCCTCTGGGTTTCTTTGGCAAGGTGCAAACAGAAATAGATTGCCAAGCCTTTCTTCCATACAGTAAGTCTACAGCTCTTGGTATTCCAAGTTGGTCTGCCATCCAAGTACTTGCCTCTTTTGAGTCATTTGTAACCGTTGCAGAATGGACTGGTTTTGGGGAACATGGAAACAATTAAACTGTATTTTCTTTTGTTTAGTGTTTGTTATTATTGTTTTTTTATTATTATTTTTATTTATTTTGGTTCTACATTTATGTAGATTTTAAATACATATTTGAATGTTATTGGATGGTATATTACTGTAAATAAAATATATAAATAAACTAATTAACTAGTTTAGCTGAAAATTGCTCTCTCAAAGATAATTAGAAGCATGCATGGTATTCAGAACATACAGGGTTCAATATTCAAAAGCATTAACATGCGTGGTATTCAGAACACACAGGGCCAATATTCAAAAGGGTTAATATGGTTAGCAGATCTGCTAAGCATGTTATTTCCCTTATCTGGGCTACTCAGCGGCACTAACACAGTTAGTGCTGCTGAATATCCAGGGGTGCTACCGCTGCATGCTCTGATGTTAACCAGTTAGCATTGGGGCGTTCTGGGGGTCGCAACCAGCCATATCCGGGCAGTGGCAAAATTGAGCTTCTGCCTGGTTATGGCAAAGCTGCGAAAGTAAGGCGCAGCAAAGACTGGCCTACCTTTCACCGTGGATGTTAACTAGGTAGCGACTGAATATCGCCACTGTCCGGTTAGCTGCCTGGCAGTTTAGGCAATCTGGGCAACCCAGATATAACCCCAACATTGAATATCTGGATTTAAGTTTGAGCAGCAGCAGCTAGCTGCTGACTCTGTGTTAGCTACCGCCGCTGATTATCCCATCCATAAATTTTATCTGTATTAAAAGGAGGCAATTCTTGGAGTATGTTTATATGGGGGGATGGGGGTTGGGGGGAAGCATGCCTGCATGAGTATGCATGCTATTTCCCTCTTTTGACAAATCACACAAAAGAGCAGGTGAAAAGTATACAGGAGTTTTAGCACAAACTGTAGGGTTATTTTAGTACCCTTATTTTTAATTTCCACATGGAAAATTCAGCATTTATATATGGGTATGGCATCCATGTGAAAAAGGTGATTTTAGAAAGGGCTACATTTACATTTGCATGTCCATAATATATAGAAATTGCATGGCATGGTGGGTCAAAAATCTACACATATTTTCCCCATTTCATATAAAGAATGCATATGTATGACCAAAAGTGTCTATGTCGGGATTTACAGCTGTTTCCTGGCAGATATCATTTTTTTAAAGTGCTTGTTTTGGCCAGTGTGAGCTCTGCTGGGATTTAAATTCACAGACCTCTGCATTGGAAATCAGTGACATTTAGCTGGAGCCACTGAGGCTGATAGAAGCAAACCATGATCAGGGTTAGCCCTAGGCATGTTCAACAGTGTTTTCTGCACATTGCCCAATGCTAGGAGAAGTCCTGCTTCCTCAAGCCACAAGCCGAAGCTTCACTTGCAGTCACACCAACAGTACCCCCCTCTCTCTCTCTTCTCCCTCACTCCCCATCCAGCAACTTCCCCCTCCCCCCCCCCGTAGCCCCCTCAAACCTCTTGCTCCACAGGTGCCACCTCCGCTCCGCCTGGAATGCCCACGCCACATTCCAATGCTACGCGGTTAGTATAGGGGTGTGTAGCAGTGGCACCCATGGATATCCAGTAGCACTAAAGTGTTAGTGCCGCTGAATATCCCTCTAAGTGGCATTTACAGGTCTGTAAATCATGTAAATGCCTTTGAATATCAGACCAGTTCAGCCTTTGTTGTTGAGGAATGTGGAATGTGTGTTACAGAACGGGAAGTGCATGGTTTAATATACTGACATTCTGTTCACTTCTGCATAGACTTAAGACTTCACTCCCACATAGAAAACTGTTGAATGATTCCATCAAACAATTACAATAGCAGTTTTACAGGGTGGCTGAAACTGTAATTGGTAACCTCTGAGGATAATGAGGAGCTCAAAGACCACTGGAGGGATTGTATTTCATGGCGAGGCATGAGGGCATAGAGTTGACAAAACTGACTGATTCAGCCCTGGCTTTACCATGAGGTCAGTGGCATACCAAGGGCAGGGCGATGGGTACGGCCTACCCCAGGTGCCAGCTAGGAGGAGGGTGCTGAATCCCAGGCTCACACGGCAGAGCCAGCATGGCAAACCTACCATAATGTGGCGAGTGGCTTGCCACTTTGCCTCTGCTTCAGGCCTGGTGGCTGTTTCCTCCTGGGCTGAAATCTTGCAGTTCGGTCCAGGAAGGAACAGCAACCAGACCTCGAGCGGAGGCAGTGTGGCAAGCCACCCACCATGTTCACATAGATTTGCCACGCTGGCTCTGCTATGTGAGCCCAGTGGGGGGGGGAGGGGGGGGCATGGGCAAGCACTGTAAGGGGTGGGGCGCCTGCTCCTGGTGCAGATGGCCCTTGGAGAGCTGCTACATGGAATTGTAGTTCTGTTTCTCCAGTTGATTTTTTTAATCAGAAGTGCAGATTCATGAATCCAATGTGATAAAATCAGAACTGGATCAATCTGTTTGATCAAACTGGTGATGAGCTAGGGACTAGTGGGGAAAGGAGCACAGTGCTTGGCACTTCTATGCATACATTATGCTGCTGGTGACAAATACTGTGTATACCATGGACTGCCCGAAGAACAAACCAGTCAGTACTAGAGGAGATCAAACCTAAATTTTCTTTAGAAGCTCAAATGACAAGACTTCGACTTTTATACTTTGGACACATCATGCAAAGAGAGGGATCATTAGAGAAAGGCATCATGCTTGGCAAGGTAGAAGGCAATGCAGAAGAGGAAAGCCAGCAATGAGACGGATCAATACAATAACAGCAACTGTGGATGCCACTCTGTCAACAATGAGCTGCCTGACTAACCAAACACAGTTTAGGACAACTAGAGGGTCGCCATGAGTCGACACTGACTCAACAACACTTAACAATAACAACAACATGTATTGCGGGAGGGGGAACTTGGGAATGAATCATTTGTATAGGGAGGTCTGCAGTTACATTGGGGAAGAGTTGTGGGATAGTTTACTGGAATGAAAAATTTATATGTAGATTAAAGTTTACAATATTCTGCACTGTTTTATGTAAGCATATAGAGCCCAATTCCCTAAGGGGCATGTGGCCATCTGGATGGCCCAGAGCTGGACTGGCACATTTGGACCCGATTCTGCACCATGGGAACCAGATCTTCTCGCGGCTGCAGGATTGGGCCCTGAGACGGTCCGGAGTACCACAGCATACCTGCGGGGAAGTCCTCCCCACAGGGCCCTGACTCCCGCAGCACCAACCCTCTGTTTCCCCACCGTCCAACCCAAGGCTGGGCAGCCAGGGCCAGGATTGGGTGGCAGGAACCTCTGTGTGGATTCTGGCCCCGATTGCCCTGTCAAAGCTGCTGATTCCACCTTTGAGGTGGAATAAGCAGTACGCTCCTCCTGACCCCACAGGACGTACAGTGCTGTGACCTGAATCAGCCCTGTACATCCTGCTGCCAAGGCCTGCCCCTGCTCTGCCCTCACTCCTCCCCTGGTCGGCTCTCTCCGTACTGCTGCTCTGGCCATGTGGGAAGAGTTGGAGGGGAATACGATCAGGATGGTTTGCGGGCCTGCACATCTCGCTGGGACGTGCAGTCCCGCAAGTCACCTCTCAGAATCGGGTCCTTAGAGGGCAATAATCAAAGGCCCTTCAGCAGGTAAAATAACACTTTATGAGCAGAAATCATGACTGATTATTCCCCAGTGTGTTCACAGCAAAAAGTATATATGACAATCAATGTGCATTATTTTACTACCAGGATTTTTATCTCATTTTATATCTTCTCTTCTCATCATGAACTTGGTCATAGTACTGACCAAATAAATGTGTTATGCAAATATTTATTCAAATGAGGCCCCACAACGAGTCTCTGCACATCACCCCGCATCCTCCTTGGGTGGCCTCTGCATAGTATAGCAGAAGTGGAGGCCCGCCCCTTGCCCCATAGAAGCCTGCTGAACTAGCAAGAGGTGTATCTGCTGAGCCACCATACATAAGGAGGTCCAGCTAGAGACATACAGTGGTAGGATTCAAAACCTCCTAGGAATTGGTTAGGTCAGTGATGGGAATTAGCCGGGTTGCACCGGTTCATGCGAACCGATTCCTAATGTTTCCTGTATTCACCAAACCGGTCCCTACAGGCCATGGCACTGCCGCATCTGCACTGGTGGGATTTAAAACACCCAACAGTATTTTGATGGTGGTATAAGCAGCACCGACCTGGCAATCGAGCCCAGGGATCCCCCCAGGGCCAGGTGCGGAGGTTCCCACTTCCCGATTCAGGCTCTGGCTGGCCAGCTGTGGGTCGAGCGGTGGGGAAGAGGGGGGGGGGCCCAAGCCGTGGTGGCCAAGGGAGCCTGCAGGGCACACCGGGCTGTCCACAGGCATGTTGGACCGTCCTTGGGCCCAATTCTGGCTGCTGAAGACCAGAATCGTGTCCAAACGAGCCCTTCTTGCCTGGGGCCATCAAGACAATCCAGATGTGCCCCTATGGGAATCAGGTTCCACATTAATCTTGAATTCAGTTACACCACCCAAAATGTGTCATATATTTTTGAATTTTTTTATTAATTTCTAACACACATCCAACAATAGAAACACATTGCCATGCTTTGATTGGGAAGTACAATGGATGTAGTATTCTAATTCTGTGAATTCAGAACATCCTGAATGCCCACCACACACATGCACTCCACATTTTTTGGCTGCCCTTTCCCATACGTTTGAGGAACAGGACCAAGCCTAAATGGTGAAGAATAACATGATGGCCCTCTGTCAGGTCCGACAAACAGTGATGGAGTATGCTAGAGAATTCCAGCACTGGACCAGTCATCTTGATTGGAATAAGTCGACTGTAAAAATTTTGCAAGAGAACCTTGATAAATTGGAAGACTGGATGTCCAAATGCAGATGAAATTTAATATATTGTAAATATTTTTACTCTAACCACTTGATGTTGAACAAATGTTAAATTATATGTTCCTTGTAATGTGCACCTTATTGTTCAAGCGCTAAAGTTACTGCACGGAGTTCTCTAGAAACCATCTTGACTTGTAGAAAAACTGTATAAAAAGATGTTAAATAAATAAATAATGTGAACAAGTGCAAAGTTATAAACCGAGGAAAGAACAACTGAAACTATGATTACACAGTGCAAGGTACCACCTTAGAAAGCACCACCCAGGAAAAGGATTTAGGCATCACTGTGGATAATACGTTGAAGCCCTCCGCCCAGTGTGCAGCAGTGGCCAAGAAAGCAAATAGAACACTACAAATTGTAAGGAAAGAAATAGAGAATGAAACAAAGGATATTATAATGCCTCTATATCGTTCCATGGTGCGACTGCACCTTCAATATGTATTGTTCGCAATTCTGACCCCCATATCTTAAAGAGGATATAGCAGAATTAGAAAAGGTACAGAGAAGAGCGACAAAAATGGTAAAGGTGATGGAAGGATACCCCTATAAGGAGAGACTTAAAAGATTGGAGCTCTTCAACTTGGAAAAGAGATGGCTGAGGGGGGATATGATAGAAGTCTATAAATTAATGAATGGAGTAGGAGTAAAACGTAGATCGATTGTTTACGCCATCAAAAAGTTGAAAGACTAGAGAACATGCAATCAAGCTACAATGTAACCCATTTAAGACTAATAAGAGAAAATATTTTTTTACTCAACGCGTAATCGAACTCTGGAATTTGTTACTGGAGGATGAGGTAAAAGCCATTAGTGTAGCTGGGTTTAAAAAAGGTTTGGACAAGTTCTTGGAGGAAAGGTTCATAAACCATTATTAAAGAGGATCCAGGAAATCCACTGCTTACCCTGAGATGAGTATTGTGGAACCTGTGAGCCTTTTTGGAAATCTGCCAGGTACTTGTGACTTGGATTGGCCACTGTTGGAAACAGGATACTGGGCTTGATGGACCTTGGTCTGACCCAGTATGGCATTTCTTATGTTCTCTGTGCCTACTTCAGATGAGGCCTAGTTGTTCCCATTAAAGTGGAGTTGGCATGCTTGGACCCACCCCACTGGCTTGCCTAGAGGAACTATTTATGCTATTTGGGCATGTACAGAGATTGTTATCAGAGCAGGCCTTAACAGATTTTATGTGGATTTAGGAGCCAGGCCAAAATCTTCGGAGCCAGTGCCTGTGACCTTTGTGCATCCCCCACCCTATCCCTGATTGTCTATCAGGCTGGTCTCATGTTTTCAAGTCTCATGAGACCAGCGCCAGAGTTCCTACATCATGCACCATCTTTAGATAACAAGTGTCTATGTCAGTGTGTGGTGCAAAAGTGGTGTGCCTGTACGTAGGATGTGGCAGTGAGTACCTTTGTGTGGGTGGGGTGCAGGGCTGAGGTGCATGTGTGTGTGTGCTGCAGATCTGTGGAGCCTATATGTGTGATATGCAGAGGTGGGGTGCCCGTGTCTGTATGAGTGTGAATGTGAATATGTGTGCAGTGCAGAGGTGAAGTGCCTAAATTATTGCATGTGTACGTAATGTGGAGCTGGGATGCATGTCTGTCCTACAGAGGTGAGGTGCCTGTGTGTGTTTGGTTTGCTTGTGTGTGTGTTTTGTCCTCATGATTTGTGATAAGGAAGCTTATCATAGCTCAGGAAGGAGCTATAGTAAAGGTGAAGTGACTCTGAACAAGCAACCTGTCAGTTCTGGTAGAAATAAGAAAACAGAATTTTTCTATAAAAGACTACCAGTCCCAGAATGCACCATGTTTCCAACAGCCATTAGAGGAGCTGAAGTGGAGAAACGTGTGTTCAATAAGGAGGGCTATGAGGTAATCCCCAAGCACTCATCTCAAAGGGCAGGGCCTGATTCAGCACAGCTGCGCTGTGCCAGGGTGGAGCACTCATCAAAGCAGAATAAAGGTAGAGTTTATTCTACAGAGAATTATCCTCATCCTCAGTTTCATCTGGAGGATCATCAGAAGCAGAAGCCAGTGCGGACGGACAGAGAGGGCAAGAAACCCTTTGGAAGAAAGAAGAGAAAAGCATTTGGGAGGTCTAAAGGAGTCCAGAGCAGTACGTATACTGGAAGGCATTCAAAAGGCAAGCATACACCATTGGACTGGGGAAAGCCAGAGGAGTGGTGCTGCAGGGTCAGGAATCTCCAGACGGTACCTGTGAGGGAGACGGCTGCACGTGGAAGGGACCCTAGGACCCGTGCCAGAAGGTATGTGAAGAGAGATCCAGTGTCCAGGGATCTGGATTGGAAGGCTGGACATAAGAACTGGACTACATACTGGCCAGGCTATTTAGAGAGGAACTCTAACAGCAATGGAAGCTCAGGTATGAACACTGATCTATGCCCTAGCTATAACCTTGAAAGACAGCAGGGAAACAAGTATTCTCCTGAAAGTGCTCCACTGAGAAATTCCTCTGTGCCAATCCATGATATTGAACCGATGATTGTTGAGGAAGGGGGAGCGGTCTTAGATACAGGCTGTGAATATATGGATTGCTCTCTGTCTAAACTCCTTTGGTAATTTTCTGTTACAAAGTACAACAACCATCACAAAAAAATACAAACTTGTTCTTTAATCTACTCAGAAAAGCTCCTGAAGTAGGATTTGAGCCACGCAGTAGAAAGCAAGCCAGCTAAGGGGTTTCAGATGGGTAACTGCTAGCAATTGAGCCTTACCTAATTGCTTGTGAGCTCTGAGGGAATCACTTCTGAATCTATGTGTGAAGATATAAGAAGTTAACCTGAAAAGAACAGTTTTTCCCTTCTTTGTGGGTTTTGCTTGTTGTTTGAAACACTGCTAAGAAAATATTAGCTAAAGCCTACAGAAAAGACCAGTTTGTTACCAACCAGGTCTTTATTCTTTTGCTTTGATTGCCTGACAAAGTTCAACTGTTGTTTTCCTGATTTTGTTTTTCCAAGTTTAACACTGCAAGCAAGTATCCTGTTTTATGTGCTACCAAGCATATCTGTGTTGGGAGAAATAACCCCATAAATAAATACCTTATTGGCTTTACACTCAAGCACAACTAATTATTGTGAGCAGCTGTGTCTGGTGTGAATGGACTGCATTTTCCCACAATCCCTTGCAAATCATATTGATATATGCACTTGCCAAGACTGTGAACATTCTCACCCAGGCAGCCGTCTGACAGATTTCATCCCTTTAACATCTAATACCTTGAACTCTTCCTTCCTCCTCCAGCCCCTCCCCATTGTTCCCCTTCCAGACTCTCTCCCTTCTCCCTCTCCCTAGCACTCCAATCCCCCTGCCCTACATTCCCCCATCCTCTTTCCTTTGTTTTTTTTTGTTTGTTTGTTACTGGCCCTTTTAGTTTTTGCAGTTTTACTCCCCCCCACCCCGTCTAACTTATTTTAAAATTGCTGCCTCCATCAGCTCTCTAATTCTGCTTTCCAGGCTTCGATCTTCACCTTCCCCACTTGTTCCGCCCATGGGGATCTGTGACCATGGCCCCAATACAAGTTGTTTGCCCATGGGAGATCAAATCCCCATGCGCAGACAGGTTGCATTGGGGCCACAATCACAGCCATCCCCTTTTCTTCCGCCCTCAGGAGATCAGATCCCCATGGGCAGAAGAGAAGGGGGATGGCTGCGATCACGTGGCTAATGCAAGCTGTCTGCCCATGGGAGATCAGATCCCCACAGGCAGACAGTTTGCATCGGGGCTGCAATCATAGCCATCCCCTTCTCTTCTGCTTGTGGGGATCAATCTCCCTTATGCAGACAAAAGGGTTCTTGCCCCATGATTGTGGCTTTTTTTTTAGGGGGGCAAGTAAATCCCAGGTGCCAAATGCAAATTTTGGGTCGCCATGGCAACCTGGCACCTGGGATTTGTCGAACCCTGTTTCAGAGCATATCCTGGAAGGATGTACCGAGAGGATGGAACTAAGTCACAGTACCATACCTACAGAGAGACACCAACCTCCAGAGGAACCTATGATAATTGGTACCATGAGACAGCAATTGTCAGCAGAGGTGAAAGAAAAATGATGTTGGCAAGACCTCTACCTCTATTGTGGCCTTCTTAGACATATATGAAACGGTGCAGGCTTAGAATCATGATCAGTACCATGATGCAGAGGGCCAGGAGCAATTACAACATGATCCGCAATTACTAAACTTCATAATGAGTACCTGAGCTGCTCATGTGATCATCCCAATCCACCTTCTCGAAGGACAAGCAACTCCCAGTTTATGTCATGATAGACTCTGGAGCCTCACTATGTTTCATGGATCTGACCTTTGTTCAGCAATACCAAGTTCTAGTACATGAAGAAGGGGAAAGTGTAGCCATGGATATCACTAATGGCTCTCCTATGTCATCAGATGCCATAATTCTAGAAACTGAAACTGAACCTCTTACAATGAGTTTGATTCAGGATCAACTTGATGCATATGCCCTCCCAGCCGAATTGTTAGAGAAAGCAATCCTTAAGCAAGTTTCTAGATTTTGGAAAATAAATAAATCATTCCACCCTTGTGTTCTGTACTTTCAAAGTGCACTTAGGACAGCCGTTATAGTTGGTGATTCGATCATTAGGCATGTAGATAGCTGGGTGGCTGGTGGACGTGAGGATCGCCTGGTAACATGCCCGCCTGGTGCAAAGGTAGCGGAACTCATGCCCCACCTAGACAAGGTTTAAGATAGTGCTGGGGAGGAGTCTGCTGTCTTGGTACATGTTGGTACCAATGATATAGGAAAATGTGGTAGGGAGGTTCTGGAGGCTAAATTTAGGCTTTTAGGTAGGAAGTTGAAATCCAGAACTTCCAGGGTAGCATTCTCTGAAATGCGTCCAGTTCCACGCGCAGGACCCAAAAGGCAGGCAGAGCTCCGGAGTCTCAATGCGTAGATGAGACAATGGTGCAAGGATGAGGGTTTTGGATTTGTTAGGAACTGGGGAACATTCTGGGGAAAGGAGAGGCTCTTTCGAAGGGCTTCACCCTAACCGGGATGGAACCAAACTGCTGGCATTAACCTTTAAAAAGGAGATAGAGCAGCTTTTAAACTAGATAACAGGGAGAGCCGACAATCGTCCAAGAGCGCATGGTGTGGAACAATGTATCCTTGAAGGATACTACCAAAAAATGAAGTTAGGGCATATCAGCAGAGAGGCTCCAATAAAGACAAAAGTAATCCAAATGAACTTGAGTACGGAGCAGACAGAGCTTAAGATTCCAAATTACCCCTACCTACTGATAGCCAGATTAATATACTTTTGTACAAAGTTTGATATGTTTGCTTTAATACCTACAAAGATTTTGCTTTAATACCTTCAAGTTGTTTTTGTTACAATACCTACAAAGTTTATATTTACTGTTCAATGTAAATAGTTGATTTCTACTGTTCTATGTAAAATGTATACAAATTGTGTACAAGACTGTTAATCTGTTATATGTAAACCGCCCTTGATCTCTGGAAGGGGCGGTATAAAAGAAATAGTTAAATAAATAAAATAAATAAATAAATATGAATAAAATACAGTCTCTAAAATGCTTGTATGCAAATGCTAGATGAGCCTACAAAATAAGATGGGAGAGTTAGAATATATAGCACTAAATGAGAGGTTAGATATGATTGGTATCTCAGAGACATGGTGGAAAGAGGGCAACCAGTCTGACGCTGTGATACCTGGGTAATGACAGAGCTGATCAAGAAATCAGGGAAACTAACAAAAGTTACAGCACAGTAATAATAATGGGTGATTTAAATTACCCCGGTATTGACTGGGTCAGTGTCACGGCAGGACATGCTAGGGAAATAAAGTTTCTAGATGAAATAAATGACTGCTTCTTAGAGCAGCTTGTTCATAAACCAACCAAAGGGGAAGCCATTTTGGACTTAGTCCTTAGTCCTTAGTGGAACACCAGATCTGGTGCAAGAGATAAGAGTGTTGGGGCAACATGGCAATAGTGATCATAGCATGATCGCATTTGATTTAATTAATGGAGGAGGGATGGTAAGGAAATCCACAGTACTACCTTTTAACTTTCAAAAGGGAGACTATGATAAAATGAGGAAAATAGTTAAGAACATAAGAACATAAGATATGCCATACTGGGTCAGACCAAGATCCATCAAGCCCAGTATACTGTTTCCAACAGTAGCCAATCTAGGTCATATGTACCTAGCAGTTTCCCCAAAAGACACAGGTTCCACAATGCTTGTATTGGGTCAAGCATTGATATCCTGAGTCCCTTCTTAATAATGGTTTATGGACCTTTCCTCCAGGAACTTGTCCAAACCTTTTTTAAACCCAGCTATACTAACATCCTTTACTACATCCCCCGGCAACAAATTCCAGAGTTTGATTATACGTTGAGTGAAAAAATATTTTCTTTTACTAGCTTTAAATAGTTTACCCTGTAGTTTCATTGCATGTCCCCTAGTCTTTCTATATTCTGATAACATAAACAATCGATCTACGCTTACCTATTCCACTCCGTTCATTAATTTATAGACTTCTATCATATCTCCCCTCAGCCATCTCTTTTCCAAGTTAAATATCTCTAACCTTTTTAGCCTTTCTTCATACGGGTATCCTTCCATCCCCTTTACCATTTTGGTGGCTCTTCTCTGAACCTTTTCTAATAATGCTATATCCTTTTTACGATACGGCAACCAGAATTGCACACAATATTCAAGGTGCAGTCTCAACATGGAATGATATAGAGGCATTATAATATCCTTTGTTTTATTTTCCATTCTTTTCCTTATGATACCTAGCATTCTATTTGCTCTCTTGGCCATCGCTGCACACTGGGCCGAGGGTTTTAACATGTTATCCACAATGACGCCTAAATCTTTTTCCTGGGTGGTGGTTCCTAATGTGGAACCTGCATCATGTAACCATAGTTTGGGTTGTTCTTTCCTAGGTGCATAACTTTGCACTTGTCCACATTAAATTTCATCTGCCATTTTGATGCCCAGTCTTCCAATTTATCAAGATCCTCTTGCAATTTTCCACAATCCTCTTGGATTTTAACAAGTTTTAAATAGTTTTGTGTCATCTGCAAATTTGATAACCTCACTCGTTATTCCCTTTTCCAGGTCATTTATGAATATATCAAAAAGCAGCAGACCCAGCACAGATCCCTGGGGTACACCACTATTCACCTTTCTCCATTGGGAAAATTGGCCATTTAGCCCTACCCTCTGCTTTCTATCTTTTAACCAGTTCCTGATGCACAATAGTACACTGCCTCCTATCCCATGACTCTTTAGTTTTGCCAAAAGTCTCTGATGAGGGACCTTGTCAAAGGCTTTCTGAAAGTCCAAATACACTATATCAACCGACTCACCTTTGTCTACCTGTTTATTCAGACCTTCAAAAAAAATAACAGATTAGTAAGACAAGATCTTCCTTGTCTAAAACCATGTTGGCTGTCTCCCATTAAGCCATGACTATCTACATGTTCAGCAATTTTGTTGTTTATAATGGTTTCTACCATTTTTCCCGGTACTGACGTGAGGCTCACCGGTCTGTAGTTTCCCGGATCACCCCTGGAACCCTTTTTATAAATTGGCGTTAGGTTCGCCATCCTCCAATCTTCAGGTATTACAGATGATTTTAATGATAGTTCACAGATTACTAATAGCAGGTCTGTAATCTCATATTTCAGTTCTTTCAACACCCTTGGATATATATCATCCGGCCCAGGTGATTTGCTACTCTTCAGTTTATCTAATAGTTGTAATGCATCTTCCTGATGTATCGATATTTCCTTCAATTCTTCGGCACCTTTAAATACCACTTCAGTCATGGTTAACATCCCTACATCTTCCTCTTTAAAGACCGAAGCAAATAATTCATTCAGTCTCTCCGCTATCGCCTTGTCGCCTCTTAGTGCCCCTTTAACCCTCTATCATCTAATGGACCAACTGACTCTCACAGGTTTTTTGCTACGAATGTACTTGAAAAGTCTTTATTTCGCGTTTTTGCTTCCGCAGCAAGCTTCTTCTCAAATTCTCCATTTGCCTGCCTTATCAATGCCTTACATTTAACTTGCCAGTGCTTTTGCTGTTTCCAGGTTTCGCCGTTTGGCTCTTTTTTCCATTTCCTGAAAGATGCTTTTTTTGGCAACAACAGCCTCTCTGACCTCACCTTTAAACCATGCTGGCAGTTTTTTGGACTTCCTTCCACTTTTCTTAAAGCATGGAATACAGCTGGTCTGGGCTTCCAAGATAGTATTTTTCAACAACATCCAAGCTTGATGTAAGTCTTTAACCTTTGCAACTGCTCCTTTTAGTTTTTTCTTAACTATTTTCCTCATTTTATCATAGTCTCTCTTTCGAAAGTTAAAAGGGTAGAACTGTGGATTTCCTTACTATCCCTCCTCCACTAATTAAATCAAATGCGATCATGCTATGATCACTATTGCCAAGTGGCCCCTACACCCTTATCTCTTGCACTAGATCTGGTGTTCCACTAAGGACTAAGTCCAATATGGCTTCCCCTCTGGTCAGTTCATGAACCAGCTGCTCCAAGAAGCAGTCATTTATTTCATCTAGGACGTTTATCTCCCTAGCATGTCCTGCCATGACACTGACCCAGTCGATACCGGGGTAATTGAAATCACCCATTATTATTACTGCGCTGTAACTTTTGTTAGCTTCCTCGATTTCTTTGAGCATTTCATCATCCATTTGTTCATTCTGTCCAGGTTGTCGATAGTATACCCCCACTGCCATTGCCTTCTCCTTTTTACATGGAATTTCAGTCCATAGAGATTCTACAGCAAATTTTGTTTCCTGCAAAACTTGAATCCTTTCTGACTCAATGCCCTCTCTAACATAGAGTGCCACCCCTCCACCAATTTGATCAACTCTATCATTACGATATAGTTTGTACCTAGGTATCACAGTGTCCCACTGGTTGTCCTCCTTCCACCATGTCTCTGAGATTCCAATCATATCTAACCTCTCATTTAGTGCTATATATTCTAACTCTCCCATCTTATTTTTTAGACTTCTAGCATTTGCATACAAGCATTTTAGAGACTGTATTTTATTCATATTAATCTGGCTATTGGTAGGCATGGGTAACTCGTGATCTTTAAGCTCTGTCTGCTCCATATTCGAGGGAATTTGGGCTACTTTACTGTTTTTTGGAACCTCTCTGCTTTTGGTAGTATCCTTCAAGGATACATTTTTCCGAACCATGTGCTCTTGTGCGACTGTCGGCTTTCCCCTATTATCTAGCTGCTCTATCTCCTTTTAAAAGGTTAATGCCAGCAGCCTGGTTCTATCCCAGTTAAGGTGAAGAAAAAACTAAAAGGAGCAGTTGCAAAGGTTAAAAACTTACATCAAGCTTGGGTGTTGTTTAAAAATACCATCTTGGAAGCCCTGACCAGCTGTATTCCACGCTTTAAGAAAAGTGGAAGGAAGTCCAAAAAACTGCCAGCATGGTTTAAAGGTGAGGTCAGAGAGGCTGTTGTTGCCAAAAAGCATCTTTCAGGAAATGGAAAAAAGAGCCAATGAAGAAAACTGGAAACAGCACAAGCACTGGCAAGTTAGATGAAAGGTCCAGACAGGCAAAGAGAGAATTTGAGAAGAAGCTTGCTGTGGAAGCAAAAATGCATAATAAAGACTTTTTCAAGTACATTCATAGCAAAAAACCTGTGAGAGAGTCAGTTGGACCATTAGATAATAGAGGGGTAAAAGGGGCACTAAGAGGAGACAAGGCCATAGCGGAGAGACTGAATGAATTCTTTGCTTCGGTCTTTACTGAGGAAGATGTAGGGATGTTACCCATGACTGAAATGGGATTTAAAGGTGATACTGCGGAAGAATTGAAAGAAATATCTATACACTGCGAAGATGGTAGAAACCATTCTAAAGAACAAAATTACTGAACATGTAGATAGTCATGGCTTAATGGGAGACAGCCAACATGGCTTTAGACAAGGAAGATCTTGTCTTACTAATCTGTTATGTTTTTTTGAAGGTGGAATAAACAGGTAGACAAAGGTGAGTCAGTTGATATAGTGTTTCTGGACTTTCAGAAAGCCTTTGACAAGGTTCCTCATCAGAGACTTTTGGCAAAACTAAAAAGTCATGGGATAGGAGGCAGTGTACTATTGTGGATCAGGAACTGGTTAAAAGATAGAAAGCAGAGGGTAAGGCTAAATGGCCAATTTTCCCAATGGAGAAAGGTGAATAGTGGAGTACCCCAGGGATCTGTACTGGGTCCGCTGCTTTTTAACATATTCATAAATGACCTGGAAATGGGAATAACAAGTGAGGTTATCAAATTTGCAGATGACACTAAGGGGCTTGTTTACAAAGCCGCGGTAGCGGTTTGCGATCGTAATCGGAGCCGCGGCCCCATTGATTTCAATGGGGCCGCGGCTGCGATCGCGATCACGAACCACTACCGCGGCTTTGTAAACAAGCCCCTAAGCTATTCAAAGTTGTTAAAACCCATGGGGATTGTGGAAAATTGCAAGAGGATCTTGATAAATTGGAAGACTGGGCATCCAAATGGCAGATGAAATTTAATGTGGACAAGTGCAAAGTTATGCACCTAGGAAAGAACAACTCGAACTATGGTTACACCACCCAGGAACCACCACCCAGGAAAAAGATTTAGGCGTCATCGTGGATAACATGTTAAAACCCTCTGCCCAGTGTACAGCGGCGGCCAAGGGAGAAAATAGAATGCTGGGTATCATAAGGAAAGGAATGGAAAATAAAACAAAGGATATTATAATGCCTCTGTATCATTCCATGGTGTGACTGCACCTTGAATATTGTGTGCAGTTCTGGTCACCGTATCTTAAAAAGGATATAGCATTATTAGAAAAGGTACAGAGAAGAGCCACCAAAATGGAAAAGGGGATGGAAAGATGTCCCTATGAAGAGAGGCTAAAAAGGTTAGAGCTCTTCAACCTGGAAAAAAGATGGTTGAGGGGAGATATGATAGAGGTCTATAAATTAATGAACGGAGTGGAACGGATAAACATAGATCAATTGTTTACATCATCAGAATATAGAAAGACTAGGGGGCATGCAGTGAATCTACAGGGTAACCTATTTAAGACTAATAAGAGAAAATATTTTTTCACTCAACGTGTAATCAAACTCTGGATTTGTTACCGGAGGATGTAGTAAATGATGTTAGTGTAGCTGGGTTTAAAAAAGGTTTGGAAAAGTTCCTGGAGGACCCAGTACAAGCATTGTGGAATCTGTGTCTTTTGGGGAAACTGCTAGGTACTTACAGTATGATCTAGATTGGCCACTGTTGGAAATAGGATACTGTGCTTGATGGACCTTGGTCTGACCCAGTATGGCATATCTTATGTTCTTATGAGACCACACTTATGGCCCTCTTAAAAGAGGCTGCCTTACACCTTGACAGTCTCTGAGATGTATAGCATTGCCTTTGGTGTAATTGATCATTCCCTCTTCCTTGATCAACTAGACAACTCTGGAATCAAAGATATGGCACTAAACTGGTTTTGCTTTTACCAACTGGAACTTTCATGTTTTTATCGAAGGTTCGTTTTCTGATTCTCATCCACAGACCTCAGGTGTCCCGCAGGGCTCCATACTTTCTCCTACTCTCTTCAATATCTTTATCTCTCTGCTAACTTTTCTGATTCAAGACCTCAATGTTAGATCCTATTTTTATATGGATGATGTTCAACTAGTCATTAGCTATGAGAATTGGGACCCTCCATTGAAAACTGACCTTAAATCAAAATTAAACAAAATTGCTTTTTGGTTCCAGAACCACAAAATGGTGCTAAATCATAAAATGGTGTTAAATCCTAAAGTAATCTTGAGCCTTATGGATCTCCCACAATCAAAGATCACTCCCTTTCCATCCATGCATTTCTTCCCACCCTATTCTAGTTCAGAAATCCATTCATTCACTGGGTGTCATAATTGACATTCAGCTCTCCTTTGGATCTTACATCTTTAAGATAGTGAAAAGTTGCTTCTTCTCTCTGTGAAGGATTTAATTTGCTAAGCCTTATCTTGAACCTGGAGCATTAAAAACAGTAATCTACTTACTGTACTTGTGTTTAATAAACTAGACTACTTTGTAACTCCTTACAAGCAGATATCCCAAAATCCCATAACGGCAGCTTTCAATTCCGTCAGCCACAAATTACTCCTATCCCGTCTCACCAATAAGGGAATCCACGGCATGGCACTCGCCTGGTGTGCTTCACATCTGAACGACAGATGGCAGCATGTCCACTCTGGCTCCTCTATATCCACTCCTTTCCCGCAAGAGAAGGGCGTTCCGCAAGGATCGTCACTCTCAGCCCTATTGTTCAACATTTATATGCAACCCATCTGCAACCTCATCCGGTCCTTCAACATTAACTGCCTAGTATACGCTGATGACATCCTTATGTTCACACCAATATCCACAGATCACCCAGACCTCTCTCAGCTGTCTACATGCTTCGATGCAGTCACAGACTGGCTACAAACACAGAAGCTCAAAATAAACTTCAAAAAGACGGAGGTCCTATTCATCAGCAGAGACCAGGTATTCACTCCACCCTCATCACTGAAGGTACGCAATGCAGAGCTCCTCACCAAAACGATGATACAATATCTTGGTGTAACACTCGACCAGCGTCTTAACATGAATGCCCAGATAAGCAATACGGTAAAGTTGATTTACCACAAAGTTCGGATACTACGTCACATGAGAGAGATACTAGAGCCAAAAGACTTCCGAACAGTCTTTCAAGCACCAATAATGCCTCATTTTGACTATGCCAATTCCATACTGCATGGCCTCCCGAAGAGCTCGCTGAACCCCTTGCAGCTCGCAATGAACATTGCAGCCAGAACCCTCTACGGAGCATCCAGAAAGGACCATATCACCCCAATCCTAAAACTTCTGCACTGGCTTCCAGTCCACTGCAGGATTACCTTTAAGATCATAACAATGACATTCAAGGCCATCAACAAATGCACGTCCATCTCCCTCTCAGACCTCGTCCAGACCACCACCCTCAACAGATTGAGGAGATCAGCCACCAACAACACCATACTTCTCCCGAAAGCTATCACCAAATGCTCCAAGGCTACAAGAAACCGTGCCTTTGCACTATATGCACCTTCTTGCTGGAACAACCCGCCATCAGACATTCATGCCATAAACAACCTCTCCCAGTTCAGGAAGGCACTCAAACATCATCTCTTTCTTCAGTACTTTTCCAATTCAGACGATATCACTTAGCCACCCGCACCTCGACCCAAGTCAGCTCCCACAGAGTACCCACCTCACACACCGTAATCAGATCACTTAAGCTAACCCCCCCCCCGATATTCCCCCCCCCCACCAGTAACCACGGATGAGCTGTCCATAACTCTGCGACATACAATTACCGGTATGTATGTGTATATAGTCATACTGTTTAATTTGTAAATAATGCCAAATCACATGTAAAACCTTGATACTAATTTGTATATAGTTCACCTGTTCAGCATGTTTTAAACTCCCTGTTTAATGTAAGTCCAATGTTAGACTGTTCTGCATTGCACAATTTTTGTTGCCTGTGAACCGCGCTGATGATAAATAGCGCGGTATAGAAAAACAATAAATAAAATAAAAAATAAAATAAAATCCCAATTAAAAAAACGTCAACTTATCTAGAACACTGCAGTTAAACTCATCTACAATGCAAAGAAATCAGACTTATGACTGCACTACTTTTTGAACAATATTATGAGCTTTCTCATAAACTTGGTCATCTTTGATTCCTTTCTCTATTTTCTGCATATATCCAATAGACAGCAAAAATCTGTTGTTTCTTTCTTTACAACATCAAGAAAATGTGTCCTTTCCTTTCTGAACATGCTACCAAAATCGTTATCCATTCTCTTATCACCTTATCACTGCACAATTGGGTAAAGAGAGGTGAACTGAAACCGACAGATGAGAGAATGATAGTTGCAGCCCAACATCACAGTCCCTGAAAGGCACTCAGATCATGACCCTAAGAGAATTATAGAAAGACTAGGGGACATGCAATGAAGCTACAGGGTAACCTATTTAAGACTAATAAGAGAAAATATTTTTTCACTCAATCAGACTCTGAAATTCGTTACCAGAGGATGTAGTAAAAGTGTAGCCGGGTTTAAAGAAGGTTTGGATATGTTCCTGGAGGAAAGGTCCATAAACCATTATTGAAGGGGACCCGGGATATCCACTGCTTGCCCCAGTACAAGCGTTGTGGAACCTGTGTCTTTTGTGGAAACTGCTAGGTACTTGTGACCTAGATTGGCCACTGCTGGAAACAGGATACTGGGCTTGATGGACCTTGGTCTGACCAAGTATGGCATATCTTATGTTCTTATGTTCTTAACATTGGCTTCCTGTCTCCAACTGGATCAAATACAAAACCCTCCTATTGACGCTTAAAACCTGGTTCTTTGAGCGTGCCTTTCAGTAGGTTAAGCTTTCAGCAAACTCTTTCTTCACCTATTCCTCATATATTTGGTTGTATGTTTCATCTGTCTCTGAAAGATACAATATTGTTGCCCAACTACATCTGAACTTTACATTTCTTTGTTTTGTCTCCCATCTAAGATCTGAATTTCCATTTATTTGTAACCTGTTCCTCCCATATAAATTGTAAACTGCTATGATATTGTATACCATTAGCAGTATAAGAATGCTGCAAATAAATAAATACATTTTTCCATAATCCTGGTGATGCCCTAGTTTGAATGGCATGAATTCCATATCTAGTGGAAAACTCACTGGATCACGTTTCTTTCCGTTTTTCACCAGAAGAGCTGTTGCCTAATGTAGAAATGAAAGGAGATGACCCACAGGATGCTGCTCTGGAAATTCAGGGATGTACAGCAATCCAAGAGAAAACTAGATGCCTACTGAAAAAGTACTTGAAGTATTAGGAAGTGTTTGATAAGAGGGCCGCAGACACTCTTCCCTAGGGGCGGCTCAAGGCAATCTACTGCCTGAGGCAAAGGATGAGATGGCACCCCCCCCCCCCCATAGAGGCGGGCGTGGCTTTTTCAGAGCTCCAATCAGGGACTGAACCAAACCAAAAAGCCGATTCGATTATATGGAGGAAATGCAACATGTTTGCACACCAAGGAACTAAAAGAGAGTGAGAAGCAACGGCACATTTTAGAAAACCAAATTATAACTCATTTTTATTTTGTTGTTATAAACTGTGTTATGGTTCTTGCTTTTTCTTTTTCAACATATATTTTGCATCCACAGTGGCTGCAGAGCAGAACCAGGACATTCATTCACAGAACTCAATATCTTAAAAAAAAAATCTGATTCTGATCATCTCACTAACAACAAACATTCTCCAGTACCAGGCATATTGTGAACTAATACAAAACCCTACAACAAAGAGCACATCTACCATACCATACCATACCATATCAGCACCAACTTCCAAAACTCACATAAGGAACCCATGTAAAAAAAAAGGTCACTGTAAAGACTTCAGTGGGCCCTGGAACATCCATACACCTATTTGAAAAGCTGAACAAGTCAAATTAATACAGTACAGTATAGATCTTTATGTACAAACCCCCATGTTAACAAAACACCTGGCCTCAGTCACACACTCAGAACACAGACCATCACCAAGTACAGAATAAGTAACCACAATCTAAAGTAAAAATAAAAATATGTAGACAAAATTTAAACTGAAACCCCAAGAAGCCAGGCTCCGCATGCAGTGCAACATCAGATAAATAAGAGATGCAGTTACCCCATACTGTGTAAAATATAAAGATAGCACAAAGTCCAATCACTAAAATTAAATAAAATTATTTTTTCTACCTTTGTTGTCTGACCATTTTATTCTCTGATCATGCTGGTCCCGATCTGAGGCTTCTGCTTTCCTGTCTTCTCTTAGCTCTCTTTCTGTGGTCTATGGTCCATCTGCCATTTCTTATCTCTTCTTTTGTTTTCTTCACTTCCTTCCATCAGCCCATTTCCAGTTCCAGTAACCCTCCCCAGTACCGACCCCCTTTCCAGTCCTCCCCTCCCAGTACCCTCCAATGTCAACCGCCTTGCATTCCCACGACTGCCACTGGTGTCCATTCCTTTCCAGTCCCCCTCCTTCCCCCCTGTCTAGCACCTTCTAGTCCAAATACCATCTTAGCTCACGTCCACTCTCAGTGCCACTTCCCCCACTCAGCTCCCTTCCAGTCGCCCTACCCTCTGTCCATTCCCTTTCCAGTGCCATTCGCACATGTCAGCTCCCTTCCAGCCTACTCCCCATTACCCAGCCACCTACCACTCCCATCCTCAAGTGTCAGCTCCCTTCCAATCCCCCTTCAGTACATCCCAGTTGTCAGCTCCATTCCAGCCCCCTCCTTCCCCTGCCATATCAGCTCCTTTCCAGCCCCCTCCTTCCCCCGTGTCAGCTCCCTTACTGCCCCCTCTTTCCGCTGGCAGACCCTCTCAGTATCTGCTCTCTTCCAGTCCTATTCTCCCATCCCCCCGCATCAGCCCATTTGTAGCCCTAGCCCCTAGTTTCCTTCCAGGGCCAGCAGCACTCTCCTCTCCTCTCCTCCCCCATTATCCCATTTCCAATCCCTGCCTATTTCCAGTCCTATCCCCCTTATCAGCACATTACCAGTCCTATCCCCCCAATCAGCCCATTCCAGTCCTAGCCCCCCAATCAGCCCATTTCCTGTCCTAGCCTCCCTATCAGCCCATTTCCTGTCCTACCCCCCCATCAGCTCATTTCCAGTCCTAGCTCCCCCGATAGCCCATTACCAGTCCTAGCCCCCCTCCCGATCAGCCTATTTCCATTCTTAACCCCCCCATCAGCCCATTTCCTGTTCTAACCCCCCAATCTGCCCATTTCCAGTCCTAGCCCCCCCAACATCCCATTTCCAGTCCTAGCCCCCCTCCCCATCGGCCCATTTCCAGTTCTAACCCCCCATTAGCCCATTTCCAGTCCTAGCCCCCCCATCAGCCCATTTCCAGTCCTAACCATACCCCCATTAACTCATTACAATGCTACCCCCGCCCCCCCCCCTAGCGCAGCCCAGCCCTGCCCAGCCCGACATTCAAAGGGTAATTTAAAAAACGCACAAAAAAAGATCAGAGCCGCTGCCACTGCCACCACAGCAGTGGCAGAATAAAGTGCCCCGCAATCCCCCCACCTTCCCGGAAGAGCTCTCCTGTCAGTGCCGCGAAGGAAAAATTTCCCTTTCTCGCAGCTCTGTTATTTGAGCCCGCCGGTGCTGATGGGAAATAGGCATTTCCTGTTTCCTGTCAGTGCCAGCGGGCTCAAATAACAGAGCCTGCTGCGAGAAAGGGAAGCTCTCCCTTTGCGACGCTGACAGGAGAGCTCTGCCGGGAAGGCAGGAGGACCGCGGGGCACTTTATTCTGCTGCTGTTGCGGTGGCTGTGGCAGTGGCTCCGATCTATTTTTTGTTTTATTTTTTTTTGAAGGCAGAGTGAGGCGGTCTTTTTGGGGGCAATTCTTGCCACCCCCAAAAAGTTGTTGCCTGAGGCCACCACTTCACTCGGCCTCATTATAGAGCCGCCCCTGCTCTTCCCTCTCACAGGCCTTATTACTGCCCAATAGATTCACAACTTGGGGCAGAAATCCCATTCAGCAGAACTCAAGTTGCTAAGGGAGTACCTAGAGGAGAATCTAAAAAAACGATTAATCAGCCTTTGACTTCTCTAGTGGTGGCCCTAATTTTTTTGTACCCAATAAAAACGGCTCCTTCTGACCATATATTGATTATTGAGCAGCCAATGCTGTGACCATCCAGATTTGGTACCCACTCCTTCATCAATGAGCTGCTGGAACACCTATAGGAGGCCCAAATTTTCACCGAGCTCGACCTTCGTGGGGCCTACAATCTTATTCACATACAAAAGAGAGATGAATGGAAAACAGTCTTTTTTAATCTAGTGTGGTAATTTTGAATATTTAGTAATGCCCTTTGGTTTAAGAAATGCTGCTTAATGAGATATTCTGAGGCCTTTTATACCAGTATGGTAATCTTCTGCAGTGTCGCTATGTTCATGTCACCCCTTTTCTCAGGTCACTTCAATGGCTCCCTATCCATATCCACATCCAGTTCAGACCTACTACTGACCTATAAGTACCTTCATTTGGCTGCTCCTACCTAACTTTTCTCTCTTATCTCTCCCTTTACCCCTCCTCGGGAACTCCGCTCTTCTGGCAGATCCCTTCTATCTGTGTCCTCTTCCACTGCCAACTCCGGACTTTAATCTATCTACCTTGCTGCTCCTTATGTCTGGAACAAACTACCTGAGTCAGTATGTCAGGCTCCATATGCAGCCCTGTTCAAATCCAGGCTAAAATCTCAATTCTTTGAGACTATGTTTGGTTCCTGATCCCCCTAGTCTCCTGTTTACCTCCTATTTGATTCCTTACCGTCCCTAGATATAGCCTAGTCCCCACTTGTTGTGTTGTCTGTCTTGATTAGACTGTAAATTCTTAAGAGCAGAGACTGTCTCTTACATGTCTCTATACAGCGCTGCATATGCCTTGTAGCACTATACAAATAATTAGTAGAAGTAATAGTAGATGATATCCTGATATTTTCTGAGAACCTGTACGATTACGACCACCAAATCTGTCAAATTCCCAAGCATCTACAGAAGCATAAGTTTTATAGTTTATGGTTTTATTACATTTGCTATACTGCTTTAGCCAGCAACGATGCAGTTGACAATAAAATCAAGTCAATAGAAAAGAGAAGAGGAACTCTATTAAAATGTATTAAAAGGCTAGAAATAGCAATGGGATAGGACTAAGTAGAAGGTATAAACAGCACTAACTAGTGGCACTAGAGCACTACGCCAAGACCCCAAAGGCTTGTTCAAGCTATGTCAAGCTAGAGAAATGTGAATTCAAGAAGAAATCTATAGAATTTCTAGGACACATCATTCCCCCTGATGGCATCCAACTAGATCTCCAGAAGATCTTGGCAGTGACTGAATGGCCAGCCCTGGAAGGTATCAATACAATCCAGCAAATTATAGGATTTGCCAACTTCTACTGACAATTGATCCAAGGTTTCTCCAGAATGACTGCTCCACTGTCAGAAATCCCGAAGAAAGGTATCCTGTTGAAATGGGACTGTGAGAAACAGCAAGTGTTTGAGAGCCTCAAACAGCATTTGCTTTTGCACTTATCCCGATACATAACAACCTTTCATAGTAGAGGCTGATATGATCAGGGGAGCAATTGGCACTATATTTTCTCTGAGGAAGACACCAGGGAATCCTCTCTATCCATTTGCATTCTATTCCTGAAAACTGACTACAGCTGGGAAAAGTTAACATATTTATTACAAATACAATGTGTTCCTTTGAGTCAATGCTGATGGCTGGTGACCCAGAAGCTCATGGGTTTTCTTGGCAGTGTAACTGGAAATAAATTGCTAGGGCTTTCTTCTGAGGCAGTGATGGGTTAAGTGACTTACCCAAGGCCACAAGGAGTGCTAGTGGGAATTAAACCCTAGTCTTTTGGTTACTAAGCCAGTGCTCTAACCACTAGGCTACTCCTCCACTCCATCAAGTCTATTATAAGGAGCTATTAGCCATTAAGACTACTTTTGAAGAGAGGCGCCCCTCCTGGAAGGAACATGCCACCAAGACCATAAAAAGCTGGAATTTCTTAATATCTCACAATTCTTCCCCCACAGCTGTGTGTGCATATTTATATTCATTGTATTGTATGCAGCTGCATTAATGCAGGCAACTTCCTGCTTTGGTCCTGTAATCTTATGCCTATAAGTTAGATGGTGCATGTGACCCATTCTCTCCAGTCCTCTGAGGAAAAGAAAAAACTAAAAGGAGCAGCTGCAGGGAATAAAGATTTAGATGAAGCATGGGCGCTGTTTAAAGATACTATCTTGGAAGCCCAGACCAGATGTATTCCATGCTTTAAGAAAAATGGAAGAAGGCCAAAAAACTGCCACAATGGTTTAAAGGCAAGGTCAGAGAGGCTGTTGTTTCCAAAAAAGTATTATTTAGGAAATGGAAAAAGGAGTCTAATGATGTACACTGGAAACAACATAAGCAATGGCAAATTAGATGCAAGGTATTGATAAAGCAGGCAAAGAGAGAAGTTGAAAAGAAGCTTGCCGTGGCAGCAAAAATGCATAATAAAAACTTTTTCAAGCACATTTGTAGCATTAAATCTGTGAGAGAGTCAGTTGGACCATTGCATGATAGAGGGGTAAAGGGGTCCTAAGGGCGGACAAGGCCATAACGGAGAGATTGAATGAATTCTTTGCTTCAATCTTTATTGCAGAAGATTTATTTTATTTTATTTATTTGCAAATCTTTTTTATACCGCCATTTCCTAAGATCAGTGGCGGTTTACATCAGAACAGCATGAAATACATAGAACATTGCAGTGATAATTAGGTACATTGAACAGTAGTCAGAACTATATACAGGTAGTATAAACTGAGTTTAGAACTATTTACATGTTATAACAATATTTATTTACATATATACATATTAAAGGTTCATCGTATGTTCTGTTTTGGGAGTAGTATTGAGAATATTAGAGCAGGTATCTACCTTGGTAATCTATGGAGGATGGGAGGCCTTGTCCAATTCATTGCCTATGTTAGAGTAATATTGTGAGAACAGGTATGTTTTTAGGTCTTTTCGAAAAAGTTTTAGATCTTTTATTTCCCTTAATTGATCAGGGAGATTATTCCATAATGAAGGTGCTACGAATGAGAAGGCACTGTTGCTTGTTATGTGTTTTGTTTTTCTTATTGAGTCAGAAACTAAGATAGTATTAAGATTCCTTCTATGTTTTATTCTGTTTTCTATAGGACTGTGAATCAGCGTAGATAGGTAAGATGGGGCAATCTGGTTAATCAATTTGAATGTGGTCAATGTGATTTTGTATTGAATTCTACTTGGTATAGGTAGCCAATGCAGAGAATAGAGTATCGGGGTAATGTGATCGGTCAGAAGATGTAGGGAAGTTATGCCTGAAATGATATATAAAGGTGATGTAGCGGAAGAATTGAAAGAAATTGAAAGCTACAGGGTAAACTATTTAAGACAAATAAGAGAAAATATTTTTTCACTCAATGTGTAATCTAACTCTGGAATTTGTTACCGGAGGATGTAGTAAGAGCTGTTAGTGTAGCTGGGTTTAAAAAAGGTTTGGACAAGTTCCTGGAGGAAAGGTCCATAAACCATTATTAAAAAGGGACCCAGGATATCAATGCTTGACCAAATACAAGCATTGTGGAACCTGTGTCTTTTGGGGATACTGCTAGGTACGTATGACCTAGATTGGCCACTGTTGGAAACAGGATACTGGGCTTGATGGACCTTGGTCTGACCCAGTATGGCAGATCTTATGTTCTTATCAATAAACCAGGAGGATAAATTACAACTGTTTCATAAACTGAAGGGAGGTAAATCACCTGGATCGGATGATATACATCCAAGGGTGCTAAAAGAACTGAAATATGAGATTGCAGACCTTCTATTAGTAATCTATGAACCATCTGTAGTACCTGAGGATTGCAGA
Organism: Ichthyophis bannanicus; assembly: GCA_033557465.1. Taxonomy (NCBI): domain Eukaryota; kingdom Metazoa; phylum Chordata; class Amphibia; order Gymnophiona; family Ichthyophiidae; genus Ichthyophis; species Ichthyophis bannanicus. The sequence goes on along the minus strand of CM066036.1, from coordinate 340,236,426 downwards.
GTGGCCAGTGTAACGCCAATTTTTAGAAAGGGTTCAAGGGGTGATCTGGGAAACTACAGACCGGTGAGCCTGACATCAGTACCAGGCAAAATGGTAGAAACCATTATAAAGAATACAATTACTAAATATGTAGATAGCCATGGTTTAATGGGAGAAAGCCAACATGAATTTAGTCAAGGAAAGTCTTGTCTTACTAATCTGTTATATTTTTGTGAAGGTGTGAATAAACAGGTAGACAAAGGTGAGCCAGTTGATATAGAGCCTGATTCTGGACGGCCCCTGGCAGAACGGGCCCGTTTGGACCTGATTCTGCACAGCGGGAGCAAGACGCTCCCGTGGGGGCAGGAGTGGGCCTAGAGATGGCCCAGTGGGCCCGCCAGTGCACTGACCTCTGCAACCCCGCCAACCAATCCCCAACAGGGGTAGCCGGGGCCCTGATTGTGCGGTGGCAATCCACCTTTTGCTGTCAGCTGGCTCAAGGGGGGGTTCCCAGCTCGGGGGGGGGGGGGAGGGGAGGGAGCTGCTGGGCAGGATTGGTGGGGCGCCCCGTGCTTATTCCACGTCAGAAGTGAAATAAGCAGGAGGTCCCCCTGGTGATCCCTGGACTTACAGGGCTGTCACTGGAATCGGCCCTGTACGTCTAGGGGTCGGTCGCACCCATGTCCTGCCCACTCTCAGTCCCCGTGCCGCCTCCATCCCCTGCAGCATGCACAGTGGCTCTTTGCATGCAGGGGGGATGCGAGGCGGCATTCGGGAGGATGTGCAGCTCTGCTATTCGTCTTACAGAATCATGGCCATAGTGTATCTGGATTTTCAGAAAGCCTTTGACAAGGTCCCTCATGAGAGACTCTTGGCAAAATTAAAGTCATGAGATTGGAGGCAGTGTAGTATTGTGGATCAGGAACTGGTTAAAAGATAGATAGCAGAGAGTAGGGCTGAATGGTCAATTTTCTCAATGGTGAAAGGTGAATACCCCAGGGATCTGTGCTGGGCCCACTGCTTTTAAACATATTCATAAATGACCTGGAAATACAAATAACAAGTGAGGTAATCAAATTTGCAGATGACACAAAACTATTCAAAGTTGTTAAAACGCAAGAGAAGTGTGAAAAATTGCAAGAGGACCTTGAATTATTGGGAGACTGGACATCCAAATGGCAGATGAAATTTAATGTGGACAAGTGCAAAGTTATGCACCTAGGAAAGAACAACCCAAACTATGGTTACACAATGCAGGGTACCACATTAGAAACCACCATCTATGAAAAAGATTTAGGCGTCATCATGGATAATACGTTGAAACCCTCCACCTAGTGTGCAGTGGCAGCCAAGAAGGCAAACAGAATGCTAGGAATCATAAGGAAAGGAATGGAGAATAAAACAAAGGGTATCATAATGGCTCTGTATCGTCCCATAATGCGAATGCACTTTGAATATTATGTGTAATTCTGGTTGCTATATCTTAAGAAGGATATAGCTGAATCAGAAAAGGTGCAAAGAAGAGCAACAAAAAAGATAAAGGGAATGGAAGGATACCCCTATGAGGAGAGGCTTTAAAGGTCAGGGCTCTTCAACTTGGAAAAGAAACAACTGAGGGGGGGATATGATAGAGGTGTATAAATTAATGAATGGAGTGGAACGGGTAAACATAGATTAGTTGTTTACGCCATTAAAAAGTAGAAAGACTAGAGGACACACAATGAAGCTAATGGTGGAAATGGACTTGGACATTGTGGCCATTACAGAAACATGGTTTAATGAATCGCATGATTGGGATATAGCCATAGCTGGCTATAATCTATTCAGAAGAGACAGAGAAAATGGAAAAGGAAGAGGAGTAGCCTTGTATGTCAAAAGCAATATTAAAGCTATTGAAATGCAGGGGGCATGGGGAAAAGAAGAAGCGCTCTGGCTTGTGTTGGAAACAGGAGATGGCACTGTCATCCATACTGCTGTAGTCTACAGACCTCTGACTCAAATTGAAGAGATAGATAACGAATTGATTATAGATATTGCCAAGATAGCCACAAAGGGGGAAGTGATCATATTGGGTGACTTCCGATGTGAACTGGATTACTCCTTCTGCAAATCTGGAAAGAAGCAAAAAAATTGTGGATGTTTTCCAAGATGTGTTACTTAGACAAATGGTGATGGAACGAACCAGGGAAAGCTCAACTCTGGATTTAGTGCTCACCAACGGTGATACCCTCATAGCATGTCGAATGTTTGAGCAGCAGCAATCATCACAAGGTGTGGTTTGAGATAAAAGCCAAGGTGCAGCCAATCATAGCAAGCTCAAAGTCCTAAAATTCAAAAACATGACTTCAGTAAAATGGCCAAGTACCTAAAGGAGGAGTTGGCATGGTGGAAGGGGATAAGGGAAGTGGAATTGTAATGTGCTAAACTAAAGGTGGCAATAAAAGGGGCAACAGATAAATATGTAAGAAAAGTAAATAAAAACAATAGGAGAAGGAAACCTTTTTGGTTTTCCAAAGAAGTGGCTGCTCAAATAAAGGCAAAAAACAGCTTTCACAAAACTCAAAAGCTTGCAAACAGAGGAACACAGAAATGAATACAGGATCAAACTCAAAGAGACAAAAAGAGAAATAAGGATAGCAAAATCAAAGGCAGAGGAAAAGATGGCTAAAGATGTGAAGTGTGGTGACAAAACTTTCTTCAGTTATATTTGGGAAAGGAAGAAAATCAGAGCTGGAATTGCAGGACTCGGAAGTGCTGGGAACGGACTCGTGGAAAGTGACATTGAAAAAGAAAAATTGCTGAACAAATACTTCTGCTATGTTTTTACTAAAGAAAATCCGGGAGAAGGACCACCTATGACTCCCAAATATAAAAATGGGAATGAAGTAGATACCACACCATTCACAGAAGATGATGTGTTAGAACAACTTGCAAGACTGAAAGTGGACAAGGCCATGGGACCGGATGGGATACATCCCAGGATACTGAAAGAGCTCAGAGAGGTTCTTGCAGGGCCGTTAAAGGATGTTTTCAACAGATCCTTGGAAACAGGAGTAGTTCTTCAGGACTGGAGAAGGGCAGATGTGGTACCTCTTCACAAAAGTGGTGACAGGGAAGAAGTGACAAACTACTGGCCCGTGAGCCTTACCTCGGTGGCGGGAAAAGTAATGGGAGGCACTCCTGAAAGAGTGAATAGTGGACTTTCTCAAAACCAACAGGTTGCAAGATCCGAGGCAACATGGTTTTACCGAAGGACGATCTTGCCAAACAAATCTGATTGAGTTCTTTGACTGGGTGCCCAGAGAACTAGATCAGGGGCATGTGATGGATGTCATCTACCTGGATTTCAGCAAAGCCTTTGATACTGTCCCTCATAGGAGGCTTATCAATAAACTCAGTAGTTTGGGGATGGGTCCCAAGGTGGTAAACTGGATCAGAAATTGGTTGACTGACAGACGACAGAAGGTGATGGTAAATGGAGCTCACTCGGATGAGGGGAAGGTGATTAGCGGGGTGCCCCAGGGTTCAGTCCTGGGCCCGGCACTGTTCAATGTATTTGTGAGTGATATTGCTGAAAGACTGAATGGAAAGGTATGTCTTTTTGCAAATGACACGAAAATTTGCAACAGAGTGGACTCCCTCGAGGGAATGGTTAACATGAGGAAAGATCTACAAAAGCTGGAAGAATGATCTAATGCTTGGCAATTAAGATTTAATGCAAAGAAGTGCAGTGTCATGCACTTTGGTAGCAGAAATCCAAGGGAAATATATGCGATAGGGGGCGAGAGGTTGGTGTGCACGGATCAGGAGAAAGACCTTGGTGTGATTATTTCTGTAGATCTCAAGGTGGCAAAATAGTGCGATAAGGCGGTGGCAAAAGCCAGGAGGATGTTGGGCTGCATACAAAGAGGAATTACCAGCAGAAAGGAAGAGGTATTAATGCCACTGTATAAGTCACTGGTGAGGCCTCGCTTGGAATACTGTGTTCAGTTTTGGAAACCATATCTTGCAAAGGATGTAAAAAGAATGGAAACTGTTCAGAGGAAGGCGACCAAAATGATTTGGAGCCTGCGTCAGAAGCCTTATGAGAAGAGACTTAAAGACCTAAATATGTACACTTTGGAGCAGAGGAGGGATAGGGAAGATATGATTCAGACCTTTAAATACTTAAAGAGAAATAATGAACAAACAAACCTTTTCCAAAGATGGGGAAGCTGTAAAACTAGAGGGCATAACATGAAGCTGCAAGGTGGTAAATTGAAAGGCAATGTCAAGAAATACTTTTTCACTGAAAGGGTGGTGGATGCTTGGAATACCTTCCCGATGGAAGTGGTGGGGGCAAACACAGTGACGGAGTTCAAAGTGGCATGGAACAGACACAATGGGTCCCTTTACAGCAACAGGATAAAATCAAAATAAACTGAACCATCTAATTTCTCAACAAATAGAGGTGTCCTACACGGAGCGGCAGGTTCACTCTTAAAGACATGGGGAGGGGTGGCCTGCACAGAGTGGCAGGTGCACCCCTAAACAAAGACATAGGGAGGGGTGGCCTGCACAGAGTGGCAGGTGCACCTACTCCTGCCATCTTACTGGGCAGACTGGATGGACCATACTGGTCTTTATTTGCCGTCATTTACTATGTTACTATGTTACAATGCAATCCATTTAAGACTAATTAGAGAAAATATATTTTTTTACTCAACACGTAACCAAACTCTGGAATTTGTTACAGGAGAATGTAGTAAAAGCTGTTAGTGTAGCTGGGTTTAAAAAATATTTGAACAAGTTCCTGGAGGAAAGGTCCATAAACCATTATTAAAGAGGACCTGGGAAATCCACTGCTTACCCCAGGATGAGCATTGGAGAAGCTGTGGACTTTGGGTACCTGCCAGGTACTTGTGACCTGGATTGGCCACTGTTGGAAATAGGATACTGGGCTCGATGGACCTTGGTCTGACCCAGTAAGGCATTTCTTATGTTCTTATGTTGAGACTAGGCCAAGACTTTGAGCAAACAGCATAAACAAGTGTGGCTGAAATTGGAAAGGGTAAAAATAAGCCAAGAAGAAGTTTGCAAACAAGTGATGCTGAGTGAATCTTCAGTTCATTGTTGGAGACAAGGTCTGGTTCTCTGCCCAACATTTGAGAAGTCATTGATACATTGGTAAGGTTGAACAAAATTTCATGGGACCATCTGTTATCCAGGAGTAAGTGAATCCTGTAACATATCAAGTACTGCTTCTGTGAATCTATGGTTTCACCCTGTATTTTATGTGCCTGTCCTGGTGTCCTAATATTAGAATCCATTCTCAGATTGGCATCCCCACCACTGCTGCTGGTGACTGTGAGGGGTCAGCTGGAATTTATTGTTCAGGAGATCCTGGATTCTAACTACCTTCAGCGCCATCTCCATTATCTCATGAACCAGAAAGGTTATGGACCAAAGGAGCACAGTTAGAAGCCTGGGAAGAACATTCATGCTAACGACCTGCTGACCAGGTTCTATTATGAATAGCCTGAGAAGCTAGATTCTAAGACCCTAGGAGGGAGCGTATTCTGTGAAGTCTGCTCAGATTTGAACCCAAGAGCGTGTGCCCCAGAGGTCAGTGACTGTCGGCTGGCTCCACTGAGGACATTTCCTGGCAGTACCAAGTCTGGGTAACATTACCATGATACAGCAGAACTGGAGGCCTGCCTCCTAGAGGAGCCTACTGGACCAGCAAAAGATGTGTCTTCTGATCGACTGTATATAAGGAAGTTCAGCTAAGCACACCCTTGCTAGTTGTTAGGCCTTACCTGCATTAACTGCTACCCCGCTCCTCAGTGCCACTAGGTAGAGTACTGCCACACTTCTCCTATGCTTGCCTCATGCTCAAAGCCTCGTTTTTGTTCCATGCTCAGTTCTTCCTCCATATCTGGTTTCTGCTTCTTGCCCTCTTGCAAGTTGATTTTTCCCACATGTAGAGGTGTCGGCAAATACATGTGCACTAACGCACATCCTTATACATTTGGCAGAGCCTTTTCTAAAATACTGCCGGAACTGTGTCCATCCTAATCTCAGTGTTTCAATTCCAATCTCTACGTATTATCTGAAATTTGCCTTCACATATGAATTTTCAAAGGGAATGCTTTCCTTTGAAAATTTGGGTAAAATATGCACATTAAAACCACCTGAGTGGTTTGAAATTATGCAGGCTGTTTAAAAATTACTCCCTTTATATCCTTGTGCCTCCAAGTTTGGAATACCTAGTTTTGACCTCAATTTATTCTTTACATTGGCCCTGCCTGTGATTATCGTTGTAAATGTACTTTGATTAAAAGCAGGAGAGAATGATGGAGGACTGGATAAAAAAAGGAGAAGAGAATAACGAAAGAGGAGAAAAAGGAAAGGACTGAGAGATACAAAATGGGAATTTCCAGGAACATGCACAAAGGTGAGGATGTGACATTGGATCTAGTAGAGGAAAGGTAAATGGGTTACAGTTTGAAGAGTGCACTAACCACACTGGCAGGGATAAGGATTGGGTCCTTAAAGACAGTCCAAATCACAGCCTCATCACAGGTAGGGGTGGTCAGAGAACCCAGGTAGCGGTAATATCTGGTGCGGTCCACTTGCCCAAGTAAAGAATTAATGGAAATGGTGGCATTCAGAGGCACACTCAGACCTGCAAATAGAAAAAAAGGAAGATTCCAAATTATGTCAAGACTCAGTGTATTAATGCAAAAAGCTAAACTGTGAGGCAATGGAGAGGGAAAGAATTAAGCAAGTTCCATGATTCATCAAGCAATGTCATATTTATTATGTTCTCTGTTTATGAAACCTGTTTAATGTATACCCAGTTCATTGTCCTGTTCATTGTAAGCACTGATCAATTTTTGTGACGTGTAGTTTCTGTTCATTGTAAACCGCACTGATGTCAAATAGCGCGGTATAAAAGAAACTGTAAATAAATAAATAAATAAAAATATGATCAAATATCAAGAAGCTGGCATGGCACCCATCCTAAAGGCCACCTACTTTGTAATTATGAAGTATGATGGACTCCCAGTTAGATATAAAATGATATGGCAATGGCATTTGGTTACCTTAAAAGGTTGTGAGGTCATTTCCCAAAGAAAACTTCTTGTTGACAATGCTTAAATTACTTAAAAAGAAAACTGTGCAAGCTACTTAAAGGAAAATGTAATTAGGCCTTGGGAAAAAGTGCTAATCCAGGGACTTAAGCTGATCACCATGCTGTTTTCACCATGCTATGGAACTGGTTGAGATGCATGATAGGTGCTTTTTTTCTCTTTTTTAAATGATTGTGTAAAGAGCGCTTATCGAGTCCTTAGAAAATAGATTCCATTAAGTTTTCCTTGCAGTTAACCTGACCATGTAACTGTTATCCCAGTGATATTTAAATTCATGTCAACTAGCTAATGTAAGGTGGTTTCTCACTCTCACAATGCATTTTGACAGTAGCACATTATTATTATTATTATTAAGCATTTTATATAGCGCTACCAAGTGTACACAGCGCTGTACAGACACATAAGTAGACAGTCCCTGCTCATAGAGCTTACAATCTAAAAGACGAATATACAGAACAAAATAATACAATAGGAATATATATGAGGATGTATATGGGGAAAAGACAGGGCCTTAGTCAGCATGCACCTAGCAACATGTACCTAGCAGCATGCAACAGTTACCCTGCATAGAAGGTAATATTATAAGGTGTGGGTAGATTGTGTTTGACGCCTATTTTAGAAAGGCAAGTATGTATGTACTTTATAAAATAGGGGCATAAGTGATCAAAAACGCACATATATTTAAGGCGTGAACACTTACACCAGCCCTATGACTGATGTAAATACTTGCATCTAGATTTTTCATGAACATATCTTTATCTTTATTAATACACTTGATATACCGCCCATGTCAGGACATTAGGGCGGTTTACAATAAAAGCAAAATGCTGCAGGAAAGAGGAAAATAACGCCATTGTATAATAGGAAAAAAGAAGAACAAACAGTAAAGGTCAAACAAAGACAGATGATACAAAAAAAAAAAAAAACTTAAGTGGTGCTAACAGTCGGAAGCTCAAATGCCTGTTTGAATAGGTGGGTTTTGAGCAATGCCTTGAATTTCTGATAAGATGGTTCTGAATGGAGGGAGGACGATAAAGTGTTCCAAAGTGCAGGGCTGAGAAAGTAGAAAGCTCCTCGACGGGTCTGTTCCAAATGGGCTTGAGAAGGGGAAGGGAGGGAAAGACAATTTGCATGTATAGTATTTTTTTTTCAAAACTTTATTTTGAAACCATCAAAGAAAACAATAGATACAGAACAGATAACTGCCGCACCCTGAGCTTGATTCTTATCCCCAGGGGCAGAGCACATTGATGGTTACTTAGATTTTTTTTTCAAGGATTACCCCACCCCCTCTACCCCACCCCTATTACCCCCCCACCTCCCCCCCCCCCATCCACCAAGGTCAGTACACACAGAACCAGTTTATAAAGTTCCACAATCCCACATTGACACTACAAGCGGGCAAGCTTATCAACAACCCAGCTGCAGGACCACATTGCGGGTCCGGGCACTCAGATTTTGAATATATGGCTCCCAGAGTAGCAAGAAGGTGGACCAGCGCTTGACATGACCTCGGGCAGCCCTGCACTCCAGAAGCATAAGCTGATGGAAAGAGTTCCGCCACTCCCAAAAAGAGGGAGGGCGGCTATCCCTCCACTGTCGCAAGAGTGGCCCTTTACCCACCAGACATGCCCTGCGCACCAGCCAGCGGCTCCATTTACCCTTCGGTGACGTAGTGCTCAAGAAATCCAAGGCAATCAAAGCAGCATCCCAATTGACGGATTGTCCTAACAAATTAGCCATGAATAGGGAAATTTTACGCCAATAGGGGCGAATCTGGCGGCATCCCCAACACAAAGTTGCCATAGGCTCTGCGCACCGCGGGCAGCTGCCATCATCAGTTAAGTGGCAACGAAGAGCCCTCCGCGGGGAGAAGTGAAACCTTGTTAAACATTTAAATTGTATTTCCCGCCATCGGGCGCCATCCACCAGGCTCGCCACTCTCCGGAGGGCTGACAGAATTGTATCACGGGGGATCTCCCGCCCCATTTCAGCCCCCCAAGCCTGTTCCACACAGTGATAGTCCGGCACCAGCCGATACTGCTCCAGCCTAAGGTGGAACCCCCGAATTGACGGTCGTTCTGCGTCGCCCAGGCCAAAGAACGCAAGAATCTGAGCCGACCGGTCGCTATGTAACTCCGCCCCCGCAAGGGAGGCCACATAGTGGGCCACTTGCATGTAAGCAAAGGAATGGTGGGGCCCGAGGTCATACTCGCTAGATAATACGAGAAAGGGTTTAGTTTTCCCGGTCAAATCCACCACATGACCTATATTACAAATACCCTTCGCCCCCCAATGCCAGAATGCGGCGGCCTCGGTGCCTGGAGTAAAATGGGCATTCCCCCGAATGGGTAACCAGCTCGACACTTGCATGTATAGTATTTTATAATTTACATGTGGAGTTGTGCACCCTGCCCATGATCAGCCCAGACTCCTTCCCTGTAGATGCCCACAGTAAAAGTACGGATAATTGGCCTGGCATGCGACTTTCAGAACAGTGACTGCATCCAATACATGTGTAAATGGCCATTTACGCATGCATATGACTAAAATGTCTAGTTTTATGCACATTGTTCATTTGTAAATCTAGGTGACTTTTTATAAAGTTACCTCTTTCGAGTCCACATAAACATTCTAAGATCCTAATTCCATTGAGGATTTGGCTCACAGACAAGTAAAAGTTTGAATCATCACCTTACAAGAACTTCCATAGCCATAATTCAAGGTGACTGATTAGCAAAAACCTTTGCTTTTAGATCAGCGGTTCTCAACCTGTGGGTCGCGACCCCCATGGGGGTTGCCACAGGATTTAGCAGGGGTCGCCTCACTCCAGTTAAAAAAAATAAAAAAGCGCACAAGTTGCTGCCGCTGCCGAGTCTGCTTCTCGGCAGCGGCAAACTCACCGCCTCCAATCTTCTGCAGCCGCGGCTCCCTGTCTCTTAGGGAACCGCGGCTGTGCCTGTGAAAATGTTGCGGAGCCTTCCCATCTCTCGACGGGCTCCGTGCAGCATTGTCCTGCCTCCAAAGGAAGTTGTTTACCACTTCCTTTGGAGGCGGGAGAATGCTGCACAGAGCCCGTCGAAAGACAGAAAGGCTCCGCAACGGCTTCACAGGCACAGCAGCAGTTCTATAAGAGGCAGGGAGCCACAGCTGCAGAAGAACAGGGCAGTAGCAGGCAGACATAGGGAGAGGGGAGGAGGGGGCAGGGAACCTGCAACGGGGCTGACATGGGGGAGGGAGGGAAGGGACTGACATAGATGGAGGGAGGGAAGGAGGGAGGGGGCTGACATGGAGAGATGGATGGATGGAGGGAGGTGGCTGACATGGAGGGATAGATTTATTAATTTTATTTATTTATTTACATTCTCTTATATACCGTGCTATTCTGCATCAGTGCGGTTTACATTGAACAAACTGAAATTACATTGAACAGGGCATTATAACTTGCAGATAGCTATTTTACAGGGAACATGGGCTATGGAGGGTTAAGTAGCTTGCCAAAGACCACAAAGAGCACCTGTGGGACTAGAAACCCCAGTCCTTCCGGCCCAAGGTTGCTGTCCTCTAGTGGGAATTGAACCCACGACCTTCCAGCCTGAAGTACCTTGCCCCAACCACTAGGCCACTCCTCCACTCCAGATGGATGGAGGGAGGGGCTGACATGGAGGGATGGATGGTTGGAGGGAGGGAGGGGGCTGACATGGAGGGAGGGGGGATGACATGGATAGAGGATGGGACTGACATGGATGGATGGAGGGAGGGAGGGGGCTGACATGGACAGAAGGGGGGGCTGACATGGAGGGAGGGGGGCTGACATGGATGGATGGATGAAGGGAGGGAAGGGGCTGGCATGGACAAAGGTGAGAGACAGGGGGACATACTGGACAGACAGGGGATACTGCTGGACAGAGGGGAGAGACAGTGCAGATTAGGATTATAATGGGTTGATGGGGTGCTAGCACTGGTAATGGGCAGATCGGGTGGGGGGGGCTAAGACTGGTAATGGGTTGATTAGGGAAGGCTAGGATTGGGAATGGACTGATCAATGGGGGGGGGGGGGGTTGGGAGTGGTAATGGGCTGATAGGGGGTAGGACTGGTAATGGACTGATGGGGGGCTAGCATTGGAAATGAGCTGATCGGGGAGGTTAGGACTGGAAATGGGCTGATTAGAGGAGGCTAGGACTGGTAATGGACTGATGTGGGGTAGGTCTAGTAATGGACTGAATAGGGGAGCCTAGCACTGGTAATGGGGTTGAGGGGGGACTAGCACTGGAAGTGAGCTGATTGGGGGGGGCTTCAACTGGAAATGGGCTGATGGGGGGGGTAGGACTGGTAATGGGCTGATTAGGGGAGCCTAGCGCTGGTAATGGGGTTGAGGCAGGACTAGCACTGGACGTGAGCTGAGTGGGGGGGGGCTTCAACTGGAAATGGGCTGATGGCGGGGGGGGGGGGGTAGGACTGGTAATGGGCTGATTAGGGGAGCCTAGAACTGGTAATGCGGTTGAGGGGGGACTAGCATTAAAAGTGAGCTGATTGGGGGGCTTCAACTGGAAATGGGCTGATGGTGGGGAGGGGAGGATAGAGCTGCTGGCCTTGGAAGAAAACTGGGGGCTATGGCTACAAATGGGCTGATGCGAGGGGATGGGAGAATGGGACTGGAAGGGAGTGAATGCTGAGAGAGGCTGCCATGGTATTTGGACTAGAAGGGGACTGGAAATAGGTTGATGGAAAGAAGTGAAGAAGAGATAAGAAATGGCAGATGGACCATAGACCACAGAAAGAGAGCTAAGAGAAGACAGGAAAGCAGAAGCCTCAGACCGGGACAAGCATGATCAGAGAATAAATTGGTCAGACAACAAAGGTAGAAAAAATAATTTTATTTCATATTAGTGATTTGACTACAAAATCATAATAATTTTGAAATCAAATATTGTTACTTGTTATTGTGATTAATTATTGTGGTTTAAATAAGTAAATTTTATAAATAAAAACATATTGCAAAGGCCTATAATATATTAATAATTCAACAAATGATTTCAGCGACAATGCGTTAACGATAAAGGAAGAGAGACACATTTCATTTTATCATTGGGGGTCACCACAAGTTGACCAATGGTAAAAGTGGTCACGGTACAAAAAAGGTTGAGAACCACTGTTTTAGATGGATATTGTGAGGCAAATATTATTCATGATGCTATCAATATAGCTCTTTATGGATAAGTTATACATATATTCAGCAACAGCATTCATACTGTATACATGTTGTTGTTGAATATACATGTCTCAGTCTCTGGCTCTCAAGAGTTTTCAGGATATCCATGTGAGAGATTTGCATACTCACTGCTTACAGCATATGCAAATCTGTCCTTTGCATCCTGCAACCCTCTGAATTATAAACAAGGATAGTGTAGGATAATAAGCACCCTAGGCATCCTTCCTTCTTGCTCCCCTTTTTCCTTCCGCGTGGCACACCTCTAGCATGTACAATTATACCATCACAGGTGCAGTTCAATGTACATAGTTTATCTATCTAACTGGTTTGCATTCCTTGAGAATTGGAGTGCGAGACCCTTGCTTTAAATGGATCTTATCTATATAAAGACATACCTGCTATTTATGTGGCAGCACTTATACGGATAATGGATGAATATCACCACTAGGGCCGGTTAAGGGGTGGCAAACAGGGCAATTGCCCTGGGCCCCCATGCCACAGGGGTCCCTAAAGCTGCCCCAAACTTAAGGAGGCATAATGTGAAGACCTGTTTTGGGGTCCTCTTATCAGTTTTTGCCCAGGGCATGTCTAACACCGGCTCTGATCACCAATGTCTGTACAAGTTTTTTCTCTGTCTCCAATCCCACCCAAACTTAAAAATGACAAACTTTGATGGTATAGTGATTTGTGCAGCCAAAGATTAGCTGCTCTGAAGGGAGGGGAGGACTGAGTGATTTTTTAAAAAGGACTTATGTAGTTGACACCCACTGCGTTACAGAAGTCCCTTTGAATAATTTCCCTTTAAATCTATTCGCATTCTAAGCTCATCTTGAGAACTCCCTGCTACTGAGGAAGTCACTTAGCAGAGCAATGACAGTAGCAGAGCACCGATTTCACTATGTCCCATCCCACTATTTGACAGTGACCGTGGAAAGAAGAGACATTTCTAAGTTCTCTTTACCTAGGGATTCAGATTTTAGGTTTTAACTGATAAACACCAATAAACACGCCCAAAGCAAAAAATTAAAAAAGATGTTTATTGAATAAATACTGGAAAACCACCAGTCCCCTATCTTGTCTTATATCCTCCACTTGTTTTTTGTATCTTTTCTGTGCTGACTGCTCCTAAGTGACAAAACATACATATTTGACTCCACCAAAAAAGGTACTCGGAAATAGTACCTGTGCTCTGAAAACACCAATAAATGTCAACATTTTGAACCCTCAAAGAACCTCTAATTAGCTAGAAATTAAACACCTAAATGTACCCTCTACTGTCTCAGATACAGATTTAGATTGTAAGTTCTTTGGGGACAGGGAAATACCTACTGTACCTGACTTTCATACTTTGGATACATCAAGCAAAGAGAAAGATCATGAGAGAAATATATCATGCTTGTCAAGGTTGAAGGTCACAACAAAAGAAGAAGGCCAGCAATGTGATTGGATCAATACAATAGCAGCAGCTATGGAGGCTATTTTATCAACAATTAGCAACCTGACTGAAGATCAAACATAGTTTAGGACAACTATCCAGAGGGTCACTATGAGTCAACATCAACTCGACGTCTCTTAACAACAACCTGAATGTAACTCACCTTGATCTACTACTGGAAAAATCCAAAATGCAATTTATAAACACCTAAAAACTGAAGAAGCCTTATCTATATAGCACTGTGCCACCTTTGACACAGTTCACCATCAGTTGATAACTTCTGTTCCTCTCTGCTGGAGGTACATCTAGCTAGTCCAGTTTTCAGGATTACAGAAATGAATATGCATGATAGATTTTCATACCATGTATCTCGAATATATACAAATGTATCTAATGTATATTCAGTCCTAAAATCCCAATTGGCTAAATCTTCCTCCAGGAAAATGTTGAGAAGCATTGTGATACTGGACCAGTTTAAGGTGAAAAGGATTAGTGGACCTCTACCACTACCACTACTACTTCTACTACCTATCATTTCTAAAGTGCTGCTCTTCAAAGGTTTGGATATTTTTCATTTGGTAGAACAGAGCAAGCCCAATTGGGGCAGAATCTGTCAAGGTTGTGTGATGTAGCATGTGAGGTTCCATGTGTTACTTATTTTATTTACATTTGGTTCTTCTATGTAAGCTCATTGTTATGACGATAATCTACAAATCTTTCTGCCTATATGGGGGGATGAGATAACAGAGTTAGATAAACTGAATAAAAGATTGCAAGAGATTCTGCAATGATTAAGACAAAGGTCACGATGCAGAAACCTTGTGCTAGAGCCATGCACTCAATGCAGGGTTTCCTAATGCAAGTTTAACACAGAGGTTTTGTTCATTGATGCTGTAAGGATATAGCATGCAAATAAGCTATGCACAAAAATTCTGCGCTTGACATGGAAAGCAAGCTAGACACATGCACACAAGATTCTGCATTAGAAACACCTATAGCTTGCGCATAAATAAATCCAGTTTGGCACTTGTGGTCATGTACTAGAATGCTTTATGGTTCATACAGCAATTTTATTTTGTGCAGAAATTCTGTTCAGAATAATATCAGTGTTCATAAACTTTGTGCACAGTTAACTCGGGTGCAAAACTTATTCTTGCATTGATAGACCACAAAATAGTGCACTAAAACTGTGCTAACCTATGCATAAAAACTAGCGCAGTTTTCTGTATTGAGGCCAAAAGAGGTTGACGTGGAATGGTAATAAGGATGAATTGTTTTCGGTATGGAGGAATGAGTTGTCTCCTTCATTTCAGGCACGATTAGATGGATCTCATATGACAATGTGTCACTCAATACATAATCTCAGCATCATATTAGATTCACAATTTACCCTACTTTAATCCTGCTTTTACTTCTCCCCTTCCGTCCTCCACCCCCCCCCCCATGAATTTTCAAAACGCTGGATATTTAAACACTACCATGGTCGGCTACATCATTTAGATACAATCCAGTCATTCAGCACCTGGGAAGAGGTTGAAGTAGAGAAGATAGAGATAATATATCAAAAAGGGAGATGGGAGGAAAGGTTGGAGGGGGATGGAAAGAGAGTATGCCGGATGGAAGGGGAGAAATGGAGAGAGTATGCCAAGAGGAAGAGAGAGTGCCAGGAGGGCAGAGGAAAAGAGAAAGAGAGAGAAAGTGCCTTGAGGGGAGTAGTAGGAAAGAGTGCATGGAGGGGAGAAAAGTGTGGGGGGGGGGGGGGGAGGAGGAGTGGGAAGGTGAGAGAGAAAGTGAGTGCCAGAACAGATGGAGGAAGAGAAAGAGAATGTACCAGGAGGAGGAAGGGAAAGGAGAGAAAGAGAGAGACAAAAGTGTGGGTGTAGGGGAATGAGGGAGAGAGAAATTGTGCTGGGAAGGGGAAGGTGAGAGATGGTAGAAATGAGGATGGATAGAGAACAGAGGAAAGTATGAGGAGGGGGAAGACAAGAGATTAGGAGAGTGAGATAAAGGAAGGAGAGAGAGTAGAGGGAAATGAGATGAAAAGGCAAGAGGAGAGGGAGGGCGCAGAAGCAGTAGAGGGGGTGAAAAGCTGAGAGGGATGATGAGAAAAGGTGAATGGGAAGTGGTAGAAGTGGAAAGAAAGAAGAAGGGAAAGGGTGATGTGAAGCAAGGAAGTGGTAGTGGAGGAAGAGATAAGGAAAAACGGTGAAAGGTGAGGGAATTATGGAAAGGTGGGGAAGGGTGCATGGGGAGGAAGAATGTATATGGGGAGGTAAGGAGCAGAGGGTGTGTATGAGATAGCAGGAAGGGAGGGAGGAAAGAGTAAAAGAGTATCCGTAAGAAAAAGAAAAACAAAAGAAATGGAACCTGTAACATAATAACAAAACAAGATGACAACAGGATAAAAAAATCTAGAGGTAATGCTGAGAGAATAAAATAGATAACAGAAGAAAAAAACTTAGCAATCAGAGGGGAGAGAAAATGTGGAAAAAGGAAAAACTAATTAATAAAGAAATGCTACAAAATGAAAATAAATCCAAATAAAAGAATAATATTAAGAAAGATGATAAGAATAGATTAAGAAATATAATAGTTTGAAAATATTTTAATTTAAAAATA
Organism: Ichthyophis bannanicus; assembly: GCA_033557465.1. NCBI lineage: Eukaryota > Metazoa > Chordata > Amphibia > Gymnophiona > Ichthyophiidae > Ichthyophis > Ichthyophis bannanicus. Next base: position 340,220,044 of record CM066036.1, on the reverse strand, counting down.
TTTTAATTTGTCAGCCTGCTGCAGCTACAACTGAATAGGTAGGAGAGTTGAAGATGGTGGCAGCAGGCCTGAGAGGAACTGTCTGAGCGGAATCCCCTCCCCGATAGCTGCCTAGCAACCAATCAGCTGTTCCTGCTGCCTTCAAGACACCAGCGCTAACGGGCGCGCCCTCGCCTGGCGGGCCTGCACCTAAGGGCCCTGCCAAAGGGACCGTTGGCGTGGCCCTTAGGCGCATCCCTCGCCGTCCCATTGCCTGATCTCTTATGTGCTGCATAGCCTGTAGGTCACTACTTGGCCTGGTTTGTAATTATTTGTTGCTTGTGTTAACTTACACTACATTGCTATCTCTCTATTGCTACCTCTCTATGTCTTGCATCTCGCCTTATGATGAGGCCTTCACGTAACCTGTCAAACCTTATCTATATCCTCCCTAGCCCTGGCTCCTCTAAATCTATCTCTCACACTTTAAACTACCCTCCACGTAGTATGTTCATCCACACTCATATCAACCCCATTTCTGCACTCCCTAGGCATTTCTCCTGTGTTTTAAAGTGGCCTTCAAGTAACCTATCCAACCTTATTCACATTCCTCTCCTTTCACCTTCTGTGCTCCCCTTCTCATGTGCCTTATGGAACCCTCACTCTGTTTCTAACAAACTTGCTTTTACTCACGACCTGTTTATCTCTCATGCCCTCCACCTCCTTGCCTTAACAGAGACCTGGTTTCTCCCTGATGACACCGCATCTATTGCCGCTCTCTGTCACAGCGGCTATCAGTTCTCTCACACTCCTTGCCCCACTGGCCATGGCGGAGGTGTTGGGCTTCTACTTTCTCCCTTTTGTCACTTCCAGCCCCTCATTCTTCCTCAGTCTCACTCCTCTCTCTCTTTTGAGGCCCATTCCATCCGCCTATTCTCTCCTCTCCCCCTGCTGTAATCTATCGGCCTCCTGACTTGTCTGTTTCCACTTTTCTTTCTGACTTTGACTCCTGGCTATCTATCTTTTTAGTCCCCCTCCTCCCGTACTCTTATCCTCGGCGATTTTAACATTCATGTTGACAATTCCTCTGATCCCCATACTCTTAAGCTCCTCTCCATTACCTCCTCATTCAATCTTCAACTTTGATCCACCGCCCCCTCTCACCAACTTGGTCACTGCCTTGACCTGATTTTCTTCTCTAATTGCTCACCCTCCAACTTCTGCAACTCAGTCTTTCCCTTATCTGACTACCACCTCTTAAGTTTTCTTATTCATCATCCCCCATCTCAGCCTCGTCCTGTATCCACTAATCTATTCAGAAACTTTCTTGCTATTGATCCCTTAGCCCTCTCCTCCTCTATTTCTTCACCCCTTTCCTCCACTCTGTTATCCAAATCCGTTGATGAGGCTGTGACATCCTATAATATTGCACGCTCCTCTGCCCTGGATACTCTTGCTCCCCTTACCCCACACCCTGTAAGGCGTTCTTCTACCCAGCCCTAGCTCACACCCACTGCCCGATATTTGCGTTCCTGTACCCGCTTTGCTGAGCATCTTTGGCTTAAATCCTGCTGCCATGCTGACCTTCTTCACTTTAAATTCATGCTTTTCTTATTCCAATCAGCCATAGCACTTGCCAAACAAGCCTACTTCTCCCATCTGACTAACTCTCTCACCTCTGATCCTCGTCATCTCTTTAATACTCTCAATTCTCTCCTCAATGTGCCTCCACCGCTGATTCCTCTCTCTCTTCCTGCCCAAACACTAGCTGATTTCTTCCATGACAAAATCCATAACATTACCCTCCAATTCTACCTCACCTTTCTCCTATCTCTCCCCACCAACTTCTGCTACCCTCTCCTCCTTCCCTGTGGTTTATGATGATGAAACAACACTCCTTCTTTCTTCCTCCAAACCCACCACCTGCTCCTCCGACCCCATCCCCACCCGTCTCTTATGCCTCATCTCATCCTCTATTGTCCCTTCCATTTCTCGTATCCTCAACCTATCCCTCTCCACTGTTTCCTTCCCTACTGACTTCAAGCATGCCATAGTCACACCCCTCCTCAAGAAACCCTCACTCGATCCTACCTGTCCGTCTAACTATCAACCCATCTCTCTCCTTCCTTTTATCTCTAAACTACTTGAGCGTGCTTTCCACCTTCGCTGTCTCGATTTCCTTTCATCTCATGCCCTTCTTGATCCTTTACAGTCCGGCTTCCATCCCTTGCACTCCACTGAAATAGCTCTCACTAAAGTATCAAATGACTTGTTCCTAGCAAAATCCAAAGGTCTTTATTCTGTCCTCATCCACCACAACCTTCTTATCACCCTGTCATCACTCGGCTTTAGAGGCTCTGTACTGTCTTGGTTCTCCTCTTATCTCTCCCATCGCTCTTTTAGTGTGTGTTCTGGTGGCTCCTCCTCCTCTGCCACCCCGCTCCCAGTTGGTGTTCCCCAGGGTTCTGTCCTGGGACCGCTCATCTTCTCTCTCTATACCCAATCTCTTGGTGCTCTTATCTCTTCCCATGGCTTTCATTACCATCTCTATGCTGATGACTCTCAAATCTACCTCTCTTCGCCTGATATCTCTCCAGCAATCCATGACAAGATCACTGTTTGCCTTTCTGACATTGCTACTTGGATGTCTTACCGCCGCTTGAAATTAAATATGGCTAAGACTGAACTCCTTGTCTTTCCTCCCAATGCCTCCCCTCCTCTACCTCCTTTCTCAATCTCTGTGGATAACTCTTTAATCCTTCCTGTCTCTTCGGCCCGTAACCTGGGTGTTATATTTGACTCCTCTCTCTCTATCTCCACTCATATCCAACTCGTAGCTAAGACTTGCCGTTTCTTCCTTTATAACATCAACAAAATTCGCCCCTTCCTTTCTGATGACGCTACTAAAATGATTGTCCACTCCTTAATCACCTCCCATCTTGATTACTGCAATATTCTCCTTGCTGGTCTTCCCGCGAACCATCTCTTTCCCCTTCAATCTATTCAACATTCTGCTGCTTGACTAATTTTCCATCAGCATCGCTTTTCCCATATCACTCCTCTTCTCAAGTCCCTTCATTGGCTTCCCATCCACTTCCGGATCCAATTCAAACTCCTCCTCTTGACCTATAAATGCATTCACTCTTCAGCCCACCACTACCTATTATCTCTTATCTCTCCTTACATCCCCTCTCATGTTCTTCGCTCTTCGAACAGCCTTCATCTATCTATGCCCTTCACTCATACTGCTAATTCTAGACTTCGCTCCTTTCACCTGGCTGCACCCTTTGCCTGGAACAATCTACCTCTGTCTGTGCGCAAAGTGCCTTCTCTGGACCTCTTCAAGTCCAGATTGAAAACCCATCTCTTCTCTATTGCTTTCTGTTCTTGATTCTTGTTTTTGCTCTTCTTGTTATTGTATACTTTGTCTTACTTGATTGTATTTGTATTTTGTGATCTTCTTGACTAGATTGTGAGCTCTGATGAGCAGGGACTGTCTCTTCTTCATGTATGTACAGCGCTTCGTACGTTTGAAGCGCTATATAAATGTTAAATAGATAGATAATAGTTTGAAAATATTTTAATTTGAAAATATTTTAATTTGTCAGCCTGCTGCAGCTGCAACTGAATAGGTAGGAGAGTTGAAGATGGTGGCAGCAGGCCTGGGAGGAGGTAATGGAGGTGAGAAGGTGATAGAGAGAGAAAGAGCATGTGTGTGTTAAAGAGTGTGCGAGCATGTGTTGAAGAGAGAATGAGTGTCAGCAGGGAGGTGGGGGGAGAGAGCTAATCAATGCCAACCTGAGGGGAGTGAGAGAAATTTCAGCCCCTTCATTAATCTTACCTGCTTATCCTTTGCCCCCTAAACAAAGAAGGTAAACTATGCCTATGATTTTTGTCACTGGTTATATTTCTAATGGCAGCCCATTCCAATTTATTTACCATCCTTTCATAATACTCCAACATATTGAATCGTAACTACTAAGTATCCTGCCACTCCACAAGTTTTCTTAAATCACTTCTTATTCTGTCTACTCCCACATGAGCTCCATTCTGCTGCAAATCTTGTATTTTTGTATGCTTTTGGCATAAAATTAATATTCCAAGCCAACATCAGAGAACTCTCTTATTTAGCTCAGGGGGGAACTTTCACCTGGTTGGATAGTTGTCCATTTTGAATTTGTAAGTGATAGCCAATCTTGTATTCCTTTACATAGGTGGACACAAGCATGTGCTATTACGTGCAGTTTTCGATGCAACGTACCTGCAGTGGAAACTTGCTGCAAGAGGTTAGACAACGTGCTCAGGGAGTTGGTGTTGCTGGCAGAGCTATCTGCTACCTAGGAATGGAACATAAGAACATAAGATGTGCCATACTAGGTCATACCAATGGTCCACTGAGCTTAGTATCCTGTTCCCAACAATGGCCAATCTGGATCCATTGGAAATACACAGTAAGAGGTGATAATCCCCCAGATAAGTATCCTTATTTCTTTTACTGTATTTTTGTAATAGTGTTCATATTTTTATAAATGTATTTAAAAATTCAACAATACTCCGAAACCCATGTTATATATCTAAAGCACAAGCTTTATACCAAGAGTACAGTTCACTATTTATAAGAATTTAAAACGGGTTATATTATAAATTACCTGATGAACCAGCAATATAGTCCATACATTACATCATGTTGTAGAAATCTACAGCTTATTCTATGAATCCACAATGCAGTCTATTAGAGTGATATAAGAAGACTGTGTTAAAATCCATATTAGATTTTTAACACAGATTTTTAAAATTTACTTTTGATATAATAAACTAAAAATATATATAAATCACTTAAGTAAAATAAATTGTGCTAAAACAGAATTGTGTGTTAAAACTGAAGTAAACATATGATTTAAAATGTTAAAATGGAAGTAAAAGTTAGCTTCTATGGGCCTGATTTTCGAAGGCCTTTACACAGGTAACTTCCCTAGTTACCCTTGTAAAGGCTTTATCCGGCATTTTCGAAGGGCACTTCCATGGGTAGTGCCCTTCAGAAATGCCGGATATGTCCCTAACACACCCAGATACTATTCACATAGCATCGGAGCATCTTAAGGGCATTCCGGAGCGGAGCAGGGGCGGTAAAAAAGGCTAAGCAGGTAACAGCGATTTTCGATGCTACCCACTTAGCCTCTGTGCCTTAAAGATAGCAGTGAAAATCCCTGCTACCCGTGTAGCCTCTGCAGCTGCCAGCGTGTCCTGACTAACCCGGATTTTCACTTCCACCGGCGCGGAAGTGAAGATCCAGGTTAAGGAGGTCGGCAGGCAGGCTATGCGCTAATGCAGCGCATAGTCTTCCTAAATCAAATTTGGGCCCTAAATTAAAATCTAAACTGTCTAAAAAAATTCTGGAAACTAAGAAAAATATTGGGAGCTTTTCTTATTTAATCATGCTTCCTGGACATGCTCATTCCAAATAAAAAGTTGTATCTTGCAGGAAGTTTTTTTATCAGGGCTCTGTGCAGTGGGCAATTACTGGGCACGGCACTGGCGGTTGTCTTTTTGAGAGAAGGAAAGCAATGATTCAAGATTTTAGTAATTCCTGTGTGCTGCTTTTGCAGTGGGCAATTACTCAGCAAAGCTTTGGAGGTTGTCTTTTTGAGAGAAGGGAGGTACTGATTCAAGAGTTCTGTGATTCCTGAATGCTGTTTGTGCTGTGCTTTCTGATCCGATTGTATCCCATTTATTTGCCTTTTCATTTATGTGTAAAGTGAATCTTTTGTGTACTAGTGAATGTTGGTTTGTTCTTTGTCAGATTTGTGAAGTCATATTTAAGAAAGGGCATCCAAGTGAAATCTTGGATGTTCAAGGCAGAACATACAGAAAAATGCTAGACACACATATATGTTTCGACCCGATTTTAGAAACAAGGATGCCTCCAACATGGATGCCCACACTGGTGTCCACATAGATGTCCTCACTATGAAACCATGGGGTGGGGACTGCCATCTCATGCAAGTACTATATGCACTGCTTCTGCAATACTTAGTGGTTTCTCCGTGGTTGAAACACTAGCTGCATCTGAGGACTTCTTACGCTGATCAGATGTTTCATAACATAAGAACATATGAAATGCCATACTGGGTCAGATCAAGGTCCATCAAGCCCAGTATCCTGTTTCCAACAGTGGTCAATCCAGGTCACTAGTACCTGGCAGTTTCCCAAAAATGCTTATATTTGGGCAAGCAGTGGATTTCTTGGGTCCTCTTTAATAATGGTTTATGGACCTTTCCTCCAGGAACTTGTCCAAACCTTTTTTAAATCCAGCTACATTAACAGCTTTTGCTACATCCTCTGGTATCGAATTCCAGAGTTTGATTATGCATTGAGTAAAAAACATATTTTCTCTTATTAGGAGTTACACTGTAGCTTCATTGCATGTCCTCTAATCTTTCTACTTTTTGATGGCGTAAACACTTGATCTACGTTTACCCATTCCACTCCATTCATTATTTTATAGATTTCTATCATATCTCCCTTCGGCCATCTCTTTTCCAGGTTGAAGAGCCCTAACCTTTTAAGCCTCTTCTCATAAGGGTATCCTTCCATCTTCTTTACCATTTTAGTGGCTGTTCTAGGTACCTTTTCCATTTCCGCTATATCCTTTGTAAGATATGATGACCAGAATTGCACGCAATATTCAAGGTGCAGTCGCACCATGGAACGATACAGAGGCATTATAATATCCTTGGTTTTATTCTTCATTCCTTTCCTTAAGATTCCTAGCATTCTATTTGCCTTCTTGGCTGCCGCTGCACACTGGGCAGAGGGTTTCAGTGTGTTATCCACGATGACGCCTAAATTTTTTTCCTGGGTGGTGGTTCCTAATGTGGAACCTTGCATCGTGTAACCATAGCTTGGGTTGTTCTTTCCTATGTGCATAACTTTGCACTTGTCCACATTAAATTTCATCTGCCATTTGAACATCCAGTCTTCCAATTTATCACGGTCCTCTTGCAATTTTTCACATTCCTCTTGGGTTTTAACAACTTTGAATAATTTTGTATCATCTGCAAATTTGATTACATGCAATTTACACATGTAAGGACTTATGCATGTGAACAAGCACTTATGAATACGCTTTAGGTGGTCACTATTCTGTAAATGTGTATGAAAATCTGATATCGTGTACTTTCAGGTGGGTATACATATGGATGGAGCATAGATGAGGCTTAAATTTATGCTTGTAAGATATAAGATGCTATGATGCCTTTCCACCCATCTAGGCATGCACAGGCAGGTGTAACTGGCATGGCTAGGTTAAGGTGCATAATAAGTATGCCCCTATTTTATAAATCAAAGTATGCATGTGCTTCATTTTATAAAAATAAAACACAAATATGAACGGGGAAATATGCATTGACCGTGTGGAAGTTTATAGAATTACCCTCTATATGAGTAATTGTTGCCCAGTCACCTCCATGACACTTTTGAAACACTACAATCCCTTGCAAGACTTTCAAGTTCTGCTTCCACCATTGGACAAACACTGTATGGAACAGAATAGATCTTATGAAATTTTAGCTGTGCAATTTTATCCATGGAAAATTTTGCCTTACTTAGAATGTTTCAAAGTACCTCTTCCTTTGTTGAATACTTCTGAGGCATTAGTTAAAATAGCATTCAGCTGCTGCTTGCCTCCTTTGAGACATCCACTGCTATAGAATGCAACATTTTAATGAATATCTAGTCAGTGGAACACGACAATGCATCATGCAATTTCTGCTTTCCCCACAGTGCCAGTCCATTGTTATCACCCATATCTAATGCACTTTTTGAATTGTTATATTCCACATCTACTTCCAGCATGTCAAGAGGCACTATCCTTTGTCCAGTGATTATTTTTAGTAATAGTGAACTTTCTTTTAACAGAATATCTTTAAATGTCTTTAATATGTCTTATTCATATTCAAATGTCTTCAAATGTCTTTAATAAGTCTTCTCCATATTCAGTTCAGTACATATTCTCAATACTGCTCCCAGCCAATGAAAGGCTATACGAACGGTTAGGTGGTGATAGCAATGTTCATTTCCGGGAGCACCACATTCAACCCGCCCCAAGATCTCAACATAATACACAGGACAATTACAACAAAGGACGAAGTAAAATATCTCGGTGTCACCATAGACAAGAACCTGAATCTCCAATCACACATAACCAAGACAGCTGCAAAAGTGTACCACCGATTAAAAATCATCAGACGACTCAAGCCAATCCTCAGCCAAGAACATTTCCACACCGTTAGCCAGGCAGTCATCACCCCCATACTGGACTATGGAAATTCATTATATCAAGGGTTACCCAAACAGTCTGTCCACCCACTACAATTGGTTCAAAACACTGCAGCACGCATAATCACAGGCACGGCTAAATACGAACACATAACACCAGTACTCCGTCAGCTACACTGGCTTCCGATAAGGTCAAGGGCAAAATTCAAGGCAACACTAATCATTTTCAAAACCTTACACCACTGCTCAGCAGAAATTCTACAGACCACAATAACCAGAGACACAAACAGCCGACCCAAGCAAACCCAAGGCAGCAATAGACTACGCAACCCCGCTGGATACCACAAAACAAAGCAAGCAACGTCCAGTAGAGCGATATCACTCTCGGCACCGGATCTATGGAACTTTCTCGCTGGGAACTAAGAGCACAAAAAGACCTCAAGGACTTCTGCAAATCCCTCAAGACCCACCTGTTCATGGACATTTGAACAAGTACCATAACCCCCAATATACACAGCCTTGCCGACACAGCCACCGAACACCAAAGACTCAGTCCTGGGACCCAACCCCCAGAAATATATGTACGTCTTGGCACCCCTCTGTTAAATGTAGACCCCTGTTATGTCCCTAACCGCCTTGATTGAAGGATAAGGCGGTATACAAAAGTGGCTAAATAAAATAAATAAAAATAAATATTTATTTATTTTATTTACTTCTCTTATATACCGCGCTATTAAAATCAGTGCGGTTTACAATTGAACAAAAAATATACTGCAATGTCACACGACAATTGAGTTTTTACATTGAACATGGATGAGATAACCTGGAGGTAACAGGGGTAACTAATTACAGAGTAATTATTCATGGAGTATGGTGAGAAATTATACATATAGTATGGTGAGAAATTATACATATAGTATAGCTTGGTTTCAACATATTTATAAGAGGTTTAATCAATAAGATGTGTGATCAGTACCAATAATAAATAAGAGAGGGGATATGGTGGTAGAGCTAGTCATTTTCTTTATGGTGTTGGATTTTGGGTGGGGTGGAGTAGGGTGTAGGATGTGAGGATGGGTGGTTGTTTCTGGGATTGGATTCTGGGTAATGGATGAGGAAAAGGTGTTGTTTGAGGGCTTTCTAAATGACAATAGGTCTGGGGTGGAACGGAGCTCAGTGGGGAGGGCATTCCAGGTAATGGGTGCAAAAAGGGAGAAGGCTCTATTGGCAGTAGCCTTTTTGCACTTAGTTAGTTATCTCTGTTTCCCTTGACAGCCTTAGTCTCCTCAGTTGGTCCTGCCCCACTCTCACAACTGAAATCCTTGAAAATGATTTGACTCAGTGTTAGTGGCAGGATCTGTGGGTACGAGACCTGATCCCTCTTTACCCCTGATTGTACCATACCTGGTACGTAAACAACAATTAGGCTGGGGTACTCTTGGATTCTGTCTCACTTTAGCAATATTTTCTCTGGGGTTCCTAGCTTTCCTGATAATTGCATTTGGTATTCTTTGATATGATAGCCCACTCAGCAGATGGGATTGTTTCCTTGGACTGTAAACATTCACTCTGGCTAGGTTCCTGTAACAGACCATGGCAAGAGATATATCAAAGTTGAACTAGGATGGGCAGTTCAGAACATAGGCACTGGAGAGACTTCATTCACCTCATGTTGTCCAGTCCTTCAAGTATCACCCTGGCCCTCTGGAACCTTGAGCAATATGATCAGCTTGATGGTCCTACTGGCTCTATCTTACTGGGGGTTCCAGACATGTAGGATGTGGGATCCATGGCAATAGGTGGATCTCCTTTAACAGACAATGTGAAATCTCTTATAAGAAAGGGAAGGGTGATAGCAGTGAAATGGTTTCACCTTTTGCTCCAAATGCATATCGAAATCAGGTTCCATGTTCTGGCTCTTGAGCATTTCGAGGCCAATTCAAACCTGGACCATCTGGACTTCCAGACATCTGGATGGCCTGGGGATGTACCCAATTCTGTTCCCGTGGGGACTAGATGGCAACAGCAGACTCATCGTTCCCCATAGTCCAACCCTTATCAGGCCTTGCATGGCCAGAGTCAGGCTGCAGGGCACCCCCTGCACCCCTTCACCTGTTTTTTGCACCCCGGCTCCAGCATCCCCCGACATCCAGGGAAACATATTCCACCTCTGAGTTGGAATAAGTCCCCTATTTAAATGACTGACTCTGGACATACAGGGCCAACCTTGGACTCAACACTGTACGTCTGAGGTCATTGTGCCGTGCACTGCCCGCCCTTGCTCCACCTCCAGCCCGCCCATGAACAGAGCTCCTCACACAACTCTGTTCTACGTGCAGGGAGCCCTGTTTCCTGCATAGCGATCCAGGTGTTTTGTGGATTTGGACCTTCGGATCGGAGGTCCGGCCCCCCTAAACACGGTTCCGAATCTACCTCAGAATCTAATGTTACCTCACTCTTCATTGGTTGATCTGATCGCAAGGAACACCCAATCCTTCTAATGGGGGTTTCCTCACATAGAAAACAAGGTTATGCAGTCTTGACAAACTTCCAGAAATCCTTGATGGCCATCTTTGGTCTTCAGAACTCCATAATTCTCCAGACAAAACACTTCAAAAAATCCAGGTACAAAAATCAGCACAGCTTTCACCACATTTCTGTTCATGCTTTATCTGTTTAGCTCCTTTTCTTCCTTCTCTGGATATAATCTCTCTGGAGATACTTCAATGGATATACTTAAAAAAAACATAGTGACTACCATACTGAGTCAAGGTCCATTAAGCCCAGTATTCTGTTTCCAACGGTAGTCTATCCAGGTCTCAAGTACCAAGCAGCATCCCAAAAAGTAGATAGTTTAATGTTGCTTATCCCCAGGGATAAGCAGTGGCTTTGCCCAGGTCTGCCTTAATAACAATCTATTGACTTTTTTCCAGGAACTCGTCCAAACCTTTTTTAAACCCAGCTACACTAACTGCTTTTACCACATCCTCTGACATGAATTCTGGAACTTAACTATGCCTTGAGTGAAAAATATTTTCTTCTATTAGTTTTAATTGTGTCAAATAATAACTTTATAGCATATTCCCTAGTCTTTGTATTTTTTGAAAGAGTAAACAATTGACTGGTGATTATCTGTTCCATCTCACTTGAGATTTTATAAACCTCTATTTTATCTCCCCTCAACTGTCTCTTCCCCAAGCTGAAGAGCCATAACCTCTTTAGACTCTTCTCATAGGAGAGTCATTCTACCCCTTCTGACCGCCTGGCCAGAATGAACAAATGGATGATGAAATGCTCAAAGAAATCAGGGAAGCTAACAAAAGTTACAGAACGGTAATAATAATGGGTGATTTCAATTACCACGGTATTGACTGGGTCAGTGTCATGGCAGGACATGCTAGGGAGATAAAGGGGTATGTTTACTAAATGGCACTAACGTTGCAGCTGCGATGTTATCACGCGATAATGGCACATTACTATGCGAGAACATCACGTATCGCGCGATAATGTCTCCGGCAGCGTTAAGGTGCGCAGAGGGTGGAGTAAGGCTCCCCAGAGGGCGGAGTAAGGCTCCCCAGGGGAGGAGATAAGGGGTCAATGGGCGGAGAGTGGGTGGGGAGAGGCCCCATGCACACTAACGCCGTGAAATGAAGGTCTGAAAATTAGTGCCAGTGAAATCCTCACGCTAAAGGCACATTTGCAGGGGAGAGAGACCATTTCAGTCAGCAATGTGCAGCAAAGGCAGGTAAACCAAGAAAAGTGATAGTAGTGATACATGTGCAGCAACATCATAGTGCCCAAGTGCGAGAGGGCATTACGGTGAGGCTGAAAATGGGGTACAGGGGGCTGCAGGTGGGACAAATTGTGTTTAACTTAATTGTGGCAGCTAGGGCACAGGGTGGGCTAGGCAGATGTCTAGGTGACACATAGGAATGTAGAAGCGGAAAACCAGCAAGACAGCAACTGACCAAGGGCAAACATGGCCACGCGTGTGTGTCCCACAGTGTCCCAGGGGACAGTACCCAGCAAGTACCCCAAAGGGCACATAACATTGGCAGGCGGTGCGGGGGGGGGGGGGAAGCGTGGATGTCTATGCAGGCACCCCTACCCCATATCACGCACCATAGGCACCACCTACCGGCACACTAGATGGTCTGGGACTACGCACCACGAGCGCCACTGGCAGAAGGGCATGTCAGCATGGTGGCGGAGGGGGCAGTGGCATCTGCCCACAGCAGACCACAGCCAAGCCCCATTTAGGTGGGTTCCGTGCACTGCAACAGACAAGGTCTGTCTGACGAACAGTCATGGTATCTCCAGGGAATGATCTGCCCCTGTGGCAACAGTTTGGTGCAGTACACACAGCCAGTGTGTTCAGGAGCAGAAGGTCACAAGTTCAAGTCCCAGCTGTGGCTCCTGCAAACCATATCCCTATTTTTTATCCAGTACTAAACCGTGGTAATAAAGATGGAACCTTTATTGCAGATAAAATAAACATGCCAGAAATGCCTATATTTTACCCTACAGAGCACAGACACCATAAACATGTGCAATCCCTAGAGCAGAGTATCCCAACTGCAGTCCTAGAGGGCCAAACACCATTCAGGTTTCATGCTGTCCCTAAGAAATATGCCTGTGCTGCATTTGTGTGCACTGCCCCCATTGTATGCAAATGTATCTCATGCATATTTATTAGGGACAGCATGAAAACCTGAACTGTGTTTGGCCCACCAGGACCGGAGTTGGGAACCTCTGCCCTAGAGCAGCAGCCAAAAGGGGCACAAACACCCACACCCACAGGTTCCACTATCCAAAGCCTCATGGAGAGTCAGGATGTTGGGCCCTGCGTGGAGCAGCATCTCACAATACTAGCACCTGCATACCTTAGCAATGCCGTCTTAAACTTGGGAACACGTTCCGCATATATCAAAAGGTTGCTATGATTAATGTCAGATAACAAATCCTGTTAAACACAATTTGTTGACAGAGATTCATCATAGCAACCTTTCTGATATCTGTGGAGTGTGTTTCAGTTTTTGCTTCTGACAGTGTTTACCACCCCGGGGAGTGACCCCAACAATATTGTATACTATAGCAATGCCCGCACTGTGCCCAGGACTGGTGTGGCGGCCAGGGCTGCCAAAAACCTCTATATTTGCATAATGCTAGCATAGGTGTGGGAGTGTTTGTATGTCTATCTAGTGTTTTGTGGCTGCCTACACCTTACTGAGCCCACACTGCTTGCACTGTTTCCAGTGTTAGCCTGCCAATGTGCATAATGAGGAGCAAGGTACTGTGGGTATGGCCCGGACAGGGTGGCCTGGGCAGGATGCATCTGCACAGGGCATAGGGCAATGGCTGGGACATTGTAGTGCCTGACCACCACCTGCACGGACAGGGTGGCCACAGCATGTCATGCTGTGGGGGTCACTCTCACCCTGACTGAGCAGTGACCATGGCATGGCTAGGTTCCCCCATGGTGCTATACATGATTTCTCTCAAGTGATATATATTGGTTCCCATTTCTGGGGCCCAATCGCTGACATATCTGCTTGGTGTGTGTGCTCACATCCCATTTTTGGGTGCACACAGTTCTTCCAGGAACATGCATTATGTACTAGCTAGCAGACTGTCTGCAGTTAGCATGTGTATGGCTGGAACACCTTGCAGGGTGCAGTGGGTGGAGACTGACTGTACCCTCTGCTGGTGAATGTCAGATAGTGGTGGGGGGAAGCTGTGCTTTTCTAGGCCTACTCCCTGTCTGCCAGTGCCCTATGTGATGTGTACCGATCTGCATTGACTGCCCTGTAGGGTGCCTATTCCCCAGCAGGACTGGGGTTGATGGTCCCCTCTGCTGCCACCATTGCAGAGATGTAGAATGTGGCTCTGTTGGTGGGAGATCCTCTCCCCCATCCTGACCCACAGAGGGCGGGTTGGGTGTTGCTACATAATCCGCTTTTGGGTGCAACCACCGCCCTTCTTTTATAACATGTGACCATGGCAACCACACAGGATATGCACTATTCTGGGCGCATCATAGTCCACAAGGGCTAGATGTGACTGGGAAATACAGATGGACACAGGTGTATCCTAGGTGTGTCTGCAAAGACTACCTATCACACCCTGGCACTGCTGAGGACCTGCAGCACAGCCTATCTCAGCCAAGCCAGGTGCTGCGGACCTGGTGCTGGGCGCCCCACCTCACCCTCAGGGTGAGCACATGAACCACACAATGTAACGGTCTGTAGCTACTCTGTGCCTGTAACACACACGGTCATTTCCCCCTACCAGGCCAGGGTGCTATAGAGTCGCATACCCCATCTTTTGAGCAGCTGTAGGCTGCTGATCTGCATGTGCAGTGCATCTTGGGTACAGGTGGGTTTACCCTGGTAACCACAGCAGACAGTTTGTGTGGTGACCTGCAGTCTTTCTGTAGCCAGCCAGCGGTGTGTTAGATGCCTTGGCAGATAGGGCACTCTATAATGTGCCCTATGGAGTGCCTTATAGGGCGCCTTTGTGGCACGTTAGGTTACGGCATTGTGAGGGTGTTTATGCTGGCAGTACTGATTTAAATTTAAAAAAGGAAATGCCTCAGACAACACTGATTTAAATTAAAAGGAAATGCCTCAAACAGCTTTCTTACATGACACCACGGTGGAATTGAACCCATGACCTCTGTCTCCACAGTCATTGCAGTAACCAGTGGGCTACATCTTTATTGCTTCAAGCACTGCGCTGGCATGAACTTAGGGTTAACACGCATTAATGTGCCACGGCACCCGCTATTGCGCGATACAGATTCTTGCTACCTTGCCGCCGGAATGCCCACTCCTTATATGGCATTCTTCACATTATCGCTGCAACTAGCGCCGGTAACTTTAAGACGGTTTAGTAAACATACCCCAAAGTGTCTAGATGTAATAAATGACTGCTTCTTGGAGCAGCTGGTTCATGAACCGACCAGAGGGGAAGCCATTTTGGACTTAGTCCTTAGTGGAACACCAGATCTGGTGCAAGAGATAAGGGTGTTGGGGCCACTTGGCAATAGTGATCATAGCATGATCGCGTTTGATTTAATTAATGGAGGAGGGATGGTAAGGAGATCCACAGTAGTACCTTTTAACTTTCAAAAGGGAGACTATGATAAAATGAGGAAAATAGTTAAGAAAAAACTAAAAGGAGCAGTTGCCAAGGTCAAAGACTTACATCAAGCTTGGGTGTTGTTTAAAAATACTATCTTGGAAGCCCAGACCAGCTGTATTCCACACTTTAAGAAAAGTGGAAGGAAGTAAAAAAAACCTGCCAGCATGGTTTAAAGGTGAGGTCAGAGAGGCAGTTGTTGCCAAAAAAACATCTTTCAGGAAATGGAAAAAAGAGCCAAATGATGAAAACTGGAAACAGCACAAGCACTGGCAAGTTAAATGCAAGGCATTGATAAGGCAGGCAAAGAGAGAATTTGAGAAGAAACTTGCTGAGGAAGCAAAAACACGTAATAAAGACTTTTTCAAGTATATTTGTAGCAAAAACCTGTGAGAGAGTGAGTTGGACCATTCGATGATAGAGGGGTACAAGGGGCAGTAAGAGGGGACAAGGCTATAGCGGAGAGACTGAATGAATTCTTTGCTTCGGTCGTTACTGAGGAAGATGTAGGGATGTTGCCCATGACTGAAGTGGTATTTAAAGGTGATACTGCAGAGGAATTGAAAGAAATATTGATATACCGGGAAGATGTATTACAACTATTTGATAAACTGAAGAGTAGCAAATCACCTGGATCGGATGGTATACATCCAAGGGTGTTGAAAGAACTGAAATATGAGATTGCAGACCTGCTATTAGTAATCTGTGAACTATCATTAAAATCATCTGAAGATTGGAGGATCGCCAATGTAACAGCAGTTTTTAAAAAGGGTTCCAGGGGTGATCCGGGAAACTACAGACCGGTGAGCCTGACGTCAGTACCGGGAAAAATGGTAGAAACCATTATAAAGAACAAAATTACTCATCATGTAGATAGTCATGGCTTAATGGGAGACAGCCAACATGGCTTTAGACAAGGGAGATCTTGTCTTACTAATCTGTTATGTTTTTTTGAAGGTGTGAATAAACAGGTAGACAAAGGTGAGTCGGTTGATATAGTGTATCTGGACTTTAAGAAAGCCTTTGACAAGGTCCCTCATCAGAGACTTTTGGCAAAACTAAAAAGTCATGGGATAGGAGGCAGTGTACTATTGTGGATTAGGAACTGGTTAAAAGATAGAAAGCAGAGGGTAGGGCTAAATGGCCAGTTTTCACAATGAAAAAAGGTGAATAGTGGCGTACCCCAGGGATCTGTGCTGGGTCTGCTGCTTTTTGACATATTCATAAATGACCTGGGCAGTGGAATAACAAGTGAGGTTATCAAATTTGCAGGTGACACAAAACTATTTAAAGTTGTTAAAACCCAAGTGGATTGTGAAAAATTGCAAGAGGATCTTGATAAATTGGAAGACTGGGCATCAAAATGACAGATGAAATTTAATGTGGACAAGTGAAAAGTTATGCACCTAGGAAAAA
This sequence comes from Ichthyophis bannanicus, assembly GCA_033557465.1. Lineage (NCBI taxonomy): Eukaryota > Metazoa > Chordata > Amphibia > Gymnophiona > Ichthyophiidae > Ichthyophis > Ichthyophis bannanicus. The sequence goes on along the minus strand of CM066036.1, from coordinate 340,203,232 downwards.
ACAACCCAAACTATGGTTACACGATGCAAGGTTCCACATTGGGAACCACTACCCAGGAAAAGGATTTAGGCGTTATCATGGATAACATGTTGAAACCCTCCATCCAGTGTGCAGCGGCAGCAAAGAGAGCAAATAAAATGCTAGGTATCATAAGGAAAGGAATGGAAAATAAAACAAAGGATATTATAATGCCTCTGTATCGTTCCATGGTACGACCGCACCTTGAATATTGTGTGTAATTCTGGTCATCGTATCTTAAAAAGGATATAGCGTTATTAGAAAAGGTGCAGAGAAGAGACACCAAAATGGTAAAGGGAATGGAAGGATACTCCTATGAAGAGAGGCTAAGAAGGTTGGGGTTCTTCAACGTGTAAAAGAGACAGCTGAGGGGAGATATGATAGAGGTCTATAAATTAATGAATGGAGTGTAACGGGTAAATGTAGATCAATTGTTTACGTCGTCAGAATATGAAAAGACTAGGGGACATGCAATGAAGCTACAAAGTAACCTATTTAAGACTAATAAAAGAAATTTTTTTTTTCACTCAACGTGTAATCAAACTCTGCAATTTGTTACCGGAGGATATAGTAAAAGCTGCTAGTGTAGCTGGGTTTAAAAAAGGTCTGGACAAGGTCCTGGAGGAAAGGTCCATAAACCATTACAAGCATTGAATAACCTGTGTCTTTTGGGGAGACTGCTAGGTACTTATGACCTAGATTGGCCACTGTTGGAAACGGAATACTGGGCTTGATGGACCTTGGTCTGACCCAGTATGGCATATCTTATGTTCTTATTTTCTCTCATTTTGGTTGCTTTTCTCTGTACCTTTTCTAATTCTGCTATATCTTTTTTGAGATGCGGCACCAGAATTGCATAGAATAATGAAGGTGCAGTTGCACCATGGAGCGATGCAGAGATATTATGATATTCTTTTTTTTTATTCTCTATTACTTTCCTAATAATTCATAACATTTTGTTGCTTTTTTTGCCACCGCTGCACACTGAGCAGAAGATTTCAACATATTGTCCACTATAATACATAGCTCCTTCTCCTGAGTGGTGGCTCCTAATGTGGAATCTAGTATTGTGTAGCTATAATTTGGTTATTCTTCCCTGTGTACATTATTTTGCACTTGTCCACATTAAATTGCCATTTGGACATCCAGTCTGCCAGTGGTGCAAGGTCTGCCTGCAAGTACTCACAATCCACATGGTTTTTATCATGGTGTCTTAGGCGAATTTGAGGACCTCATTTGTTATTCCCATTTCCAGATCATTTATTAAAAAGCAGTGGTCCCAGTACAGATCCCTGAGGTACTTTACTATTCATGTTCCTCTACTGAGAAAATTGACCATTTAACACTTCTCTCTGTTTTTCATCTTTTAACCATTTTCTAATCCACAAAAGCACATTGCATCCTACTCTATACCATTTTAATTTCCTGAGAAGTCATTCATGAGGGACTCTGCCAAAAGCTTTCTGAAAATCCAGAAACACTATATGAACTGGTTCCCCTATATTCACATGTTTATTCATACCTTTGAAGATATGGAACAGAGTAAGATTTCCCTTGGCTAAATCCTCTCTCAAAACATCATCAAACCTCTGATATTTGTGTTATACAAGCAGCGATGTTGTGCCCTTAGCTCTATAAAATCCAAAACCTCTCTCAAAATAGCACCTTTAGGGAAGGTACATAACAAGGAAATGTGCATCATGACCCTAATACAAAAATCCATTCAAAATCTCAAACTTCTCATGGGGAAAAACACTGCGAAAAACAGGGCCGGTGCAGACTCCCTTGTTGAACTTTCAGCTTTGTGTCCCTTCAATTAACTTTCAGGCCTCTGGCCCCTCACCTCTGAAAATTTGATAACTACACTGAACAATGATGATCACACTAATACCATACCTTCCAAAATGAATTTGTAAACATGCATAATAGTATATCAACTTTTAAATTACATCTTAAACTATGTTTCATATATACAGTATACACTTGGAGGGGAATTTTAGACAGGATGTCCAAGTGCAATCTGGGATGTCTAAGCCAGAACGTTTGAAAAAAAGCAGGCAAGTCCAGGTGCAGACGTGATTTCACAAACATGGAGTACCTGATATGGACGTCTGTGGGGCATCTACAGAAATGTCCCCAGAATAGCATTTCAGAACCTGGACATCTAGGAATACACTAATGGTTAGACTAGCTGGATAGAAACAGGGAAGCCAGTGTTTATATCCCACTATTGCTATCATTGAAATTGTGCTGAATACTGGGATTGATGGAGTGCTTTCTCCTCTGTGGCCTCTGGATGTTTATCAGCCAAAATGGGTACTTTTCAGGTGCCTGGAGCAGATCTAACTTGACACTGGATGTCTGAGACATTTCTGAGATCAGGTGAGGATGTCGGGATTCCTGGGAATGCCCCAGCCACGCCTCCATCATGCCCCCATTCAGACTTGATGTCCACAGACCTGGCTTCTAAAATGGTTCTGGAGACATCTCTGTGCTTTGGATTCTCTAAGCCCATTTTTAGGTGCCCAAAGCACTAATAGGACTTCCAAAATGACCCCCATATTGTTGGTAATTTTATAAAAAGTCACCTCGGTTGGAAGGCCAAGTAGGTGCCTATTTTGAGGCTAGTTTATAAAGACAAATAGGCGCCTATGTGTCTTTATAAAATGGCATCACAAAAGCAGCTGAAATTGTGACTAAAATGCAGTCTCATGCATTTACACAAACTGGTAAATGTATGCAGCTAAAGCTGGCACATATTTTATAACCTACATACTGTCACAAGGTAGACCTAGGGCAACCCGAGAAAAGGCAGATCAGCATGAATGATCACAGAAAAAGTGCCAAGGTAAACAAAGAAATGTTTGATGGTTGCTATGGACAACCTAGGCACACGTGCACAGAGCCCATGAGGACACACCCAGACAGCAAAGGAAGGGAATTCGCTTTGCCTGATCAGGATCAGCTGGGTGGAGGTGGAGTCAGGAAACACGAAGATAAAATAGGCTCCCAAACAATTAGAGAGAGAGAGGAGTTGAGGCAGCAAAGGTCACAATCCGAGAGGCAGCAGCAAATACAGTTGAAGCCGTGGAAAGCCTGGAGTTGGTGTGAAAGAGAGGAAGAGAGTGAGAATGGGTCATTGAAGCAACAAGGGAGCCAGCGTGAAGGTCGGAGAGAATCCAACGACCTGTGTGAAACAGTGGGAAGGCAGCAGCCTGAGAGTGTGTATGTATATGGAAAACAAGAGAGACGTGGGAAGACTGCAATAGCAGGTACCGGTGCAAGTAGTGAACGTAAGGGCTATTGGCTACATGAGAGGGAAAAACCCTGGAGGTATAGAAACAGCCCCAAAAAGCCAAGCTATCTAGAGGCTGAGAATAACTTTTCCCCTGGTTATAGAAAGCCTAGGAGAAGAAGGATTTACTTGCCAGAAGAAGTTGAAGATTTTCCCAATCAGTGTGAGCTCCCAGCTTCTAGAAAATCCTCGACAAAAGCTTTGCAATCTAGCTCAGCTGAGTTCCGAGGGCTAGCTCTGAACAGGCACGAAGCCTACCGTAATTATCCAACTAGCAGAGCAAATAGAGACCTGAGCCATCTGCTAAGATACCAGCAGGGGCAGAGCTCTGAAAGGTTCAGCTCAAAGGTATATGGTAGTTCCCAGAGAGGCATTTCTTCAGAGGGAGAGAGAAACTTCCTGGGTAACGAACTAAGCCAGCCATACTTTCATTCCACATCTGACGTTAAGAATGAAAATGCTAATGAACCTGAATTGATGGAGTGTGAAAGTTCTGAAGTATCTGTAAGTCCAGAATTGATGGATTGTTCTTTAATTGTAACTGAGTCAGAGTTCTCATTAAGATAAACGCTTACTGTGTGACCTTAGCTCCAGTGATAGAAGCTGCATGCTGCATCTCACTCACTCTCCAGCCAAACAGACGTGAGCTGTGCTATAGCTGTGATAGCAGCCACGAGAGAAAGGATCTGTGATTGAAACAGTTAGGCTGTTTGTTCTTTTGTTTTGTTTAAAGTTTAAAGCTGAAGGAAGCTGTTTATGTTGCTCATTTAACTTTTGTTTATGCCAAAGTTGGTCCTTAATTTATGTTTACCTGAAGATAAAGAAACGTCAAGGGACGGGGAATAAAACCCTAAACTTAAAAAGAAGTTTTCTTTGTGATTTGTACAAGTAAAGGCACAACTACCACCCACGCAGGGCCGAGCAATACCAGTTGCCACCGCTTGGGCTCACAGGGTGTGACAATACATACTTAATGACTCCAACTATGCTCCACCTAAACTCCTCCTTCCAACACGCTTACATTTGGGCGGCATAAAGCTATGCATCTTTTTGTCTCCAGGCATACTTTTAGACATGAATAATTTTATGAGGTCTTTTATGCAGATACAACAGCATTTGAGTATGAAAAAACGTTTCTAAAATTACTCATAGTCAGGACAGTTTACAAAAGCCATTTACCCAGGTAAATAGGCTATTTAAAAATTGCCCAACCTCCCTGCAAGTACAAATATGCACTGATGTTGCTTTGAGTTTGTGTGGCTGTCAGGACCTATTGTTTTGCTTTGACTAGCCTTTTCCACCCCATAGAAACAGTCAACTTATGCTACTGCCTGGTTTGTTTGATGGTTATTAGGCCAGAATAACCTAACCACCATCAAACAAACCAGGCAGCTGTCGAAAAATACTCAGATATCTTCCTTACTGTGTGCTTGAGATGTACTGGGTTTCGGTCTCTTGATTATTGTAAACCGCTTTGATGTCTAGGCAAAAGATGGTATAACAAATTTTTTAATAAACAATAAATCCCAGTAGGTAAGTTGGGATGCAATTTGTTGCACAGCTGACAGTGATATCACAACAAACTACATGTAAAATGCCAATATACAAGCACCACTCTTTCAACAAAGATAAAAACCCAGTTTACATGTGGACTCACCATTTCACAAGAAAATATCTCTGTGCCACCAGAGATTTAAAGATAGCATCTAAGAAAAAGCCCCTCTGCCAAAAGGTCAACTTCTGCTTGGAAGAGATGGATGTGATGGTGTGTGAGATCATTGGTGAGCTAGAGACAGCCGGTAATGACAACTTAGCTCGCGTTTGTGGATCACACTATTACCTTAGTAATATGGGATATTTGGCTGAGATTTGGAGTCTTACACTCTGAGGAAGCATACCAGAGAAACACCTATTGTTCGAGTGAAGACCCATGGCTTCTGTTGCTTATCTGAGCTAAGTATTTTGCATTTTCATTAATAACTGCATTTATGGATTCGACCTTCATCCTTTAGTTACATTTTGATTCAGCCTTTATCTTTATGGTTGCCACCACTGTTTGAACACAAGAGGTTTTTTCTGACCTTTGATGTTGTGCTGACATTATTACATCTTGCAATTTTGCTGTTTGAGATATTTAGGTCCTTTGTGTCTTGGAATTTGTCTTGGGGTAAATACTGAGGTCTATTTCCTCTTTTTATCATATATTCTCTACACATACATATTTTTTGAATTCCTCAGATGTATGTTTTCTATTAAGTTTATTGTAGAAGTCGTTAACACCTGAAGAAAGCCCTCCGGCCAAAACATGTGTTGGGTTGACCTCTTAGGCCTTGAATAAAGTTCCTTTCCATGGTGGGTCTCCTGTCCTGCTTTCTTTGTACATGTTGATACCAATGACAGGAAAGAGTGGGAGGGGGGTTCTGGAGGCCAAATTTAGGATTTTAGGTAGGAAGTTTAAATCCAGAACTTCCAGGATAGCATGCTCTGAAATGTTTCCCGTTCCATATGCAGGACCCAAAAGGCAGACAGAGCTCTGGAGTCTCAATGTGTGGATGAGACGATGGTGCAAGGAATAGGTTTTGGATTCATTAGGAACTTGGTAACATTCTGGGGAAGGGACAGGCTTTTCTGAAGGAATGGGCTTCACCTTAGCTGGGATGGTATCAGGCTGCTGGCATTAACCTTTTAAAAGGAGATAGAGCAGAGCCAGGATATTCCTGCTATGGTGCATGCTGCCGTCGTTTGTGTCGGGCAGCCCTTTCTCCATCTGCACAACTGACCGCGGGCCTTTAAAGATTAGTCTGGTGAGGGGTTTGGCGGAGCCTGGATCTTCCTGCTGTGCTGCACGTTGTGTTGGGCAGTCCTTTCACCACCTGCACAGCTGACTGTGGGCCTTTAAAGATCAGGCCCTACCACTGTACGTGGTCGCTGATGCATGTCTGCAGCAATGTGTCCGAAGGAGCATTCCAAAGGAGCAGATTTGCCCCTCTGGAACCCCTTCAGAGCACTTTAAAGCTGCCAGAGTTGTGGGAGTTTAACATCATATGGGTAAGAGAAGAAGAAATCTGTGATGTTGCCTGAGAAAAAAGATGGGATGGTTGTGGGTCCCATGGATCATCACATAATGATTGTGTCTTCTACTTCAGGGATGAGCCCTGGATTTACTCTGGACTCCTTAGATATTTTGGGTGAGTCTACCCCACCCAGTCAATCCAGTTTGGTAATGGATCAGGAGGGGCTTCTCTCACCGGTTGTAGAGATGGTTTCCCCATTTCCTTATGTTGTTGCTCCAGAGGAGGGTAATCGTGAAGGGAATAAGGACATTGGGACTAAAGCAGTTGTTCTGCCACTACCTAAGGAGGTACGTCTTTCTTCAGTTTTTTTGCAGTATGATGGTGCTATTTCTAACAATGTGACTTTAAAAGATATTTTTGTTGCTATCACTTGTTTGGAAGCTAATTTCGGTGCATCGCTGAGGGCTCTATAGGATTTCATTGTTGAGACCGTAACAAAGCTTACTGAACAGGATAAACAATTGTCTAATGTGGATGAACAATTATTGAAGGTTGATTCTACTCTCTCTATTTTACTTTCTTCTAATTCTTCTTATATTAAGGACAGCTTGGTGTTTCAATGACGTCTAGCAGTGCTGGAGAACGCCCAGTGTTCGTATATTTGAGATTCTTAAATTTTCCCCGCACTCATTTTTTATCTCCTACTCTCCTCCTTCATAAATATTTTAAGGATTGTTTAGGATTGAAGGATGTTGAGGGTATTAAAATCTCAAACATGTTTTTATTTATCTAAGGAGAAGATTGTGCCTGTGAGTGCGGGTGCTAGTTTTGGCCAACTCTCTCGTGAGGAGAGTTTAGATCTGTCAGCATTTCTTAAGAGCTCTATGAACACAATTTCTGTTCGTGCCACTTTGATTGTATCATTTTGTTCTCTGTTGGATTGTAATGCTGTATTGTGGCTGTTTTTTTCAGATAAAAAACTATTTCTTTTATGGTCAGAAATGAAATATTTTTCCTGATGTTTCTAGAATAACACAATTGCGGAGAAGGCTGTTCCTGGCACTGAAGCCATCTGTTTTGGCGCTGAGTGCTACCTTCTACCTCAAATTTCCTTGTAAATGTATTATAGTATATCGGAATGTGCAATATGTTTTTTTAAATCTCTTCAATTGGAAGCTTTTCTCTGGAGTAAATGATAATGTAATATTGTTATTTCTCTGAAATGATTAAGTTAAGAGGGTAAGTTTATTTTGTTTCCTGCGAACTAGAATTTCCTGACTTTCCTTGATGGGGACTTTAGCTCTTTATATGTGTTTGTAACTTATGTGATAGAGTTTGTAAAATTACTTGCTTCTTTTCTTACATGTTGTAAGTTTAATTGGAAATGCAATAAAAATGTAAAAAAGGAGACAGAGCAGCTTTTAAACTAGATAATAGGGAAAAACAGATAGTCGCCCAAGGGTGCATGGCTCAGAAGGATGTATCCTTTAAGGATACTAGCAAAAGAGGGAAGTTAAGGCATCCCAACAGAGGTTCCAATAAAGATAAATGTAATCCAGAAGCCCTTAAGTACAGAGCTGAAAGATTCCAAATTACCCGCATCAACTGATAACCAGATTAATACAAATTAAATAGAACCTCTAAAATGCCTGTACGCAAATGCTAGAGGTCTAAAAAATAAAAAGGGAGAGCTAGAATATATAGCAGTAAATGAAAAGTTAGATATGATTGGCATTTCAGAGACCTGGTGGAAGGAGGACAATCAATGGGACACTGTGATACCTAGGAACAAACTATATCGCAATGATAGGTTAGATCAAATTGGTGGAGGGGTTGCGCTCTATGTTAGGGAGGGTTTGAGTATCACAGGATTGAAGTTTTGCATGAAACAAAATACAATGTAGAATCTCTATGGATAGAAATTCCATGTAAAAAGAGGAAGGCAATGGCAGTGAGGGTGTACTACCGACCCCCTGTCCAGAATGAAAAGATGGATGATGAAATGCTAAGAGAAATCAGGGAAGCTAACAAAAGTTACGAGACAATAATAATGGCTGATTTCAATTATTGTGGAATCGGCTGATTCAGTGTTACTACAGGACATGTTAGGGAGATCAAGTTTTTAGGTGAAATAAATGACTGCTTCTTGGAGCAGCTGGTTCATGAACTGACAAGAGGGGAAGCTATTTTGGACCTAGTCCTTAGTGGAACACTGGATTTAGTGCAAGAGATAAGGGTGATGGGGCCACTTTGCAATAGTGATCATAGCATAATCACATTTGGTTTAATAAATGGAAGAAGGACTGCAAGGACATCCACAGTACTACCTTTTAACTTTCAAAAGGGAGACTATGAAAATATGAGGAAATAGGAAAAAACTAAGAGGAGCAGCTGCAAAGGTTAAAGATTTACATCAAGGGGGAGGAGTGGCTCAGTAGTTGGGACAGGTTATCTCAAGAGGGAGGAGTGGCTCAGTGGTTGGGACAGGTTACATCAAGGGGTAGGAGTGGCTCAGTGGTTGGGACAGGTTACCCCAGGCCAGAGGGCTGTGGGCTCAATTCCAGCATGGGGACAAACAACCTCAGGCCAGAGGGACTAGGGTCCCTAGTCCTATGGCCACTCCCTCCATTAACCCTCCATTGCCTCAGGTACACTTAGATTGTGAGCCCTTCAGGGACAAGGGAATAAAAAAAAAGTACATGTTAGTATACATGTAAACCACACTGATTCTAAAGAGCATGGTATAAAAAAATAAATAAATCAGGCTTGGGCATTGTTTGAAAATACTATCTTGGAATCCCAGACCAGATATAATCCACATAAGAAAAGTGGAAGGAAGGACAAAAAACTGTCAACATGATTTAAAAGCAAGGTCAGAGATGATGTTGTAGCAAAAAAAGCATCTTTCAAGAAATGGAAAGCAGAGCTAAATAATGAAAACAGGAAACATCATAAGCACTAGCACATTAGATACAAGGCATTGATAAAGCAAGCAAAGAGGAAATTTGAAAATAAGCTTGCTGTAGAAGCAAAAGGCATAATAAAAGCTTTTCAAAGTATATTTGTAGCACAAAAACTGTGAGTCAGTTGGATTGTTGGATGATAAAGGGGTAAAAGAGGCACTAAGAGGGTTCAAGGCCATAGCAGAGAGACTGAATGAATTCTTTGCTTCAGTCTTTACTGAAGAAGATGTAGGAAAGTTGCCCATGACTGAAAATGTATTTAAAGGTATTTAGTAATCTGTGAATTATCATTAAAATCATCTGTAGTACCTGAAGATTGGTGAATGGCCAATGTAATGTCAACTTTTAAAAAGGGTTCCAAGGGTGATCCGGGAAACCTGTGAGCCTGACGTCAGTACCGGGCAAAATGGTAGAAGCTATTATAAAGAATACAATTACCGAACATGTAATGTTTTAAGGGGAGAAAGACAACATGGATTTAGCTAAGGAAAGATTTGCTTTACTAATCTGTTATATTTTTTTGAAGGTGAGAATAAACAGGTAGACAGAGGTGAGCCGGTTGATATAGTGTACCTGGATTTTCAAGAAGCCTTTGACAAGGTCCCTCATTAGAGACTCTTGGCCAAATTAAAAATTCATGGGATTGGAGGCAATGTACTATTGTGCATTAGGAACTGGTTAAAAGAAGGCAGAGAGCAGGGCTAAATGGAAAAGGTTTTCAATGGAGAAAGGTGAATAATGGAGTACCCCAGGGATCTGTGCTGGGCACGCTGCTTTTTAATATATTCATAAATGATCTGGAAATGGGACTAATGAGTGAGGTGATCAAATCTGCAGATGACACAAAATTATTCAAAGTTGTTAATATGCAAGAAGATTGTGAAAAACTACAAGATGACCTTAATAAATTGGAAGACTGGACATTCAAATGGCAGATGAAATTTAATGTGGACAAGTGCAAAGTTATGTACCTAGGAAAGAATAACCCAAACTATGGTTACACAATGCAAGATTCCACTTTAGGATCCACAAGCCAGGAAAAAGATTTAGGGGGCATCATGGATAAAATGTTGAAACCCTCTGGCAGCCTGCAGCGGCAGTCAAGAAAACAAATAGAATGCTAGGAATCATAAGTAAAGGAATGGAGAATAAAACCAAGGATATTATAATGCCTCTGTATCATTCCATGGTGCATCTGCACCTTGAATACTGTATGCAAGATATAGCAGAATTTGGAAAGGTACAGAGAAGAGCCACCAAAATGGTAAAAGGAATGGAAGGATACCCCTATGAGGAAAGGCTTAAAAGCTTAGAGCTCTTCAACTTGGAAAAGAGAAAGCTGAGGGGAGATATGATTTATTTATTTTATTTATTTATAGTTTTTCTATACCGCGCTATTTTCCATCAGCGCGGTTCACAGGCAACAAACTCGCACAGCAGGAAAAGCCATACTGCGTTTTACATTGAACAGGGAATTGCACACATTTTACATTGAACAGGTATTGAACATGGAACACAGGCTAACAGTATACATCGTGGAACTATATACAATATGGGATTATATACAGGTTGATAACAGTAGAGGTCTATAAATTAATGAATGGAACGGAATGGGTAAATGTAGATCAATTGCATCAATAAAAAGTAGAAAGACTAGGGGTCACACAATGAAGCTACAATGTAATCCATTTAAGACTAATAAGAGAAAATATTTTTTCACTCAACGCATAATCAAACTCTGGAATTCGTTACCGGAGGATGTAGTAAAAACTGTTAGTGTAGCTGAGGTTAGAAAAGGTTTGGACAAGTTCCTGGAGGAAAGGTACATAAACCATTGGAGGACACAGGAAATCCACTGCTTGCCCCAAGATGAGCATTGTGGAATCTGTGTGCTTTTCTGGGAACCTGCCTAGACTGGCCACTGTTGGAAACAGGATCCTGGGCTTAATGGACTTTGGTCTGACTCAGTATGGCATTTCTTATGTTCTCATCTAGTATGCTAACAAGAACCTTTTCAATGCTCTCTTCAGCCTGTACACTTTCAATATCTGATGATTCAGAATTAATTCCCACCTCTGTGGATCCTTCAGATTCTGTATCTGCCAAGACCATCTCCACACACTTTTCAGCAGGGAATATGGTATGACTGCTGCTTTGCTTGGTAGCCTTCACCTGCTGCATCTCTCATTTCACCCTATCCTGTATCATGTCAATCTCCCTTTGCATCTCTGTGGAGATAATATCGGACACCTGCTCTCTCATAGTTGCACCAGAAGCTGCAGCTCTTCTTACTCTCCTTGTAAAGAAATATTTCTTTAGCTTCATTGGCAGACTAGAGGAGCCCATAAGCATATCCTGCCACTTATGGCAGTACTGCTCTCACCTTCTTTCCTTCTATGACCATTTAATTTTCCAACTGCGCCCTTCCCAAGTATCAGGACATGCTCAGACTAGATTTCTAGTTCTTGAGAGGAAGGATTGCCTGTCTTTTTGCACCCTGACCCATCCAGTAGGCCTGTGCTGCCTTGGAGTACCATCACTCCAAATGTTTCTGCCTCAGATACAGTGCTCAGGGTCATCAACTTAGCCTGGGGTATGCCATGCAATGCCCAGCTATCCTCCCTGATTGCTCATGCTCTTGGGAGGAGGGATTTGTTTGCCAGCTAATGCTCTTATGGGAGTGGATTCCCAGCTCTTGGGAGTAGGGAATGCCTGTCTTATAGTGTCCTACTCAACCAGCAGGCCTGTACCACCCTGTAGTACCATCACCCTAAGTATACTCCCTTGGATACTGTGCACAGGATCACTTGCCCAGCCTGAAGTAGCCCCAGGGCTGGTGCCCCCCTGCAACCTATATATTGGTGCCCCAGCCTCAGTACTATTAAAGGTAGGTTTCAACCTCTCCCCTTCCCAAAACTCCTTGTGAAGGATGTTCACATGATGCTAATGTTTCTCCTTACAATCAAAGGTTGTAAAAAGAAAATTGCAGTGAAGGGGCAAATGCATAACTGGAATAAGAAGAAATACTGAGAAGTAAATATTTAGCATCGTATGAACAGGCTGTGATAGCAAAGGGTTAATGTGATCAAATCAAATACAATCATTGTGTTTATTATTTAACCAAAAAAAGATCTACAAAGGTAACAACCACTTAGCTTTTCCTGCCTCTTCTCATGCCTGTTACTATTGCCACAGTTACTACCACCGCTCTCTCTGCATTCATGGTTGCGCAGCTCTTTTATAAATCCAGTAAATAAGGAGGAGGTATAGCTGGGCTTAAAAAAGGTTTAGACAAGTTCCTGGAGAAAAAGTCAATAGACTGTTAAGACAGACTTGTGAAAAGCCACTGCTGTCCCTGGGTGTAAGTAGCATGGAAACCGCAGTGAGCACTAAGAGGCGGGACTCAATTCCAGAGCTGATGTTGGCTGTCCCAACAGTGGACAATGGCAGCATCAATGTGAGAATCACTACTTGACAGGGCTTTGAGATTTCTTTGAGGGCACTGTTTCACAGCTGCAGCTGTGAAACATGCAGATAACTTACCTCCCATGAGAGCCAGTGGTTGTGCCTCCAATGAGAGCCAATGGTTGTAGTGGATTGGCAGCAGGGCCAGCCCATCCACTAGGTGAGCTAGGTGGCTGCAGTGGCAGCACACAAGGATGGCCACATCGCCCCCCCCCCCCCAGCTGCTGCCAATTCCGTTTGGAGGGAGAGGTGGGCAGTGGCAGTATTTCCAAAAGCAGCAGCAAAAAGCCACTGCTTTTGGAAATACTGTTGCTTCCTGCCTCCCCCACCGGAGATGGAATCTGCATCAGCTGGGGGAAGGAGGTGACAGCGGCAGCTGATGGGGGGCGGCATCAGCACAGGGAGGACAGCGAGGCTGAGGTTTCAGCCTAGGGTGGCAGAGATCTTTGGACCAGCTCTGACTGGCAGTTATGCTAGCCACAGCCTTCATGCCTTGAGCTGCGGAGCATGTGCGTCTGATTACAGCTAACAAACCTGCTGCACCAGGGGTCCACCTAATCCCTCTATTCTCTGTATCTAGCTGCCTGACTGGGACATAAAGGTAAATATCACCTTAGCAGCATGCTATGAGAAGGAAGGAGGGAGATCTGGCGTCTTTGGCACCCTGCAGCGAAGCTGAAACAAGTAAAAAAATACACACTTTACAGTGTGGCACAATGGCATGTTTCCCTCACTCACAGTATCTGACATTTGGGGCTTCATCTGTGTGTTTCATGGGAAGTGTCGGGGGGTCCGTGCATGTATGAGTGTCAGTGGGTGCATGTGTTTGTGCCTTTCTGTGTGTCATAGAGACTGCTGGAGGCTACATACACACGTGTGTATATGTGTGCACCATAGGACCTATCAGATGCTACATACATGCATGTTTGAATGTCTGTGGGTGTGTGCATGTGTGTGTCATGGGGCCTATTAAGGGCAATGTTGTATTTGTGTCATGGAGCGTGTCGGGGGCTGCATACATGTGTCTGTATGTCATGAGGAGTGTTGAGGCAGCGCTGTATATGTTAACATCTGTCAGGGATTGTATACAATATGCATGTGAAACAGCACACTTATTGTGTGACAAAGTGACATATTTCCCCTTCCTTCATTTGAACAGTCATACATATCTGGGTTTGTATATGTGTGGCGGAAGAGTTCAAAGGGGCTGTATGAGGAATCTTTATAACTAGTGTTGTCTATAAACAAGTCTCTCTTTTCAGAGAGTGGTGTGTGGTATGTGGGTGGGGTGCCTGTGTGTTTGTGCATGTGGTGCAGTGTGGGGTGAGGTCCCTGCCTATCTGTATGTGTATGTGCATGGTGCAGGTATGGGGTTCCTATGTGTGTTCACGCTGTGTGGGTCAAGTGCCTTTGTGTGAGTGTGTGTGTGTGTGTGTGTGTGTGCTGTGGGGGTGGCGTGCCTCTGAGTGTATGTTTGTGTGGTATAGGGGTGGGCTGCCTGGATGTATTCTTGTGGGGATGGGGGTAGGAGCTGTACCTTTTAGCATATATTCATTGTGTTCTTTTCGGTCCTCTCTTCAACCTCCAGCTGTTTCAATTGTTCACCCCTGACTGCAGACCCTCTCCTGCTGCCTCCCCCAACTCTGTTCCTTTCTTAGCTTCTGTACCTTTCTCCCTCCCCCTCCCCTAGCATTCTCACTTCTTCCCCTCCATTGCCTTCCCTCCTATCTTTCTTTGCCAACCCCTCTATACTGACCCGTCTATATGGGTTGGCACTATGGCACTGTGCCAGGGGCCCCGTGCATCTAAGGGACCCCGCGCGCTCCAGCAGCTGCTTGTTGTAATGTTTTAGTTTTATAAGTCCTTTTTATGTTTAAGACATTTAAAGTTAAATTTTTTTATTATGTTATTTCTTTACTTAATTACTTTACTTAATTACTTTACTTTCTTTCAATTAATTTTTTACATTTTTATTTTACACTCGTAAAGGTTTTTAAAGTTATTTTTAAATGTTTTGGTCCTTCATTCAGCTTATTCGGTGTTCCTGAACAGTAGACTGTAGAACGGGAACCAGGCTATCATAATCTACTTCCAGTTTAACTTGTAAAAACTGAAAGATGCTGACACCTCACCTGACAGCATAACATTTAATTTAAATATTAAATAGTATTAAACTGCAAAGAAATCTGAAGGTCTGATATGTTATATAATATAATATATATGTTTGCTATTCTTTGTAATTTAAATGTAATGTAAACACAAGTTTTGTCACGGTCGTCTGCTTTTACTAAGTTTTGCTGGTTTA
Source organism: Ichthyophis bannanicus (assembly GCA_033557465.1). Classification (NCBI taxonomy): domain Eukaryota; kingdom Metazoa; phylum Chordata; class Amphibia; order Gymnophiona; family Ichthyophiidae; genus Ichthyophis; species Ichthyophis bannanicus. The sequence goes on along the minus strand of CM066036.1, from coordinate 340,188,172 downwards.
ATTTAACCGTGTCTGTGTGGTTAGTTTTACAGGCTACTGTAATATTAACTTGCTTATATATTTTATATTACAGATTATATAACAAAACTACAGTTAATATAATGGCATGACTTCAAGGGAGTGCAACATAAACCACAAGTATAAGTCCGGTTGGCAAAATCGCCATGAACAGGCGCAGCGGGATGCTGCCACTATAACTGGAACACGGTCGATTATGACGTACTTTGGGCAGACAACTCAGCCCTGCATGACCGCTCTAGCTCAGGAGGCTGAGGTAGGAATAGATGTCGAAGCTTCAATGACTGCGACTACTAACGTAAATCAGACAGCAGTTAAAACTGAACAGAAAATGGAAGTAGACTGTCCGCCATTCCAGCAGGCAGAAGACGCTGCAATGGATGCTACCGAGTTTCTAGAACGTGATGATGTTCCAGTTCGGTGTCTATCTGCTGTCCGCTACTCTACAGACCTCGGCAAATGCCCCGTTGAGATTGTCGATGACATGCGCGAGTACTGGGCGACAGCAGGTAGTGCGCAATGTGCCCACTGGGACTTGGATTTCACTCCAACCAGAACTGTCTATGCAGCCAATGGAAAACCAAGGAAATGCTCTCGTGATCTGTTCAAAACAACTCATCCGCTGTCAAAGGAACCCATCGATCGTGACTGGCTTTGCTATTCACCATCTAAGCTTCATCTATTTTGCTTTCCATGCAAGCTAATGCCACCAGAAGTTGTAGCCTTCGGCACAAAAGGTTTTTGTAACTGGAAGCTTTAGAAGCAACAAATCATGGAGCACGAGGTCAGTTCTACTCATCGAGCATCCGTGATTAAACTGCTAACGCGACGTGACACAGCAAAATGTGTGGATCAGGCACTAGTAAAGCAATGCGACAAACAATGTGAGTATTGGCGTGCTGTTCTCGAGCGGTTGTTTGAAACTATTTCCTTTTTATCTGAACATGCCAGATGGTTGGCTCTGCCCATAATGGCAATTATTTGGGACTCCTTGAACTTATATCAAAATTTGATCTCTTCATGGCGCAATACCTGCAGATGCATGCTAACAAGGGAAAAGGACACACTTCATACCTGTCTGCCAACATCTGCAATCAACTAATTCAGCTGATTGGCCAGTCAGTTGTCAATCGGATTAAGGCCAAAGTTCAATCTGCCAAGTACTTCTCAATCTCAGTTGATTTGACACCTGATATAACACACCAGGATCAGCTGACAGTGATTATTCGTTATGTGTTGCCATCTGGTCCTGTTGAGCGGTTCCTTGCATTTCTACCTCAGCAAGGTCACAAAGATGAACAGCTTGCAGATAGCTTGCTTCAGTTTCTGCACAGCTGGGGGATCAACATTGACGATTGTCAAGGACAGTCGTATGATAACGTCAGCAATATGAGCAGCAACAACAGAGGTATGCAGGCTCTTATACGGCAGGTAAATCCTCACGCCGCCTACATACTCTGTGCAGGCCATTCCTTGAACTTCGTTGGTCAGTGTGCAGCAGCCTGTTGTGCCGATGCCGTATCGTTCTTTGACTTTGTCCAACGGCTGTATGTGTTTTTTGCTGGTTCGACAGCACGCTGGGCCATCCTCAAGGACAAGCTGGAACAGACTGCAGGCTGGCTAACACTAAAGAGACTGTCCGACACACGGTGGTCAGCATGATTCGATGCGGCAAATGCTTTGGTGAGGGACTATGATGAGATTGTCGAAGCTCTGGAGGACATTATAGATGAAAAAGTGGGCAAACACAAGGCAGAGACGTGTCAAGAAGCAAGAGGATTGCATGATCAAATGCAGTGCCTTGAGACGGGCATAATGGCTACTTTCTGGCAGAAGGTTGTGGCAAGATTCCAAGCGAACAGCGTGTCATTGCAGTCAGCTGATCAAAACTTGAATTCTGTTGCTGCGATTTATGACTCACTGCAGATGTACGTCCAAAGCCTTCGTGAACAGTTCGACCAATTTGAAACACACAGCAAAGACCTGTCATGCTGTGAAAACTATTGGGCTGATCTCAGCAAGCTGGTACGCAGATGAAATCGCAGATACGACAAATCTGGCGCGGACACTGAGATTCAGTTGCAACCACGTGATAAATTCTGTACTGACACATTCATCGTTATCATCGACAGCCTTAATGCTGCACTGTCGAAGCACAAGAAAGCATATGCTGAATTGGCCGACCGATTTGCTTTCTTGCGTAAAATTTCATCACTTTCTGATGCAGAAATTTGAGAAGGTGCAAGCAAATTAGTCAATCGCTATGCCTCCGATCTGCAGCCTGAACTGGCGGAAGAGTTAGTACAATTTAAGGCAGCTCTGCAAACAAAGTTGGGCAAGGAAGCATTGCAGACGCTGGAGTCGGACGACCTGGAGGAGGATGAGAATGACGATCCAGATAATGCTACAATCTGCAGCAAGATCGAAATTCAGTTGCATCGCTTCATCATTGATAATGGCCTCCGTAGCACGTTTGCGAACACAGAGATCGCGCTGCACATTTTCCTCTGCCTCATGGTGATGAACTGCTCAGATGAGCGGTCATTCAGCAAGCTGAAGCTGATTGAGAATCATCTCAGATTAACGATGTCGCACGAGCGTCTGAACATGCTTAGCTTGTTGAATATTGAGCAGGACCTTCTGAGAGAAGTTGACTCTGAGTGCATTATCCGTGACTTTGCATTAACACATGTTCGAACTTTGACATGTTGATACTTAGGCTGTCAGCAGTCAGCACGTGGAATGTGCATTAATGCATTGCAAAGTTAGAATGCTTGAAACTGTAAATTTCTAATTTGATTGTTAAGTGTTTGACAGGCTGACAGCTGTTTGTGAATTGTGATATGGACATATGATTGTCGGCTTTGTCGGTCATTTTGTCAGTAATTGATTAAAATTGATTTCAATGATTTGTAACGAAATGATGTCACGAGTGACTTTAGCGAGGCGTCCATGATATGGGCAGCTGGGCTCATCATGTGGGTTCTGGCCCATCCGTGGCCCCTGCAGGCCGCCAGGTTCCAGGAGTCTCACACTGGCAAAAGACGGGCCAGCCACTATACCTTTAAATTTATCCCTCCTATCTCCTGTGTGTCTGTGACTCCAGCTCCTCTTTCTTCAGTGCTCTTGGCTGCAATTGTGGTCTTCTTCTCCTCTTCGGCCCATGTGATAGCTGGTTCCATGGGCACTGATCATCACTGTGCTGCTGGATGCGATCTCGGCCTTCAATGCCCTTGGGAACAGCCTGTCCCATGGGCAGAAGAAGAAAAGAATACCGTAATTGTAGAGAGCAACACAATGATGTTCAGTGCCTGGGGGAATAGCCTGTCCTATGGGTTGAGAAGCAGAACACCACTGCTGCAGGCTGCAATTTTCTTCTCTTCTTCCACTTGTGGGACAGGCTGTTCCTGTGGGCATGAACACCATTGCGCAATCGTGGCTGCAACTTTGACGTGGCACCCTTGAACACAGCGCCACCCTGCCACAGAAACATATCCTTGCCTGGGTTCTGCAAATCCCTTGCAGTGCACAGTTACCTTGCTCATGGTCTTCAAAGGACTCGGGAGAGGGAGGATTTGTTTGCCTGGCTAATGCTCCTATGAATGTAGATTTCCAGCTCCTGGGAGCAGGGACTGCCTGTCTTTTAGTACCCTACTCCACCCAGCAGGCCTGCGCCACCCTAGAGTATCGTCATTCCAAGTGGACTGCCTCGGATACTTATTTAACTAGATTCTGAGCATGAGATGGAATAGATAAACAAAGTAGGGTACCTTTCTCCTCACATCCGCACAGCTAGTATTACAGACAATAGATGAGCAAGATTGTTATTAAAAAAATATTTAACAGATTTTATATACTGCTTTATCATTTCAATCAAAGTGGTTTACATTGAAACTTAAACTTGGTAATGTACATTAAACAGGGATATTGATAACTTGGATTGTTCTGAGGCAATGGAGGGTTAAGTGACTTGCCCAAGGCCACAAGGAGTGCTAGTGGGAATTGAACCCTGGTCTCTGGGTTCCCAAGCCAGTGTTCTTAACCATTAAGCTACTCCCCCACTCCATTAGGCTACTCCTCCACACAATTATGTCACTGTATCTTCTGGTTATGTAATAGAATAAATAGATTAGATACTGTAACTTGTCTTCCCACTGCCACCTATGGAATGGTTTATGCACAGTGCCTACGCCTTTGAGTAATACTCAGGACAGTAAGCAATTCTCAATTAGCAAACTGTACAGGGAGAGCTTCTCTAACCTCTCTCTGTCTCTGCTGATCTTATCTCCTGAACCCAGAGAGCCAATCCATGCAGGCATAGATAGGAAGAAGGCCATCAGAAATTTTAACCTCCAAAACCAGACAGACCAACAATATTAAGGGAGACCAGAATATTCTGATCTCTTGAAACTTTTTTTTAATGTTTTGCACTAGCAAGCCCCAACAATCATTTTCCAGTGGCTCCAAACTGTACTTCAAGGTTTTTATGTTTTTCTGCTTTGAAATCCTAAGCCCCAAGGAGCCCTTCACCACTCCCTCAAAGACAGACTTGAAGCTGCTGGTATTTTTTATTTATTTTTTCTGCTTTCCAGTGCTAAGCCCCAACAGCTCATCCTCACTCTCTGAAAGTCTGAAAGAAAATGGTTCACTGGCATTTGTGCTGGGCTATGTGCTACAGCCCTACTGTGACATCATGGCCCATGGGATTTGCAGAACTCAGGCAAGGATTTGCAGTATGATTAGCTCAGGTGACACATACTGGCTGTTGTTCACCCCTCCTTGACCTTCTCCACCTCCCAGATTGGCTCTGGTATTTCTGACAGCATTATGCAGTTGATGAAAGCAAAGTCAACAAATGACAGTTTGGGACTTTTCCTGAAGATGCACTGGGACAGACCAAAATTTGCGATTTTCGTTGATTTTTCTATTCATACAAAAAATAATACACATGCCTAGTCCATTATGTACAGTATGTATAACATTATTTTAGTGTAAGCATTCCTAGTTCAGGTTAGATTATTATGGTTGACATACTGCTATTTGTGTAATCTGCATATTCAGAATACAGAGAATAAAGAGATCAAATTAACAAAGACAAAGATAGAGACCAGGCAGGTAAAATAAAGGATGGGGATGGGTAGTGCAAGGCATGATACAAAATCAAAAGAACTCTTCCACCGAAAGGAAAGGAGGAGAGAGAGAAGGAGGGAACTCTTGCATTAGCTGCTAACTACAAACTGCTCTGGATCTACCACCTCACATCATAAAGCTAGTTCAAACAGCCAGATTTTCAGACCTGCCTTAAAGGAGGAATATGTATTTGGGGTTATTCTGTGGCACGAATAGTGGGGATGGACGTCCTGTTGGGACGTCCATCCCCGCTATTTGTTCCGCTTCCCGACACCGTCTCACAGTCCCCTTCCCGACACCATCTAACTTCCCCGCTCATTGTATGGGGAAGTTAGATGGGGGTGGGGAAAGGGCAGTTCGGGGGTGGCGTTAGGGCGGGCGGTCGTCGGCTCCGGATGTACAGGACTGATTCCAATGTTGGCCCTGTATGTCTGGGGCCATCAGCTTGGACGGAGAACTTATTCCACCTCTGAGGTGGAATAAGTTTCCCGATGCGGGAGGAATGGCAGGCCCGGGGCTGGGAAGGGGCAGCAGGGGGCAGAGAGCATTCCCCACAGCCCAATCCTGGCCCTGGGAGGCCAGATTGGGGGTCGGGCTGCAGGGAATGCACTTTGTGAGCTGGCGGCCAGGGATCGCAGCTTTTCAATGGAGCCACGGTGCCATGTCAATCGGACACCATGGCTCTGTGGCTCCATTGAAAAGCTCTAAGTTAGTTGGGCAAGGCCTGTATGTGCAGGCCGGGCAGAATCGGGGTCCCGGCCTGCACGCGATTCTGATCCCATAGGGCTAGTCGTGCCCTGCGGGATCAGAATTGCAACTCCCTCTATGCGTCTGGTTCGACCGGGCGCACAGAGGGCCTGGACATTGGGGATGGAATCGGGCTCATTGTGTTTTTGGTAAAGTGGAACAGAGTTACACAATGAAGATGCTAAATAGCTAAATACTCAATGGCATGTTTATTCTAAATGAATTATTGAAAGAGGAGGGGCTGGTAGCAAGTGAAGTTGAGAGGAACAAACCCAACAAGCTGAAGGGTAAGGAGTTAGCAAATCTGATGGCTCCCTGGGATGATTGATACGAAGGATTTTAAAAACCAAACATTGCTCACATTAATGAAGAAGGCCAACGCAGCAATCCCAGTGGAATCCTTACGGCTCTCGCTGAGGTTCATTTTGTTTTTGGTGTGAACTATATGCAGCTATGTAAAGTAAAGAGAAAGAAAACAGTTTTGCATTAGGAGAAATACAGAGATAGATTTCCAAAGGTATGCGTGGTGATTGCTGCAAGATGCATAAACCATAAACCCTTGTACCGGCCCTGGGTTTCTGTCACCAACTGTTCATTCAGAATTTATTCTCATTTTCCATGTGTAAAATTTTATAACACTGAATATACACTTTTTCACAAATGCAATTAATTCTGATCCAAGTGTAGCTTTAGGCTACTGTAGACCTGCTCCCAAATAGCAAATAGCAAACTAAACAGGGAATAAGTATGCTTTAAAACTATATCCTTCTTAGAATAGTTTTATTCCTGGACTGTTCTAGCACCATTATGGTGGAACTGCTTGCCTCGAGAAGCTAGACTGAGACACAGTTGGAGCTTTTTTAAATCAGTTAAAACCTGGCTTTTCCCTTAAAACTGAAGAACCATATTGGAGAATTTTGTGGTAGATCATAGGGTGGCAGCTTGGGTGGGCAGACCATTGGCTATTTGTGTATGTTTTGGTTTTATTTTTTTTATTATTGTGTATGTTTAAATGTTAACTGCTTTGAACAATTAACCTATACAAGCACACACAGCAGACATTTTTGGAAGTTACCTGCAGTCTCTTTGAATTCAGCCATTACTATACAGAGAAATGTGGAGGTGTAGCCTACTGGCAGAGGCTGCCCAAGGGGGGTGTGGAGCCATGTGCGGAGACTCGATGCAGGGCCTCATTTGCATAAATATTTACATAGAAACATAGAAATATGACGACAGAAAAAGACCACATGGCCTATCTAGTCTGTCCTTCCATAACAACTACAACAGTCCCCTTTTTACCTTTTAGAGATCCTCTGTGTTTGTCCCATGCTTTTTTGAATTCAATTACTGTCCTCATCTCTACCACCTCCACTGGGAGACTATTCCACGGATCCACTACTCTTTCCATAAAGAAATAATTCTGCATATCACTCCTGAATCTATCTCCCTTCACCCTCATCCCATGTCCCCTCGTAGCAGAACTTGCTTTCAATTGAAAGAGGCTCTCTCCCTGAACATTTGCATAGTGTTAACATACACTAACTTTTAGTAAACTTGCCTCTTAATGAGTGTATGGATAAAGAAAGACTTAAAGATTTCTACATTACTATAATCCAGTGCCAACCGCCAGGCACATTAGGAACTACTACAAACACTACCCATTTAGAACCAATAGCAAACCCGCCGTATCATAACAGCACTACCAGGACTCACAAAGCACCATACTCTACCTATCAAAAGGCAACACTGCAAATATTAAACCAATACATTTCAGAGAATATGACCTACTGGGGAAAGAGAACAAGTGGCAATGTCAATAGAAACTGCATAAACAGAATACCTCAGCTCAGTTACATATGCAGAACATAGGCCAGCACCAAACAAAGAACAAGGAATCACAATTTAGAAATAGATAAACAATAATTAAACTGGGACCCCCAAAAGCCAAACTTGAAATGTACAACAACACGGTAGAAATAAAACTATAAATTAATTTCCTCTTCTACTAAACAAAGCGCAGACGTTAATGATGCACATTTCCCAGAGCTGACATATTCCAGTTAATAAATGCAAAATAAAGAGGTATTTTTCTACCTTTTGTACATTTTTTTCAGTTGCAATTGCTCCAGCCACTTTCTTCTGGTTTCTTTGTGTCTTCTGCTAACTCTCCATCGTCTGCTGTCCATTTGTCCTTTCTTCTCTCTTCTAGTTTTTTTTCCATTCTCTCTCTACATCTGCTTTAACATACTAATCTTTCTCCTTTTGCTCTTTCTTCCATCTCTTTCTTTATTCATTTTTCATCCACTCAAATTTTACCCCTCCATCCTCAATCCCCACTTACTCTCCCAATACCCGGCCAATTGTAGATTTTCCCTCCCACACAAGATATTTTTCCCCTCTCCATTTCACTCTCCCAGGCACATCCCATTGTAGTCCTCCCCCAATATCAGCTCCCTTCTAGTTCCAGCCCCACCCAGCATCCTCTCCCTTCTAGTCCCCGCATCACCCCATTTCCAGTCCTAGCCCCCCATCAGTCCATTTCCAATACTATCCTAGCCCCACCATCAGTCCATTTCCAGTCCTAGCTCCCCCATCCATTTGCTATCCAAGCCCCTCCATCAGCTCATTTCCAATCCCAGCCCCCCATCAGCCCATTTCTAGTCCTTTCCTAGCCCCACCATCAGCCCATTTCCAATCCTAGCTCCCCTCCACTCAGCCCATTTCCATTCCAAGCCCCCCATGAGCCTATTTCCAGTCCTAGCCCCTTCATTTCAATTCAAGCCCCCCCACAGCCCATTTCCAATCCTAGCCCCTCAATAGCCCATTTTGTCCTATCCTAGCCCCTCCATCAGCCCATTTCCAATCCCAGCCCCCATCAGCCCATTTCCAGTCCTAGCTCCCCCCCCCCACTCAGCCCATTTCTAATCCAAGTCCCTCTATGAGCCTATTTCCAGTCCTAGCCCCTCCATGAGTCCATTTCAATCCAAGCCCCCACCACAACCCATTTCCAATCCGCCCCCCCCAACAGCCCTTGTCCAGTCCTATCCTAGCTCCTCCATCAACCCATTTCCAGTCCTAGCTCCCCCCTAGTCAGCCCATTTCGTCCAAGCCCCCCTCCCCATCAGTTATTTCCAGTTCAAGCCCCCCTCCACTCAGCCCATTTCCAGTCCTAGCTCCCTCCCCTCACAGCCCATTTCCATTCCAAGCCCCCCTCCCCATCAGTTATTTGCAGTTCATGCCCCCCTCCACTGCCCATTTCCAGTCCTAGCTCCCCCTCACAGCCTATTTCCATTCCACGCCCCCCTCCCCATCAGCTATTTACAGTTCAAGCCCTCCCTCCACAGCCCATTTCCAGTCCTAGCTCCCTCCCCTCACAGCCCATTTCCATTCCAAGCCCCCCTCCATCAGTTATTTGCAGTTCAAGCTCCCCTCCACTCCCCATTTCCAGTCCTAGCTCCCCCACACAGCTCATTTCCAGTCCTAGCTCCCTCCCCTCACAGCCTATTTCCATTCCAAGCCCCCTCCTCATCAGCTATTTGCAGTTCAAGCCCCCCCTCCACAGCCCATTTCCAATACTAGCAACCCCCTCCCACAGCACATTTTCAATCCAAGGCCCCCCTCCCAAAGAGCCCCGCGGCTAGCTAAGAGAGAGCCAGAGAGGCCCTGGCTCACCTCTACAGCTACCGAAGTGAAACGTGTCTTTTCTCTTCACTTCTGCAGCTGTACTGAAGTTTAGAACACTGGCGCGCTGAGGTCAATGGGGACTTCCTGTTTCCCGGCGCTCAGCGCAGCAGCGTTCTAAACTTCATTACAGCTGCCGAAGTGAAGGGAAAAGACGTGCTTCACTTCGGCAGCTGTTAGAGGGAGCCAGGGCCTTTCCGGCTTCCTCTAAAGCCGCCCTGCCTGCCAGTCTTCAATGCAGGATGTTGTTGGCGTGGGGCCCCCTGAAACACGGGGCCCTATGCAAAGAACATTCTTGCTCAATGGATGGGCCGGCCCTGCCTACTGGTTAGCGCAATGTCCCTAGAAGCAGGGGACAGGGGTTTGATGCCCAAGTGTTCTTTTTGTGACTGTGTGCTACTCAGTTCATTTTTATGCCTGTACAATCCAGGCTCTGCTGTGACTGGCAGGCACACATCCTTAGAGTTTCTTATGTGTTCTGGTCACAATTTGGGTCAGCAAACAGACTATTCAACATCATGCCTTTCTGTGAGCATGGCTTTATTGGCTCTGCTGCAGTCCTTTGCAGGGGGTCAAACATATTCACCCTGCAGATGTCTGGCAACTGCTTGGAGGTGTGGCATAATGGTCATGGCACTGGCTTGGGACCCAGGGTTCAAGGCCACTAGCAATCCTTTTTGCGACAATGTGGAATGTGTTACTATGGTGTTTTATGTATGCCACAACCTTCAAGGATTGCCCACACCTCCTTGTGACCTTGGGCAGGTCACCTAACCCTCCATTGTCTCAGCTGACTGCAGATTCTTACAGTCCCTGTTTTTCATCAGACATTCCCAATGACCCTTTTGCCCAGTTTGAGTTATTCCTGTCCAGTTGTTGTATGCGCTTTTGTCTGGGTTGTTCTATGGTAGTTGAGTGGCTGGGACAGGTGTAAGGCTCATATGTCTTCTATCAGGCCTTACACGTGGCACTGGCACACTTTTTTTTTTTTAATTTCTATTTATTGATTTTAACAAAAAAATCCAAGCATACAAACTTGAATGGAAATAAGGATACAGGTAACCAAAGGTCAGCAAAACATCCAACCCAATATGAAATCAACATAACAGGAAATCAAACAGAACCTGTTCCGTCCACAGCCCTCGAAAATGAGGGAGAATCCAACTAAGAAAAAAATAATTACCTAATAAGTGAGGAAAAAAAGGACTGAAGGGAAACAGTCAGGCAATATCCTCTGCAGTGAAACCTACGTTGTATCAGAGGAACGACGGGCATTAATGAAGGCAAGCAATTGAGATGGATCATAGAAAACATATGTAACAGAAGTCATTTTGATAATACATTTTGAAGGAAATTTAAGAAAAAACTGAGCACCCAACAACAGCACAGCGGGACGTAGAAGTAAAAAGTCCCGTCTACGTTTCTGGGTCACTCTTGCAAGGTCAGGAAAGACCCGAACAGTCAGACCCAGAAAGGCAGTATCCCTTTTCCGAAAAAACATTTTAAGAAACCAATCCCTGTCTGAGGCTAATGCAAAAGTTGCAATTAAAGTAGCAGGAGTAACAGTATCCACTAAAGAAGTTTCCAACAAAGCTGAAACATCTAGGGAATCAGCTACATTTACCCCAGGTATATTCCCACCTCCCTCTATCTTCTTTTTAACAGGAAGATAATACACCTTAACCAACGGGGGATGCGACTCTGCAGGTACCCCCAATATTTCCAACATATATTTCTTAAACATTTCCTTTGACCCCACAGAAGGGGCCTTAGGAAAATTAACCAAACGCAAATTGGAATAACGGGAGTGATTTTCCAGCATTTCTAACCGCAATTGCATTGCCATAGAGTCCTTTTGAAAACTTTGTCCCGAATCTTCAACCAAGGTTATTTTCTGCTGCAAATCTGAGACGGAACTCTGCACTGCCGAAATTTCCAACGTGTGTTGTTGCAGAAGTCCAGTATGATCTTGAAGTTGTGTAGACAAAGACGAAATCTGGGGAGCCAAAAGTTCACCAAGTTTAACAATAGCTGACCAAATCATTTCAAGAGTGAACTCCGCAGGTTTCTGAAGAGGAAAAAAAAATGAAACGGCTACTCCCTCCGTTCCAGCCTCCATTCTCCTGCGTTCAACCTCCGAGACAGCAGGAACCCCTAAGGCCACCGGAGATGACTCACTGGATGCGACGGGGCTAACTGCGGCAAACCTGCCGCTCCGAAGAACCGGCGTCCCTCCGCTCTCCACTCCCCTTTCAGAAACCAGGGGAGGGCTCGCTGTCGGCACCGGGCTCCCGTTCAGCAAAGGCACTTTAAGGGGCCGCCACTGCTCCGGCGAAGAGATATCGGGCCCGGAGCCTCCTGCCGAACTCAACTCAGCCGAGAGATTCCCAGGGCCACTTATCGCCGGTTGACCGGACCGCTGCCGCGGGACCACAAAAGCATCAAGCGGACCAACCGCAGAAGGTAATGGGGTCGAGGTTGCAGGGGTAGAGGAGGGCTTCTTTGCCCCTTTTGCTTTCCTTTTCCCCATAAATCAGAAGCACAGCCACACGGCACTCCCTTCAGAAAGCCATCTTGGATTCCCCCTCGCTGGCACACATTTTCTCACACAGTACAAATGCATTGGGGATGGCATCTCCGGTACATCGGTGCTGCCAGTCCATGCCAACCTCTAATCTGCCACCATCCTCTGGTGGCTCTGTGCAGTCATGTTTTCTCGTGCAAGCTGCTGCACCATTGCCTACACAGGTACTCTTTTCCGCATTTGGATGCTTCACTCATGCCTCTCCTATATCTGCTCTTCATGTCACCACTCCTGCTCCATCCTCCTTTTGCTGCACACATTGTACCACTTCTGATTCTGCTGGGGGACATGTCTTCCCCATTCTATGCCACACGCTGACATTACGGCGTTTTACATGGTCACCCCCAGTGCATAGGTACAGCTGCCTTCCACATGCTCATCACACTTACTGACATGTCAGATGCCCACGGATCTGTCAGGCTCTTCAGTCCTTCTATTCAAAACCTTTACATTGGTTTTGCTGGGGCTCCGTTATCCAGCAATAACGTGACAGCTGTTTTCAGGCTTTAAGGTGAACGCTTGCCACCTTAATGCCCGATGTCCTGTTAATGCCCGTTAACTGGCCCATTGTGCCCTTAATGGCAGGATGCCTCCTACCCGCCAAGAGCTTTTTGCACATGTAACACCCCTTATCGCTGCCATTAATGCCTGTTACCTCAACACCCTTTAGTAAACATCCCCCTAAGTTTGACTACAAATGGAAACTATTCCACATTTAATCCTGGAGTAATTCCACAGTGTGAACATCATTCAGAAGTGAATATTGTGGGTGGTGTTAATTTTATACAGCTTTTTCTGCAGCATAAAGCATACTTGATGAGGGTAATTCTATAAACTCTTTGGCAGTTAATGTGCATTACCACATACATATGTGGGGCCTATTCTATAAAGTAAAGTATGGATGTACTTTATTTTATAGAATGGAGGTGAAAGTGCTGAGATATATGGCCAAAATCTAAGCATAGCCACTTATACCAACCGTAGACTTGGTATAAATGTCTGTGACTAGATTTCTAAAGAAGGCATGTAAATTATAGTATACTACAGTGTACTATAACTTACATGCATAAATTTAGGCTTCACCTATGCTCTGCTCAAGTTCCACTCCTGTGCTTACCCAAACTGAAAGTATGCATGATGGGACATGCACATATGCATACAGAATAGTGACCGCCTAAAGTGCACATGTAAGTTCCCAATCACAGGTTCAAGTCCTTTAGAATAGGAACTTATGCACATAAACAACATGTAACTTTCCACGTGCCCTTTATAGAATCAGCTTCTATATGTGGAAAATGGATATTATAAAATTGTGCAAGTGAATATGCATCTAAAAGGACAAAAGTGCATGTACTTTTACACTGTCTATTGTCACCAGCTCTCCTTAAACCCCCGAGTAGAGGTTAAGGGAGTGGGTTTTTCCCTATTGAAAAAGCTATTTCACAGATCCTGGAGCAATGCCCCTTGGGAAATGTAGTCTTTTCACTCACTCAATAAGGAGCAGTTGTGGAAAAAAGTGGTTAAGCAACCAAAGGATTTTATTTCCCCTCCCGGGGTGGATTTTACCATGAACAGAAGACAGAATCCAGGTATTTACTGGTATTTGAACAAACAAAAATTCCTTAGCAGAAAAAGGCTTTCTTCAGCATTAACCAAGGTGAAAACAAACATTCAAACAAAACCACGCTGTTTCCTCACAGCTCTTTTGTTTCCACGTGCTATCTGTGCTGTACTCTCTTTTCACACAGGCTTTCAACGCAATGAAACTATGCCACTGGCCAGAGATAATGTACAGTCCATTATATCTATATCTTCTCCTGTATCAATACACTCTGGTTCACAGTCCATCAATTCCTCTTGCTCATAAGGAAATGTTTGAACCGGCACTGCTGGTGCCACGCCCTTTCTTATTGATCCAGGCTTTACACGATATGCTTGGGTTAAAAACTGGCTTTCACACAAACTATCAGGCTCAGTATTCTTTTCCCAGCACCACCCTTCTGGATACAAACAGTCACTGTAATTAAGTATATTCAAGCCTTTTGGCTTACCTTTCAGCCTTACAGGTAGAGGTTTTCTCTGGTGCTTTTGAACAGCTGTAGGTTCCCAACCCAAGCCCTGCTCATAGCATTTCACTTGCCTCCTAGGCTTTCTGTCTCTCCTGTGCTCCCCAGGATATTGCAGACAATCTCCTTTGCCCTTGTTATATCCTGTCCTCAGGGTTTCTTTCTTTCTCCTCAAGAAGGAATCCGTCTCTCCTTTCTATAGAGACTCTGGCTTACTCTGGGCATAGCTGTCTTCAGTGTAGCTCTCAATAGCTTCTCTCTCCAGCTCATATGCCTCACTTCCTGCTTCTTCAGCCAACTCTTCATTACTTCCTTCTCTGCCTCCCTCCATAAGCTCCACTGAAGTTTCCTTAATAGGGTGAACTCTGGGGCCGTGCTCAACTCCACCCCCTAACAGGTGTCCTGCATTGCCTTGTGATTCACCCCTTGAATGATAGCACCGGTGTTTCTCCTGTCCCTGTGCTCAGTTCCCACAGTAACCAGGAGCCATGTGCTTCTGTTTACAGCTCAGCTCTGCTTTTGTTCCTGGCTTTTTAGCTTCATTAACCAAGCTAGAAGGACCCACTATGTCACACTATGCATAGGTAAGGTTATCAGATGTCCCCAATTTTCAGGGATTGCCTCCAATTTTAGAGCTGCATTCTCAACTCCCACCAGTTTGGCAGCCTTCTGTCCCCGATCTCAGCAATTGGGACAGAGGGGGTAGGAACACATTTTATTTTCAATTTTGGATTTGAATATGTCAGATTTTTCTATTATCTTTATATTTTGCACAGTACAGGGGAAATGCATCACCGTTTCTATTTCTCTGTCGATTTGTTTGTTTTGGATGTGATAGTGTTGCTATCATGGGATGAATCGGGGGAGAGGAGGGGGAGGTAGGGTAATGACTCCTCTTTCCTCCTCCATGCTTTGTTGCTCAAACCTAGAACTAAGGTGTCCCTCACCCCCCCACCACCCCCACACACATCCTTTGAAAAAATGTCCCAGATTTGCCCTCAAAAAATCTAGTAACCTTATGCGCAGGGATTTCTAAGGATGGCATTTGAGTGGAGCGAGACAGAGTTGCAAGGTACACATATACTTTATAAAGTATGTGCATACCTGCATATAGCATATGCATGTCCTTGCACATGTCTCAGAGCAGGTATAACTTTGTATGAGAGAATTTTCATGCAACGGAGGATAATTCTACAAACTTATTTTATAAAGGCATATTTACCTCTATGTTGCCTTTATAAAATAGGCATGAAACAGGCATATTTTTCAACATTTTTTATAGGCATCCTCTTATAAAATTATTTCCTGTGTCTCAGTTATAATTCAGGAGTAAGAGGATCTGTTTGTCAAAAAGCTATCAGAGATACTACTACTCATCTTTAAGAATTCTGGAGGAGTAGCTACTACTGAAAAAGGTATGAGCTAAATCCAAAATCTCTCCCCCCCTCCAGTTCAGCAGGGACCTGTTTGTGAGGGCCTGCAATGCTGTTTGTGATATCATAGTCAACTTGAGCCAGTGAATGAGTGATGACAGAGTGATACAGTTTTGAACATTCTTGTATGCAATAAAAAAATTTCCTCAAACAAAATGCTGAGACAAACTCAGAAAAAAATGTAAAGTCAGTGGCTCATACAAAATTGTAAGGTTTTATCTAAGAACAAGCTGCAAAAGGGTGATTCCACAATCAAGATACACCATAGAATTTCATGTGCAAAAATTCAAATTATTGTAGTTTAACCAAATGTTTCTGTTAATAGAATTTTAAATTTTACAGCTGTTTTCGCAAAAGACTTTAGCAAATGTGCTATAAAACCCAAATTGTGAAGGGGTTCCAAAATGGCAGAAGTTGAAATCTTGTGAGTGGGATTGCCCACTGATGGCATTTCTTTTTAAAAATTTTTTTTAATTTTTATAATACAAATCAAGTGAAGAATTTGACAAGAAATGTAGTATTCAGTATATGAAAATGATCATTAACATTACTTAAATTTATCAAAGTAATTTAAACAATATCCAAGCCCCCAGCAAAGGGGGTCCAAGAAAGAAAATCAGTAAATATAGACTATAAAGAAAACAAAAAAGGAAAACTATCAAAGTACCTCCATATAATCATAAGGATCAGTGACCTATCCTAATCTGCTTATCCAAGTCCAAAATGGACACGAGGTCTGTAAGCATCAAGAAACTTAGGAAGCTGCAATGGTTCAAGAAGGCATATTTTATGTTTTGTAGTTTACTTATTATTAACAATTTTACAACCAAAATACATACCAGCAAGCTCCAATCCCAAACAACCATTAGGGATGGATTTGAACTAACGATTTCTTAATTATGCCTCCACTTCCCACGCAACCCATCCCTTCATCACCTTCCCCCTTGCCTTCCCCTCCACCAAGTCCAACATAGGGATATGTTTACTTAAGGGCATTAAGGTGATAAGCGTTAATGGCAGCGATAAGGGGTGTTACATGTGTAAAGGGTACTGGGTGGGTAGGAGGTGTTCCGGTGTAAAGGGCGCTATAGGCCATTTAACATGCATTAACAGGACATCGGGAATTAAGGTGTCAAGCATGTACCTTAATGTCCAAAAACAGCTGTAACCCTAACACTGGATAAAGGAGCACCAAGAAAAGTCAATGTAAAGGTGATAGATGGAAGGACAGGTGGGAGCTGATGGACCTGCCAGATCCATGAGCAACCTATGTGGTAGTCAGTAAATTGGATGAGTATGTGGTAGGCATAAGAACATAAGAACATAAGAAATGCCATACTGGGTCAGACCGAGGTCCATCAAGCCCAGTATCCTGTTTCAACAGTGGCCAATCTAGGTCATACGTACCTAGCAGTTTCCCCAAAAGACACAGGTTCTGCAGTGCTTGTACTAGGCCAAGCATTGATATCCTGGGTCCCTTTTTAATAGTGGTTTATGGACCTTTCCTCCAGGAACTTGTCCAAACCTTTTTTAAACCCAGCTATACTAACAGCCCTTACTACATCCTCCGGTAACATTCCAGAGTTTGATTACACGTTGAGTGAAGAAATATTTTCTCCTATTTGTCTTAAATAGTTTACCCTGTAGCTTCATTACATGTCCCCTAGTCCTTCTATATTCTGATAGCGTAAACAATTGATCCACGTTTATCCGTTCCACTCCATTCATTAATTTATACACCTCTATCATATCTCCCCTCAGCCGTCTCTTTTCTAGGTTAAAGAGCCCTAACCTTTTTAGCCTCTCTTCATAGGAGTAGCCTTCCATCCCCTTCACCAATTTGGTGGCTCTTCTCTGTACTTTTTCTAATAACTCTATGTCCTTTTTAAGATACGGTGACCAGAATTGCACACAATATTCAAGGTGCGGTCGTACCATGGAGCGATACAGAGGCATTATAATATCCTTTGTTTTATTCTCCATCCCTTTCCTTATGATACCTAGCATTCTATTTGCTTTCTTGGCCGCCGCTGCACACTGGGCGGAGGGTTTAACATGTTATCCACGATGACTCCTAAATCTTTTTCCTGGGTGGTGGTTTCTAATGTGGAGCCTTGCATCGTGTAACTATAGTGTGGGTTGTTCTTTCCTAGGTGCATAACTTTGCACTTGTCCACATTAAATTTCATCTGCCATTTGGATGCCCAGTCTTCCAATTTATCCAGATCCTCCTGCAGTTTTCCACAATCCTCTTGGGTTTTAACAACTTTAAACAGTTTTGTGTCATCTGCAAATTTGATAACCTCACTAGTTATTCCCTTTTCCAGGTCATTTATGAATATGTCAAAAAGTAGCGGACCCAGTACAGATCCCTGGGGTACTCCACTATTCACCTTTTTCCATTGGGAATATTGGCCATTTAGCCCTACCCTCTGCTTTCTATCTTTTAACCAGTTCCCGATCCACAATAGTACACTGCCTCCTATCCCATGACTTTTTAGCTTCGCCAAAAGTCTCTGATGTACCAATGCACAGGGGGGTGCCAATATAAATGGTGCAATGTCAGTGTGTGGCATAGTATGGGGAAGACGTGTTCCCCAGCTGAGTCAGCAGTGGCAGGATGTGTGCAGCGACAGGACAGGAGTGGTGACGTGCAGATCAGGCACAGGAGACATGTGCGTGAAGAGCCGAATTGCAGAAAAGAGTACCAGTGTAGGCCATGGTGTAGCAGCCTGCACAAGAAGACATGACTGCACACAGCCGACAGAAGCAGATGGATGGGCTGAAGGAAGGATGGCGGCAGAGGAGAGGGTAGTATGGGCTGGCAGCACCGATGTGTCGTAGGTGCCATCCCCAATGTATATGTACTGTGTGTGAAAATGTGCATCACTGCCACGAGTAAGGCCTGATACTAGACACTGTACAGCATCCCAGACAAATGTGCAGATAACATCTGGATGGGTGTCATCCAAACTGGGCAAATGGAGCGTGTATGTACATGAGGTGATAACTGCAGGTGGCCATCTGAGGGGTAGGATGTATGTTCATGTACTGCACAGATGTTCCTCTCTCCCATTGTGATCCACTCACTGGTTAAGTGCTGCAGGTGGTCTCACTGATGTTGCACCCATGCAGCTGTGCACACCTTGCCGCTCATGCCCCCTCCACTGGGGATATGGGCATTCTCATGCTACATCCAGCCTCAGCAAAGTGGGATCCACATGTGCTCTGCTGTCCCTGGTGCTGAAATGTTCCCCATTAGGCAGGCATTGGCAAATATTGTGATCTGTAGGACACATAGGGCCAGGACATGGGGGCTGCTGCATTCGCCACAAACACACCCACACCATGCTGATATGCCAGCATGCTGTCAGTGGGGATGGTGTGCAGTCCCAGCATGTCCACCTTGAGGCTTTCGTGGATGCCTAGGGTGCCAGGTCCAGATGGGGGGGGGGGGGCAGAGGCACACATTGGCAGCTACGAAGCCCCCCTAACCAGCCGCCACTGCTGGGACCCCCATCCCTGTCTGCCACCGGTGTGTCTCGGGAGGAGGTGAACAGCTGCAGCTGTGGTATTTCCCCATGCACCTGCATCTTACAGCTCCCTGTGGTGCTACAGTTGCTGGTGCTATTGGCCTCTTCCTCCTGAGCTGACTTCAGTGGCAGCGGGGGGGGGGGGGGCATCTGGGATTTTTGCCTAGGGTGCCAGGAACCCTTGGACTGTCCCATGTGGCACATCACCTTTTTGCAGCAGCAGCATGTCTGTGTGCCACCACAGTCACTGTGGGATCAGGACAGACATCACAGATGTGCCACCTGGGCAGCTGCCTGTTCTTCCTTGTGCACCAGCAACCCCCATTTCATGACCCATGTGCTGCCTCTTTTGCCCCATTGGCACCATCAACATAGTGCCCTTTCATACTTGGCAGTATGTGGCTGGTGCTAATGGAGCATTACTATCAATGTCTAGGGCTCCCCTGTTTGTGGATCACATTGCAGACAGTAAAATAGGCTCTTTTCCCTCAAAATACACCCTTTCCATGTGATTTTACTTGGTATTAGGGCTGCCAGTGTTAAAGGGTTTTAATGCACGTTAGCGCAACAGGTGTTAAGGTAACACCAGTTGTTAATGCACACTCTCCGGCAATGTTCCCTCTAATTTTCTGTAGGCTTTGTGCGCATAAAATATCAGCTGTGCAGCTTTTGAAGAAAGGTTAAATTTTTGTGCGCCACATAACGACACTCAGAGTTATATACTTTAAAATTTGACTGCACGTCAGAATACAGTATGTACACCACATTGACTGCACTAGAAAATAATTGTAGAACTTGTGAAAACCGTAAATACACAACAACTTTTAAATTTTAAGACGTCTGTGTTGTTTTCTATCAGAATCAGAACCATAATTTTTGGCCGCTCTGTTGTAAAGTATGTGTGCTCGCTCGGCGAGGTGTGTGCGCGCGCACACGCGCACAGCTTAGAGGGAACAGTGCTCTCCGGCTACTGTGCCCTTAACACTGCCCGTAACGCTGTAGGAGCCTTTAATGCTCATTAATGCAGCTTTTTCGCAGTGTTAAGAGTGCAAGAGTGCTGATAACAGGCATTAACAGCACACTAGCTCCCTTAATGCATTTAGTAAACATATCCCATAGAGTCCAAACAGCCTCCATCTTCTCTCGTTGCCCTTGTTGAATTGCTGTAAGTCTTTGCAGGCTATAGTACCTATAAAGTCACTCATGGAACCCTCCTCACATCAGGTAACAATGCATATCTCCAATTGAGCGCAGTCTCCTGATGGACAGTCACTACTACTACTGCTGCTACTACTACTACTACTACTGCTGAACATTTGTATAATGCTACAAGACGTATGCAGTGCTGCACAGACAATTATTTTTTCTACCTTTGTTGTCTGATGATTTTTGATCATGCTGGTCCCGATCTGAGGTTTCCGTTTTCCTCTGTCTTCTCTTAGCTCTTTCTATGGTCTATAGTCCATCTGCCATTTCTTGTTTCTCCTTTTGCTTTCTTAATTTTCTTCCATCAGCCTTTTTTTCAGTCCCAGTAACTCTCCCTAGTATCAGCCCCCTTTACAGCCTCCCCTCCCAGTACCAACCCCCTTGTCTTCCCAGTACAGCCACCAGTCCCAGTGCCCTCTCCCATGTCAGCTCCCCTTCCAGTGCCATCCCTGGTTGTCAACTCCCTTCCAGCTCCCCCCCCCCCATGTCTGCTCCCCTCCAGGCCCCCCGTCTGTTCCCTTCCAGCTCCCCCCCCCCATGTCTGCTCCCTTCCTGACCCCCCTTGTCTGCCCCCTCCAGCTCCCCCCCGTCTGCTCCCCTCCAGGCCCCCCCGTCTGCTCCCTCCCAGCTCCCTCCCCATGTCTGCTCCCTTCCTGGCCCCCCCCTTGTCTGCTCCCTTCCTGGCCCCCCCCTTGTCTGCTACCTTCCCTTCCCTCCTCACCTCACCTCACTGATTCATCATAGAAAATCAAAAGAAAGTAGCTGTGGGAACATTTCTCCGTTCCCGCGGCTCTGCTTTCAAACTGCTGGGTCACGTGGAGCTGGCGAGGTGGGGAGGGGCCTGAGGTCATCGCTTCCGCCGCCCTTCCGCTGAGGATGGCTGAAGTGATGACCTCTGACCCCCCAGCTCCACGCAACCCAGGAGTATGAAAGAAGAGCCGTGGGAACGGAGAAATGTTCCCGCGGCTGCTTTCGTTTGATGGATGGCGTCGGCGGTTCTATCTCAGGCAGTTTCTAGTGAGCGGCAAATCAGTGACGCACCCTAGAAACTGCCTCCTGAGGCCATCGCCTCAGTTGGCCTAATGGTAGAACCGCCCCTGCTCTATGATTATAGCAAACAATAAAGAGGACATAGGGAAGCCCTGCTGCATGCCTTTGCACAGCATAGAAAACTCAGAATAAGCACCATTAACCTTAACAACACCATTGGCCCATGATATATCACTCGCAGCCACCCCATAAAGGCCTGCCCAAAGCCCTTTTTCTCTAACGTCTTGAGCATAAAGCTCCAACTAACATGGTCATATGCTTTTTCTGCATTTATTCATAGCAGCAGAGATGGCACGTCTATCCCTCATGCTATCCACATCAGGAAGGAGGAGTGGCCTAGTGGTTGGGGCAAGGTACTACAGGCCGGAAGGTCGGTGGTTCAAATCCCACTAGAGGACAGCAACCTTGGGCCGGAAGGACTGGGGTTTCTAGTCCCACAGGTGCTCCTTGTGTTCTTGGGCAAGCCACTTAACCCTCCATTGCCCATGTTCCCTGTAAGTATTAGTGTATGTGTCTCATATCCCCTCGTGTTAAATGTATCCCCCAACCGCTTTGACCCAGTGAAAAGCGGGATATAAATGCAAATAAATAAATAAAACTTTCCTAATATTGTCACTCGCCTGTCTACCTGGCACAAATACTGCTTGATTAATATGGATCAAAGTCAATATCACAGAATTAAGACACTGGGCTAAAATGTTTGCTAAGATCTTAACATCAAGATTTAGTAAATATATAGGGCAGTACCCACCACAATGCCTGTGATTCCCCCCACCCTCCTTTAGTATCACTGTTATCCCTGCCCACCCCATTGTCTTTGCCAACCCCTCCCCATTCTTAACCTTATTGAACATACAAGAAGTTCCACAAAAACTCAGCAAAGATTTTATAGAACTTGCTTAGCCAGTCAGTCCAAGCCTGGAGATTTCCAGGAGTCAGCATTGACTCAGAAGGCATAGATTGCATTGCATTGCAATGAGCAAATGGGAGCTCGTACCTCCCCACATCAATCTCCCTATCTAGCATCTCCATCACCTCAGGCAACAAACTCTGCAATGGAATTCAATCCAGGTAACTATCATATCCCCACAGACACCTCCTGCTGTGTTTTTAGAGCTCAGTGTAGAACTCCTAGAAATGCTTCTGGAGTTCTCCTCCTTTCCTTTAAAGCTCTCCCTGCCTCCCTCTAGTCCCTACCACCTTCCCTGCTCATGCCTCTGGCAAACCCTGTTGGCAACAATTGACCCACTTTATCTCCATGCTCACAATACATTTGTTTCACGTGCATTAACAGACACTCTACCTTATCTATCAGCTCTGCCCTAAGCTTACCACTCACTCTCACAGTTTATTCTGTATCCTTTCATGCTGATACCCCAAAACATGATGCTCCAATCTCCCATTCTCAGCTTTCAACTCTTCTACTTTCTGTTTCCTTTCCCTCTTCTTTCACCTGCTTACTTCTCAGCACAGCCTTAAATCTATCCCAGACTCCATCCTCAGAGACCTCCCTATTTGTGTTTAATTATAAGAACATCAGAAATACCATACTGGGTCAGACCAAGGATCATCAAGCCCAGTATCCTTCTTTCATCAGCAACCAATCCAGGTCACAAATACCTGTCAAGTTTACAAAAAGGTACACAGATTTCACGTTGCTTATCCAGGGGTAAGCAGTGGATTTCCCTGATCCTCTTTAATAATGGTTTATGGACTTTTCCAGGAACTTATCCAAAACCTTTTTTAAACCCACCTACACTAACTGTTTTAACTACATCCTCTGTTAATGAATTCCAGAGTTTGGTTATGCATTGAATGAAAGAATATTTTCTCTAATTACTCTAAAATGTGCTACTTTGTAGCTTCACTGAGTGTCCCTCCTAGTCTTTCTACTTTTTGAAGGAGTAAACAACTGATCCACGTTTACCCATCCCACTCCATTCATTATTTTATAGACCTCTGTCATATTTCCCCTCAGCTATCTTTTTTCAACATTGAAGAGCCCTAGCACTTTAAGCCTTTCCTTATAGGGGTATCCTTCCATCTCCTTTACCATTTTGGTGGCTCTATTCTTTACTTTTTCTAATTCTGCTATATCCTTTTTCAAATATGGTGAACAGAACTGCACACAATATTCTAGTTGCAGTTGCATCATGGAATGATACGGAGGCATCGTAATTCTCCATTCCTTTCCTTATGATTCCTAGTATTCTATTTGCTTTCTTGGCTGTAGTTGCACACTGGGCAGAGAATTTCAATGTATTATCCACAATGACGCATAAATCCTTTTCCTGGGTGGTGGTTCCTAATGTAGAACCTTGCATTGTGTAACTGTAGTTTGGGTTGTTATTCTCTAAGGGGTAGATTCAGGTCCCTGAATAGTGGGGCTGTACATCTGGGTTGGACGTACATCAATGTTCCCTCTAATTTTCTGTAGGCTGTGTGCGCATAAAATATCAGCTGTGTGCAGCTTTTGAAGGAAGGTTAAATTTTTGTGCGCCACATAACGACACTCGGAGTTATATACTTTAAAATTTGACTACACGTCAGAATACAGTATGTACACCACATTGATTGCACTAGAAAATATTGTAGAACTTGTAAAAACCGTAAATACACAACAACTTTTAAATTTTAAGACGTCTGTGTTGTTTTCTATCAGAATCAGAACTGAAATTTTTGTGCGCTCTGTTGTAAAGTATGTGCGCTCGCTCGGCGAGGTGTGTGCGCGCGCACACGAGCACAGCTTAGAGGGAACAGTGACGTAGATCCCTCGCTATTCTCCGGGACTGTATTCAATGGCAGCTGCTCCCCATATGTATAGAGAGTTTGTGTGGGGCATGCTAGATGGGGGCGGGAGGAGGTGGGACAGAGGGGGAGAGGGGATGGAGCATGGGTGAGCCGGAGTACCAGATATACAGTTCAGTTCAGAGCCCTGTACATCCTCCAGCAGCCATGTAGATGCCCGACTTATTCCACCTTGAAGGTGGAATAACTGGCAGGCGTGGGGGGTGGATCAGGCCCTTCAGCTCCTCCAAACTTGGCATTAGGGCTGCCAGTGTTAAAGGGTTTTAATGCACGTTAGCGCAACAGGTGTTAAGGTAACACCAGTTGTTAATGCACACTCTCCGCCTACTGTGCCCTTAACACTGCCCATAACACTGTAGGAGCCTTTAATATCTCCAATTGAGCGCAATCTCCCCATGGACTATCACTACTACTACTGCTGCTACTACTACGACTACTACTACTGCTGAGCATTTGTATAATGCTACAAGATGTATGCAGTGCTGCACAGACATGTAAGAGACAGTCGCTGCTCATCAGAGCTTACAAACTAGTCAAGACAGACAACACAGAAGGTGTAGACAGGGATACATCTAGGGGAATGGTAAAGAAACAAGGAGATCAGGTGAGTCAAGATCCAAAAGCAGCAGCGAAGAGGTGAGTTTTCAGCCTCGATTTGAAAAGGGTCAGGAACTCCCAGTACTTTCTTGATACTATGGGAGCATATTAATGAAGCAAGAAAATTTTTGGATCACATTCCAGTCTAAACCCCACAATCTCCTCCATACAATATATACATTTCCCCCAATAGGCCTGGACCAGAGAGCACTGCCACCACACATTATAATATACAGGGTGGCCCAGAAAAAGTGAGAACATCTCGTAAATTAAAAGCTTAAATAGTTTACTTATTTACCTTTTTTAGCTATATAACATCTTTATTTCGACAATGTCCGGTCGCCATCTTTTTTTTAAAATTTGTCAATCGATTACATGTGTATTTTTGAATTTTTAAATAACTTATATGCTACGAGATGTTCTCACTTATTTTGGGCCACCCTGTATACCCTTTTGCCCACAACATCTGCAACACTCATCTCCCCCCCCCCCCCCTGGATTTTGCATGATCTCTGGGGGGTCAGGTGCCAGCAGTAAAGGAATTTCAGGCCATTCTCCACAACATTCATGAAAGGAAGCTTAT
This sequence comes from Ichthyophis bannanicus, assembly GCA_033557465.1. Taxonomy (NCBI): domain Eukaryota; kingdom Metazoa; phylum Chordata; class Amphibia; order Gymnophiona; family Ichthyophiidae; genus Ichthyophis; species Ichthyophis bannanicus. Next base: position 340,162,736 of record CM066036.1, on the reverse strand, counting down.
CTGTACAGGGCTGTGTACACAGTGAAGGTACTTAATAACATTATATTACTGAAAGCCCTCAGAAAGAGTTAACACCACAGATTCAGTAGCTCAGACATTCCAGGGCTTATTACTCAGCAACAACCTTGAAAGACTCTACTGAAATAACTAGGCTGAACTTTCCTAAAACAAATACACTAGGTTTGTTATGAAAAAGATAGTGCTGTCTCTTCAGTCTCTCAGTCTCGAATCAGAGATATCAAAACTGCTAGTGTTAGAATTATTGTTTAAGAAGTTATGTCTGGGAATACATGTATGTCTCCTCATGATGACCTATGCTAATAAGATCTGACCTATGACATAGAGATATAGAGATGCACATTATGAATATACACGATGCTTGACGTAGAACAATAAGGTGAAAATTATGCTGTGTAATGGAATTTTGACCTATAAATAAAATAGCTAACCTCTGTGATGGTAGGGAGACATGGTGTAAGCTTTGATCTCCCTCCCAAAGCTTTGGTGGTTTTTATAATACAAGTGTGTTTTGTGTTTTGTGTTGTTAGCTATACTTGCTTTCTTCTCATTGCTCTGGAAGTGGACATCTGTTACCCAAGAACCCAGGTGCTGTTGCAGGTGAGGGGAGATACAGAGTACACAAACAATTGGTGCCGTGCCGGATACGGATCTCTGCATTCAGGGCAAGGGCAGAAGGTGCCAGAAGATTTGTGAGTATTACCAGTGATGGGTAATCTGTTAAGTAGACAGGCTCTGTCTCAGATGTGTGAATGTCATGACAGAGCTAGGGCTTTATCGTTTAAGAAAGATAGCCCTTCTTATTGTATGCTTCTATTGTATGTATGAGAAGCATGGTGATGTAGCCATCGATTCCGTAGCACATTGGGATTCAGTGACTAGAGATAATGAGAATTTGTAGTTTCCTCTGGAGGGAACTTTCTCTGTAGATAAGGTCCATTACCTGAGATATGAGTTGGCGGTTACATAGAAACATAGAAATAGAAACATAGAAATACGATGACAGAAAAGGACCACATGGCCTATCTAGTCTGTCCTTCCATATCAACAACTACAACAGTCCCTTTTTACCTTTAGAGATCCTCTGTGCTTGTCCCGTGCTTTTTTTAATTCAGTTACTGTCCTCATCTCTACCACCTCCACTGGGAGACTATTCCACGGATCCACTACTCTTTCCATAAAGAAATATTTCCGCATATCACTCCTGAATCTATCTCCCTTCACCCTCATCCCATTTGTTATAATGTAAAATATTCCTAGTTCTTAAAGTTCAATGTACCTGTTCTGTTTGTTATAATGTAAACCGCTGCTGATCCTTGGAAGCAGCGGTATATAAAAGTTGTCCAAATAAATAAATAAAATAAATAAATGTCCCCTCGTAGCAGAACTTGCTTTCAATTGAAAGAGGCTCTCTCCCTGAACATTTATGCCACGGAGGTATTTAAACATCTCAATCATATCACCTCTATCCCACCTTTCCTCTAAGGTGTACATATTAAGATCCTTCAGTCTGTCCTCATATGCTTTATAATGAAGACCACTAATCATTTTAGTAGCCACCCTCTGCACCGACGCCATCCTGTTCACATCCTTTTGAAGGTGCGGTCTCCAGAATTGCACACTATACTCCAAATGAGGTCGCACCAAAGACTTATACAGAGGCATTATCACCTCCTTTTTTCTGCTAGCCATTCCTCTCCGTATGCACCCAAGCATCCTTTTAGCTTTTGCCGTCACCTTTTCTACCTGTTTAGCTACTTTAAGATCATCAGACACAACCACGCCTAGGTCCCGCTCTTCTTTAGAGGACAAAAGTACTTCACCCCTTATACTATATTGCTCCCTTGGATTGCTGCAGCACAAATGCATGACCTTACATTTTTTAACATTAAATCCCAGCTGCCAAATTCTAGACCATTCTTCAAGCTTAGCTAGATCCCTCCTCATGTTATCTACACCTTCCTGGGTGTCTACTCTATTGCAGATTTTGGTATCATCCAAAAAGAGGCAAACCTTACCAAACAGCCCTTCCGCTATATCACTAACAAAGATGTTAAAAAGAATGGGACCAAGGACAGATCCCTAGGGTACACCACTGGTAACATCCTTCTCCTCAAAGTGAGCTCCATTTACTTGTACTCTTTGTCGCCTCCCACCCAACCAATTTCTAACCCAAGCAGTAACTTTAGGGTCCATCCCTAGGGTGCTCAGTTTGTTTATACGTCGCCTGTGAGGAACAGTGTCAAAGGCTTTACTGAAATCTAAATACACCACATCTAGGGCTCTCCCTTGGTCCAACTCCCTGGTCACCCAGTCAAAGAAATCAATCAGATTTGTCTGACAAGACCTGCCTCTGATTAATCCATGCTGCCTCGGATCCTGTAATCCGCTGGACTCCAGAAACCTCACTATTTTCTCTTTCAGCAGCGTTTCCAATAAGTTACTCACCACCGAAGTTAAACTAACCGGCCTGTAGTTTTCAACCACCTCCTTACTTCCCCTTTTGTGTAAAGGCACCGCATGAGCCTCTCTCCAGTCCTTTGGCACCACTCCCGACTCCAACGAGGCATTGAAAAGGTCAGTCAGTGGAGCTGCTAGAACGTCCCCAAGTTCCCTCAGTATTCTAGGGTGTATCCCATCCGGTCCCATCGCTTTGTCTACTTTAAGTTGAGCTAATTTCTCACGAACACAGTCTTCTGAAAATTGTTCAAGATGTCCCTCACTTCTGTTCCAATTTGTGGGTGTTTTCTGAGTTCCTGCTCCTGGTTCTTCATCTGTGAACACAGAACAAAAATATTTGTTAAGCAATTCCGCTTTATCCTTATCAGCTTCTACATATTCCTCCTCTGCACCCTTGAGTCTGACAATACGACTTTTGCCCTTCCTCTTCTCACTAATATATCTGAAAAATGTCTTATCTCCCCATTTTATTGCATTGGCTATTTCCTCCTCCTTTTGAATCTTTGCCTCCTTGACTACTTTGCTAGCTTCTCTAAGCTTTTCCAAATATAGATACCTGTCTTCCTCTCTCTGTGATCTCTTGTATTTCATGAAGGCCTCCCTCTTTTTCTTCACTTTTTCAGCTACTTCTTTCGAAAACCATAAAGGTCTCCTTTTCCTTTTAGCTTTATTTACCATTTTAACAGAAAGGTTGGTTGCCCTTAAAATATCCCCTTTCAGTTTTGCCCACTGTTTTTCTACATCCCCCAGCTGTTCCCATCCCACTAACGACTCCCTGAGGTATTGGCCCATCTTCGTAAAGTTAGTCTTCCTAAAGTCTAAGATCCTCACCTTTGAATGGATTCTAACAGCCCTAGTCCTAATACTGAACCACACCATCTGGTGATCACTGGATGCAAAATGATCTCCCACTACAACATCAGAAACACGTTCACCATTGGTAAGCACCAAGTCCAGTATGGCCCCTTCACATGTGGGGTCTGTTACCAAGTGCCTGAATAGTTCTCCCTGTAGAGAATCCAGGATCTCCTTACTTCTAGATGATACTGCAGCAGGAATGTGCCAATCAACATCTGGCATATTGAAATCTCCTATCAGTAGCACTTCCCCTTTCCTAGCAATGCTGCGTATGTCTTCAATTAATTCTCTGTCCACCTCTTCCTCTTGTGAGGGAGGTCTGTATATCACACCAATGCAAATAGATTTCTCTTTCCCTCTTTCTAGTTTAACCCACAATGCCTCCTCTCTCCCTTTTAAGCTCTGTAATTCCAAAGCTTTAATAGTAGTTTTTACATATAGTGCCACTCCTCCTCCCCTTCTTCCTACCCTGTCCTTTCTGAATAAAGTATAGCCAGGTATAGTTACATCCCAATCATGGTTTTCTGTAACTGCCACTAAATCCAAGTCAGTCACTCCCACCAAAGCTTCAACTTCAGGGATCTTATTTCCCATGCTACGGGCATTTATACACACTGCTTTCCATATGTTACCCCTGTTACCCATTTCCATAAAGATATTTAATGTATCACCTACCTGGGGGCTTTCTTCACCCATCCCCAACAAATCTAGTTTAAAGCCCTCTTCAGTAGATTAGCCAGTCTACTACCGAAGATGCGTTGACCTTTCTTGGACAGATGGATGCCATCTCTGCTCTGCAATCCTTGGAACAGCATCCCATGGTCTAGGATACCAAAATGCTCTCGATGACACCAACCGTGCAATAGTCATGAATGGATTGTGCTTACATGGTGGGAACGGATGGCACATGAAGAAAAACATAGGAATGAAGTTCAAGATTTGAAACAAACGTTGTTTCTGTTAGGATATATAACTAATGACCAGCTGAGCGAGAAGAAATACTTAAAGAGAAACAGAAGTTAGGGGGAATAGAATTGTGTATATTGGATATTTGTAATGTATCCCAGCTCAAAGAATTGAGAGCATGTGTGAACAGACATATAATAGTGACCTTAAGAGTGGCAATAGGTCATAGTGTTACTGTTGCAAAGGAATTAAGAGTTATTGATGAACTTATTGACAGAATTGAGAGAGATTTGGACAGACATTATGAAACTTATAAAGAGGAGCATGACAGATTATATCATGGTCTAGGCTCTATTCAGGAAGATATGCACCAGCAAAATAACTCACGTTCTAGCACAGTTAAATCTGAAACAGCTGAGGGAAGTGAAATTGTGCCTACATATCCTTTCCGTTTGTACCCAGCAGGCTTGACAGGTTCTATGACTGTACCTGCAAATTGGAGCCCCAAGGAAGTGTTTGATTTGGCTAAAACCTTTCCTAATTATAGGGATAACCCTGGCAGATTTGTGTCCTTACGGCCTCAAATAATTAACAGTTATAATCCCACTTGGACAGATCTAGATAATTTGTTTAGGGCTGTGTTTTTAATCCAGTTTATTTTCATCCAAACCATGTGGATAACTGACAGTGGCCACTCACAGACCCTGTGATAGATTTTCAAGAGAAGACTCATAGAGATAATTTTGTTTTGAGTAGAGAAATTGTTAGAATCTATTAAAGTAGTATGTAAGCCTGTAAAGGATTGGTCGAGACTAACATCTCTAAGGCAGGATAGGGGTGAAAAGGTTACAGATTTTCATACTAGGTGTATGCTAGCTTTTAAGGACTATTCTGGTAAGGCAGAAGAAACACTTCCAGGATTCCCTAATATTTTTGTAAACGTCTTGCATCCGAGAATAAAAGAAATTTTGGAGACTTCAATAATAGATTGGCCAGCTAGAACAGAAGATGCAATTCTGGAAGGTGCTTGATACAGTGAATTGAAGAACAGCAAGAAGAGCAAACCAAGATAGATGCGAAAAAGACTAAACTGCTCAATTTACAGATTGCTTCTATGCAGCCACCCATGGGCAGGGGTAGGAGTAACGCTAGAGGGAGAGGAGGTTATGTGAATTCCTAGCAAGGACATGGACAGTCAAAAGGAATGCATGCTTGTTATACTTGTGGTGAGAATCTCGACATCTAGAAAGCTGATTTCCCTCCAGTAAAAGCTGACTTCACTCCCGTATATCAATGTTTCTCTATCTCAGAAGACTTTGGAGGAGATACATGGGATGCATGACTATTGTTGAATTTGAATATAACCCCTCAGGGTGAGTTAGAAGCTAAGCTGGAAGGATCTAATTTGAAGTTTATTATTGATACTGGAGCTACTATATCAGCACTGCATTTACAAGATTTGCCTGCCATTTATCATGCTCAGCTAGCTCAAGCACTGATAGTACATTGTGAAGGCATTGAGGGTAAGATAATTCCTCATCATAAACTTGAATTTTTACCTTTGCAGATTGGAGAGACTGTGTTTCCTACTAACTTTCTTGTGGGAGACACTTTACCAGTAAATCTTTTAGGTCGGGACTTTTTAGCTTCACACCGTGCTAGTCTATCCTGAATGAGTGGAAAGTTGTTTTTCCAGCTGTATTCTCGCTCTGAAGTGCCGTCCCCTGCAGATGCCAGTACTATTCATCCTGCTCTTGCAGAACTTCCTTCTACCCTGGGGGCAGTGCCAGGATCCAATGTCAGATCCCTTTCCATTCCGCCTGTGAAGATCACTGTGGAACCTGGAGCCCAGCTTCCCAGACTCAAGCAGTACCTGCTACCAGCAGCTGCCATCGATGGAATTCGTCCTGTTATTGAAGATCTTCAGAAAAAGGGAGGCCCCGGGGCGAAGTCCCTCGGTGGCCTCTGTAACCAGGTTGGCTGGCCATGCGCGGTCCAAGGACTCGGTGAGGCGCAGGGTCGCATGCGCAAGCCGCAGGGGCGGTGCGGCACAATTTCAAAAGGATTGGCCCCGCGGCCTGAAGGATGGCCACGGAAGCCAATGGGGTGGCTAGCGAATTGTTAGCGCGAAGGGCGGCAGTTGGAGGTACAGCATTCGCGGCCGGCATCGGTGGAGCTTGGCCGCGGCGGGTGTGCTGCGGGCGCAAAACATTTAAAACCGTTAAGAATGAGGCAGAAAGGACGGCAGGCGGGCAGACGGGTGTTTTTCTTATTGCTGCGGCGGGACTTAAGGAGTAGCGGCAGTGCATCGGGGCAGCGGGAGAGCACGTGTGCGGCTGCAGGAGCAGGAGAAGGCCATCGAACAGGCAAAGCCAAAGAAGAAGGTGGTCGGCTGGGGCCATGCCGGGGCGCCGGGACAGAGGGGCAATTATGCGGGGGAAAAGGGGGGTTAATGCAGGTGTGAGTGGGGGAAGGGGCACTGGAAGAAGGGGGGAGACAGAAACGGTGCAGAGTGGGGGGAGAGGGGGTCACTGGAGCAGCACAGTGGGGAAGTCGAGGGGGGGTCAGAATGCCAGGGGGAGGGGCAGATTGGCTGGGGGATCCGGAGGCTGTGTATCTATGCTGGGCAGGGGATTACAGCGGAGCGACGGGAGTGCTGAAAGGGGGGGCCAGTCCCGGTAGGCTCAGCTGAGGTAGGCGTGGGACTAGAGGAAGGGGGGAGCAGGCTATGGCTCCCCCGGACCATTGGGGCTCGGACAAGTTGAGGAGGTGGGGGGTTGGCAGGACATAGCTTTGCACATGGGATCTTCAGCAGGAGCAGGTGGTTCTGTCCAACAGGGTCAAATTGGAGGGCAATTACCTTGGGCAGTGGGGGGGAAGTTGGGCATGAGGTACAGGGGGCAAATGGGAGGGGGCGTGGTGTGAGGGGCCGCGGCAGCGAAGTCTGGCTGCAAAGGGGCTACTATACAGCAGGCGGTGCGGAAGCTTGGGAGTATTGGTGGGAGGGGGGTCAAGGATCATCTCGGGGGGACTGGGTGGGTGCATGGCAGCCGGCTTGGCAGTCTTTCCCCCCCCCCCCCCTGTTTTTTCTTATATCCCATCCCAGCGAGCAGTGACAGCTGGGAGTACAAAAAGGAACGTCAGGAGCTGCGCAATGGCTAGGTGGACCGAGGAAGCCAGGGAGGCATCCGGGTGACCGGCAGCTGAAGGGGACCGAGAACCAGTGCAAGGACCTCTGCAGCAAAGTGCGGCTCAAGGGGACCAGGAGCCAGCTGCCAGCCAGTCAGTGGCAGGGGACGGAGCAGCAGGTGAGTCCCGGGCAGGGGGGCAGGAACAGGGGAGGTTGGGAAAGAAAGCGCACAAAAAGAGAAAATATTCACGTAGACGGCGGGTGAGTTCAAGTTCGTCCTCGTCGTCATCGGGGGACACAGAGTCTTCGGTTTTGGGGCGGATAGCGGTGGGCGGCTGCAGGGCAGTAGTTGTGTGATTGCGGAGCAGGCGGTCAGCTCGGGGGTCTATACGGCATCCTATTCAGAGTTGTGGGAGGGAGTGCCAAAAAGCTGCGCCGTAAGATAAGGAAGGGACGTTATATTGATATATTTCGGTTGTTGGAGGGCAGAAGGAGGTCCGGGGAGAGTAAAAAGAAGAGGAAGGAAGACGAAACGGCGGGGTGGTTGAAGAAGGTGTCTAGAAACGTGGTAAATTGGGCAAAGGCCTTTTTACGTTTGGCCAGTGTGTGGGGGCATAGGCACCCGTCCCATTATGGGATGTTGTTGGCGTATGCAGATTCCATATTGGAAGCGTCGCAGATGCATGAAGGGTGGGCGTGGCTGAACTATGATGAAAAGTTCAGGGATAAGATGGAGGAGAGTAAATCGTTGTCGTGGGGTACACAGGACATCAATCTTTGGCTGACGCAGATGTCGGCCAAGCCTGGAGGTGGGGGCTTCGGGGGGACGAGAAGCGGGGCAGCAAATAACACGGGCGGTGGGTGGCCCTTTCGTGCGGCGGGGAGCGGGCAGCAACCGAGAGGTGCAATGGCAGGTACCAGTGACGTGTGTTGGAGATACAACAAATCCTCTTGCCCGTTCCCGGATTGCAAGTTTCGTCATGTCTGCTCGGTGTGTAGTGGAGCGCACACGTCCGTCAAATGTGTCAGAAAAGTCCCCCTCCCCAACGGGGGGGCAGCCCGCTAAGTAGCACGTAGCTCCAGTCCTCGGCGGCGACGCCCATAAGGATAGAAGCAATGCGGCCGTGGCTTCATCTGTATCAGAGGCGTCGAGATAGGGAGGTCTTAGAGGAGGGTTTTCAGCAGGGTTTCATCATACCGGTGGTGGGGGAGATGGGGGGTATTAGGGCCAAGAACTTGCAGTCCGTGAGATGTTTTTCTGGTGTGGTACAGAAAAGGTTGCGGTGTGAAATTGAGTTGGGTAGGATTGCGGGCCCATTTGCAGAGGACCCCTTCGAGAATTTTGTGGTCTCCCCATTGGGGGTTATTCCAAAGCAGGAGCTCGGAAAATTTAGATTGATTCATAATCTATCATTTCCCGAGGGGTCTTCGGTAAATGATCACATTCCCAGGGAGTCCTGTGTGGTTCGTTATGCATCATTCAATTCTGCAGTGTGTCTGGTGCGAAAATGTGGTAGAAGGAGTTTGATGGCAAAAGTCGATATCGAGTCGGCTTTCCGATTATTACCGGTGCACCCTTCTGCATTTCATTTGCTGGGTTTTACATTTGAAGGTAACAGTTATTATGATAAATGTATGCCTATGAGTTGCTCGGTGTCGTGCGCGTACTTTGAGAAGTTCAGCGCATTTATGCATTGGGTGCTGGTTAGGAGGGTGGGATGTGCGAATGTGATGCATTACTTGGATGACTTCTTATTTGTCGGGGAGGCTCGGTCCAGCAAGTGTCATGAGTTGTTGGAGGGTTTTGTGGAGTTGTCCAGGGAATGGGGTGTGCCTCTGGCAGTCAATAAAATGGAGGGCCCGGCCACTATACTTACATTTTTGGGGGTGGAGCTGGACACAATGGCTATGGTAGGGTAGCTCGCTTGCCAATTAAGAAGGTTGTTCAGCTACGGGTGTTGGTGGCCAATGGGATAGCGTCCAAGAAAATGACATTGAGAGAGATGCAGGCCTTGCTGGGATCTCTTAATTTTGCATGTAGGGTTATCCCAATGGGGCGAGTGTTTTTGCAGCAGATTGCGGTGGCGACCGCAGGGGTGACTAAGCCACATCATAGGATTTGAGTTTTGCAAGCCATGCAGGAGGACCTGCGGGTATGGGATTCATTTTTGAGGGAGTTTAATGGCACTGTAGTGCTGCGGGAGGCTGCAGTGTCCATTGTAGAGTTGGAGCTCTTTACAGATGTGGCGGGGGGGGGGGGGCGTGGGGCTCGGGATCTACTTTGGTGGGTCGTGGTGTGTGGGTGCATGGCCGCAGGAGTGGAGGGACGCGGGTTTGACTAGCAACATAGCTTTTTTAGAGTTGTTCCCGCTGCTGGTTGTTCTGGAGCTGTGGCCTGACAGGTTGCAGCATCGGAAAGTGGTGTGGTGGTGCGATAATGCTGCGATGGTGAGTGTTATTAATAATTACTCGCCGCGATGTTTGCGCATAACCGCACTAATGAGGGAGGTGGTGTTGGCATGCTTGCGAAAGAATGTTTATGTTCGCGCCAAGCATATTCCGGAATGTACTAACAGGATTGCTGATGCTCTTTCCCGTTTTAAGTGGGACCTGTTCCGAGACTTAGCACCGGAGGCGGACGCCATTGGAAAGAAGGTCCCGGAGAGATTGTGGCAGGTTGGCCTGAAGAAATGCTAAGCCTACTGCGGAGCGCGGTGGCCCCAGCAACATGGGCGGCTTATCAGAGGGGATGCAATGAGGTGGTGGCCTTTTTACTGGCGAATGGATGGAAGAGCGGGGGTGTTGTGGACCAACTAATGGGACAGTATGTGGTGTATGCAAAGAGGGCGGTGTCCAGGGCATCAGTACGGGCTCAGCTGGTGGGGTTCACCTTTTTTGCCAGGGCTCTGGGCTGGGAGCCCGCAGGCGGTGGGTTCCTGACCTGCCGGTTGATGCAGGGCTGGGAGCGTTCCCGCCCGGCCGCTAAGGATAGCAGGCTCCCTATAACCTACGAGTTGCTGTCCAGGATAGTGGAGGCATTGCCAGCGGTGACCAAATCAGGCTATGAAGCGACTTTGTTTCGAGCAGTTTTTATTCTGGCCTTCTATGGTGCCTTTAGAGTAGTTAAGCTTGTGGCCAACTCCAGCAGGGCGGCAGCTGGGGGAGGGTTACAGTGTAAGCATGTGAAGCTGAAGGAAGGGCGGCTGTACATATGGTTGGCGCGCTCTAAGACAGATCAGAAGGGTAAAGGCTGTTGGATTACTTTGACAGCCATGCAGGGGTCGTGAACATGCCCGGTAGCAGCCACGGTGGCATATCTGCAGGGCCGTCCGAGATTGCTTGGGCAGTTCTTTCTTCATGAGGATGCTCAACCATTGATGAGGTTTCAGTTTACAGCTGTGCTGCGCATGGCTATGGAAGGAGTGGGGAAGGATCCGCGACAATTTGCCCCGCATTCTTTCAGAATCGGCGCGGCAACGAGTGCGGCGGGGGCGGGGCTGGGGGGCTGTGTGATTCAACGCATCGGCAGATGGCGGTCTCAGGCCTTTCAGGGGTATGTGCAGCTGTAAAAAAAAACCCAACAACAAAGGGGTGCCGGGGCGTTGCCTAACTGTTGGTTTTCTTTACAGATGCAGCACAGTGCCCGATTCGCTGCTGGGTCATCGGTCACTCTTGTGTATTGGGCAGGGCAGCGAGCGGCAAAGCATCTGGTGGGGCATAACCTAGGATCGGATGGTGGCGAGGTGACCGTAATATGACTGGGCGAGAGGGGGCTGCGGTGGACCCAGCTTTTACCTTTGCTTCGGCATCTCGGGAGAGAGCCTGCACTCATATTGCTGCATTTGGGCGGCAATGATTTAAGCGCATGGACCTGCAAGCAATTGATTTGAGCAGCGAAGAGGGACTTGTCCGTGGTTCAAGAAATGTTTAGAGAAACTGTTATTTTGTGGTCTGACATTATTCCAAGGCCTTCCTGTAGAGCGCAGCGGAGGTGGTCCAGAGGGTTGGCAAAGATAAATAGGCAGATCGGCCGCTGGGTGTGTGAGCAAGGTGGGTTCCCAATCATGCACCCATAGGCCGAAGTGGATTGTAAGGGCTTGTTTAGGCAAGACAGGGTGCACCTATCCCCGGTAGGGGTGGACCTGCTTCTAAATGACTGGCAGGAGGCGTTGGAAAATGTGTTAGCTCAGGGATATAACTGGTCATAGCTGGGTTAGGGGGGGGGGAGCGGCAGGGTGATGAATGTCATCTGTGCCGGTGGTGCGAACCCGGAGGGTCCGGGAGCCGGGGCCGGAGCCGGAGGCGATACGTAGGCAGGGGTGTGGGGCCCCCGCCAGGGCAGCCCCTGTTGGGCTTTTGCTAATCATATGGCTAAGCCGGAAAAGGGGCGGTTTGGTTAACTTAGCCGTGGGCCTGTCCGTGGCGGTTGCGGAGTGGAGGCTCACCTTGCTAATCACATGGCGGGTGAGGCCGGATCCGCTCGAATGTATATTTATGTTGAATTGGATGGTTTTGATGCTAAAAGTTAAAGGGAGGCCCTGGGGCAAAGTCCCTCGGTGGCCTCTGTAACCGGGTTGGCCGGCCGTGCACGGTCCAAGGACTTGGTGAGGTGCGGGGTCGCGTGCGCATGCCACGGGGGCGGTGCGGCACAATTTCAAAAGGATTGGCCCCGCGGCCTGAAGGATGGCCGCAGGAGCCAATGAGGTGGCTCGCTCAAGCAAGCGAATTGTTAGCGCGAGGGGCAGCAGTTGGGGGGACAGCATTCACGGCCGGCATCGGTGGAGCTCGACCGTGGCAGGTGTCCCTTCCATCCCACCCCGGCATGAGGGACGGCGGAGTGGGAGAGGGTTGTTGCAGCGGGGGGGGGGGGGGGGGGGGGCAGGAACCCGGAGGGTCTGGGATCTGGAGCCAGAGGCGATACATGGGCGGGGGTGTGGGGCCCCCACCCGGACAGCCCCTGTTGGGCTTTTGCTAATCATATGGCTAAGCTGGAAAAGGGGCGGTTTGGTTAACTTAGCCGTGGGCCTGTCCGCGGCGGTTGCAGAGTGGAGGCTCACCTTGCTAATCACATGGCGGGTGAGGCCGGATCCGCTCGAATGTATATTTATGTTGAATTGGATGGTTTTGATGCTAAAAGTTCAAATAATGCTGCGACCGGTTTTGAATTCCCAACCATTGTCTGACTGGTGTTTGTGTGGAGGGGAGGTGAAGAGGAAGTAGGCAAAGTGTAGAGTGAAAATGGGGGTTGGGGGAGGGGGGAGGAACGAGCACGGTTCGGCATGCCTCGGTTACAAGGTGTCATCTATTCTACAACTTCACCATGTAAACTCCAATTCTTCCTGTGCTAAAGGCTGACGGTAAGACATAGATTTGTGCAAGACTTACGAGCAATAAATTGCCAATTTTTCCCTTGGTACCTAATCCACATGATATCTGGACACAGATAACTACAGGGACTACTTGGTTCTCTGTTGTGGATTTGAGTTCTGCTTACTTTTCAGTGAGAATTAGCAAGGAAAATCAATTTTTTATTTGCTTTCCAATTTGACAATAAACAATATACTTGGACCACTTTGTGTCAAGGGTACACCGATAGTCCTAAGTATTTTGCGCAGGCCCTAAGAACTGCACTGCTTGATGTAAGGCTCGACCATTCCTCTTTAGTTCAGTATGTTGATGATTTGCTTTTATGTTCACCAAATTATGAGATTTGTTTGTCAGATTCCTTGTCTTTATTGTCTCACATTGCTGATTTAGGATTGAAAGTCAATTTGTCAAAACTGCAATTTGTATCTCAAAATGTTATTTTCCTGGGTGTTGTCCTAACACCATCTGGTGCAATTACCTCTGCTAGATTGAAACCTATTCTTTTATTGTCTTTTCCAGCAACACCAGTTTTACTGCGCAGATTTCTGGGTTTGTTAATCTTTTGTAAACAATGGCTAGCAAATTTCTCAGACCTTACTGCTCCACTTTATGCTCTCATTGGGAAAGAAGGACCTGAAGGTCTCATTGTACGTACACTGCTACATTGGAAAGCCTTTTTGAATATAAAGTCTGCCCTGGAAAATGTGCCATGATTGTCTTTGCCAGACTATTCTCTGCCATTCAAACTGTATGGGCTATTTCTGATTCCTCTGCTACCTGTGTGCTTTTACAAGCTTTCCCGACTGGTCGCAAGCCAGTAGGCTATTTCTCAAAGCGATTTAACTCAGTAACTTTGGGACTCTCACCATGTCTCCATGTTTGCGGACTCTGGAATTAACAATTTCTCAGCCTCATGTTACAGTATCTACTACATCAAAATGCAACCCTTCAACACTTCTAGCTCTATTGAAAGATCTTGTGGAGGATGATGGGTCTCATGATTGTTTTCAAGCCATTATGCAGACCAAGAAGCACAGCAAGCTGCCCTCCAAGCATCAGTGTCACCAACATTGTTGCACTTAACACCATCTAACATGACTTTGTTTTCCCTTTCATCTCTCTTACAGCACTATCAAGATACTCCCTTTGAAGCTCAGACTCTGTGGACTTCATGGGGTGTGACCTGTGATGCACAGGGCTACTGGAAAAAGGATCATCTGCTCATTTGCCCTGACGGTCTATTGTTTCCACTTGCCCTGTTCCTGCATCATAAGCTTCATCTGTCCGCTGTGGCTAGGAATCATGCCTTTTCGGTTCTCCGGTATCACCTTTTTTCTGGACCCTTTTTGTTTTTGCAGCTTGATTTTACAGACCTGTCCTGTGCCAGAGGGGGGAAACGGTATTTGTTATTGATCACTTGTCTTTTCTCCAGATGGGTAGAAGCTTATCCCCTACCAGTGTCTCCATCAAATTACTGCTCACTCAGTTTATTCCTGTTTGGGGTGTACCTTTTGTTCTTTCTTCTGATCAGGGTCCAGCCTTTATTGCGAGTGTCTGGGAGGGTATTGAACAATGGTTTGGTATTAAAAGACAACTGTACACTCCTTATCATCCGCAAAGCTCTGGCCAAGTGGAACACATGAATAGGACACTCAAAAGTCACTTACGCACTCCGACACAGGATTGGGATACAGATTGGATAGAAGCCCGATCCTATGTCAGAGTGCGTAAGTGACTTTTGAGTGTCCTATTCATCTGTTCCACTTGGCCAGATCTTGGCACATTTTCCAGGGCAGACTTTATATTCAAAAAGGCTTTCCACTTTAGCAGTGTAGGTACAATGAGACCTTCAGGTCCTTCTTTCCCAATGAGAGCATAAAGCGGAGCAGTAAGGTCTGAGAAATTTGCTACATGTGTGCTTTTACAAGCTTTCCCGACTGGTCACAAGTCACTTACGTACTCTGACACAGGATTGGGCTACAGATCGGATAGAAGCCCTTCCTTTTGCCCTTATGGCAGTGTGTAGTTTCCCCCAGCATGCTCGAGGAGGCCTGACACCGTATGAAATAGTTACTGGACGTCCAGCTACTTCTCCACATGAATTGACAGTAATCCCAGATCCTCAACTGTTGCGCAGCGATATCTTGACTCATGATTGCACTCAGTCTTGTCTGTTTCCCCTTTATTGCAGGTGAATCCTCAGCAAGATACTCTTTCAGAGTCAGCGCATCCAGAATTGAAGCCAGGGGATTGGTAAAAGAACTTGCATCCAAAGACACTTTTGGCTCCCAAGTTCCTAGGTCCATTCCATGTGCTCCTGGTGGGATACTCAGCTTGTAAAGTGGAAGGACATTCTCATTGGATACATCTTACACAGTGTAAAAAGGCTCCTTCACAGGATCCAGAAGGTGGTTCCCTGCATCTGTGAATCAAGAGAGGTGTCTTCTGTTGCTTGCAACGCAGAGACTCATTCAGACTTGGACAACAGTGATATTGCAGAAAAAACTATCATGATTAAGTGCTTTTTGAATGAACTAATTATGTAAGAGACCTTTTCCAGCATCTATACTGCTGATTAGGTTGATAAAATTAGTTTGAGTTAGTGCTTTGCTGATATATAAACAATGACCTTTTGGCACTTAACCTCTACTTTGTGAAGAGATTGGGAGTTGGGTGTGGTTATAGTTATAGTGTTTATCTTCATAGTACTAAGAAGGATAGTTGTGTTTTCATTTTTCTCAGAACATTTATTTTTGGAGTAATTTATAGTGATAGAAGGATTTTTGATAGTAAATGGATTAGGGTAGTCTGATGTGATGGAATGTGTTGCTTTGATGAATATGGAAAGGAGACGAGATTTATGATAGACTTTGCAGTGTTAATATATTCGAACAGCTAGTGTTTTTTTTCTATCTGTATGAGTTGTACTATAGTATGGAATGGATTTTCTGAGACGATGGATTGGGATTGGAATGTATTTTACACTGAAGTAAGAACCTTAGAAGCAGACAGTACAGATATCAAGCCTGGCAGCATTTTGTGTGTTTACAATAGCTCTTTAGTGAAAGATACTGTGTGCAGTTATCTGGCGAGAAGACCTTGACTGTAAGTTTTGTTAGAGAAGTTTCATTTAAACATATAGTTTATAGTTAAAGTACAGCCTGAATGTTGCAAATTCTTTTCTTTTTCCCTGTGAATATATAATAAGAACAACTTCTGATTCCAATTGGCAGTAGAATTATTGAGAAATAAATCTGCATGATCGTAATTTTATGATGTTTAAGATTATTTGGATTTCACAAGTGTGATAGAGGAGGAAGAACGAACATTAACCATTTCTTTATTTGTGTGCAGCAAATATGTTTAATCCATGATGTGTAAGTTTTGTTTCCTAGTTAAGAAAATTTGTCTGCTGATTTCATTCTGTGTGTCAAGAGATTAGAGTAGCACTGTTCTGGTCTATTATAAGCCACCTACAAGAGTCTACTGGATCTTAAATTCTTATAATATGTGTTTCAGTTTTGTAATTCTGGAATGACCCCTGCAGAACTGATTTTTGTTGCTACTGGAATAGGTACTAAATTAGTATCATTGACTGAGGTAAATTCAAGTTGTAAATACATTTCCCTGTGCAAGAAATTAATTGGTCTTGAATAAAGTGTTAACAAAGAGAAGTAGTAAACAATGACAACTGAATTTCGAACTGGTTTAAATTCTGTTTTGAAAGTTTTGTGATTATGAATACATTACCTTTTGTGGAACATAATCCTTGGAATTCTATGTAATGACCTATATGTATTTGATCCTTTTGTTTTATGTCCTGATGTCCGTCCTTTGTGAGCTGAGATATCTATGTCTCCTTAAAACTCATCTCTTCTCTTCTGCTTTTAACCTTCCTCCCTGGTCCTTAATCTCTTTCGTTGCTTATGTTATTCAACCCTGTTTCTACTTTCTTTTTCTTTTTTCTTTTCTTTCCTTTTCTTTAGTTTATTGTAATTTCTTTTCCGTTTCTGATTTACTCTTTATTTATTATTATAAACTGCCCCAGACAATGTTCAGGGTAAAGAGTCAAACCATTACCTGAGATAAGAAAGCTTTCCCTTTTGGTAAACAATTGAAATAAGTTTAATTTATTTGCCATAAACTGTCAGTAAAAGTATGTTGCAAGATAACTTGGTATACATATATTCAAATAAGTTATAATCATTTAGTGCTAGCAGTAGATGTATTGTAATTAATTAATATTAAATTAGATAAGATAATTCTGTTGAATTCTATATTGCCATTAGCAGTGGTGCTTATTTGCAATTGTGAGGAATCAGAGTAGTGGTGAGTTTTGGTTCTGCAAATTATATATTACATGCATTGAGTCCTATGGGCCGAAGATGGCGACTACTGTGAATGAAAGGAAGTCTGCAATGCTGCTGAAAGCCGAATAGAAACAAGGATCAGGTATTCCTGCACTGCTACAGAAAGATATATATGCAGCCAAGAAGCTGGGTAGACATCACTGAAACTGTCCAAGATGTGCATAGTGCAGCCCAAAGTGAAAAAGAGAATGCTGCTGGAGAATTACAGTTGTAACTAGTGTCATGATGTTGTGAGCATAAATCTCGAACTACTGGAAGATCTATGAAGCGCAGTTGGCTACTGTCAGATATTTTGCTTGTAAGAATAATTGGTAGAACCTTACTCTCTATATACATTCTTACTGAGACCTAGCAAGGGCAAACAGTGTCATATAATTTTGGTTAATTTGGAGGATGCTTGTAATCCTTTCTATATTGTCAAATGGAGCATATGTATAAAGACTTCTTCCAACCAGCAAGATGGAGTTCGTCTGTGAACCTGATGTAGTGCTTAGGACTGAAGTATGTGAAGAGAAAGATGTTCTCTACTATGGCAGAAGATTTATTTTGGACTTGGATATGCTTGGGCTATCATTTATTTGTAGTGATTCTGTCCAGAATCAGAGGGGGGACTGAAAGGAAGCTTGTCTGTACAGGGCTGTGTAAACAGTGAGGGTACTTAATAACATTATATTACTGAAAGCCCTCAGAAAGAATTAACACCACAGATTCAGTAGCTCAGACATTCCAAGGCTTATTACTCAGCAACAACCTTGAAAGACTCTACTGAAATAACTAGGCTGAACTTTCCTAAAACAAAGACACTAGGTTTGTTATGAAAAAGATAGTGCAGGGAGAAGCTGTCTCTTCAGTCTCTCAGTCTCGAATCAGAGATATCAAAACTGCTAGTGTTAGAATTATTGTTTAAGAAGTTATGTCTGGGAATACATGTATGTCTCCTCATGATGATCTATGCTAATAAGATCTGACCTATGACATAGAGACATAGAGATGCACATTATGAATATACGCGATGCTTGACGTAGAACAATAAGGAGAAAATTATGCTGTGTAATGGAATTTTGACCTATAAATAAAATAGCTAACCTCTGTGATGGCAGGGAGACATGGTGTAAGCTTTGATCTCCCTCCCAAAGCTTTGGTGGTTTTAATATTACAAGTGTGTTTTGTGTTGTTAACCATACTTTCTTCCTTCTCATTGCTCTGGAAGTGGACATCTGTTACCCAAGAACTCAGGTGCTGTTGCCGATGAGGGGAGGTGCAGAGTACACAAACAATTCACTGCCATAGAACTCCTTCGTACATTCAAGAAGATCTTTTGCCATCATTTGGTTCTAGAATGATTCAGAGGAAGGCTACAAAAGTGATTTGGAGCCTATGCCAGAAGATTTATGAGAAGAGACTTGAAGACCTAAATATGTTTATCCTAGAGGAGAGGAGGGACAGGGGAGATATGATACAGACCTATAAATACTTAAAGGATATTAATGAACAAACAAACCTTTCTCAAAGAAGGGGAAGCTTTAAACCTAAAGGGCATATAATGAAGCTGCAAGGCGGTAAACCTAAAAGCAACATAGGAAATACTTTTTCACTGAAAGGGTGGTGGATGCTTGGAATGCCCTCCTGTTGGAGGTGGTGGGGGCAAATACAGTGACGGAATTCAAAATGGCTTGTGACAGACACAGTGGATCTCTTTATAGCAAGAGGATAAAATCAAAGCAAACTTAAATATCTCTTATACTTCAATAAATAGAGCAGGGTGACCTGCACGGAGGTGGGTACAACCCTAAACAAAAGCAGAGAGGGGGGGTTACTTGCACGGAATAGTGTGTAGAACCCTAAACAAAGTCATGGGGGGAGGGCGACTTGCACCGAACAAGTTAGAACCACTCTAGGCACCTTACTGGACAGACTAGATGGACCATACTGGTCTTTATCTGCCGTCATATACTATGGGCCCGATTTTCTAAAGGCATTTACTCGGTTTACAGACCTGTAAACCATATAAATGCTGCTGAATAGGATATTTAATGACACTAATATGGTTAGTGCCGCTAAATATCTCCAACTAATGCCACTATACACCCTGATGCTAGTTGCTTAGCATCAGGGCATGTCGTGGGCATTTTGTGGCACGTCGTGGGAGGCAAGAGTCTCTAACTGGTTAGAAGTGATATTGCACTGCTACCCGGTTAGTCACCTGTGGGTAAAACTAGGCAAAGCTAAAGCTGGCCTAGTTTTACCCGCAGGAGCTAACCGGGTAGTGGTGCAATATTGCCTCTACCCAGTTAATTTCTACGGCGTTACATATGACCCTGGCATTGAATATCCAGGGTTAGAGGTTGGTGGCATCAGCTATGCATCATAGCGGTGCATAGCAGTCTCAGTACAATATAGGGCCCTATGTTTCTATGTAAGAACTACCCCCAGGTCTTGTTCCCCTGCAACAAGTGTTGTAGAGATCTAGCATCACTGTCAATGCTTTATAGAACTTAGATATAATCCCCTTATCTCCCCATCTTCTCTTGCACAAAGCTTCAAAAGATGTCTTACCCTTCTTCATATTCCTCCCTATCCTGCCAGTCTTGAGGTAATGCCTTAAAAATAGCTTCACAGTCCATCCAAGCCAACCCATAAGTACCTTGCAGGGACTCAACTCAATGACTTCTCCCTGTTAGCCCAGGAGGAAATCCCACATTACCTTAATAGGCATCAAAAAGCATTCCTGTTTACCTTCTAACAGCCTACCCCTTACTTTCCCACAAAGTTCAATTGAGAAGCTTGTAAAAATGTTCTCCACCCCCATTACCCCCCCCCCCCCCCCGGGCACTCACACCAATATCCTAATAGCCCTTCCCCACACCTGCACAGCTACAAAATATCACTTCCACTCAGGAACCCCCAACCATCTCTGTCCCTTGCTCATACTCAAAGTTTTCCTCATCATCCTAGGGGAGCAACCCTTCCATATATACCTAAACATTTTCCTACTAACCCTCTGAAATACCCCCTCAGTGATGGCACCTGGAAGAGATACAGCAGTCTCAGCAACATCACCATCTTCACACTGGCAACACGCCCCAGCCAGGAGGTATCTCTCCAAATCCTCACCCAGCCTTTCCCAAACCCCTTTATAATTAGCCTGATATAACCTTGATGGATGCAATGTGAGCTGCACCCCCAAGTACTGAATACTCTTCCTTGACCTTTTCATTTCAAATCTCTCTCTAAGCCTTTCTTCCAGTACAAGAGGCACCCTTAGAGGTAGAATCTCTGATATCTGCATGTTAATCTTAAATCCCGACAGTCTCCCATATTCCTGCAGCTCCCACACTATAAGCAGTAAGGATATATGTGGCCTGCTCATGGAAAATAATATGTCATCCGCGAACAACATTATCTGATAGTCTTCCCTGTCCACCTCAATTCGATGAATATCCACACTAAACTGTGGGCTGCTAATGCTCTATGACAGGGGCGGCTCAAGGCAATCTGCTGCCTGAAGTGTGAGGGATGAGAAGGCGCCCCCCCCCCAAGCATGCACGCCCCCTCCCCCCCCCCCCCCCGGGTGGGGATCTTTCTCAAAACTCCAGTCAGAGACTAAACCAAATCAAAAAGTCAATTAGATAATGTGGAGCAAATGCAAGATGTTCACACACCAAGGAATTAAAAGAAAGAGTGAGAACCACAGCAGTTTATAACTACAAATTATAATTCATTTGTATTTTCTTATAAACTGCGTTATGGTGCTTGCTTTTTCTTTTTGAACATACATTTTGCATTCACAGAACCCCCTCCTCAACAATGGATGCAGAGCAGAGATAGGACATTCACCCACAGAACTCAATATAGTAAAAAAAAAAATCTGATTCTGGACATCTCAGCAACAACAAACCTTCTCCAGTACCAGGCATATTGGGAACTAATATAAAACCCTACTAAAGTCACTAAGATCTGAAAGGCCAAATCTACCATACCATACCAGCATATACTTCCAAAACTCATACAATAAGGGACCTACCAAGAAAAAAGCAGCACTATAAACACTGCAATGGGCCTCAAAACATCTATGTACCTATTTGAAAAGCTGAACAAGTCAAATTACTATAATACAGATCCCTACGTACAAACTTCATGTTAACAGAACATCTGGCCTTGGTTGCACACTCAGAAAACAGACCATCACCAAGTACAGAATAAGTGACCACAACCTAAAGCAAAAATAAAAATATGTAGACAAAAATTAAAATGAAACCCCAAGAAGCCAGACTCCGCATGCGGTGCCACACCAGATAAGAGATGCAGTTCCCCATACTATGTGAAATATAGATAGCACAAAGTTCAATCACTAAATTGAAAATAAAATTATTTTTGCTACCTTTGTTGTCTGATGATTTTTGATCATGCTGGTCCCGATCTGAGGTTTCCGTTTTCCTCTGTCTTCTCTTAGATCTTTCTATGGTCTATAGTCCATCTGCCATTTCTTGTCTCTCCTTTTGCTTTCTTAATTTTCTTCCATCAGCCTTTTTTTCAGTCCCAGTAACTCTCCCTAGTATCAGCCCCCTTTACAGCCTCCCCTCCCAGTACCAACCCCCTTACCTTCCCAGTACAGCCACCAGTCCCAGTGCCCTCTCCCATGTCAGCTCCCTTCCAGCTCCCCCTCTCCCCTGTCTATCCACCTTCCAGTGCCATCCCCGGGTGTCAGCTCCCTTCCAGCTTGCCCCCCCCATGTCTGCTCCCCTCCAGGCCCCCCCGGTCTGCTCCCTTGCAGCTCCCCCCCATGTCTGCTCCCTTCCTGACCACCCCCTTGTCTGCCCCCTCCAGCTCCCCCCCGTCTGCTCCCCTCCAGGCCACCCCATCTGCTCCCTTCCAGCTTCCCCCATGTCTGCTCCCTTCCCGACCCCCCTTGTCTGCTCCCTTCCCAGCCCCCCCTTGTCTGCTAGCTTCCTGGCCCCCCCTTGTCTGCTCCCTTCCCTTCCCTCCTCATCTCACCTCACCTCACTGATTCATCATAGAAAATCAAACGAAAGCAGCCGTGGAAACATTTCTCCGTTCCCGCGGCTCTGCTTTCAAACTGCTGGGTCGCGTGGAGCCCGCGAGGTGGGTGGGGGGGGGGGGGGGCCTGAGGTCATCGCTTCCGCCGCCCTTCCGCTAAGGGTGGCAGAAGCGATGACCTCGGCCCCCCCAGCTCCACGCGACCCAGCAATTTGAAAGAAGAGCCGCAGGAACGGAGAAATGTTCCCGCGGCTGCTTTCCTTTGATGGATGATGTCGGCGGTTCTATCTTAGGCAGTTTCTAGGGAGCAGCAAATCAGTGACGCCCCCTAGAAACTGCCGCCTGAGGCCACTGCCTCAGTTGGCCTAATGGTAGACCCGCCCCTGCTCTATGATTATAGCAAACAATAAAGAGGACATGGGGAAGCCCTGCTGCATGCCTTTGCACAGCATAATAAAATCAGAATAAGCACCATTAACCTTAACAACACCATTGGCCCATGATATATCACTCGCAGCCACCCCACAAAGGCCTGCCCAAAGCCCTTTTTCTCTAACGTCTTGAGCATAAAGCTTCAACTAACATGGTCAAATGCTTTTTCTGCATTTATTAATAGCAGCAGAGATGGCACGTCTATCCCTCGTGCTATCCACATCAGTTTTAAAACTTTCCTAATCTTGTCCCTCGCCTGTCTACCTGGCATAAATACTGCTTGATTAATATGGATCAAAGTCAATATCACAGAATTAAGACACTGGGCTAAAATGTTTGCTAAGATCTTAACATCAAGATTTAGTAAATATATAGGGCAGTACCCACCACAATGCCTGTGATTCCCCCCACCCTCCTTTAGTATCACTGTTATCCCTGCCCACCCCATTGTCTTTGCCAACCCCTCCCCATTCTTAACCTTATTGAACATACAAGAAGTTCCACAAAAACTCAGCAAAGGTTTTATAGAACTTGCTTAGTCAGTCAGTCCAAGTCTGGGGATTTCCAGGAGTCAGCATTGACTCAGAAGGCATAGATTGCATTGCATTGCAATGAGCAAATGGCAGCTCGTATCTCCCCACATCAATCTCCCTATCTAGCATCTCCATCACCTCAGGCAACAAACTCTGCAATGGAATTCAATCCAGGTAACTATCATATCCCCACAGACACTTCCTGCTGTGTTTTTAGAGCTCAGTGTAGAACTCCTAGAAATGCTTCTGGAGTTCTCCTCCTTTCCTTTAAAGCTCTCCCTGCCTCCCTCTAGTCCCTACCACCTTCCCTGCTCATGCCTCTGGCAAACCCTGTTGGCAACAATTGACCCACTTTATCTCCATGCTCACAATAAATTTGCTTCACCTGCATTAACAGACACTCTACCTTATCTATCAGCTCTGCCCTAAGCTTACCACTCACTCTCACAGTTTATTCTGTATCCTTTCATGCTGATACCCCAAAACATGATGCTCCAATCTCCCATTCTCAGCTTTCAACTCTTCTACTTTCTGTTTCCTTTCCCTCTTCTTTCACCTGCTTACTTCTCACCACAGCCTTAAATCTATCCCAGACTCCATCCTCAGAGACCTCCCTATTTGTGTTCAGTTGTAAGAACATCAGAAATGCCATACTGGGTCAGACCAAGGGTCATCAAGCATCATCAAGCCCAGTATCCTTCTTTCATCAGCAACCAATCCAGGTCATAAATACCTGTCAAGTTTACAAAAAGGTACACAGATTTCACGTTACTTATCCAGGGGTAAGCAGTGGATTTCCCTGATCTTCTTTAATAATGGTTTATGGACTTTTCCTCCAGGAACTTATCCAAAACCTTTTATAAACCCACCTACACTAACAGTTTTAACTACATCCTCTGTTAATGAATTCCAGAGTTTGGTTATGCATTGAATGAAAGAATATTTTCTCCAATTACTCTAAAATGTGCTACATTGTAGCTTCACTGAGTGTCCCTCCTAGTCTTTCTACTTTTTGAAGGAGTAAACAACTGATCTACGTTTACCCATTCCACTCCATTCATTATTTTATAGACCTCTGTCATATTTCCCCTCAGCTAACTGTTTTCAACGTTGAAGAGCCCTAGCCTTTTAAGCCTTTCCTTATAGGGGGTATCCTTCAATTCCCTTTACCATTTTGGTGGCTCTATTCTGTACTTTTTCTAATTCTGCTATATCCTTTGTCAAATATGGTGACCAGAACTGCACATGATATTCTAGTTGCAGTTGCATCATGGAATGATACGGAGGCATTGTTCTGTCCGTTCTGGCCCCTCCAACTCCGATTCCTTCCCCCAAACTAAAGGTGTTCCACAGGGCTCATCTCTATCCGCCTTGCTATTCAATGTCTATATGCAACCCATTTGTGATCTCATCCAATCATTTAATATCAACTGCCTGGTCTATGCTGACGACGTCTTGATGTACATGCCAATTTCGACAGAACATCTTGAACTATCCCCACTTATCAGGTGCTTTGACGCTGTCACAGACTGGCTAAATGCACAAATGCTTAAGTTAAATTTCAAAAAGACAGAAGCCCTCTTCGTAACCAGGAATCCGGCTTTTACTCCACCCCTGTCTATCAAAGTTCGCGATGCAGAGATCATATGCAAGACTACAGTAAGATACCTAGGTGTAACGCTTGATCAGCAACTTAATATGAAGGCTCATATCAAAAACATAACAAAGTCGGTGTACCATAAAATCCGGACCCTCCGCAATTTGTGTCAACTGTTAGAACCTGATGACTTCCGAACTGTCTTTCAGGCCCTAATAATGCCTCACTTTGACTATGCCAATGCGATCTTGTATGGTCTACCTAAGTGCACGACTAACCCCTTACAACTTGCAATGAATTCAGCTGCAAGAATCCTTCATGGAGCCTCAAGAAGTTCTCATATTACCCCAATACTAAAACAATTGCACTGGCTACCCATACAAGCCAGGATCTCATTCAAGATCCTAATTATGACCCATAAAGTCATCAATAAATACCCTGCTACTGCCATTACTGATCTAATTTCAATCACACCTCCCAATCGAGCAAGGAGATCGAATGCTGCAAATACTCTCATATTACCTAAGGTAAGCACGAAGTGTTCTCAATTCACTAGATCCAGAGCCTTCTCCTTCTTTGCTCCATCCTGCTGGAACGCACTACCAGAAACTATCAGAACCATCAGTGAACTCTCCCAATTTAGGAAGGCACTGAAACGGCACCTCTTTCTTCATCACTACGATGATGCAGTCTTCTCCACACACTCACCCACTCTCACATCTCAATGCAGCACCTCAAACTCATGCACGTCACATTCCCAGACTGATCACTCGCAATCACACCTTCCCCTCCAACCACCATGAGAAACTTATGCAGTGCCGCATAACTCATTATATTGTTGCATAAAGTAGACTGTATTTATTCATCGTGTCTCCTTGTTAAGGGACTGGTTATTTATACCCTATTTTACCTGTCATACCTGCTTAATGCATACCCAAGTTTAATTTTCCTGTTTAATGTATACCCAAGTTATTATACCTGTTTCACTGTAAGCACAAATCACGAAATTGAGATGTGCAACTCTTATGTCGAATAGCGCGGTATAAAAGAGACTGCAAATAAAATAAATAAATAAATAAATTGTAATTCTCCATTCCTTTCCTTATGATTCCTAGTATTCTGTTTGCTTTCTTGGCTGTAGTTGCACACTGAGCAGAGAATTTCAACGTATTATCCACAATGACGCCTAAATCCTTTTCCTGGGTGGTGGTTCCTAATGTAGAACTTTGCATTGTGTAACTGTAGTTTGGGTTGTTATTCTCTAAGGGGTAGATTCAGATCCCTGAATAGTGGGGCTGTACATCTGGGATGGACGTGCATCCCTCGCTATTCTCCAGGATTGTATTCAGTGGCAGCTGCTCCCCATATGCATAGAGAGTTTGTGTGGGGCATGCTAGATGGGGGCGGGAGGAGGTGGGACAGAGGGGGAGAGGGGATGGAGCATGGGTGAGCCGGAGTACCCAGATATACAGAGCCTATTCATTTCAGAGCCCTGTACGTCCTCCAGCAGCCATGTAGATGCCCGACTTATTCCACCTTGAAGGTGGAATACCTGCCAGGCGTGAGGGGTGGATCAGGCCCTTCAGCTCCTCCAAACACTTTGCGCCACCATGTGAGATGTCAAGCCATTCAATCCAGGCCATGGCTGCCCCCGGACAGCCCCCTGTCAGAATCAGCCTCTATGTGCATAACTTTGCACTTGTCCACATTAAATTTCACTTGCTATTTGGACACCCAGTTTTCTAGTTTATCAAGGTCCTTTTGCAATTTTTCACAATCTTCTTGTGTTTCCACAACATTGAATAATTTTGTGTCATCTGCAAATTTGATCATCTCACTTGTTATTCTGATTTCCAAGTTATTTATGAATATGTTAAAAATCAAGATTGGTGAGACAAGTCTTTCCTTGGCTAAATCCATGTTGACTCTCTGCCATTAATCCATGACTATTTACATGTTCAATAATTTTGTTCTTTATAATGTTTTCTACCATTTTTCCCAGTAGTGATGTCAGGCTCACCGGTCTGTAGTTTTCTGGATCACCCCTGGTACCCTTTTTAAAAATTGGTGTTACATTGTTGCCATTCTCCTATCTCCAGGTACTACAGATGATTTTAATGAAAGTTCAAAGTATTTCTTAACACACCTTCCCTCACCTTGCACTACAGATGCATCCTGAAGCACGCTATCATTCAGATGCCAAAACTTACATCCTGTATCTCCCTCTGCCATCCTCATTCTCGTGTAAACTGGTATATGATATGACCAATTGATACATTCTATTTCCACCTCTTCCACCCTCGACATCACCATACAGGAAGCTAAAAAATAACATACCCGTGAGTATATGCCATGTGGGTTTGAAAAAAAAGTGTAGTCCCACCCCCCAGGATGCAGTTCATGCAACAGATCTACCAAACCCCATTTTTTCATAAAAATCCTGACCCGCCATTTATCCCCCGCATGTCCTCCTCTTCCTCCCATAATACCCATCTCTGGCTTTAACATAATATTGAGGTCTCCCCCAACTATCTATTCATCTTTGGACCATGGTAACATAACACTTGCCGTATCCTTAATCATTCTATCCTTCTCAGTTGTTTGGCAGATACTGGTATCTCTGGTTCAATGTTCAACTGGCTTGCTTCATTTCTCTCAGACTATTCCTTCCTGTTACCTGTCAACTTTGTCTATTCTGATCCCCTATCTCTTCCCTGTGAAGTTCAATGGGGTTCTATTCTACCCCAATGCTTTTCAATATCTTCCTCAGTCGCCTTGCCACTTTGATTCAGGTTTTAAACATCAGTGCCTACTACTATGCCAATGATGTCTTACTTCTCTATCATTTGGATTCCCTTAGACCTGACTTTTCCTTTGTCAGTCGCACACTCAATCTTACCATCTTCTGGCTCTATACTAATCAACTTAAATTGAATTCCAAGAAAACTTCTGTTATTTGGTTCACTGGAAACTCTTCACCTTCGTTATTCATGCCCTCTATCGACAACTCACCAGTTCAAGTTACTTCCACCCTGAAATATCTCGGTGTTATACTGGGCTCTGATTTGTTGTTCTCACAAGCCATAAATTCAGTAGGGAAAAAGTCATTCTTTGCGTTACGTCCATGATGAACCATCCGTCCCTTCCTTGACTCCTCTGATTTAGCTTCTCTGCTACTTACTTGTGTTATAATTTGTTTAGACTATTTTAATTCCATCTTCAGTCGTATAGCTCTCTCTTTGTTAAAGCATCTTCAAGCAGTCCAGAACATAGTCATTTTCATGCTATCTTTTGCAGAAAAATTCAACCATGTTACTCCACTTCTGAAACACCACTATTGGCTAACCATTAACAGCCCAAGTTCAATAAAAATTATTGACTCTTGCACACAAGGTCCTTTCTACTGGCTCCCATGCTTATCTGTCCTCATTTCTACACTCCACCCCAGGCCCTTTGCTCTCTTCATGGTAACAGGTTACACATTCCAGTCCCCAACAAAGCCCACTTAGAATCTACGCACCATTCGGCTACTTTTGTGTGTCTACCTTATGGAATTCCTTGCTCTGATCCCTTCATCTTGAATCCTCTTTTACCTTGTTAAAGGTCCACATTAAAACTTATCTTTTTATCCCAAGTTTTTAGAGCCTAGGTTGTCTGGAACATGAGCTAACTCTCCTCTTCTCTGTCCTTACCTCTTCCTTTCCAATTATATTTTTATTACTTGCTTTCTTTTTTCCACTTTCCTAACAGTTTATGGCATTCCTTTCCTTTTCTTTTTATTTGTTTTTATGCTTGTAAACCACTTTACCTTTACATAGAAAATCAGTATATAAAGTCTTAAATAAACGTAAACATAACTATGCGTGTTCCACTTCATATGGTCGACTATTGGAACTCCTGCCTAGATGCTGTGATCCACTCTCCTACCTCTATCAAAACACCCCATAAGAAAAAGAATGCACCATGGTACTCTCCAGAGTTAAGAAAATCACTCCTCCTCCTCAGACAACTAGAAAGACGATGGCGACGTTCAAGAACAACTGAGAACCACGATGCATTCAAAACACAATTATCAAGGCATCGCTCATCCATATCCTCCAGTATGAAAAAATATTACGCAGGCAGACTACAGCGCTCCCTCAACAAACCTCACGAGCTCTTCCACATTGTGAAAACCTTATCAAAGGAACCCTCTCAGGGTGCTCCACCACACCTAGACCCCCAGGAATACGCCAACTACTTACGAAGCAAAAGTAATCAGCTTGATTCAACCTCTATACCCCCACTTCAGCCAACACCCCTACTCTGTCCCTACACCCGCACCTAGCCAGTTCTCAGGCGAGACCCAACACACTATCTCATCCTTTTCCACCCCAAATGACAGAGTCATTCAAGATACCATCTTAAAAATAAACCCTACAACATCACCCTCCGACCCCTGTCCAGCTTCCTGGATAAAGGCACTATGGGCTGATCTTAGCCCATTTCTAGCTAAAATAATGGATGTATCGTTCGCTACAGGGACTTTCCCCCACGCTCTGAAACAGACCTCCATCAGACCTCTCTTAAAAAACAGCAGGTTGGACCCCTCCTTGATGGAATCGTATAGACCCATCTCCAGCATTCCTCTCCTTTCGAAAGTCATCGAAAAGATTACCCAACGTCAACTACAAGATCATCTTGACTCCAATTCACCCTTGCACCCATGTCAGCACGGATTTCGTGAGTCACACGGTGTCGAAACCCTACTGACTTCCCTGTTCAATACTCTAACTATAGGCCTAAACAATATCAGACAAGGTTTTGCTTTAATCTTCATGGACATTGCCGCGGCGTTCGACACTGTTGATCATGAAGTTCTCCTGTCACGTCTTAGAGAGAAGGGAGTTCATGGATCCGCCCTCTCCTGGTGTTCCTCATATCTCAGAGACCGTTGGCAACATGTTCGTTCTGGATCTTCAACCTCTGACCCCTTCCAGCAAACCAAAGGTGTGCCACAAGGCTCCTCCCTTTCCGCCTTACTTTTCAACGTTTATATGCAGCCTATCTGTGACCTCATCCACTCTTTTAACATCAACTGCCTGGTCTACGCCGATGATGTCCTTATGTACATGCCATTCTCAACAGATCTCCTTGACCTCTCCCCACTAATCGAGTGCTTCGATGCGGTTACAGACTGGTTAAAATCACAAATGCTTAAGATAAATTTTAAAAAGACTGAAGTCCTCTTTGTGAACAGAAACCCTGCATTCACTCCACCAAGGTCCATCAAGGTGCGTGACGCTGAGCTCATCTGCAAGACCACAGTTAGATACCTAGGGGTTACTCTCGATCAACAGCTCAACATGAAGGCTCACATCAGCAACGTAACGAAATCTATCTATCATAAAATCCGGACCCTCCGTCATTTGCGTCAGTTGCTTGAACCTGATGACTTTCGTTCAGTCTTTCAAGCCTTAATAATGCCCCACTTGGACTACGCCAATGCTATCCTCCATGGCCTACCAAAGAGCACGATTAACCCCTTACAATTGGCCATGAACTCGGCTGCAAGAATCCTTTATGGAGCCTCCAAGAGAACCCACATCACTCCAATACTGAAACAGCTACATTGGCTTCCGATGCAGTCCAGGATCTCTTTCAAGATACTAACCTTGACTCACAAAGCGATTAATAACAACTCCGCATCTTCTATCACCGACCTGATATCAATTACACCCCCTAATCGTGCAAGGAGATCAACTGCCTCTAACTCCCTTGTATTACCTAAGGCAATCACGAAGTGCTCTCAAGCCACTAGATCCAGAGCCTTCTCTTACTTCGCACCATTATGTTGGAATGCCCTACCAACAGACATCAGAACCATCAGTGACCTTTCTCAGTTCAGGAAGGCACTGAAGCACCACCTGTTCTTGCTTCACTACAATGTTTCTGACACCGTCTCACACCAACCCACCTCTACATCCCAGGTCAACACGTTAAACCCATGCGCTCTATAGTCTTAACACGAAGAGCGGCAATCTCACCTTGCTTCCGCTCTCATCAGGAATCATATAGCTGCACTTAGCGGCTTTGTATATAGTTGCCTTCTGTACATAGTTTATTATGTTCTCTGTTTAAGAAACCTGTTTAATGTAACCTGTTTAATGTTTAAGAAACCTGTTTAATGTAACCTGTTTAATGTATTGCCCTGTTCATTGTAAGCACTGATCAATTTTGTGAAGTGTAATTTCTGTTCACTGTAAACCGCGCTGATGTCGAATAGCGCGGTATAAAAGAAACTTTAAATAAATAAATAAATAAATAAAATAAAATAAGTCCACCAGTTTCTCCTCTACCTCTGCAAAGACGTCCGCCTGAATCCCATTATGGGCATATATATTAACTACTATAGATTCCTCCTGGGCTATCAGTGCCTTTATCATAAGATATCTCCCTTCCCTATTCCTGACCACTTGCTCAATCTGTACTCACAAGTATTTAGAGAAAAGAACCTTTGCCACCTTTCTACCCTGAGCATTCAATGCAAAATACTGTCCATGATATTGCCAAGACCCCGTAAGCCTCTCATCCCTTTTCCTCAAATGAGTCTCCTGGAAACAATCTAGCTTTAGTATCTTATAGGGCGAATTAAGATCCTTTACATTAAAAGTTATGTTTTAAGTCAATCCCCCAAATCCCCATCCAGAAGGCCTGCTCCACCACATCCCCATCCAAACCCCCTTCCTCCATTAACCTCCCAACCCTGCCCGCCCCCAAATCCAGTATCAACACCATCTTAGAGTCTTAAGATGAAGTCCCCACTAGCTGCCACACAGCCACCTCACCCCAGCTATCTCTTTCCACATACAAGCAAGAACTTGGTTGCAAGCAAGGTAATTCTGTGTGGCTTTTAACTATAATCTCTCTGCCTGAAAGCTCTTGAAGGGGTTTTGGTTATCATCTGTAAAAGCCAATTGTTTTTATTTTTCTATGCTGCAAAGGGGAATATTTTATGGTATTGGGCAAAAAGCTCTGTCAGTTAGAGTTCATTGTTTTTGCTCCATTCACAGCAAGCTCTTTGAATCTGCTGACCTCATCAGGTGTTAGTTCCCTCCCCACCCACCCCAACTCCCACCTACCCCATGTGAGCATTCTTGCTTTATAGGGCAGCTCCCCAATTACCTAAAAGTTTATAGGGCTACACACAGGGACTCTGAATAGCACTGTTAGAACACACTTAAAAAGGTTAACTGCATTTTCTCTGAAAGGACAGCAGAGGAACAGGCAGGTACTTTGGTAGGTCTCTCTCTTTCTTTAATTTCAACAGGTACCAAAGATCCACCAACTTGCACATGGCAGGGAAGAATCATATTGCCAGGTTTGTTGCCCCCATTAGAGTCTCTGCCGCTGTGCAGACAGAGATCCCTATGCCAGTTGAAGGACAAGTTCCATGTGCAGGATGCCTGCATGCTGAGGTTCTCAGAAAAGAAGTGGAGGAGCTGAGAGAAGAGGTGGTAAGGCTGAGGAGCATTCAAGACATTGAGAAGTACATTGATGAGATGCTTCTTGAAACATCCAAGCTCCCCAACAGAGGTGAAGAGGGGAGTCTGCAGAATGATGAAATCTGGATACAAGTCATCAAGGCCTGCAGAATCACCAATCCAACTCCTCCAGCCCTTGAATTGAAGAACCATTATGCAGCCCTAGAAGTGGAGGAAGTGAAAGCATCCTAGGAAAAGGAAGGAACAGAGCTTGAGCACCTCAAAGTTGCAGAATCAGTGATCACTAGGAAGCGAAGGGTAGTGGTGGTTGGTGACTCTCTTCTGAGGGGTACTGAGGCATCCATCTGCCGACCAGACAATGTTCAGAGAGGTGTGCTGTTTGCCAGGTGCAAATATCCGAGATGCTATGGAGAGTTTGCTGAGTCTCATCAAGCCTACTGACTATTACCTGATGTTGCTCATCCATGTCGGCACTAATGATATTGCCAGGTAGTCCTCTGAGTGTATCAAAAGTAACTTTATAGCTCTGGGACAGAGGATGAAGCAGATAGGTGTGCAGGTGGTGATCTCTTCAATCCTCCCTGCTGAAGGTAAAGGCAGAGGCAGAGAAGCTCACATCCTAGAGATAAATGCATGGCTATGTGGATGGTGCCTCGAGAGCGTTTTGGTTTCCTGGACCATGGGCTGATATTCCAAGGGCTGCAGAGCACAGATGGTGTCTATCTGTCCAAGAAGGGTTGACATGTCTTCAGTAACAGACTGGCTAACCTACTGAAGAGGGCTTTAAACTAGATTTGTTGGGGATGGGTGAAGAAAATCCCCAGATAAGTGAAACATTAAATACCTCTATAGAAATGGGTAAAAGGGGCAACATCTGGAAAGCATGGGAAATAAGATACCAGATGCTGAGGCTTTAATGGAACAGGCTGACATGGATTTAGTTGCAGTTACAGAGACATGGGATGTAATCATACCAGGCTATACCATATTTAGGAAGGATAGAGTAGGAGGAAGGGGAGGAGAAGTGGCACTATATGTAAAAACTAACATTAAAGCCATAGAATTACAGGACTTAAAAGGGAGAGAGGAGGCACTGTGGGTTAAACTAGAAAGAGGAAAAGAGAAATCTATTTGCATTGGCATGATATACAGACCTCCCTCACAGGGAGAAGAGGTGGATGGAGAGTTAATAGAAGACATACGCAGTATTGCCAGGAAAGGAGAAGTGCTATTGATAGGTGATTTCAATATGCTGGATGTTGATTAGAACATTCCTGCTGCAGTGTCATATAGAAGTAAGAAGATCCTGGATTCTCTACAGGGAGAACTATTCAGGCAACTGGTAACAGAACTCACACATGAAGGGGCCATACTGGACTTTCTGATGTTATAATGGGAAATCATCTTGCATCCAGTGATCACCAGATGGTGTGGTTCAGCATTAGGACTAGGGCTGATAAAATGCATTCAAAAGCGAGGGTCTTAGATTTTAGGAAAACTAACTTTGCCAAGATTAGCCAATACCTCAAGGAGTCGTTAGTGGGATGTTAACAGCTGGGGGATGTACAAAAAGTGTTGGCAAAGCTCAAAGGGGATATTTTAACGGTAACCAACCTTTTTGTTAGAAAGGTAAGTAAAGGTAAAAGGCAAAGGAGACTGCTATGGTTCTCAAAAGAAGTAGCTGAAAAGGTGAAGAAGAAGAGGGGGGCCTTCATGAAATACAAGAGATCACAGAGAGAAGAAGACAGACATCTATATTTGGAAAAACTTAGAGGAGCTAGCAAAGTAGTCAGGAAAGCAAAAATACAAAAAGAAGAAGAAATAGCCAATGCAATAAAATGTGGGGATAAGACATTTTTCAGAAATGTTAGTGAGAGGAGGAAGGACAAAAGTGGTATTCTCAGACTCAAGTGTGAAGGGGATGAATATTAGAAGCTGATGAGGATAAAGTAGAATTGCTTAACAAATATTTTTGTTCTGTGTTCATAGATGAAGAGGCAGGAACAGGACCTCAGAAAACACCCACAAATAGGAACAGAAGAGATGGGGATCTGGAACAATTTTCAGAAGACTGTGTTCGGGAGGAACTAGCTAAACTAAAAGTAAATAAAGTGATGGGACCAGATTGGATACATCCAAGAATACTGAAGGAACTTGGGGATGTTCTAGCTGCTCCACTAACTGATCTTTTCAATGCCTCTTTGGAGTCGGGAGTAGTGCCTGAGGACTGGAGAGAGGCACGTGATCCCTTTACACAAAAGATGTGGTTGAAAACTACAGACCAGTTAGTTTAACCTCTGTGGTAAGTAAATTATTGGAAACACTACTCAAAAAGAAAATAATGAGGTTTCTGGATTACAGGACCAGACGCAGCATGGATTCAGCAGAGGCAGATCTTGTCAGACAAATCTGATTGATTTCTTTGACTAGGTGACCAGGAAGTTGGACCAAGGGAGAACCCTAGATGTAGTGTACTTGGATTTCAGTAAAGCCTTTGACAAACTGAGCACCCTAGGGATGGACCCTAAAGTTACTGATTGGGTTAGAAATTGGTTGAGAGGGAGATGACAAAGGATACAGGTAAATGGAACTCACTCTGAGGAGAGGGAGATTACCAGTGGTGTGCTGCAGGAATCTGTCCTTAGTCCAATTCTTTTTAACATCTTTGTTAGTGCTATTGTGGAAGGGCTGTCAGGTAAGGTTTGCCTCTTTACGGAGGATATCAAAATCTGCAATAGAGTAGACACCCAGAAAGGGTGTCTACTCTATTGCAGAAAGCGTCAAAACCCAACTTGCCGAGCCAGAGCCTTTCATCTTTGCTGGAGAATTTTAATTTCTCCAGCTCTTTCACACTGACTTCACAGTCAGCAGGGATTTGCAATTGTCTACACTTCACAGAGGTAATTTTGCAAGTTTTATAGCCTTTTTTATTACTGTCCATGAGCAGAACTCGCTTATGCAGCCATTCTGTGATGTCACTTCCTCCCATATTTTATATTTTGAAACTTAATAATGTATTTGCAAGGAAACTGTAACAAAAAGGAAGCATGAATAGCTTACACTTCTTGGTGCAAAGCTATACATTTTTTCCTCCAGTCCTGAGAGGCCTTGCGAGAGGTCCAGAAATACGCATATCTTTCAGTCATGAGATTTCACGTCTTCTATAGAAAACCAGTCTCAGGATAAGATAGGCAAATTTGTTCTATTAACCACTTCATTCCTGGAGTCCTCTAGCAATCTGGAAAATGCCAGATTGTCCACTGAGATATTTCCATTTGTAATGACTTCACCAGTTCCAGTCACCATCTGCCCAGACAGCAGATAAATGGCCTTACTCATAGGTTGTATACCTTCTTCCTTGATCCTCAACTGGTTGTGAAATGGGAACTTGGAGAAAATTTATAATATATAGATTTAATACCCAGAAATGATTTTCCACCATCTCCAATTTCCTTTCTGAAAAGTTGGTCCCTTATGTTCCTAGTTGGTCTTTAAGGTCGCAGGCGTAGAATGTTTTGGTGGTTCCCTCACAGAAGATGTTGAGATAATTGGTCCATCGGAACAGGGCCTTTTCTGTTCAGATGCTGCTTCTGTGGAATATGTTGCCACATGAATTGCATCTTCGGTTGTTCCAGAAGGCATTACAATTTTGTTTTGTTTTTGAAGGCCTTTAGGAAGGGGATGGGAGCTAAATGGTTAATGATTATAAAAAGATATAGAATTGGGGGGTGGGTTTGATATGACTGTAGAGTGATGTATATGATATTACTTAAGAACATAAGATATGCCATACTGGATCAGACCAGTCCATCAAGCCCAGTATCCTGTTTCCAACAGTGGCCAATCTAGGTCACAAGTACCTAGCAGTTTCCCCAAAAGACACAGGTTCCACAATGCTTGTACTGGGGAAAGCAGTGGATATTCTGGGTCCACTTTAATAATGGTTTATGGACCTTTCCTCCAGAAACTTGTCCAAACCTTTTTTAAACCCGGCTACACTAACAGCTTTTACTACATCCACCAGTAGCAAATTCCAAAGTTTGATTACACGTTGAGTGAAAAAATATGCTTAGAACTTGCCTTATTCCTCTAAAAACACAATTACTCTTATATAAAACTCATGCATTTTTACCTAATGTGTTCTTTCCGGTGGTTGTATTGCTTGTACACTGCTCTAGGCGGAAGTTCGATAGGGTGGTTTATAAATGCAGCTAAATAAATAAATAGTTTATCTTGGATCAGTTCTGAGTGCACAGATGACAGCAGTATCCTTCTGTTCCAAAATCTGTGCTTGTGTCTTGCAGTCCTCTAATTCTCTAAGAGTGTAATCTTCCTTTAGTCTTGAGGCACTAATGTGGAAACAGTTTTCCAATGAGGCTAAGTCCAAATGAGGTCTTTTACGTAAGACATCCAACCTGGAAGCAGCAATAGATGTAAAAACAGGACTTACCTCCAGCCTGGGAGCATCCAATGTTGCTGCAGTATCCAAGAATGGCACAATTCTTGCAGCAGCCTCCACTACCCTCAATAGGTTCAAACTGTTAGCTGGTGGCTTCCTTGCAGATTTGGTGGCATTTTCTCTGTTCTCTCTCTCTCACACTTCCTCAGCCACTGTTTCATCCAGGTTGCTCAGGGCCATGAGAGCTTCAGGATTGCTGCAATCTCATCCAATCATCTGGGCTCAGAGTGACATTGAGCTCAGGCCAGAAGGGGCTCCTTATGATTCTCAGGACAGCAAGCTCATCTGCACCAGATGCTGCAACTGTGGTACTAATTAGGTGCTCCATAATGCTAGTTAAGTAAAGGACCCCCTAAGAAAGCTGGAGAGGTACCTCTCTAAGTTTCTCTTTCCTCTTTGGCACATTTGAATTAATAAAAAACAGCAAGAAATATAAAGTAAATAGTCTTTTAGCAAACTCGGAGCTCCAAACACATCCTTATCTCAAGCTGTCTTCTTGGCCTGGCATTTCTTTTTTTAATCTTTATTCACTTCTGTCTTGCCTAACTTGATGGGTAGGAAAAGGAAGACAAACTACTAAGCACCAACCTTCCTTAACTCCCCCTTTCCACAAATATCAATTGTTATATCCAATCAACAATTCAATAAAGGCAAACAGGCCTCAGAGAAATCTTCCCCAGCACTTGGCGAAACAAGTCACCATAGGGGTAGATGGTAAATTCCACATCATGGGCCCCAAGCCTTTTATAATTTATTATTCCAATTAAATATCACTAATTCTTATCAAATTATATCTCATTAAAAATTCACACCATCACCTAAAAGTACTTTTTCGGGATTTCAAAAAATTCTAATATACTCAATATGTTCCAAGTGTGTAAGAATATCCAATGCAGCACTGACCAGCCTCAAAGAGGCTATACAACCTACAAAGAAACAATAAAGGAGTTTTGTAAGGTGAGTTATAACAACATCTCCAATGTAAACAGTATACTCAACTTTGAGGTTCTGTTGAAAATTCCCACACCGTCACAGGACCACACACACTTGTTGCAATTTTCAAATGCAAAATCCGACAGCCAGAGAAGCAGAGGCAATGCCGAGACAGTTCTTAATAGTCCAACAAAAGCTTTCTTTTCGCCTTAACTGGCTTCCTCAGGGACAATGAACTCGAGCATAGTAACTACATCTCTATAACAGTAAGAAGTCATTAATACGGGCAACAAATGCCTCCAACCTGAAAAGCGGTCACTACTGACCTCACATACTGAAGCACCCGCCTTTATACTCCAATACGCTGTCAAGAACTGATGTCATTTCCTGCAGAATCTAACTAAACTACTACCTAAAAGAATGTAGGTCCCGAACTCCACAGAGACCAATTAAAAAAACAAAGTCCAATCAATTTTATCGTTGAGGCCATGTGGGGCAAGTGTATGCAAATTAAAGATCCATCGTTGTTCTTGCTGCAACAGCAGCTTCCCCCGATCACCTCCACGAAGGTTAACAGGAATGCAGTCCAGCACCGTGCATCTAAAATCAGCAAAAGTATGAGCACTAGAAAGACAATGTTGAACAAACGGTGTTTCTAACTTCGCTTTCAAAATACTATACTTATGTTCACTCAATCTTGTACGAAGAGGACGAGTTGTCTTGCCAATATACAATTTGAAACATGTGCACCATAGGGCATAAACGACATAAGAGGAGTTACAATTAGTATTAACTCGCAACGAATAAGATTTGGAAGAGATAATTGCTGGTAAAATAGGATCCATCATGGCACAAAAAATACAGCGATTACAACAGGTATGTATGGTAGAAAAAGACTGACGCTCACGAGGAACTGCAGGGCAGAGATAATCCCTCAGGTTTTTATCACGCTTATATGCCACTCGTACTTGATGAGTGGAAAGTGTAGGATGAGTACCTCTCCAGCTTTCTCAGGGGGTCCTTTACTTAACTAGCATTATGGAGCACCTAATCAGTATCACAGTTGCAGCATCTGGTGCAGATGAGCTTGCTGTCCTGAGAATCATAAGGAGCCCCTTCTGGCCTGAGCTCAATGTCACTCTGAGGCCTGTTTGCCTTTATTGAATTGTTGATTGGATATAACAATTGATATTTGTGGAAAGGGGGAGTTAAGGAAGGTTGGTGCTTGGTAGTTTGTCTTATTTTCCTTCCTTGCAGTTTTTTGTGTGGTTAGTTTTAGGAAAAGGAAGAGCCATCAGCAGCCAATTTTAGCAACTCTGGATCAGGCTGTCTGAGGCTAATTGACTTATTTCATGGCCATCCAATGTATCTAGTGCTTTGGAGATGATGGCAGTGAGCAGAAGATAACACTGACTCCTCTCCCGAGGCCAATTTCAGCTTAAGCCTGGGGCAGCAATTTCCTCCTCCTATGTTGTGGGTTCTGAAATTGGAGATGTACCATAACAGAAACTTCTAAATGATAACAGTGGAATCTCTTTGAGCAGGGGGAAAGGAAGGGCGAACTACCTAGCGGTGAGGAAGGAATGGTGGCCTTGTCTGTAGATATCTACTACTGGAAAGGCATGAGCTAAATACTAATTAATAAATAAAACAAAATAAATAACTGGAGAGTGAGGGAATTATCAGCAAGTGTGATTTCTGGTACCACTGATGGGAAGGGTGGAATTAGCAGCAGTGGTGTACCCAAAGGATCGGTAGCCCTCTGGAGCTTGAGGTAGACAGAAGGAGATGAATTCTGCTTCCCAGGTTTCTATCTCAATATTGGTGAGATGAGACCTAAAGATTTTACCTTTTAAACTTTATGGGAAAGAATTACTCTTATGGGGTGGTATGTACTGGGTCAAATTCAGGATATTGTGATGAAAATTGGAAAATTATTGGAGAAAGTCAGCACCCAGGAGCAAGTCAGTTGTGTCTTGATACAGAATGTAGATTCTCGAGGAAAAAGTCCCAGAGTCCCAGGAGAAGGAAAAGGATTTTGTTTAGATTTGCAATACCATTGAGACCTTAGAAAATGTGATTAGAAGTTGCAGTCTGCATCTTTAATTTTCCTATGGTCATGACTGTATCTGCATTTGGAAATGTATCTAGTTCAAATCTTTTTATTGACAAGAATAAGAACACTCCCAGCGTATGGGTATTCGGACATAGCACCGGGAGCAAACCAACAATACAAAAAAATACATTTTTACATTTTGCCTCCCCACAACCCATCATCTCCTTTGCCTACATTTACGATCAAATCTTTGATTAGACAGCACAAACTCGTAACAGTGTCCGGTAGTGACTCATACAAAGAACCATAATGCCCCTATCAAGATACCCCACCTGCAGAGAAACAGCACACAAAAAAGAAAGCAGGCAATGAGGAACCCTTGGAGAAACAAAGCTTATTGAGTGTGTCAGCCCTACAAGTGTTTCGGCCACACCGGCCTTCTTCAGGGGACTGTGACCACTAGTAAACATAAAAATACATAAAAACATGTGATAAATAAATTAATAAACGAGCACTGATGACTTCTGAGTGTACAAAGTTAAATGATATAAAATTGTACATATAAATAATTAAAAACAACACAATCAAAGTCAATAGAAAATAAGAAATAAAAACATCTAATAGATAACCGTTAAAAATAATAAAAAGCATAATCAAACATAAAGAGTATAGGATAATCATAGAGGTAGCACAGGACACACATGAAAACCTAATTATGTGAGCAGACACCGGTTGGTTCCTCTGATCCTTCTTTTGAGGAACCAACCGGTGTCTGTTCATATAATTAGGTTTTCATGTGTGTCCTATGCTACCTCTATGATTATCCTAAGGCTTTCATTTAATTCTATTTTAACACCCATGTTTTAATTTATTGTATTTATTTTTTGCAATACGTTTGGTGCCTCTTTCATGGCCACTCCACTGCCTTCTTACCAACAGTGATTTATATCACCTTTAAAAACCTTGGGTTGTCCTCCTTTTTGCCAATGGATTTACAATTTTAGTTCCCTCCTCCTTTCCAAATTGTTCTGTTCCCTTTCTTCTTATACTGCCTTTTTAGGCTCTTTTTAACAGTTTTCATTATGTTCTGTCTTTAGTGTTTTATTCTGCACTCTCAAGTACCATTGAGGATATGTTCATTTCAACTCATCTGTTGATAAGGTACTGAATCATTGTTTATTACTGCCACTGTGTTTTATCTATCTATCTATCTATCTATCTATTGTGATAAGGAGAGTTGTGTGGACCGAATGGAATGGGAAGGAAATGAGGGATACACCTTTAAAATTAAAGGCGAACAGGGTTCCCATGGAAACCACAAGCTTTCAGAGCATGTACTAGCTAGAGCTAAACCCTGCCCCAGCAGTAACGTAAAAGCTAGTTTGAGCCCTAACGAACTTCACATGTGCAGCAAGGAGGGAGTGGCTGGTGAGAAAAGCCATTTTAAGGCTGCTTCAGAGTTTACAGGAGAAAAGAAGCCAGGAGAAACGAAGCCAGGAGGAAGGAAGCAAGGAGGTGAACCAGGAAGCGAACTAGCAGGGAAATCACGGAACTCAGAACAAGCTAAGGAAGCTAAGGAGGATTCTGGAGAGGCTGCTGATCCCTATTCTCAAGGAGCACTGAAAGCAAACCTGAAGCTTCTGCCAAAGCAACCCAGAGAGAAGGTAGAAAGGCTTACTTTTACCCGGGGAAACAGCTCTGACTGTACAGAAAGCATTGCACGTTCGAAAGGTACGTGTGCTTCAGTCCCTAACAAGAGCTGTGCTGAGGATATTGTTAAGAAGCTAAGGTTCAGCGCTGAGCAGGAATGCAGTAAAACCAACTCCAGCCAGGAGTAAAAGTATTCCAAGTAAGTGCCCTGAGACAGCTTCAGGTTCTGTGTTCAAATTCTTACAAGAGAATCAAACTCCTTCCCTAAGCAGTGTATGTGAAAACCAGAGAGAGCAGTTTATAGGACAACTGCAAGAGATTCTAAATAAGCTTCAGTTTAAACCTGATTATAAAAGTTCCTTAGAAGAGAATGCTAATGGAGCTTGTGAAGATATGATAATAGATGTTGATGAAACACCTGTTGATAGTGACGTATGTGAAATGGATTGCTCTTTATGTGAAGCAAACAGCT
This sequence comes from Ichthyophis bannanicus, assembly GCA_033557465.1. Lineage (NCBI taxonomy): Eukaryota > Metazoa > Chordata > Amphibia > Gymnophiona > Ichthyophiidae > Ichthyophis > Ichthyophis bannanicus. The sequence continues at coordinate 340,121,013 of CM066036.1, read as the reverse complement.
TGGACTTACGCTGAATTACCTCTGCATGAGAGAAGTGCCTAGCTGTTTCTAAACCTGAGAAAGAAAGACATTTTTGTTGAAACTTTTAAGTTTGTCTGATCAGTTCTTCAGCCTTGGCTGTGGAAAGCTGGTATTGCAGAGAAGCCTGAACAAAGCTGTGAATGAAACAGTACTGCTGTCATTTGATTCTCAACTTTCAGTTGTTCCTGTTATCCTATTATTTTGGAGAAATAATCCATGCCATGTCTTGCGTTAAGAATTCTATGCGAGGGGGAAAACCCTGAATAAAATGTATTTGTTTGCCTTGAACCCCATGTGGTCATAATACTTTGTTGGAGAGTAATTAAACTACAAGTCCCAGCATCCATTGCTGGTGCACTAGGCTTGAGACATTGCTCGAAAACAAATAAGGCAGCCCTTTTGCCGTGCAGCCATTGGCCCTAGGCAAGGGGTATGACAGATTGGCGTAGTTGCTGCGGATTAAGGCGCAAGCACGCATGCGCAAGGAGTTAAAGGAGCAACGCTGATGTCAAGCTACAGGAAGAACGCTGCATCTGGATGGAGAAGGCATGTCTGCTACGGTGGAGACCAACGTTATTACAAGCCTGACGCACCACTAGTATCAGGTAATTGATGTCTAACAGGGTTACCTAAGGATACTTGTGCTGTGGGTATTGGTATAGCTGGTGACAAAGAGAATAGTACCTTCTATGCTGTGGTACCGCACTTGGGTGGTTGTGTTATCTGCTTTATCATTTCAGAATGACCATGGAGGCTAAGGAAGTACTCACCTGGATGGCATCACAGTTTGAGCGACAGCGTGAACTCGCGATAGAAGCTCAAGAGTGAGCTGCAGCCAGGATGGAGGCTCAACAAAAACCACTCATCAATATGATGGAGGCCTGGATACAGAGCACAAAGAGGGAACCGGATCCTGTTTCTCCCACACCAGGTTCAGCATGGTTAAGTCAAGCTCATGCTTTAGGACCTTGGTCCAGAGAAGCATTGAACTTTGTTCAGTTCTCTGACAAAGACAATCTGGACGATTTCCTGGAAACGTTTGAGCGGGTGGCTCACTTGATCAATTGGCCTAAAGACCAATGGGCGATCCGGTTAGCGATGTCTCTCACGGGTGAGGCATTGGCCGCTTACCAGACCGTACCACCGGCTTTAGCTAATGATTATAACGAGGTTAAAAGAACTATCAAAGATAGGATGGGTCTAACTCCCTCGGTGTACCACCGTTTGTTCAGGAATGCCAAATTAGTGCCCGGTGAAACACCTAGAGCGTTATACCATCGTCTGAAAGGACTGGTAAACAAGTGGTTAGAACCAGACGGTAAGACGCTTGAAACAGTGTTAGATAATATAATATTGGAACAATTCATGAACGCTGTTCCTGTAAATATTCACACCTTCCTGATATTGCAAGGCTGCAAAAGCTCCCAGGAAGCTACCTTGCTCACTGAGCGATTCCTTGAGGCAGAAGGAAGCGCACAGGTGAAAGGCACAGCTTCTATGAAAGCGACCTATGCGTTATCAGAAAAGAAAGAGAAAGAAATGAATGCTGTTGGTACATTGTGTTTGCCCAGGTGTAACAAGAAATGTGTAAGGAAAACATGTTTTAAATGTGGCAGTGATGATCATTTATACCGTGATTGTAAGGTAAAAACAGCGTTAGTAACAGCTGACCCAGGACAAGTCAGAGAGGGTTTTCTCTTAGCGGTAACAGTCCAGGGAGTGAATGCGAATGCCTTACTAGATTCTGGATCCGACCAGAGTATGGTATCAAAAAGGCTTTGGCAAAGGATAGAGGCCCAAAGTAAAACCATACCTTGTCTACCCAGTGGCACAGTAAAAATCAGATGTGTACATGGTGCAGCATCATCGTACCCCATTTACCGAATCCTAATACAAGGATTAGGCGTAGAAAGGGAGATTCCAGTAGCCATAGTACCCCGATTGCCACAAGAACTAGTATTAGGCCGAGACTGGCCCCAGTTCCAAAATGGTATTCAACAGAGTCTGCGGAAGAAGGAAGGCATGGTAGCTGCAAGCAGCCCGGCTGGAATACTGGATAGGAACACGCACAAACTGATGGCAGTTCCGAATCCCTTATTTGGGAAGCCGAAAAAGTCCCCTTGACAGTTGTCCAGAGAAGAAGAGACCAAGAAACCCGTGTTTGTCCTGAGATATTCTATAATGAGTCCAGATGCGCACGCACCCAAAAGAGCTTCTCCGCAAGCAGCCGGGTTTGATCTATATAGCGCTGAGAATGTGACTGTCCCTAAACATGGCAAGGCTTTAGTGAATACAGCCCTTCAATTGGAACTACCAGTCGGATGTTACGGACGCATTGCCCCTCGTTCCGGCTTAGCTGTAAAACACTTTATCGACATGGGAACCGGCGTCGTAGATCCCGATTATAGAGGTGCCGTTAAGGTACTACTCTTTAATTTTGGATCTGAAGATTTCAGAATAAACGTGGGCAATCGCATAGCCCAGATTATTTGCGAGAGAGTTGGGTTTCCTCCTCTCGAGGAAGTACACATGGTCTCTAGTACGACTAGAGGAGCACAAGGATTTGGTTCCACAGGGCGGGCTGACCTCCAGGGGTTAGCAGCAACAGTGGGAGAAAAAGCGGAAGATGACTTAGGCCCCCAATTAAGCGATTGTAAGAAGAACCCTGAGCCAAGGATGGGGGAAGGTCTGTCGTGGACTCAAAAATGACAGTTAGGACAGCTTATAGAGAGTTTCTCAGATGTCCTGACACCAGTTCCCGGACATACCCAGCTCATCGCACACGAGATCATAACACCCCCAGGGGAAATAGTACGGCAACGCCCGTACAGCTTTCCAGAGGCAAGGAGGAAAGAAGTCATAAGTCAAGTGAGAGAGATGCTCGATTTGGGCATAATCGAGGAATCCAAGAGCCCATGGAGCAGTCCTATTGTGTTAGTCCCTAAGCCCGATGGAATGCTCCGATTTTGTATTGATTTCAGAAGGGTCAACGCCATCTCCAAATTTGACGCATATCCCATGCCCCGTATAGAGGAGCTCCTCGATCGCCTGGGGCAGGCTACGTATCTGAAAACACTTGACATGACCAAGGGCTATTGGCAGGTACCTCTGACCAGGGAATCATGCCCGAAAACAGCTTTCAGTACCCCAGTAGGCTTGTTTCAGTTTAAGCGAATGCCCTTTGGTCTACATGAAGCGGCGGCTACGTGCCAAAGACTGGTCGATTTGGTACTCCGACCCCATCAAGAATACGCAGTAGCGTATATGGATGATGTCATCATCCACAGTACTTGCTGGGACCAGCACCTATCAAGGTTAAGAGCAGTGTTACAGGCCACGAGAGACGCCGGCCTAACCCTAAATCCGGCCAAGTGTATGTTCGCTAGCCAAGAAGTGAGATACTTGGGCCATTTAGTGGGACACGGCACTGTAAAACCTCTGATAGATAAAGTCGAAAGTGTGAAGACCTTTCCCCGACCTGCCAATAAGAAACAGCTCCGGAGTTTCTTAGGATTAGTCGGGTACTATAGGCGGTTTCTTTCACATTTCGCTTAGAAGAATGCCTCTTTATCAGACATGTTAAAGAAGAATCAGCCCAATCAACTGCGGTGGACCCCAGAGGCAATCACGGATTTTGAACGCTTGAAGGAGGAACTGTGTGCTGCCCCGGTTCTGCGAGGGATTGAGTTCGGCTTACCATTCATTTTACAGACGGATGCCTCCGACACCGGATTGGGAGCGGTACTATCTCAAAAGAATGATGGTATAGAGCACCCAGTGCTATTTCTAAGTCGGAAGCTATCTCCTGCAGAGAAAAACTATTCAACAATAGAACGGGAATGTCTCACCATAAAATGGGCCGTGGAGTCTTTGAAATTTTACCTGGCAGGCAGAAAATTTCTTTTGATGACTGATCATGCCCCTTTGAAATGGCTTGGACAGATGAAAGACCATAACGCGAGACTAACGCGATGGTATATGGCGCTACAAGCGTTTGACTTCCTCATAGAACACAGAGCTGGCAAGCTACACCAGAATGTGGACGCATTATCTAGAATTACATGCTGTGAAGATGCTATCAACCCAGCCTGTAATATCTTAAGGGGGGGAATATGTGATAAGGAGAGTTGTGTGGACCGAATGGAATGGGAAGGAAATGAGGGATACACCTTTAAAAGTAAAGGCGAACAGGGTTCCCATGGAAACCACAAGCTTTCAGAGCATGTACTAGCTAGAGCTAAACCCTGCCCCAGCAGTGACGTAAGAGCTAGTTTGAGTCCTAACGAACTTCACATGTGCAGCAAGGAGGGAGTGGCTGGTGAGAAAAGCCGTTTTAAGGCTGCTTCAGAGTTTACAGGAGAAAGGAAGCCAGGAGAAAGGAAGCCAGGAGGAAGGAAGCCAGGAGGTGAACCAGGAAGCGAACTAGCAGGGAAATCACGGAACTCAGAACAAGCTAAGGAAGCTAAGGAGGATTCTGGAGAGGCTGCTGATCCCTATTCTCAAGGAGCACTGAAAGCAAACCTGAAGCTTCTGCCAAAGCAACCCAGAGAGAAGGTAGAAAGGCTTACTTTTACCTGGGGAAACAGCTCTGACGGTAGAGAAAGCATTGCACGTTGGAAAGGTACGTGTGCTTCAGTCCCTAACAAGAGCTATGCTGAGGATATTGTTAAGCTAAGGTTCAGCACTGAGCAAAGTCAGGACAGGAACTCAGTAAAACCAACTCCAACCAGGAGTAAAAGTATTCCAAGTAAGTGCCCTGAGACAGCTTCAGGTTCTGTGTTCAAATTCTTACAAGAGAATCAAACTCCTTCCCTAAGCAGTGTATGTGAAAACCAGAGAGAACAGTTTATAGGACAACTGCAAGAGATTCTAAATAAGCTTCAGTTTAAACCTGATTATAAAAGTTCCTTAGAAGAGAATGCTAATGGAGCTTGTGAAGATATGATAATAGATGTTGATGAAACACCTGTTGATAGTGACATATGTGAAATGGATTGCTCTTTATGTGAAGCAAACAGTTTGGACTTACGCTGAATTACCTCTGCATGAGAGAAGCACCTAGCTGTTTCTAAACCTGAGAAAGAAAGACATTTTTGTTGAAACTTTAAGTTTGTCTGATCAGTTCTTCAGCCTTGGCTGTGGAAACAGGGGCGGCCCAAGGGGGGTGCGGGGCCATGTGCGGAGACTCGGTGCGGGGCCTCATTTGCATAAGGGGCCTCATTTGCATAAATATTTGCATAATGTTACCATACACGAACTTTTAGTAAACATGCCTCTTAATGAGTGTATGAATAAAGAAAGACTAAAAGACTTCTACATTACTATAATCCAATACCAACCGCCAGGCACATTAGGAACTACTACAAACACTGCCCATTTAGAACCCATAGCAAACCCGCCGTATCCTAACAGCACTACCAGGACTCATAAAGCACCATACCCTAACTATCAAAAGGAAACGCTGCAAATATTAAACCAATACATTTCAGAGAACAACAATACATGACCTACTGGGGAAAGAGAACAAGTGGCAATGTCAAATAGGAATTACATAAACAGAATACCTCAGCTCAGTTACACATGCAGAACATAGACCATCACCAAACAAGGAATCACAATTTAGAAACAGGAAGACAATAATTAAACTGGGAATCCCAAAAGCCAAACTTGGAATGTACAACACTGTAGAAATAAAACTATACATTAATTTGCTCTTGTACTAAACAAAGCGCAGACGTTAATGATGCACATTTCCCAGAGCTGACATATTCCAATTAATAAATTCAAAATAAAGAGATATTTTTCTACCTTTTGTGCATTTTTTTTCAGCTGCAATTGCTCCAGCCACTTTCTTCTGGTTTCTTCGTGTCTTCCGCTAATTCTTCATCGTCTGCTGTCCATTTGTCTTTTCTTCTCTCTTCTAGTTTTTTTCCATTCTCTCTCTACATCTGCTTTAACATACTAATCTTTCTCCTTTTTGCTCTTTCCTCATTCCTATTTCATCCACTCAAATTTTACCCCTCCATCCTCAATCCCCACCTACTCTCCCAATATCCGGACAATTGTAGATTTGTCTTCCCTCCCACACAAATATTTTTTCCCTCTCCATTTCACTCTCCCAGCTCCATCCCATTCTAATCCTCCCCCAACATCAGCTCCATTCTAGTTCCAGTCCCACCCAGCATCCGCTCCCTTCTAGTCCCCGCATCAGCCCATTTCCAGTCCTAGCCCCCCATAAGCCCATTTCCAGTCCTAGCTCCCCCATCTATTTGCAGTCCCATCCAAGTCCCTCCATCAGCTCATTTCCAATCCCAGCCCCCCATGAGCCCATTTCTAGTCCTTTCCTAGCCCCACCATCAGCCCATGTCAAATCCTAGCTCCCCTCCACTCAGCCCATTTCCAATCCAAGCCCCCCATGAGCCTACTTCCAGTTCTAGCCCCTTCATGAGTCCATTTCAATCCACACCCCCACCACAGCCCATTTCCAATATTAGCACCCCCCAACAGCCAATTTCCAGTCCTATTCTAGCCCATCAGCCCATTTCCTGTCCTAGCCCCCCCCCCTCACCCATTTCCAGTCCTAGCTCCCTCCCCCTCACAACCCATTTCCATTCCAAGCCCCCGTCCCCATCAGCTATTTGCAGTTCAAGCCCTCCTTCCACTCAGCCCATTTCCAGTCCTAGCCTCCTCATAGCCCATTACTAGTCCTAACCACCCAGCAGCCCATTACGTCCTAACCCCCCATCACCCTATTTCCAGTCCTAGCCCCCCATCAGCCTATTTCCAGTCTTAGCCCCCCTCCCATAGCCAATTACCAGTCCTACCCCCCCATCAGCCCATTTCGAGTCTTAGCCCCCCCTCGCCCATTACCTTGACTAACCCCCCCATCCCCCTATTTCCAGTCCTAGCCCCCCCATCAGCCCATTTCCAGTCTTAGCCCCCCATAGCCCATTACCAGTCCTAACCCCCCCATCACCCTATTTCCAGTCCTAGCCGCCCCATCAGCCTATTTCCAGTCTTAGCCCCCCCCATAGCCAATTACCAGTACTACACCCCCTTAAGCCAACTTCCAGTATTAGCCTTCCCCACCCATGGCCCATTACCAGTCCTAACCCTCCCCCCCCATCAGCCCATTACCAGTCCTAGCCTCCCCCCCCCATGGCCCATTACCAGTCCTAACACCCCCCCATGGCCCATTACCAGTCCTAACACCCCCCCCCCATGGCCCATTACCAGTCCTAACCCCCCCCCCGGCCCATTACCAGTCCTAACACCCCCCCATCAGCCCACTTCCAGTCTTAGCCCCCCCATAGCCCATTACCAGTCCTAACCCCCCCATGTGCCGATTTCCAGTCCTACCGCGCACTTCCAGGCTTAGCCCCCTCCCCATCGTCTATTTCCAGTCCTAACCCCCCCCCATCAGCCCATTTCCAGTCCTACCCCCCCACTTCCAGCCTTAGCCCCCTCCCCATAGCCCATTACCAGTCCAAACCCCCCCATCAGCCCACTTAGCCCCCCCATAGCCCATTACCAGTCCTAACCCCCCCATCAGCCCACTTAGCCCCCCCCATAGCCCATTACCAGTCCTAACCCCCCCATCAGCCCACTTAGCCCCCCCATAGCCCATTACCAGTCCTACCCCCCCCCCCATCAGCCCACCCATAGCCCATTACCAGTCCTAACCCCCCCCCCATCAGCCCACTTCGCCCCCCCCCATAGCCCATTACCAGTCCTAACCCCCCCATCAGCCCACTTCGCCCCCCCCATAGCCCATTACCAGTCCTAACCCCCCCCCATGGCCCATTACCAGTCCTAACCACCCCCCCCCCCGGCCCATTACCAGTCCTAACCACCCCACCCCCTGGCCCATTACCAGTCCTCACCACCCCCCCCCATCAGCCCACTTCCAGTTTAGCCTCCCCCACCCATCAGCCTACTTCCAGTTTAGCCTCCCCCCTCCCATAGCCCATTACCAGTCCTAACCACCCCCCCCCCGATCATTCCAAATTAAAATTAAAAAAAACCCCAAACCGGCTGCTTCTGCCGCGGCAGCTTCAAGAGCTCTGCCGCGGCAGCTTCAAGAGCTCTGCCGCGGGGCCCCCCCCTGCCCGGCAGAGCCTCCGTGCATCTTCAGCTCTTCACGTCCAAAACGCGGGCTTTTTTCAGAGCCGCGAGAGTTTCTTTTCTCGCGGCTCTCTTAATCCCGCGGGGCTGATGGGATTTCCCATCACCCTCGGCGGGATTAACAGAGCCGCGAGAAAAGAAACTCTCGCGGCTCTGAAAAAAGCCCGCGTTTTGGACGTGAAGAGCTGAAGATGCACGGAGGCTCTGCCGGGCAGGGGGGGGCCCCGCGGCAGAGCTCTTGAAGCTGCCGCGGCAGAGCTCTTGAAGCTGCCGCGGCAGAAGCAGCCGGTTTGTTTTTTTTTTTTTTTAACTTGGGATGCTTAAGAATGTTTTTTGCGCGGGGCCCCCTGAAACGCGGGGCCCTGTGCAAAAAACATTCTTGCTCAATGGACGGGCCGGCCCTGTGTGGAAAGCTGGTATTGCAGAGAAGCCTGAACAGAGTTGTGAATGAAACAGTACTACTGTCATTTGATTCTCAACTTTCAGTTGTTCCTGTTATCCTATTATTTTGGAGAAATAATCCATGCCATGTCTTGCGTTAAGAATTCTATGCGAGGGGGAAAACCCTGAATAAAATGTATTTGTTTGCCTTGAACCCCGTGTGGTCATAATACTTTGTTGGAGAGTAATTAAACTACAAGTCCCAGTATCCATTGCTGGCGCACTAGGCTTGAGACATTGCTCGAAAACAAATAAGGCAGCCCTTTTGCCGTGCAGCCATTGGCCCTATGCAAGGGGTATGACAATACATATATATATCCCTTATAGCAACAAGATAAAATCAAAATAAACATAACTATCTCTTATATCTCAACAAATACTCCTCCACTCCAGTTGAGATATAAGAGATAGTTATGTTTATTTTGATTTTATCTTGTTGCTATAAAGGGATCCACTGTGTCTGTCCCATGCCATTTTGAATTCTGTTACTGTATTTGCCCCCATCACTTCCATCGGAATACTCCTCCACTCCAGTTTTATCTTATATATATATATAAAACTGGAGTGGAGGAGTATTTGTTGAGATATAAGAGATAGTTATGTTTATTTTGATTTTATCTTGTTGCTATAAAGGGATCCACTGTGTCTGTCTCATGCCATTTTGAATTCTTTTACTGTATTTGCCCCCACCACTTCCATCGGGTGGGCATTCCAAGCATCCACCACCCTTTCAGAAAAAGTATTTCCTGAAATTGTCACTTCTTCCCTATTGCCACTTTTATGAAGAGGTACCACATCAGCCCTTCTCCAGTCCTGTGGAACTTCTCCTATCTCCAAGGATCTATTAAAAACATTCTTTAATGGCCCTGCAAGAATCACTAACAGAGGAATGACAACATTACACAAGCAAGATCCATAAGCAGACAACATAGCAGGCAGACTGTACCACTGCCAAAAGGGTAGACAGTACGTACATGCACCAATTGTAACAGCTGCCACATAAATGTGAGCCTCTGCATGTGCAACACCCTGTGATGTGGCAGCTATGCCCCAGCAAGTACCACCCCCCCCCCCCCGGCAAGGCAGGGTGAGACGCCAGGGATAGCAAACAGAGAATAGGCAAACGTTGCACATGCACATAGCACCAGCTGCACCATGCCTGAGTTGGGGAGGGTGCCAAGTGGCTGAGGTTTGTCTCTCCCCCACAGACTATTCCAAATCCTGCGAAACAGAGGCATACCGTATGTGCTGCCGCACCATTCGCAGCACGAGGCCCCACCTCATACACTACATATGTCAGCAGCTGCTAGAGGAGCAAGGCAAGTGCCCATGCAAATATCCAGTCTGAGTGGCATGTAGACAGGTACCAGAGGCTGAGCACCGCATGGAACTGCACACATTGCCACCACAGAAACAACCGTCCCCTGCTGTGGTGCCACACAGCCCCACCCCCAATAGACCTGGCCATATGAGGGGGCATCTGTGTCAGTTGGGGCGGCTTTGAACCCTGGGGTGAAAATACCATTGAGTGTGCGCTCACGCATAGCACTGCGCAGACCCCTGTCCCACCTTGCATGGAACCTTGAGGGCCTCAGAGGTGAGGTGCGGGGCCTGAGAGGTGAGTTGAGGAGCCTGCATCAGTTGCTGCAGTGCCACCTCCAACCACATACTCACCTCGGCCACTCAGCAGGCAGCCCGAGGGGCAGCTGTGGGCCAGGAAACCCAGGTACATGGGGAACCGCCGTGATGAACTAACAGCACAGGAGCGGTCACCACGGACCCACACATGGTAGCTGAATGCTGTGTGTGTGGCTGGCACCAGCAGTGCTACACAGTCCAGGTGCAGCCACCAGGAAAACCAGACAGGCACTGGTCAGGGGCCTGTAGGGGCAACCATCACAGACCCACCAGGCTCATATCTGTTTTTGGGCTCTGTTTGCCACTGACATGTTCATGGGCCTTTTATATGCTGCCTGGTGAATAAAGGCTTTGGAATATGGATATATGTGTCTCTGTATGTCTCATGGCTATGACCCACAGCCCCCTGGTAAACACTGCTACATAGCACGGGAGGTGGGTGGTGCTGACATGGAACCCATGAAATGCACAGCACACATGGACGGTGATACTGTGGATGGCAGAGTGCTAATGGGGGGAGGGGGGCTCTGACCAGCTGGTTGACCAATGGTGCCCTCCCACCGCACACATACTTAAGGGTGACTGTGGGTCTCCAGCGGACATTGGTGAACCAAACACTATCTCACACAGCACTTGTCCTGTAGATATGCCTATCTATCTATTATCTATTAGATGTCTTTATTTCTTATTTTCTATTGACTTTGATTGTGTTGTTTTTAATTATTTATATGTACAATTTTATATCATTTAACTTTGTACACTCAGAAGTCATCAGTGCTCGTTTATTAAATTTATTTATCACATGTTTTTATGTTTACTAGTGGTCACAGTCCCCTGAAGAAGGCCAGTGTGGCCGAAACACGTATAGGGCTGACCTCCTCAATAAACTTTGTTCCTCCAAGAGTTCCTCGTTGCCTGCTTTCTTTTTTGTCTCCTACCAAGATACCCTCCACCCCATACAGACATGTGTAACCCCAAAAACAACCACTTTCACCTTCCCCAACTTACTTACTTCCATCACCCCACCCTGCCCTCCTCCTCACAATCCATTCATACCCTCCTTCCCTTCCCCCTTCACCAATCAGCATTTATGCAAAAGTACAATTCTACACCACACTGCGAGCTCAAGTTGAAAAAGTCTGTAGGTAGTGTTCCCAGATCTCCAAGAATTTGGCATGTTTTAAAGCTGAGTGTTTGGCAACCAGGTTCTCCATCTGCATTAACCTATGCAAAAGATTACGCCAGGCCCAAAAAGTAGGGCCATCCTGACTCACCCAAACCAGGGGAATCTTCTTTAAACTAACCTCCTCCTGCACAAATAACCAAGCATCTACCCCCTGAACCCCTGCCCCCCACAGGTCTTCCAACATGATACTGCACAGAGATATTGAAATATCTTGCTGCAGCACTTTTTGCATATACAATCAAATCCTCTTCCAATATTTCTGAATCTTGTAACACTGCCAGAACTCATGCAACAAAGTACCCCAGGCACACCAGCACTTAGCATATAACAGTTCCTGAGACAGGCCTATTCTATAGGCCCTTACAGGTGCCACATATGACCTCAATCCCACTTACAAAACATTTCTCGCAAATCCGCCTCCGAAACAGTCCACGCTGCACGGGTAACACACAACCAAATATCTTCAACAATGTATACCAGTTCCTTATTCCACCACGAAGTGATCAACTCATAACACTCACTTGTGTCATGTGGAAAAGGGAGAACAAGGTTGTTCCTACCCATAGAAGCCATATAATGGCACACTTAAAAGTAAGCATAGAAATCTTGATATCCCAACTGGAAGACATCAATTAGGTTGAGAAAGGATTTTATATCACCCTCCTCCTGTAAAACGTGACTAATAATATAAATACCTTGCCTCTCCCAACAACGAAACACTGCTTACATATCCCTGGGTGGAAACTCCGGGTTATCCTGGGGCGTGGCTGCCACAGTCTCGTTTCTTTTTTGTCACACCTCGTATGTTTGCATTTTCTATGCAAGTGATTAATTAAAAATCCAAGGTAAGGATGTACTGAGTAAAGTGGCTGGGTTTTTCTTAAGCTTCAATGATCCCCTTATGATCTGACCTGCCTACGGGCCACCAGGGAGAAGCAACACATAAAAATCATGGCTTGAAAGTGTATATAGACAAATTCCTGACTGGGCACTCTGTTGACATGGCAGGGAAACTAAGCAAAGAGAGAAAACAGCAAGACTGGCGAGCACAAAATGATGGAGGGCATCGGAGACGGGTTGATGGTAAGTGACTTACTGATTGTACAGCTTACAGACTCTATGGTTCAGGTCCTAGATGTCAAATTTAAGAAGCTCTTGGGACAGCTTACAGTGGTCACCCAGTTGCTGGCTGAATATTTGGCTTGAGTCACAGCTGTAAAGCAGAGAATCTCCAACATGGAAGATCAAGCACTTAGAATGGTGGAGTAAAATGGATGATGAAATGCTCAAAGAAATCAAGGAAGCTAACAAAAGTTGTAGCGCAGTAATAATAATGGGTGATTTCAATTACCCCGGTATTGACTGGGTCAGTGTCACGGCAGGACATGCTAGGGAGATAAAGTTCCTAGATGACATAAATGACTGCTTCTTGGAGCAGCTGGTTTATGAACCGACCAGAGGGGAAGCCATATTAGACCTAGTCCTTAGTGGAACACCAGATCTAGTGCAAGAGATAAGGGTGTTGGGGCCACTTGGCAATAGTGATCATAGCATGATCACCTTTGATTTAATTAGTGGAGGAGGGATAGTAAGGAAGTCCACAGTACTACCTTTTAACTTTCGAAAGGGAGACTATGATAAAATGAGGAAAATAGTTAAGAAAAAACTAAAAGGAGCAGTTGCAAAGGTTAAAGACTTACATCAAGCTTGGGTGTTGTTGAAAAATACTATCTTGGAAGCCCAGACCAGCTGTATTCCACGCTTTAAGAAAAGTGGAAGGAAGTCCAAAAAACTGCCAGCATGGTTTAAAGGTGAGGTCAGAGAGGCTATTGTTGCCAAAAAAGCATCTTTCAGTAAATGGAAAAAAGAGCTATAGGACGAAACCTGGAAACAGCACAAGTACTGGCAAGTCAAATGCAAGGCATTGATAAAGCAGGCAAAGGGAGAATTTGAGAAGAAGCTTGCTGCGGAAGCAAAAACGCCAATAAAGATTTTTTCAAGTACATTCGTAGCAAAAAAACCTGTGAGTCAGTTGGTCCATTAGATGATAGAGGAGTTAAAGGGGCACTAAGAGGCGACAAGGCGATAGCAGAGAGACTGAATGAATTCTTTGCTTCGGTCTTTACTGGGGAAGATGTAGGGATGTTACCCATGACTGAAGTGGTATTTAAAGGTGTGGAAGAATTGAAGGAAATATCGATACATCGGGAAGATGTATTTCAACTATTAGATAAACTGAAGAGTAGCAAATCACCTGGGCCGGATGGTATATATCCGAGGGTGTTGAAAGAACTGAAATATGAGATTGCAGACTTGCTATTAGTAATCTGTGAATTTTCATTAAAATTATCTGTAATACCTGAAGATTGGAGGATCGCCAATGTAACGCCAATTTTTAAAAAGGGTTCCAGGGGTGATCCTGGAAACTACAGACCGGTGAGCCTCACGTCAGTACCGGGAAACATGGTAGAAACCATCTTAAAGAATAAAATTACTCAGCATATAGATAGTCATGGCCTAATAGGAGACAGCCAACATGGTTTTAGACAAGGAAGATCTTGTCTTACTAATCTATTATGTTTTTTCGAAAGTGTGAATAAACAGATGGACAAAGGTGAGTCGGTTGATATAGTGTATCTGGACTTTCAGAAAGCCTTTGACAAGGTCCCTCATCAGAGACTTTTGGCAAAACTAAAGAGTCATGGGATAGGAGGCAGTGTACTACTGTGGATCAAGAACTGGTTAAAAGATAGAAAGCAGAGGGTTGGGCTAAATGGCCAGTTTTCCCAATGGAGAAAAGTGAATAGTGGTGTACCCCAGGGATCTGTGCTGGGTCCGCTGCTTTTTGACATATTCATAAATGACCTGGAAAGTGGAATAACGAGTGAGGTTATCAAATTTGCAGATGACACAAAACTATTTAAAGTTGTTAAAACCCAAGAGGATTGTGGAAAATTGCAAGAGGATCTTGATAAATTGGAAGATTGGGCATCAAAATGGCAGATGAAATTTAATGTGGACAAGTGCAAAGTTATGCACCTAGGGAAGAACAACCCAAACTATGGTTACACGATGGAAGGTTCCACATTAGGAACCACCACCCAGGAAAAAGATTTAGGCGTCATTGTGGATAGCATGTTAAAACCCTCGGCCCAGTGTGCAGCGGCAGCCAAGAGAGCAAATAGAATGCTAGGTATCATAAGGAAAGGAATGGAAAATAAAACAAAAGATATTATAATGCCTCTATATCGTTCCATGGTGAGACCGCACCTTGAATATTGTGTGCAATTCTGGTCGCCGTATCTTAAAAAGGATATAGCGTTATTAGAAAAGGTTCAGAGAAGAGCCACAAAATGGTAAAGGGGATGGAAGGATACTCCTATGAAGAAAGGCTAAAAAGGTTAGGGCTCTTTAACTTGGAAAAGAGACGGCTGAGGGGAGATATGATAGAAGTCTATAAATTAATGAACGGAGTGGAACGGATAAACGTAGATCGATTGTTTACGTTATCAGAATATAGAAAGACTAGGGGACATGCAATGAAGCTACAGGGTAAACTATTTAAAACTAATAAAAGAAAATATTTCTTCACTCAACGTGTAATCAAACTCTGGAATTTGTTACCGGAGGATGTAGTAAAGGCTGTTAGTGTAGCTGGGTTTAAAAAAGGTTTGGACAAGTTCCTGGAGGAAAGGTCCATAAACCATTATTAAGAAGGGACCCAGGATATCAATGCTTGACCCAGTACAAGCATTGCGGAACCTGTGTCTTTTGGGGAAACTGCTAGGTACGTATGACCTAGATTGGCCACTGTTGGAAACAGGATACTGGGCTTGATGGACCTTGGTCTGACCCAGTATGGCATATCTTATGTTCTTATGTTCTTAGTTCATGGCCTTGTTAACCAAAGTGTTGGCTTACCATAATAAACTGTACAACTGGAGAATTGCTCTAGGAGGAGCAATCTAAAGATTGTGGGGTCTTCCTAAAACACTGCAGGATGCAGAATTAATTAAATTTTGGGGCAGTGTCTCCTGGATGTGCTCCCTATCAGTTAATGGCATGGTACGTTTTGTTTAGAGACAGCACACAGACAGGGCCCTAAGCATGTGGAGGCAGTCAAGCCCAGAGTGTTAACTGTTAAATTTTTCAACTTTGTGCATAATGTTGCTTTGCTACAAGCCTACAGGAGGACAAAAGGTTTGCATTTTCAAGATAAGCAAGTGTTTCTGTTTCAGGATTATTCTTCTGATGTAGCCACCCTGCAGAAAGAATATTCAGCAGTGTATATGAAGCTGGTTGATGCAAAGATTAAATTTGTACTTCAGTATACAGCTAAACTCTGTGTACAACATAACCAAGTGTCTAAACAGTTTTCTACACCAGGTGAAATGCTCATCTGACTGGATGGAATCAAGGCAAGAGAATGAATCATGAGTTTAGATGGTGCTTCATGACTGCCTGAGGTGGGGGGGGGGGGGGGGGGGACTGACGATGGTCTAAGGACTGGATGAGAGTACTTGAGAAATTATTGAGAGTGGGGGTAATGAATACCACTTCATGGAATATTTCATGAATTGGTTTGCCTGTGAAAATATACAAAGTTCTGCAAGCACTGAAAAAGCTGGAGGTGCATGTGGTTTGCCTCTAAGAGACTAGGCTAGATGATATCGAACATGGAAAATTAGCATTGATTGACTGATGAATTTTGTGCCTTTGAGTCAAGGCTGACTCCTGGTAACCCTGGAGCTCCTGGGTTTTCTTGGCAGTATGACTGGAAGTAGATTGCCATAGAGTTGGGTAAAATACATTGTATTTGCATCTGTGAGTTCTCATAGAGCAGGATTTGCAATTTTGTTTAGTAAGCATTTTTTTAAAAGTGCCATCAGGTCAATGCAGATTCCTGGTGACCCAGCAGCACCTGGGTTTTATTGGCAAGGTATGATCAGAAGTAGATTGTCAGACCTTTTCTTCCAAGGCAATGGAAGGTAAAGTGACTTGCCCAAGGTCACAAGGAGTGCCAGTGGGAATATGGCTTACCAAATACATAAAGTAATTAAGATTTGGAGGGTAGGTTTCTGTGATTTTGCAGAGTAGAAAGCTGGTTTTAACTAAAGTATATGCAGCCAATGTGTATAATAGTGAGCTGCCATTGATCTTTGCGTGAGACTTCAATTTAGTAATGGATCCTGATCCACATTGTGAGGAGACTACTTCAAGAGATTGAATGATCCCATATCTATGTCAAAGTCTCGATCTGGTAGATATGAAGCAATTGCTACACTCCTTGGAAAGAGATTATACACACGTTTCATGGGCTTATGCATTTATGTCTTGGACAGACTATTTGCTGGTTATCATGAGAGTTATTTACCAATGTGCTAAGGGCTGATATTGGTCTGTTGGAAATTTTGGACCATACCCTGATATGATTAGACGTTGCAGGTAGAAATGGCTCTGTGAGTGGGGGCCAGTGGTAGTTCCCATGGCACCTGTATACTGATGACATGTTTAGAGCCTTTTTGCATGAGAAGTAGCAGGAATGTAAACCGTAGTGTTTTTATCGAGCTACATTATATTTATTTTTTGTCTCCAATTATTAATTATTTATAATAATGATCTTAATGTGTTTGTATGTATTTTAATTAGCATTTTGTTCTTTCCCAATTGTTTTACTTTTATTTTTAATTTAATTACTTTGTATATTTTTATGTTTTTAGTACCTACTCCAACAACCCCTGATGAAGGTTTTCGAAACACGGCCTGTGTCGGGTTGTATAATAGGTCTTAGATATCTGTAACAATAAAGTGTTTTTCCACTCAAATCACGCTGTGGACTGTGCCATGGGAGCAAAGGAAAATGCTCTCACAGTTGTGTAATTAATGCAGGCTGTGGCAGGACCGTGGCAAGGAGGGGGTGATTGGGTGGGTTTGATGCTGGGGGGGGTGGGGAACTAGAACAGAGATGAAGCTTGGAGGGACTGGGACTGGAAGGGAGCTGATGCTGGGAGAGACTGAGATTGTAGGACAGCTGATGCTGGGAAGGCTGGAACTACATAGGAGATAATGCTGGAGCAGCTGGGACTGGACGAGAGCTGATGCTGGGGGAGGACTGGAAGAGTGTGCTGCTGGGGTCAGGGTGGAGAAACAGGCAGAAGCTGGGGGAATGAGGATGGAGAGTGGGACAGATATTTGTGTGGAAGGGAAGAAACAAGGTCATACAGAGGGACAGGTTGAGAGGGAGGGGCATAAGAATAGATGCTGGGGTAGGAAATTGGAATGGCAGAGTTAATGAATATCAGAGAAGGAAGTAGCTGGGTGGGCTACATTCAGTACCAGCCGATTCAATTTAACTATATCCTGATCTTGCTTAAACATTCATTAATAATTGATAGAGCTTCAGTCATGTCTCCTACTAGAGGACCTAGAGTATGGACCTTTAGAGGATTATTCTTTCCATGCAATGAAACAGAGATGTTTCTCAGGAGGGGTTAACATTGCTGTTATTATAGTAATTCCTAAACTGGGAAAAGATCTATTATAGCCAGAATCTTATAGACCAATATCTTTATTGAACATGGATGTGAGGATATTGGTGAAGATCTTAGCAGACAGATCAATATAATATATACCCAAACCGGTAGCTTAAGATTAGGTGGGATTTGACAAAGTAGGCAAGCAATACTTAATGTATGGAAAGTTCTAGCAGTTATGGCTGGGTGTTGGTGAACGAAGTTGGCTTTACTGGTGTGAAGTGTGATGCTGAAAAGGCATTTGATTGAGTCAATTAGAGATTTTTATTTGTGGTCCTACTAATATATGGATTTGGAGGGTTTTTTGTGGAAGCTTGGAGGGCTGTTTACAGTGACCTAAGAGTGGCAGTCTTGGTTAATGGTGTGGTCTTCCCAGACTCTGGTTTAAAGAGAAGGACATGCAGGATTGTCCTCTGTCTTCCTTATTATTTCTTTTAATTTTGGAGCCATTGTTGCAGTGGGCTTCCAAGAGATTAATGTTTAGCTGTTGTAGATGACCTTTTAAATGTTGACCAACCTCAAAGAACATTAGAGGAGGCTCAAAGTGAATTTGATAGTTTTGGATTAGTGTCCAGATTGGAGTAAATGTCATGAATCCAGAAGCTCTGGCTTTTAATATTGATAAAGAGAAGTTATGCTGAACAGCTTTTCCTTTGCAGTGGATGACCGCTCTCTGAGTTATTTAGGGGACATTATTCCTGAAGAGTTAAATGATTTATACAGTATTAATATGGGACCATTGATGAGAGAGACAAGTATTCTTTTGAGGTAATTGGCAAACATTTCCTGTGTCACTGAAGGGGTGAATTTTCTTATTCTTATGATAATTGTGTAGAGACCATTACAGGGTGATTTTATAAACTCCCATGCAGTTAGCTTGTGTTGCTCCTACATTTTTAGACTTATAAAATGAAGTGTGTGCGTACTTTATAAAATAAAGGTGTAGAGACACACCTCAATCTAGTTGTGACAGGTATGCCTGTTATAGAGCAGGTGTAAATGCCCATGTCTAAATTGTTCATAAATACACGTAAGCTATAATATTTTATGTAGGTAAATGAAGGCTCTACCCCAGGCACACCCAGACTGAAAATCCATGCAATGGAAATTCCGTGTGGGCTTACAAAATAGTGATTGCCTAAAATGCACATGCAAGTATATGCAAGTGTCCATTTACATGTGTAAGTTCTTTAAAATGGGGACTTAACATAAGAACATAAGATATGCCATACTGGGTCAGACCAAGGTCCATTCAAGCCCAGTATCCTGTTTCCAACAGTGGCCAATCTAGGTCATATGTACCTAGCAGTTTCCCCAAAAGACACAGGTTCCACAATGCTTGTATTGGGTCAAGCACTGATATCCTGGGTCCCTTCTTAATAATGATTTATGGACCTTTCCTCCAGGAACTTGTCCAAACCTTTTTTAAACCCAGCTACACTAACAGCCTTTACTACATCCTCCGGTAACAAATCCCAGAGTTTGATTACACTTTGAGTGAAAAAATATTTTCTTTTATTAGTCTTAAATAGTTTACCCTGTAGCTTCATTGCATGTCCCCTAGACTTTCTATATTCTGATAACGTAAACAATCGATTTACGTTTACTTGTTCCACGCCATTCATTAATTTATAGACTTCTATCATATCTCCCCTCAGCCGTCTCTTTTCCAGGTTAAAGAGCCCTAACCTTTTTAGCCTTTCTTCATAGGAGTATCCTTCCATCCCCTTTACCATTTTGGTGGCTCTTCTCTGAACCTTTTCTAATAACGCTATATCCTTTTTAAGATACGGCGACCAGAACTACACACAATATTCAAAGTGCGGTCTCACCATGGAACGATATACGAGGTAGAGGCATTATAATATCTTTTGTTTTATTTTCCATTCCTTTCCTTATGATACCTAGCATTCTATTTGCTCTCTTGGCCGCCGCTGCACACTGGGCTGAGGGTTTTAATATGTTATCCACAATGACACCTAAATCTTTTTCCTGGGTAGTGGTTCCTAATGTGGAACCTTGCATCATGTAACCATAGTTTGGGTTGTTATTCCCTAGGTGCATAACTTTGCACTTGTCCACATTAAATTTCATCTGCCATTTTGATGCCCATTCTTTCAATTTATCAAGATCCTCTTGCAATTTTCCACAATCTTCTTGAGTTTTAACAACTTTAAATAGTTTTGTGTCATCTGCAAATTTGATAACCTCACTCGATATTCCCTTTTCCAGGTCATTTATGAATATGTCAAATAGCAGCGGACCCAGCACAGATCCCTGGGGTACACCACTATTCACCTTTCTCCAATGGGAAAATTGACCATTTAGCACTACCCTCTGCTTTCTATCTTTTAACCAGTTCCTGATCCACAATAGTACACTGCCTCCTATCCCATGACTCTTTAGTTTTGCCAAAAGTCTCTGATGAGGGACCTTGTCAAAGGCTTTCTGAATGTCGAGATACACTATATCAATTGACTCACCTTTGTCCACCTGTTTATTCACATCTTCAAAAAAACATAACAGATTAGTAAGACAAGATCTTCCTTGTCTAAAGCCATATTGGCTGTCTCCCATTAGGCCATGACTATCTACATGCTGAGTAATTTTGTTCTTTATGATGGTTTCTACTATTTTTCCCGGTACTGACGTCAGGCTCACCGGTCTGTACTTTCCCGGATCACCCCTGGAACCCTTTTTAAAAATTGGCGTTTCATTGGCGATCCTCCAATTTTCAGGTATTACAGATGATTTTAATGAAGATTCACAGATTACTAATAGCAGGTCTGCAGTCTCATATTATAGCTCTTTCAACACCCTTGGATGTATACCATCCGGCCCAGGTGATTTGCTACTCTTCAGTTTATCTAATAGTTATAATACATCTTCCCGATGTATCGATATTTCCTTCAATTCTTCCGCACCTTTAAATACCACTTCAATGATGGGTAACATCCCTACATCTTCCTCAGTAAAGACTGAAGCAAAGAATTCATTCAGTCTCTCCGCTTTCGCCTTGTTGCCTCTTAGTACTCCTTTAACCCCTCTATCATCTAATAGACCAACTGACTCTCTCACAGGTTTTTTGCTATGAATGTACTTGAAAAAGTCTTTATTTTGCATTTTTGCTTCCGCAGCAAGCTTCTTCTGAAATTCTCCCTTTGCCTGCCTTATCAATGCCTTGCATTTGACTTACCAGTGCTTGTGCTGTTTCCAGGTTTCGTCGTTTGGCTCTTTTTTCCATTTCCTGAAAGATACTTTTTTGGCAACAACAGCCTCTCTGACCTCACCTTTAAACCACGCTGGCAGTTTTTGGACTTCCTTCCACTTTTCTTAAAGCATGGAATACAGCTGGTCTAGGCTTCCAAGATAGTATTTTTCAACAACACCCAAGCTTGATGTAAGTCTTTAACCTTTGCAACTGCTCCTTTTAGTTTTTTCTTAACTATTTTCTTCATTTTATCATAGTCTCCCTTTCGAAAGTTAAAAGGTAGAACTGTGGGTTTCCTTACTATCTCTCCTCCACTAATGCATATAATTAGGGGCTTGTTTACAAAGCCGCGGTAGTGTTTTCCGATCGTTATCGGAACCGCAGCCCCATTGAAATCAATGGAGCCGCGGCTCCGATAACGATCGGAAACTGCTACTGCGGCTTTGTAAACAAGCCCCTTAGTGCATAGCTTTCTAAGTGTCCCTTATAAAATCAGCTTCTTAAGGTTCAACTTATCTGAACAGCAGAAATCTTTATTAGCTCTACTAAAATATTGCTTTATGACCTTTTTCTTCCATCCATTGTGTTTCCAAAACATGGGAGGGCTCTCTTGACCAATAAGATAATGGTGGAAGGAGACCTCACTTGGAGAAAAACCTAACTGGCATAACTACAGTATTCAGCCCAAAGACAGTTATTTATCTTTGGCTGGTATAGCCACTGTACCACAAAAGCAGGTGCCTCTGGCTCCACAGCTATGCATCATGAGAAGGAAAGGTTCCTGGTTAATCCAACTAGGGAACCAACATCCTATGTGTTGACAAGAGGAGGCTTAGGACATTGTACTACCACTAAAGGAGAAAGCAGGCGAGATGGAGCCTTGAAAAGAGAAGCAGTAGGGAGCCCTGATCCTGGATCGAGATTGCTCACAGCTGTGACAACCAGAAGTTCTTCAATCAGTAATTTATTAATGGACCTGACTCGACTGAGTTTCAGCAAACGTGCCTGCATCAGGGGTCTATAAAAATAATAATAAACATATATAGATACATTAAATTAACAAGCATAAAACAAGTAAGGTAACAGACATCATTACCAACTGTGTAACTTGACCAACTTATACAAAAAAATAAAACATTCAGAGGGGTGGAGCCTGGTGTCTGATCAAGATGGATGTGTAAGAGCGGTACTCCGGAGGGCAATTGAGAAGAATCCTAATTTCTGCAATATTTAATCAAATAGTTCCTAATTACTTGGATACCATTCGACCCCGGCTATGTTGGGCTCCAAACAGACACGGCTGGATTTCCAAGTATCTCAAAATGCTAGCGCAAAGAGAACCAAGACTGAACCTCTCTCACCTCACAAGATGGCAGTCATCCGAGATGGTCCTGAGACCTCGCAGGAGATCTTGGCTGAGATTCGGGTGGTCAAAGAGTTGGTCAAAGCTAATGGAGAATTGCTTTGTGCAATGCAGGAAAATATCAATGTTTTGAAATCCACTTTGGAGTCAAATACTGTACAGCTCGTTTGGAGAAGGTAGAGAAGGTTGTGGCATCACATGGGGAGATGCTCAAGGCCGTTGAGGAACAGGCCAAGTTGATATGTTCATTGCAAAAAGAGGTGGAAGATGGTGATAATTGCTCTCGGCGGAACAACATAAGAATCCTGGGAGTTCCTGAGGGAGCAGAAGGTCATGATATGATATCATTTCTGCAGGCCATGATCCCAGGTGTATTAAGATTGCATTTCAATATGCCGTTCGAGATCGAGCGTGCCCAGAGAGTGCCTGCTCAGCCCGTGTCCGTGGGCAAGCGTCCACGCCCAATTATTTTGAAAGTGCTACATTTTCAGCAAGTATTGCAAATAATGGGAGCAGCCAAGACACTTTCATCATTGGAGTATCAGGGGCATAAACTCCTGTTCTTCCCAGACTTCGCAAAGGTGACGGTGGATCGGAGTCTTCTGGTGTTGCATCCACGCTTGGTTCAACTGAAGGCCAGTTTTGGACTGCTATATCCTGCCCGCATGAAAGTCATGCTGCACAACCAGACTAAAACTTTTGATGATCCCGGAGATCTATGTGCATTTCTGGAGGATAAGGAGTTGGCGGTGATGCGGTGAAGGTTATATTACATCTTCTACTTGCTACAGTCTGACGGCGCTTTCTTTCATGGGTGTTTAGCTGGTCTGAGATCATGTGAAGGAAACCTATATATGCAGAAATGACACCTAAGCCTTTACTACTGTCATGTACTGGGACATTTATTCTGTCTCTTTTAAAGGACATTATCTCTATTCTTAATGAGGGAGGTGGGCAAGATGCGATATTCTAAGAGTTACAGAAATATGGAAGGGTTGGGTCAATGAGCCCTCCATGTCTGTCTTGTCCTAGCGGGCTCACCCATTAAGTTTTGCGTGTTATATAGCCCCCCCTTGGGTTTTGGGTGGTTTGGGGAAATGTTTTGGTAGAATTAGGTGTGTTATTGCATTTGATCAAATAATGGGGCCTTTTTTCCCCCTCTTTTTGGGCTATAGATGCAGCCACACTTTAAAGGCGCTTAGGAAAGTGTTTATTTATTTAACATTTCTTATATACCGCCTTTCATGATATCAAGGTGGTTTACATTGAACAAACTGAAATTACATTGAACAGGGCATTATAACTTGTAATGTAAATTGTTCTACAGTGTAAATTGTTCTACAGTGTAAAACGAAATGCTACATTTTGATCTGTTTCTGTAACACATGATTGTTAATTCGGATCTATATTGTCAACATGCTTTCTTTAAGATTGTGTAACTGAATGTTAAGGGCATTAATAATCTTTACTAAGAGGAATGGTTCTTCTGAATGGCAGGAAAGAAAGTTCTGGCATCTTATTGCTGCAGGGGATGCATTTGAAAGTAAGGGAGTTGTTGTAGTCAGAGATCTAAGCCTTATTTGTAAGGGTTTTCAGCTACCCATCATAAGATTAATGGAGTGGCCATATTAGCTGGTAGCTGTATCCCCATGGTTTAAAATTCATGTGCTGTCTCTTCCTATCTTCTAAGGGACTTTGTTCTAGAACTAGTGAATCTACTATTCATGTGGCTCACAGCTATGTTTATGCTGTGATCTCACTTACCCTATTTGACTTAACGAGCGCTAGTTATATACAGTAATGTGGTTGTCGATCTGTTTCTTAATGGGGTTGTCTTAAAGATATAGATATGTCTATCACTCCTAAAGTTAATTATGTAATAGGAATATTACCAGTCTTCCTTGCAAGGCAAGTGCAGTGTCAAAGTGATAGAATTCTAGTTCAAAGTTTATGGAGAATTAACCGCCTAGATTTGCTCTTTGGAATATAGGGTCTTCTTGAGAGGAAGGGAGGATTATGTTTTCCTAATTCTTTGGCCTAATACTATAGCGTTTGCAGAGGCAAGGTTCACGATGGGTGGAGGGGGCCGTAGGCATATGTTCAATATGCTGCTGAGATTAAAGGTCAGTTTCAGCGAGGAGATGTCAGCACTTTGATGCAGGTGGCGTAGGACTGTCCTAACATTCAGTTTTATTGTTTTTTCAATATAGAACCGTATTAGGGTGGTGTTGGGATTCAGGGCCATTTTCTCCTGATTTCGAGTCGTTTTTGAATTAGTAATTGGCAGCTTGTTCTTATAAAGGGATTGTCTGTCTGAATTAGTCCCATGTGGGGAGTGGCCCTATGTCCATTATTTCTAACTTTAAACATACAATAGATCTTGGTTGAGGCCTATGGTGGTATATCTGTACCTGTGCTACTCATAGGTGTAAATACCATGGTGTGGCAGTTTCCCTTACATCCTCCTCTTTCTTAAGTGGAAGGGGTTACCAGACAAATCTCCTTATTTCTCTGTAGTGGAGTGTTTGTCCTTCTATAGCCCCATGTAAGACTTGCAGGCTTGCAGATGTCCTATGTTTCTTTTGTGTGGCCCCTGATGATCGCATGATGATGGGAGGGACAGAGTGGGGTAGACTGTGGTCAGCCTTTGATTGTCTCATTTTCCAGAGAAGGATTGTGTATTTTAATTTACTGTAACTTGGCTTTCTCTTTTGTATGTATTTTGTTGGAAAATATAAATAAAGAAATTTAAAAAAAATAAAACATTCATTAAAAAAGCTACACATCTAAAAACACATAAAAGCCATTTAAATGACTTCAAAAACAAAATATACAGAACACTTGAAAAATGCCTGAAAAAAAACAAAACCAAAAAGTATATTATGTGCATTTTTGCAAAAAATGAAAAAAAAAAGGAAATGGGGGAGGGGAAAGGAGGAGGTGGGGAGGCAAAGGGAAGGAAAGGAAACAAGGTGTGTAAAACAGGTGAAGTCATATATACCTAGTAACCATTTACATTGATATTCATTTATTCATGTATCTATCATAAGTTATATTAACCCCTTTTTTAAAAAACTCTCTTTTTTTGCATTTGGGCACTTTGGGCCCAATTCTGAGACGCGCCTTGCGGGGCTGCACGTCCCAGCAGGATGTGCAATCCCACAAGCTGTCCTGCCCCTAGTTCCCCTCTGACTCTCCTTGCACGACTAGAGCAGCAGGACAGGGAGAGCCAGTGGGGGCAGAGTGTGGACAGGCTGATGCAGCAGGATGTACAAAGCCGATTCCGGTCACGGCCCTATACGTCCTGCGGGGTTAGGGTTGCCAACTGGCCGGTTTTCAGCCGGCCTGGCCGGTTTTTCCACAGCCAGGCCGGCTGCCGGCGCAGAGGCAAAACCGGCCCTTTAAAAGCCGTTTTTTTTGCTCTGGCCGCAAGATCGGGAGCGGCCTGAGCAAAAAAACCGGCTTTTCTCCGCTTCAGAGGGAGCCGGGGAAGCCCGCGCGAGGCCCCGGCTCCCTCTGAACAGCCACCAGCGTGAAGAGCCTTTTCCTTCACGCTGGCGGCTGTTCCTGTGAAGCCGCGAATGCTGGGAAAGGTTAAAGGTTGCCCTTTAACCTTTCCCAGCATTCGCGGCTTCACAGGAACAGACGCCAGCGTGAAGGAAAAGGCTCTTCACGCTGGTGGCTGTTCAGAAGGAGCCGGGGCCTCGCGCGGGCTTCCCCGGCTCCCTCTGAAGCCTCAGACAGCCGCGATGCTGGTCGGGGGGGGGGGGGCAAGGACTGCATGGGCTGTGATGGGGGGGACCTGGACTGGAAAAGGGCTAAGGGGGGGGGGACTTGGACTGGAAAAGGGCCAAGGGGGGGGGGACTTGGACTGGAAAAGGGCTAAGGGGGGGGGGACTTGGACTGGAAAAGGGCTAAAGGGGGGGACTTGGACTGGAAAAGGGCTAAGGGGGGGACTTGGACTGGAAAAGGGCTAAAGGGGGGGACTTGGACTGGAAAAGGGCTAAGGGGGGGGACTTGGACTGGAAAAGGGCTAAAGGGGGGGACTTGGACTGGAAAAGGGCTAAGGGGGGGGGGACTTGGACTGGAAATAGGCTGTGATGGGGGGGGGGACCTGGACTGTAAAAGGGTTATGGGGGGGGGGACATGGACTGGAAATGGGTTGTGATGGGGGTGGAGGGGATCTGGACCAGAAAAGGGCTATGGGGGGGGGGGAAACTTGGACTGGAAATAGGCTGTGATGGGGGGGGACCTGTACTGTAAATGGGTTATGGGGGGGGGGACATGGACAGGAAAATGGTTGTGAGGGGGGTGGAGGGGACCTGGACTGGAAAAGGGCTACGGGGGGGACTTGGACTGGAAATGGGCTATGGTGGAGGAAGGGGGATCTTGGACTGGAAATAGGCTGTGATTAGGGGGCTAGGACTGCAAATGGGCTGTGATGGTGCGGGGGGACTCGGACTGCAAATGGGATGTGATGGTGGGGGGGCCTAGGACTGGAAATAGGCTGTGATGGGGGACTTGGACTGGAAATGGGCTGTGATTGGGGGGGGGGAGCTAGGACTGGAAATGGCCTGTGATGTGAGGGCTAGCACTGGAAATGGGCTGATGAAGAACTGGAATAGGACTGGAAATGGGCTGATGTGGGGCATGGGAGAATGGGACTAGAAGGGAGTGGATGCTGGGTGGGTCTAGAACTATAAGGGAATTGATTTGGGGGGAGGACTAGAATGGATGGGGAATGAGAATGGAGAGGGGAAAAATATTTTGTGTGGAAGAAAAGTCTATGATGGGCCGGTATTGGGAGAGTAAGAGGGGCTTGAGAATGGAAGGGTGAAATTTAAACGGATGATAAAGGAATAAGGAAAGAATTGGGGGAAAGAGCAAAAGGGAAACAATCAGTATGTTAAAGCAGAAATAGAGACAGAATGGAAAACATCTGAAAGAGAAGAAAGGACAAATGGATAGCTCGCAGAAGACACGAAGAAACCAGAAGAAAGTGACTGGAGCAATTGCAACTGAAAAATAAAACGCCCAAGCAGAAGGTAGAAAAATACTTTTTATTTTGAATTTATTAACTGGAATATGTCTGGTCTGGGAAGTGTGTATTGCTAACATCTTTGCGTTTTTGTTTAGTGCAAGAGGAAATTACTTTATAGTTTTATTTCTCCAGTGTTGTACATTTCATGTTTGGATTTTGGGGTTCCCAGTTTAATTATTATCTGACCAAGGAAGTTAGCCTACACGTATCCTTGGTAATTTTTGTGGGTGGGGCTGGGGGCGGGGCAGGGGTGGGACTAGGGGCGGAGAATGGGTGGAGCATGGTGAGCCACAGGTGTCGGGTTTTTCTCGGTGAAAAAGTTGGCAACCCTATGCGGGGTCAGGGGGAATGTGCTGATTATTCCACCTCAAAGGTGGAATAATCAGCATGAACCGAGTGATCGGGGGCCAGGAATCCCTCCCCCCCTGGGCCGGGGCCTGGTGCCGGGAGGTCCCTGCCACCCAATCCAGGCCCAAGCTGCCCAGCTTTGGGTTGGGCGGCAGGGTTGAAGAAGGTCGGTGCCGCAAGAGCCAGGGATGCCTGTGGGGAGGACGGGCCATCCTCAGGCCCAATTCTGCATGCCATGGGAACATTTTGTTCCCATGGTACGGAATTGGGTCCTAACAGGCCCATCCTGTTTGTTGCCATCCAGTCGGCCCGGATGTGCCCCTGATAGAATTGGGCTCGTCTTTTATCTTTTAATTCCATGTGATGAGAATAGTTCAAAACAATCAAATTGGTCACACAATGTTCTTTTCATTGTTTTTTTTTCAATGTTTTTTCATTATTTTAACATTTTAAATGGTTTTTATGTGTTTTTGGATGTTTAATGTTTTTAATGAATTTTTTAAATTAATTTTTATTTATAATATTTAGCTCATGCTTTATGTTTGGTATAAATGGGTCAAGTTACACAGTTTGTTATGATGTCTGTTACATTTTATGGTTTTCTGTTGAAGATATTTCTATATATGTTTTACCTTACTTGTTTTGTGATTATTTATTTAATGTATTTATATATTTTTATTATTATTTTTATAGACTCCTGATGCAGGTGTGTTTGCTGAAACTCAGCTGAGTCTTATCCATTAATAAATTACTGTTTAAATAACTTCTGTTTATCATTTATTCCAGCCTTAGACTTGGTGTAAATGGGTGCAACTAGATTTGCAGGTCAAGTTCCCTCCCCCATAGCTTATTTTAAGTTCTGACCTATCTAAGTTATGCTGTTCTCCAAGATATGTTCCCCCTCCCCCCAACCCCCCCATTTCAAGTTCAATGTATAACTTACATGGCTGTCCCGAGCATGTAAGTCTCTATTAACTGTAAATCGCTTTGATTACTGGAAAGATGGTATATAAAACAGTTAAATAAATAAATAAATAGTAAATGTGCATAAGTTATAGTATTTTTTGACTTCCTTTTCTAAATTTGTGGTCTGCTTATGCTCTGACCACACTCTGCTCATGTGCACATTTACATTGAAAGTATGTGCCATTGGACTTACGTGCACGCTTATAGAATACTGACCAGCTAAAATACATGCATAAATGCCCATCCATGTGTGTAAGTCATTTAAAATACCTGATGTACACGAAGTGATGATGAGTAACTTTATATGGCCCATTATAAAATTATACCCTTGGGGTGTAATCCAGAGGCAAGAGGGTGTCTCACTAATTGCATAAGATGCACTTCTTTGTCAGAGAATATAATGTTACAAGAGCAGCAATACAATTTCCTGCTGAAAGCATATATTTCCTCAAAGCGTGCGCTACAAGCAAAATATATATTACATGGGACATGCTGAAATTATGGGAAACAGGAGGCCATTCTTGTGTTGAGAAAAGGTGAGAGATTGTTTCTAAGTATCGTATGTTTACTGGCACAAATTTGTGCTTTAGTTGGCCCTCCAACTATTAGTTCACCTAGCTTCAGTCACTCCTGATCTGTCTTCCATTAACCAAACCTTGATTGCTGTATCCATGCAGTTTCAGAACAACCACCTTAAGTTAAATCCTAAGAAAACTTCTGCAGTATGAATCATGGGAGGTTTATTCCCTCCCCTGTTAGCACCTCATACTGTATTGGCAATGAGCAGATTCAACCGTTCTCTTTCTTGTAATATCTCATATCAATGCTATTGTGAAAAAATCTTTCTTCGCACTCCATCAGTGTCACTTACTTTGACCATACTTAGGGTATGTTTACTAAACCGTCTTAATGTTACCAGCGCTAGTTGCAGCAATAATGTGAAGAATGCCATATAAGTAGTGGGCATTCTGTTGGCAAGGTAGCAAGAATCTGTATCGCGAGATAGTGGGCGCCGTGGCACGTTAACGCACGTTAACCCTAAGTTCATGCCAGCGCAGTGCCAGAAGCTATAAAGATGTAGCCCACTGGTTACTGCAATGACTGTGGAGGCAGGGGTCATGGGTTTGATCCTGCAGTGGTGGTATGTAAGAAGGCTGTCTGAGGTATTTCCTTTTAATCTAAATCAGTGCTGTCTGAGACACTTCCTTTATTTAATTTAAATCAGTGCTGCCAGGAAAAACACTCTCACAGCGCCGTAACCTAAGGTGCTGCATAAGGCGCCCTATAAGGCACTCCATAGGGCACATTATAAGGTGCCCTGTCCGCCAAGGCACCTTATAATGTGCCCTATAGGGCCCTTTATAGGGTGCCTTATGAGGCACCTTAAGGTTACGGCACTGTGAGGGTGCTTTTTGCTGGCAGCATTGATTTAAATTAAAAGGAAAAGCCTCAGACAGCCTTATTAAATAACACCACTGTGGGATCAAACCCAAGACCTCTGCCTCCACACTCATGAAGTAACCAGTGGGCTACATCTCTATAGCTACTAACACACAGCTGGCTGGCTACAGAAGGACTGCAGGTCACCACACAAACTGTCTGCTGTGGCTACCAGGAAAGGGCAAACCCACCCGTACCCATGATGCACTGCACATGCAGATCAGCAGCCTACATCTGATCACCAGATGGGGTATGCGCCTCTAAAGCACCCCGGCCTGGTAGGACGAACTTACGGTGTGTGTTACTGGAACAGAGTAACCACAGACCGTGACATTGTGTGGTTCCTGTGCTCACCCTGAGGGTGAGGTGGGGCACCCAGCACCAGGTCCGCAGCACCTTGGTTGGCTGAGGTAGGCTGTCCTGCAGGTCCCCATCAGTGCCATTGTGTGATAGGTAGTCCTTGTAGACACACCTAAGCTACACCTGTGTCCCTCTTTATTTCCCAGTCACGTCTAGCCCTTATGGACTATGATGCACCCAGAATAGTGCATACCCTGTGTGGTTGCCATGGTCACATGTTATAAGAGAAGGGTGGTGTTTAGGCCCAAAAGCACATTATGTAGCACCACCGAACCCACCCTACAGGGCAGGGTGGGGGACAGGATCTCCTACCAACAGGTCCACATTTTACATCCCTGCAATTGTGGCAGTAGAGTGGACCATCAACCCCAGTCCTACAGGGCAGTCAATGCAGATCTGTACGCATCAAATAGGGCACTGGCAGTAGGCCTGGAAAAGCTCAGCTGCCCCCACCACTCTCTGACATTCACTAGCAGAGGGCACAGTCAGTCTCCACCTGCTGCATCCTGCAAGGTGTTCCAGCCATACATGTGCTAACTGCAGACAGTTTGCTAGCTAGAACATGTTCCTGGAGGAACTGTGTGCACTCAAAAATGGGATGTGAGCATACACACCAAGCAGGTATATCAGTGATTTGGCCCAGAAAAGGGAACTCATAGATATCACTTGAAGGAAATGCTATATAGCACTATGGGGGAACCTAGCCATGCTATGGTCACTGCTCAGTCAGGGTGAGAGTGAACACCCCCCCCCCAGCATGACATGCTGTGGCCACCCTGTCCATGCAGGTGGTGGTCGGGCACTACAATGTCCCAGCCATTGTCCTATGCCCTGTGCAAATGCATCCTGCCCAGGTCGCCCTGTCCGGGCCATACCCACAGTACCTTGCTCCTCATTATGCACATTGGCAGGCTAACACTGGAAACAGTGCAAGCACTGGGGGCTCAGTAAGGTGTAGGCAGCCACAAAACACTGGATAGACATACACACACTCCCACACCTATTTCAGCATTGTGCAAATATAGAGGTGGTTGGCAGCCCTGGCCACCACACCAGTCCTGGGCACAGTGCGGGCATTGCTATGGTACTCAATACTGTTAGGGTCACTACCTGGGGTGGTAACCACTGTCAGAAACAAGAACTGAAACACACTCCACAGATATCAGAAAGGTTGCTATGATGAATCTCTGTCAAAAATTTGTGTTTAACTTAGCATGTGTTATCTGACATTAATCATAGCAACCTTTTGATATATATGGAATGTGTTTCCAAGTTTAAGACGGCATTGCTAAGGTATGCAGGTGCTAGTACCGGTAGCTGATGCTCTGCGCAGGGCCCAACAGCCTGACTCTCCATGAGGCTTTGGATAGTGGAGCCTGTGGGTATGGGTGTTTGTGCCGCTGCTCTAGGGCAGAGGTTCCCAACTCCAGTCCGGGTGGGCCAAACACGGTTCAGGTTTTCATGCTGTCCCTAATGAATATGCATGAGATGCATTTGCATACAATGGTGGCGGTGCATACAAATGCATCACAGGCATATTTATTAGGGACAGCATGAAACCTGAATGGTGTTTAGCACTCTAGGACTGCAGTTGGGAAACTCTGCTCTAGGGACTGCACATGTTTATGGTGTATGTGCTCTGTAGGATAAAATATAGGCGTTTATGGCGTGTTTATTTTATCTGCAATAAAGGTTCCATTGTTATTATCACGGTTTAGTACTGGGCAAAATTTAGGGACATGGTTTGCAGGAGACACAGCTGGGACTTGAACCTGTGACCTTCTGCTGCTGAATATACTGGATGTGTGTACTGCACCACACTGCTGTCACAGAGGCAGATCATTCCCTGGGGATACCATGACTGTTCATCAGACAGACCTTGTCTGTTGCAGTGCACGGCACCCACCTAAACAGGGCTTGGCCTTGGTGTGCTGTGGGCAGATGCCACTGCCCCCCCCCCCCACCACCAGCACCCCTCTGCCACCATGCTGACATGCCCTTGTGCCGGTGGTGCTGGTGGTGCACAGTCCCAGGCCATCCAGTGTGCCGGTAGGCGGCTGCCTATCGTGTGTGATATGGGTTATGGGTGCCTGCCTAGACATCCACACTTCCCCCCGGCACCGTCTGCCAATGTTATGTGCCCTTTGAGGTACTTGCTGGGTACTGTCCACTGAGACACTGTGGGACACACACTCATGGAAATGTTTGCCCTTGGTCAGTTGCTATCTTGCTGGTTTTCCGTTTCAACATTCCTATGTGTCACCTAGGCATCTGCCTAGTCCACCCTGTGCCCCAGTGGGCCCACTGCATGTGCCGCCTGCAGCCCCCTGTACCATTCACACCATCACCATAGTGCCCTTTCCTACGTGGCCACTCTGCTGTTGCTGCACATGTGAACGCCACATACGCAAGCTGCCCAATATACACCACAGCTAACCCTCATCACCACTATCAATGTTGGAACATTCACTTTGTGGGGGGAATAAGGATTGCCCCTTCCAAAAATGGCATCTTCCATTTTATTCATTATGGGTAGTGTTGATTACCATTTATCATTGTTTTTCTATTGCCCAGCTCAGTGTTTTGTATTTCTATTTTGGTTCTGGTCATTATCTCTCTGGTTTTTGCATGCTTTGTTACAGCACATGTATCACTACTATCACTTTTCTTGGTCTCCCTGCCTTTGCTGTACATTGCTGCCTGAAATTGTTTCTCTCTCCTGCAAATGTGCCTCTAGCGCGAGGTTTTCACTGGCGCTACTTTTCAGACCTTCATTTCACAGCGTTAGTGTGCATGGAGCCTCTCCCCGCCCACTCTCCACCCATTGACTCCTTATCTCCGAACCTGGGGAGCCTTACTCCGCCCTCTGGACAGCCTTACTCCACCCTCTGTGCACTTTAACACCGCCAGAGACATTATCGCGCGATACGTGATGTTCTCGCACGGTTTATCGCACGATAACATCATGTATCGTGCGATAACGTCGCAGCTGCGCCATTAGCACAGTTTAGTAAACATACCCCTTAGATGCAGATTCATTTACTTCTCTTCTTCTCCACTACGTAATTTTGCAATTAGATTATGGTAATGCAATTTATGCCGGCCTCTCTCATTCTAAAATGAAATGCATACAGTCAGTACAGAGGTCCAAAGGAGAGCACAAACACCCATAGGTGATATCGAAGACAAAAAGGGACAAATGCACCAAGACAGTGGTAGGTTTAAAAAAACTTTTATTGAGAAACCCAAATGCATTTCGGTTGAACGCCTTCTTCAGGGGGAGTAAAACCTCAAAATAAAATCATAAAATAAAACAAAATATTATTAGAACATCACAAATAATGCAGGCACAAGTAATAAAACCAATCATTAAATAAATAAATATTATTAACTTTTATACAAATCATAAATGAATGGTCAAATAAATAAATAAATAAAAATGTAAAACACACAAAGGCATGCCATTAAAAAACAAACAGTTAAAAGACATTAAGGCTGTGAAGCAAAAAAAAAAAATGAAGGAACACAATGATATTGATCATTGAAACAAATAAATCTGAATTATATGGTAGTATCCAACAACATGTGCAAGGGGGGATGAGAGGACATGCGTTGTGAATAACATAAGGAAGATGTAAACCATAATACCACGATAGTTATGTGCATATACAAGTTTTCAGGAATATTAAAGGGAGGTGGTCCATTGACTAAACAGCCATATGAACAAAGTAACATGCAAGCAAATACTAGCTCGCTATAGCACCTCTTTGTGTTTTATATAAGGGAAATACGATGCCCCTACATTTTGTCAAGCTATGCATGTGTAGAAGCCAACCACATCTATATAAGCTAAATTAAATGTGTATATCCGTGAAGTGAAAAAGTAGTGCCCCCGGTGCTAAGGATGAAACAATATACATTTGCCAATTCACTGTAACACTACCAACGAGGGTATTGGAAACAACTTACATAGTAACATAGTAAATGACGGCAGATAAAGACCAATATGGTCCATCTAGTCTGCCCAGTAAGTTGGCAAGAGTAGGTGCACCTGCCGCTCCATGCAGGTCACCCCTCCCCATATCTTTGTATGGGGGTGAACCCACCACTCCGTGTAGTACACCCCTGTTTGTTGAGAAATTAGATAGTTAAGTTTATTTTGATTTCATCCTGTTGCTGTAAAGGGATCCACTGTGTCTGTCCCATGCCATTTTGAATTCTGTCACTGTATTTGCCCCCACCACTTCCATCGGGAGGGCATTCCAAGCATTCACCACACTTTCAGTGAAAAAGTATTTCCTGACATTGCCTTTCAATTTCCCCCTTGCAGCTTCATGTTATGCCCTCTAGTTTTACAGCTTCCCCGTCTTTGGAAGAGGTTTGTTTGTTCATTAATTTTATTATTTTATTTTATTTATCAGGTTTTATATACCGCACTATCCTTTAATCAGAGCGGTTTACAAGATAAGTAGTCATATCTACACAACAGCATAACTAACTCTTAATTTCAGTGTACATTGGATTGCAGGGAGATATAAAGGGTGCTAGGGAAGGGACGCTTAGGGGTGGGAGGGAGGGAGCTATTACAGAAAAAGGACTATGTAAGACGGGGAGCATAGGGAGGGGTGCTTATTTACAAATAATAGAGGTATGTACATCAAGGGAATGCATAGGCAATGCATATATACAGCAAAGGGGAATGTATGTACAAAAGAGAGAGTTATATACAGCAGGGGGAATGCTGGGGTAGGGGCTTTACTGAGGGAAGAGTGGACTATGTATTGGTCCCATAGTAGTCGGCAAATAGGAAGGTCTTCAGTCTTGTCTTGAAGTCCTTCGTGTCTTTAGTAGTCCTGATGTCCTGGGGGAGTGAGTTCCATAAGGAAGGAGCAGCAAGAGACAGTGTCCTCTTGGAAGTCAAGCTCATTGATTTGCGGTATGAGGCCAGTATCTGGAGGGTGGCCATCATTGGTCTGGGCCCAGTGTCGGCTTTTGTCTTAATCAAGTCATTGAGGATGTTCGGTGCCAGATTCGTTGGATTTTGAAAAGGATGAGGGCTGATTTGAATTTGATTCTGACCGTGATGGGTAGCCAGTGTAATTGGCTCAGGATAGGAGTGATGTGCAGGTGTCTTGCAGAGCCTGTGAGTATACGAGCAGCCGTATTCTGCACCATCTGTAGGGGGTGAGTAGTTGATGCAGGCAGTCCGAGGAGAATGGAGTTGCAGTAATCCAGAATGGGTGTTATTATTGCTTGACAGACGGTCCTGAAATGGTCTTGGCTTAGTATGGGCTTTAGCCGTCGAATGATTGCTAGTTTGTGGTATGCATTTTTTGTGGTTCTGGCGACGTGGGAGTGGAAGTTCAGGTTCTTATCTAGGATTATTCCCAGGTATTCTATGACCTCTTTGATAGGGATGGATACGTTGATAAGGTCAATATGCTGGGGAGGAGAGAAATTGTTGTTGCATGTGACGAACAAGGCTTCTATTTTCTTATATTTGATTTTGAGATTGTTGTTAGATAGCCATCGGGATAAGTCTTGGAGGCAGTTGGTTATAGGTGCATAGTCAGGCTTGTCTAAGTCAATTTGGGTGCAGATCATGATGTCATCGGCATAAAGTTCATAATGGATGTCATGTTGTGCTATGATTTTGCAGATGGGTTGGACATAGAGGTTAAAGAGTAGGGCGGATAAGGAGGATCCTTGAGGTACTCCTTGTTTTAATGGAAAGGAGACGACGTGGTGGCTCTGATCTTGACTTGCTGCTGTCTTCCATTGAGGTATGTCCAACCATTTGAGCGTGGTGTTGCGAAGACCAATTTTATTTTATTTATCAGGTTTTATATACCTATTTAAAAGTCTGAATCATATCTCCCCTAGAACTGAAATTCATATGGAGGGTCCTAAGATGAAATGAAGAATGAGAAAAAGCATATTGCAATGTGAGGAACCCCTATTGAATGTGTAAAATATTAAAAGCACTTGGCTGTAAGTGGACCGCAATACATCCAGAAACAGCCAATCTGGCAAAGAAGGAGAAAGTGAAACTACCATTATATATACGGCCAGATTTCACACTGTAACAAAAGTTACAGAGTTCACAGATTTTCCGAGACAGAAAAAATCTTTATCTTCAAAGGCCAACACTTTCATATGTACATTATTGTATGTAGCCAATCTCAAAAAGCACAAAGAGAATAAAAACACATATACTAAAACAAGATCATGTATGAGCATAAGTAATACAAAGTGCCGGTGGAGAACTTCGCTCTAACCGGAGACGAAGTCTGTGCTGTATAAGCTGCCCCGATAGTGTGAAGACCATAATAAAAACACCCCCACTAGACTGGAAGAGGAGACATTATGTATCTGTGGGAATGCAACATTCAAAAGAGAATGACCAACTGCAGTCAAGGCTTCCGATCCAAGTTTAACTATGTAAAAGCAATAAAACACAGAAACATGTGAATAAAAAGGAAACCATATTGTGAATGGTGTTAAAAAATGATCAATGCTTATAAAACAATATCTGAAAATCTATGGCCAAAAGAAAATAAATTAAAAAAGAATGTGGGTGCTACTAAAGGAACAGTACATGAGGGAACCTGAGGGAACACCGTAAGAAAATCTCAGAGAGACATCTATGACCATAAGGAAGTCTCAGAGAGACTGTAAGGAAGTCTCAGAGAGACATCTATGACTGTAAGGAAGTCTCAGAGAGACATCTACGACCTCTACTGGAGCCAGACGACTTCAGGACAATCTACCAGGCACTGGTAATCCCCCACTTTGACTATGCCAATGCCATCCTACAGGGCCTACCTAAAAATACACTGAACCCACTGCAGCTGGCAATGAACGCAGCCACCAGAATATTACATGGAGCCGCCCGGAGGGACCACATAACCCCAATCCTGAAGCATCTCCACTGGCTGCCAGTCCATTGCAGACTCACCTTCAAAACCCTACTGCTAACCTTCAAAGCCATCAACAGCATCCCCTTCTCCTCCATCACAGACCTCATTCTCCCCACCCCCCCAAAGAGCTAGAAGGTCAGTCGCAGCCAACTCACTAAGTATCCCTAGCAAGATCACGAAGTGCACCCAAGCAACAAGAAACAGAGCCTTTGTGTACTATGCATCCACCTGTTGGAATGCGCTCCCGCCAGGACTCCGGGCCATTACGGACCTTACCCAGTTCAGAAAGGCACTGAAACACCACCTCTTCCTCCAGCACTACTCTCATAATGGGGACGTACAACTGCCAACCACCCACAACCATCAAAGCAGCCGCCCCAAAACACCTACAACGCATAGCTCCAGCCTGGCACAGTAGCACCACCAGACTCCCGGTCAGGCACATGTATATAGTCACCTAACCTTGTAAATAGTAGCTAGGCAGCACAGTCGCTACTGCACTGCCATCGACCCTTCTGCCTAGCCTGTATTATAGCTACCTAAATGAGTAGCCAAGCTACAGCGTAACATATGCATAGTTACCCCAGATATTCCAAGTTGCAAAACCCTGTTTTTTGTAAGTCCAGTATGGGAGCCGCCTGTACTGTACAAACCTGCTGTTAATTGTAAACCGAGCTGACTTTAAAAAGTGCGGTATAGAAAAGACATTAAATAAATAAATAAAATAAATAAATAAATAAAGTACATCCCAATCAATAATGAACTCTCAATCCAAAGCAGAGGTGACCATGACAAGTACATAGCCTACTAAAAAAGGAGGCAGATAACAAGCACTGGAAGTAAGACATTAAAACCAACCTAATAAAAACCAATATGGTTAAAAAAGAAAAATGTAAAACTATATATACGCCATACTGCTAAAAAATATAAATAGATAAACGAATAAGAGAATAAAAATGATGACCACTCAAAAGAAAAAATTAAAAAGGAACATAGATACTACAAAAAGGAACAGTGCATCCCAACTCAATAATAAACTTTCAAACCAAAATGGAGGTTGCCATGAAATGTGCACTGCCTACCAAAGAAGGGGGCAGATAACAAAAACTGGTAGTGAAACATTAAAACCAAACTAATAAAACCCAATATAGTTAAAAAATAAACATGTAACACCATATATATGCCAAAATGTTAAAAAATAAATAATTAAAAGAATAAAAAGCAATGACCAGTCAAAATAAGGAAAAGTAAATGTGAGCAAAATAAAAAAGACCATCACGTAAATCTGGTAGATAAAGGATGTAATACGCTATAAGCAAGACCAATAAAAATGAACAAAAAGGAGGCTTCTATGGGGCATGCTCAACCAAATTTACTCCTCTTTGCCAGAAAGGGATCCATGGGTTTGACAGGAAGGCAAAAGAGCTAAAAACCATGAAAACCGTAATAAATAATAAAATACAAAATAAACAATAAAACAATGGTAAACCTATGAAGGTGTAAAAATGTAAAAAAAGGGGGGAGGGGAAGGGGAAGGAAGGAAAGGGAAGGAGAGGGAAAAGGGGGGAGATAGGGGATAGGAAAGAAAGGGGGAGGGGGAAGGGGAGGGGAAAGGAAAGGAAAGAGGGGGAAGGAAACGGCGGAAGGGATGTGGAAACCTATTGGGTGATGAGAGGGAAGGGGGAAGGGGAAGGGGAAGGATGAGGCTGGGAGGGAAGAAGCGAGGGGAGGGAGGGAAAGAGAAAATAAAGTGGGGGATGGGAGGGGGAATGAGGAGAGAGTGGAGGGAAGAGGAGGAAGAGGGGAGGGAGAAGGGGGAAGGGGAGAGGAGGATGCAGAGGGAAGTGGAGGAAAGGGAAAAGAGGGTCGGGAAGACATAAAGAATGAGAAGGCAGGGGGGAAGGAGAAGGAAAGGGGGGACAAGGTATGTATGAGGGAGGGGAGAGAGAGGGGGAGGAGAGAGGTAAGAAGAAAAAAGGGGCAGGATGGAAGGTGAGTGGAAAGGAGTACAGAGGTGGGGAATGGGAAGTGAGAGAAGAGGGGAGAGGGGGAAGAAGAGGGAAGAGGGGGAAGAAGAGGGAAGAGGGGGAGAGAGGTGGAAGAGAGGGAAGGGGAGACATAAGGCAAGGGAAAGGGGGGAAGGGAGGAGATGGAAAGAGAGCTGGAGTGAAAAACAATAAAAAATGTACTATAAGAACACAGAAAAATCATATTCCAAATTCTTTTCCAATTTTAGTTTTTAATGGATGTAAACCGCTTTGCTGTATATAGGGAGACAGTATAAGAAATACCAATAAACATAAACATAAATCCTTAACTCAAGAGTTGTACCTGTTTGATTTGTTGATGATGGAATAATTAAATGCTGTGACATTGAAATATAAGTTTGTGGAAAGCTTTCCAGGACATCTGGAAGTCTAATTGGAATTTCCTGCCCCATGAAGCAAGGAATTTGCTGTTGAAAATGTGATGTGTACTAGAAATTGTGAGAGGTATGAGAATAAGTGGTGGCCATTGCTCCTGGATGGAGAAGATGGGAGTGAATATTAGGTAGATGTGAGTGGGAGGAGAGGATAGAAAGATAAGTTTTATGGTATAGTGATAGAACTAGTGCTGTACTGGTTGGAGATTCTTTATGTGTCCGATATATGTAAGAGCTACTGCACACTAGATGATGTTTGAGGTATTCTACTGTGGCAAATTCAAGCAGTGGTGTGCAAAAGATAGGGTTGGGGAGAAAGTCCCTGGGGGATGTGGGTTTTGGGGTTAAAATGGAAAATTTAACACAGAAATGTGTATTTGGCTGAGTATACTGGATCTCTTACGCTCCATGCTTGTGAACCAGATATTGGTATGTCACAGTGTTGCACTGTTTAATAAACAAGTTGTTTATAGAAATCCAACTTAATAGATACGGTATGGGGGTCATTCCAGAACACGAATAAGCCGGTTAGACATGTGGGATAAATGTTTTTCTCGCTAAAACGTCTAGAACCGTATTCCAAAACCACACGGCCCTGCATATACACGTCAAAACATATCTCTGTCACTAATAAGGGAATGAGAGCATTCAACAATGCAAACAGCACTAAGACATGCCCAGAAGCACCATCATTGGTCTCTAAAAATGATGGTGCTTTAGGGTATGTATTAGTGCTGTTTGCACTGTTGAATGCTCTCATTCTGAGGGTCCCTTATTAGTGACAGGGATATGTTTTGACATTTCGTTATAGCAAATTTGTTCTGATTTCTTCTGCCCAATCACACTTGCACCTGCTGATGCTGTGGCCATCCCTACAGTCCAGGTACTGGCCAGGCATTCATGTCTCCCCAGATTTGCAGATGAGCACAACAGATCCTCCTGTGCAACCTTTTCTGATTTTTTTCTGGTCCATACATAGCATTGTACCGACTGTTTTCAGAGATGACCGATGCAAGCATAACTAAGGATGTCTTCTATTGCCATGTATGTTGTGATGCAAGGTATGTCATGGCAAACATATCACTTTCTACCTACTTTTATACTGTCTTAGAATGCACTGAGATTACTTTGCAGTGTTCTGGGCATGCAAAATATAGTCTAATTTGCATCAACATTTATGTATCATCAGTATTCATGTGTAGTTTGCATCAGCACAACACTGTCACATTTTACAGGGGGGCATGGCCGTTCACGAGTATAACAGAGACAGGTGGGATCGAAAACGTTCATCTTTTCAGGATATGGTGAGCACCGGGATGTACAAAGCCATTTGCTGCATATAGCCATGTCTTGTACTCCATAGTGCTTTGTTCTTGTCACGCCAATAATGTCTATGTTCCTGATTCTAGAACCGCAGGTGCATCTATCCCCGCGGTTGCGGAATCATGTTTAAATCGGACCCGTTTTCGATTTAGATCTGCCAGCGGGCTAAACGTGCATGTTCTGGAATTGGGCACCATGTTTTCTTAGAGCTGTGCAGCTATCTGTTTTTATCAGTATTAGGATTTTAGATACACAAGTTGCAGAAATGCCATTTGTAAATGCTGTATTCCTCTATCAACTCCCCTGTTTAGGGTCTGAAGTGAATTTTGCTATTTAAATATATCAGGCTGAATTACTCCTCATTTCTTTGCTATCTTTTCCATTGATTGTCTCTTGGTTTCTTATTACTGGGGGACTTGAAGGGCTCTTTTATTTTCTTTAATATGCCTGTTTCCTTTTTGTGCCCTTTTGCAGATGGTGTTTACTTACAATCTTATGTTTGAAATCCCACCATCCTGTAATAGTGAATGAGTTGCTGTTTGGAAATATTTATTTTTTCAAACATGGCTGCTTCTAGAGGTTAAAGACACAGAGGTGATCAACAGAGAAAATATTTCAATAACAACTTAACTGTCCCTGCAGCCTTCAAGCATGCTGTAATTACACCTCTCTTCAAGAAAGCCTTACTAGATCCTACCTGTCCTTCTAACTATTGACCCATCTCTCTCCTTCCCTTCATTTCTAAACTACTTGAAAGTGTGTTCACCACTGAAAGTGTGTTCACCGCTATTGCCTCGACTTTCTCTCCTCTCAAGCCCTCCTGGATCCTTAACAATCTGGCTTTTGTCCTTTACATTCTACTGAAACAGCTCTTGCCAAAGTTTCCAGTGACCTATTCTTGGCAAAGTCCAAGGGTCTTTACTTGGTCCTCATCCTTCTTGACCTTTCTGTTGCTTTTGACACTGTTGACCACTAGCTTCTCCTTGCTTTCTTGTACTTGATTGGTTCTCTTCTTACCTTTCCCATCGCTCTTTTAATGTTTATTCTGGTGTATCCTTCTCTGCTGCTATCTCGCTCTCAGTTGGTCTACCCCAAGGATCTGTTGGGTCCACTCCTTTTCTTTCTCTATACCCCATCTCTTGGTGCACTCATCTCTTCCCATGGCTTTCAATATCATTTTTATGCTGATGACTCACAGATCTACCTCTCTACACCTGAAATCTCTCTGGCAATCCAGGCCCGGATCTCTGCCTGCCTTTCTGACATTCCTGCTTGGACGTCTCATCGCTGCTTGAAATTGAACATGGCCAAAACTGAGCTTCTTATTTTTCCCCCTAAAACCTCCTCTCTCCTTCCTCCTTTCTCAGTCTTTGTGGGTAACTCTCTACTCCTCCCTGTTTCCTTAGCTCGCAACCTTGGGGACATCTTTGACTCCTCTCTCTCCTCTACACACATCTATCTGATAGCTAAGACCTGCTGTTTCTTTCTCTATAACATCAGCAAAATCCGCCCATTCCTGAACACACTGCTAAAATACTTATCCACTCTTTAGTCACTCCCGTCTTGACTATTGTAACCTACTCCTTGCTGGTCCCCCTCAATCATTTCTCTCCCCTTCAATCTGTTCAACGCTCTACTGCATGGCCAATCTTTTGCCAGCCTCATCATGCTCATATTACCCCTCTTCTCAGGTCACTTCATTGGCTCCCTATTTGTTTCTGCATCCAGTTCAGACTTCTCCTGCTGATCTATAAGTGCATTCATTCTGCAGCTCCTCACTATCTTTCTTCTCTTATCTCTCTACACCCCTCTTTGGGAACTCCGCTCTTCTGGCAAATGGCTTCTATCTGTGCCCTTCTCTTCTACTGCTAACTCCAGACTTTGCTCCTTTCACTTTGTTGCTCTTTATGCCTGGAACAAACTACCTGAGTCTGTACATCAGACACTTTCTCTGGCCCTTTTCAAATCCAGGCTGAAAACTCACCTCTTTGCTGCTGCTTTCGGATCTTGACTCTCCTGATCTCCTTTGTGCTTCCTTACCATTCCCCCTAGACATATCCCATGTCTACAGCTACTATGTTGTCTGTTTTAACTAGATTGTAAGCTCTGATGAGCAGGGACTGTCTCTTACATGTGTCTGTGGAGCACTGCATATGACTTGTAGTGCTATACCAATGCCTTGTAGTAGTAGTAGAAGTTAAGTGAAAGAGGGTACATATTGACGCTGTCCATATGAAGGTAAATTCTCAGCAGGACGGCCAACAGAGTTATATGGATATCTTATCTGTATAATTTCAT
Organism: Ichthyophis bannanicus; assembly: GCA_033557465.1. NCBI lineage: Eukaryota > Metazoa > Chordata > Amphibia > Gymnophiona > Ichthyophiidae > Ichthyophis > Ichthyophis bannanicus. The sequence goes on along the minus strand of CM066036.1, from coordinate 340,077,378 downwards.
GCAGAGTTTTAGTTAGGCTATTCACTGAAACCTAAATGCTGAAAATGCCGGCATATATTTATATGGATAACTTACTCATATGATGTTATTCCTGCTATTTCTGTGTTCATAGTTGAATATGTAAGTTATATAGATAGAAGCTGAAAATTGCCACTATCCAGATAACTTTTATCTCCAGTCCAGGTCCATGCCAAATCCTGCACCATTTTGGAAGATTTCATTTTGGCTGTACAGTGACTTGTATGGACAAAATAAGTGCCAACAATGTTTAGAGAAAAGCATTTATGCGGTTGACTTTTGCTAAGTCAATCCCAGCAACAATATGCTGTTCATACCTGATGCTTTTTTATATATTCAAGCTAACATTAAAGATGTACATATGTGCTTTGTCTTTGATAAGAAGTGATATGATATATGAAAAGAGAGTACAATGGGTTTATAGTTTGTAACACTCACCTCCATGGGAAACTGCTTCCCACTCAGTCTGTGTTCAGAGCCCAGGCTGCTAGTCCCATTGCCCCAATGGAGATGAAAGGCAATCGCAGTGTATTCTGTAGGGAGGCCCCCTCCGCTAATGGCTACACCCTCGTCAAGCTCCACTTCCACTATGAAGAAATATACGGTATATTTAAGACAGACATTATTAGAATTGCTCTCACCTCCCTCGCACACAGGCTGATAGTCCTTCACCTAATTCCACTTCTCCAGAGAGCGATGGGTGGGAGATGAAAACTCTAAAACCCAGCATTCCTCACACCTAGGCTTACATCCACATGCACATCCTCTACTGCAAGGATTCCCAAACCTGTCCTGGAGCCTCTTCAGCCAGTCAGCTTTTCCTGATATCCACAATGAATATGCACGAGAGAGATTTGCATACAGTAGAGGAGTGCATGCAAATATCTCTCATGCATATTCATTGTGGATATCCTGAAAACCTGATTGGCTGGAAGGCAGGTTTTGGAACCCCTGCTCTATTGATTGTTGAGTGCTGCATAAGTGTAAAGACAAACACTCTTAAACATGAAACTCCACCTCCCCCCAAAAAACAACAACATACATTCACATACCCTCCATTAATGATAATTTCTTTACTGAACTCTACTTTCTCTGGAGATTAATACATGGTTATGAAACATAGAAACTCTGAAACTTGGCACTCTTCCCATACACTCCTCCCCATCCTCCATGATGGTCACTGTGTAACTTAACTTCACTTCTACACCAAAGTGATACACGAGTGTGAGAGACAGACATCATGAAACCTCTCTTACACATATAAGCATGCAGACCTGCATAGATACATACAGTGCTGTAAGCTGTATTGAGCAGAGACTGCTTCTTATGTGTATATATACAGCGATGTGTATGCCTTGTAGCACTATAAAAATGTTAACTAGTAGTAGTAGTATCCTTTGAGCACCCCTATCTCGCCCAGCCTTAGTATATGGGCATGAGAGATGGGCCTCTCAAGACCTGATACTGTACACAGACATACACATCTTACATTGACATCCAACCTCATTTCCACAGCAGAGCGATGAACAGATATGAGGGACAGTCACTTTGAGACCCCATACTCCTCACACAGATAAGGTTACAAGATTTTTTGCAAATCTGGGACACTTATCCAAAGTCAGGGGAGTCCCCCTTAGTTCCAGGATTGTGCAGTGGAGATGGGAGAGGGAAGGAGTGATTCTCTTCTCTCCATTCACTCCGTGACAGCAGCAATGTCACTTTCAAGCAGACAAAAGAAAATAGAAACAGTGATACGTTTCCCTACTGTATTATGCAAAAAAATATAAAAATAGCAGATATAAATTCCAAAAACTGACATATTCTAATCACTAAACTGAAAATAAAATTACACTGGACAATGAAGATTTTGCTTCCTGAACACGTTTGGGTGTATCTTATGGATTTTGGGTTGCTGACCATGAAAATCACCTTGAAATTTTCCTGTCACATACCATTTTTTTTTACAATTGTCTATTTTTGTGATTTCCTCTCATATTTTAAGTCTACTCATATGTTACCTAGAAAGTAAGCTGCTTTGTTTAGTCCAGGCATGCCTGGGGATGCACGCAGTGCAGGCTCACAATGTGCAATAGAAATCCTATTGCTCAGGAATGTGTGGGCATGCTTAGTCAGGATGGATGCTGACAGTACAGGCTATAAAAGCAGGTTTCATACACAGATGCTATGCATGACATTGGCATTAGTTTGTGTACTTAACAATAGCATTTCCATGTAAGCTTCCTGTCTAAATGATGATTTATTATAGTAGAAATATCTCATCAATGTCACAAGAGCCGTGATACATTCTTTTACATTTGTGGTGAGTCTTGAAGGACTAGAAAAGAGGACTGTTAATTCTGGAGAGAGATCTGCAATTGTGAGTATATACCTCTGGGAATTTTCTGAAAGGACTTCTTTGTATTAAAGCTAATTAATCTGTGAACCCACTGTTTTTTGTTAAATCAGTCAGGGCCTAGTAGCAGCAGTTTAAGTTTAAATTTAAAACACAGAAGAGAACTTTCAGGTTACATTTCATACCCAGCAGAGAACTTGTAGTTTAAATTTAATAGTCACTCAGGGCCTAGTATCAGCAAACTAATTTTAGTTTAAATTTAAAACACAGAAGAGAGCTTTCTGGTTAAATTTAGATCCCAGTAGAGAGCTTGCAGTTTAAATTTCATAATAAGTCAGAGCCTAGCAGCAGTAGAGCTATAATTTAAATCAAATCAGAATATAGCTTAGCATAGAAGGCAAAACAGGGTCAGTACTCTTTGAGCAATAAATAAAGTCTTCTAGAGACCTTTACAAAGAGGCCTTCTAACTAGGGGGCAAGAGACCTGTGAAACATTTTCAATAGGTGTTAACACCAGGTGGCAGGTCAAAAGGCCATTTTAAAAGACTCCTTCTATCCAAGCAAGGACTGTTAATCACCCAGGAAGTTGGTCACAGCTTACCTCAGCAGCACAGGATAGGGTACTGTGTAGCAGACCTCTTTTTAATAAGTGTTATTCTTCAAGGATGTTGTTGAGAATTTTCTTTGCAATTGCAGCTGGTAGACAACGTGATTCAAATATATAAAAGCATGAAGTGCAACATGTCACTGAAGATTAATTTTCAACATTCACATTTGAACTTTTTCCCTATCTTGGTGCAGTCAGCGACAAACATGGTGAAAAGTTTCACAGGACATTGCAACAATGGAAAAGTGGTATCAGGGCAACTGGAACCTATCAATGCTGGCTGACTATTGGACACTGAGGCGAGAAGCATCAGATGCTGAGAACAAATGAAAATCAGGAGGAAAACATTTTTAGCTCAGGTGAACTAGTGCAATATATCAGCATCATTGTGTGATTAAACATGCTAGATTCAGTCAAAATTTAATTGCATGTTTCTCCAAACTTCTACGTGATACAGTCAATCTGAAATTATATTTGTGTTCAGTTTGAAGCTGTCTAGCATAATCACCAAAACTTTTTCAGGAAGCAAAACTTTTGAACAGACACATGTAAAAGACAGTCCTTGCAAATGAGAGTTTACAATCTAGTCAAGACAGACAAAACAGTAGCTGTAGACAGGGATACATCTAGGGGGAATGGTATGGAAACACAAAGGAGATCAGGTGAGTCAAGATCCGAAAGCGGCAACGAAGAGGTGAGTTTTCAGCCTGGATTTGAAAAGGGCCAGAGATGAAGCCTGACGTACAGACTAAGGTAGTTTGTTCCAGGCATAAGCAGCAGCAAGGTGAAAGGAGCGAAGTCTGGAGTTAGCAATAGAAGAGAAGGGCACAGATAGAAGCCATTTGCTTGAAGAGCAGAGTTCCCAATGAGGGATGTAGAAAGAGATAAGAGAAGAAAGGTAGCGAGGAGCTGCAGAGTGAATGCACTTATAGGTCAGCAGGAGAAGTTTGAAGTGAATGTGGAAATGGATAGGGAGTCAATGAAGTGACTTGAGAAGAGGGATAATATAAGCAAGACGAGGCTGGTGGAAGATTAGCCACTTAGCAAGGCTGGCAGAAGATTAGCCACAAATTTCTTCTATTTATTTTTCTACTCCTTTATCCATTCCAATTTCACCCCTCCTCATCAATCAGTCCTCAGACTCCCCCTTTTCTACTGCATCTACCTATATATGCAGACCAGTGAGGAGCAGTGGTAGTGATGAGCAGTGGTGGTGGTGGGCTCTCACCACAAACCTAGCACTAGGGACAGAGAGGTAGGAGTTAGTGACAGAGCCCTGAAATCAGGGGCAATCCCTGAAAATCGGGGATACAGATTCACTAGTTGTCACTCTTACCCAGCTTCATTTCCATTTCCATAAATGCAACATTCTGAGACCTGAAGACACACGCCAAACACACACCCTCACATGCATACAGATATACACACAAAGGATGTATTGATTGGGCAGGCAACACAATAGTGGATAAATATTTCTTACCTGTATGTCCCAAGTTTGTCATTCTCAGCAGCAAAGTTGCATTGTCATAACCTGTGAAGTGAAATGAGCCAAGACTCGAGTTCCAGACCACTGCACTCTCATTGATGTCCAGTGGAGACTGCCTTTTACCACTACAGTAGCCGAGTTTACACCAGGTGTCAGGATCTGCCAGGGGAGTGATGTAGGGACAGTCTTTTAATATGTAGTCTGACAACATAACCTGCTTTCTAATTATCCAAGAGGGTAGTAACGGCCTACACAAGGCTGGCCCCAAGGCCGGTGCAAGTTACTAGGCACCTTAGGCAAATGTTTAGTCTTACACCCCCTCCTCCCCACAGAGATTTTGATAATGAAAATCAACAATCATGATCATCTTTATACTATCCTTCCAACAACAATCCTGTAAAAATGCATAACTGAGCATCAGGCTTTTATATATTAAACTTTACTTTATTCTTATGTGTGTGCCTTCTCTTTTTGCAGGTAAAAGAATGTGTTGATGGCTCTTTGAAGACTTGGTTCAGAAACCCTGCACTAGGAGCACAGTGCTAAAGCTTTAGCACATGATTTCCTAACACAAGTTTAGCACAGAGGTTTTGCTCAGAGATGCTTTAAGCAAACAGCAAACAAATGAGCTGTGCGCAAAATGTCTGCACTAAACAGGGAGAGCAAGCCAGGCACATGTGCACAGGGGTCTGGGTTAGCATTACCTATATCCTGTGCACAAAAAAAGAAACAGTTTGGCATTTATGTGCATGTGCTGGATTGCTATCTAATGCATAATCAGCAATATTCTGAGCTGAAGTTCTGCACGAATAATATTGCTGTTTATGCACCAGCGAGCATTTCAGTACATCCGCATAGCATTGCTCCAGCACACTTCCCCTGCCCATTTTTTTCAGGGCTCTCTTCAGCAAAGCCAGAAAAAAGTTGCGGGTGCCAAAGAAACATGCATAAAATTCTTCACCAGCACTGACTGCAGACCTGTGAACTAACCCTTAATGCCTCATCAGACCTCACTTTAAAACCTCGCATTCAGCTCAGATTTCTAGTCTTCCGTGCACTTTTCTGCATCTGTGCTGCATAGCTAATTGCTTCCTTAGCAGCCATGGCGTTGCATTAGTGCAGGTATTTGCTAATTGATTATGCTCATTTTAAATTCTGTCCTGCATTCTGTACCCACACTAGTGCAGAAGCTTCTATGAAAACACTGCATGTTGCCTGCACTAATGGCAGCATTCTTTGCTGCATCGAGCTGTGAGTTTGTGAGGCTGTCAGGATCTGTTGTTTTGCTTTGACTTCTGCCCTTCCCCACCCCAAACGTGCTGTCCTAGGCAATCACCTAGGCTTTTTGATGGTTGCACTAGACCTGGGCCTACTTACAGTATGGCAGAAACACACATTGCAGAGGGAGGAGTGGCCTAGTGGTTGAGGGCAAGTTACTTCAAGCCAGAAGGTCAGGGGTTCAAATCCCACTAGAGGACAGCAACCTTGGGCTAGAAGGACTGGGGCTTCTAGTTCCACAGATGCTCCTTGTGGTCTTGGGCAAGCCATTTAAGCTTCCATTGCCCATGTTCCCTGTAAGCATTAGTGTATGTGTCTCATATCCCCCAATTGTGTTGTGACCACTTTGATTGAAGGATAAGGTGGTATACAAAACTGTCTAAATAAATTTTAATCCCTGACTCTGCCAGTGACTTCTTCTGTGTTATCTTGACACAAGTTATTTTATGCCCCCCTGGGATGAATCATTTATTTCCTATACTTTGGTTCTAATCCCAAGATCTGACTCTATGGGGTATATTTACTAAACCTGGCTAACGGTTAAATCAGGCTATCTGCAACTAGGTCCCACTGAATAACATGGGATCTAGTTTCAGACAGCCCGGGTTAACTGTTAGCCCGGTTTAGTAAACATACATCTATGTGTGTGACCTTGGAACAAGCCACTTTATTGTCCTCAACTCCAATTCTGGTTATTATTATTTGGAATTACACACTTACCACAGAACTCTTCATTGTAGCACCATTCTAGAAAGGAGAAAGAGGGAGGCATGTAAAAATGTGAAACACTTGCATAGCAACTGCTTCTAGCAATTTTTTTTAGCTTATATAGCTTTAGCAGATACTGGCCAAACAAGTCTGAAATTTAAACCATGACTACATATAAATACTGCTGGGTAAATATTCAAATGCCAGGGCTTTTAAATATTTTGCATGTTTTCTGTTACATGTAAATCACTTTGAGTCCCAGATAAAGCGATATAGAAAAAAAATATATATATATATTCAGCAGCACTTTTTGTTGAAGTAGTGGTACTAAATATACATATACAATATTAAGTGCTGCTGCTATAAGTGTGGCTAAAGATATTCAGCTGCTATCAGTAGACAGGACTAAATGGACCCCAGGCAAAGAAATTAAGATGGGCCCCTGTAAGACCATGTTGCCCAAGGAATTAGGGGTCAGGGGGATGTCTCTCATGACTCCAGTCAGGAAGTGGTTGGGGGGGGACATAGAGAAACTGAAGGGGTTTCTTCAGCAGACGGTGTGTGGATGGATATCGCGGGTAGGGGTGATATGTGAATGGATGTCTGGAGCAGGAACGTGTATGTGGGGGTAGGGGTATGGTGTCTCTGAAAGGCAGGGTGCATGTAGGATGTGTAGGGGGCAACTGAGACAGTAAGGGCATCTGTAATGGGGTATCTACTGTGGGTGAGATTTTGAGGTGGAGGCTTATATGTATGTTGAGAGTGCAGTAGGATGTGATATGTGGAAGTGTGTGTACATGGGGGATATTACTTGTAGATGGGGTGTTTGAAGTGGGATCGATATGTACATCAAGGACCATAGGAGAAGGGTAAATCAGCTGCACTGCAAGGCTATGACTAGGAATGTCTGATCTCAGGAGAGAGTCTGGTGTAGTGGTGCAGGGAGGTGTCTGAGGTGGGTGGCCAAGGAGGATGTCGGGGTGCAGTGGAGGGGTCAGAGGGGCTAGGAGAAGGGTGTCACATGCATAGCAGGGGTGAGAGTTGGGGGGGGGGGTGTCTGGTTTAGGGAAGAAGTCTGGGATAGTAGTCTGAGGGATGTCTGAAGAACAGTGGAAGGCTCCAAGGAACAGCCTCCCCCCCCCCCCCCACCCATCCTACATGCTCTATCCTCCATGAGAAGATAAGAAGTCTGAAAAGCTGTGAGGAGGTCAGAGCAGCAGATAATATACTTACTTTTGGGAGTGTGGCCACATTGCTTCAAATCCCTTCTTTCGTTCCATCCCCCCATAGAGCCAGGCATTAGCAAAAGTGCTTAGGCACATCCTCTCTGTCTCTGCCAGGCTTGTTGTAGGAGCTGTGAGATCTTGTGGATCTTATCTGGCTCATCATAGCAGCAAGAGAGAGGATACACTTAAGTACTTCTGCTACTACTCAACTCCAAGGGGGGTTATGGAAGAAAGGCAAGAAAGAGAGGATTGTAGTTATTACAGAAACACTTCAAGAAGTGAGCACATTGTCTGCTATGGCCTTCAAATTTTCATCCTACATCTTAGTTCCTCTCTGTGACAGGTGGCCTCCACTGGCAGGCAGCCCCTGTTTTTTCACCAGGATCACTGAATGATTGCTATGACACTGGCCACTATCCTTATAGCTATATGAGTAAATTACAGTGGAAAAGATAGACAGGAAGAAAACTGATGCCTTTGAATTATGATGTTGGCGAAGAATACTATGTATACCATGGACTGCCCAATGAACAAACCAGTCAGTACTAGAGGAAATCAAACCAAAACTTTCTTTAGAAGCTCAGATGGTAAGATTTCAACTTTCATACTTTGGACACATCATGCAAAGAGAGAAATCATTAGAGAAAGACATTATGCTTGACAAGGTAGAAGGTCAATGCAAAAGATGAAGGCCAGCAATGAGATGAATTAATACAATAACAGCAGCTATGGATGCCACACTATCAACTATGACCTGCCTGACTGAAGACTGAACACAGTTTAAGACAGCTATCCAGAGTGTAGCCATGAGTCGACACCGACTTGATGGCACTTAACAACAGCAAGGAAGCCTTTTGCTGGGTTAAATTTATCCATATAGCTATAGGTATAACAGCTGAATATCACTGGCTATTTGTAGATTTAGGTGGAACACCCACACTCTACACGCATACCATTCCAGCACTATAGTGCTGGGGTGGTACAGTATGTAAGAATTGTCAGCGGCACTATCTATATAGTACCACTGAAAATTCATGGGTAAAGGATTTAGGATTTTAATGGCCGCCATTAAATGTATTAACTCTTTTGAATACTGAGTTATGTCATTATAAATAATTTCATGTGCCAATAAGATACTGGAGGTAGGGGCCTGTAGATTTGACAAAGGTATAAATGTCACTGAAATATATAAAGGGGTGTGTCTCTCTTTGGATACCCATTGCTAGGAACATATTGAATAATAAAGAGCTCTTATAATACTTCATAATATTCCTCTCTGAGTCTTATTGGCCAAGTTGGCCACAGGTGAATTGGCCACAGGTAAAGGTGTTTATAACAGCTGGGGGCTCGTCTGGGATTTTCCCATAGTAGAGTGACTCCTGCTGGGTGGAGGTGGGAAGATGCGTCCTGTTGATTTCAACAGTCTCACCTCCCCCTCTGCGGATAGGTTTCTCTGCTAGCTGGTAATGGTCCCGGAGCTGAAAAAGTGAACAGAGGTATGTGAACCAGAGTGTGAAAGATGGTGAATTAAAAGCAGGCACTGCAGCAAACAAGCAATTCCGTGCACGGACCAAGGTAAGGAAAAGTGGGACTTTAGTACCTACCTTGGTGGTTGGGACATTCTATCGGATACTGAGACTGATTGTGTGTGAGTGAGATGTACAATTGTGTACGAAGTGAGTGTGGAGTCCTGATCTGTGGTTCTGTACTCCCGCGAGGGGGACAGCCGGAGACGGACAAAGTGAAGAGGCCGAGTAAGTGTAATAAGTCTCAGTGGGATAATAAATAGATAGAATGGGAGGAAGCCTAGGCAGGAGTAAGGAAAAGGGGGAGGAGGATAAGAAATGTAGTCTTTCCAACATTCCCCCAGATAGTCCCTTGGGAAAGATGCTAAAACATTGGAAAGATAATAAAACTGCTAAGATAAGAAGAAGATGATGAAATACTGTTATTTCCTTTGAACAAAGGAAAGTATCCGTCCTCCTGTTGTCTTTTGGCCCAAGTATGGGGCTGAGGAGGACTGGATTTGTTAGGCATTAAACATGCATGTGAATAGAAAGTCTGAAGTGGAGAAAGTGGAAGTCCAGGATGCCACATGTTGGGATGGGAGTAGTTCAGGACGCATGTTTCCTCTGAGGGAGGAATCAAGGGAGAGGGGTGGGTTCCAAATACTCCCTTTAAAGAAAAGGAGGGGGAGGGTCTAGTTCAGTATGCAGGGTGAAATTTCTTAAGAAAACCTCCTTATTCTGATCAGATAGGCTGCTATACTTAGACTACTAGATGCCTAGGCATAAAGCACTTGTAAGTTTTGATTTGTCTTGTGTTTAAATAAGAACCTGTGCAATGTATGTTTTAGTCTACAGTAAATACTGTTTTTCTTTCATTGCTGGCTGCTCAAGTAGGTTTTATGGCCCCTGGATGCTGAACTGACTAGAGCTCTTTACTAAGGCTGAATGAAACAAACAAAAAGATAGAAAATTAAGGAAACTGTTTCTGTTTTGCTTTGACCTTAAAAGTAGGGGTTGAGAGCCCTGTCAGGACAATGAGGCATCCTGAGCCAGTAGTTACCAGATTGCAACTTGAAAATGATTTAAATCCTGAGTGAATGTTATGTCTGTTGGCAGATGAAATTTAATGTGGACAAGTGCAAAGTTATGCACCTAGGGAAGAACAACCCAAACTATGGTTACACAATGCAAGGTTCCACATTAGGAACCACCACCCAGGAAAAAGATTTAGGCGTCATTGTGGATAACATGTTAAAACCCTCGGCCCGGTGTGCAGCGGCAGCCAAGGGAGCAAATAGAATGCTAGGTATCATAAGGAAAGGAATGGAAAATAAAATAAAAGATATTATAATGCCTCTATATTGTTCCATGGTGAGACCCCACCTTGAATATTGTGTGCAATTCTGGTCACCGTATCTTAAAAAGGATATAGCGTTATTAGAAAAGGTTCAGAGAAGAGCCACCAAAATGGTAAAGGGGGTGGAAGGATACTCCTATGAAGAAAGGCTAAAAAGGTTAGGGCTCTTTAACCTGGAAAAGAGACAGCTGAGGGGAGATATGATAGAAGTCTATAAGTTAATGAACAGAGTGGAATGGGTAAACGTAGATCGATTGTTTACATTATCAGAATATAGAAAGACTAGGGGACATGCAATGAAGCTACAGGGTAAACTACTTAAGACTAATAAAAGAAAATATTTTTTCACTCAACGTCTAATCAAACTCTGGAATTTCTTATTGGAGGATGTAGTAAAGGCTGTTAGTGTAGCTGGGTTTAAAAAAGGTTTGGACAAGTTCCTGGAGGAAAGGTCCATAAACCATTATTAAGAAGGGACCCAGGATATCAATGCTTGACCCAGTACAAGCATTGCGAAACCTGTGTCTTTTGGGGAAACTGCTAGGTACGTATGACCTAGATTGGCCACTGTTGGAAACAGGATACTGGGCTTGATGGACCTTGGTCTGACCCAGTTTGGCATATCTTATGTTTGTCTTTGACTGTGTATGCTATCGAGCAAACTTAAAAAGTTAAAAGGGGATTTTATATATTTGGCAAGCACCTCATAGAGGGCATAATTATTGTTCATATATTACAGAAACACAAAGAGCTGTAACTATAGATTTATTTAGGATTTAATATTCTCAAGCAACTTTTTATTTTAACTCTTAGGGGTATGTTTACTAAACTGCAGTAATGTCACCTGCGTTAGGTTCCACGGTAAAGGTACAGATGCCCATATAAAGGCGTGGGCGGTGCATCATTACAGCAAGCCGTATCAGCTAGCGCACGTTGGACTGGAAATCGACTGAGGAGGTTTGGAAATAGTTGAGGGGGTTAGGACTTGTAATGGGCTGATGGGGAGGGGGCTAGGACTGGAAATGGACTTATGGGGGGCTAGGACTAGAAATGGGCTGATGGGGGTTAAAACTGGAAATAGGCTGATTGGGGGGGCTAGGACTGGTAGAGGGCTGATGGAAGGGCTAGCACTGGAAATGAGCTGATGGGGGGTTAGAACTGGAAATGGGCACTTAAGGGAGGTTAGGACTGGAAATGGGCTGATCAGGTGGGGTTAGGACTGAAAATTGGCTAGGACTGGAAATAGGCTGATCAGAAGGACCTAGGACTGGTAATGGGCTGATCGGGGGGGGGGGGGGCTAGAAATGGAAATGGCTCTTAATGGAAGCTAGGACTGTAAATGGGCTGATCGGGGGGATTAGGACTGGAAATGGGCAGATTGGGGGGCTAGGATTGGAAGTGGGCTTATTGGGGGGAGGTTAGGACTGGTAATGAGCTGATGGGGGCTAGCAATGGAAGCTAGGACTGGTAATCAGCTGATTGGGGGGCTAGGACTGGAGTGGGCTGATAAGGGGGATAGGACTGGGACTGGAAATAGGATGATGGGGGAGGAGAGAGCTGCTGGCACTGGAAGAAGACTGGGGGCTAGAACTGGAAATGGGCTGATGGGAGGAGGGGAGGAGAAAGCTGCTGGCCCTGAAAGAAAACTGGGGGCTAGGGCTACAAATGGGCTGATACAGAGGGATAGGAGAATGGGACTGGAAGGGAGCAGATTCTGAGAGGGTCTGCAAGGGGAAGGAGGGGGCAGGAAAGGAGCTGACACAGGGGGAGTGGGGGCAGGAAGGGAGCTGACATGGGGGGAGGTAGGGGCAGGAAGGGAGCTGACACTTGGGGATGGGACTGGTAGGTGGCTGGGTAATGCGGAGGAGGCTGAAAGGGAGCTGACATATGGGAATGGCACTGGAAGGGGATGGGCAGAGGGTAGGGTGCTGACGGGGTGGTGGAAGTGAGTTGAAACCTACGATGGCATTTGGACAAGAAGGAGCTGGACAGTGGGGAAGGAGGGGGACTGGAAGGGAATGGACACCAGAGGCAGTCCTGGGAATACAAGGCGGTTGACATTGGAAGGTACTGGGACGGGAGAACTGGAAAGGGGGCTGATACTGGGGAGGGTTACTGGGCTGGAAATAGGCTGATGGAAGGAAGTGAAGAAAACAAAAGAAGAGATAAGAAATGGCAGATGGACCATAGACCATAGAAAGAGAGCTTAACAGAAGACAAGAAAGCAGAAGCCTCAGACTGGGACCAGCATGATCAGAAAATAAAATGGTCAGACAACAGAGGTAGAAACAAAAATTATTTTCATTTTAGTGATTGGGCATTGTGCTATATTTGTATTTTACACAGTATGGGGAACTGCATCTCTTATTTATCCGATGTTGCACTGTATGTGGAGTCTGGCTGTACGTGGGGTTTCAGTTTAATTTTTGTCTATATATTTTTCATGCTGTGAGGGCTTGTGTGCATCAGTGATGCTGAGGGCTAAGCTATCGGTAACTACTGGCAGGGTCTCCCAAGATGGACAAGTCTCAGCTGAGGTGCCAGACCAAAGCAAACCACCCATCTGGGCAGCAGAAGCATGGGACAGTATTGGCGGCGGAGGATCACATTTCTGTGATAACGGCAACAACACTAAACTTAAATTGCGCGGAGGAAAGGCCTGGCAATCTACTTCTGTATCTTGCCATGAAAACCCAATGGATAGTCACAACAATATGAAGGTCGAACACAATTTAGGACAACTATCCAGAGGGTCACCATGAGTCATCACCGACTTGACGGCACTTAACAACAACAACAACAACATATTTTTATTTCTACTTTAGATTGTAGTCACTTATTCTGTACTTGATGAGGGTCTGCATTCTGAATGTGTGACTGAGGCCAGATGTTCTGATAACATGGAGTTTGTACATAGAGATCTATACTGTACTGTAGTAATTTGACTTGTTCAGCTTTTCAAATAAGTGTATGGTTTTTCCAGGGCCCATTGTAGTATTTACAGTGATGCTTTTTTTGGATGGGCTCCTTATGTGAGTTTTGAAAGCTGGTGCTGATATGGTATGGTAGATTTGCTGTAAAAATACTCAGTGATTTTGTTGTAGGGTTTTGTATTAATTCACAATATGCCTGGTACTGGAGAATGGTTGTTGTTGTAGTTGTTAGGGAGATGATCAGAATCAGATTTTTTTAAAGTTATCGAGTTCTGTGGTAGAATATCCTGGTTCTGCTCTGCACCCACTGTTGAAGGGGTTTCTTTGGATGCAAAATATATGTTCAAAAAAAAAAAGCAAGAACCAAAATGCAGTTTATAACAACAAAATAAAAATTAGTTATAGTTTAGTTTTATAAACTGTGCTGTGGTTCTCGCTCTCTTTTAGTTCTTTGGTGTGCAAACATATTGCATTTCCTCCATATAATCTAATCGTCTTTTTGGTTTGGTTCAGTCTCTGATTGGAGTTTTGAGAAAGCCATCCCATCCTTCACCTCAGACAGCAGATTGCCTTGAGCCGCCCCTCTATACAGCGCTGCTCATCCCTGCTCATCAGAGCTTACAATCTAGTCAAGACAGACAACACAACAACTGAGGACAAGGATATATCTAGGGGAATGGTAAGGAAACACATAGCAGACCAAGTGGATCAGGATCTAAAAGTGGCTTCGAAGAGGTGAGTTTTCAGGCTGGATTTGAAAAGTGCCAGAGATGAAGCCTAATGGAGTTGGCAGTAGAAGAGAAGGGTGCATGTATATAGAGACAAATTGAAGAGAACACAACAAGTGAGTGGTATATGGAGGTCACAGGTGCTTTATTGTATGAAAACCTCCAATGCATTTCAGCTGTAGCCTTCTTCAGGGGGTGTAAATTGATGGCACACTGTGTGTATTCAATTTCAAAAGACGATAAATTGAAAACAAATCCATACAGAAATGGAGACTCGCATTCACGGTCGCTCAGTAGCAGAGGCAAATTGTAAATGGTGAAGTACATTTTTTTCCAGCCTTTTGAAGGTTACACATCAGGTCAGATGGATGTCGGGAAATGTACTTCATTGTGAGCATACTGTTTATCTTTTGTTAAGATCACTGTGTGAAGAGAAAATACAGGAAACTAGCTGTCCACAGCCAGAAAGCATGCTCCTTCAACTTTCGAAATGTAATTGTTGAATAAACATGTATGCTTCCCTCGTAAAATTGTGTAGATACAACAAGACCAGCAAGAAATATCCCAGAATTGGAGCCTGTGTCAGAAGACTGATGAGAAGAGACTTGAAGACCTAAATATGTACACTCTGGAGGAGAGGATGGACAGGGGAGACATGATTCAGACCTTTAAATACTTAAAGAGTATTAATGGACAAACAAATCTCTTCAAAAGACAGGGAAGCTGTAAAGCTAGAGGACATAACATGAAGCTGCAAGGGTGTAAACTGAAAGGCAATGTCAGGAAATACTTTTTCACTGAAAGGGTGGTGGATGCTTGGAATGCCCTCCAGATGGAAGTGGTGGGGGCAAACACAGTGTCAGAATTCAAAATGGCATGGGACAGACACAGTGGATCCCTATATAGCAAAAGGATAAAATCAAAATAAACATAACTATCTCTTATATCTAAACAAATAGGGGTGACCTACACGGAGCGGTGGGTACATGTCTAAACAAAGGAATGGGGAGGGGTGATCTGCACAGAGCAGCAAGTGCACCTACTCTTGGCGCCTTGCTGGGCAGACTAGATGGACCATACTGGTCTTTATCTGCCGTCATATGCTATGTTAGTATGTCTATCGTTATGAAAAAGGTTAAAAAAACAAACAAGACAGCAGGGGTGGTATTTTCGAAGGCATTTACACGGGTAACTGCTCTAGTTACGCATGTAAATGCCTTATCCGGGATTTTAGAAAGGCACTTACATGGATAGTGCCCTTCAAAAATCCCGGATAAGTCCTGGATAAGGCCAAATGCTATGCGTTTAGCATCGGAGCATGTTAGGTACGATTTGGGGAGGAGCAGGAGTGGAAGAAAGGGCTAAATGGGTAGCACAGATTTTCAATGCTACCCGCTTAGCCCTCTGCGCCTTAAAGATAGGCGAGGTTTTTTTCTCGCCTGTCTTTCAGGTACAGAGGCTAAGCGGGTAGCATCGAAAATGGGTGCTACTCGGCTAGATCCTGCGGCTTCCGGGATGTGCGGCAAGACCCGTATTTTAAATGTAGGGGCCGCATATGACCTCGGCATTGAAAATCTGGGTTAGATGGATGGCAAGTGGGCTATGCGTCGACGTGGAGCATAGCACCGCCCAAATGAAAATCAGGCCCCAGCTGTTTTGCTTTGCTTTGCTATATGTTTTAAAGAGGAAAACCCACTAATTTCCTTTTTTGATGCAATTATGGCATGTTTGAAGTTTAGTTTGATGTATATGGGAAAACAAAAAGGGGTTGAGATTTTGAGAGATGTGCAGCTGATATTTGTAATTAGAAATGTGGGCACTATGGGCCCGATTCAGAGATGTGGGTTGTGGGGCTGACATTGCCTGGGAGACGTGCAGCCCCGCAAACCATCAGGACCCTATTTCCCCTCCTGTTCTCCCTGTATGCCCTGAGCAGTAAGAGGGGGAGAGCCAGCGGGGGCAGGAGGGGATGGGATCTGGGCAGAGCTGGGGTGGGCTGAGCCGGCAGGACGTACAGGGCCGATTCCGGTCATTGTCCTGTATGCCCTGCTGGGTCAAAGGGTATGTGCTGCTTATTTCACCTCGAAGGTGGAATAAGCAGCACTAATCCAGTGATCAGGCCCTGGGATCCCCCCACAGATCAAGTGGAGGGGGGACCCCGCCTCCTAATCTAGGTCCCGGCTGGCCAGCCATGAGTCAGGAAGGGGGGAAGAGGAGGGCCTAAGCCGTGGGAGTCGGTGGTGCCTGCGGGGAGGATGTCCCCACAGGTGGCAGGAGCATGCCAGGCTGTCCATGGGCCAGATTCTGCTACATCATGAAATGGCGCTCTCCTACGGTGGGTTTTTGTAAGATGAGCCGAATCTAGATAAGGGATAATGAAAAGGAATGTGTAATATATGACAAAAACTCTGTCTTTGTCTATCCCATTATAAAAGGAACTGTACTGATTGTGACACCCAGATTGGAGTTTGCCCCTGAGTTGTTTAGACCGGCTGAGCTGTTCGGGGGCTCCCTCCTCTCTCCGTGCAATTACCCAAAACTTTCTTATAATTGTCTGTAATAAACCCATAAAAGAGGAACCCGCTTACCAGTCAGTCTCGGAGGTGATTTAGGAACAGAGAGAGAGAGAGAGAAAGCATTCCACAGAATGTAATCATAACTAGCAGCATGTATGAGAAGGAACCAATAACTGTAACTGCTTACTTACACAGTTAACATTACAAACTAGTATTTACCTGCTACTCCCCAGAAAGCCATTCGCAGCACCGCTAAGAATATCAGCTTTGGCCTGTGGATGAAGACCATTTGGACAACTGCCAAGGGGGAGATCCAAGCTGAAAAATATTTTCAAGAGAGATGTCACAGAAAAAGACAATTTCTGTCACTGATTACACACCCTGTCATGTAATTTTTCAGGGGATCTGGCAAGGACTAGAGTCTTTGTAAATCTTTTTTCTTTGTACTTAAGTGATCAAAATGCATGTTAAAAAGTGGCATTCACTCATAAAGGGTCAGGTGACATCCAGAGAAACAGTTGTAAGGGCTTCAAAAATAATGAGTTAACATTGCAATTATAAATTAAAAGGGGTAAGTGGTATTCTGTGCATTTTTAAACTATTGCATAGCATAGAGTGTAATGCTTAAAGGATGGCTCTTCTTTATATGCTACACAAACTAATTCCAGTCTGAGAAAAGGTCAGTTCTCCATAAAATCATGCACTGGTGACTGGAGCCCTAATTTGCTCTGTTTTATGCTCTGATTACTAACACATGGGAAGCTTTGTTTTGTTTCCTTCCAACTATGCACTCACTGGCCTGTTTGCATCTCTTATACCCTTCAACAATAGGCCTAAGCAGGGATCCAAAATCTGTCAAGATGATACAACATCCATAAAATTACCAGGCATTAAAATCTAATTTCCAGTACATTGTCCAACAATCCTGGAAAAAATGTATGCGGAATTTAAAAAAAAAAAGCTTACCAAAAGGTGAATCAGATTTAACATCAGCTTATTGGTTTCACTAGTGGTGGGAAGGGATCCAAACCTACTAAAAACCGGTTTGGTCCAACCCTCCCATGTGCATGACGGCTGGGTTCCTGCACCTTCGTGGAGGTGTTGCAGCGGTTGTACGCTTGGGTTGCTGCCCTCCACTGAGGTGCAGCAACCCGGCTGTTGCCCTGCGGCTGCATCCCCCGCCTGACAATGTTTTGACGGCATTGGGAGCTTCTCCTGATGACGCGATCCCCTGATGCCATCAAACATTGTCGGGAGGGGGAATTCATGCCACAGCAGTGTTGATGTTTCCATGACATGTTTAGCCTGGTTCGGTGAATGCAGGCCACAGCAGGAACTGGTTTGTGCGAACCAGGCCAAACCGGCCCAATCCCACCACTGGGTTTCACCCATTCCTGGAAAATACAGTCCTATCAGTTTTTGCAACAACAAAGCAAAAGACAATATAGGCAAAAACATTCAACTACAAGAAACCAAGTTTCTGTAAAATAAACAAAATAATATTTCATTTTTTATAGTTCAATGAATGCATTTAGGAAGTATCATACATTTCAAAATAGGAGACTTTTTCTTTTTCTTTTAGGGTCTTATATTTAAAGGATTTATGCTATTAAGTTTCAGAGTTACGGGCCCGATATTTAAAATGGTTAACGCGGTTAGCAGACCAGCTAGCTGCGTTAATCATAGTGAATGGGGTATTCAGAGGCATTAAAATGTCCTTTAATGCTGCTAAATATCTGTGGATGCCACTGCTAGGTACCCCGATGCTAACCGGTTAGCATCAAGGAGGTCTGGGGGCGGAGCAGGGGCAGCACCCAGGGATAACCAGTCAGCAGCGATATTCAGCCACTGCCCAATTATCCCTTAGCAGTGAAAGTCAGGCACAATAAAGGCTGGCTTAACCTTCACCACAGGAGCTAACCGGACAGCAGCTGAATATCATCGCTGGCTATCTGGCTAACCCAAATATTCAATGCTGGTGACCAGATATGGCCCTGGCATTGAACATCCAGGTCTGGCGTTCAGCGGTGATGGCTAACCGCTGTAATCATGCTAGCTGCCGTAGCTGAATTTCAAGCCCTATATTCTTAAATTAGCCTGTTGGAAAATTTGATAGGGCTGAGTGTCTAAATTTATTCTTGAAATTTTACTAAACTCTTACATTTAAAAGCATAACAAGTCCTTAACGACATAATAATATAATAACTTCCATACTAGGTCAGACTAAAGGTCCATCAAACCCAGTGTCCTGTTTCCAACAGTAGCCAATCCAGGTCACAAGTATTTATTTATTTAAACTTATTATTATACTTCCTTTCTACAATTCAAAGCGGTTTACAGTTAAACAACGGATAAACATGGCCAGGAGGTACAATGTTTTACAGAGAATTGGAACAGTGTAACAAAATAACCATAGAACTGCTTAACATTTGGTATAATTAATTAAGAACTATTTACAGGATTTTGCGGTTGTCATGTTGTGTCCTGATCACATTGTTTTGTTTCTATTGGGTTGAGATATGGCGTTGTACAAAAGGGGCTAATGGTTCCTGATACATGCCAAAGGCAGAGCCGGTGCATTGATTGGAGGAGCCCTAGGTGAGCCCGCCATCCTGCTGACCCTCCTGCCCCCATTGCAACTGCTGCTGCTCCTCTTTAGGGCAGTTGGCAGCAGCATGTCATTGATGCAGTGCTTTTATAGATGCTTTGGTTCTGTGCCCAAACCTTTTTTAAATCCAGCTACACTACGTGGTTTTACAATATCCACCAGCAATGAGTTTCAAAGACTAGTTATATGTTGAGAGAAAAAAATATTTTCTCCGGTCTGTTTTACATATACTACTTGTAGGTTCATGGTGTGCCCCCTAGTCCTTGTATTTTTTGAACAGGAAAATAATCAATTTGCATCTATCCGGATATGGCAGCAGCAATGAAAGTGAAAATTCAGATGGGCTGGAAATGCCGGCAGCTGCTGAGGCTAAGCGGATGCAGGGATTTTCTATGCTACTTGGTTAGCCCCAGCTCCTCAAAGATAGGCAAGGAAAACCCTTGCCTATCTTTAAGGCGCCGAGGGCTAACCGGGTAGCATTGAAAATCGCTGCTACCCGCTTAGCCCTTTCCTCTGCCCTTTTCCGCCCTGGAACACTCCGATGATAACTGGATAGCATCGGGGTGCATAAGGAGCTTACCCGCAAATAGACAAAGGCATTAACTGTGTAGGTGCCTTTGTCTATCTGCAGTTAAGGCATTGACATAGTTAACTAGGGCAGCTAACCATGTAAATGCCTTCGAAAATCAGGCCCTTCATGTCTCACTTCTTTACCCCTGCCCTCCACTCTCTGTCTCCCACTTCTTCAAGCCATATCCCCCTCTATACCCCAACATCTTTCCCTGCTTTCCATGTCCAACTTCCTCACCCCAAACCAAGGATTCTCAACTCAGTCAGGTTATGAGGATAACCACAATGAATATGCATGAGAGAGATTTCCATCTACTATAACCTCTACTGAATGCAAATCTCTCTCATGCTTATTCATTGTGATTATCCTGAAAACCTGACTGGCTTTGTGTGTCCTGAGTACTGGGTTGAGAACCCCTGCCCCCAGACTCTATGTCTCCTGTAAACCATTATCCCTTTGCACCTACCCTACTCTCTGCTTCCCATTTATTCATTCCACATCGCCCTCCTTTCTCTGTCTCTCTTACTCTGCTTCCAACTTCTCACCCTCTGTCCATTTCTCTCTCCCCCTATCTTCAATTCCTCCCCTAAATACATATCTAACGCTTCCCTAAATACATATCTAACACTTATCTCTTCCTTTCAGATTTCCTCCATTTATTTTCTGCTTCCCTATCCAGATTTCACTCCTCCTTCTTACCAACCATTACTCGGTCTTCCTTTTACTACTGTATTTACTTAGAGCTTTCCATCTTTTTACCTCACCCCAGTCCCTCCATTCTCCATTGCTCTCCTCCAAACTCTCACTAACTCCCTCTTCTCTTTTTTTAAAATTTCAGTATAACTTTATTACATTCTCATGAACACATGCATGCATTGTTTCAAAAAGACAACTGATTGTGCATCTGCCACAAGGTCGATTGCAAGAATCCACTGATTCCCAGCAGCTTAACAGTATCCATATCTAATCAATGGTGTAAGTCAAAGGAACCTTTGGTATGCTATGTAGCTTGTTGAGCCATCACTATCTACACAAAATCTTGCGAACAACTTCATGTAAGCATCCCAGCCATTCTAAACCCTGTTACCCCACTTCCTGTCCCCCTTTGGGAAACATGCTTGAAAGTAAAGCCATAGCTGCTTGAATCGGGTCCACTGGGGTGTGTTATAGTTGCGATAGATTTAGAGTTCGACTTGAGCCAATAGGTGTATACAGTTTACCCACTAAGAGAACACCGGCGGCCTATCTCCGACCCAGTTCTGCAGGGTCACCCATTTGACTTCCCAAAGTCCTATCTGTACAAATTTACACTTTGCTTTTCATATCCTCTGCTCCTGTAATGGACCTTTGTCGCCCATCAGCAACAGCTCATAGGACCATTCAATGCATTTTCGAATTATACTTCCTAGCCCCTCCAATGCTCTTCCCCAAAGGTCCTTTAGTGTGGAGCATTCCAAAAAAGCATGGCAGAATGTCTCCACCTGAACGTGAATTTCTTGCATTGGTTAGAGCCCCAGAGGCCTCTTTCCTCCCTCTTAGCGCTGGTTATATAGCTGCGATGCAGCACCTGATATTGCATTTCCCAGTATCTAGCATTGCAAATTACCTGTGTGATGGCTTGAAAGTGGCCCTCTAGATGTTCAGGACACACTGTATCCACGACATCCAAGGCCTGGGCTGCCACAAGAGCGTCTAAATAGTGTGTATCCAGCATGTCTCACAATAGCTTTTGCCACATGGACAGTGTGTTCCATCGCGGCTCCAGATTACATAGATCCTCATCTGCAACAGTGTCAACCAGGCTCCCCAGAGAGGCCTTCTCAAGCTGCTGCCAGTAATGTCGAACTTGCAAGTAGTGCAGTGGGTGCAGTGCTGGCAGGCCAATCACCTACTGCAGTTTCACGTAGGTCGGAAACAACCCTTCTGCCTGGGAGCTCTTAAAAGGTTTTTGGTACATTTTTAAAACAAAGTTACATTCTTTTTGGTGCTTTAGTTTAAAAGGAGAAATATTTTCTATAGTGGGTATGTTAAAAACTTTGCTTTAGTATCTTTCTCTGAAGCTACTGACACCTAATCAGGAGTTAGTGGGTCTGATTAGCCTGTGAAAGAACTGAGAGCAGCTGAGGCCTGCATAAAAGGCTTCAGAGCCCTGCACTGTTGAGGCATTCCTAACAGGGGCTATACATTTCAAGCAAAGGTAAGAGTTTGTGGCTTTTTAAATTACAGCTCTCAGCCTGGGAGCTCTTAAAAGGATTTTGGTACATTTTTTAAAACAAAGTTACATTCTTTTTGGTGCTTTAGTTTAAAAGAAGAACTATTTTCTTTAGTGGAGTAGGTTTAAAACTCTGCTTTAGTATCTTTATCAGCTCTTTGACGCTACTGACACCTAATCAGGTGTTAGTTCCCTTCGTACCCCCCCCCCCCCCCACAACTCCCATCCACCCCTTGTGAGCAGTCTTGCTTTATAGGGCACCTCCCCAGTTAACTACACAGAGGGACTTGGAACAGCACATTTTGAACATACTTAAGGAGATTTAATTGATTTTTCTCTGAAAGGACAGCTGGGAAACCGTCTGGTAGATCTCTCTCTTTTGTTTTAACAGATACCTAAGCTCCACGAACTGAACAATGGCTGGGAAAAATCATATCGCTAAAGTTATTGCCCCCCGTTACAACTTCTATCTCTGTCCAGACAGAGGTCCCAATGCCATTTGAAGGACTAGTTCCATGTGCAGGGTGCCTGCATGCTGAAGCTCTCAGGAAACAAGTGGAGGAACTCAGAGAGGAGGTGGCGAGGCTGAGGAGCATTCAAGACAGTGAGACGTATGTTGATGAGATGCTTCTTGCAACATCCAAGCTCTCCAGCAGAAGAGAAGATGGGTGCCTACAGAATGACGAAAATTGGACACAAGTCATCAGGGCCTGTAAAATCACCAATCCAATTTCTCCAGCCCTTGAATTGATGAAGCATTATGCAGCCCTGGAAGTGGAGGAGGTGAAAAAGCATCCCTGGAAAGGGAAGAACCAGAGCTCAAGTACCCCAAAGTTGCAGAATCAGTGACCACAAGGAAGCGAAGGGTAGTGGTGGCTGGTGACTCTCTTCTGAGGGGTACTGAGACGTTCATCTGCCGACCAGACTTGATGTCCAGAAAGGTATGCTGTCTGCCACGTGCCAAAATCCGAGATGTTACGGAGAGTTTTCCGAGACTTATCAAGCCCACTGACTATTACCCAATGTTGCTAATCCATGTCAGCACAAATGATACTGCCAGATATCCCTCTGAGCATATCAAAAATGACTTCATGGCTCTGGGACAGAGGGTGAAGCAGATAGGTGCACAGGTGGTGTTCACTTCAATTCTCACTGTTGAGGGTAAAGGCCAAGGCAGAGAAGCTCGCATCCTGGAGATGAATGCATGACTGCGTGAATGGTGTCATCGAGAGCGTTTTAGTTTCCTGGACCATGGGATTCTGTTCCAAGGGTTGCAGAGCAGAGATGGTGTCCATGTCCAAGAAAGGTTGACATGTCTTCAGTAGCAGACTGGCTAATCTACTGAAGAGGACTTTAAACTAGATTCATTGTGGATGGGTGAAAAAAGCCCACATGTAAGTGAAAGCCCCCAAGTAAGTGAAACATTAAATACTTTTATGGAAATGGGTAAAAGGGGCAACATATGGAAAGCGGTATGTATAAATGCCTGTAGCATGAGAAATAAGATCCCAGATGTTGAAGCTTTAATGGGAGTGCCTGACTTGGATTTAGTGGCAGTTACAGAAACATGGTTCACAGAAAACCATGACTGGGATGTATCTATACTGGGCTATACTTTATTCAGAAAGGACAGGGTAGGAAGAAGAGGAGGAGGAGTGGCACTATATGTAAAAAATAATATTAAAGCTTTGGAATTACAGAGCTTAAAGGGGAGAGAGGAGGCACTGTGGGATAAACTAGAAAGAGGGAAAGAGAAATCTATTTGCATTGGCATGATATACAGACCTCCCTGACAAGAAGAAGAGGTGGATGGAGAGTTAATTGAAGACATACGCAGCATTGCTAGGAATGGGGAAGTGCTACCGATAGGGGATTTCAATATGCCAGATGTTGATTGGCACATTCCTGCTGCAGTATCATCTAGAAGTAAGGAGATCCTGGATTCTCTACAGATGAAGAACCAGGAACAGGACTTCAGAAAACACCCACAAACAGGAACAGAAGTGAGGGGCATCTTGAAGAATTTTCAGAAGGCTTTGTTCGTGAGAAACTAGCTAAACTTAAAGTAGACAAAGCGATGGGACTGGATGGGATACACCCTAGAATGCTGAGGGAACTTGCGGACGTTCTAGCAGCTCCACTGACTGACCTTTTCAATGCCTCGTTGGAGTCGTAAGTGGTGCCAAAGGACTGGAGAGAGGTTCATGTGGTCCCTTTGCACAAAAGCGGAAGTAAGGATGTGGTTGAAAACTACAGGCTGGTTAGTTTAACTTTGGTGGTGAGTAAATTATTGGAAACGCTGCTGAAAGAGAAAATAGTGAGGTTTCTGGAGTCCAGCGGACTTCAGGATCCGAGGCAGCATGGATTCACCAGAGGCAGGTCTTGCCAGACAAATCTGATTGATTTCTTTGACTGCGTGACCAGGGAGTTGGACTGAGGGAGAACCCTAGATGTGGTATATTTAGATTTCAGTAAAGCCTTTGACACTGTTCCTCATAGGTGACTTATAAACAAACTGAGCACCCTAGGGATGGACCCTAAAGTTACTGCTTGGGTTAGAAATTGGTTGAGTGGGAGGCAACAAGGTGTACAGGTAAATGGAGCTCACTCTGAGGAGAAGGAAGTTACCAGTGGTGTGCCCCAGGGATCTGATGGGGGCTGGAATAAGACTGGAAGCGGGCTGATGGGAGTTGGAATAGGGCTGGAAATGGGCTGATGGGGGCTGGAATGGAATTGGAAAAGAGCATATGGGGGGCTAGGACTGGAAAAGGGCTGATGTGGAGGATTGGGAGAATGGGACTAGAAGGGGGCGGATGCTGGTTGGGTCTAGAACTATAAGAGAGCTGATTTTGGGGGAGGACTAGAAAGGGATGGGGAATGAAAATGGATAGGGGAAAAGATAATTTGTGTGGGAGGGAAGAAAAGTCTACGATGGGCTGGGTATTGGGAAAGTAAGTGGGGATTGAGAATGGAAGGGTGAAATCTGAGTGGATGATAAAGGAATAAAGAAAGAAATGGGGGAAAGAGCAAAAGAGGAAAGATCAGTATGTTAAAGCAGATATAGAGAAAGAAAATGGAAAAAAAATCTAAAAGAGAAAAAAGGACAAATTGATAGCTTGCAGAAGACACAATGAAACCAGAAGAAAGTGGCTGGAGCAATTGCAACTGAAAAAGAAAATGCACAAACAACAAAAGGTAGAAAATACTTTTTTATTTTGAATTTATTAACTGGAATATAACAGCTCTGGGAAATGTGCATCGTTAATGTCTTTTGTGTTTTGTTTAGTACAAGAGGAAATTAATTTATAGTTTTATTTCTCCAGTGTTGTTGTACATCCTAAGTTTGGCTTTTGGGGTTCCCAGTTTAATTATTGTCTTCCTATTTCTAAATTGTGATCCCTTGTTCTTTGGTGACGGTCTATGTTCTGCATTTTAACCAAGCTGAGGTATTCTGTTCATGTAGTTTCTATTTGACTGTGCCACTTGTTCTCTTTTCCCAGTAGGAGATGCATTGGTATTCTCTGAGATGTATTGGTTTAATATTTGCAGTGTTGACTTTTGATATGTAGGGTTTGGTGCTTTGTGAGTCCTGGCAGTGCTCTTATGATATGGTGAATTTGCTATGAGTTCTAAATGGTCAGTGTTTATAGTACTTCCTAATGGGCCTGGCAGTTGACACTGAAATATAGTAACGTAGAAAACTGTTAGTCTTTCTTTATCCAGACACTCATTAAGAGGCATGTTTACTAAAAATGCATGTTAACATTATGCAAATAGTTATGCAAATGAGATCAATTATGCAAATGATGCCCCACAATTAATCTCCGCACATGGCCCCACACCCCTCTTGGGCCGCCCCTGCCCATGATACTCTTGAACTGTTCCGCATCCTGGCATTTAACCCAAAGCAGCAACATTTGGAGTTGGTATAAGATTTTGTGAAAAATGGCCATTTTTAGTAGCGCTACCCAACCAAAAAAAGGTTGGGGAAGGTCCCGCCAGCTATCACATAAATGCTTTATCTGCTGTATCTTGTCCTGTATATTCCTTTTGAACAGTTTTTGTGGATCCCTATGTAAGTAAATCCCCAGGTATTGGAGGGGTTCATTTGACTAATGAAAGGAGTGTTGCACCACTATGATGCTTCCCCCTTCTGCCCCCAGTCATCTGGTTTTTGACTTTCTGGCATTTATCCTGAGGCCCAAGAAAGCTCTATATTGACCCAATTTCTCTAAGGCCCCACTTGCACTTGGGGTGCTAACAATCATGTTATCCGCAAAAAGACCTAGTTTGCAATCCTGGGACCCCATTCTGACCCTGGGCATTCCCTGCATCTCCCACACCTTGATTGCAAATGGTTCCAATAGCATAAATAGCATAAATAGCAAAGGGGACAGTGGGCACCGCTGCCGGGTGCCTCTGCAAAGCTCAAATTCTTCCATCAAACCTCCATTGACCATCACTTGGGTTCTTGGTCTATAATATAATGTCTTTACTCATTGGATGAAATGATCACTCAGACCATATTGCGGCAAGAGCCAAAATAGATGATCCCATGCAACCCTATCGAACGCTTTTTCAGTGTCAAGGCTCACCACCACAACTTCCTTTCCCTTGGGTCAAGGCTTCCCAAACAGCGTGATTATTCACCTTATGTTGTTCACTGCACTTCTGCCCTTCACAAAACTTACCTGATCCGCTATCTCGGTGTCACTCTAGATTCCGCCTTATTCTTTCATGACCATCTATCCTCCATCATATGCTGCTCTTTCTGCTCCCTGCATCAGATTTGTGCTGTCCGTCCCTTTCTCACCATCCCATCCCCAGTCACATTACTACTGTCTCTTGTGATCTCCCGTACAGACTACTGCAATATCACTCTTGCCAGTCTAACACAGTACCAGTTACGCAGACTGCAACTCCTACAGAACATTGCAGTCCACATTGCTGCCCATGCCTCTTGCACTGATCACATCACCCCAATTCTTGTTCACCTCCATTGGCTCCCCGTCACCTCCTGCATACAGTATAATTTCCGAATCCTGGTTCACAAAGCTACTCACACCAGTACCCCACAATATCTCTCAAATCTGATTCATCTCCACATCTCTCTGCGTTCACTCTGACTCATTCACTCCAATTGTATGTCCCTCCCCTCCCCATAACAAGCTCACCTGGAGTCCACCACAACTCTGCTTTCTTCTTTCTTGGCTCCAAACTATGGAACTCCCTCCCTCCGGATCTGCGACTTGAACTCTCATTCACTAAGTTCAAGTCAGTGCTAAAAACTCATCTTTTCCACTCCACTTTTAATCTTCCCCCCTACACTTAGGTGGCTCTCTCCCCTCTCTCTCTGTCCTTTCTTGCCATCTCTCTTCCTTCTTTCTGTTTCCTATCAATACCATGGCGTTCTTTTCTCCTTTCAGCATTCTTTTATGTTTTGTGTATTATAAACTGCTCTAGTACCCGAGCGTAGAGCGGTATACCAGAAAAACAAATAAAGATAAAGAGCAGGGACCACCTCCCCCAATCACCAGGCCAGTGCTCCTGCCAGGATTTTAAGATCCTGGTTCAACAGCAAGATGGGGCGGTACACCTCGACTGTATCAGGGTCTTTGCTCGGCTTTGGGAGGAGCACCACCAATGCCCAGTTTGCATCCAAGTCAAAGACTGCCCGTGCACAAGCTGCTTCACCCTTTTCACCCAGGGCAGAGACTATGTTCGAATTCAGGTCCTAGCCCATCAAGCCCCAGTGCCTTTGCTGGTTGCAGGTGTTTTATCCTGGCTAGAATTTCCCTGGCCGTCAGCAGCCGTAGCATCCTCATCCGCTCTGCCTCACTGAGTTGCGGTAGCTTTAACGATTGGAAGAACTGCTCCTGCACTCTCATGTCTGGGGGTCAGCTTGGTATAAGGATTGGAAGGATTCCTGGAATTTTAGCTATGGCCTGCATACTCAATGTCAATGTAACATCCAGACCCTTAATGCACATAACTGTTCTCCGGACCCTGGAGGGTCGGATCAGGTTAG